>JAPDFR010000003.1:2880043-4320065 GCA_030435815.1 Sarocladium strictum | reverse complement strand
CTAACCTAACCTAACCTAACCTAACCTAACCTAACCTAACCTAACCTAACCTAACCTAACCTAACCTCTTCTAACCTAACCTAACCTAACCTAACCTAACCTAATCCGATATTAATCCCTAGTTTCAGGCTGAAGCTATTTCTTCCATCACATATAGTTGCATAGAAGCCTAACCCAGCAAGCCTACAGTGTTCTATAGTGAATATTCTATTGTAGGTAAAGACTTTCTGTCTTTCACACAAGAGAACTCGATAGCTGACCGTTTCCAACCATAGAGCCAACCACATTTGGCAAACCCGAGTCCAGCAGAAGTCAGAAGCGGTTATTGCGATAAAGAGACAGGCGAAACCAAGCCTGCTGTCATATCCCATAAGCTGGTGTGTGCGGCGCTTTGAAGTTTCTAGGGCTAACCTGCCCCTTAGTCTTGAGTTACAAATCATGCTTTTGCAGTTGCCAACTCCAGCATTGGCCTGTTCACTAGCAATCACGACCCCTGTTTAGTCTATTTATTATTTCTTTTATTATTCTAAGAATAACAGTCTATCCTTTATCAAGTCCACGTATAAGCTTAATCCATTGTTTACTTATATACAACTTTACATATTAAGTTAATTTGATTCACCTAGCTTTAGTTAATTCTTTCTCTTCATGTAATATGCTAGAATACTTACCACTTCTGTATTTAACCTGTTTTTAGTCATATGAAGTTCACCTCCGCAAAGAGACTCAAAGTGTGCACAAAAACACTCAATACAAACCTGTTTTATCCTAGTACCTTGAGCATGTACTTTCTATTTGAGTCCAAGGAGATGCTCCGCATCATACCTAAAATTATAAGAAGATGAAACACGGTAATAGATATAATTAACCAGGCTCTATGAAAAAGCCCACATAACGCCCTATGCATATAATCTATCGCGATCTATAGTCTAATATGATAATTACCAATTGCAGAGAAGGAAACGATTGGAGATAAAGAGATTGTACACGTTGATAAGAATGAGGGGCAAAACGTGGTACCAGGGGAATCCATACCATAGTCTCCATCCCACAACGCCAGCCATAGAACCAGTAACAGTTACGGTCCAAACCCAACAAAGGATGCGCATGTTGCGATACTTATTAGACTTGTGTGCTTTGGAGTCTCCTGAAGCAGCCCACAAAAGCTCGATGTTGAATATACGGTCCTTGATAGCTGTAAAGTATGCATACGCCTGGATTACCATAACGTGCTGCACAGCGAAGCCATAAGATGCCTTGGTCCAGACCTTAAAGATGACCACTCCGTAGATGATGGACGGCACAGCGTATGCAAGATTCCACGCCTTAAACCATTGCGGACGGAGGGCAAGGAGTAGGGTACCAGCGATAGGTGAGAAAAAGATATTCAATGATACCGCAGAATAATAAAGAAAGCCTAAGTTTTAAAGCATTAGTATAATTCAGAACATCTAACAACATAGTTGGAAAGACTTGCCACATAGATAGCAGATCTTCTGCATGAGATTAAGACTCGATCGCCAAAAGTGGGGATTGGTAAGCAAAGTTGTGCTACCTCTCGCCCATCGCATTTGTTGTGAGAAGAAAGCTCTAGGACCCGCGGGGCAAACGCCGGTGGCCAAGCAAAGTGGAACATACTTGACTTTCCAGCCGCGATCAACAGCACCGAAGCTAAAGTCCTGTTAGTAACTCATCATTAGTGCTCTCGAGTTAATTGATCGCTTACCCTGTGTGGACATCCTCGGAGAACCCGATCTCTGCTGTGCCTCCGACTTCCTCCAAAGCAGCTCGACGGTACATTGCATTGCTCCCAACACAGATGGAAGCCCCCCATCTGTTTCTGTTTACTTGCACAACTCGATAGAATAGCTCCTGGGTAGCGCCTGCTCCCTGCTCCACCCAAGTCTGGTCATCAGAGACTCTGAACCATTGAGGGCTCTGGACAATCGCGGTCTTATCATCATCGAGATGTTCGACGACGAGTTCCTTGACGAAGTCGGGTCGAGGGCAAAAGTCCGCATCAAAGATAATAAAGTAGTCGCCATGCGTTCGGGTGAAATTCCAACGCAAGTTGCCAGCTTTTCGTAGCCGAGGGCGATCATCACGGACGTGATAGGTGAAACCATACTTCTCTGCCAATTCGCGAACACTTTCCTGCGCACCATCATCCATAACGTATACCCGGAGTTTGGATGCTGGCCAATCGAGATGGACAATATGTTTGTAGGTATTCTCAAGGATCTCGAGGGGCTCTGCGCAGCAAGGCAGAAAGATATCAACTGTAGGAGCCACTTCCTCTGTGATTGGGTATGCGTTGACTCGTTCAATGTGTGCCTTATAGTCCCAGTCCTTGCCGATAAGCCCAACGCCATATGAGATACCTAGGTATAGGCACATTGCACCAGCAAATGCACCATACCAGTAGAAGAACTCAGCCGATATGGCAAAAAGCCACATACCAGCAGCCAAGGATAGGAACGAGAAGACTCCGAAGACATAGAGCAAGATTCGATTGGTGTGGATGTATAAAAGCTTCTCATCATCATTCGGACAGGTCGGAAGCACTAGTGGCGGTTCCTCTTTAGGGCAGTATATGTTTCGATAATGGTTGTACATTCGATGAAAAATCCCAGTTTTCAATGTGTTGTTTGGTGTTGGAGCCTCCTCTTCCTTTTCTTTTGTCGCAATCGCAATCGGGACTGGGCTTGATTCAATGTCCAACTCTGGTGACTGGAACTTTTCATTATCGAAAGGCCCTTCCAGCATGCGGGAGGGAGCATGTGACTAAAGAGTTTAGCGAGTCTCCCATGATGAAGGATATAGCTGAACATACGATGGCATCATCTTGTCCACTTGTTTGGGCCGTCTGACGTGGTGTAGAAGGCTCTACGGGCAGCTGTTGAAGTATTACGTCGATCTGATTAGGGCTCGAGATATGTCGGTCAACGTCATCCTTATTACAGTTAGTAAACGTTTCTATTATATATGAATAGGAAAGAAGAGTCTTACCGAAGTTGAGATGGAGTTGGTTTCCGAAGTCGAGGAGGATATCTCGCCAGCAGAGTCGAAAGGATTGTGTACTGAACCAGGCTGGCTCGGAGTCACCTCAGCAAGGTGCTCTGGTACCTGTTGTGAGCCCATCTCTATTAGGATCAAGCAGAAGACTAAGAGAGGGGGAAAAGCAGATGCCTCTTTGTAGATACACTCAAAAAAAGCCTTGATTTAGGACAAATTCAGATTTCCTTGAGTAGAAGGAAAGGTCATTTTAAACGGGACTTCAAACGTCAATGTTTTTGTTTACTAGATCATGCGTTATTTATGAGGCTGTTAGTATATCTCATTCGATCGTCTTGTGTTTCCGCCGTCGGCCGCTCCATGGTCTAGATTGATCACAAAGAGAAGCTATTGAGACGTGCAACAACTTCGGGTGTATTCCCCATAACGTTCTAGATTGTTCATGCAGGACAGCCTCATTCATGGCCAGAATGTGCCAAGTTCGTAGTAGTAAGAGATTTTAATGTAGTTCTAGACCAAGGTAAGAGTTTGTAGATAACTAGTAAAGTGCAAGTCCACCTGACGCCAAAGGGGTTACATCTAAGAACCTTTCAGGGTGGAACGGTACCCTAGTCGTGGCCCCAACCCTGTTCTTGTAGTATGAACTAATAAGAGGTAGGTAGATAGTACTACTTGCACCCCTTCAGTCAAATCATGTTGAACGAGACCCTTTCGCGGTGTGGCACTTCTTAGAGTGTAGCGAGCCTAGGCTGGCATACTTCAAATCTACTAGTTCTACTAGCACTATCTCATGGGTGACTCCATCGCCGATGCTACAGCTCACAGATGTAAAGACTAGCTAGACAGTCCTTTGAGCCTTGAAAGTGAACGGAAATAGGAGAGTAACCTGATTATATTGTAGCTTCGTTATGCAATTCTTCCTCCAGCGATTAATGCCTGAGCAAATCCCTGAACGAAGTCTAGTCATTCACACAAGCTGTATTCTCTTGGAAAAAGCTGTCTTCGCCACTGTATCACAGATAACGCTAATGCCTAGGTCTAGAGCCATTGGATTTAGTCGCTTTCAGCTGAAGTATCTCCTGATGTACCCACGAGAACTTCCGCGGTTACCCGCAATCCTGTTATCTTCGCAAGCCTAAGTCACTCCGTATCACGAAGAGAAGGATTGGTAGCGTGTAGCGCTCTGTTCTAAGTTATAGTAGGAGATATCACGGTGACAGCAATAGTCATCGGCCATAAAGTCTTGTTGTTCTAGATTAGTATGGATGATCATCCCACTTATGGACAGTCAACAGTTTCGCATAAGCTTGGCAGCGCGTGGCGTTTTACTAGTGAATGACTATCTATCGGAGAGGTCAGTAATTTTCTCCCGAAGCAACCATCGCATTTAGTGGTGATCACGTCTATCAAATGTATATAGTTTTTGATATTCTGGCTCAAAAAGAAGAATAAGATTAGAGTACAATGTAGGTTCTTCTGACCTTTTAGAAGGCATACTGATACTCTAGATATTTGATATCTTTATCTACTATCTTTCCTCGCTCCTCTGCAATCTTTCTGCTATTAAACATGCTATATTAAGTAGACGAGAATATAGTTTCTTGAGAGGTAAGAAGAGCACTAATGCTAGGTGAACCTCCGATTGGCTAAAACAGGGTCTACATACTAAATCTTGCAGTGCTTTGCAGAAAATCACATTATACCTAATTGACGTTCGTGTGTGGCTGGCGACTATTGACGCTAATCAAGGGCGAATATCACATATTTATATGAACATTCCGAACTTGTATTCTACCTTAAAAGATCAGGGGATCTTTAGTCTAGCCTCTTTCTTAATACTGTAAGCTATTGAATAAGAC
Organism: Sarocladium strictum; assembly: GCA_030435815.1. Lineage (NCBI taxonomy): Eukaryota > Fungi > Ascomycota > Sordariomycetes > Hypocreales > Sarocladiaceae > Sarocladium > Sarocladium strictum. Next base: position 4,315,191 of record JAPDFR010000003.1, on the reverse strand, counting down.
GGCTCGGTTAACACCCTGTCCAGCATCGTGAGAGTGGTAAACATTCGTTGTCAGGCTTACCGCTGCGCTTTTTCAGAGAGTAGTCTCTGCTTCCGACGGAAACGCTACTAGGTAGATACCATGTGCGGGAAGGGGGAGTGGAGTGGGGGTGGGGGGTGTGCACAAGACCAACCGCTTAATTCCAGCATGCAACACACATATGGTCCAAGATGTGATTAATCTGCGATACAAATAAATCATGTTAATTATAGTAATGCGTAGAACTCGACTTTGTATAGTTTCCTTGTGCTTAATAGTACCTGGCCTTCTTGTAACTATAACGTTATACATTCTGACTTATTTATTTCTGCTCTTGATGTTACAAAATTGTCTTTTCAAATATGTTCACCCCCTTTTGTCACCTTAAGGTAACTGTCCGAAGTATCTTAAAATCTCTGCCATCTTGGAATATACGTTAGCCATGCATGTCTTACTATACTGGAATTTTAAAATATCAATATATGCAACGCGACTATACTAGATTTTAATCTCTGGAGCTCCTATTCCTTCTTAGATAAACCACGACGCTACGCCTTGTGGAGATTTAGACGAACAGCAGCTTGAACTTCTAGAACAGGGAGTAGCAACAGGAAGAATGAGAATATTTTACTGAATGATCTCGGCGTTATGACCAACATAGCCTTTGATGTGTTCTTAGACCCGAAGTAGTCTGAACGGCTTAGTCACAAGGGGTATGAAGCTCATAGCATGCCTTTGGTGACAGAGGCCACCTCTAGGCTATTTAAGACCAAGAGCCTGGGCACATAGGACCCGGACAATAATAATCTGGGTGTGATTCTCTATACCCTTTTGTATTGCTAGTAAATAGTTAACCCTCTTTAACTAACAGGCAACTATTATTCCTGCCCTTAATTATAGTAGGAATTCACGAGATTATTAGTTCTTTACTTAGGACTTTAGATAGCGAGATAAGATATCTCGTGATTCATTAATTGTTGTCAATAATTTACCAATATCTAGCATCACAGCCTTCTTGCCACCTTTATATAGCTGGGTGTGCAATTTCGCTTTAGGAATGTCGTAGTCATCATTTAACGTAACTTATCTGAAGAGCGATTACGGTCTTATTATAAGTGCTGCGGTAGTTTCTTCTCCAAGGACTACACACATTTAGGCTACTAGCATAAGGTTGTGGTTTAGACATGAACGGGAGTTTCCAGTCGATCCAGGCTATAAAGTCCCCAGCTGTTTTCCCGTTTCTTTTGTGCAGCATAGTTCAAGGGTTTGATCCAATGTGGTAATCTTCATACATCCTCTTTATAAAAAGATCTCTTACATTGAAACTTTTGTATTTATTATTTGGTGCTATGCTTAGAAGTAAATCCATGAGTTAGACACTCATGGTTCTTAGCAAGAGCTAGCCTCCAAGGTTTTATTTGGATAACGCAGAGCTTGAATACTACTCATCCTCATGAAATATCTGACTTTCCAGACCTAAATATGCCAAGGTCGTCATCCGATCTGATACCATCTCTTCTTCTTCTTCTTGCTTTATTCTGTATTGTTCGCTATTGCCTGCTTCATTCTATCTCTACGATCATCTCCTTGCGCTTGCTACTCATGAGTCTCGTCCTATCTCCCATAGCAAGGGATAGAGAAAGGTCCTCATACTCAGGTCCATTATCAAATATATTTTCTTTATAGTTCTAAATTTACCCAATCAGTGGTTTCATAATACTTGGCCTTAATAAATTGAAGAGGAAAATGTTTACTTTGCTAGGTATCAGGGAAATCGAACATAGCCTAGCAATTTCAAGACGAAAGAAATAGAGGATCGCTATATCAACATTCTATATACTCTCGTCGTGAATATCATTGTTTTGTTTGTGTTTTTAGTCCCTATAAATGTGTGATATATTATGTTTACGATTCTGTTAATTTAAAAGGCAGTTTCTACCTTATGCTGGCTTATGCTGTTATTAGGGTCACTAGCCCAATAGTAAGACTAGTATATTTAATAGCACCTTTATGGATCTTTCCGGGAATTCCTTTAACAGTATCGTACTTAGCGGAAGGGTATGTATCACGAGGCCAAGAGTTGTAGAAAGAGAATCTTTTGTGATATTGAGAAAGGAATGCGGGTAGAAATCGTCAAGCTATTAGCAAGGAGTAGCGAGCTAAGGTAATATGAGAATACATGCTTCGCCTTCTAGTCGCATAGATACAGAGACATCAGCTGAAGGGGGTTAACGCACTATACAAATCCAGGATGTAAAACTTTTACCTCGCTTCTTGTGGCTATAAGACCAGGAAAAGAGCAGCGAGGGTAAGTTCCGAGCCTCCGAGAGTCGTTAAAGACTCTCCACATAGCGTGCCTTTAACCCACTGCATATCCACTTCACTCCATAAGACATGCCAGAATTTAGTGAAACAGTTACTAATAGTTCGGAGCCAAGAGGAGGGGGAGCTGCTATGCTAGTTTAGGTAGTTATTATAATCCCTTTAACATCCTTCTATTTATGAGACCACGAGGCATAGCTCATCCGCAGACGCATTTGATCTTATTCCTAAGAACTAGGAAAGGGCACTCATGATAGATAGAAACCAGACACTGTATACAGGCATTAAAATGTCCACATACAGATTAGGTTACTCATATGAAATAGTAATAAATCATCATTATAATATGTGCTACACATGAAACTGCATACTAAAAACGTGACGGACAGGCGGTATAAGAAGTGCAGGAGAAGACTTGGCTCTAATCCCCAAGCTGTATTAGCTCTTAAATAACCTTGGCTGTGCACGAGACTAAGACCTTTCAGAAAATAGACAAGCTAGCATTTACTAGCTTTGAGGTGTAATGCAGGATATCCTTGTCGCCTAGCCTAAACTCATGGGTGAGTTTCTATTATATAAAGGCTTCCTATTCCTCTATACTCTATAATCAAAAGAAACCAGAACTTCCAGACGTTTCTTCTATCTTCATTTAAATTATTTGCATTAGTGAAGTCTTTAGAATATTTGCAAAGAGGCTGAGGCTTGCGATTCCACCCAGGCGGAAAGGTTTAGTCATGTAGCCTGTTTTGCAAAGTGAACCCATGTGCCTATAAGCTGTCACATATATCTGTGATACTACGTGGACTATTTGCGTGATAACTAGACTTTAGTGTGATATTGTCTGGAATGTAGTTAGCAGCGCGTGATCAAGGGGTCAGTAGTGCGTGGCGTAGGAAGATAATAGTTATATCCGCAGTAGATAACAGACAATACCATGTGGCATGGATGGTGCACATTAGGTGGAATCTTCCCTCTCATCGTCTGGAGTTTGTCTTCCACTAGGCTCGCTTTACGGCACAACGAACCGAGCACGAGCACGTTCTGTGGAGTATTTGCTCTAAAGGAGAAGGCTAGCTGAATGTGACAGCCGATAGCGTGACGCGATTAGGACTAATCCGGCTACCTTTACCCTCACTAACCTGAAGCAGGTAGAGTCAGACACAATAGCTGATTTCGGATGTGCGCTCCGTCGCTCATCATTCTGAGGTTTCACTGCCAACCTTCGACTGCAGAGATTAAGGTTTAACCTATTATCAATCCTTCCTTAACTAAGGCTATAGTCTTGGGCGACAGAGCTATGAGTACCTATGCCAGGGAGTGAGCTACTAATGTAGCCTAGCATACATATCTATCTTTTTGCTTTCTTCCCGTTTTTCTTCTTTTATATATATATTCTGGCTTGGTAGAGGTAAAAAACGGCAAAAGCTTCTAGATAATTCCTTTAAACCCTAGACTGTTGAAATATGTTAACTAGACTAGAACCTTGATTGTGACGGAAGAGCAAAGCGGCTAATACCCGTGTGGGGCCTTGTTTTAGGGAGTTCTGACATAACTCAAAAGACTGGGGCTCAACCGACGGATGATGCTAATTCAATAGCATGTCGTGCTATCAAGTCAGTACCTTAGCTTCGGTTAGCTGCTTCAAACACAGTCTACACAAGCTGCAAAATGGGATCTTTCGGTCTGACTTCGGTCTTAGGTGAGTGACGAGGTAGCACTGCATAAGTATGGTGCCTAGTTCTTTGATCCTCTAGTAGGAGATAAAGTCCGTATGAAAGCCACGTAATATGTAATCGTCTAAAGCTAGACCATGGGAGTAGCTTAAGCTGGACTATACTAATAAGAACCATAGCGAACTTCAAGCGGTCTAGATATAATACATTCGGTTAGAAACACAAACAGAAGAGGATGGTATAAGCGAATGGAGGAGATTTTGCGCATAATAACCGCGCTGTTCTCATTGACAGGATGTTCCAGTTATCTCCACGAATGGCGTAGCATTTAGATTCTCAGCTGCAGCTAGGTATTTAGTTACTACTTATATACGTAGTGAGGCGATAGTGAGACACAATATGACATTGTTATGGGACCACCTACTAGGACCACGAGACGTGTCAGAAGGTAGAGGCTTCAGAACAATATGGTTGCTGGGCTACCGATTGATAGCGTCGGAAATTTATCTTATTCGATGGGACTCTTGTGGCTTTAAGGGCTCGCTGCTGCACGTTACAGTTAGAAAAGCAAAGTGCAGGTCGAAGTTATCAATCACACTAGGTTTGATAAGACGCAAAGTAAGCCAGTCAAAAGTCATACATGGGAGTACTACTTCCTACCAAGTGTAAGAAGCATTTGGGGAATAGAATTTCAAGCCATACACGTGACCCTTGCCTAATTTATTAAATATCTTTCTTCTAATATTAGGGGTTACTTGTAACCAGTGAAGAAATATATCTTACATAGTAACTTTGCTAACAGTCAAGGGAGTGAGGCAGGTAAAAGTCAAACATTATTTTATATATAGTGTAGACGTTATTTCCGCCTATTCAGGCAATTTTGTCCTAAGTATTGAGTGGCCTTCTAGGGCGTGTTGAAAAGGAATAGGGCTAGGCTTATCTCTAACAAATACTAACCCTATAGAGTGATCTTAATACGTTTAATACGGTGAACATAAAAGATTCTTCTATTTGATCCCCGTGTGGATAATAAAACTGCTTTATATTATGCACACTATTCTCGATAAGGTTATACCTAATAGTCGCATCTTGACTGTGTGTAGTGCTAACAGTATCATTATCTTAAACTCAGCCAATATGACTATTTCTAACAGGAACGTCTGAGGCCTCACATAAATGAGGTCTGATACCCGAGTGTAGAGGCTGTAATTATAAGCAACTTAGAATCCCATTCTAAGCTATCACAAGCCCAACTTTAGTGAGTATACAGTGCAGTAGAGATGCCTAGTGCTACACCATAATCAAGACGTGACTGGGCTACCCTATATCATTCAATTGTTGCTACGTACTTATGAATAAAGGTCAATCTCTTCTTACTAGGACTAGACGATCTTATTTATTAAATAGAATAGTCTTTCCTATACATTTAGATACTGGAAATGTCTTTGCTATATAATGCCCTTTGACATGCTTAATAGTTTTGTAACTGTGTGATGCTAATAATAGTATCTGAATCTTACTCTTGGTATCAGCAAAGTGTCTAATAACTCCAACATGCTTTTATAAAAAGGCGGAAAGATTCGGATAACATTGGTACTTCTAGGAGAGTAGTTAATTTAAGAACTATTAGAGCACGTGTTCAGGACACGTGAATACAACACATTATATGCTGCAGTCGCTAGTTAAATATAAGATTTAAAGATCCCAGGGTTGAGATAGCTGCTTGTTATAGAGAGACCGGACCGCTAGTATAACATATTTCAAAAGCATAAATAAGTAAAGTATCCTTATATAAGACAAAATATACTTAGACCACATGTATTACTACACCTTAAAGCCTCTTGAGGAGGTACAGAGCATTAACTCAAGATATAGCAACTGTGTCCTTCTCCGAAATACCTAATGGCGGAGTTTCGCCACCAGTTCCAGCTTTTCCGTTATCTTCCTCAGCTACTATAACCTCTGCACGAGCGATACTCGCAGGGTAACGACCTTTTAGATCGGCTACCATAAGCTTGAAGGTCCGAGCCAGAGTGTGACGCCCTTCGAAGATGGGGAAAATGCCAACCGCACCCAGGCTACAGAAGATCCAGATAATTCCAACCGTGACCCAGCCTGTGAAAAACGGCTTGCTAAATATGTACCCGGAACCATACATAGGAAAGGGCCAGAGGACAAGGAAAGCCAATGTCATAACCACGGTCATCCACTTCGAGATTCGACTCGCGCGCTCCAACTTAGTTTGTTCAACCTGGAAGGCCGTTCCATCTCGGACTTGGACACCATGCTGTTGTTCAATGTCCTGCGCCAGTGTAGCGTCGTGGTCGTCAGCTTGACGGATTGCCAACATACTTTGCCAATCGTAGTGATCAACACCAAAGCAGAGTGTAAAGATGGGAATCAGCACTGTAGGAGATAAGAGTGCAACCACATTGCCTGCTAGCATAGGGTTGTTGGATCCTGTGCAAGCGACATCCAGCTTGCCACACTCGCGCTTGGCAGTAACAAGCCATGCGATTAGAGCAAGAGCAAGACCAAAGATTGGGGAGAGCGAGGCTGCCCATTTGTTCTGCCCTGCCCAGACTAGGGTCAAAGTGGCTGGTAAAACGGCCGCTGAGATAATGACACCCATCATTAGGTATAAGTAACCCATGGATATCCCAGCATAGTAGAGTCCCACAGAGAAGGTTGAGATAAATAGCGCATAGCATACAACCATGACGTGAGAGATATAGATAAGGCGACGGCCGCTCGCATCTGGTTTGACGTAAGTCCTGTAGAAGTCGTATGTGAAGATAGACGAGACAGCGATAAGCTCGGAGGAGGTGGCAGATGTCACAGCCATGAATACGATTAGCAGTGTAGCAATGGCACCTCCCTTACCAAGCAGCGCTACTGCTGCATAAGGCAGGACGAGTCCAGCGGAGACATCAGCATCCGACATCCGCTCGGGATACGTTGGAAAAAGCGGTGAGTCCTCTAGTGCTAAGGCAGAGAGACCCATTGTAGTGGCCTAGGACATATTAGAGTAATACTACCACGTTGGTCATGACGAACTCACCGTTAGCCACGGAATTGCAAACCAACTAAGACCGCCCATAATATAACCAGGAAGGGCATGAACAGGAGATGCAGCAATTGCCTTATTATAGTAGCCGTTATCAAGAAAGACGGTTCCAAAGTTGCCCACGATATTAATCACAAAGAAGATAGCACCTTCTTTTGAGCGCATTGTTAGATATGAGCCCTCGGCATTGCCTTCAACGGGGTGAGCCGCAGCTGCTTTGACCTAACGCAGTTCAGTAGGGGATCTCAATCACTCTATTCTCTCAGCTGCCGTTGGAGCCAAACGAGATAAGTCCTAACAAGAGGCAGACCCATAGGTATAATTACTCACAAGTAGATCATATACAGCTGATGGAGATCCCAATGCGTCACCAGATGCATACGCAGTTAGTGAAAAGAGAATAATAATAATCAGGAGGATGAAGGTATGGATCCAGTCAGTTAGAATTGTAGCCTTTAAGCCGCCCACAATAGTGTACTAAAAGACGAGAATATATAGTTAATAAAGGATGCAAGTTTGATTTCTCCAAACATTAAATCATATAGCAACAGGTTAAACAACTAGGAAGTATCTTACCATGACTACACCCAGAGGGAGCAAGTAGATAGCAGCAATAGTATGCATGCCTGTTAGGGCGCTCACAGTTGCCGATCCACCTACAATAAGCATTAAGCTGACAAGAATATTCGTTGCAAGACCGAAAACCATGAACACAGCGTGCGTAATAGTTCCATATCGAGCTCTGATGACCTCAAGGAACGTATGTCCGTTCGGGGCTCGGCGTTTAAGCTCAATGGCTAGAGTTGCGAAGAGAAGGATTTGCACTGTAGCTCCAGAAGCGTACCAGAATGGCCCGGACACTCCATATCGGTAGCACACACCAGTGCTTTGCAGCAAGGTAGCAGCCCAGGTCCAGGATGAGACGACAGCAGATCCAACGAGACCGCTCTTTACAGTGCGACCAGCGGTATTAAACATTTCGGATGTAACAACCTCGGAGTTGTATCGTTTGAGAACAAAGGTGGTTAGGATCTATACAGTCTTGAGATTAGTATATGAATGATCTTAGGGATAACCTAATCTCTTGTCTCTGTAGGGCCCCGGGTGCTCAATTACGACTTACCATGCCAAGGGCAAAGGCAAAGCCCAGGCCAAGGACGATCCCATACCCAACACCAGTGTCGAGGGGAGTTTTAGCCATAATGCAATTGAAAGAACTCTTGGATTCGCCTTATTCAAGGGTAGTAACGCAAGCCTTGAACCCCAGACTTGGCGTGAATGCAAGTAGGTTAGCAGCAGAGAGTATTCGGTTTGGAGCGGCTTGGCGAGCATCTTATACTCTATGTCGGCCAAGAGCTTAAACCCCGCAGCTATATTATATTGTTGTTTACCTGGACGTATCCATTAAGGCTGTACCTTTTCGGCTGCACTGCATTTTGGCCTGCAAATCACGATCGCTATGCTTATCGTAGCTTACCCCGCGAGAAATTCCATCTCCGACACTCCCAAGATGTTAGCTCTAACTGCCGGCGGCACTGGTCAGCCTGCCCCCACGTGAATGGCCGTCGGCGTCGCTTATCTGAAGACTTTGCCCTCTTACGCGCAATAATCGCCAACTTGTGCGAAAGTGGCGTTAGCGCCACATTGCCCTGCAGGGCGCCCTGATAAGTAATCTCCTTTGGATTGGACACTAACTATGGGATGCAGGGAAATAGAAGCAGAGAAATTATTAATGGGATCCCTCTGTTAATCTATCACGGCTATTATCTTGTTGGATCTTTTCGAATGATGTTGTAGGGATTTTTCTATGATAAGACATAGTGCTACGTCACGTGGGGTCGTGGGGACCTACTATCAATACAGTGGCTGAGTGGCTGGAGGCTGCCGATGACCACTGCAAAACTCAGACCTCACACAAAACATCTTTGCTGTACCTCCTTTAGTAGAATCGTCTCAAGTACTACTCCTTGCTTTTCAAATACCGCTCTCCGCGACCACAATCCGTGATACATAGTGTGTACTATAACTATATCCTATACATGATTTACAACTCAAATATTTTAAAGAAAGAATTAGCTATCATATGGAATATTAATTTAAAAGTATTATATCCTCTATCAATTAATATCGTGCAGGTTAGATGAGCCTAGTTTTAGTGGAGGATTTTGAAGTCATGCAACAGGTTACAAACAGGCACACAACTTCTGTGTGAATGAATGAAAGGGTGTATAGGAAGGTCTTTTATATTGTTGATACCCCCCAGGATAATTAATACTCGCTTGTTAGCTTAGATATTCATTGCGCTTACCTTGGAGGGCAGTAATAATGTCATTTCATAATAGTCTGAAGGTCTTGCTAGATCTATAATATAGAACCAAATTAACATCTAATATCCGTACGCTATATAATTGCTCTGGTAATCGCATCTCGATATATATATCTTAGTTTATCGTATGTTGTACCTTAAGGACCTAAGTATAACTAGCTTACGACTGTAAACGCGACAGGAATGCTACGGCACAGTTTCTTCCGCCGGGTACGCGCGTCTGCATACCTTAGGGAACTAGCCTTTGCATAGTCCCATTAGAACATATGTGCCCGAATCGGTGAAATTTAGTCACCAGGGTCCACATTAGAGTGTAAGTAGGGTTTATTCTCGCTAACACGTACGGTTCTAGTAATTTATAACGCAGGTTTTTATTAAGTTTTCGATGATCCTGGTTTACGAAGAAAGTCATAAGAGTGGCATTATTACTTTATTTGTGTATCGTTTGCAAAGGAGTAAGGTCCGGACTTGATATAAACTTAGGGAGGACTGCGCTTTCTCTCATAGTAAGTTCATCTTCCAAATTATTCTATCTGCTATTTAATTACTAATCCTTATAGGATCTATTTCTATAAAGCCTTTAGCTACACTACATAGTAGTTAGGGCGTTCAGTGTATAATGTCTGAGCTCAACTTTGCTTCCACCAGCAACATCGTCTCAATGGGAAACTCAAACAAATCCACCCATCCTCCTTCAAAGCCAACCGAGTCTTTGCACAGGAGACGGCTTTCTTCGCGTGCCTACTTTCACTCACGAAGGATTCAGAAAGGCACGATCGAAAGACCAGAGCTCAACATAAAGGATCCTCGTCGGATATGGCTAACAGCTATCCCCTCGCTCGGTATCATTGTTGGGTTGATTGCTATAGGACTTCTGTCCTGGGCTGGTTACGCATCGGTCAATAATTACGAATACTGCAAAGTGTTCACAGATGACTTCTCCAGCGGGTTCAACTCGACTATTTGGAATAAACAGGTCGAGGTTGGAGGCTATGGGTATGTAGAACCTGGACCCTTCCGAAGCGACTATTGGCTTATTTGTTGATAACTTCCTAGAAATGGCGAGTTCGAACTCACAACTAATGACGAAGAAAACATATTCGTTCGGAACGGCCAACTTATCATCAGACCTACTTTGCAAACAGAAGAATTCCTATCAGAAACAACAACGATCAACTTAACTGCCTCTGGTACTTGCTCATCAATAGCATCCCAGGACTGTGTACAAGTTGCAAACTTATCAGCTGGTGAGATTGTAGCACCAGTCAAGTCTGGTAGGATTTCTACTAGGAACTTTGCAGTTATTCGATACGGCAGAGTTGAGATTGTTGCCAAGCTTGCCGCGGGAAACTGGCTTCTTTCGGAAATGATGATGTTTCCAGCCGAGGAATTTTACGGCCCATGGCCAGCCTCTGGGGAAATCGACATTGGAATCGTTCGAGGGAATAATTACACGTATGACAATGGGCAGGGAAACCAGAAACTCCAAAGCCAGCTACATTGGGGTCTTGATACCTCTACCGACCGGTGGCAGAGCACTTCAGGGACAAGAAAAGCACAGCTTACGACCTTCCACCAGGACTTCCATACTTTTGGGTTAGAATGGTCACATAAGTATTTATTTACTTGGTTGGATCATCGCCTTGCTCAGGTCAACTATGTCAATTTCGACGATTCATTCTACCGACTCGGAGGGTTCCAAGCGACCTTTGCTAATGGCTCAGAAACGTCGAGTCCCTGGACCGGTCCAGGCACCAGTAAGGCTACACCATTCGATCGCCCTTTCTATCTAATAATTGCACTGGCTGTTGGTGGAACCTCCGGATGGTTCCCTGACGGCGTACAGGGTAAACCTTGGTCAGACGCTTCAGTTGCCCCAAAGAAAGACTTTTGGAAAGCAAAGGACCAGTGGTACCCAACTTGGGTTGAAAATAGTGGGGGTGAGATGGCAATCAAGAGCGTATCCATGTGGCAGCAGTGTGATCGCGCAGCTACGGATTTATCGCAATTTTTAAAGGCTTAGTATAATTTTAAAAGACTTCTCTTACAACCTAAAACACCCAGCAAACTACTATTACACTTCACATACAAATAATGCGTAATGCATATTCGGGGTAAGTAGCACAGCAAGATAATTGCCATTACTATTTGGAAGATTTTACTGTAATCCAAGTTGTCTACGTAGGGCGTAGTACATGCCTTGCTTTAAGCTAACCGTGCGCTACTTCTAATCTGTTATAAACTCTTAGTAGTTCGAGATTGTTCAGAGCGTTTTATTCGAGTACCAATGGAAGCTTTATTTTTGTCAAAAGCAATTTGGTCTATTTAGCAAGGAGATGAATCATATATTTTCGCTCAAAATATACATTTCTGGTATTATTTGGCTTTCCTATAATATAATATCATAAATGCTAATTTATAGAAAGTATGGTGTATATAGAAAACAGGCGTCTATATTAAAGCGCATCTCTTATACACCGCGGCATCTCTGTTCCGCCCCTTTAACTTGAACTGTACAATACTCTTGGATTGCATTCCACTAGTATGGTTGCCCCTCTTTGGCTAGGTCTTAGTTTGCTTCAGTAGGGTCCGAGATACCCGATACAAGGCATGCGGACTCCCTGCTGACCTTATAAAATTTGTCTTAGCGTGTGATCCGCTCGCCATACGCGTCCTCCCTGTTAAAAGACTATTATAAGAGATATGCGAATCGCTACATCCGCAGCTGACTAGGCGTGACGAATCTGTCATCTGAAGTGATGGAATTTCAAGAGGGGTCATCATTAGAGTTGCATTCCACAATAATCGTAAGGTGGTGTTATTCTCTATTTGCCGTGACGTGGTGGCCGCATTTGGGTCCTACCTAAAGTCTAATGCCCGTTACATGCTGCAACTATATCTAGAGCTAATAGCTCATGTTGCAGCTCATTAAAAAGAAACTGGAGCAGCCATATATTTGTTGCACGTATATAGCATGTTTCCCTTTTTATTCATGATACGAAGCTCAGAGTTCGGGCTGTTTACGGCCGTTATTTAATGTATCCCACTTTGCCAGTCACAGCATCATTCTTGGCGCAACTACTCCGTATATCCAGGTAAATATATACCCCTTCTATATTCAAACCCGAAGAGCTTCATTCTTTTCTCCCAAACTTTTTGAATTTCAGCAGCTATTAACCTACCAGTCACTAAACATGGTAATAGGTATTTCCTCTGAGTAGCAATGGTCGCCAGAAGCTCCTTGTTTGCCACTGTGGCCTTGTTTGCGATTTCGTGTGCAGCTATCACGAAAGATTTCTACCCGTCCGCAAAACGAGGACTTGTCTTCGTCCCAAACACCAACTTTCCCAGCGATGATCAGCTCTGGATCAGGAAAGGTTCAGACCTAACGTGGTATTACAATTATAAAATGTACCCGAGCCCTATATACGAAAACGATACATCACTCCAATTCGTACCTATGTTATGGGGGGCGCCAGACAGCTTTGAAGACACAACGTTTCTGGAAAATGTAACAGCACAGATTATCGAAGGACGAAACGTTACTTATGCTATGGGCTTCAATGAACCAGATAACTCATTTTCGAACGGAGGCAGCAATATTGAACCTGCGGCCGCAGCAAAGTACTGGATGAAGCAGCTCGAGCCCTTGAGAAAGCTTGGCGTCTCACTCGGTGCACCAGCAGTTACTGGCGCCCCATCCGGCTTTACATGGTTAGCGAACTTCACAGAAGCTTGCAATGGCAGTTGCACATTTGATTTCATCCCTATTCACTGGTATGGAAGCTTCGATGGTATGGCAAGCCATATCGCTGGGGTATTAGAAGTATACCCGACTAAGAAGGTTTGGGTGACTGAGTTCGCTCTGGACGACTCCCCGTTAGATGCGACCCAAGATTTCTTTCAAACATCAGTAAAATATCTTGATGAGAACAGGTAAGTATCATTCAAATCTCCTTTACTGGTAGACTAAAGGCACTAATTAGGAGTGTACCCTAGAAATGTCACTCGATACTCTTACTTTGGCTCGTTCCGCTCTTTCACGTCGGGTGTTGGCTACAACGTATCAATGCTTAATTCTTATGGGGACCTAACCGATATAGGAAGCTGGTATCTTGGGGGAAATTCAACAGGTGTTATCCCTAAAGACACTATTGTGAAGCCAAATCGTACGGCTACAGCATCGTCTACGCCTACCTACACAGTGCCAGCATTAGTTACAGAGGATACTGATTCACTTGGTGTCATGATTCGGCGGTCTCTGTCTTGCTATTTTGGATTCTTATGTTCCGTTCTTGTTATCATCTTCATTTAGCACTGGTTACTACAAAAACCTTAAGTCTAAAAACATGAGCACAGCACCTAATTCTTGTACTTATGATGTTCCTTTCGGCCCTGATACAAGATACCAAGTAACCCATTTGATAGATTATTTCAGCTATAGTGAAATGATTATGCGATTGCGTAAGACAAAAGTCACCATTATGAGACACATGATATCGACTCAATACGGCATGCTTTCTTCGGAATGTAGACCGCATTAGTATGTAAAGATCCAGCCAGATAAAGCCTAGAGTTAAATCGCTTTCATAGTTCGGTTGTTCTGGGTCGGATCATGATGCCACCTATAGACCAGCATCAGGGATATTTGAGTATGAGAATGCCCGTTGCCTGGTCTACTGCTTGGACAAGGGTCAGGACTGGTCGTTTCTCTTCTGTAGCGGGCATTAAACCCTTATTAGGTTCAGAGAAAGTTCCTTTGTCTAAACCTTGTGCTGCATTCGTAGATGGTGACTAGTTCTCGGATGTTTCGGGCCTTCACTAACAGTAGGGCCCGGATCTGCGGCACGCATCTTATTAGGAAAAGAGTATACCCCTGATATACTAAAAGAACCTAACTTCATCCGGACGAAAACTTTACAGTCCTATAAGAGAATAGTATAACCTAGAAATCTAACACAGTGCTCTGTCTATAGAGCTTTTAAACCCCGAGGCATCTCCGGTGTTACGACAATAGCAACAGGAATGCCCTCCTAATCTCGCCTCTTTACAAGGAAGGCTAGGGTTACCTATGGCTCTCTTTTCAGGCACAGAGTCAACCTTCATCACGCAGGATGGGCTCTCCTGCAGTCATGGGATCTCAAACAGTGTTGGAGAGCTGTCAATCGCCCAGTCTATGCCTGTCCCCTTGGTAAGTTCGAACGCTTTTTATATAACATGGAGGATTACTAATAGGCAACCCTTAGATCGCTATTATTGGGGATAGGGGCTCTGGAAAAACAACTTTGTTTGAAGCCCTTTCTGGTATAACCCTTCAACCCTCAAGCTATTCTTCAACAATCTTCCCTATTCATGTCTGTTTTGCTCGCACCAGTCGGGTGGGAACAAAATTAAAAGCATGGATCAGACCTGGAAAGCTCGACAGCCAGAGCGGGGAGCTATTAAGACATCTTCAGAGCTTTCAAGTAAACTATGATGGAGATTTCACGGCTATCAGCCTCCCTCACATCGTCCACCAGGTTCGCAGGGCTGTTTACCCCTTGATCTAATGAATGCATAGACTAACTGTAGCAAACAAAACAGGCAACATATCACATGCAGATTGCGACGGCAACCTCTGATGGAGACGACCAAAAGGAACAGATATCTGAGAACGTCTTGGTGATAGAAATCTCTGGCCCAGATGTTTTCAGCATGGAGATCATTGATACTCCTGGGATGATACGAAGTGAGTAGTGAGTTCCGAATTTCATGAGATCTGCTAATTAACAAGCATTATAGGTTCCATGTGTGAGGACGCACAGGAGATGGACAAACCTAGAAGTCTTGTCCTGGATTACATTAGAGCGCCCAATGCTCTAATCTTGTTCGTCATATCTTCCTTCCTACTAGGAAACAAATGCTCACTGGGACTAGGGCCGTCGTTGATGCAACGGAGGATATTAACATCCAGGAAGGTCCGAAGCTTGCACGGGCAGCTGATGTAACCGGTCACCGGACTATTGCAGTCGTCACTAAATGCGACCTTGTTCCTATGGACGCTACAAGACTTGTAAGCCTTTATTCATCTAGACTTGTGATTTTATATTAACAGACACAATCAGCTATTGAAGACTCTCCGTAACAAGGAGCGTTACCTTGGCTATCCTTGGTTTGCCGCTCGAGGTCTCTCAAGCGAGGAACGTGACCAGGGTTATACCTTTGGGAAGCGTGCCTTCGTCGAGGAGTCATTTTTCTCACAGGAGACCTGGGCAAACCTAAAGCGCGACCGTGCAGGAGCGTTTGCCCTAAGGGATCATCTCAAGAATGCAATCAACACCATGCTTCAAGATAACATCGACCTGCTATTGACAAAGCTCCAAGATACCGCGCATTCTATTGCAACATCACAATCTGTCTCTGATGTTGCTGCGCAGGCAGCTATAGACGAGGAGCCTATCACTCATCTCCACGAGAAAGCGGAATCTAGTATAAGACACGCAAGCTCTGTGGCTTCACATGCTGATCTGGAGTGGGCATCAGAAGCGCCGCGGCAAACGCAGCTTCTCAATGCCATCACGGTCGCCTTGACTTCAGCTTTGTGTCTCTCGCTCATAGGGTTTGGTTGTCGCCAGCTCGCATTAGAGATTGCGAGCGAGAGAGGTTGGACTCGTCTGTTGCTTCTACTGACAGCTCCACCGCAAATCTTCGTCAGCCTGGTAAGCGGATGCCGAACTAAGCGCTTTAGGAGGTCATGCTAATTTTGCACTCGTCTCTCAGTTCTTTTGTCAATCTATCGTAGTTACGATCTTCCAGTTGCTCGGACCCGTGACTCAGTTGCAAGTCAATTCGAAGTTTTATTCCGCAAAAAGAACAAAGCGGCTCGATGGTGACACCGATTCACCACTCCCTCATGTTACCATTCAATGTCCCGTATACAAAGAGGGACTGGATGGAGTAATCAAGCCAACTGTGCAGTCTCTTTCCGCCGCCATCCGAAACTATGAGACCTTTGGTGGAACCGCCAATATTTTCATCAACGACGATGGCATGCAACTGCTTTCTCCCGAGGATGCAGCCGAGCGACGCGCGTTTTACGCCGAGAACAATATTGGCTGGGTGGCACGGCCGCCCCACAATCCCAATGGCGCAGGCATAAGCAGGTTCATACGCCGTGGAAAGTTCAAGAAGGCATCAAACATGAATTACGCACTCGGGATCAGTCTCAAGGTCGAGGACAAGTTGCTGCAAGTCGATCGCGACGAGCATTGGACACATGACGATGAGAGGTCAGCATACCAGAGGTGTGTGGATGAAGTCATGGCCGAGGAGCTAGGGAGGGCTTGGGTTGGAGGGGACATCAGAGTTGGCGATTATATTCTTCTCGTCGACTCTGATACGCGTGTCCCGATAGACTGTCTCATTGACGCCGTCAGCGAGCTTGAGGCTTCTCCAGAAGTAGCCATTCTGCAGTTCACCTCGGGCGTGATGAATGTCACTACCAGCTATTTCGAGAATGGTATCACCTTTTTCACCAATCTCATCTATACCGCTATATCTTACGCGGTCGCCAACGGCGATGTTTCGCCCTTTGTTGGACACAACGCTTTCATCCGCTGGTCCGCATTACAAGAGGTCGGCTTCACAGACGACGCCTCCACGTTGAACGAGAAGGATCCCAACTCAACGACGCCTTACGAGAAGTTCTGGTCCGAGTCCCACGTTTCTGAAGATTTCGACATCTCTCTCCGTTTCCAGACTCTGGGTTACCACATTCGCCTGGCGACTTATTGCGGCGACGGATTCAAAGAGGGCGTTTCACTCACTGTATATGATGAGCTTTCCCGCTGGCAAAAGTATGCATATGGCTGTAACGAGCTTCTATTCTATCCTGTGAAGGTTTGGTGGAAAAACGGGGTCTTCACGCCCCTCTTCAAACGATTTCTCGTGTCCAACATGCCCCTGGGCTCCAAAATCACCATTCTTTCCTATATTGGAACATATTACGCCATCGGATACTCATGGATCGGCTCGCTGCTGAACTATTTCCTTATTGGATGGCTCGATGGGCAGCTGGATCACTACTACATGAGTAGTTGGCGCGTCTGGGTAGCCCTCGTTTTTGTGTTCTCGGGAGCCGGCAATCTGGCCTTGGCTATGATCCGATACCGGACCCAGCATGAGAGCTTCTTCAAGCAAATATGGACCTGTTTCAGATGGGTTCTTCTCCTTTTCATATTTCTGGGCGGCATATCAATGCACGTCTGCAAAGCAATTGTGTGTCACATGCTCTCCATTGACCTCAACTGGGGCGCCACTGCGAAAGAGGTGGAAAATACGTCTTTCTTTCGAGAGATGCATATCATATCAAAACGCTTCAAGTACGTTTTCGCCTATTGCCTCTCTGCAACGGTGTTAATGATCTGTGGAGTCTATGCGTTCCCTTACCTATGGAGGATTGATCAGCTTGTTGCTGTCTTTCCTCTTGCGTCTGTTGTTTTCTGTCACTTTCTGCTTCCTATCGTCCTAAATCCAAACCTGATGAAATTTACATGGTAGAAGTACCATTAGATCTCTTTGTATACAGTCTAAGTTTCTTAATATTTGACTTTGCATATTATATACCATTTGCCACTCCTAAGACGTGATACAAGTATTTCCACTCCTGGTCCCATGACCAATCAAGGTGTTATTTGCTACCGCTGGCCACCGACTAACTCGGGACGATCTAGGACAGTGTTTTAGCCCCCGTGAATTTTTAGCTAAGGTATTATATGTCTCTTTTTATGCAACACCTCAATGAGGTAAACGATCCGAAGAGGTGCACAACCCCATCCTAAAACTGAGGCCATACGCAGCCTTCTGTGGAGTAAAGTTATAGTTGTTAAATACGCAATATGTGGAGTGAAAAGTCGCGAAAGGTTCACAAAAAAAGTCCTCTCCACCCTCTATCCTACTTGGGACCGATGGTCTTTTCAAAATCAGTCTTTACGCGGATCGCGTGCAATGGGATGTCGTCCCCGCTTTCCTCCCCCCTCTCTTCCCGCGAGTAGCTCTCAACTGTGTACTTGAACCCCATGGTATCAGGCCGCAGCTTAGCCTCAAGAGGTGTTGATCGGGCACTCAGACTGGTCCCAGAGTTTCCTCTGTCGTCATCGTCTGACAGACGGTAGAATGTGTTGTTCTCCGTTCCGGCTGGGGTGACAAGTCTTGGTCCACCAGGGGCGGAGTTCAGCTTGTCTCCGGTTGAGCGAAATCCTTTCGACGTCGATAAGGTGCCGGATTTGCTTCGGATGCCGACCAAACTGAGGACCATGTTGAGGACGGGCAAGAGTGTCGGGAGACTCGTAGAGACGATGCCGGCTGACATCTCGATAGCCGTCCAGCCCACAGTCGGCGCCAGTGTGTAGCTGGGATCCGCTGTAGAGTAGGTGAACAAAACGCTGGTGCGGTAGGCTGAGGCAAAGACGACGCTGCCATTGAAGTCAGTATGAAGATTGCAAGCGCTTGGCGCAACGCGAGTTCCATGATCAATCACGTACAAGAACCCTAAGCTAAAAGCAAAGGTCAGACCAATCTTCTCTCTCTTCTTGAGGCGTAGCCTCCACAGTTGTGGTAGCGGCATAAGCAAGATAATTAGATCGGTAAGAATGGTAGAAGCGGCGTTAGCAATCCAAGTTGCGACTTGGTCGATGCATCGTCCCGGTAGAAGGGGGTACCAAAGCTTCTGAACAGGCACGCAGATGAAAATGAAGAGAAAGGTAATGCAGACAACCCAGGCCATGACAAAGACGCCGACTACCCATGCCATCTTTTTGAAGTATGGCACGTGGAAAATGCGGTAGTACATGAGGAGAAGTCCCAGCTTAGTCCAGCCGAGATTGAAAGCATACAAGACCTCGGCAACAACAAGCCACTTGGCCATCATGACAATATCTTTGGAGTCGAGGAGGTCAGCATGAATGCCCATGCCACATGAGTACATGGCGAAGATGAACCCTACAACAACCAAGTTCCAACCCTTGGCAACACTCTCAAGGTTAGTCAAGCTCAATGGAAGGTGCTGCTACGGAAGGCAACACGTTCGACCTTAGCTGATGAAACTTACCATCGAGAATAAAACCATCCAGTCATCCCACCACAGCGGTTGAGACTTCAGGCGTCGACTAAGTACCCTTAGCCCAACAGAAGTCAAAGCTAGAACAGTCATCGAGACGACAACTCTAACGGTCCATGGCTGAAGGTTGTCAGCATCGAAACCTGGCAACCCTGGGAGTTGCGATTTATGTGAAGCCATGATATATATCAGTAGTGCTCTGGTTTTAACATGGTATGAATGTGTTCCGACGCGAGATGGAAAGGGTTTTGAGGTGGCTTTATTAAAAGAAAGATGATACAGCACGTCCCCGTGTAGATAAAGGCTTTTGTGGATCACGGATGCTTAGTTCCGGTGCACGGCTGGAGGTCGAGTATTTTTGTCTGAGAAAATATTTAGTCCACCTTGTTGAGAGGACGGCTGTCGGCAGATACTAAGGTAGCAGAGGTGTGCTGCTTGTGGGCAGAAGATATCCTGCCCGAAGATAGATCCCGTACCAAGAAAGATCAACGGCCTGTACCTTGTACATCACTTGGTGTGGAGTTTAGACGCAGGGGTTACTCCACTC
Source organism: Sarocladium strictum (assembly GCA_030435815.1). Lineage (NCBI taxonomy): Eukaryota > Fungi > Ascomycota > Sordariomycetes > Hypocreales > Sarocladiaceae > Sarocladium > Sarocladium strictum. The sequence goes on along the minus strand of JAPDFR010000003.1, from coordinate 4,295,142 downwards.
TCCTGTAGTCTATGATATGTACCACAGGGATGCAACAGAGCACTATTGCGTAACCAATAGCAAAGCATCCCCTCTGACTGTGGCCTGCACAAGATGATGTCCCAGAATATATATATGATGAAGCCCTACGCGCAGTGATGTTGGGTATCAGAAACTTTCTGGGGCTCATAATTCCGCAGACTGACCTCGCAACTAGTGCAATCTTCGCATCCCAGTTTCTCGATGTTCAGTCAGGCTGGTGTCCGGGAGAATCCCTGTTTAAACCCCTCCACGCGGCCACGATTGGAGATTTAGTTCTAGCTCTGTAACAGCCGCACCGGGTGGCGCGGGTACATGCGCAGCTAGCGACGCATAACTTCGCACCAGTGTGGCAGCTGTTTTTTTTTTCGTCAATGTCATAGGCCCACCGAGTACGGTAGAGCCATGAGCGGGTGTTCGCACCCTGGTATCCCCGAGAATGATGCTGTCATGTTTTCCACTCGAGAGTATCAGCCCCACCTCTACTCTCGCGAATGGCCTCCAGGCGAGGGGATTTCCAGCTCTGGCAACCGAGGCCAGGATCGTGCAGCCGCCACCAGGACTTAGCGTGAAGTAAGTCCTACTAAACTATACTTAAGGTGCGCTGTGGTCCTCCTCGATGCTCCTTATTAGTGTGAGACAGGCCTCAGCTACTTATGACCCTCGTTAAATACTACACTCCATCGAGATTAGAAGAGACCAGGCATGGCAGCTCGAACCACGATTCACGTCCCTCATCTAGGGGGCATCGAAGCTGGCTATCGTTCAACCGGCATCGATCCTCAGAAGGCCACGGTTGTGCTTATCAACTCTATGTGCACAACAAGCTCGCTGTACAATGAGCAGTTCGACAGTAAGTCGTTGACAGATGCTGTCAACCTGGTGGCTATTGAGCCACTCGGGCACGGCGCCACTCTATCGACCTCGGAGCATTTCACGTACTGGGACTCCGCAGTGATGGCCTTGCAGGCTATGGAGGCGCTTGGCATCGAAAAGGCCTTTGCTTTAGGGACCAGCCAGGGGGGGTGGATTGTTGCACGCATGGCATTGCTGGCGCCAGAGAAGGTAACTAGGCTCTCCTTATCCCTGACTGTTCCTAGGGTTGTATCCCAAAGGCGCAGTCTTCAGGACGGCAACTGATAGCCAAATCGCGATGTAGATCCTCGGCTTGTTGCCACTCGGTACTTCGATGGACTATGAGTCTGCTGAGTCTCGTGAAAAGGGTTGCTGGGATCCTAAGACGAACCTCGCCCCCTTTTTCGCCAAGTGGTCAGTTCCGGATCCAGATTTTGTTGTTGATGAGGTCTGGCGTGGTATGGTTGCCTCGCTTGGATTCTCTGGCACCGTTCCTCAGGCAACACTCTTATTTTGGGACCAGACACTCAAGGAAGTGTATAGCGGAGAAAAGGGCCGCAAGAAGTTGCGCATGGCGCTCTTGAATCTCCTGGAACGGGATGGTCTCTTGCTTCGCCTAAGCGACATCACCTGTCCAGTTCACTGGCTCCATGTAAGCCCCCGTTACCAACAAGAACACAGCAGAGGACGCTATATCCCTTGAAAGTGGCATTGCTAATAAATGAGTAGGGGCCTGAAGACCCCGTGTTTGGCAAAGTAGTGCCGACGGAGCACATACGGCGTTTTACATCGTCGAAAGAAGCGAAATTGACTTTTGTCGAGGGTGCTGGGCACTACCTGAACGCGACAAGCCCAAAGGAGACTGAGGAAGCGATTCTGGAAATGGTCAAGAGCTATTTCTAGCCCTTTCTGTTTAGACCTCAAGAACCTTTGTCTTTTCTTACCCTAGGTCTTTGGTATAGAACTTTTCGGGTGTTAATCTACAACGAGTTGCCAGAAGGGTGTAAGGACCGTCCAAGATTCAAGAATAGCACTGGGTAGACGCAAAGCTGCGAAAGAATATACTTGTATTGTTCCATTGCAACCAAGCTATATACTCCTTCTTTTGCAGTGTAGCTACTAGCAGCAGTCTTTATGGTAGCACCTATAGGTACGAGGCTTCAACGAGGAAGCCAATATTCAACTTAGAATGCCTAAGGACAGATGCCCAGTTGATGGTAGAGTAAGCCTGGCACAGTTAGTGGTGGCTTGCATATAATCTGTTTTGGTCGAGGAGTCTTACATCGCGTGAGGTATGGATGTTAGGGTTGGACGAGGCGAATGGCTCAGATGAGACAAAGGCAGATGCTACGTAGGGCTGTTAGCAACGAGCGCTCGACTCATCGACTCATGATTACCACTTACGAAACCCGTTAGAGCGTGCGCTCGCGTGGTCCGAGCACCCGTAGCCGCACCTTGACGTCCCCGTTGTGCCTGCATACTGCTGCGCAATGAGCGTCACGTATGATGTAAGGCCGGTATCAACGTTATCCTGGTAAACAACGACCCTGCCGCCGGGTGAGTAGCCAGACATATCGGTATTAAGGAAGCCGATTACCGAGGCTCCCTGAGAGCGATATTGCCTGAAGATATCTGCTGATCCTAGCAGGCCGCCCTCCTCACCAGCATAAAAGTGAAACTCAAGAGTGTTCTTGGGTGTGAATCGCGCGTTGGCCAAGACGCGCAAAGCCTCGAGGGCATTGACAGTACCAGTACCATTGTCGTCGGCTCCTGGGCTCCGGGCGGCGGACGACCCAGCAGTGGAGTCGAAGTGAGCGCCGACAATGACGAGGCTAGATGTCTGACCCGGAATGCGAACAATCACTGAAGGCTGGTTGAAGGCCGAATGGGTGACGCGGCGGACGGTAATGGAAGGATTAGCCTTGGACAGATTCGTAGCCGTGTTAAATACCCAGGTGGATGCTTCTGTGCCAGTGGATGACCGGTAGTGGCGGTTGTTGAAGTTGGTCAGGGTGGTCAGCCAGCTCTGGGGGTTCGAGTTGTTCACACCTGCGATGAGACGATTGGCCTCGTCGATGTGTGAAAGGCTAGTAGGGTACCGACCCTGGCGCGCGGCGATGGCAGACAGAGATTCCTCCGGGGACGAGAGCACGGATAGAACCTGCGCATCTTTGATGTCGGTGATATCAATAAACGAGGTACGGGCAGAGGCAACGGCGAGCTCATCAATCTGATCCAGGGTCATCCAGGTGCCAGCATCTTCGGGCGAGGTCTTGATCAGACGGAGACTCTTATTGATCTTGATATCGTCTGTGGCTGGGGCGGCTGAGGCGAGATGGACGGTCGCTGTCAGGAGAGTGAGGGCAGCTTGGAGATACATGGTAACCAATTGATTGAGCTCAGGCAATGGATCGTGGAATAAAGGGTAGAACCAGTGCTCTTCCTCACTTTGCAACTGAACCACTTCCGCAGAGGTCCTCTGCCATTTATGTCATCTCAACCATGGAATGCGGCACGTCCAAGTTGTGAAGCTCGACCGATTGAAGAAGGAGCCCCTCAGCGCGATGATCACGCCGTTCTTATCCGTAGTAGCTCACACAATGTGCCATGGTTCTCGCATAAGTAGCTTCCTAAAGCGACTGAAGCGTCCATCCAAGAATCTGTGGAAGTCTTCGCGAAGCGCGTGGATCTCGTCTATTCGTGACAAGTTAGCGGGTGGGCATGCCTAGCAACCAAAATACTGCGACGCTACTCGGGCGACGTGTTGCAATTCGGCAGGAGGATCGTGTTTGCCAAGATTCTCATACATTGCCGAACTGCCTGATGCGGCTGGCTATTGAGAGGGCACCGTGCGATTGCACCCAGCGATGTACCCGGTTACTTGGTTTGGGCACAGGAAGAGGAGCGTGAGGGAAAATGATGAGACGAAGCACACTGCGATGATTTAGGAAGTTGGATCAAGGTTCCTCTCTGCACATAGCGGGGGAGGAGCGTAACGCAGTAACATCAAACCACTGTCGGTCGGTAGAAAAGGGACCCAAAGGGTGAAGAATGTGTTGGCCTGCGTTGACGGTGGCAGTCGTGACGGTATTTTTATTTCCCCCTTTTTTTTCCCTCCGTCCTCTTTCTTTTTCGATCTATTTACATTTCTCGTGTTACTGCTTCCTACCTCCTGTTAGACATCCCATTCCTTGTCGCTGGGTGTTCAGCAGCTTTAGGGAACCCACAGAGGGCTCACGTAAACCATGGCATTCGGACCAAGGAAACAATGCCAAACATCCCTGTTGAGGCTCCAAGCGCCTTTTGGTATATGTAGTTTGCAGCCATCGTGTAAGCCTCGACGGGACACGTGGTCCTCGCGCCAACGACCTCAGGAAGGGCAGCATTGGATGGAGTACTGACCGCGCCCGGTAAGCACTTCTACGATGGTGTTTGCGACTCTCCCAGCCGTAGAGTCAAAGGGCATTTTTTCAACGAGGACCGGCCAACTCAGGGGCGGATCTGCGCTTTGATTGGCGTTGAAGACACTGGTAAGGATTGACGATACATAATCGACAGTTGTCCCCGGGAAGAGGTTTTTTCGCAGGTGATAAGCTCTTCGTGGCACATGACTCAGCACGCTGGAAACGGACTGTTTTTAATCGCGCTCATTAATATGACATATATTGACGCTCCGATGCAATACCCAGCATTTCGGCGTTAGAAGCGTTATCCATCTGTCTTGGTTCATCTTTCGTGCGCTGGCTCCGACTTAGCGCGGTGCATTTTGTGCTTGTGGAGCGTCTGTGCCTAATCTGGCGCTCCAACGTGGGCACCAATTAAGCGGGCAATTTATTAGTTTTAGAATCCGTAGCTACTTGCCCTTTCAGCCTGACGGACTGCGAGGTTATTACTGTGGTCTACAGTCTCTATTGTGATTATTGAAGACATTGCCAAGGAAGTGTTACTTGACACTATTCGAGTCAAGATGTTTGTACTCCAGGACAAGGTCCTGAAGTGCTCGCCAAACTCAATTCAAGGTCATGCTGGCGTGGGACAACTGGACATTCCACCTCTCTCGGCACAATCCCCTGTCCACTGTTATCAGGAACGCCCGATTAAACATGGTCTTGAGTGCAGTAAAGATCTTTGCGGAAGCGTGAGTTCAGAGTGATTGAACATATCTTAAATTACCTGGTTCCAAACCACACGCCATGAGAGCGAGAAGATAGCCACATATTGCTGTTGTTTGCGTCTGTATACAACGGCTCGCAAGGAAAACTCAACCTGTGCTGGCACCATGAAAAGTGTCATCGGATTGAGAAAGTCGGAGGTGTCTTCTGGAAAATATCTGCAATAAACAGGTCGACAAGACTAGAAGGATCCTAGAACATACCCACGAGAGTTACTTCACGCCTGATTCGCAATTTCTTTTTCCCCAAACTGGTCGGCGAGAATACAATGAGCGTACTCATCGAGTTAAAGTAGTTGGAGAATGTCGGAAAGTCTCCAAGGTCTTTCCTGACTTGGCCATATCGAAATCCGTGAGCATTGAGAAAAGCACAGTCTGCCTTGGATGTGGGAAATAGCATATTGTTACACGCGAGGCGCATGATGGGTACAATAATGGAATAGATTATGTATTACTAAATGTAACCTTTCGCTATGATGAGTACAGCCCTTGTTCGTATAATTCAGTCCGGCTGTGGATTCTTGTGCTTCAATACCCACGAAGGCCCAATTCTTTATTGCTTCTTTGGGTAATTTTCCATGCACCGAATTGCGCTCCCCGACATACAAAGCACGCAATCGCTACGACTGCGGGAAGGCGTCCTTCGCCGCCCTCTGGTCCCACCTCTTCAACGGTATCTGTGGGAACAGCAAAAGCCTCAATGCCCTAGCGAGCGATGCCGCAACCTAAGAGTTTAAGCTTAGAATAGTATAGGTCCCGATGGTGTGAAATATTATAAAAGAGCAGGTATTCTACTAGCTTCTCCAGACCACTAGGCATTCCTTCTCATTCCATCGACAAACAATGGATGTGAACAAGGCGCCTGCTATTTCCTCTTCACAGCCTCGTGATGCCGCTCTCATCGAGCACGAGCACGATGATGCTGGTTACGAAGTCACGGGTCTGTTTGCCTACATTGCCCGTGTAATCCCTTGGTTTCGCAAGCCACGGCATGTCTTGACCTTCAAAATGGACATCATGCTCGTCCTTTGGATGTTTATCGCTGGCCTTATGAAAGAAATGGACCAGTCCGCTACTACGCAGGCATACGTCTCTGGCATGCGGGAGAGTTTAAATCTGCGTGGCAACGAACTCGTCATGTTCAACACCTTCTTTTCCATTGGCTACGCCCTCGGGCTTGTGCCGGGACAGCTCGTTCAAACAAGAATAAGGCCTTCCATTTTCCTTCCCATCTGCGAAATCTGCTGGGGCTTTTTTGTCTTATTGTATGTTCATTGTCCCCCTTACCAAGGACGTTAGTTTAAGCGCTAATTACATCACCTAGCACCTATCGTGCGAAGAACGCTCATACTGTATACGTTCTTCGCTTCTTTCTCGGCCTTCTTTCTGCTTCTTTCTGGCCTTCTCTCGTGGCCCTTCTCTTTAATTGGTATAAGCCATCCGAACTCGCCGTCCGATTAGCGTTCTGCACCGCCTCCGATGTTGCGGGTGCAATGTTTCTTGGAGTTCTTCAGGCTGCCCTTTACCGAGATATGGAAGGTGTTCATGGCCTTCGCGGATGGCAGTGGCTCTTCATCATCGCTGGAGCTACCACGATTGGTCAAGGCCTCATCGCCTTCTTCACAATCCCGGACTCTCCTGCGACCACCCGCGTACTCTACCTGAGCGACGCTGAGAAAGACCTCGCTAGAAAGCGTATGGCTAGCTTTGGTGCCCGGACCAGCACTTTTGTGAATGCCAAGGTACTCAGGAAGAAGCTGGGGCAGCTTATCGTGCATCCAGTCACATGGTTCTTCCTGCTCGCCTTCGCTCTTAGCGCCTGGGCCCATCGCGCAAATGCCTACTTCGTGCTCTACCTCGAGAGCATCAAGGATGCAGAAGGCAACAGGGTCTATAGTGTTTTCCAGGTGAACGTCCTGCCCTTGGGCGGATACGCTCTCCAAATAGTCACCAACATCGGTCTGAATGCCTTGTCGGACTGGAAACACTGGCGCTGGCAGATCAGTATTGGAAGCTTGACTTACTACACGGTGATTCTCGCCGTGCTGTGTGCCTGGCCATCGAATGACAAAGTGGTGCTGGCATTTTACTTTCTGACGTATAGTACTTACGCTGGCGCTTCATCGCTAATGGCGTGGATGGCTGAGCTGATGCGAAAGGAACCTGAGGCGCGCTCGATCATCGTAGCATTGACGGTTACGATTGTCTATGTCGGCCACGCGACGATACCTTTGCGGGCCTTTCGGGTCGCCGATGCGCCACGGTATCCCATCGGCTTCCCCATGGTTACTGCTATGACGGTGGCGAGCGTCTTGGTGCAACTTGGTTTCCTTTGGTATGATCGTACTCATCCAGGCATCGCAGAGCATGGCTTCGATCAGCCCCGGGCAGGCAGCATTTATAACTCCGATGAGGAGGCTGGAGGAACATCTCAAGATGGCAAGCCCAGCCGGCTCGCAGGGCAGTAATACCAGGGAAGACCAACCCTGGAGACGCAGACATTTATACAATAACAATAACGAGGGTCAGAAAACTCAGATTTCTCCTCTGGTCATATCTCCTTCAATGAGTGGGTGATGGGTCCTTTGTGTGGGTGGTTGACACCGAATTTCCATGGCCAAAGCAACACTCTCTGGCACACATGTCACATCCACCTGTTGACTTGTTGGCACTGTAAGTTAATCTTTCAAGTTCTTTCAAATCGTTTTCGGATCCACAACAGTCAGGGATGATTGAAGCAAATGCTCAGCCAAGCTATGGCGAATTACGCAGAGGGTCCACTGACGTTACAGCAGGCTGGGCTCTGCGTCGGGCGCGGCCCGACAGGAATTTCCTGACCTGGGAGCTATCACCCGTGGCCGCACACACTCTAGGCCGCAGCTGTTCGCATACCTTCACCACCCAAAGTTATCGACTTAGATATTACAAGTGATTAAAAGTTGATGCATGATACATAGGTAAAGACTTATATTGCAAGGTGAAGCCGAGGAGGTGAGAATTCCCCAGAGTGAGTTGCACTTCTGTTGATTAAACTTAGTCTTGCATATCGTACAGTTAATGATGCCTGTTGCTTGTTGAATCAACACACATAAAAGGGCAAATGGTGGTCTACTTTCTTTTCTTTCACCATCACACAGCCGAGAACCATTATCATGAAAGTAGTTCCAGGATGTCACCTTCAGTCAACCCTGACTCTATATCGAAACTCATGCCATCAAGGTCGAGGCAATGATCAGAGGATACATCATCTGGTGTTTCTGGGTGCTCTGGGTGCTGCGCATCGGCGAGTGGATCCTGCGCCTCAAGTGCAGCGGCTGACTCGTTCACCTCCATCATCTCCAGGACATCGGGCTGGATACCATGTAGAATTCTGTATTCGGCATCATTGGGGTTGACCTTATCGCTAGCCGGTTGGATATTCTCCGAAGACTGGCGCCTGACCGCTAGAGATTCTTGGATGGCCATGATGTCTACGGCAGGGGACACGAAGTAGCTGTCCAGATCCAATGGTTCGCTACTGCTGTCCATGCCCTTGGTTGCAGGAGAGCTGCTAACGCTGTTGATATGTATGGCGCCTGTTGAATATGCAAGCCGTGGTTCTTGGACGGTGCAAAGTTTGGGCTTAAAGACTCCCCTGAGTGCTGTAGGATAGTCTCCGTCCTTGGGAATCTTCACCTGATTGAGGCTCATCTCAATTGTTACAGTCAGAGTCAAGCAATAACTTGGTGTCTCAGCCAGGAGATCAGTCCAGCTGGCAACGTGCTTCCTCGGAGGGGCACTTTCAACCAAGCTAACTGCATGACGCAGCGCGAAGGTGAGCCACTCTGCGCCCTCGTAGCATGAGCGATAGTCTTTGACGGCATTGATAAGGACCTGGAGGCGCTGGTGTCTGGCATCGTGGTCGTTGTTGCTTTTTCTCGAGTGGAAGAATCTTGTGTCCAAGATTTGGAAAAGTAACGGAAGTGAAATGAAAGCCAAGCTAGAGTGCCCCCTTTAGTATAGGTAGCGCCAAGAAGGGTGGTTAGAGCTCAACTTACGCGCTAGCTTGTAAATATCGAGCAAGGTCTAGTCTTGTGAGTTCTTCGAAGCACATAATCGTTCCCAGTACCGCCTCTTGCATCTCGCGGTGGAGTCCAGAAAGGCCAGGAATCCCAGCCGAGGCTTCGTGCAAAGCACAGCGATGAAGAAGCTCTTGCCGGCTGAGAAGTGAAAGGCAAGCACTGCATGATGTCAATATCGCTCGAGTGCAATAGCAGCGAGGTTTTTGCAAAGACGGAGTCACATACTAGTAGAAGATGATCATTTGGTTAGTGTGAATGATGACACAATGCTGGCGAACCTTGTTGCCTTTGCTTGCCAATTGGACGTCAAGCTCTGTCTGCCTGAGCCACTCCTGAATTCTTATCCTGCACTTTGTGAATACACTCGTTTCGATGCTCACTGGTCCATCACGGTCATCATAGCGCCATAGGTGACGCAGCACGTAGCAGAGAAGATTGCAGAGATGGGTGAGTCGAGTGAATATGACAGCGAGAACCTCTTTCGTTTTGGGGTCGTTGACTTCTGATTTGTTGATCTCATCCTCAAAGTCAGATACGTGAAGTGGAGGATATGCCGTCGTAATCTGCGTGCTGCGCCCTATCCCAACTGACAGAGAGCGATCGCGAATGAGGCAACACCACCAGAGCCTCTTGAGAATGCGCGTGTCGTGATGCGTCCTGGGGTCAGTAGTGGCAGCTAATGTCGGGGAATCCCAAGCACGATGAGCTTCGGCAAAACGGGCATGCTGAATTCCGATTTGAAGCCACGTTGAATTCGAATTTAGCGAGTTCATATCCGCGGAGCACCATAGTGACATGATGATCGCTGCCTGGGACAACACAACCGGTGTCTTGTCGGTGACAAAATCGAAAAGAAGCTGCCCTATGTCAGCCAGTTGGCTGCATGATTTCCTCGTCAGTTCTTACCTTTGTCTTTTGGTAGAAGCTGGATCTTGCAGATCGTATACTAGCATATCCAAGAGTCTTGACCACGGAATGAGGTACGTACTAAGCAGGGTTAGTTTCCTTACTTCTGTACATTGCAGCGGCTGTTGTGAGCTCAGACTCACTGTGCATGATGCAAATATCATAGCTTGGAACAATAGGAGAGGTATTTGTCTTCCAAATCCATCCGCCCCAGTTTGTTGGTAGGTGTCCCAAAAGTCACCCTCGTCGATCAATGGTAGCATTGGATGAACGTGTAAAAAGTATTGGCGCATAAATTCGTCCAGAATCGGTCTTGCAGGCACATGGAGAGCGCCCTTGATCTCTAGGTAAGACAAGTCCTGTGTCGATAGACTCATCGCGTTGCTCATGGTCAAGAAGCCTAATGATGTGTAGGGCAAGCCTGTTGAAGTCGAAGATCTGGAACATCCCTCCAGCTGCGCCGACACTGTAGGGTCTGTCATACGAGTCTTGAGTCTGGAACACACTGTAGCTTCATTAGATTTCCGTCCATATAACACCTCCAGTGCTTTGAACCCGGACTTACGTGGCATTGGGCTGGTCGCCTGGAAATCTGGGGTCTCCTGGCACACAGTTGCGTCTGGTCCTACTGAAGGCATCGCTGCTGATGATGGCGTGTCTTCTACAATGGTTGCTGTTGACATGCATGGGTCAGAATAAACCTCTGATCGATTTGGCGACATTCTCGGGTTTAATTCGGCAGCTATATCTGCGGCAAGCCAACCCGTCGACTGAGACTCAGACGTTTTGGGGCTGGCAGGAGGAACAATGCCTGGGGCTGAGTCGAAGACGTGCTGCATGCCTTCCTTGGTGGTGGTTGAACCACAGCTATTCACGTCAATTAACACGTTGCTACATTGCATAGACCTTGTGACCGGAGAAGGACGTACCGTCTGGTGATTCTATTCTTCACCACACAACTCTTGGCATCAAGTTGGCAATTTGTGCATGGAGTCCCCATTCGCGTGACATCGCATCGGACCTTGCGGGTTCGACAACTGATGCAAGCCTTCTTTGCACGGCGCCGGATCATTCTTGTGTCTGAGTTGGAGCAGTATCTATGAGAAAGAGTGGTGTCTCGAGTGGTGCTGAAACACAGTATAATGTGAGAGATTCTGAGTTGACTTAATTCATGAAAAGGCAGAGAAGCCTTACTACACTATGACAAAATACAAAGGATGAGTAATTGAGACAAGCAGGGTGAATGAAGAGAAAAGAGGGGACATGTATAGTGCCACTATTGGGCTGCAGGTCCTGGTGACTGTCGCAGAAGTCGCAAGATGCATGCCAAGCCGCATTCCATGTTCCACCGTCACCCCGAATCCCGTCCCCGACTTGTCACTACGACCTTCCATCAACAATTAAGCCAGCCTTGCCTTCAGTGGTTTCGAAGCAGGATCAGAAGCTGGGGGGTTCAGATTCCGAAGCTCCCGGCGCAGGATCTTCCCAGACTAGCATAAAGTTAGCCATTTTACCCCAGGTAAGTACCATGGGGCCCCAGGTCCCAAGTTGCGGGGTCAGGGGTCGCTTACCGAGGTCCGGGGTATGGTGTCCACGAAGACCACGCCACCTCTCAGCCGCTTGTACTTCGCAACGCGACTGTCGACAAATGCAATGATCTCCTTCGCGGTGACGTTTGAGGTCCTGACCACGAAGGCACGAGGTACTTCCTCGCCATTGACTTGAACTCCCACCACCCCCGCATCGGCAATATCCTTCCGGTCAAGCAGGATGCCCTCCAACTCAGACGGAGAGACCTGGAATCCCCGTACTTTGATGAGCTCTTTCATGCGATCTACCAGGTAAACCTTCGCTCCCGTCTCGTACTTGTCTACATATACAACGTCGCCGGTTCTCAGCCACCGTGAACCGTCTTTCTCGATGACGATGGTCTCTCGGTCGGCTTTGGGGTTGCGCCAGTAACCTTTCATCAACGTAGGGCCCGAGAACCACAGCTCTCCCGTCTTGTTGGGTTCTGTGATCTCCTTGTCGCCGTCACGAATTCGGAAACGGGCATTGGCGATGATCTCCCCAACCGACGATGATTTGTGCTTATCGTCAAAAGCCCAGATGAGACCGGCACATGTGATCTCTGTCATGCCCCATCCCTGGCGAATAAAGTTTTCGCCATTTGGCCATATCTTCTTCTCCAATTCGGCCGCAACTTCTGGTGATAAGGGCGCAGTTCCGCTCACGATCTCCCGGAGGCTCGAGAGATCATATTTGGACGTCAACGGGCTCTTAGCAAGCTGTAGAACCACTGCTGGCGCAATACTTAGTGTGTTGATTTTGAACGTCTGGATGTGTCGGAGAACGTCTTCCAAGTTGTAGTAGGGCATGATGGCGGTTTGATATCCCAACTTCGGATTGTTTGCAATGTACGTTGTCTGTCCAGCTGCATGGTACATTGGTAGAAAGCACAAGCTTGTCTGGGGACCGCTCGCGGCCTTGTTGGCAGGATTTCCAGTCTCGTTCAATGAGTGGGCTTGCCCATTTGCCACATACGAGAAGTGTGAGATCTCAACGCCTTTGGGCAACCCAGTCGTACCGGAACTGTAGTTGAGACAGCATGTAGTCTCACGGGGATTCCGAGGCTCGAACCACTGGAATTGCTCGGCTTCCGCTGTCGGAGCAATCAACTCAGACCAGTGCCTGGCACCGTCCAACTTCGTACTATCACCTGGCTGAAGAGTATCGTCCACGACATATACTTGACTTGGGGCTAGCCCGACGGTAGCCGCAGCTTCAAGGGCGGTCTTCAGGCCCGGTTTATGGGTTACGAGAAACCTGGAACCACTGTCCTTGATTTGGTAACTCAGTTCCCGCGGTCCAAACATAGGGCTGGCTCCCGCAAAGATGCCGCCACTCATCACAATCCCCATGAAGATCGAGGGAAAGTAGATGCTGTTTCCAGCGTAGAGGAGGGCTCTATCTCCCTGGACCAGACCAGCCTTCTGGAAACCAAGAGCCAGTCTTTTTGACAGGAGTCGGTATCCCTCAAACGTCACGTAGTTGTCGTTGGGATGATTGGCGTCCATGAAGGCCTTGAAAGAAGGAAGCGGGCCTGTGGGCGAACCGAAGACCCATGTTGGCAAAGACACCTCGGGCAAATCTGTCTTCCAGCGAGATTCGATAGGCATTTCTGCGGCTTGGTATGGTGTCGCACTTCAAGAGAGGCGAAGATCCGTTTCTGGTCTGCTGAAGCAAAGGGCTGCAGATGATCGGATGATGATCGGGCAAGCTATGGGAAATGATGGAAAATTAAGTTTGAATGCTCTTGGATTTGGTAAAAAGGATTGGTAGGAAGATCGAGTTTACGGATTATTTAAGTATCACTCTGTAAAGCCTCGGTACTAAAGGCTGGGTCGATAAATGCTTGAACCAACACCAAAGGACACTCTGCTGTCTGTACACCAAGGCTTTCCCCTGTTGACCCTTGGCATCCTTGACATCGGCATGGCAGTTGAGTATGCTGTAGCGAGGTATGCGTCCTGAAGGGGATAGGTGGTTTCTTGATCGGCATAGCCCCCAGAGGAGCAGCACATTGAGCTACCAACAAGAGTGCGGGGTTAGGACTCAATGAATTCCGATGTGTCAACTAGTTTTATGCAGTACAATGTACCAAATAGAGGCTTGGCATAAGAAGCTCAAGGACCGTGGATAGAGAGTGTGTGATCAACCCCAGAGTCCTGCTGACTATCACTCCCGGTCTTTGCCGTCAGCTTCCATGCATTATTCCAAGGTCTTGTCTTAGCAGAATTCGGGAATACATGAAAGTCCTCGTCACAAAGCATAGAAATGTGAAATTGGGACCAGTTATACAACATGTCACCTGTAGCTCCGCTCCCACAGTATCATAATCGATACATGAATCGTCTCGATTTGTGAGAACTTGTTGTCATGGGAAGGCGTTCATGGCATGGCAGAGCCTCTTGGGAGTCTGGACTCGGTCAGGCTACCTGAAGCTACCCCAAATATCCACTGGCGGGGTGAGCTCCGTAATTGCGGAGTAGGTTTCAGCCAACCCCAGCCGCGGCAAGAATTCCCTGATGGGGAAGACAACGTGTCCCTAAACTGCTTCTGTACAACGCTCCTTTCTTAGCTCATGTCACAGAGAGCGAGGGCTGCCAAGCAAGCTTAGCAAGGTCGTTCTGTTTACCTCACCAGGAGCCGGCCTCAATTCTTACGTCACACTCAGAGCTACCTTGGTAGCTTAATTGCACATTGATAGAGTTGTAGCCTAGACGCGTGCTTCACCCTTCAAGAGAGTGTATACTATGTCTATATTTTCCAGGCTCAGTATGTTTGCAGAATAGCAGACAAGCTCCTTAGGTAATCGACCTTGGACATGGCGATTTGAGTGTTTAATGGAGCGCGGCGATTTAACCTCGGCTTCCGCAAAATATTATTAGTCAGGACATCCCAGCAGGTAGCTCGCATCCTACCCTGAAAATAAATGCCATCGCTAGAAAGTTCTCCTGAGTCTCTATTGACAAGGCTTCTTATTTTCCTTGCTTGCGAATTGCGCCCCACGTCAACCGCAGATGGCTGACCAAGACGCCAGCGCAGTACCTTCGCGGAGACTGTCCCATCTGGAGGAGTCGTTACAGTTGGAGAAGGTCCAAAAAGTAAGCGCTTAAATAACCTCTCTCCCTGCAGTCGAATCATAGTATGCACGGGGTGTTAACTGCTTGTAGGACACTTTCAAGACCAACGGTCTCCTTTGGCATCCTCCAGGGGGGAGAGGGATCTATGGAGGGTAGGCAAGATACTTTACGTGTACTTCTGGTGTCACAGTTGCTGACAAAAATCTCATAGATGTATCATTTCGCAAAGCTTAGCTGCAGCGCAGCGCACAGTTGACGACAACTTCGTCTGCCATTCTGTACAAAGCCACTTTCTTCAGCATGCATCTAACGATTCCCATATCACGTACTCGGTTCGGAGGCTTCGGGAAGGGCGCTCCTACGCCACACGGGGAGTCCAGGCAACTCAAGACGGGAAACACATATACACTGCATTGCTATCATTCTCTCGGACACTTCCGAAGAATAAAAAACACGTCCAGCATGCCTTGACATCAACCCTCTCTCAGGTACCAAATGTTGAGAGAGCTAACGTTGGCTACGAGATAGCGGAGAGGGGTTTTGCGCCCGACGTATCTCCCATTGCTCTTAGTGAGGTCAGCATACCACCCCAGGACAGGGTCCTCCGATGCTGGATTCGTGCACCAGAACGTCTGTACCAAACTGGTACAAGCCTCCATCAAGCGATCCTAGCCTACCTAACGGACTGGCTTGCACTATCTGTGGTCTCGTACGTTCATGGATATTTCAAGTTCCCGGAGACATTTATACGAAGCAGCAAATCTTCGCCGATCGAGGATACAGCTTTGGGGATGCTCTCTACACTCAACCACTCAATATACTTCCACAGTTCGCCTAGCATACGGGCTGACGAGTGGATGCTGCTCGAAGTTAGCAGTCCTTGGGCTGGTGATGAGAGAGCCTTGGGCAGTGGGAAAATCTTTTCTCAAGATGGCACGCTGTTGGCTACCTATATGCAGGAGGTAAATTATCTTGACTCTCCCTATTCGTATACCGCTAATAATTAATAGGGTGTAGTGAGGTTGAAGCAAGATGCCCATAGGTCTTCAATGCTCTAACTTTCGTATGTGGGCGGCACTGCAAGCTCCGAGTAAGCGGGCTAGCGCAAGATTGTCTTTATTCACCTCATTCGGTATGTTATATATAGACGGAAAGAATTAGACTCTACCTGCAATATATGATCCTATATTGAGACAGGACGTAGAGCGAGCCTTAAGCAACTAGATGACCTTCCTTCAAGGCACACTGGGCTAGCCGAGGTTTGACCGAATCAGCCTTCTTGGGCTGAGTAGCCGCCGCAGCCTGTAACCTCTCTAGGCTGGAGCATTCAATCTCACCGTATGTTGAGTAAATAGTATTCCAGCTTGCCTCGTCGCGCGAGGAAGCGAGCTAGTTGTGCGTGGTAACCCTCATGCTCCATCGATCCCGACGTCAAGATGGATGCGGTTGGCCTGGGTATTGCAGTCCTGGGGCTTTGCGCTGATCTACGAGTCCGGCTCGAGAGCATTCGGTCAGCTCCACGTGTGGCTACCAGTATGCGGAGTCGGATAAAAAATACAGAAGGTTGTCTGGCGAGGGTTGTCAATGTACTGAACTGCTCACCTCCATCGCTGACGATGGGAACCGGTGCGCACGAGTCACTGTGCCGACTGGAAGCAAGTCTGCAAGATTTGAGCGCGACGACCAAGAAGCTGCATGAAGATTTACATGGGACTTCGTGGAGACGCCTGCGTTCCCGAATTCCCTTTGCTCTCGATACGACAAGGATGGAAAATTACGAAAGGATCCTTGACCGGCTCGTGGCTGACATTACGGCTTTCACCAGCACTGCTAACTTGTAGGTTCTGATCTCCTCCCAAAATACACCAAATCACTAATTTATCTGCAGGCAGCAGCTCTCGCTCATGACGGAACAGTTTCGCAGCTTACAGATCTTGAGCTCGACTCCAGCACGTGAGTAAACTATATTACCTTAAACTTCGCGTGGGATGGTGCGCAAGCCAGTCTACTGACGCTCTAGTCCCAGAAAACATTCAGGCCAGGGGATTCGAGCTCGGCTTCTATCTTAGCAACGTCCCGACAATCCATCACTTTGAGGGGAGGGAGAGCTTTCTCCAGCGCTTGTCGAGCACCCTGTTTCCGACTTCATCTTGTGGACAGCGAAAACTCGAAATCGTGTCGGGTCTTGGAGGCATTGGGAAGACCCAATTAGTAATTCGTTTCGCCAGAATCAATGAGAAGGAGTTCTCTTCCATCTTCTTCATCGACGCATACAGCCAGGAATCGATCTCGCACTGCTTCAGAGATGTTCATTTTCTGCTCTTTGGCCACGACAATAAGCATGCAAGTGGAGTCGGAAATGAGGAATCGACGCAAGATGGCTCGCATGTGATACGCGAGGTCCTAGATTGGTTCTGTCTGAATGGGAATGACAAATGGCTACTGATATTCGACAACGTGGACAGACAGCCCTCGGATCCTGGAGGCGTTGACATCGCCTCCTTCTTCCCCCCTACGAACAAAGGATCTATCCTCATCACCACTCGGCTTTTTCCGCTGGAGGTCAGCGGCATTTCCCAGCCGCAGATCGTTCTACAGCCAATGGATAAGCAGGAGTCAAGAAACCTTCTAGGCTACCACACAAACAGATACGCTAGCCCAGGGGAACCAAGTGACGCCTACGGCACGACAGGTGCGTACCTTCAGGGTCTCTCATACGAAAAGATGGCACTGACATCCTTTCCACAGATGAGCAGGATGCTCTGGTTGCCAGGCTGGCAGGTCTGCCCCTAGCTCTAGCCCAGGCGGGCAGCTTTCTCGATACTACCAGAATGAACATCCCACAGTACTTGGAGCTTTACGACAGCTCAAGACGCAGACTACTCGAATCTCACCGACCAATGTTCGGTAACAGCGACTCTCTGCGCAGTGGAGTAGAAACCACGTGGCGCATGTCAATCGATCTCCTGCGCGACATGGCCAGAGAGGAAGACAGTCGCTACGGAGACGCCTTGCAGCTCTTGCGATTCATTACGTATTTTGAGCCAACCGACATCGATTTCACCATCCTTCGCCGGGGTCTTGTCAGCGACCAGGTACCACGCTGGTTTGAACGGACGTTTGGAGATGAACTAGCCTTTGTCAACACAGCTCAAATTCTCGTCGAACGGTCATTGCTAAATAGCACCTCCACTTTCGGGATTTATTCTATGCATCGAGTTGTCTACGACTGGCTCTGTGCGTTTGAGACGGCGGAGCCTGATGAGCAATTACTCAGATTGGCTGTGTGCGCAGTCGCATTCTCGGCTCCAGGGAGACTGTCTCGAAGTTGGAAAGACAACGAGAAGAGGCTCTACATTCATGGACTTGCAATGGAAGATAGGCTCTTGCGATGCAAGTTTGAGTCGGGAAGTCCACTGGCTGATCTCGAAGCCCTCAGAACTCCTCAGAAACAGCAAGCCCTACACCTGGTGCGGGATCCAAATTGGTTCAGGTACCTGCGCGGCGTACAAGAGCCGTTGTCCATCCTAGCCTACCTCTTTTCAGTGTCTGAGAAGTCGCAGACAGGCCTTGAGATACTCCACAGTGCGCTGAGCAGAAGTCAGCAAGTCAATAACCTCAATGATGTGCAAAACATTTCAGCGCTACTCCTGGGCAAAGCAATCATCCTCATACATCAGAGGAACCTGACGGACGCGAGACAATGTGTGGATAGCGTGTTGGACCTCGCGAGCCCTTATGACTTACATCATATCCTTCGAGAGGTCGACCTTCTCCATGCGATCTTATCACGTTTGGAAGGACGGCCAGGTGAGGCCGTTCAGATCCTCAAGGACTGCCTGGACCAATGCAAACGCCATGGATTTGGACTTTACCACCCATCGACCTACGCAGTCTCCATGGAATTGAACCTCGCTCTTGATAAGGGTACAGATCATGTTGATCTTGGAGTAGATATCGTGAGTGAGAAGATTCGCCTTCTAGAACCATATAGGTCAAGTGCTGAGAAGAATGCATCTCATGACGCTGATGCGAGAGTCATATTGAGTTATCTGGGAGAAGCATACCGCCTAGCCAATGCACCCTCGGAGTCCTTGGCAGTTCTCCAAGCGGGACTGACAGCAGAGCTCGCCAATGGAGGATGCAGTGTATCGAACCTTGACGATATGTATTATGACCTCTTCAGGGTGTACAGCGATGCATGCGATTTCCCCAAGGCGATTGAGGCTTGCGAAAACTGGGTTCGGGTGAGAGAAACGCGCTACGGCACAAAGACTACCAAGACAGCTTATGCCTTGAGTGATCTCTGTTGTGTCCTTGGCTCGTCAAACTCGAGCAGCCCTAGGGCAGTGCAAGCTGGGCTCCAGGCAGCTGAAGTCATCGATCCAGATGATAAGAGGGAGTACTGGCGACTTTGTCAGAGGCTGACGACCGCCTATAAATTAGTTGAGAACGAGCAGGAGGCTCTGGTCTGGGCCCTGAAAGCTGTAGAAGGTTTTCAAGCTGAGTTTGGGAGTCAGCTGAAAACGCAGCATGCTGAAGGTTTACGGGCCGTCGCCCTACTCTATGAGCAGCTGGGAGATCCTGTGGCCGCAGGTGTCTACCACAGCAAACATTCGGCTTTCTTACAGGGTGTTTGAGATATGACAGATTCCCATAGAATGACCTAAACACCATAAATGATTAGGGAAGAAACCAGCCCCATCCTTTGTTACCTTTGCTTGCTGGACTGAAGATGAGGGTTTCTTGGCTTGACGGCCCACACAAATGGCAAACCTGTATTTATCTGTTCTATCCGGGTTATGTTTCGGCATCTAGAGCAGTTTGTTCTCTGCTTCTATGAATCGCCCCAAAATGTCCCTGACTTCGTCTAAAGGCATTGCCTCCACCCTCCTCCCCCTGTTTCCGACCATAGTTTCGGCCATACAAAGTGCATTATAGATCGCCTCCTCCGTAGCATCAGCGGTAGCCTCGAACAGGCCATTGATAGTCTGGTCATCGACTCCCTTCATACCCAGCGTTCTTGGCTTGAAAGGATCGACCTCCCTTTTCTGGCCCGTGACTGTCTGAACCGGGATGGTATTTCCAGTAGAAAACGCAAGAAACAGATCTCCAGATGGATTATGTGCGTAACCACCAACACGGGCAAGACCAATCGTAGCTCGCTTGGCGAGACGTTCAAGTTGGTGAGGCAGGAGGGGAGCATCGGTTGCTAGGATGATGATGATGGAGCCATCACGTTTGTCCTTGGCAGCATCGTATTCTTGGTGATGTTTTGCGGCGGAGGCATTGTCGTCTGCACGTTTTTGGAGAATACGACCAACGGGCACACCAGAGATTCGCAGGTCACGAAGCCTGCCGTAATTTGCTTGTACGAGAGCTCCGACAGTGAATGCGCCTCCTTCGGCAAAGTCGACCTGAACGCTTCGGCTACTGGTGCCTGTTCCACCTTTGAAGCCCTGGCACAACATTCCTGTGCCTCCGCCTGTGTTTCCCTCTTCGACCGGGTTCGAGGATGCTGAACGTATGCTTTCCACTACATGCTCTGGTGTAATGGCAAACTGACTCAAATCATTGAGATGCCCATCGAACGTCTCTGCCACAACGGGGAGCAGGAACCAGTCTATTCCGCCTTCATTCTGCCCATGCTCCGCGATGGCGTACTTGTAGATGCCCGTATAACATGATCCGACGGCAAAACTGTTGGTGATCAGGATAGGGGAGTGAAGAAGACCAGTTTCTTCGATCCAGTGCGTGCCGGTCATTTCTCCAGAGCCATTCAAGCGGAAGATACCAGCATGGCATGCATTGTGAAACCAATCTTTCCGAGGTAGAATAGCGGTCACGCCTGTGTTGACTTGTCCATCCTGAGAACGAATCGAGGTTGTGTTGACAAGCACCCCCGGTACATCAGTGATGCCATTTTGAGGTCCTGGGGTCCAGGAACCAAGATGGATGCCGGGGAAAAGTTCCCTTAATCTCGCACGACCACTGCCTCTCTGTGCCATGTTTGAAACAGAGTCTTTACACTGTGCTCTAGACGACTGATTTGTTCCACACAGCAGAAGTGTTGCGGTCTAAATATCTTCTGATAATCCAGACAGGATAAGCAAAGGCGGGGTATTCGCAGAATGACTCACGCCGTACGCGTATGCGGTGACAGGCGGAGGATTACCTGTTCCAATCATTTCTGTGCTCTGCGCTGTAGTATCGCAGTATCCGAAGGTTTGAAGCACGCAGTTCAATAAGCAGGCCTTTCTCGGCGGGTCGCATGATTTAGGAACGAAAGTGTCACCTGAGCCCCTTGCAAAGAAATGGGGCATTCTTAACGTCCTTCTGTAAAATGAAGCCGCAGAGAATTATGCAGAAATCCGCAAATGCTGACCGATGCTTCTCAATTGGCCTTCCTGCAAGCTTTCATCCTATGTCTCGTAGTCAACCGAGTTCCAACACATGGGTAAAGAGAGAACCCTAGCTCTGGACGTCGCTAGCTGACGCATTAATTATGCGCCCTCCTCAAAATGAGGAGCGGAGAAAACATCAACAGAAGCAAAGCAGTGCAACTCGAGCTTGGAGGGTGAGTCTGACGTGAGCAGGACTTCAGCTCAATTCTTGTGTTAACAGCTTATCAAAGTCACCACTGCGGCAAATCTACGTACCGCCGGACCACTGTGCAAAATCTTATTGACGATAGTTGTCAATATCAACGGCTTTATTAGGAAAAGATAATATTCAAGCTCATGCCAATACGTTCACGAACTTGAGCCCTTTGCAATCCGGCAATTTGTTATAGCTGACCATGGCAGTACCCAAGGCAAAATATCCGGGACAGTGATGACGTCGATCAAACCGTGCCAGGCTCCCGTCCATAGGTCAACTAGCAGCTGATCAACGTGTCGAGAAGAAAAGAAACTCTGTGGGTTCGACGATAAGCTAGGCTTACGTTTTAGAAAAGGCTACGTGCTAACGTCTCTGGAAAGGAATATTGCAAACAGCGCGCTGGGACGTATGCCATGTTTTGCCGCGGTAATTGAATCCCCTTTCCATTCATCGCGCGCTCTTTTATTGGATGGAAGTGGTGCACATTATGGGACAAATTGCCTCAATAGGGTATCGGATAGTATAGTTGAAGTAGTCCAAAATGCAGAACCTTTCGTACAGCTTTACTTGTGCGCGTGCGATCACGCGAAAGAGAACTGATCCTCAAGGGGAACAAATAATAATAGAAACAATTCCGTCTCTTCGAAAGCCTGGTCCGGCTATTCACTTTACTGCGTGCGTAGTACGACTGGTCGCATATCGCACTCGCCAAGAGGCAGATGATACCCTAGACAGCGTTTGAAAACGCGAGTTAACCACGGTCGATGTACTAACAATGATCCAGCAAAGAAATAGGCTTGTTCTCGATCGCAAAGTGGCTCAATTCAGTTCTACGCGATAGGGTTGTGCTGGCGTGACCACACACCGATCTGATGCGATGCCGTCGATCCCATTGTTGGCTGTTAATGTAGACTATACAAATCCGGCCTTGCAAGGTCGGCTATCACGAGCCAAGTTCTGTCCATCAGGGATTCCATCATTCAGAGACGCTACTCTCTTAAAGTCTAAAGAGAGGAGTCTAGACCGCAGAGTCATTCAGATTCCGCAAAATAGTGTTCAGGAGGCGGCAGAATAAACCAGTGAAAGCGGCAACTATCACGGTATGATTATCACTTCCCGACAGCTAGAACCCGCTACCGACGACCCGACGAGCCAAGGCTCCGCCAATATGCAAGCAAGCATGAGCAGTGCCGTTTGTTCCGAAATGGGTGCGCCGACTTCTCATTGCCGGGATGCCCAGACTACCCAGACGGCACCGGGGGCGGGAGAGGCGAGATTTGCAATCTTGGCCACCTTTGAGCACACTTTACATAGCGTCAACTTGGAATACCAAGCCGGCACAGTCCGATTGTGGCTTTTGTTGTATCATTGTAAAGGAGGTTTGCGTGCTCACAAGGTGGTGGTCAGGGAAGAAAGACCGAGCCTGGGTAGCTTTGGGTTTCCAGGGATCAAGAGGGAGGGGTGTGTATAAGATGCCCAGACAGCATAAGCAGCCGAAAGCCTTTGTGGGCTTCTCTTCGGTTTCCCTTTTCGATTAGGAGGACGTAATCACATTGTTTCCCAACTCCTGTTCACGTGGGGGTAGCTGACAACCTAACTGAGTGTACATTTCACGGCCAACGTGGCGCTGAGCTGTCTCCCCCAGCTTGAGCGTCATCGAACGGGGAGACCGACTCTGGTGGTACAGATCGGGTACATAATATCAAGTCAGAGAAATTTTTTGAGTGTTTGCTCACTTGGTGGATTGTGATTGCATGGAGCATTCATGCAAAAGGTTTGGCTGGTGGGAAGTGGTGAGACGATGTGTGGACGATCAGAGGGTCCGAAGCAGATCGTGAAATATGCATATACTTAAAGATGAGAGTGCACACGACAGTAGCAGACTTCTCATCTCGATCGTATCGCGTATGCTGCCATGAACCAAGTCTGCGTATCGTTGAGGGAGCGAGATACCAGGGCAGCATAGCAGCATCCACTGCGCTTCCGTGATGACATATGGTGTTGTTCACACTCAACGAACTGGTGCAGATGTGGACGAAGGTGGGTTCAATGTGACTTTGGTAGTTATGGGACTAGCCGAGCACATCATCGAATCCTGGTCGAGTGGCGCAAATAGGAGGTGCGAGACCTGGAGCCATTGGCTTGACATGAACCTGATGGCTGAGACATGCCAGCCTCTAGGCATCTCTACTCCGTCCATAGCGCCAGTATAGTTACCGCATGCTCCTCGTTTCCAGTCTGCCGACATCAACGGTGGGGGTGAGCAAGACTTGACGAGGGCACACGGCCGCTAGCATTCAGGCACCGTGCCGTAATTGATGCTGCGTGTGCTGCCTGTAGTCCAAGGACAGGCCGGTACAAGGCTGCATCCCCAAGATCACAACTTGAACTGTTCGCTTGACTGCTCCATATCGAAGCGGTTCATCAGCACCCGAGGCAAGATTCGGAGTGACGGAGAGTCGAAAAGACGACTCATGAGCTGCGACTCGGCTCCGATTCCAGGTACAGCCGCTTAGCAATGCCAGCTTGCAGCAGTACCTGGCGGGAGGTCAACAGCCACCAAGCCACAAACGCCCGACTGAAGCTCCACTAATGATGGTATGGAGGCATCTGATTGGTGACGGTGGTCCCTGGCGATGGCGCAATTGAGGACCACGATGTGATGACCGCGCTAGACCTGCTTCCGGCTTAGCGAGGCTCGCAACATAGGCATACTGGGAAAGCTCGACTGCGCTGGGTCGTTCTTACTCCAACATATGCACTAAGTTTACGTCTGGCCCAGCCGGAGATGCCAGACTCGCCGCGCACAGGGAAAAACGCATGGGGTGGTGAGGTGACCGACACGCTACCGGAGCAAAAGACTCTGCAGCCCCAGAAGAAGCACGCAATATCCATGCTCCACGTCAATGGGTACCTGACATCACCACGGTTGAACTATGCAACCCCCATGTAGCTTCTCTCACCCACACTCCCCGATGCATGAGCCGCCCGAATGATGCCCTCATCCCTAGCACAGAACAACGCTTGTTCGGCCTTGGGTCGATCTACACCCAATCTGAAGTGCGCCACGCCCCCCGACGACCCGAACCTGCATTCAAGGGTTCAATACTCTCCTCATTCTTTTACTTCTTCGTCCGATTATCGTCTCGCTTCGCCCTTTCATGACTTGATATCGAATCCAGCCGCACTGTTCTGGATTGTTCCTGCTTGCACGTCGCCGACTCCGACTCTGCAGTGTCCGCCTCACACGCACCCCTCTTCCAGCTACATGGGACAGCCGCTGCACGCGAAGGTGTACTTGGACTTCCCCATCTATCACAACTCTGGCCCTTGTTATAATAGGACAACTGTCCCCCGTTGTCTGCCGAGACTTTGCCCAGACGTCCTGCCAGATTGGTTCTCACTTCACTGACTTGGTCTACATCGACACACTTTCTTGCTTCTGCTTGGTGTCAAGTCGCATCTCGGTGAATACCCTTCCTCAATCGTCGAATCATTCCACCGTCCGAGACAAGCCACGTCGAGCAGCTCACCACCTCGCCGGGACCGGGCCTTGAACAATGGCCTCCTCAAAGCCTACCATCGAGGAGCGCCTCGATCGTGTCTTTGGCATCAAGAATACCCAGCCTGAGCGCGATCAGGCGGCCTATGCCGCTTCTATTCCTTCCTCCTTAACTACTGCCGATGTCTATATCGAGGAGGAGCCCACAGTCAAAGAGTATCTCCAAGAGATTGCTCCATCATGGAACGATGTTTACAACTATGTCTACCGTCTCTTCCCATTCATCAGCTGGATCGGCAAGTATAACCTGACTTGGGCACTAGGTGACACCATTGCCGGTAAGCTCATCCCTCTAATTCCTATATCCTGTGGCATTTGTGCAGCGGCTGACAGAGCCCCCAGGTGTCACTGTTGGTGCTGTCGTGGTTCCTCAGAGTATGGCCTATGCGCAGCTTGCCCTGCTGAATGTCGAGTATGGTCTTTATTCATCTTTCATGGGTGTCCTGGTCTACTGGTTTTTCGCCACGTCCAAAGATATCACCATTGGCGTGAGTAAAGCGTTCCATCCGCTGGTAGTGTGAAACGGTAATATTGATGTTTCTTTCTAGCCTGTTGCTGTCATGTCGCAAGTCACTGGTAACATCGTGGCAAAGGTTGCTGAAAGCAACCCTGAGATCCCCGGGCACGTCGTTGCTTCGTGTCTGGCATTCATCACGGGAGCCATCATTCTCTTCCTTGGTCTGGTTCGTCTCGGCTGGATCGTCGAATTTATCCCCTTACCTTCCATCTGCGCCTTTATGACTGGGTCTGCCATCAACATTGCTGCTGGTCAGGTCTCTAAGCTCATGGGCATCCATGGCGTGAAGACCCGTGAGGCACCTTACAAGGTCATCATCAATACTCTCAAGGGCTTGCCGCGAACATCCCTTGATGCCGCTCTCGGCCTGACTGCCCTATTCATGCTATATGGTATCCGAAGCTTGTGCTCTTATATGGCTAAGAAGCAGCCTCACCGCCAAAAGCTCTACTTCTTCCTCTCGACCCTCCGCACCGCATTCGTCATCCTCTTATACACCGGTATCAGTGCCGGTATCAACCTCCCCCACCGAAGCAAAGGCGAGGGGTACCCGATTGGCATTCTCAAGAAAGTCCCCAGCGGCTTCCGTCATGCTGCCGTTCCGACTCTTAACAGCACAATCATCTCCTCTTTCGCCTCTGAACTTCCAGCTGCTGTTATCGTGATGCTGATCGAGCATATCTCGATTTCGAAGTCGTTTGGTCGCATCAACAACTATGTTATCGACCCCTCGCAGGAGCTGGTCGCTATTGGTGTCACGAACCTGTTGGGCCCTTTCCTCGGTGCATACCCAGCGACAGGTTCCTTCTCCCGTACCGCCATCAAGTCCAAGGCTGGTGTCAGGACGCCTTTCGCCGGTGTCATCACGGCTCTTGTGGTCCTTCTTGCCCTCTACGCCCTCACAGCCGTATTCTACTATATTCCTGATGCTGCTTTGGCCGCTGTCATCATCCATGCAGTGGGCGACGTCATCACTCCTCCTCGTACCGTGTACCAATTCTGGAGGGTTTCGCCGCTCGAGGTCATCATCTTCTTTGCTGGTGTGTTTGTCACCATTTTCAGCACCATCGAAAATGGCATCTACACTACCATTTGCATGTCTGTCGCTGTCGTCATTTTCCGCATCGTGCTCAGCAATGGCCGCTTCCTTGGCCCTGCTCGCATCCGCACCCTACAAGCTGCTCACGGTGCTGCTTCTCCCAGCTCAGCCAGTGAGACCAAGCTTGGTTCCGAGAAGATCGAGGAGCATGAGATTTCTTCCCGCACTGGGTTCCTCCCAATTCAGCACCAAGATGGCTCCAACCCCGCTGTTGCTGTCGAAAGCCCATACCCTGGCATTTTCATTTACCGCTTCGCTGAGGGCTTGAAATATCCCAATGCTTCCCACTACATGAACCACCTCACAGAGACGATTTTCAAGCAAACTCGCCGAACGAACCCTGACCTTCTCGGCAAGCTCGGCGTACGTACTGATCTTCTATGTTCCTATGTAACTAGTTAAGCTAATGTGTTCTCCAGGATCGTCCATGGAATGATGCGGAACCCCGGAAGCTCAACCATAACGAGCCCGATAACCGTCCTACACTCAAGGCCATTATTCTCGACTTTGCCACAGTCAATCACATTGACGCAACGGTTGCTCAGACGCTGATTGACGTTCGTAATCAGCTTGATCGTTATGCTGCACCCGATCGTGTGGACTGGCACTTCGCTCACGTTGAGTCACGTTGGACAAAGCGAGCTCTTGCTGCGGCCGGCTTCGGATATCGCACACCTCAACAAAGTGCCGTTGGAGGCGGTGATGGACCAGGACACTGGAAGACCATCTTCAGCATTGCTGATCTCGGAGGATCCGACAGCCCTGCGAAAGCAGCTGCTGCTATCGAAGGTCGTCAGGAGTCAGAGGCACACAAGGGTGACGACATCGAACACCTTGGAGCAGGGTTGGATCGCGATATTCCCAAGAATCCGCGCAGTGAGAGGCTGGTGGCAGTTCAAGGTCTGAACCGACCGTTCTTCCACTTCGACCTTCAAGAGGCTCTGGATGCAGCGATTGCGAATGCAGAGATCAACAGTAGCGTGTCTGAGAAGGTCGCATGATCATAACCTTTGATTGCCAGCGATTTTTTGAATACATTGATTGGTTCCACAACTTTGGCGCATAATCTTGAGATGACAATAGCCCACTGTTCTAGTCTAAGTGTTGGGCGGTTCACTAGAGAAATGATCACTGAATGGTGACGCGTCTGGATCTACATGGCGATGACATGTCACAGCCTCTTCCGGAAGGCTTATCGGCTTTCTGATGGATTGTTGATGAATCGAAATATGACCATAATGGACGACGTGTCTACGTGTTCCTCTGTTCATACGAAGAGCCCCAGGGTTGGAGTACGTTGAGGAAGCTGTTCTTCCCACAGTCGACTCTGATTCGGCGCGTGCACCGTTGCCAATTAGGCGCTTTGCACGACTCAGCGAGCGCAGATGGGATATTCTTCCTTCCAAGACGTTTTGAATATTTCAGTGAATCTCATCGGTGCGAGTTATGTTTGTGCGACGGCAAAATGATGCAAAATGGCATCGTCATGAGTTGGACGATGCCAACCCTTGTGGTCCTTTTGTATTGCCTAGGCCAAGTGCGGGGACCCTGATCACCACAAGAGGCGTGCGCGTACCTGGATCCTTCTCCTGTACCAATAAATCACCACGAGAAACAAGAGACCGAACAGCAACTCTCATTACCTCCAGCCTGGTAGCTGAGGTGGGAAGTGACTATCAAGACTAGACGTTAATCTTGGCAGTCCTCGGCTCAGATCCATCATGGCGCCCGGGTCGCTCCTCCGCTTCGCGCTCGGCGCCTTTGCGACGCTCCTCCCCACTACGACAGCCTCCTCGCACGTTCATCCCATGTTCCGTGTCCCTCTCGACGCGCCGATTTCTCCTCATCCGTCCTACAATTTCTCTATTCCCGTCGACCACTTCCACAACGATTCGCGCTACGAGCCGCACTCTTATCAGACTTTCACAAACCGCTACTGGATCAATGACGATCATTACAAACCAGGTGGCCCGGTCATCCTATACGCAGCGGGCGAGGTCTCTGGCGATGCGCGTATTCCAACGCTCGAGGATGGGATTGTCGACATCCTGGCTAGGAACCTTAATGGTCTTGGTGTGGTTCTGGAGCATCGATACTATGGTTTCAGCTACCCAGTTCAGAACCTGACGACGGAGAACATGCGCTTCCTGTCTACGGAGCAGGCCATGGCTGATATGGCGTACTTTGCGCAGAACGTGGTTTACCCAGGTCACGAAGATCAAAACCTGACAGCGTCCGATGTGCCGTACATCTTATGGGGAGGATCATACGCTGGTGCGTTTGTTGCCATTGCTCGCAAGATCTACCCTGACATCTTCTGGGGCGCGATCTCATCCTCTGGCGTTACCGCTGTTGTGGAAGATTGGTGGGAGTACTTCGAGGCTGCACGCCTGTATGCCCCAGGCGACTGCGCCCCTAATCACCAACGCTTGGTGCATATCGTTGACAACATCCTGATGGGATCCGACGAGTCGAAGAAAGCTACGCTGAAGAAAACCTTTGGTCTTGAGAACCTCAACGACCCGAACTTTGGCTATGCTGTCGCCCGCGGCATATACGGCTTTCAGTCTGTCGTGTGGGACCCAGCTGTCAACGACGAGGACTTTTCTTTGTACTGCGGTGCGCTCATCTCCAATGCCATCTTGTACCCCAATGTGAGGCACTTGGGGGATCTTGCATCAAAGATCATCGAGTGGGGAGGCTATGAAGCCGACGACGCCACGACGACGCAGTTCTTGAACTTCTTGGGATACGTCCAGACCGCTTTTGCGAGAGAAATGGCCAAGGAGAAGGTGCCAAACGTAGCGTCATTGATGGGCAAGAGAGAAAAGGATACAAGTGATACCGATATTCCCCAGGGAATGCTTCGCCCGTGGCTATATCAGACATGCACTCAGTCAGGACCGCCCCCCCCCTCCTTCCGAATTCCAAGTGACTCGCCGAAGGAAGCTAACTTGTGGTCTCTTGCTTAGATGGGCATACTTTGTCACTGGCTCAGGCACTCCAAAGGACCAGCTCGCTATGATCTCCCGCCTTGTTGATTACGACTACGCTACAGCAGCCTGCCGCGATTTCTTCAACATCACCACGCCGCCCGACACCGAATCCATTAACCGTCTCGGTGGCTTCAACTTCTCCTTCCCGCGTGTCGCCCTGATCGATGGCGAGGCAGACCCTTGGCGACAGGCCACCCCTCACGCCATTGGCCTAAATGAAGAAAGACAAAGTACAGCCGAGGAGCCATTCATTCTGATCAAGGGCGGGGCATTACATCACTGGGACTCTTATGGACTTGCTAAAGATGCGTTTGGTCCAGAATTGCCACCAACGGAGGTGAAGAAGGTTCAGAGTGAGGAGGTTGAATTCGTGAAGGGGTGGCTCAAGGTTTGGGAGTCCGAGAAAGGTAAAGGAAACAAAGTCGCATACGAGGACGAGCCTCACGATGAAGTGCCACTAGAGCTCTAAGATGCAAAGTTGTGCAGCTGGGGAAGTCCACCAGCGCCTTCGACGCAAACGCCATATCATGTGTGAAGAGGCAGGAAATTGTAAAATACACGCTGGATTCTCATATTTCAGTCCTGATTCAGATTTGTTTCTCGGGACATCGGTCAAGGCATCTCGTCAACCTCACGACTCACACCGACGAGTCCCTCGGCCTCCCACCCAGCTCTGACCAACCAGAACAAAGCCATCAAAGGTGTGGTGAACAACCCTAAGAGGCCCCCAAGCACAGCCTTGAAGCCCTGTGGCACGTACTTGTCATCATACGTGTAGTCTAAACTCCCTTCCTGCTTCGTACCAAGTGCCGTCAATGCGCCAACACCGATAGGCCATAGGACGACGAAGCCAAGAAACGCAAGCACGAACCCCCTCAAGGCTTCTGGGAGAACAGCCTTCAGCTGCATTGTTCTTGGACGCAAGGTTTGCTCTCCGTCATGAGCAGGGAGGAAGAACAGCCACCTCAACCAAGGCTTCTTTGGCCGCGGAATAAATCCAATCGGCTGAACTGATCTGTTGCGCAAGTCGAAACGGACAAGTCCTAGCTCGACGAACCAAGTAAGGATACATTGGACGATGATGGTCACGGCTGCGTCACCAGCGAGCGTGTTGGGTAGAGCGAACAACTTGACGGGTGCACGTGGTGCGGCCTGGGCTGTGTACATGACTATGGTGCCATTAGTAACCATGGTTGGAACGCCAATTGCCATAATTCGGGACCAAGTCGTGATCATCGACAGCAAAGATATAGGGGGTCGAGAATTCGTTGACGAGGTGAAACGTACCGTATGCGAGGGCGAAGTTCACGCCAGCAGAAAGGACCATGCCGCCTACGCCATCGAGTATGAAGACGTAAAAGATCTGGTGGGCAGTCCAGGTCGGTGAAGGCTTCAGCCTTTGACTGACGATGGCATCTGCATCAGTCTGTGGTAGGGCATCGCTAGCATCGTCGCTGTCTCTTAAAACTGGTGGCGATGATCTTGCCGCTAACACAGCCGCTTCGGCGGTGGGATTCTTTTCATTCATCGTATCTTTCGGTCAAAATAAAGAGGAGATCTTAACGCAAAAAATGAACAACGCTATTGTGGCGCACATAAGCTTGAAGGTATGCGATTGTAAGCATATACATCAATGATCACACGATGATGGGAAATGAGTTTGTCATGGCTTTCGTTGACCCACTAACGAGTTAGGGGTCAGGGGGAGGGCGCATTGTCGACAGTGCAACACCAGGACCTAGATCTGGTCATCTTTCATGATCCTTATTCCTGTCTAATCAGGTCTGCCGCTCGTTCTGCAACTGCGTACACGATGGCAGTCAAGTGTGTGCTGATCTGCGTAGGCAGCGCAGAAGCATCCACAACGCGAACATTTTTTCGTTCCAGAAACCTTCAGGTCGCTCTCCACCACGCCTCCCAAATCTCTCGCCATGAGATGACAAAGAAACACAAACCCTCGTGGTGACACTGGGCCTCATGCTGATACCAGAGCGAAGTGGGCTTGAATCTCACTCAATCATGGGCAACTGTGGTTGCAACCGAAGCTTCCTTGATGCTGTCGCTCACACGGATAAAGGCCATTCCTTATGTTTGCAGGTGCTCTGACAGGTCTGAAGAGCAGCTTTGTCCCCGGAATCTGCAGCAGAGCCCATCGAGGAGGGTAAAATATCCAGTTTCCGGATCGAAGCGTACTTATGATTTCCTCGAATAAGCACACACGCTGTCTATGGCAGGGGTCGCGGATGGTAGATCTGCGCGTCTAAGACCGTCGAGGTGGGTGTAAAAGGGCGGCCAGGTTCGTGGAGGGAAGGTCCATCATCGCCTACAGAACCATACGCGTACCTATTCAGCTGAATTGACACTCTTGAGGGTGAGATTAGATTCTGTTGGAATCGGGCAAATTGGGTATCGCACCCTCAAGACGAGTCTCATTGAGGGCTGACTGTTGGTGCATTGCCGTACGCGTAGGGTTGCCAAGGATCGAAAGTTGCAACCTGGATCATGTAGTGTGGGTGATCGTACGCTTTCAGTTGTTGCATTCACTTCGAAGAGGTTGGATACTGATCAGGCCGAAGGGACGTAATGATGTGGTCCTCGACTTCTTTGTGGTAAGTAGCCTTGTGTCATTCCCTGCAACGATCATCAGCACTCCATCTGCTTTTCCACTCACAAAGCGAACCCATCCCCAGCTCAAGTGTTTCTCCCGAACCACTGTACTTCGAGGGTCTACTCATCGGCCTTCAGCAACAGCTGCCGGATCTTGCGTATTGCCCGTTGAGCCCGACTATCATTCCGATGGAGACCATGACAGACACACGTGACTCTTCGCCTCTGCTTCCACCTGCCAGCGGCCTGCCACCACCTGCATCAACAGCATCAACGTGCTCATCTCGAATCATGGCCAGCCTTGCATGAAGATCGCTTAATGTTCGATGCTCATTGGCTCACTGCTCGAGAAGTGAAGATTTGATACCCACTTGAAGATTTGTGACGAGCCTTTGGGGATGAATCAACCACCCGTCCAGCACCTGCGAACGCTCAAGGTGGAATTAGATGCAAAGAATCGGTATAATTGAGGTCATTGGCCTGAGCAGAGAAGCCCATGGAAGATTTGAGGCTTTCTCAGGACTATTTGGCCTCAGGATAAATACCAGGTCTTCTTCTCGTCAAATACCTTATGGTTTCCTCCCTTCCTCTTCTCCTCGCTCATCCATTCACGCAACCAAAACGAAGGATTTTCAAGATACTACACGTTTCCAAGTTCCACCTCCTCAATTGATCAGCCCCAATCATCTTCTTGTCCTTCTTACCTTCTCCACTTCTCCAAACAACACCCGTCAAGATGCAGGTACCAACTGCTCTCGCCATCATCGTGGCCATGGCCATCACCAAGTCCACTGCAACGCCTCTTGGGTCCGACCTAGTCGAGAATGGGAACAGTCGCGTGCTTTGCACACCGGGCGAGTACATGTGCGTCATGTATGCCAAGGACTGGGCCGGTCCCGATGAGATCTGGACATGCAACAGTGAAGGCGTGCTCATCCTGAGCGCCGTTTGCGGCGGTCGTCTCTGTTGCCAGGACTCCGGCTCTGGCGTCAAATGTGTCTGCTAAGCTGCCTCTTCGGAGAGTGAGTCTTGCCATTTTCACATCACTTGAAGTCCACTGACACCTCATGGGGTATAGCTCTGCCACACGAACCTTGTTGAACACCTTTTCACGCGAAGGGAAATCGAGAAATGCAACATCCTACCTCTCAGCTCGTGACTGACGGAGGAAGGTCTGCAATACTGCGGTGCCGCACGGGCAGAAATATTCACGGGCTGCGAGTGTCGGAGAAATCGCGAGATCGTTGGTATACGAGGCACGCTGATTGACCACTGGACGTTCTTGACAGATAGGAAAACAGGTTACGTCTGGAAGCATGGTATTTCGACCTGGAGCTAAGAAAACTGGTTTGAAGAGATAATCAGCTGCTCAATGACAATTCGACGACCGGCAAAGGCTGCATGAGTGCCCTCCACATGAACCTCACCTAGATGGCCCTTGACGTATGCCATGATTGGTCATATCTCCTCCCAGTGACACACGTAATGAAGGGAAGTGGGTGGCAGGCTTCTGATCTTAAAAGCCCAGTACGCTCCCTGGTTCTAGCTCAACAACAAGCCAAGACCGGAGGAATGAGGTTACTGACTACCAAGAGCGAACCAAACATGTGGCTGTATAGCCGGCCACGGTGGGCAGATGGCTGTTGCAAGCAGTAATGGACTGTTTTGAGACATCAAGGTCTTTACCACATTATTTTCGCGTCTGCAATGCCGTATCCAATCTAGCGCTGATCATCCTCACTGTCGGATCAGCCTCCAGCATCTCGGCAACCAGTGGCTCGATCTGCAGTAACTTCCGCCGCCACTCTTCCATCTCCGCCAACCATTTGACCATCGGGTCCAGATCATCCCGCTTCCCCTCCAGCGCGTGAGGTAGGGTCCATCCCTCGTCCGGCAGGGGTACGAAGGATTTTGGCAAACGGCACCGTTACACCTCAAGCCCAGGGGTCGCTCTCGGGTATCTTTCAGCTTGATGAAACCCCTGGAGGTGGTCAGGTAGGACTTCCTACGGGGTGAATGGGAGGGATTAAGCCATCGCACGAGTGGTAAATGGCAGCGCTGAGGTCTAGCTGCAAGGAGTTTCGACTTTTGCCATCCCAAGCGATATTATCTATCTGGCTTCGCCTCATCAGGATGGTCGAGTGCGCATGCAGGTAGGTCAAAGCACCGGCCAGGTGCGCCCTGAGAAGAGACGCATCTTCGCTCGAGAGATTCGAAAGCCTGAACTCGTTTCGAA
Organism: Sarocladium strictum; assembly: GCA_030435815.1. Lineage (NCBI taxonomy): Eukaryota > Fungi > Ascomycota > Sordariomycetes > Hypocreales > Sarocladiaceae > Sarocladium > Sarocladium strictum. The sequence goes on along the minus strand of JAPDFR010000003.1, from coordinate 4,260,868 downwards.
CGCATTTACCAAATGTTTTACGAGGCTGGTCCTGCAAGGTAATACTCAGATCCGTCTCGTCGCTACGGAACGTCTACGTTACATTGAACTGCTGATGCTGCTTGAGCACCATGTCTACTACGAAGTACCACGAATAGACTACTCACCTGGCCCGACACCAATCTCAAGATATACTGACTTAGTTTTGCTATCCAGCTTCACTTCTCCATCTCGGCGCAGCGACCTCTTTAGAAGGATGACCATGGTTTGCTCAGGTATTGTGACCAGGTCAACCCTCGATTGATACGGCTCAGCCAGAAGGGCACTTCGCTGGTGGCCGCCGCTGCTCTTCTAGAAGTAAGTGATCTTCCGGGGCAAGATGACAGTGGAAATGCGAAAGCAGCCTACATGGCCCTCGGAGAGGCTGTATTGATTGGACATCGGCCCTGCGACATACACAATCAGGGAGCCAATGTAGGCCGCCATTGAGCATGTTGGCGAACCACGCGGCGTTCCCGAACATTTCAGCTCCATCAAGGAGAGCGTCCTCTCGGCCAATAGTTCATGTTCAAGATGGCTGGCGGGGTCCATAAGCATCTGCAGTTTCGGCGCCATGCTTATGCTGGTAGCCTTAAGGCTCTGGGTATAACCAATAGCCACATCTCGCTCAACACCGAAGAGTCTGCACGAATAATCCGCCTGATCTGAGGTGGCTTCCTGATGATTGTGGCGTTTCTGTCCTCGGATTCACATGGCAGGCTCTTCCACTGCCCGTCATCGAAGTTTAGTTCCCGTGTTTATTCGAAGCAGGCAAAGTGATGATCAGCCCTGCGGCCGCACCGAAGCAGCATCATGGCCCGACGGCCTGAAGTACAAGCGCTGCACACTACGTCCTAGCCACTGTGCTTGGAGATCGAACAAATGCAGGTTCCGTCGTATTTGCCAACTGCAGTCATCCTCAGCTGCACTCCTGCATGACAAATTTTGCGTTCCTAATATGCTCAGGATGACAGCCGACGCCTCCTGGGCGTTCTTGTATCACCGTGTAAGCCAGGAAGCGTGCAGATTAGATGACGGCGGAGAGACGAAACAAATAACAAGCGCAGTATACGTACATGAGCTCGTACAGAAGAGCATGTTGTCACCGCTCAGCCTCAGGGTCATTATAAAGGAGCCGCTGGTCGAACCATTACCTCCAGTGCTTCAGTTCCCTTTCTGTTACTCCCAGTTTCCCAAATTCCACAATAGTCTCATTAGACTCTCCAGCATGGATTCAACGTTTCGAGGCAACCAATTCATCGCAGGTACACCTTCGTACCATCGCGCCAATGATCTCTACGCGACTTCGACATATGGCGAGGAGCGAGACATGAACCCAGGAGTGATCCTACAGCCATCAAGCATTGAAGATATCCAGGCTGTTGTCAAGCTAGCTTCCGAGCAGGGACGGCCAATCGCCATCAGGACTGGAGGCCACCAGTACAGTGGTGCCTCCTCCACCACCTCGGATGGGATTCAGTTGGATCTCAAACAGACCTTCCGCCGTCCTGGTCTCGACCTCAACTTGGTCCGAGAGGCCAGCAAAGGCAAGGTCTATCTCAGATCGAGTGTCAGCTGGACACTCTCTGAGCTCTTTGACTTCCTGCTGGACAATGGCATTTTCATGCCCACAGGACAATGCTCTATGGTGTGCCTTGGTGGGCATGTACAAACCGGCGGGTATGGAATGCTTGCACGGTCCTTTGGACTGCTTGGCGACTACGTTTGTGAGCTCGAGATTGTCAACTTCAAGGGCGAGGTCGTCACTGTCACGAAGGACAACGACCCCGACCTGTTCTATGGGTTTCTTGGTGGCAGCCCTGGTAACCTGGGCGTTCTGACACATGTGAAGATCGAGGTTCAAGAGGACGACAAGCATCAAGGCTCAAAGGGCTTGTGGATGGCCTTTCACTACAAAGAAGAGACCCTCAAAGCCCTGCTGGATATTCTGGTTCAGAAAGCAGAGGACCCCAACTTCCCTCGAAGCTACGACTTCACCGTCAACATTGTCAGCAGACAGGTCAATCTGTTGGATCTATTTCCTGGCTCTGAAGAGGAGCTCAAGCACCAGCTACCGGACATCATTCACAACGGCAAAGATATCATTGCAGATCTGCTCAAGTTCAAATACGCTCTGATTGTGGTCTACGCCCAATGGGTCAATCTGGGAGAGGACAAATACTCGCCCGACCTGTTCAACCAGATCCAGAATGTTCCTCATGACTTCAAGTTCGGCAAGGAAACGCCAGACGGCACACCCATGTCCGTGATTGCTTCCATGTGGCTCTTCAGAAGTGCACGCGAGTTCCCCCACCCCTACGTCAAGCGTACCAACAGTACCAAATCCATCACTCTGTCCAAGACTGGATGGTCGGAATGGTTCGCGAGTCGCCTCAACGAGGTGATCAAGGTCAAGGGCAACGGGCTCTGGATCTCGTCGCAGCTCCAGGTCTACGGCGGGAAAGAGTCCATGTTCCAGAGGAACGCGGGCAACGGGACGTCGTACTGCTTCCGAGATGCGACAATCGGAGGCACGTGGGACGTCTTCCACCAGGATGCGAAGGAGGCTGCCGAGGAATGGCAAGCTGACAATGACGAGGGTGCCCTGAAGCATTTCAGCAAGGAGGACCGTCGCGTTCTGTGGGGATCCTATGGAGACTGGGACATGAAGAAGGTCTGGCGGTTCTACTACGACCCTGCGACGTACTCGAGGATGCAGAAGATTAGGCAGGCATATGATCCGAACGGGACGTTTACTGCGAATCCGTTCTGCGTGGAGGCTTCAAAGTAAGGGCAGACCGCGCAGAGACCACAGGAGGCTGTAAAGACAGGCACAGCTTCCATTATAGGGGTGCATCAAATGATATTCCACTGTCTCGCAAGTGTATCGTTCAATGACTTAGCCTTTGCATAGTAGTCGGGTTGCCGTCACTGCGAAATGGTCTGGAGAACTAGCACAACAGCAATATGATACGGGAGAACCGTCTAAGCATAGATGAAGGAGGTATCTGACAAAAGCACTGCATAGTCCCGATGTTTCCATCATGGAGATACGTCAAACAAACAGTCAGAAGTGCTTTGCGAATCCTCGCCAGCATCAACCGACGACCCACTGATGCGCACTGATCTGTGCTCTACTTGCAATGAGGTGTTTGCACCGCGATCTCTTCCTCGTACTCGGGAGGTCGACTGTTTGTTTCTCCCTGCAGCGCTCTTCCGTTTTTATTTTCCACCATGTCGCATGTGCATATCCCGTGTCGCTCACGCAACAAACACCTACTGTCAGCGCACAGACGGTCAATTTTGCAAAACGTTGAGCCACAGATGATCGATGAGCTTCCGTCTCTTTGTTTCTCGCCAATACGTCGGATAAGAACCATCTCATGTGGTGCAGCCCCTGGCTTGGGGTACTGTACCGAATGCAGACCTGGCAAGCCACTTTGACGTGCAGCCTTTAGGATATTCTCCCACCACCGGGATGGTTGTCGCGACAGTCTTTCGAAAGAGTTTTGTCGCTGTCCGGATTTAACCTTCAGCTGTAAATATGGCATCGCAAGTTTTATACAATGACCAGCAATTCGCCTATGATTTCGGGCATCACTTCAGAGTATCGGCTGCCGTATTGACCTGTATCGTGCCTTGAACATACCGTCATTGTAACAGTATGACTTTACTGTCGTTTTGTCCGTTGCGTCAAACTGGATGAGACCATGGCTCCCTGGGTAGGTTGTTGTCCGAGTGCGCAGGAAGCTATGCAGCTCCATGTACCCCACGTTTCAACTCAGCCTCGTCTGAATGATCTCCACGATATCGCCCCATTCCATCATCGCTCCTTGTCCGACGTCACCGCAAGCCAGGGCTTTGCTCTGCGGCACGAGCACCTCAAACCAATCCCACTCGTCGCGCAGAACACCCAGTTGTTTCCCAGTGAGAGGGTGCTCCCACATCATGGTATTCATGGCCGGTGCGACGAGGATGCTCCCCTGGTCAGGTGGTAACTTGCTTCCTTTGCCTTTGACGTCCCAGGCGCGAATGACACAAGTGAGCAGGTCGTCACAGATGCCGTTGGTGATCTTGGCAAGGAGATTTGCAGACATGGGAGAAATGACGAGGATATCCGCCCAGCGCCTCAGCTCGATGTGTAGAATGCTGCCGCCTCGAGTCCAGCCTGGTTCCGTCCATTCATCTGCGTTGACGTAGACGCCGTCGACACAAGGTAAAGTGCTCAGGGTTGACAGATGTGGCTGCTCATCAGCTTGACCGGCGAGAAAATGTCTCGCCGAGTCTGTTAGAATGATACGAATGGAGAGCTCAGAGGGTGAGTGAGAGCGGGAGAGAGCAGTGACGATGAGAGGGATCTTGATGGTGGCTACAGAGCCAGACGCGGCTAGGAGGAGATGCTTCTTGCCATCGTGGAGGGAGGCCGCAACCTCCTCTGCAGGAAGCTGAGTACCCGGAGCCATCGCTAAATCAAGCACGGGTTTCGATAAAGCAGAACGCAGACAGAGTGGGTAACGTGCCTGATGAAAGCGTGGTTGGCCGTGTGGTGATGCTTGACGTGTGCCTGGTTTGGTGATGTCGCCATCAGTCCGCCAAAGGTACCACTGTGCCTAGACCCGCTCGGGCCCGGTATCGGCAAATGTTCCCCGCCAGCAGCATAGGCAATGCGTAACCTGTGGAGGGATTGCTTTGAAAGCAGACGGGATGCGTCGGAAACGAGGCAAATGTATATGTTGAACGAGCCAGGGCAGTGGCGCATTCCACCCAGAAATTCATAGTTGTTCTTGCACACTCTCCTCCCCCCAAGATAAGCACTATCGGACACGATGGCTGAATCAAGCGCCAACAAGTCTCTCAAGGGCCACAAGCTCATTGTCCTGACAGAGTTCAAGCCCATCGATTACCTCATCCGCGACATCCAGACTGAGTTTCCCTACCTCGAAATCATTAGCCGTTATGTCTCGTGGCACTCCACCAAGGGCGACGAGGAGATCCCCGACTCCGACTGGCACGGCGCTACCATCCTGATGACCGGCAGCACCATTCCAAAGCCCGAGAAAGTGAAGAAGCTGAAGCTTGTGCAGCTGTTCAGCGCAGGAGCAAACCACGTCCTGGACACCCCATTGTTCAAGGACACGGATGTGGCTTTTTGCACGGCGAACGGGGTGCATGGGTGAGATCTCACGTGGCGCAAGGCAGACGAAACGACGGTGCTTATACTAATCAGGATCCGAACGTAGGCCGCAGATCTCAGAATGGATAATCGCTACATACCTAGCAAACCAGCACTCCAGTGAGTCTTTGTTACCCGTAGAGAAGTTGCGAATGTAAAGCTGATGGCTGCAAAGTTCCAAAGTATCTCGACTTCCAAAGAGAGAAGCGCTGGCAAAAGGTCGAGGGTGAACCGTATGATGCTGTCGCGCAGCGTGTGTGAGTTCATATAGCCCTGGCTAGGCCTATAAAAAAAAACTTTGTTAACGATTAAAAAGTGGTATTCTAGGTTATGGAAGCATTGGCCGACAGACTGCACGGGTTTGCACGGCCATGGGCATGTCGGTCCACGCTTACACGCTGCACCCCAGAGATACACCAGAGTCGCGTCGCGATCATTCCTACTCGCCACCCGGCCTGGGTGATCCTGAGGGCGCTCTGCCGCAGAAATGGTTCTCAGGAGAATCCAAGGAGGACCTTCACGCTTTCCTCGGCTCGGGTCTCGATCTCCTTGTCATAGCCCTTCCTCTGACCCCAAAGACCACGAAGCTCATCTCGACAGCTGAGTTCAAGGTCCTTGGGAAGAAGCGAACCTTTGTCTCCAACATTGGCCGGGGTCCTATTGTTGACTCTGAAGCACTGTATGAAGCACTCGAGACCGAAACCATCCGTGGTGCAGCGCTGGATGTCACTGATCCCGAACCGCTTCCTGATGGCGACAAGCTTTGGAGCGCCAAGAACGTCATTATCACGCCTCACATTAGTGGGAGATCTCGCTCGTACAAGGATAGATCGTTTGCGATTTTGAAGGCGAACCTCACTGCACTTGCTGAAGGAAGAGACTTTATGAACAGGGTCAATCGGAAGGACGGATACTGAGAGGTGCCTAACTGCAAAGTGGCCAAGGCTCAGAGACAGGTCAGGGTAAAACCATCCTTGATGATCTCGTGCGAATACCAGAACTGGTTGATACGCAGTTTCCGAGTTGCCGGATTCCCGGGCTGATGGGGACGAAATAGGTAATCCAGTCCAATGAAGAAGACAATTCAGAGTCATGACGCGTGCTTCTGTTAGCCCAGATTACAAAAGGAACCCATGCTCCTGAGATTGATTCCTGTCGGGCAGGCTGATGTCCGAGACCTGGTGCCTCTTAGGCGTGTTGGGCTGGAAACTAACGGACATTTGTTCGCCCCGAGATCGAAGCGCACGACTTCCAGACCAGCGTGTAAGTCAACAAGACATCGACCGAAGCCAGGGCCATTAATCTGAATACAATTCTATAAGTAGACTGGAGTGTCGTGTATAGCCCATGTGCCTTATACATTATGGTGATCTTGTCGGATGAATTGTCCATAACGCATCACTTCCACCAAATTGCACTACGATCAAACGTTGATGCGCATATCAAGACCAATCCAACTGAACAATTCGGGTCTGTGGAAATAATGTACGACGTTGTGATCGCCGGCGCCGGCCCTGTTGGCCTGTTCCTGGCCTGTGAGCTTGCTCTAGCTCGCGTGTCTGTCCTCGTTCTGGAAAAGGATTTTCACTCCAATCTGGCGTGGAAAGCAATGCCTCTCGGTCGGAGAGGCCTGAACACTGTTGCCATGGAGGCATTCTACCGCCGAGGCCTCCTGGACGGTGTCTCTGACCCAGCAGAGAGGCCCAGCCTTGTCGCAAAGCCCGGCGGCCCTCAGTTCGGGGGACATTTTGCTGGGATGCCAATCAGTACCAAGGACTTCGACCTCAGCAGAAGGAAATGGCGACTTCCTAGTCCCGCACTTTTCCCTGCCCGGACATACATGCAGCGCATTGAGGACGTTCTGGCCGAGCGCGCTTCCATCTTGGGAGTGTCGATCCGCCGAGGAGAGGGGTTCGGCCGCATCGAAAAAGAGACAAGTCATGATATCGAAATCACGACAACCAAAGGATCAACATTGCACGGCCGCTGGCTGGTGGGCTGTGATGGCGGGAGATCTACAGTGCGTAAAGAGGCAGGCATCGCATTCGAAGGAACCGACGCGAGAATGACTGGGTACTCGATCAAGTGTTCAGTAGATTACCCGGAGAGGCTCAAGCCAGGATTCCACTGCGCAGACAATGGGCTGTGGATCTCAGCCCCAGGATCGATATATCTGATGGACCCCGATGGCGGAAGCTTTGACCGATCTCAAGAACCCAGCAAAGATCATTTACAGAATGTATTTGAGCGTGTCAGCGGTATCAAGGACGTGAAACTAGCACAGGTTGACTATGTCGGCACGTTTACAGATGCCTGCAGGCAAGCCGCCCTCTATCGCAAAGGCCGTGTTCTACTGGCGGGCGACTCAGCTCACATTCACTCGCCAATGGGAGCACAAGGACTGACTGCGGGAATTGGAGACGCAATGAACTTGGGATGGAAGCTTGCTGCTGTCGTCAGAGGGGAGAAGAGTGAACCCGCATGTACATCCTCTCGCAGCATCCAAGACAGCTTGTTGGATTCATATTCCAAAGAAAGACGTCCTGAAGGGGCTTGGGCGCTTGAATGGACAAGAGCCCAGGTTCTGGCTTTAGAGCCTGGACTTTTCGGGCAAGCTATGCGGAACTTGCTGACGGATCTCTTCGCAACCAAAGACGGAACAAATATGATGCTCAACAATCTCTGGGGCTTGGATCAGAAGTATCCCACTGAAGAAGATGAGTCCGGGCATCCATTGATTGGACGCAGTGTACCAGATTTCGAGCTGCCTGATGGCTCAAGACTCGGCGACCATATGCACCATGGAAAAGGAATTCTTCTTGAGCTGGAAGACCTTCCAGACGCAGCCAAGGTTCGAAAAGGATATGAGGATAGAGTTGAGGAGTTGAACATTCGGCCGACAAATACGCTAGGGATTGATGCTTTGTTGATCAGGCCCGATGGCGTTGTGGTTTGGGTGGCGGAGGAGGGTATCGAGCCAGACTTGGCCGCTTTGAAGAAGGCACTAGAGACATGGTTCGGATGTAAATAGTGACTTCGATATGGAAAGAAGACGGAATCAGAAGGAATTGTACATCTGAATAGACATTAGCGACTTCTCAAACTAGTTGTGCTCATTGCATAGATGCTGAACCGATTGTGAAGCTCTGTAGACGCGTCGTGAGGGACACCCTGGCTCATCCAATGGAGTGACGAAGAGTCTATTGAACATAAGAAGTGGCTATTGCAAGCGCAAGTTCAATGCAGATCCTTCAAATGTGGTTCACGGTGGAAACGCACAGATATTCCTGGTGTTTGTGATGCACCTTCCCCAAGGTCAATGGTTGCTTTCCGCCTAAGGCTCGCCAGAGGCGCATCTCGGACTTCTGTCCCAACCACTCATCGCCAAACTCACTCTCAGCTTCAAAGCTTGTGCGTTCGTGTTGGACCCCTGTTGAATAGTAGTCTGATGCGCCGATCATTAAGGATTTCGTGTAAGTGTTTTACTTGAGGTCTTTACGTCCAGTCACGACATGGCTAGCCCATTGTCGCTTGTCCTTTCATTGACAACTGATCGTGAACTTCCAGTGACCCCAAGCTATCTGTCACTTATGGCACCTCTAGTTCGCTACGCGCGTGCGATTTGACAATGACAACGAGCTCAAGCCTTCCTTGTGGGCGGTATGCCAGCGACGGCGCATAGTCTCGTGACAGGTGGCGCCGGCTTACTGGCCTCGGTTTGGACATGACCACTCCAATGCACTGCCACAGGAAACTGACGTAGCTTCCTGCATAGGCTGGATGAGATTGAGTCTCTTTCAGCTGGACATCAACGTGCGCAGTCTTTCATCCAAGCTGTTCTCAGTTGCCCCATAGCTATCGAGTACAGTGACCTGGTTCTTCGGATCAACAAATTCCCCAACGCCCTCAGAACCACCAGCGTCGCGCCACAGGCAATAACCCACGACCTGACTGATAAGCGCATGACGGCCTAACCGAGCAGTATATCCCCGTCCAAAAGCTTCTGCGCGTTCTGAGGATCATATGGGCCGTTCAGGAAGCTGTCCAGAATGGCATCATCAGGGTTCAGGAAGCCAACCAGGAAAGGAGGCAAGGCCTTGGTACATTCAGTGAGCTGGTTGATGTTGTTCACTCCAAGAAGGCTCAGGCGCACGTAAGCCCGAGAATACGCCTATTCAAACTGTCAGCCCGTTTTCCCAATTCAACAGCGTCTGCTCAACTTACTCCATTCCATGGGGCTTGGCCAGTTGCACCACTGAAGGCTTGCCACGCACCACTGGTCCTCGAATCCTTGGACAGAGCAATGTCACTCTTGAACTTGAACACACGCGCAGGCGAGTTTGGGTTCGTGGTCTCGCCGTAGAAAAGGACGTCCCAAACACCGGGTGTGCTGTCCTGCGGATCGCCAGCCCGACTCGGGTCAACGAAGCGCTGCTGGCTCGTGGAGTGTGCACCAACCAGGGCGACAAGCTGGCCGGTGCTGAGGGTCTTGTCCGCAAACAGACTGATCAGCTTGTCGACGCTGTCATTAACTGACGGCAGTAGGCCAGTCGGGGCTGCGGTGGTGGAGTCCTTGCGGCCGACGAAGGATCGCACTCGAGGTCCAAGGGGACAGAGGACCGTAGCGACATTAGCACCCCATTGGATCAGGTCTGCCATGCTGATCCCATATTGCTTGTACTTGTTGTACCAGATCCGGGTTTGAGCACAGATTTCTTCGAGACCGGCATTATCACCCGTACGGTTCTCACATTCATTGGCGAGGATGATGGAACCATCTGCGCCTCCTCGATTGGCACTCTTTGACCAGGTTCCAGCGTCGTGGAATCCCAGGCGCACAGCAGCACGAGCTGTGTTGGTGCACCGTCCAGCAGAGCCCACCATCGAGAGTCGCATCTCGTTGGAGATGTGCTTCCAAACGCAGCATTTGTCCTCAGTGCAGGCGGACGTGCCGAGTGACGGAATAAGGTTGTACGTCGTGGTCAAGTCCTCTGGGTCGCCGTCACCAAGAAGGATGCTCTTGATTGCCTTACCTGTAGTAGTGAGCTGATTGTCGCTCAGCGTCTTGAGATCCCCAATCAGCTCAGTCGATGCCTGTCTCGCATCCAGCTTCTCCAGAGGCTCAAACTGGCCTGCCATCCCTGGGTAGCATAACGCCGGGCTCATGCATACCAGGATGGCACCTGTCAGGAGCAGTAACGGTCTCATTGTGATAGAATGGGGTGAAGTAGAGGGCTAGTAATGGATCAGGTCCTGCAACGGGAACTTGTGTTGGGCGATCACTGGACCCTTGGATGTTGCTTTCTTTGGAACTGGTTCGATGGGGAGGATCATCCCTTTTCAATGCAACATGGTCTGCGCAATCTCTCATGGAGTTTCATTGAGGTTTATTGTTTTTGGACTATCTCGATGTTTTGTCCCGTGTTCCCTGAAGATAGCATCAGTGATCGCGAGTGAACCGCCAGCTTCGGATCCAGGCTCATCAGCCTCTTTAGGGCGCTCATGCCCGAGTAGACGCAGATGTATGTATGGGAGTTGGATGTTCACCACTCACAGACTTCCCATTAATTGTGGACTATGTTCTCGACCTATACGCCACGCTCCGACGAGACTCTTCGGGGGGAAAGCTGAACTCAAAACCTGCACCGAGGTGGTATCGAGTCTTGGTTGATCAAGTTTGCGCGTGTCTAGTAATACGCATGTCGCGGTACGATATTGCTCACCGACATAGATCAATATCTCCGTTCCCAGAGAATTGTACCTCGGGAAGTAGAACGAGAGAAGTGGTGAGCTGAGGGCGGAGAGCACAATATATATGACCAGCCGCATTGCAACGACAAAGCGGCAGAAATACAATTGTGGCGCTGGACCCGGCCAATTGGAAGCGATCCATTACAGTCGACGTTACAACGTTCTCCAAATGTCTCTTAGTCTGATGTCGGTCACGCATACTCCTCGTGGTTATTCGATTCTTGATCTTACAGACCTCGCAAGTTCCCACGGTTCATGGGCGCGCCTAGACCCGGGAGAAAAGGTCGACTGGCCATCTACAGGCAGCCAGCGATACCCCTCGGACGAGCTCGAGCCTGCCGCCACCAAGTTCGACCGTCGGATTGGATCTCTTGGTTAGTTTCACGATCTGATTGCTGGTCCAATGGCCCCATTGGAAGCCAATCTGTGGCTGAGCTCTCGCAAAGTTGGTCTCCCTCCGGATCTCTCTCACGCTGCGGGAGTATTAGCAATAAAGGCCTACGAGGGCAAGGTATGGAACAGCGGCTAAAGTTGATCTTCATGCAGCTCAAGTCTTTCTCGCTCCTTTGTAAGCACTAGACATCGTCGGTCTATTGCCTGGATCACGATTGTACATCCAATTTCCAGGTCCGGACTCCGGATGCATGTTATCATCAGACATGTGCGGCCAACGATCGGGACACCAGGGTCATTGTCGAATGTCGAAAGGGAGACTTTGCTCCAATGTCTATGGGCGAGCCTGTTCCAGTTCGATTGTTAGCCCTCGGAGGAGACCAAGTCGGAGACCCTCGATCAACAACTGCTGATATTCACTCGTGGATCATACAGAGAACCCTGCGTAGATGACAGGTGTACATGGTCATCGGGGAGCTGTGTTATTAGTAGAGCAATTATATTGTTAAATTGGTGAGATGATGTGTTCCAAGTATGAATCGCTGAATACAGTTGTTTCATCTAAGAACTTGACGTTCAATGTGAAGCCTCGTTCGAGCCGTGCGATTGACTTTCATTTGCATGTTTGCAATGTTTCCCGTGGCGCCTATTACATTGCGCTGATTCGTTCAGCTTCACCATGACAGGTTGGGGTTTCCACTGCGCCCTATCGTATTTACAGGAGGAGCTCATCTTCTATTCTCCCAGGGGTATCTTTGTACAACAATGACTATTCCCGAGCCATTCGATATAACGCCAGCCACTGGGACGCTCTGCCCAGATGCTATCCTGGTCTAGAGAGACCATACATAGTGGTCTAATAATTGCCTCACCATCGTCCCCTGCGGCCCCGACCTCCGAAACCGCCTCTGCCACCTCCTGCTTGGCCTCCCATATTTTGATCATAACCGAAGCCACCCTGGTTCGCACCATAGCCGCCTCCGAAATTTTGTCCCTGGTTGCCTTGAGCCCCCTGAACCCCTTGCATGGCTGCCATCATCGCGTTCATCTGGTTCTGGTCCATCTGACTCGGATCCATCCCTCCTGCCATCATCTGTCCCATCATGGCCTGCATCTCCGGGGGCATGCCATCCATGCCAGGCATTCCGCCAGCGGCAGCAGTGTTGCCGGCGCCCATGCCTCCCATCATCATCATATTGAAGTCTTCCATCATCTTCTTGTTCATATCTCCACCAAATTCCCCACGAACAGACTCCTGTTTAGAAGCATAGAGGGCCCACGTGAACTCGTCAAAGCCGTAGTTGAAGTAATCACTAATATCTGTGCCCGGCTTCCTCCAGGGCTTTTCGTTGTCAGGTAGATCTGTAATTTTGTTAGTTGGGGACCCAACTTTTCATTGTACTTCAGACTCTGTATACCTTCATCAATATTCACCTGAGTGATGGGCTTGCCTGCTGCTGGGTAGACAGGGTTGGCGTTGATGTCGATCGTAGACTTTGACGCAGCTTCAGCAGCCTTATCCGCACTTGGTGCAGCAATCTTGCTGGTCGAGGAGGTCTTGGTCTCGCCTTCTTGTTTGGCTGGCGTTGATTTCACGGGCGCATCTGTTGATGTTGATCGTTGAGGGATGTTTCGAATCTCGCTGTACTTCGGTTGCCTGAAGAAAAGCGCATTAGTCGCCTCCAGCTTCCAGATGGGATTGCCAAAGACTAGAGCACGTACTGTGGTGGTGGTTGGGCAGTAGTGCCATCCTTGCGTTCTGTGATGATGTCGACATCCTGGGGCCAGCAAGTCAGCGCTGAGTTATGCGATTGATCACATGAGAGCATACCGAATCGCTATCTTCCTCATCATCGTCCTCGTCCATTGCTGCATCGCCTTCGTCCTCCTCCTCTCCTTCCTCTAGGTCGTCCGTTTTCGTAGCAACGTTCTTCTTCTCTGCATCTTGACCATTGGCGTCGACTTGGGGATCTTCCGGCGCGTAGAGATCATCTTCGTCATCGATATCCATGGTCGCAACAGCTTCTCAGCCTTCGCTTGTACTCGTGACTCGTCTTGGGATGCGTTGGATCGTTGATTTCTCAAAGACGAAATGGGTGACTGAGCATGACGTTCCCCAGGAAGGAAGTAGACCGCGCCTCAAAGCTCTTAGAAGCAGCTGTTGACGCTCCGGCGTTTTGCCGTCGAGTATTGATGCAGGGTAGTCCAAATACTAAGCCTCGCAGCTTCACGCGTGCCACCCGTCGCGCCTGGAGACCAGCGCAAAAAGTCGGCGTCGCAAACAAAGTTACAAAGCTACAAGGGAGACGCTGGAGCCACCCAAGTCACTCGAACCACACAAAAGCGGGCGAAGCATCTGCGTATGTCTCTGTTTCGCTCAGCCAGCGGGCCTGGTGGTCTTTCCATCAACACTGGTGCTGCTAATTCACTGTAAGCTCTTCCGTTATCCGCACTGGCCCCCCAACACTAGCTACGAGCTCTCCTCCAGGCTGTGCTTGGTGAGACTCTGGAAAGCTCGAATCATCATTATACTCCTTGTGCAACAAGCTATTTGAGCTAATTGGCCCGCGATCATAGCGCCCCGCCTGCATCACAACCTGCCAACACCGGGGGCCTCTTCGGCTCAAGCTCTGCAACAGCAGCTACAACTTCAGCACCAGCAACCGCAGCTCCTACGATGGCCTCTTCAGGCAGCAGTCTCTTCGGCGGTGCCGCTCAAAAGACAGGTACGGGGCTTTTCGGGGCACCGGCGGCCGCAAACACCGCTCCAGCAACAGGAGGTGGACTGTTCGGAGGTGGCAACGCCGCAACTACTCAGCAGACGCCCAAACTCGGTGGTAGTCTCTTTGGCAATACACAGCAGAGTACGACGATGGGCACTGGCAATACCACGGCCGGCGGTCTATTTGGAAATGCGAACACGACCGGCCAGCAGCAGCAATCGACGACGGGTGGTGGCCTTTTCGGCCAGACAACGAACAATCAGCAGCAGCCACAACAACAGTTAACAGCAGGAGGGCTGTTCGGCGGTGCTTCAACGGCGACGAATACCCAGACCGGGACAACAGGCGGTGGTCTTTTCGGACAGACAAGCGGTGGTTTATTGTAAGACAATCCTCTAATCCCTGCCCTTACAACTCCTACACGTCACTGTTTTGCGTTTTCTCCTGCGCAACTGTGGACGTTCAAGCACTAATGCACGCATGCAGAGGTCAAAATCAACAGCAGCAGATGCAACAGCCGGGCAACGCATCAGTACCGGCCGTTCAGGTCAACTACGACAACCTTCGGCCGCGATCTCGCTTCGACGATCTTGCACAGCCTGTCCAGGATGAAATCGCCCTCATCGACAAGGGCATCCAGCGCGTCATCAAGATGAAGGATGAAATCGGCGAATTCATGCCGCAGCACGAGCGCGATATTGACCAGCTGGGCCGCGACGTCAAGTTCGTAGAGAGCAAATTCCGCTCAGTACAGGTTGCCCTTCATCGAGACGTGCAGACCGTCAAGACTCTGCAGGACATGACGAAGAAGAACATCGCAGATGCCCAACTGTCGTTCAAGGCCACAGACAACCTCAAGTTGCCGACGCATTACCACACCACTGGCCTTTTTGCGACTACGCCTTCAGGCGGGCCGCCACCTGACACTCGGGGCAGCACAGCAGGCGCTGGCGGCGATTCTTCAGCCTCTGGTACCCACGCCAGCGCCCAGGATCTGATCACGTACTTCAACCGCGTGTGTGATAATGTCGAGAAGTACAAGCGTCGCCTTGATGAGTACAGGAGCGAGATCGAGCGCGACATGCCAGGCGTTGAGCACGGTCTTTATGAGCAGATCCGAGCCTTCAGAGATCGCAACGCAAACGCCGCAGCGACAGCAGCAGCAGGAGGCGTGCAAGATCAGCTCGGGCAAGTACTCTCCGCGCTGAGAGAGCTGGGGCATGCTATCATTGGCCAGGCTGGTCAGATTGCTGATACAAGGGAGAGGCTGTCACGGCTGCAGGCTGGTATCATAGACAGTGGTGTGTATGCAGCTGGACTTGCGGCCTGAACATGGGTAGTAGGTAATAAGGTTATTAGAAAGCATGCGAGGCTGGATTGATAGGGTTTATGGTTCAAGAATCGATGCAATGGAGTTTCGGCGGCAGTGGCAAACACCCAAAAAAAAACACAGATCAAAATAAGAGCAATGCGACATCACCGTCACCGTGCACCAACATCCGATGTAAACCGTCGTCTTATATCCTTCATGGGTATCAAAGTCGCCTGTGCAGTGAAGAACGCCGTCGACGCAGAACGCGTACACGTATCCCACCCTAATATGTCCCTTCTCCATCGTCTCCATCCCCAAAATCATCGCCCATCTCATCGCCATTGTCGAAATAATTCTCGGCGTCATAGTCTCCAGCGTCCTCGTCATCATAGGCCTCATCCTCTTCCTCCTCTTCGACCGCTTCTTCCTCGTCTATTTCTGCCCCTTCCTCGGTTTCTTCCTCCTTCAGAGCATTGAGCTTCTCCAGTGCAGATTTGCCGCCGGTTGCGGGGACGTCCAACCCTTCCTCGTCGAGGAACTCGCTCTCGCCCTCCACAAGTTGCGTCTCATCTTCGACCATGCCGAATGCGATCTCCGCGCTGGGCAGAGCGTCGACCCGGCTCAGCTCCAGTTTTCTCTTCTTCCTCGGACCGGTTGGGTCACCATTTGCCGATCCTGGTGGTGCTGCATCAACTGTATCAAGGAGTTCTTCAGGAAACAGTTCTCGACATATTGGTCTCCGCGACCAGTCAGGCAGGGTTCGTTCTTCTCGTACAAAACGCTGAGAGTATGTCGGCATTGATGTGAAGGGGTCGAGAGAGGCCTTGTTCTTGATGCCGTAGAGGGCGTTTCGTTGTTCTTGGCCGTACAATTTTCGAGGGGCAGTAGGGTCGAGGAGCAGAGTACGCTTGGAGGTGTATAAAGGGGATGCATGAATTTGGTGTCGGAGGAGTAGGAAGTGTTGTGTGGCCCTCTTTTCCTTCTCGGAGAGCATTCGAGGCGTTGGCACAGCGTAGGGCTATAACACATGCTGTCAGTCAAGACTCTTGAGCTTGGGGTTCCCGTTTGATCGTAGAGATAGCTCCGCGCACACACGCGGCGTCTTCAGCATTTTGTTGAACATACCGGAAACAGCTCCGTCGGCCGTGCATCCGGCTCCTCGCCTGTGTCCCAGGATAGTTGAGGCCGACCACCTCTCCCGCCGCCTCGACCACCGCGGCCGCCTCCTCTTGCGCCGCCTCTCGACATCGAACACGAACTTATACAATCTTTTCAATAGCGAGCGAAACAATTGAGGAATGAGGATCGATCTCAAAGCGCCACTGAGTCGTCACTGCAAGTTCGCTTCAAAATGCCAGGCGCAACAGCGGTCGGGTGAACCAAAAGTCAAAAGTTGCAGATGCTGGAGAGATTCCTAGTGACAAAAATGTGGCGGGGCGAGTCAGCCTTCCATGCCGCTGTGGGCGCCCCAATTCCGCATTCTACTCTGCGCCAGATGATTATATCACTACCCTAGACACCTTCTTCACGATTCTTGAAGGAGTGGTCACACGTCAGCCATGCTCTCAATATTGTACAGAATCATAAGGTAAGTGCTTCATGAGCAACTGACCCAGCTCTTTCATCTCTGTGGAGCTTTAAGAGGTAGCGTGTATGACTTGAAAACCGTGGTCTAATACGGCGTGTCCTAGTGAAGCTGATGAGAGTAATGTGAGAGAATGGCTCGGGAATCACGTCCACACTACCGCCACCCCTAACGATGTTGTTCAATGTGATTGATTTATAGACTAATGATACAATTTACGGTATCATGAGCCAAAGTGTCCCAAACACGAAAAAAAGAACTCCTGTGCCGTGCTTCAAACCAATTTCCACTCCGCTTCCCCCCAGCCACTTTGTGCAAGACGTCATGATGATAGCCAATGTGAAGTTGGTTCTGTAGGTATTCTTTCCGAAGAAGATGAACCTAACAGCTCCAGCGGTTCATAGGAACGGATGTTCTCTTGTTGCCAGAGGGCAATGAGCACATGCTCTTCGTAGAGTATGCTCCGTAGCACGAGCCAAGAGGTGTAACTGTATTTGATACAATGGTGCTTCCATGATAGCTGCTTTGGGTACGGCTGCCAGAAGCGGAGGGGGTAGCATAGCGGACCTTGGGTTGATCCAAGTCTCTGCGCGAGCGTTCCGACGGATTGTAGGGGTGATTCTTGTTGTACTTGACTTGCTTCTTGTATTTGCTTGTCTCGCCACAGCCAAAGCAACCGCAGAAGAGAGAGCGGAAGAAACCCATCTTGGAAAGGTTCTGTAGCTGGAAAGAGTTTTCTGAGGTATTGTTTGTTTGAAGTTCCAAGATGGCCCTGACTAGAGAAGCAGCTTGCTCGAAAGTTGACCTTGCGTAGGGACTCCGAGCAGAGTAGAGGTTGTATGATCTCAGCTGAGAAGAAAGCGAGACTTTGATAGTGGTTTAAAGGGCAGATTGAGCCGTGTGGGTGTTCAGTGTATGTATGGGGTCTGTAAACTTCAAGAAGCTTTCTTGACTTGTGCTTCGAATTCAGAAAAGTAAGTTGTATGGATGAAAGAGAGTGACGGGAAAACGAAAGGACAGGCGGGCATGGGCCTCATTATATAGACGATCATTTAGATCTTCTGGGCCGATGAAGGTTGCGACTTGGAGGTTTGCTTTCCAGCTCAGAAAGCCAAGCTCGTGTGTTGAGAGGCCACACTCTGCGCCATTCTGAGTAACTTTTGGGGAGGGCAACAAAGAGCGGTCATTCTAGGAATCTTAATGTGATAAGCCTTATTGAATGTCAAGCGTGGTGAACGATCCTGTCAAATTAACTTTCTGATACACTCGTAACAGTCCGTTGGTGTCCGCTCTATTCGGAGGACTGGATGGGTTGGAAAGCCTATTCAAGTAGGAGTCAAGCCCAAGTTGAAGTGACATCAGGACAAGGTCAACCTTGACCTTCTTTGTTGCATCCGAACTCATGAAATCAAAGTCGAAAGCTGGCGCTAGATGCTGGAAATCTTTGACGGCTCTAACCACTTCGTGGTTCGCTAGAGTCAGTGTGCATGGTGGCCAACGAGTCGGAGATGTCTGTGAACACGAACCCATAGAGCAAAAAATAGACAACCGGCATGCCGATTCCTCCGACATGGCCAAAGTTGTGCACTTTAGCTTACGAAGTTGCGAACACCACATGACTGGTGGTGCCAGGATGTTCGAGTTCCGCAACCATTCATTTCTTCTGGGCAAAAGCGCGTATCGCCAATTCGGTCGCTTCCAAAATAGCAAAATCAGCTTCCGTGGGCCTGACCTGCGACAGCCTTTGGATTGTTGGACCTGCTATAAAGCTGCACGGTGTTCGATGACTGATAAACCTCTTTTCGGCATATACAAATGCTTGCCAACCAGTGGACAAGCAGCGTAAGCCATTCCATAGTATTGAGCTCAACTAACTCATATCATCATGGCTTATAATGTCCTACGAAGGGGTGCAGCCGGTTTCGTGTCAGTGATGGAAGCGGATCTGGACAAGACAAAGCTGATTACCACGTAGTGGTGCTTCCATCGTTACGGATATGCTTGAAAGGCGTGAGAGGTCGAACCTGGATCATCCAAATATTCGCACCAGTCTGGCATCCCCGCCCCTGGCATCCCCGCCACTGGCAAAACAAAATCTGAATGTCCTTCAGCTGGATCGTTGTGCTTAATAGCCGTGACAGCCGCTACCCCGGAAAACAAGAGTACGGCTACAGATAGCTTTAGGTCTAAAGAGATTAGGAATAGTATATTTCAGCAGCAGAGAAATCGCTACCTGTATGGACGACCCGGCACTAGGAGTGCATGTAGTTCAAACCTTCAAGAAGGATTTGCATATGTCTTAATGAGCGGGAGCCGTTTGCTCTGGGAGGTAGAACGCAGATGAATTATTGCATCGAAATATTGACGATAGAGATAGTTCAGATTATCATAGACACTGCTGAGATTGTCGAACTGGAGATGACTTTGAATCCGAAAGCATTTTTGGGCTAACATCCAGCGCCAACCAGCGGTACATGTCTCAGACTGCACAGATCTGTCCGTACGCATTCATGAAGGGCTTCAGAAAGTGATTTTGGAAGCTACCAGAGGTCGGGTCACGTACTTCCTCACTGTAGTAGATACGATGCCTTGGTGGAAAGCCATTGGTCTGCTGGTTGATGCTCTAGCGGCTCGGGGCTTACTGACACCAGGCGCAGGACACAGCGTCACGACTTGCCCCAGCTATGAGCTTACAGCAGATTCTCTTTGGTTCCCGAAATCTTGAATTCGATTCATAGCTCGATGTATAGTTCGATTCATGGGTCTGGCGGAGTGGAGGTATCAGGAGGATGAGGACGCCGGGTCATGGGTGGATTGCTTCTCTAACACCCGTCAGGGGCGATTTGAGCCCAGTCAACTTAGAGAAGCTAGGATGGCAGCCCTTCTGGAACGAAGAACGGCTTTTGGCCAGCCTGAAGGATGAGATTGAGGCTGCCGTCAGCTTTGTAGAGGCGACGACCACCGCGTTTGACGCGTTGAGGAAGCCTTGAGGAAACGTTGGGGACTTTGCGAGTGAGGGCTAGACATGGGTCCCGAGGACAGGCTTTGAGATTCAGAATGGCCTGCTGTTTGCGCGTTGCATGCGGCATCACGACTTCGCCCCTTGGTCTAGATTCGATCGAATTGAGGAAAATCTGGGTGAAGACGGCAGTGCGTCACACACACTGTGGTGCCCCGGACACGATCCTTGCATCTTAGCACAGTGCTGTAACAGTGCCCCTGCTCACCTCGCTCCTGCCTTTTGATCCTGCCTTTCGAAACGCGTCTGCCTTGCGCAAACAAAACCGCCTCATTCTTCGTCCGGATTTCATCAGAACTTGCTTTCGCCCATCAGCATGACGGAAGAATTGCATCGTCCAGCATGTCCGTGGCGTTCTTGCTTCTGCTCGTATCGATTTGCCGACTCGGCGCCCGAGCGCCAACGCCTCCATCTATCCTGGAGAAGCAATGAGCCAAGCCTGTCTGGCTGTCTTCCCACGATCGCGGCCAAAACCACGCCAGGCCTTCGCGTTCGGCTCCCTGCACTCACCAGACCTGGCAACGATAAGCACTGGTACGAAGTGTGGTTCGATATGGCACTATGTTACGACGGGACAACGCGTGCGGCTTCAGCGGGCGACCTTCATGAGATGACAATTACCAAGAATCAGACACACCATCCGCTGCTGTCGTCTTATGGTGTTGCATTCAGTTGCGGCTGGCTACAGTGAGAGTGGAGCTTGGACGCCTTTCCGACAGCCCGCTGCTCATACAAGCATCAGTATCACAACAGAATGAGGTGGTGTCGCTTGAGGCGGTAGTCGTGGCTTTGACACTCTGTGGACGTGAACATGTGAGCTCGCACTACCGCGCAGCACATGCAGGCGAGACGCAGAGCAGACCTGCATGAGCCACTCAGCTACAGCAAAGGATGGCTCTTCGCGAGTGTTCGCGCCTCATGGCTGCACATCCTGCAGGACAAAAGAACTGCACGGTGCTGCATAAGCGGCATTTACGGGCCTTGTACACGACACTTGGACCGAGGACACCGCAGAGAACGAAGTTGCTTGGTTGCGCCCGTCAAGTCTTCGGAAAGCAACTGCTGTCAAAAATCCAATGTTGACCAGGCATCCGAAACCCTGGACCATGAACCCCCTCGACATCGCTGGCTACTGGCTCGGTCATGGCTGCGATCGACAGGCCCGGACCACGTCTTCTCGCTACGTTGTGAACATGTCACTCCTCAAATGGCCAGTATCCACTGACTCCGAGCGGCTGGTCAAGCTGCTGCATGCTTGCACAAGCACTCTCCTTGCCTCGGATCGACGCGCATATGACATGTCAAGTCTATATGACAGGTGTGAAGTTGCAAAAACTGCGCATATGTTCCCCGCAATGGACCTCTTTCTCATTACCTGCAACCCTTCCCTTGGACTGCTGGTGCCATCTCTAGGTATAAGCCTCCCTTTTTTTACTTTTCTTACTTATGCTTCCCGGCTCCCGGCCTGTTGCGTTGCTTTTGCAGGGTCCCTTCCCACCCCCCTTGGCACAGTCGCTCGCTCATTGGGCACGGCACCTTAGGCTTGAGGCTGGTTACAGAGACGTGATTGGGTCAGGTCTGAGCCTTGATTTGATCTACGCTGGCTGAGAAGAGACTTTCACCAAGACACCCAGCCAGCTGGGTAAAGATTACGGGTACCGGGTCGCTGGCTCCAGCTTCTATCGTCACATTGATGCCCGAGATTCCTCGGCAAAACCATTCCTCCCTTCTTTGGGTGAGATCCTTGACGCGCTGATAGACAGTCTGATCTGTACCATGGAAATGGCCAGTACGACTATTCAGATGGTCACGCACCGTGCCGAGCAAGGACGTAGCTTGTTGTCACACTCCACATCGGCCGGCTCTCCACCATGGTTGGGGCCTACTTTGCCCCTTTCGCTTTCGCCGGTGTCGTCTTGGCCAGCTGACGGTATTGCGATGTATGACTTGCAAATCTCCCTGCGTGAAAGGCGCCTTCAATCTTCTATCCTGTCCCGTTCCACAAATGTTGCCCAAGCTACATGCTGTGATACGTTAGGGGTCAAGGAAAACGCAGGGCAGCACCGAAGGATGCCCGCTTCCGAGCGCGCTTCACCTCCTACTTCGGCAAATGCATCTGCGCCCAAGGCAAACCTCAAAAAGACCTCCATCAGAAGACCATCTGCGAGAAGAACGTCCAGACGGCTCAGAAACGCCAAACGCCTAAACGATAAAATGAAGATCGAGGTACAAGAGCCATGGGAATATGAGAAGGGAAACGCCGTCCAAATCACTCAAGCACCACCACCGCTCGAAACAGAGGTGATGGACTCAGACGCCGATGTTCTCTCGGTTCCAACGTTGTCTGTCATCGATACAGTTGAAGATGGGGCAGGAGTGCAATCGACTGATCCCGCGCCCTCTAAACCCAAGGTACTCATCATTGCCACAGGTGGTACAATTGCCGGGAAAGGACTGTCGCCCACACAATCAGCCGGCTATGAACCAGGCGTGATATGCGTGGAGGATTTGGTGAAGGCGGTCCCAAATCTGAAAGATATTGCAGATATCTCGACCCATCAGGCTTGTATGGTAGGCAGTCCCGATCTGCCCTCACAGACTCTTATCGAACTTGCACAACTTGCTCAGTCTCAACTCAGACGAGACGACTTGGACGCCATTGTTATCACCCATGGTACCGACACGCTCGAAGAAACCAGTTTCTTTCTCGATCTTACCGTTTGCTCACCCAAGCCGGTGGTCGTCACAGGAGCTATGCTACCCTCGACCAGTTTGTCCGCGGATGGGCCTAAGAATCTGTATGAAGCAGTATGTGTCGGCACAAACCCAGCATCCAGAGATCGAGGCGTCCTGGTTGTCTTTAATGGCAGTGTCATGCCGGCGCGGTTCACGGTTAAGTCGGACGCCAACATGATCCAGACCTTCGACCCAGGACACCAGGGCTGCCTTGGACAGGTTGTCGATGATACGCCGCTGTACTATTGGCCGCCTGCGCGACCTTTGGGGCATCGGCACATTGACATCAGTTCACTGGACCCCAAGCGAGGCTTGCCCAAGGTCGGAATTCTATACGGACACCTCGGAGTTGATGAGGCGATTTTCCGGACGTATGTTCAAGGCGGCGTCAAGGGTCTTGTATTGGCAGGGATGGGTGCGGGCTGTTGGTCCAATAAGGGCAGGGAGCAGCTGGACCAACATATCGGTCCTGGGAGACAAACCAGTCCAGATGATTCAGAACCACTCTTCCCTGTGGTTACGAGCTTTCGCACAGTTCGAGGCTGCGTATCACTGAAGAAAGACATTTTTGGTGTTCCAGACTGGGTGATTCGGTCGGGGTTCTTGAATCCGGCGAAATCATGCAAGCTGTTGCAAGTATGCCTGGCCGTCGGGATGTCGCAAGAACAGATCAAGAAGATGTTCAGTATGGAAGCTTGTGACGCCTAATACTTTTTGGTTGGGCGGTGCTCTCATCCAGCACAGCTTCTCATTTGCATCCCCATACGGACAAGCTGTAAGAGAAGTGGCACAGGATAAGAGGTTTCCAGGTCATGATGCACGATGATATGCCATGAGACGACGAGCGAACGGAACTTGTTTTCGCGGGCAAAGGACGATGGATGATCGCATGCTTATCTGAGAGTTTGCTAGAATAGAAAAGAGTTCTGGGCACAACTCATAGAATGCCAATTTCGTTACGCTATCTTGCATACGTCACTGTATGTCTCTCCCTCCACAATCCATTTTCCATGTCCGCTTGCTTGAACTACCCTGCATAAAAGGTCGATGCCTGGGCATTTTAATCCTGCCCCACTTCAAACAGCCCGCTCACCCACAATGAACAACTTACATCACCACTTCCATGCTCTTCCAGAGCCTCATCAGGTCTGATCTCATCGCTTTGCTCTCTCAAGAATTTGACCGACTACCTTATCGACCAAATCGCTTCTTTCAAGATGGCCGATCGTACTGTGCCCGTCCCTGACACGGACACGCTTCCCATCACCGGCCTTCCTCACCTTCTCACGCACCTCGATGCCTTGGACTCGGACCCATCAACACCCATTCAACCCAAGCTCTTCGACGACGTTGAACTTCAACTAACAGGTATCTTCTGCTCGCCTCACTTGCCTTCTTCTAACATAGTAGCTGATTTATATTCCAGACGCAAATTCTCCTCGCATCCTGCCAACGCTGCTCCCCCGCCTCACCAGTCTTCTCTTCACTCTCACCACCCAAGATCCTTCTCCCCTCCTCTCCCTCCTCACCAAGCTCCTGTCTCCCATTCCTTTCCAGTCTATACTCCCCCATGCCACCCCATCTGCACTTCTCGTGGCCCTGCGCTCCCCACTGCCTGGAGCAAACATCCTCGCTCTCAGCATCATCCACAAAGCCGCCGCCTCGACGGAAGATGTCAGCATACTGGTGGAGGAAATGGCCGACTTGGTAGGTGAGACGGTGACGCTCTGGGTTGGATCAAGGGATACGGGGGTTGCTGAGAAGGCGGCGAAGGTCCTGGGTGAGCTCCTTGAGATGGACTGCCCTACCGTCGTACCGCGCACCTCGACGGAAACGAACGGCACGTCGCACTTCTTGACAACCTCATCCACAAGACGACACCTGTATCGGCTCGAGACCGCCGGTCAAGGTCTACTCTGGCGTCTGATTTTCCAAAACCCCGACAACCTCACACGGATCATCGCAAACTGCTCCCTCCGTCTCCCATCCGCCGTTACGTCCGCCTTTCCTCCGGGAGCAGAAGCCCGACCAGAAAGGGACATCACCATCTCCCAAGGCCGTCTCCTCCGCCTTCTCCCACGCCTTGTCGCGCTAGACATCAAGCCTCTCTTCGCCGATCATTCTCCACTCTTCCAGTCTTTCAACGCCACGAACAACAACCTGCTCTCATGGGCTGCTCTGGAAATGGTAGACCCGTCAGACGTGTTGATGCAGCTGACTCTTATCGATTTCTTTGAGACCCTCGTAAGTATTACCAGGGTCTCCTCACATCAGCCGCCGATCAAGGACGAATTCGTCAAGGGCTTGGTAAGGTTAGCCATGGGCAAGGATGAAAGTGGGGAATTGCGGAGGGCGATGTTGAGTTTGCCTGACCGGACGATTGAGTCGGAGGTTGAAGACCTCCGGCGCTATCTGAGTGACGTCGTAGGTTGATCACTTTCAGATAAAGGCAACTAGACTCGATGTGAATATTCATTCCAATCTCTTGGCTTGATGACAACAACTTACGTGGAGGCTCGTTGTATTCTAACCAAGACAATGTGGTGGCGACGAGCTCCTCACGCTTTGCTGACGGTCTCGATTGTCATGATGTAGATCACATTCTCTACGATATGCATCTGTCAACCTCGCGTACGCCAACCACGCAGTGATTATTTTCCGTTTTGCCCCCAGTGCGCTCTCTTCCTTTCACCCTCCGTCTTTGAACCCGCCAAAATGACAAGAAAATGTACATATAATTGCCTCCTGGATCCATCTATGAAGTTGGTCACTCTCTCCCAAGTTCCGCGACTCTACAGCATTCTCCTTGCTGCAGCCTCCGCGTCGTTATCTCCCACATTGCTCACGAAGCTCTCCCTCCTTCCCTTTGTCTCTCCAGGATCAAGACTCTTTGAAGACAAGCCCTCAAGTCCAAGTGCAACCTCGCCAACTCTTCGAAGGACAAGTAGCAATGCCGAACGAAGATCCGACGTCAGATCTTTGGTGAGCAGATCAACCGAAAGGGGGTAGAAGTCGGGAATATGAGACTGGAACGCCTCGGCTGGAAAGGTGGCAAAGCCCTCCAACACGTCGATCACAACTGGACGCCACGCAGCCAGATTCCGCTGCTGACTTTCCTCCTCTAAGGCCAGGTACCCAGCAATGATATCTTTGCAAAGCGGTACTAGGGCAGCCTCGATGTCTGGCCGGCTGCGAAGCCTCTCCTCTGCATTATCAGCATACATGCGGAACAAGATGCTAACATACGTGGCCGCCGAGCCACTCTCCTGCTTGAGAAGATTGGGCGGCTGCTTCATAAAGCCTTCGCGCCAGAGACGCATGCGGAGCTCCTTGTCCTGGTTGAACTTCCTTGCAAACTGGAAGGAGCGCCTCAAGAGGGCCATAAGGCGAAGGAGCTCTGTCGACGGGATATTGTTGTACACTGTGTCATTACTGAAGAGCTCATTGACCGTCTCGATCATGAGCAGCTGAAGGACGCAGCGAGATATGATGCGGTTGAAAAACCGGCGTCGAGCAGCAGTCACGACAACGGGCTGATGCTGCAGGTTTGTTGTAGGCTTAAATTCCTCGAGTGGCGTCGCTGTAGTCGGTGCTGAGTCGTCACCCTCCGTTTTGTATGGCAGGGGTTGCATGGGATCGGGGCTCGTGGAACCGCTTTTCTCATCGGTGCCATTGATCTTCAGCGACTTCTCGTCGACAGCTGCCACCTCACCCGGGGGAGCGTTCTGGGCACTGAAATCAATGCCGTTTGACGTCGGCGACAATGGACCAGCAGCACTGCTGGATGCTGCAGTAAAAAGCTGATAGGCTGTTGTTCGCTCGAACAGCTCACAGAAAGCACCCACGATCTTGGCCCAGTGTTGCGGGCTGAATCGAGTTACATTCTTCAGAATCAGCTGCTGTAGGCAATTGCTACCGATGCGCGAGATGGTGTCATTCTCTTGGCAGATGCAGAGAGCCAACAATTCGAGGAACCTGTCCAGCATGTATTCCAGGGCGTCGAAGTAATGCGTAAAGAGAGTGATCATGTTGCGGAGAGCCTGAATCATTGTCGTCGAGAGCCACACGGACAGTTCCTCGTGATTCAGAACATTGGACATTTCAGGACGGGATCGCAAGACGATGAAAATAGGGTACAGTTGCTGGCGCCACAGGATATCCCAAAATTCAGGAGGAAACCCGCCGCCGTACTTGAGTAGAGTCTCAAAGAAATACTCGAGAGCATTTGACCGCACCTCAAGATCCTCACCCGTCATCAACACGTCATGGAAAGCGAAGAGCACCGGAAACCAGTAACCTTCCTCTACTGAAGTGCCGGTTTGCGATCTCTTGAGGGCGTCTTGAGTCTTGTCTGCACCTGATGTGTTGTACTTCCCCGACAAAGGACACTCGGGAGTCTTCAGCATCGTCGGAATAATGGACTTCAGCAATTCCAAAGCCTGCAAGCTCTTCTTTTGGAATTTGAGATTTTTTGAGAATTCCGTGAGACACACAATCAGGTCCGTGAAAGCACCCTGTGTGATGACAACGCCAAATTTGGTTTTGTACACCTGCAGAACATTTTCGTATGCAAGATTGACAATGCTTTCGTAAGGCTCCCGTGCAGCAACAGTGAACACGCCGAACATCGTCCTCCATCCAGAGCGAATATTGTCACCACGTGCTTGAATCATTTGGATCAAACAGCGGAGCACGAGATCCTTGACAGTAGCGTTGGTTGAGTTGGCCAGGACGTGCTCGAAAGGCTTTAGGAAATCCTTCTGAAACTTGAAACCAGCCAGCTCCTCAATCTCCATGAAGCGCATGGACAGCTGGCGCAACGAGTCAAGGGCAAAGAACACGATGTTCATGTTGTTGTGGCAGCCAACACGGTTGAAATGGTCACCGAGAACATCCCAGATATTTGTCCACTCGAACCTTACGCGATTCATATTGTAGTAACTGATCTCGACAATCTTTTGCAGACTGTATGTCCGCGGTGAGTCGTTCGAGCCGGAAACCTTGATCTCATCCCAGCTGACTTCGGTGAGGGCCTTTGCAAAATAGACCATGGCCTCACCAGAGAGGTTCGCGGTGTTGGAGAAGATGCGGTCAACGCTGCGAATGACCTCATCTGATCGACTCTCCAGCGCGATGGCGGTTGAGACACCGTGGGAGCTTGTGTTAGACCGTTGTCTGGGTCGTCTGGACTGTGTTGAAGATCGTGATTCTGACGTTTCTGAGCGCGCAGGTGGCATGAAGCGAGCTTTTGAAACATCTGGAATGGCGCTCTCATCTACGCCACCCGAAATGAGCTGCAGTCGATCAAGTTGGCTAATGCACATAAGTACATCTTTCCAAGATTCACGAAGAACGTTGCCTTCTGTTTGACCAAGCTCAAGGATGACCTTGAGAGCCTCTATATTCTTGGCCAAGATGTCCTGAGGGTTGTTAAGGTTGGTCGTATTTTTGAGTGCGGACATGAAGGCTTCGCGCGGCGTTGATAAATCAAACAGGCAGGCGATCTTCGTTGCGAGCTTCATACCCTCGAGACAGAGCTTATTGACCTCAATGTTATGAGCTTTTTGGATCTGGCTTGAGAGCGCAGAGAAGAAAGACATCCAAGTAACATCGAACATGGGGCCGGCGTGTTTTACAGACGTCGCAGGGATGAACTTGGCACCAGCCTGAGTTGCGTTTCTTCGTTCCTTCTTGAACAGGCTCTTAAAGAGCTGCTCTGATCGCAGAGCGATCTCTTCGGACTGTTGCATATACGCTTCGCGCTGCAGATCACGTCCGACATTGGAAAACGCCTGGCCTAATCCAGCTGCCAAACCGCTCGCATGAGTTGGAAGCGTGCCTGCAGCAGCTGCTGCCTCCCGCTCACTAGTGAGCACGATTTCGTTACTCGCGATGTCGTCAAAGATGCCGAGGAGGTACTCATCAGGAAGATCCGCATTATCGTTGATTCCGCGATTGTTCTTGATGAACTCTTCCTTGCTCATACGTTTTGCGATTTTGACGCTGTGCTGGTCTGTATTGAGCATAATGACTGAGTACGCAAGTACATAGGCCGTGTCTGCGTTGGCGAAAGCGTTCGGGTTTCCCATCACGTAACGCTCGGCGAACTTGAGCATGAAACGATCAATCTTCTGTGCTTCACCAGGCAGCCGGAAAGACTGGAGAAATTGGCGCAGAGCTTCCACGAACCGCTTCTTCGTGAAGTCCATCTGATCGACAAAGGCGTGCATGATGTCGATGTTGGCTTGGTCACCCTCGCCTAGGAACTCACCGATCTGGGCCTTGTCGAGCTTGTCTTCTCTGAGAAGAAAGGTTGCGATATCAGTAGGGCTGTCGCTCGGGATGAAACCTTCCTTGATGAGAGCCTTGATACCACGCTTGGGTTTGAAGTTGAACTGGCGGATAGCATTCATAAGTGCAGTCTTTCTCGCTTTCTCCTTCTCTAGCTGATCGGGATCATCGTCAACTATAGGTGTCGAGGGCCCCATAGGTGTGTCCATTCGCGACGCGGAATCGCTGATAGTTGGGTCAATCGATGCGCGGACATCCTCCATCGATGCCTTGGGTTCGCCTTCTTGGTTGAGACCATCGTGGTCGGCGCGGATTGAGGCAGACCAAGTAACCATAGACCTCAAACTCTCCACAAGCGCTTCTAATGACAGGCGTTTGATAGCGTATTCCTTCGGATAATCTGGTTCAGTCTCCGTCTGGGGGGCAATGTGAGCAACCGCGAGAGGCGGAGGTAAAATGCCCTTCAACTGCCACTCGCTGGCAGCTGGAACTTTGGCACGCATCTCTTCGTACGTCTGTTCGTGGATAGTGGTGATAGCAACAGGTGTGGTGGCGAACTTGGACAAATCTTCGATGATTGTCTGGAAGATATTGTCCACATTCTGATCGCAATCATAATTCAAATAGGTTTCGACCAATGCTCTAGGATCTGCGCATAGACGGTTAAGAATAGAGACGAAATGAAGCTTCTGAGTGATGGGCGCAGTTTTTCTGGCAAGCAGAGAAAGGTATATCTCATTCAATATAACCTCGATTTCTTTCTAATGAGTCTATCAGTACAGCTGAGCGAAATGGGGCGGAGCTTACGGAGACGTACCTTGAAAGATTGACGCATGAACTTCATCATCAGCCAAAAGATCTCACAACAGACCTCGAAAATGCGGTCCACAGAGCTCGCACCATTGCGAGTAATGCTGAGACAAAGGTAGAACTTGATAGCTTGGAGGAAAGTCGTAGGTTCATTGCTCTTCGAGTTTTTGATGGTGCAGAATGGTGAAGTAAAAACAGTGATATTGTTGTTGAGCACTGTATGGATGAGATGCAGTGAAATGAGTTTGGATCGCATGGCTTGCCCCCGAATGTCATATAGCTGGTCGGGTGCCAGTATCTTGGTAGAGAGGTTGCAGAATGATCGGAAGACGAGGTAGGCATCGCGAATGTAGACCTCATCTTCTGCATCCAGTGTCTCATCATCCTCTTGCGCAGCTGATTCAGCAACTGATCTTCCTGAAACAGAGGCAGTGCTGTCCTTATGAGCAGGCTTCAGGCGAGAAACCATGGTTGGGCCATCTCCCAATGTCGAGTCATCGAAGCTCTTGCGATGCTCGAGATCCTTAAGAGTGAGTTTGCCCCCGTTGGCAGCTCCTTCGGATGCAGCGATGTTCAAGTCTGAAGCTGCCCGAGAGGCTTCATCCTCATCGGCCACACTGGCAGCTCCATTCGGCACTTCAGACTGATCAAATGTGACGTTACTGGAGCTGTGTTGCAGATTGCTGAGGCTCATGCGGGCTTCCTTCATAGAAATCCTCGTCTTGACACGTTCGAAAACAGTGCCCACCATCTGTGTGAGAGTACCCTGGGCAACTTGCTGGTTTGCCGTGCTTCTTGAGAGCAAGAAGACATTGTAGACCTGGCGCACAGCTTTAAGCAACCCAGCGCCATGGACAACAATCTTGTCATTGAGCACAGCAGCCAACAGGGACTTGACAATCTGCAGTTGGACTTCAGGGGCTGTGGTCTCGCCCTGAAAGCAGTCACATATCGTGTCAATAGCTCGCTCGATCAGGGGCGCTCGCTCAACAGCTTCGGTGGCCTCTTGTTGAGCATCGTCATGTTCGGGAACGGAGAAGTATGAGTAGGATATCAGCTTTCCAATGCAGTCGAGAGCAGTGGTAGTGAGCTGAACGTTCGAGGACTTTGCCGCGAGCTGCAGAGGTGCGAAGACAATCTCTGGATCTGGGAGCTGATCCGTCTCCTTGATAGCGTCGAGGGCCTTCTTTGAAGTCTCGGCGAGTTGTTTGTTGCGCTGAGCATCTTTGGACGTGGCAATGGCGTCTAAAGACGACACCACAAATTTGAGGGAGCTCATGGGGGAGCAGTGTCGGAACCAGCGGCCATATGCGGGAGGTCAGTCGTGAAGGAAGTCGATCACGGAGTAAGGGTATTCAGGAGGGCCCGGCAGCGATGCGCGAAGTCCAGGCGTCGGCGGAGTCTCGAGCTTAGACTGCGGGAGAAGACTCGAGTGAGTACCGGCTGAACTTGGTGAATGCAGAACGCAGGACTGCACAGCCGGGCGGAAGTACTGGATGCAGCAGCTTGGTGGTGGCCGCGAGAGGACTCGTTCGTGGACGGATGCACAAATGGAGAGACGCTGTCAAGATGAGAGGACGTGGACACCTTGCGCCGCGCAACCCGAGGAGCTAGCTACTGCGTTGTTACAGGGGACTGGACAAGTGAACTACGGGGGTAGGCCCACTGTGACGTTCAGGGGAGATGGAGGCAGCCAGAGAAAGGGACGCCACAGCTGCCACACCTGGGAAGCATCAAGCCACAGCGAGTGCGAGCCACACAATCAAGTCTGCCTGCAAAGTCAGCAACAACCTTGAGCCACAGTGAAGATGGAGAGGCAAGGACCATCAGCCACAACATGGCTTGTCTTCACACCACGGTGTTCCGGCCAGAGGCAAGGTTCTACATGGATTGATAGGTACATAGCGGTAGGAAGCAGGGGAGCGATAAGAAGCTCGGTGAGACAAGGCCCGAATGCGTTTTTCGAGGCAGTTTTTGTAAATAGCTACCAGACCAACTACAGTAGGGTGCTTCACGGGCAGTATGAATCTCAACATCATGCAAGCTGTGAGATCCATAGGATCATTAGCTAACCAGCTCTATTCTGTCTTCACGTTCAAAGCTTCGCATTTTCGTGCTGGAAGCATGTTCGCTCCTTCGAGATCCCTTTCCTCAGTCGCAGTTGGTCTTCTTTTTTAACGCACGGCGCGTGTCCCCACTGGATACCCGGATACCACTTTACCCAATCAAGACTAGTCTCCCCCAAAAGCTCCCCCCAAAATCCACCAGTGCTTCTCAAGTTTCCCAACACTGCCAGTGTTGCACGACGCTGCCCTAGCCTCGCTGAAGCCAGTTGTCAGCCCTGTAACTACAGGCGATGTGTGAGGTCCTCTACAGCGCCTTCATCGCCCAGATCCAGGGACCAGCTCCACTAACTTCAATTGAATCGATCACTAACAGGTACCAGCCAAAGAAAAAAATTGGTTGGTTCCATGAAATCCCGGACTGCGACTCGTGGCCATCTCCTATAATTCCCGCGTTGTTCTGTTTCTGTCACCACTACCACCGCCAGCAACGGGGCACATCATCACCACCCTTCGCGCCTTAATCCCTCCATCCTCCTGAGTTCTATTTCCCTCCTCCCCTTCTTCTTATCTCCACGCTCATTCTCCCTACTCAATCACCCTCCTCCCAATCGTCTCTTGACAGTCGGGACTCGGGCTTCCCGCCTCTACGCCCAGCTTAGCTTTCGACACAGCTTTGCTGCGAATTCGACCCTCCGTGCTCCTCTCACCAACACACCACCCATCACAACCTTCGCAATGTTGAGCGCTGCTCTCCGAAGGCGCGTCCTCGCCCCGACGCACAATGCCCTTCGCCAGGGCTTCGCCGCCCGTGTTGTCCGATGCTACGCTTCATTCCCTGACCACCAGGTCGTGAAGATGCCTGCACTGTCCCCGACCATGCAGGCCGGAAACATCGGCGCCTGGCAGAAGAAGGCTGGTGACTCCATCGCCCCTGGTGACGTCCTCGTCGAGATCGAGACCGACAAGGCCCAGATGGATTTCGAATTTCAGGAAGAGGGTGTTATCGCCAAGATTCTTAAGGACTCTGGTGAGAAGGATGTCCCCGTTGGCAGCGTAAGTTTTTTTTTTTTCCCTCTCCATTGTCGCATGATTCTTGAAGCTCTCTGTCAGGGAATACCGCTGACAGCTTTCATTTCCTCTAGCCTATTGCCATTCTCGTCGAGGAGGGCACCGATATCGCTGCCTTCGAGAAGTTCACCATCGAGGACGCGGGCGGTGCTGCCAAGGCCCCTGCCGCCCCCAAGAAGGACGAGAAGGCTGAGTCCTCATCCGACAGCTCCAAGTCCGAAACCTCTACACCCGAGTCCACAACCGAGCCCGAGCAATACACCTCCACCGAGGGCCGCCTCCAGCCTGCTCTCGACCGTGAGCCCAACGCGGCCCCTGCCGCCCTGCGCCTTGCCCGCGAGAAGGGGATTGACCTGACTGGCGTCAAGGGCACTGGTAAGGGTGGTCGCATCAACGAGGAGGACGTCAAGAAGCTGGTCAGCAGCCCTGCGATTACCGCACCCGGCGCCACATTCGAGGACATCCCCATCAGCAGCATGCGCCAGACCATCGCCAACCGCCTTGTCGAGTCCACCACCAAGAACCCCCACTTCTTCGTCACCAGCACCCTCTCTGTCGGAAAGCTGCTCAAGCTCCGCCAGGCTCTCAATGCCTCTTCTGAGGGCAAGTACAAGCTGTCTGTCAACGATTTCCTGATCAAGGCCATTGGCGTTGCCAGCAAGAAGGTTCCCGCTGCCAACTCCAGCTGGCGCGACGGCACCATCCGTCAATTCAACACCGTTGATGTTTCCGTCGCCGTTGCCACTCCCAATGGCCTCATCACTCCCATCGTCACCGGTGTCGATTCCCGTGGTCTTGAGTCCATTTCCGGAAAGGTCAAGGAGCTGGCCAAGAAGGCTCGCGACAACAAGCTGAAGCCCGAGGAGTACCAGGGCGGTTCCATCTCCATCTCCAACATGGGCATGAACCATGCCGTCGACAACTTCACTGCCGTCATCAACCCTCCCCAGGCTGCTATCCTCGCTGTCGGTACCACCAAGAAGGTCGCTGTTCCTGTTGAGAACGAGGATGGCACCACTGGAGTCGAGTTTGAGGACCAGATCACCGTCACTGCCAGCTTCGACCACAAGGTCGTTGATGGTGCTGTTGGTGCCGAGTGGATCCGTGAGCTCAAGAAGGTCATTGAGAACCCTCTTGAGCTTCTTCTTTAAAGCCCCCGAAGATGTAAGGGATGTGTGAGCAAAGGAGTGAATTAAAATACCTATAGAACCGGAGAGTAAGAAAGTAAGAGGACAGAGGCACGTATAGTTGGCTAGACAGCCATGTCAGTATCGTATCAATGGACGAGAAGCAGGGACGTGGAGAGAGGGCTTTTCATTGGTGTCGTCCAGGGAAGAACTACTAGGCCAGCAGCCTGTGTACAATGACATCTGATTAATGCTCACGCTGGGTTGGGCGGCGACCATCTCCTCTGTACATTGCCTGCATTGCATTATTGACCCAACCGCATGATGTCTCACCAGCTCCCATAGCTTGAGTTAACGCGTCCATGGAAAACGTCCTACTCGCAGCGTACCCTACAGACAGTCAACGCGCGTTACGACATGTAGACTACTTTATATCCACGTAAATCTTGACCTCAGTATGATAAATTCGAGACGACAGAGTTTGAGTCCAACGAAAACCACTGAATGATTCACTTGGAAGATGTTGTGCATAGAAATCGTGATAACTGCAGGTGGTCGTTGCACGATTGCAACTCCAGCATCAAACGCAGCCTATACGCATGCATGAATCCCATGGCCTTCGGATCAAGGAGCCCGGGAGACAACATAATCGCGACACTCGCCCCCAACGCAATAGCCCTTGACAAAAGCCTATGAAGCTTGATATAACGATCATGCTTGCGTTACTTCAGCGAGTGGCCAGCAGAACGAAAGGAGGCCGGTAGGAAGACCCGCGGCAATGGGGGTGTTGATTCCGCCGAATTCGTCGACCACCACACCAGGAATGACGCGTCCGAAGAATGATGCGGCATTGAGAATGGCAATGAGGTAGTTGGCCTAGATGGATCCCATGCCCCTTCATATGGCGTATATTGGCATCAGGAACCCGGGCACTAAATACCCTTCATGAGGAAGACAGGAACGGCACCATCATGAACCCGATGATGCGTACAGACCAACCGAAGCCTAGGTCCGTCTTCTTCAGAAGATTGTTGAGGAAGATGGAGTATGTGATACCGCCCAGTGACGATCCTGCGACTGTTGCATCCATAGCCGCTCCGCGCTTCTTGTCGTAGCACCGTGTCACACTGGCCATGACCGGGTATATGAGAAGCCCGATGCATATTCCACTAAGGGAGCCATGTGAGAAGATGAAATGCCAGCATCTTTTAGAGATACCGGTAATCTTGAGGGGGAAGAACTGTCCGACCACAGCCGGTAGATGACCTTTGAGCCGTATCGATCAAACAGCGGTCCACCAATGGCTCCAAAGGGCAAACATCAAGATCGCCTGTATCGCACTGATCCAAGAGTTATCGTCGGCGCTCTGCTCAGGCAAAAGCTTGTAACAGTAGTATGCTTGGAAAACGACGAATGTGTTTATATAACCCAGAGTGCAGAAGAGGGCGCAAGCTGGCGCCCAAGGCGACAAGCCAAGCACGGAGACCGTCATCTGGAAAGTCTCGTCCTGGACTCGTGTGGACCTTCTCATAATGAAAGAGCGGGACGTTTGGGATCTCTACATGATATCTGATCGAGCCGCAGGCCGAGGTGCTCAGAAGATATCTTGAACGAGCTTATATACAGGATGATCTTTGTAGTGAAAAGTACGAACTGCCAACAAAAAGGTGACATGAAATGAAATTGAAGACTTAAAAATAAGTGATACATGCACATGGAACCGCGGCATCGACCATTTTCTCTGGGTTTATCCATCTGATAAGGTCTGCTCAGCCTTAACGGGCGGGACATGCAGATGCCCGATAGGATAGGCCCAACGTGCTATTGGACACAGCGATGCGTTTGGCTCATCGAGGCTGGATGCAAAGACCAAATCGGGTAGACCGTGAGATGCAATGCTAAGGACTAAATAATCTTGTCGAAATGAGATTTGCTGACAGGAGACGAGACCTTCTCAACGCACACATCCATTTGGTTAGACTAGGGCTTTGCAAGACGGAGTACCGGGGAATTGTTTTCGGTGAAATTGTAGATCAGGTGCTGTAATGCCTGTCGACTTTTGACACGAATCCGGGGGGAACAGTGCAGGGAGAATCCACGATGGCTGTAAGAAGGATTCCACTAAAGAAACAATGCCATTCTCAATGACAGTCGATATAGAGTGTTACGGGACCTTATTGACTGGCTGATCACTCCACCATCACTGGATCGGAGTGCCACAAAAGCTACGACAAAAGACATCTTAGTCCGGGTATCAGAGTGGCTATGATCTTTAGCTAAGTACACAAACAGTCAGAAGCAGGAACCGAAGACCAAGTAGAGGCATGAGTTGGAAGTATTGAGGGCTGATACCAAACTCATGTGATTTTGGCCGTTCGTGAGCTGTGTTCGACAACGCTGTGGCGTTCTGAGAGTTCTGAGAGACTGTTTCTTGGGCAGACAACACGAATCATGCACGTTCTGACATCTCTAAACTGATTGTGGATCCTGCTTGGTCCCTTAACCCAACCCGAGTAGAGAACAAAGGCGAGCCAGCAACTTGACTGCTCAACTATAGATATCAACGCATGAGAGCCATTAACAGATAGTCTAGGTAGGAACCCAACTTGAACGTAGACCAAGCAGCAGATTTCGGGAACCCGGAGACTTATTGTCACGTTTCTCGAGCTTTCTCCTAATGTAATGAGCAATGATATCACTTCTCGTTCCAGTCCCCGTGCTACCGTAATGCGTTCAATGCCGCGCCATCAATAACATCTCTCCATGACGTATCTATCCTCTGCCGCCGAGGCCATTGCGACACCAGCGACTGGTTTCGTGGGCAGCTAACAGCTCATCCGAGGCTCGTTCTCGGCCGTTGCCAGTAGGAGATATTCGAGAATTAGCCTTATATGAACAAATGCTGTATGCTCATGGGTAGTGAACCATGGGGAGAGTCTCTAGGCACACTGCAGCATTGTCTTGGCAGTATCCTGTGCCGCCTGTGCCTCTCACAGTTGCCCCTTGGCTCGCGTACTTCCCCGCACTCCATCGGAAACTGTCGAATTGGAAATCGCCTGGCCTTTCTTGGTTCAGGCTTTTGTGATGCCATTTCGCTGGACTGCTAATTTCCAGATTATGCCTTGGAGGCGAAGGTCACAGCTCCAATACGACCAATACCATCCTGAGGCCAATGTGTGCCAACAATCAGTAATTGCCTGCAAGTCAGTAACAGAGCCACACTCCTATGGATGTATTCTATATATAAGGGAAAACATCAACTTTGCAACCGTGACCACTAGACCTGCTATTGCAACTGTCCCTCAGCTGGTAAGGAAAGTGATAAAATATTCACCTGCTGGCAGACAACAAATCTTGTCACTACACAAAGTCTTTTTATCCTGTCATCTGGTCTTTGTCCCTTGAAGAATATTGCATGAACCTCTGAGTTCGAAGCTTTCGTCAAGAT
Source organism: Sarocladium strictum (assembly GCA_030435815.1). Taxonomy (NCBI): domain Eukaryota; kingdom Fungi; phylum Ascomycota; class Sordariomycetes; order Hypocreales; family Sarocladiaceae; genus Sarocladium; species Sarocladium strictum. The sequence continues at coordinate 4,223,348 of JAPDFR010000003.1, read as the reverse complement.
GCCTACAGCTTCCACCGCTGGTGTATTGTCGCTGAACAACGTTGGCAACCTTACAACAACCTTCACGGCACCGTCCTCGTGCACCACAGCCCCAGGCTTCATCGCTTCAGGCATCGGTAACCCCCAACTGGAAGGGCACCTGGTTTATACTGTTGGTCTCTGCGGAGACGAGCCGGACTTCCCCAAGGACTGTCTCCCCAATGGCGAGGAGGTTAGCAAGATCTGGGAGTCCCTTGACACCGCAGAATTCGCAACAGTCCTCAACTACTACTCCCCAGGCCTTCACTGCCCCGATGCGTGGGCCACCGTCGGGGTCTACGCCCCGGGTCACCACTCCAATGACTCGACTACCACGGCGACCGCGGAACTAGGCATCTTCAGCCCTACCGCGTTCAACAATGGCCGGCCCGGCGACTCAACCAGCTTCCCCTACGCCGACTTCATTGCCAACATGTTCACATCGGCGCTTGCCTCGACTGAGACTGCGGTCGTTTGTTGTCCAAGCGGTTTCAGTGTCGATCCATACGCTGGCTGTTTCTCCAACTTCCCTGTCACCAGTCTGGCAGACAAGACCGGTTGCATTCGCAGCGCAACTGGGGGCGAAGCCATCAGCCAGGAGAGAACCACATACACATACGAGTTTTGGGGCGACACAACTACAGCCACCCAAAACAACATCGAGCTTCCAACCGAAACTGAATTTTATAGCACAGTGACCATCACTTTTGATGGGTCGGGTTTCCCCGACGTAACGGATGGGCTATTGGGTCCCCGACCCACGGGGGATGACGCTACGGAGCTGCAAGGAGTCGCTATTGTAACGCCTTTATTCCTGGTCCAGGACGGCCGAGACAATGACGGTGGCGATGATGAGGACAGAGAGGATGAAGAGAATCAGGATGAGGACAATGATGACGGGAGCAGCGATGATAATAACGTTGCTGGCCGGTTGTCACCGGTTGCTGGTGTGTTGGCAGCTTGGGGACTCAGCGTTGCTGCTGGATTTGGTGTACTGGTCGCTTGGTAATAGCTGGCAACGATGAACTCAGGACATTCAAGACTGCCAGAAGAATCCAGCGAAGATAAATGCAGGCCAAGTTGGAAGAACAAGATGCAGGTCTCCTCAGTGACATTCGATAGTAATGCATCCACTGCAACATCTAGATGGTACCTCTCTACCGCAAGAGTCAGCGTTTACGACTGAATGGCTTTCGCTTCTGCACTCTTCTCTAATGAATGATAAATGTTAATCGCGCTGCACATCGTGCTCTCGAATCGATATAGGCCAGTCGGTATTCAGGTCACCCATTGGCAGTACTGTGGTGATGCTGAATGTGTTGCGAGCACACATAAAGGTATAAGGAAGACTGCTGCCATGAGGGATGATCTGCATTGCAGATATTGGTAGCGGATCAAAGAGGCGTAGTTGATGCGATGCGCGAGCCGGCCGCAGCCTGATCATGGAGGAAGAATCGAAGCCACGGATCACACCTCCGAGAAAAAGTCGACATGGATGCGTCTTGAGGAAAGAACCTCAGGTTGCACAATCCGTACGCCAGGAGGCTGACATCGAGGCAATTACGACGCAGAAACCTGGATGCCATGAATAGACCGAGAAGCCCAGTCGTACACTAACAGACCGTCACTATCGACTCGCTTCGGCTTGTTAGCGCCACCTCGGTCTTTTGCACAAGTTTAATTCCCCGAGCCACCTTCCAATGCACTACCTCACTTCCTCTTCGAACACCATCCTGCCTTTCGCCGTCCATCCATTCTCACCCTTCTAAATTTCATCAGAGCTCGGTCATTTTTTTCGTCACTGTTGAATGCTGAGAAATGCCCTGATCACCAAATGTCCGGTTCTAATCATTCACATTCCGGATCGCCAGGGTCTCACGGCGAGTATGAGGACCACCACCTCTCTGATTCTCACTCGGCACCCACTACCATTTCTGACAGAACTGGCCCTGCCGCGTCTAGCGCACAAAGTCATGTTCGGGAGAAAAAGCGTCGTCGTCCAGCTCTAGCATGTGAGCAGTGTCGCAAGCGAAAGGTTCGATGCGATCGGACAAAACCTTGCGGGCCTTGCCTGAAGGCGAGGATCTCCCCCTGCACGTATGCACCAACACATGTGCCTGCTGTGAGAGGAAAGAAAGGTCCTGCGCCAAAGGACCCTCAAGAGTCCAGTACTCGGCAGTATGACATTCGCCCTGCTCCGGTCACAAGGCGAGGCTCCACTGCAGGAGTCTGGTCTACGCTCAAGGGCGTTGTCCAACCCCCTCAACAACAATCCAGGCCTAGGTCAAGCAACCAAACGTCGATTGACGGCTCAACGAATCAGAATGCTGCAGATGTTGATCGGCTGATCCAGAAAGTGAACTTCCTCCAAGAGAAGCTGAACAGTGTTAGCCAACAAGTCGACTCAAGTGACTCAGGCCCAAAGAGATGGCCAGGCCATGCAACGCTTCAACATCAGGAGAAGGGAAAGATTGTCAAGACGAGATACTACAGCTGTGGTCATTGGATGCATGGAGCCTATCTCTTCCCTACGGAGCTCAGCATACTCGTTCACGCCGAGAGCAGCAAAGGCGACGTTTTCTTGAACCTGATGCGCTGTAAAGATCTAGCACGCAAGATCAAAGAGGCACGCCTCCAGCCTCTCATATCAAACAATCTCGGCAACTCCCTCCCCGCCCGCGCGTTGGCTGATCAGCTCATCGAGAATTACATTCGTGCATTTGAAGGTCCCATGCGCATTCTGCACATCCCTAGCTTCAGAAGCGAATATCATCGATTCTTGCAGAGTCCAGAGTCTGCAGGCACACCCTTCAGAATGCAGCTTCAATTATGTCTTGCTATTGGTGCTGCACTACAGGATGACACCTTTACTTTGCGTCAGTCAGCCATGCAGTGGGTGTATGAGGCTCAAATCTGGATGATGCTTCCCTCGGAGAAGGATCGCATCACTTATATGGGCGTGCAAATCATGTGTTTGATCTGCCTTGCTCGCACAGTCTGTTCGGCAGGAGCAGATCTGGCCTGGATAGGTGGTGGACAGCTATTGCGCATGGCTGTTTACATGGGACTGCACCGTGATCCCCTCAAGCTGGGCACCATGTCAGTCTACAGGGCAGAGATGAGGAGACGCCTTTGGGCAACAGTCATGGAGCTAGATGTGCAGTTCGCCATTGATGCTGGTGCATCGTCTCTGATGGACAGCATGGACTACGACACCTTGGCGCCTGCCAACCTAAATGATGACCAGCTAACCGACGAGAATGAGAAAGAGCGACCAGCTAGCTCTGATATGCCAGCAATGAAAGTCCCGACTCAAGCATCTGTTCAGATCGCTCTTCACAGGTCTTTGCCGGTTCGGCTCGCGATTCTCCGTCACATTAACGGCATAGACAGCCACGATTCATACAATGCCACTCTTGGTCTGAATTCAAGCCTTGTCAAAGAGTGCCGCCTGTTGAGCAAGACTCTCCACGGTCTCAAGGTGGCGGTTGATAAGGAGTCACCTGACAACCTTGATGCCGGCCCTGTTACCTCATTTCACATCAAAATCGCTGAGTTGGGAGTCTACCGCCTCTTTCACACGCTACACCAGCCGGTCATCATACAGTCTCTTGAGGATCCCCGTTTCTACTTCTCTCGAAAGATGTTCCATGACAGCGCTCTGAAAACCGGCCGGCTGTGCAATCTCATCCTGAGAGAAGACGAGGCTGAGCCACTTCCAAAAACTCTCCCAGAACGGGACTTTGTTCGATTTCTCAGCAATGGAGCTGGTATGATCCGCAGTATCGTCGCGCAGAGCATGATGGGTATAGGGCTTCACATCATCTACTTGAAGGAGGAACAGTCCTTGAGCTTGGGCTATATTTCTACAGGTCTCGAAGAAGGTATGGGCGCAATGGAGTTGAAATCCTACATCAAGCGTACGATTGAGCTTTCAAAACGGCGAATTCGATCGGGAGAAACGGGCGTGAAGATGCTGTGCTTCATCAGTGCTGCCATGGCTCGCCACCAGCAGACAGCGGAAGGAGCCGAGCGCTCTGCCATCCACCAGGCCATCCTAGAGAGTGCTACTGAAGCCTCGAAGGTAGGTCTTGAGCTACTGAAGGAGCGAGCGCAGTTGGAAGGTACACCGCTGCCGTCTGCTGATGCTGAGGACGCTGAGGTGAACAACGGCCCTATCTTTGGTAGTACTGGCTCAATCCTTGAGGGCAGGAATCCCACAATCTTTGGCCCACTGCAAGCAATGGGTGGCTTTGGTGGTTATGGTTATGGTGATGGGATGGACTGGATGACAGATTGGACGTTGGATAACATGCCAGTGCTTGGATGGCCGGATGGTGGTCAACAAGCATGGGACCAGGGTCTGCCCACAGGTGCTGTTGGATCAGCTGTCCCAGCATCGACTTGAGATGTAGATTGGACTGTTGCTGACTGACGACGGAAGACAAGAGAATCTCTACTCAGGATCTTAATGAGAACCTCGCCTGGTTGCGGAGCTGCTCCAATTCACAACTCAAGTTAACCGAGACGACCAATCAAGCGTAACTCTACACGAAGTCAAGTTGTGGACCAAGGGAGTTGATCCTAGGTTCGGAAAAGAATTCGAGTCTCCACACAGGTCCACGCTCGGCAGTACGATCAGACTTATGTGCGATCTCTTATAAGACAGAAGGATGGGTGTTTGCGAGATGCGTCTACGACCACACAGCTCGGCAGGGATCTATTATGGGGCATCACGACTGCGCCGCCGAAAAATCATTGTAGATCCTTGTCAGAGGCACTTCATTGGTTTGCCAACTAAGTCGCATGTCACCCACCATCGGAGCCGCCTGTCAGAAGCCCACGTTTTGACGGCCCCTCCTGCCGTACACAGCTGTTGATTGTACCTGAGGTCGGCAAAATTGCACTACCCAGGCAAAGTTTAGTCGGGCGTCATCCAGCGTGGGGTTACGCCTCAGCGTGGCAAACGAGATCAGACCACAACATGACGCCTCATGGCGCAGACGCACCCTAGCGGATGTGATATATTACCTCCGAGACACGGCCACGGAGTGCCATGCCATCGGAGAACTCAATCTTTCCCAGCTCCCGTCTGATCGCATAGAATCGGCATTTGTGGCGAACCGAGCTCTTGGTACACGTGTTGAGACGTGCTTATGATGCAACTGAACGAACCGCATTGACGCCTGGACGACCACTTTGTGCGTTCTTGAATTGTTGATGCTGCAAGCCTACCCCCAAAGACCCCTGATCAGGCGTGACATGGAACAATAGACTCGGGGGCAGGGTCCACTTGGAGCCCGTTGTCTAGGCGGCGGTAAAACTTGCCCTCGGTCCCGTGTGTCTAAGACCTGGCAAGAGCTTTCAGCATCGGCAAGGGAATATCCCAAATTGTCAGAGTGCTGGGAAATCTGACCATTACTGTGGCACATGTCCTGGGAAAACGGCCATACGCGAGACTCGATGAACATATGCCATGTAGCTGAATAAGGACCCGCGAACCAAGGGAGAGTGGAAACTGGGCCGCACTGTCGGTGACACTGCATCGCAGATCATCGCTCAAGCGACTCGCAAAAAACTCTGATTGGTGCCATTTCGGTCAATTGGTGCGAACCGTTGTGTCTTTGAAGGAGACAGGGGTGCTGCTCTCGGCTACATCGCCGTGAGAAGTTGATCATGTGTATGCCACACCGAGTTAGGCTTACTACGCCAGATCGTCCGGCTGAGCTGTCCGAAGTAAGCCATTCCGCGATTGGGATGTGGTCATGGCAGTATATCTGCAGGGTCCAGCCTGCATCATGGACGACGCAAAAAGGGATTCGACTGGGTTCGAAAAAGGGGTCCCCAGGCTCGGAAATGAGACAGTTAGTGCGCACGAGATCTGGCTTTGGCCTCAGATCGATAAAGCGCATGCCAATGGGCAGTGTTCCTGGATCGTGATGTCGAGAGCTTGAGGCTTTTGAGCTTTGTGGATTGCAGCCTTCCGTTTGGGCCCTTTGACCGGCCGGCCACTCCGGGATTCCAGATGCTGCAATGGATGAAGAACAACGTTAAGGATGACGAAGAAGCGAATTGATCGGGGACCTACTACCCCTGTAATGCGCTATGCTGAACTTCGGACAGCCTGATCCGCTTCAGACACTTCTGTACATACGACGGAGCAAATCAAGAGGCCGTGGACAGGGAGGTCTGCGTGGTTTGGCATCCAACCCTGTCGAGAGAGCGTCGGTACCAACGGTCTCGGGATCCCCGGGTTTCCGTTAGGTCGGACGTTGTAGGTGGCTTTTTCTTCTTGGCCACTAGCTTAGGCAACTCGGCTGTGATAGTTACAGGTCCTAGGCTATCGGGTCCGAACAGTGGCTGTTCACCTCGGCGGGTTAACATCAGCTGTGGACCTCGCCGTCGCCGACCGTGTAGCGTCAGGACTAATACCACTTTGACAAGCCGGGGACCCTGGTCTTCGCAGCGGACTATGTACCAGCCAAAGCCACGTTACGCATCCCGCTCAATGGCGCCGATTTGGCAGTGGGCGGGCCAAGCGGAATGGACGCACAGATGTCGCTGAAAAAACTGGGTTGTTGGAATGTGGTTTGTGAAGTTCGTGGCTTATTATGCCGCTCGGGTATCCCATCATTCCACGCCCTGCGGCATTGTGGCGTTGGGTCAGCCCCGGTTTACGTCAAGGCAAAACATATCGAACGTTGGACAGCGTCAAGACAGCTGGGAAGGGAATGCTGCCATAGCCGAAAGATTGGTCCCCCTTACCTCGAGTGTTTGCTAAGATAAGGTGAGAACTCGGTCACCCAGAGTTCGAGGATACCCACAAGTTTGGATCAGGATACGTCGACAGGGACCAACAGATCTATATACTGTACATACAGTCGGCGTAATCCACTCCATACCCAAGATGGTTTGCAAATCGTGGCTTGAGCTGCCCAGTGAGGTAATCTGCACAGGGCACCAGGCTTGCTAAGCGTCGGCAGATTCGATGCAGGGGTCCCACCAGCGAGGTGGCGAGAAAACGGACTTGAGCGATTCGTCTCGTTACAATGGCGCTTATGATCCTCTCTCGTGCATTTGGAGATCCTGTCGCGGAATGGGTCTATCGGCATTGACACCCAAGTGTCGGCAGGGCACAAAGTCGGCGTGAAGGGATCTGGAACTACATGAGACATGGTTCCATTTAACAGGTCATTGGCACAGCTTTGAATGATCAACAGCCAGGTTACTTGCCGTTGCAGTGCAAATCCCTACACCTTGGTGCTGTCATCCTTTTTTTTTTTTTTCAGCTTAGAGTTCTAGGCCCCATCTCCAGACCTCTCTCATACAAGCAACTTCTCAACCCCTAATGTCCAAAGAGGGGTTGACTATGTCGAAAAGACCAGCATGGCCGATTCCTCCAGAACGCAACGGGGTCCGATGGGCTGTTTCTATCTCAGCCCCATCACGGCAGATGTCCTAAACTTGACACTCGTCCGTCTGCCGGAGCCGAATGATTCTCACACAAGATGGTTGCATCGGTTCGATGGTTGAAAGATGGCGGCAGGACGTGCATAAGTGGACGCAGCCACTACCGTGAGATCATTCTCTTTAGGCGCAAGTTGGCTGCATGAAACTCTTACGTTGGGTGGACTCTGTTTTGGCTGGCACCCAGGTTACCGAAGAGAAAACCCAGGCCCTCCTGCAGATCATATCGACCGCCAAATAGCCTTAGTTTGCCGATCAGTTGTTGTTGTTGTTGTTGTTGTTTCTGTTGCAAAGAGTTGTTGACGAAGTCAAGTCGGCAGAGATACGATTGCAAACACAAGACTAGTCCATGTTACCCTTCCGGCGAGTCGTCTGTCAGGTCGTCTCAACCTAGGGAGGAGAGGTCAGACATGTGAATAAGGTTTCCTGTCATCTCGGAGTATCAGACCCCCTTTTGCATAGCCGATGCTGTCCGCTCGCGATGGTCGGTGTGTGGCTGCGGATTGTTGGGCCAGTCACCCTGACGAGCTGACGACCCGCCCTCGGACTGGACCGGAGCTTAGTCCGGCGAGGACCTACTGGACATACGCCTCCAGGACATACGCGACTCCAACATGACTACTTCAAGGAACGCTACTCAAGAATCTGAACCCCTAGATAGTCCATTGGTTTCGCGGGTTTGCGCCGATAAAGTTGGTTGGAGGTCAGATTTCCCGAGGGGGCTTGCAGACCACATTTCTGGCTGGCCATTTCACCTTCAACGTCCGAAGCAAACTACTCCGTCTTCAGGAACTGCCCTTGCTCGAGGAGTTATAAAGGCTGCACAAGGGTCGTGTCGCTTCTCGCGACTAGATCTCAAGCTCCATAGATCGTGGGTCCATCAACCAACACGGGTAAGAAGCTCAAGCAGCAACATCGTATCCATCGTGCTGCATACTGTCCTCGTCGCTGTCTATTTCCTAACCATCATCGCACCTGCGATTCCCCGCTTGGATATCCAGCACAGTCGATCATCAGACGAAGGACTCTGCTCTTTGTCTGGCAACACTTGCCGTCGCACTCACTCAAGCTCGGCGCCATGTGCTATGGTGATCCTTACGAGGCCCCCGATTGCTTGTCATAACCTTGGCGGAGGCAGAGCAGCAGCTTGGCGGGCATCACGTTCAGGAGGAGAGGGGAACATGTCTGGGGATTGTGCTCGACAAAGCTGCTGGACGTGTAAAAGTAAGATCCTTGTCCTCCCTGTCTTGTTATTCCTTGCCCCCGGTGTGGTAATACCGACTCCACGTTCATCACAAACCGTGGCTCATGGTATCAGCCCAAAGAACAACCAGCACCTGCCCGCCGATATGGAAGAGGTCTCGAAAGACAGCATCGACTGTGGTTTTGAAAATGGTGAATATCCATGCTAATGTGAATTTTTTGAAATAGAAAGGAAAATTGGTTGCGACAGATCCCTTCCACTATGTGTGAACTGCACACGTTCAGGACGTGTATGCCAGGGATACAACCTCCGCCTGGTCTGGCCTGACCAGCCTGATGGCCGGCGGAAGCTGGGAGAAGTGTTGCATACCCCGTCTGTTCCAGGCACACCGGAAGTTGCGCCTCGTCATTATGGACAGCAGTTCCTCAATGTCACCAGCGAAGACATTTTGTTGTCCACAACCGAACAGACACCGAGCCAGCTTGTATCGAACCCCTCGCTTCCGGGACCCCGGCATGGCTTGACGCTGCACCATGCCATCTTAGGGGAAGAGGCATCATTGCTATCATACTGTATGTGCTGACCGCGAGAATGGACGATAGCTTGGCAGCTGACTGACACGGGCCAGACGAGAGGAACATAGCGGCACTCATGTCAAGCACCCAGGTTCCGAACGGATTTCTATCCGAATTGCTCCCCATGGCCCTTTCTGCAAGGGACCAGTCATCCATGGCTCTTTTCAACGCAATACTCGCAGTTTCGGCATTTCATCACTTCGGAAGCGAGGCAGCCTTGCCGTACAAGTCCAACGCAGTCAAAAACCTGTCTGACTCCCTCCGAGTAGATGATGCTCCTCTGGGAAATGAATTTTATTCCTCGGGCCGGACTCGAACCGATTTCATAGACACGCAGATAGCGGCGTCCATGATGCTGTGCGTGTACAGCGTGAGTTGATATTTCTTAGAATCCTAGGAAACCCTCGACCGACTGTATTAACACACGGCAAGGTGTTTGACGAAACTGAGGGCAATTGGCATATGCATCTCGATGGTGCGCGGTTCATGCTTCAGAGACTAGCAAACAGCCATAAGGGAAGATTCAGATCCAGTTTTCTGTTGACATGGTTTCTGTACCATGAGGTTATGGCCTGCTTCACTCAACCTCTGCGAGAGAAACCCCATGAATTGGATTTACTCCAACTTTTGGAAGGGGCCGAAAGAGACAAAACGACGGTGAGTTACCAGAAGGCTCGGATACGCTATGAGGTGAAATGTGGAGGAAGAGTACTGATGGCAACAGATTGTGGGTGTTTTGGGGTGTTCTGCAGAAGTGATCGAGATCATACATCGAATCAACCGCATGCGAGCATCGATTTTGCGTCGAAACCAAAACACAGAAGATCTCAAGGATCAGCTGACGTCGGAAAGATTACTCCTTGAACACCAATTAAGCTCACTCACGCAACATATCCACCCGGACGAAGAATCATCCATCACGCCCTCCCGTCGGATACGAATCCTTTCGACAGCCGAGCTCTATCGCTTGGCAGCGTATATCTACCTTCTACATGTTGTTCCGACGAGTGACTGTGACCAAATTCGGGCAACTATACTCGCCACGGCGCTGTCAGTGCTCGAAACCCTCGACGTTGCAACCCGTCCGTGGCCACTGTTCATCATCGCCTGCGAGGCAGTCAACGACGACGCAAGGGTTCAAGTGCTGCAAATGCTGGATAAGATGGATGTGACGAGGGGCATCGGAAACATTCGAGTCATGAGAGGGATTGTCGAAGCCTTCTGGAAGCAGGTCGACCTGAGGGCCGATGTTGGTGGTGGACCAGCCACGACGAAACGAGATGTTCAGGCTCAACCAGCGCCGCTGTCGTGGGGCGACCTTGTGAACTGCGAAACTCCAGTTCCCTGGTTTATTTGATTATGAGGCAATGACTGAAAGCCCGTCAGGAGTCCGGTCTTGTTTTGGGCAAACTCTACGGGCTCACGTGCCCTTGATAGAGAGAGTTTACTCTCACTAGCATCTCGCGAACCCAACTTACACGAGGATACTCTACACTTGGCGACAAGATGCTTCGAACCGGAGCTCAGGATGTGGTAAATCACGAGGTAGATAATGAAGCAGACATGCTTTGAGCCAGGCAACATTACTTGTCCTGGCCTGTATAGTAACTTTTTCAAGCCTGTCCGGATCGCATGAGAACATGGTGCTGACTTTTCCATATCAAACGTATTAATACGCATCCTCTGATGCTTTACCATCCAGATTCTGCGCCTCTTTCTCTTTCTTTCACCTTCTGCACCGCAAAATCAAGAATCCTCAACCCTCAGTTGTCCTTCCCACACTCACCATGACAGGCAAGATTTCGATCAGCAGCATCGCCCTGCTTCTGGGCATCGTCGGCAGCGATGCCCTGGCCGTGAGCAGACCATACGGCGGCAGACCGCTCGTGCTCAACCACGAAGACGTGGCGCCCTCCAACAGCATGGCGCGGGAACTCACAGAAGCGAGGCAGACCCCGACCAGCACCGACAGGATCACCTACACGCTCGGACCGTTCAGCGATCGTCCCCGCGCCACCGAGGCCCCCGATCAAGGGATCTTCCTGGCCTTCGAGCCCGACGGCGGGGTCAAGACCATGGCAGAAGAAGAGTGGCTCGAAAAGTACAAGTGGGAAGATGTCCCGGACCAGGACTACTCTGAACAACGGCCTGACTTTGTCGAGGTACGTGCAAACCCCCCTGCTGGTGGCCGTGTGTGGAACTACATTGCTGACCGGAATCCCAAAGCGACAACTGATTCCCTTGGCTGACGAGCCGAACAACGTGGTATGTCCCTCGAGAACAATGATGAGCAATGCAGAGCTGCCCAAGAAATAAAAAGACTAACTTTCAGTCGCGGAAAGGTCGGCAACACTGGCAGCAAGGAGGAGCACAAAGTTGATGTGGACGAGTCTCTCCCAGCGATGAGAATCCTCTCGGGCCTCATCGCTTCAGATCTCGAGGACGGTGATCCTGAGCAATTTGTACGTTTCACAATCGCACCACCCGCGCCCCGACCCAACGATGTGTACAGTACAGTATAGTACAGTACGGAACTCTAACCTGTCCCCATCCCACCGCAGGCCCCGGTTATCGCCCGCGCCAGGGCCGAGGCGGCAAAGTCACCGGAGGGTTTCGCCGTGACGATGCATCGAGTGCTGACAGCTCTCCTCGGCGAGAATCCCCCGATCGACTTGGCCAAGCTCATCTCCAACGCAGAGGAGAAGCCTGACGACGCCCCGACGGCCAACGATCAACAGCAGCTCCAAGCAGGAGAGGTAGAGGCGGAAGAGTCGATTCCCCTGACCGAGCTCGAGCCCAAGCCTATCAATGACAACTACGGCGAGGACGAGCAAGCAGCAACCACGGGCAAGATCCAAGATCCAGCCGTGTTCGTCGACCCCGTCGTCGTCGACGTCCAGAACGGAACAGCGCCCCATCAAGAAGCATAGGATGCAGCACGGGCCTGGAAGACGATCTACCCCCCGGGCCTGACTGATGCTGATGGTGATGATGACGAGGAGGAGGGTGCGACGTGCACGCGCAGCACGCTCGTGGCCGGGTTGGTCCCCAGCAGCGTGGTGACGGCCTACACGGCGACGGAGACGATGACGAGCAGGATCGACTGTGGATCGTGCGCCGTGGTGTGGAAGACGGCGACGCTGATGCCGCTTGTGCCGGTGCTGCCGAGGGAGACTGTGACGGGCGTCGGGGCCTGGAGGGAGACGATTCTGCTGTGTGATGCGCCTACAACTACAACTGCCAGGGACTGATATCTGGTCTCGCCTGCTTTTATTAGTTTGACTTTTTTTCTCTTTCTATCCGTATTCTCTCTACTATTTGTTTCGTTGTTGGGTGTTTTTTCTAGCTTCTTTTGGGTAGTGCGTGCGGATGCCAGACATGGCCCCCTTTACTATGGATAATTGAGTTTCTTATGATCCGCAAGCTTTGCCAATGCAAGGCTATTGTTCATACCTACTCCGTACAGCAGTAACTTATCTAAGTAGGTATGTAGTTGTACTCCGTACCTATGTACAGTTTTTACATACTACTCCCAAGATGGGGTGACGACGGCGAAACAAGAGTTCAGAGAGGAGGGGTTCCCCTGAAGCTGAAGCGAATGGCCAAATATTACACCGCCACTGTACAGTACTGGGCCAAGGCGTTATCTATGGAAGACACGGGAGAAACGAACAAAGGAAAATGGGCTCCGTTGATTTGAAACCTCGGGCTGTGGTCCTAGCTCTCAAGACTTACTGCACTGCACTGTACTGTAGTCTACCTAATTGGCTCTCCCAGTCCTCGTGGGCCCCCCGTTGGACAGGCTAGACAAGGTACACAAGGCAGTGTCGGCAATCGAAGTTTAGCTACTTAGTTGAAACAAACATAGAGCGAGACCCGATTGTTCCAGGCTAGCGAAGGGGTGCTGATCAGGAGGAGATGAGGAAAGGGATGCTCGGCAGAACCCGAAGCTTGCTGCGACTAGGTCTGTACTGTATGTTCTGTACTGCACTCTACTGTTCTGTACGGAGTACTGTGATGGGTTTTGTTTACTGTTACTGTTACTGTCCGGACCATGCATCTCCAGGTCGAAGAAAGAAGGCAAAGCATGACTCGGAATCATATGATCCCAAGTGTCCTTCATGTGCACGGAGATTCAAATTCCCCTGTTTTTTTTTATTAATTTCTTTTTTTTTCTTATTCCAAATTCACCCTCTTCCTCTGGAATCGCTTTCTATAAGCGCACGACTCAACTATCGTCGGCTACACGCACCAACACAGCCTCAACTGCTCAGCCAAGATCACGTTCATACAGGGAAAGTCGACCCATTCCAAGTTTGCTCACCTCGTGTGCTTTAAACGTAGATTAAACTACGACTTTTCCTCACGAGCTAAACAGGATCTAGAACCACTTCCTCTCCCCCGAGTACAACCTCAAGGCGCCCTTGATCACACATTGACACCCTCCTTAGATCATACTAACCTCTTCCACAGTTAGTCCCTCTCTTCCTCCTCTTAATCAATCTCCTAACTCTTACTCCGTACGTACTCTTGCATAGACTACATGTCCTTACACTCCTAGACGCACACCCGCCATCTCACTTTCGGCATATTTCTGCACCAAGGAGAAATCACCCTGCCAATGCCAGTACTCCGTATTCCGTACACATTACACAGTTTCTGTAGCAGCCGGGATCTTTCTGAGTGGAGCGCATAAAATGACAGAAAGCCCTAGACTAATTTTTTTTTTTTTTTTTTCCCTTTTTCTTTTCCCTGGTTCGCTCAAGTGCCCGGTTTCGAAACTCGGACGCTGGGAGGGGGGGCCAAACGACAGGGGGGTTGCGCAAATCGTGGGCGTGCCCCGAGGAACCCAGTCGCCCGGAACGAGCGACCCCGGATTTCCCTCTTATGCGCAGTCCTCGTTGGTGGAATGTACCGATGGCGAAAGGTGAGGTTCCTATTCAAGGTGTGTGTGTGTGTGTGTCTATGTCCCGCGAATGGAACGCCTCCCCCCCAGTCTCCAAGGTTTGAGCTCGTTGTTTCGCCTAGCAGACGCTTCTGTCCTGGTCGTTCATATCGGGGGGGTCGAGATTATGATCAGGGGGAGAGGGAACGGACGATGAATGGACTGACGACTCATTGAGATTGAGAGGGGAGGTGTGGACGTTGTCGTTCCCCACGTGTGTTGGGAGGAGAAGAAACATATATAAACAGCGATCGTCGTCCTCCATACCTCATGGAGACGATCTCGCCAAGGGCTTCTGAAACCACATCTCCCCTCCATATCTGATCGTTCCCGTTCAGATTCACATTCATTCATTCCAACCCTCCCTTCTTCCAGCACGAGGCTTCGTCTACAGCTCACAGCGCAGCGTCGTCCAAGATGAAGTTCTCCCCTTTGACCCTCGCTTCCCTGCTCATCAGCTCTGCCTCCGCGCAATGTGATCTGCCGTCCAGCTACCGCTGGTCCTCGACCGGCGCCCTGGCCCAGCCCAAGAACGGCTGGACGTCGCTCAAGGACTTCACCCTCGCCCCCTACAACGGGCAGCACCTCGTCTACGCCACCAAGTACGACACCGCCTACGGGTCCATGAACTTCGGCCTCTTCAGCGACTTCAGCCAGATGGGCGGCGCCAGCCAGAACGGCATGAGCAACGGCGCCGTCGCCCCCACGCTCTTCTACTTCGCGCCCAAGAGCGTCTGGGTCCTCGCCTACCAATGGGGTCCGTGGCCCTTCATCTACCGGACCTCGACCAACCCCACGAACCCGAACGGCTGGGGCGCCGCCCAGCCCTTATTCACCGGCAGCATCGCCAACTCCGACACGGGCCCCATCGACCAGACCCTCATCGCCGACTCGACGACCATGTACATGTTCTTCTGCGGCGACAACGGCCGCATCTACCGCGCCAGCATGCCCATCGGCAACTTCCCCGGCAGCTTCGGCTCCTCGTCCCAGATCGTGCTGCAGGACACCAAGGAGAACCTGTTCGAGGCCGTGCAGGTGTACAAGCTCAAGGGCCTGCAGAAGTACCTCATGATCGTCGAGGCCATGGGCCGCAACGGCCGCTTCTTCCGCTCCTTCACCGCCACCTCCCTCGGCGGCGCCTGGACGCCCCAGGCCGCCTCCGAGAGCAGCCCCTTCGCCGGCAAGGCCAACAGCGGCGCCACCTGGACAAACGACATCAGCCACGGCGAGCTCGTCCGCGACACCGCCGACCAGACCTTCGAGGTCGACGCCTGCAAGCTCCAGTTCCTCTACCAGGGCCGCAACCCCAACGACAACCCTTCCGACTACAACAAGCTGCCCTACAGGCCCGGCCTCCTCACCCTGCAGAACCCCAGCGGGAACAGCGGCGGTGGCTCGCAGCCCCCGACCTCGACCTCCAAGGCTCCCCCTGCCCAGACTGGCGGCAGTGGTGGTGGTGGTAGCTGTGCTGCCCTGTACGGCCAGTGCGGTGGCGCTGGATTCACTGGTCCCAAGTGCTGCTCCTCTGGAACCTGCAAGGCCAGCAATGAGTGGTACTCGCAGTGCCTGTGATAGCCTCCGCGGTGGCGGCGCGGTCCGGAAGGTAGTTTTCTTTTTGTTAGTATATAGTTCAGGGGTTGCGTACATATGCCATCGCCAGCCGGTCGTTCCCTTCTGGTTTTCCTTTCTCTCTCCACTGCCTAGCAGGTGCTATGCCTTCAAATTATAACTTTTTCTCTGTCTGCAATGTGAAGTCAACTGTGTCAGTGCCACATACCTATGCGGGCATGTCCGATGGAAGTCATGCAAACACGATCAGACTATGAGAAAAGATACAAAGTTAATATGGGAACATGCTTTCCTTGAAAGCGAAACGCCAGGCGCAGCCTCTTAAAAAGGGTTCCTATGCTTAGTAGAACAGATGCAGTGTTGAAGTACAAACCTCCCCCATAACGCCTACCAGATGCGCTTCGACACCATGTCGTAACGATTGACGCCTTGAAAGTCAACATCCTGCTTCTTCTTCTCTCCCTCTCCTCCCCCTCGCTTGCCGCCGATCCCCTTGGCGTCCCGCAGTCCCTCAGTCTTGTCCGCGTGAATCCAGCGTTGCCTCTCCTCACCGACCTCGATGTGCCCAAAGCCACCGACGCGTCTACCCGCTGCTTCGTATGTTTCCCTCTCAAGGGTGCCGCGAGCAACAGCTTGCTCACGCATCCTCATGTTGGCGTAGCGATTACGCGCATACTTGAGCAGGAGCATGCCAAGCAAGAGCTTCAGAATGAGGAGAACGAGAAACACGATGAAGAAAACGATGACCATGGTCAGGGTCGCGATGATGTCGTCCGATGTCCACGAATACCATGGTCGCGAATTTAGAGGGGAACCATAGGGATATCCATACGTAGCCCGACCCAGAGAGTCTCGAATGAGTGAGTCAAAGCGAGTCAACGCAGCGAGCACCGCTGGTGAGGAAGGTGTTGCCGAAGGATCGCTCAGTGACGTCTGCGTAGTCGGTGGGCCGGGCATTGATACATGTGTAGACAGGAACATGTGGTATGTTTGCACAGATGCGCGGATGAAAAGACACGACAGCGGTATGACCGCAAGCCCAAGTCGACGCGTTAGAGAAGGCGCGGAGAAAGCCTGCGAATGTTAGACAGCACAACATTCTCAACTTCGTGAGGCACTTACGTTCGTATAGTAGTCCTTGCAGAGGATGTCCAGGGTTCTACTGTAAAAGGTCGGCTTGATGTTGTTGAACTTGGTGACATATGCATGTTTGATGGTATCAACAAGCATCTCACTGCCAACAACAATGAGGAACGGCGAGAGAACCTCGCCAGACATGAGCCATGATGGTATCAAGGTGAAACTGGCTGGCATGTTTGATGATGTGTGCCTCGGCCCAGCCTCATCTGAGCCAGAATCTAGTCCTGCGCCTGGCACAGAAAGACCACCCACCTCCACGACGTTGCGCATACCGATAATCAGGAGCATAATCCACAGCTGGAAGCGCTCCACAATGTCTGCACATGTCAGCTGGAATAGATTGTCCTTCTCGAAGCGCTTGAAAACTGTGCTCTTGATCTCGACGAACTGATTCGACAGCAGCAGAGTCAATAGTGCGTTGGAGTACGAGTTTACTGCAACATTGAGGGTGATGACCTGATAGTACAACGTTACGGAGTGCAAGCAGTTGTACGCAAGAGCCAGGAGAAACATGCCCAACGGCAAAAGGATCTTTGACCGACCAGACGCATTTCGAGACAAAGTCTCGCTGCTGAAAAGGCATTCTAGGATGTCCTGTCCTAGAGCCGAGAGGAGGCGGTCGCCCACTTCAAGGATATTGTATATCACATAGAGTTTGATAGCCGACTGCGCGCGGATGAAGTGGTACATGCGGCTCGCATCGAGCGACATAAGCGCGATGGAGCTGCACAGGATCACACATCCTTGGAGGAGGTCCGCCTTGTGGAACGCAGACAGACTCGACGGCATTGATTTCGTTCTGCGATGTTGCCGAAAAGTACCCGTCTTGGGGCCAGGGTCATGACTGGGGCCTGAAGATGACTTGATGCGGCCAGCACCAGGCTGGCTGGTTTGCGACGTCCTACGCAGGAACTGCTGACGTTCGGCGGGATGCGTGATTGCCGCATCTGCGTCCACAGCATGTTCGCTGAGAACACTGCGGCTCCGAGATCGCATTGACTCAGATAGCTCGCTGGGCCTTCTTGAGCGCTCACCGCCTCGACCGCGTTCTCTCTCCCACAACCGACCGATGCCTAGCCAAACGAAGCCAAAGACCCAGTGCACTTCCTTGGCAATGACATAGGCCCACCATTTAACAAGGATCCAGAGTGCTATAAGGAACCTGACCGGCAGGATCGTGAAGGTGTAGAGCCATGCGTCCAGACACGCCAGGGCACCAAAATAAAGCGTCCTTTCGAGATATGAAGGCAAGAGAAGCACGTTCTTCAGCCGCTCAAACTTGACGGCGCTCGACTCGTAAGGAATATCCGCAGTGTGCGATTGATGGATATACAGCGGACTGGGTCGTTGGGCGGCAAGCTCAAGCTGAAGGTGGGTAGGCAGAGACATGGGTGGCAAGGGTATCATTGGAGGAATCGGCGACGGTGCGCGAGGTAGCGGTGAGTGAGCAGGCTGTGATGGAATGGATGGCGGCCCAGTCCAGGGGGCAGGAGATGGTGAGGACGTGGTGGTGCCATCCAGACCACCAATGTTTATATGTAGAGGCGCAAGGTGAGGAGTTTGCTGGTAAGAGTACCGCCGGGAAGAGACATTATCGGACGGCATTTCTGAGTACTGAGATCGCGTTGTGGGAGGCGTAGACAATGTTCGGGGGGCAGGTGAAGGTCTCCTGGCGGAATCCCTGAAGCCTCGAACATTGCGAGCCTCTTTGGTGGCGTGCGATGAAAGGAAGAATGTATCTGGGTGCTGGATCTCGGGGTACCGTGACATTGATTGCCGTATCGCCTCGCGTTGATCTGAGAATTGAGCGACATACTCCTGGTCCATGGATCCCCGCGCTGGAGCCGGGGCAACAGGCAAGGACTCGGGTGAACTGGCCAGTTCTTTGATCTCAGCTGCCGTCAGTCTGGGGATGCCGTCGCCGTTGACGCTCTTCTTGTTCGTAGCACTGCTGCTACTCCTGCTCCTCGAACCTGCGGCTGGCGCATGTGCCTCTAGATGCTCTATCTGTGAAGAAGCAGCGGGCGTGGTTCCTGCATTGGTATTCCAACCATTTTCGTCTTCATCGGGGGTTGTGTCGGAGATGGAGGAGGGATTCGAGGTTGGCTGGCGACCAGGGCTACTTCTGAACGAGCCATCTTCGGAAGACGGATCCTCGTCAGAAGGAATAGTCGACAGGGTCGCATTGGTATCGACCGTATGTAGGCAAGGTTTTGTGGGCGTAGTCGGCGTGAGGATAGGCGAGGGCAAAGGCGGAGGATCGCCTGGGTCGGCAGATGGAGCCATCAGTGTGAGGATGGCAGCATTCTAGAGAGTCACACGAGATGAGGCATTCGCTATCAATGCCTGCGGAAGTGATTGATTGCGCCTTGCGGTAGCGAATGTGTCGAAGTCACGCGTCGGGGATTTGACGTGTAGGAGAGGTGTGGCTGGCGACCGAGGCTGGTTGTTTGGTTTGGCTGGTGATGATGACAGAAAGCGTCGATGGCTGAGTCGACAGGTGCGTTCAACCAGATCAGCCCCGAGTCAGGTGGCGGCAGACTTCTTAGCCTGCTTTTAGCGACCGCGGGGAGACCTAAGCGACTACAGCGTGGGGGGCCTTTGGCAGCGATTGTCAAGCGCTGGAGAACTGCTAACATCTGCTGCAGGTATCGCTGAAACAGAGGTAATATGATGCAAAGGGCAAGGGAAGATGAAGATCAAGAATGACGCAAGTACACTTGGATATATTTCTACGGCTGAAGGCACTGCGTTCTATAGATCGCCATCAAGCTACCATTCATTCCGCCATCACAGATGCTCATCGAACCAGTCCACCGCCTGCTGGAAGGCCCTCTCCTTGGCAAACTTCTGCGACTTCACCTTGGGATCTCCTCTCACCGCGAATCCGTGCTCCGTACCGGAGAACAGGTTGATCTGATACGGCACTCCGATCTTCCTCAAGATTTCTTCAGACTTGTGTCGATTCTCGGCGGGGAAGATGGTGTCTGTCTCTGCGGCCGCGATGGATAATGGGCCAGGGATCGCTGCGAACTCGGCTTCATCCACGAATGACGGATGAGCGACGAAGCCGACGTCAATGCCATCTTTGTAGTGCCGTATAATGTACTATTCGCATAAGTATTAGCATAGAGGAATGTGCAACGCCCACCACTCGACTGACCTTTGCACCAAAGCAGTATCCCACGGCTGCGATCTTCTTGTATCCCATCGCCTTGAGAGCCTGAATGCCAGCCACCGTAATCGGATCAATCTGCGCAGGCGTGTGTGGGTTGTCGCCGTTCCCACCGCCTGCAATCCATTTCTTGACGTCAAACCCAGCTGGCCTCGGGTCGGGAATGACATCGCCGTTGAAAAGGTCCGGAATCAACGTGGTATATCCTCGCTCCGCAAAGTTATCAGCCATCAGCTTGCTGTTCTGCCAGATGCCGAATACATCTGGTATGTAGAGTATGGCGCCGCCGTTCGATTTGGGTTTCGTAGCCCGGGCGAGGTAGGCCTTGATGCGCTCGCCGTGGATGGTGATGTCCTCGCCTTTTGGGGTGCCCCTGCGTATGAATTAGCATCCCTCGTAAGAAAGCAAACGAAGGGATGTGGTCGTTTGCACATCTGGATGAGATCGTGATAGGAGCTTGCGTAGACCCTGGCAGACGGAACAGGAGGGGTTGTGGAGGGTTCATTGACACATTGCCAGGAGACTTACTCGTGTAGGGTCCTCGAGAGGCAGCAATCTCCTGGAGGATTTGAAGTCATGGTATGTGACCCGATTATCTCGAAGAGTGTCTTAGGATGTGGTGCAAGCTGCTGCTTGTTGATAATTCCAAGTACGGCACTCAGCTCCTTCGAGGGGTCGCTTTTTATATGGCGATTGCATCATAAGTGGCACCGAATGCGCCGGTCTATGTCCGAACTTATGTCCATGACTTCTACATGTTGAAAATACCTAAGTCCGGATCTATCATTCAGAGCCGACAGATCTTCCCCAATCTTGTATGGTGTATTTCGCAGTCTGAAGATCACAATAACGCTACGAAACCCGAACGGTCGGAGTTCCGAGTTTTGTTCCGGCCACGATATTCATTCAACCACGGCAGATCGAAATCCTATTACATCCACTCTTCGGCATGGACCCTTCGAACCAAGACACAAAACCCAGCAGAGGATTGACAAGAAAAATTCGTCTGTTTGTGTGGAAACCGTGTAAAGAAACGATGGCATCGCTACTGATGCATCCCAGAAACTCCCGTCACCCAACCGCTGCAGACGGTCGAGCCAATGCAATGGTACTACTACAAGAACTATACTTCAAAGAAGAGTGCACCGTGCTTCTTGGTGAATGAATGTGTCTCCTTGAACCAAAGAATCCTAATTCTGTCTTCATCTCCATCATCTCTCATCTTCGGCGCTTAGCGCAAGCCGGGTTTTGCTCTACTCCAACTCGGGAGAGAGATACGCACCAATTCTGTTACCTCCGAGTCAGCATCAATCAATACGAGGGATTCTGTCAGGAGAGAAACGTACCCAATGATGGCATAGCAGCCACATATCAAACCTCCCTTCAGCGCACTCGACCTTGGCCCAGCTGCGCCTTCGCTCAGGATGATCAAGTTGACCAACAGCACAGTCCCGACGAGGGTCGCCATCTCGAAGAAATTGAAAGTGAGAACCAGGTCGCGATCCAAGATCCAACCGGCGAGAACCGTCAACGGCGTGACGCACAGCGCGATCTGGATACTGGATCCCACTGAGACCGCGATTGCTAGGTCCAGCTTCTCCTTCACAGCAACCGTCACGACAGTGATGTATTCGGCCATGTTGCCCACAATGGGCAAGATGATGAGACCAATGACTGATTCAGAGAGTTGACCACGATGAGTGACCTCGTCGATTGTGCTGACGAGGAACTCGGCCGAGAGTGACATGAGAGCGGACGTGATGATCAGGACAAGAACGGAGACAAATCTAGTCACGCCTGCATCGTGGCGCGGCTGCAAGATCTCTGCCTCGAGGATATGTCTGGTGGGCAGCGCAGAGCGCATCAGCACCCTCCTACCCTCTGGTCCAAGGTCCTCTGGCGCGCGGGTGTAGGTTCTTCGTCCTTCGGATCCCGTAAACGACTCTCTGCTGCCAGTGCGCCCGTGCCCGAATCGCGATGAGCCAGAACCAGATCGCATTCTCCCATCTGACCCTCGGCGACTTGCCGAGCTGCTTGGCCGCATGCATGAGTCCACGCTCCTGCTCCTGTCGTGATAATGGTCACCGTTTCTGCTATCTTGGTTTGATTTCGAGCTGCTCCCGACGCGTCTATCTTGCATTTCGAAGACCTCGAGAGGCTTCGGGCTGGTCAAGCTTTCGTCTGCGAATCGAATGTGGCGGGCCCCGTGTGCTGAGGATGGTCTCTCGGACATCTCGGGAATCGGTGCTGTCGATGCACCATTCTCCTCATCTTCTGGTGGTTTCCTGGTCTTCAACTCGTGGACGAAGTAAAGAATATAGATGGCAAGGATGATGAACGATGAAATCCTGCTCATTCTCAAAATGGCACCCTTGGACTGCTTGAGGTGCTTAAAGGTATAGTCGAAGGCGGTCTGTTTGATGTTAGCGCATCATCCTGGCTCTAAACAGTGCCCATGAGGTACTCACAGGCATGAGGAAAGCAAAGACAGACACGAAGAGCAGGCAACCAAGCAACTGCGTGCCCTGGGTGCTGTAGACCCCCTCAAGATCAGCCATGCTGCAGGCGAGCAACGCGGATCCCAGAATGAGCAAAAGGTTGACAAGAATTGATCCCAGAATCGATGCTTGCACAATACGGATATGATTGTTGACCAAGGCAACACTGCCATCGTTAGTAACGAGTTCAAATCCCACGAACGTAGTCTTGGCCTTGGCTTACATGCTAGGCAGAAAAATGTCAGTCATCAACTCGAAACTCCCAAGCCTAATGGGCCAAGCACTTACAACAAGATCAGCTCGACCAAGTTTCCCAAGCTGATATTCAAGAGTGCTCCGACTGTGTCCCCAGAATCATTCGCAATCCTTTCCGTCGCATCCGTAAGCAATGCCGATAGCGGCACAATCGCAACGGCATTCGCGATGAAGACAACGGCCGGGTTGGCCTTGGCGAAGTACAAGACGGCGCCGATGGGAACGAAGAAGACGAGAACGTTGAGTCGGGAGGAGAAGAACATCTCGCGCAGGAGGTACAAGAACTGGCCGGTGCGTGACGAGGGAATGCGAGGTGCCGGGGAAGTCGGCTCGGCGCGTGTCGTGTCGTTGTCGGACGGGTGCAGAGTCGTGTAAGCCGCAGATGCGCCTGAACGGCTTGCCGAGAAACCGAGTCGCTCTTTGAGAGTCTCGCACGTCAGCAGAAGTCCAGTCCCGGACCGCCATCTTCACGAAGTGCCACTCACCGAAGAAGCCGGAAGCCTGGGAAGACGACGTATCTGCCCAAGCGTGCTGCTCTCTCACCGCAGACCTTGCGCCATGGCCACTACTCCCTCCCCTGACTGCATCGTGTAGAACATCGTCGTCCAAGAGACTGGACCCGTCCGAGCTCAGGTCGTCGTCGTCGTGGTCATCCGGTTTGCGCGCAACGGAGGCGTGACCATTTGCAGTGTGGAGAGAGGGTGCCATGTATTGAGGTTAATGTGCCAGACTAAGGGAATCGGCGTTCCTGGTTCGTCTCTACACGACAGGGAAGCACCGGGAACAGGATTAGCAAAAGAAAGAAAACAAGCAGAAAAGCGATCGTGAGAAAAAGATGGGGAAAGCAAAGAATCAAGAAAGCGCCCCTCTCCATCTCTCTCTGCCTCACAAACCGGACTCTCCCCTGAACCCAACCACGATAGGAATCCCCGGCCCGCTAGCATCGATACAGGCGTACCTAGTGGAATTCCAATATCACGAATTGAACCAGGCCCTGGGACAGACAACCTGCTCCACCGAACCAGGGGGTTGACGATGCTTCGTCCGGTGAAAGCCAATCAGAGTCTTGGATTGTCATGCACACATGCCGGATTTGACAAGCTTAGGGCGCTGGGGTCTGCGTGTCGTGAAATGAGCTTGTTTGCTGATCAGAGGCAACCCAGTGAGACCGATTTTGTGTTGATTCTTGATTCTGGCTGAGAACCTGATTCTTGTCGCAAGTGCAACTGTAAGACAACCTGGACCGGAGACAGTTTTTGTCCTTGCTGCTCGCGACAATGCGTTCCACCCAGCATTGTCGAGTTTCGCGTCCGTCTCATATAACGTACCCTTGCTGGCCGTTGGTAATCCTCTCAACAAGTTCATGCAATACCGCAAAAGGGGGCTTCCACCGTCGAATGCCCATGCTGATCCTCTCCCGGCCTAGCCAAAACAGGTTGATTTGCCCAACGACCAGCAGCCCCGAAGGTGGATCATCATTCTGTGAACTGGAAGCGAGGCTGGGTTGCATCGAACCTAATCGACAAGACTGTCGCGTGCGTATAAGTTTGTTGAGAATAACTCTAATCGTATCTTCAGGCTCTAAGTGCGTGCGCGGCTAGGATACCTGGGCAGATGCGCAAGCGCTGCCGTTAGATCTTCCGCAGAGTTCAGGCCATCAGGAGCACCATGCTGGAGAACCCTGCTTGACAAGAAAACATGAGCGCCTTTTATTTCAACTAGCTATGCTTGGCTCACGTGTCCGAACGCATCCTCTTGAAGAAGTTCTTCAGTTGAGCTTGGATTTTATGACCAAGACGCAAGGCGACTACTATATTGCTCATCGTGCGGAAGGTACCAGAGACATCAAGTTGTTGGTAGGAAAGCTGAAGCAGCCATGTATCGCTATCGAGCTGTCGCGCCAGCCGAACAGTGATGCACGGCCCTGTTCTTCGTATCGACATTGACAGCCCTATGGGGATATCTTCAGGGTCGTAAGCAACGAAAAAACTAACCTGACCCCGGGAATGTTTCCAGGTAAGATGTTGCCTCTGCTCTTGTGGCAGTCCACGTTGTTCATGAATCGGTGGCCAGCTTCGAGCTTCCGCATCAGGTACTCAGTCTTTCATGACAGTGGTGGGTTCCTGCTCACGAACGCCAATATCGTCACTGTCATACTCATCAGCGTCTCACCTAAGGTCAAAATCGTTGCTCTGTTGCGGCCTGCTGAATGTTGGGGTAGCTGGTACCCAAGACGAGGATATTCAATCGCATGCTCTGCCAATAAAGAGGGAACCGGTAAATAGTGGCTTCGCCGCGCATAGATCTGAAGATGCATTTGCACATCTGTGGACCGTCATATCAGGGTTGCCTGGGAGCAGCTCATGACTGCATTCTTAGCCGTCCTTGTCACAGGCGGCATGTGTCCTCTTCACCATCATTACTGGACTTTCTTCCGGCGTATTGACCTTCTATGGCCAAATTTGCCGACGCCTCTTTCACCGCTGCCGTATATGTTTCGGCTTTCGCTTCTTGAACACCACAGCACCCTCTGAAGATTCACCCTCAGTTGGCTTTGACGCATCGGTGGTATCCTCCTCCTTCTTCACGACCTCGTCGATGCCATGCCCCGCTTCGTCGGGTTCCGGTTTGATGCCACTCTTTGAATCATCAGGCTCGGGCTTGACAGGATCGTCCTCCTCTTTGACATCTGGATGTTGGCTCTCCTCTGTCTTGACTTGTCCCTCCCCGTCCTGCTCCACCTTCGCCGTGTCCAAGTTCCCACTCAAGAGCGCATCCAGATCCTCGTCGCCACCTTGTTGTGCAGCTTTGGAATCTCTTCCCCACCGACGGGGCTTCTTGAACAGACTCTGGACAGCGTCCTCTTCTTCTTTGTCTTCTTCGGTCACCTCTCGCTTTCGCACGCCCGTGGCCTTGGCCTCGGTTTTCTCTTGCTCTGATTTCGTCTCGATCACCCTCGTGTTTGTTACGGTCCATTCGCCCGGCATGGCCATTTCCGGTCGAAACGTCTCGGGCATCTGAACACCCATCTGTGCAAGTTGCTCTCGCTGTTTCTTGAGGTCGGATGCTGGTGGCACAGTCTGCCTTGTAGCGGAAGCAGAAGCTCCAGAGGGCCGAGACCCTGAGGATGACCCGCTGGTGATTCCATTCAGCCTATCGATCTCTTGCCGCGCTCGTTCTCGGTTGCGCTCTTCTTGTTCGTGGCCGCGGTGCAGGTCTCGCAGGAAGCGCTTCAGCGCGCCTTGATGTTTCGCGGTCGCTTCGTGGTTCTGGCGCTCGAGCTTCGTGTCGCGCACATAGCAGGCACAGTGTTTACACCAATACCTCTCTGTTGATTTCCAGTACTCCGCCATGACTACTGTACTTGGGAAGGTTCTGTACGAAAAATGAGGGTTGTTCTGGGTGGGAGCTGTTGGAAGCTCTAGAGTGAAAGCTACCATACAGCATAGACGGAAATTTTGGCTTATGTAATGTTACTTCAGTGGTTTGCCTACATGTATAGCCCGACAGCGCTGCACCATCTCTACAACCAAACCACGAAAACGCAATCACGGCGATATTCTTAAGTGCATTTCATTAAACAAGAGTACCTCCGTGTATCAAGGATCGAGTCATCATGATCTCTCATCCTGTGTTTCGATCAGTTTGTTCGGCAGCAACGCCGTTGTGATCACACAGCCAAGTGTGACACCACCAGCGAGATACAGCACCGCGTTGATATCACCACTTCCGTTCGATCCATCTGTCCTTCCGTACAGGTGCTGTGCAATCAGAGGGCTCACTATACCGAAGAGGCGTCCCCAGAAGCTTGCAACACCGCAGGCAGTGCCTCTGATGGGCGCTGGGAAAGCCTCTGGGGTCCAGCCGTAAAGTACGGCGTTAAACATGGACTGGAAGAAGTACTCCATCGTAAA
Organism: Sarocladium strictum; assembly: GCA_030435815.1. Classification (NCBI taxonomy): domain Eukaryota; kingdom Fungi; phylum Ascomycota; class Sordariomycetes; order Hypocreales; family Sarocladiaceae; genus Sarocladium; species Sarocladium strictum. The sequence continues at coordinate 4,196,585 of JAPDFR010000003.1, read as the reverse complement.
GAGTCCTTCGTTCTTTGCCCGAGTGTCTACGACAGAGAGCAGAAGGATGGACGTTCCCATGAGACCAGACGCGAGGACCATTGTCCATTTGCGACCGACAGATGGGATCTGGTACATCCACGCCCCGAGAAGCACCCCAAGAATGCCCGGCGCATACGTGTAGATGTACGCGGCGTAGGTCTCTGTCAGGCCGACATTGACCTGGGCATTCTTCAGCGCCAAGATCCGGGGGAGGTAAAAGCCTATCTTCTGTCAGCTTGGCACCTTTCAGATGGACGTAAATGACTGACCTGCAACAGTGAAGCCCCAGAAATCCATTATGTACGTCAGCCAGACGAGGATGGTCAGACGTGTCATCTGCCAGCTGCTGAAAAGCATCATGTACCGATCTTTTTCCAACGCTAATTTCTCCTTGGCGTTCGTCTTGGCCTGCTTGGCTCCGCTGCCCAACACAGGCTTCCTGCTCTCGATGGAATCATGCTCACGCTGGATCGTCTCGAAGGCTTCGAGCGTGAGACCACAGGGTTGCTTGTTCACCTTGGCGATGTGCCGGATGGTCTCCAATGCCTCATCATCGCGACCCTTGTAGATGAGAAATTTGGGTGTCTCTCGGAACTTGAACACGAAGAATCGCATAATGAAGATGAAGAGGGTTATGCCACCGATGGTGAAAAGGAGATACCGCCACCCCATGTTCTGACCTCGAGAGCAGCATTCTACTGAGTCATCAATATTACATGATGGCAAAGGATCAGATTCAGCGAAGTTGGGAGAGCAAGCATAAACCGGAATGAAGCCAAAGGCAATGGCGCTGCAGATGACAACACCGATGGGTTGGAATACGGACAACGTTGCCAGGAGGAATCGACGATTCTGCACGAGGTCAGTTTCCAAACACTATCTCTTGTCGATCGACTCTTACCTGTGGCAGGAATTCCAGCATGATTGTGGTATCGATGGGAATGTTGCCACCGACCCCGAAACCCACAAAGGCTGTCAGGACCAGGAAGGTGTTGTAGTCGTTCGAGGCTCCAAGGCACAGTCCGAACACAGAAGCGAAAAGACATGTCAAGTTGAATGCCCACTTTCGGCCTGCAATCGAATTAGCACTAATAGACACATGAGGTGCTGGGGGCATCGATCGACTCACCAACAATATCAGACAGACAGCCCCAGACGAAGGCACCGGCTGTCAAGCCAGCATTAAAGCTTGTCGATATATTACCACTCTGGTTATTGCCAAAGCCCATCTCCTGTTGCAAAGGGCTGAGCACGAGGCCGAAAGCCTGTGCCCAAAGCAGATCAAGGAGATAGCCAAAGCCGCAAAGACACCAGATGTACCACTGGTAGCGGCCCATACCCTGGGCGTCGATCTCCCGATTGACAAGGACGCATTTCTTCTCGTAAAGGGTCAAGCCCTGCAGTTGGGAGAGATCCAGATCGCCAGGTCGAGATGACACATTCTCCAGATGATCTGGGGAGGGCGGACTCCTGTCCCGCTTCCCGAACTTCAAGGAGCTGAGCATGATTGGCTGGAAGTGTGTTGTCGCGTTTTATCGAGAAGAAGGAAAAGTGATGCCGATGCGCAAGGATTGTCTCACCCTCTCATGGAACCCTCGTTGATTACACGGGAGGAAGGGTCCGGAATGAAGGGACACCTGCGACTGTCTACACGGGAATGACGAAGACGAGAAGGAGGGTGTCATACCAAGGGACCGAATGAACTGGGAAGACGTGGATATTTGAGGGATGGATCAGCGAGCTCCTACCAGTGACCCGGGTCACGGTTGGTGAATGAACAATCAGCGTGACAGGGACGATATGCTCCGGTGACAAGGCCTGATCAAGCTACGGCGTTGGGCGCGATCTAAGAGCTTACGATCGTTTGCAGATTGACTGAGAGTTACGGTCTGGCCATGTGCGATAACAGCCGGCCATTCACTGGAGAGGGGTGCAAGGTTAGGTGAGTCGTCGATGTCATCGCACCTGGTCGGGACCCCCTCTACAGCCAAAGCTTTGTCTCAACTGACTGCGGCAGTGGCCGCTTTGAGCGGGATGATGTGACGTGCCGTGGCCGAAGACCATGTGGGTGTTGTGCCCATCATGTGACAAGACCATCACACAGCAGGGTGTGCATCAGTTGTGTATTTTTTGCGTTTTATTCAAAGAAGCCACGAAAACAACAGGAACGCGACTTTCAGCAAATGGGGGTTGCCGTTCAGGGACTCGGCGTGTGGTCCGACTTATTGACGATCGGCTCGAAGCTTGACCCAGATTGACTCGCATCTCCAAATCCAAATGGACTGCAGCCAAGACAGGCCTAGTGAGAAGGGGTTCCATCCATGTAAGCATGGGATTTCTGCAGAGAAATGGATCATCGATGATGCTTCCGTCTCCATTGGCGATCAATCGACCAGGACAGGCCACCCTAGATGGGCATGTACAAGTGCAACAACATCGAACACGGATTCGGCGTGAACAACGCTTTGTTGCCAATAGTCAAAGGGGAGAAACGAGGAGCAGAGGGTTGATTTCTGTCGTCTTACTTTGCGGCAAGTCCGTTGTATTTGCATTCTGTGCCTTACACTGGCATTCTTGCTCATTTTGTACCTGCGACTATGTGTCCTATGTAATGTCATGAAATGCATCCCAAAGCACGACATTCCCTGTCCATGCTAAAATAAGACTTTCCGAAAATATCCAAAAGACCATTTACCCTTCCCCCTCATTACTGCATTATATGCAAGTGTTAATGAAACAGTTGGCCATTCCCAATCATTCTGAACTCCCACCATAGGAGACCATCCCGAGCACTTCTTGTGAGATGGCGAAGTTCTTCCCCGGGCGCGCAACCTGTCATACATCTCTCGTCTCTTCCCTACAGGTAAAGCATGAAACCGACGACAGCCAGAGCGAAAGCACCGACAGTGCCAGGGAAGGGCTTGGAGGCAGCAGCCTGAGGCACAGTCGGAGGGGTCGTGACGGCAGGAGGGGAGGGAGGAGCGACGACTCCGGTGGGAGCCTGGATCTGACCATCACCGATCTGGGTGACGACGGGCGCTGCAGGCGCTTTGGCAGTCGGAGCTTGGATCTGACCGTCGCCAATCTGGGTGACCTTTGGCGGCGCGGGCGCGGGCTTGCCAGTAGGAGCCTGGATCTGGCCATCGCCAATCTGGGTGACCGGAGGAACGCTGGAAGGGACTTGGATCTGGCCGTCACCGATTTGCGTGACGATGCCGCCTGGGTTCTGGATCTGACCATCGCCGATCTGAGTCACGACGGTAGGCTTGACCTGAGGCTGACCGTCGCCAATCTGGTCGACGACCGTGGTCGTGTAGACACGGGCAGCACCACCGCCACCACCAGCAGCGCTACCACCACCGCAGGGCACGATCTGGAGGAGGACAGGCTCGCACTGCTTCGCCCAGTGACGGTCGTAGAGGTTGTAGAAGTTGCCAGAGAGACACTGGTACCAGACGGCAGAGCCGCCGAGAGCGAGCGAGGAGTTGCCGCAGGCAGAGAAGCCGGCTGTGTAGATGGCGCCAGCCTGCGCCGGCTTGTCGAACTGGAACTGGTAGTTTTCGGCGATGTAGCCGGTGCGGTCCTTGGAGTCGAGCAGGACACCACCATCCAACGTCATGACGAGAGCACCCTCAGCAGAGCATTCGCGCTTCTACAGAGAGGCGTGTGAGTCAGCCAAGGTGTATACAACACGAACAAGGAGAAATGCCCGGCAGAGGGGGAACAGAGAAGGGAGAAGGGAAGAAGACGAACTCACCTCAAGATCACGCTTGGAAGCGGCGAAACTGCGGACGGAGATCTCGAACTTGCCGCTGTAGGAAGCCTGGCAGCCATTGGGTGCTGAAGCATCAGGCTTGATGTTCTGGGTGACACCTTGGGCGTAGGCCACAGAGGCCAAGCCGAGTGTTGCGAGTGAGTACTTCATTGTATTTTCTGAACAGTCTAGTTAGTGACGGGTCGCAGCGTTTGGGCCCCGAGCCCGAGAGGCCACAGGCCCATTGATTCAACCGTGGGACTATGATAACTCACAAGAATTACCTCCACCAAAGATGATTTGTGTGCGCGACAAATCGATGTGATTAAAACAGGAAGAAGAAGAATTCCTGGGTAGATATCCTCGAAGCGATTGACCAAAAACGAGAGAGTCAATGTAGGTGAGACACGACAACCCCAAGCGAGAGAGGAGAGCCACGTGAGTCGATTAAGAGCGAGAGGTGTGAAATGAAAAACAACAGCAATGTCTTTGTCAAGTCAGGAGAGTGAAAAGAAGGGGGGGGGGGGAGGATCGAAGAAGAAGAAAGTCAAAGAGGAGGGTGGGATAGATATACGCAAAACCTGGGAGCGAGAACCGTCTTCCAATGTGGATGGATGGCTGGCTGGGTTGGTATGTCACTCGCGGGAGGAAGAGAATGGCCTTGGGGAGACTGCCGAATGGACCGGAGGTGGGAACCCTGCCACGCCTCGGTGTGCGCCGTGGGTACAAGAGAAAAAGGGGATACTTCTTCTTGGGTAGGGATGGGCTGGCTTGGTTGGCACGATGCAATAGCGAGAAAGGTACTTTGCGTAAAGATGGAGCTTGTTCCGCAGCAACGGATGGGTGGTGGGAGGGAGGGAGAGCTGCCAGCCACGTCGTTCCGTTGGTTTTTGCCCAACCTGCATAACGAACCGCTGCTCCATCAGGTCTGGATCCCTCCTCCTGCGCGTCCCACCTCCGTCGGTCAGTCAATCCATCATCCGAAGAAATAAGAAGAAAAGACTTTTGTGGCACTGGGTGCAGTTCAAACGGGGGTGTGTGTGTAAGGTATGTAGAGTAGAATATGCGCCCGCCCCGGCTTTTTGCACCAACCCAGCCAGCCTCTCTCCACAAGAGCAGTGTGTGTGTGTGAGTGAGCGATTGGACGTGAGATCTCGCTCATGGGTTAAAGAAGGATTCGGAGGTGAAGATCAGCCTAGTCAGACTGACTCCTGCATGTATACGGTGTAGATATGTACTGTACATACGGAGTACACCCCAAAACACCTCCGAGGTAGATCCAGGTTGTGCCTCATTCGGCATTGCATGGTCTCTTTGGGGAACGGGACCGACCGACCAACCCCAAATCAAGGTGCTGTCTGTTTCTACGTCTCTCAGAAGAGTCCAATGACTGGAGGAGCCGAGAGAAGAAATCAATTCGGATCTGAATCTGTGTCCCAAGAACAGGCAATCATCACGCATTACCGTCCTGTTCACGCACTGTTGCAACGCGCGTTTCGTCGCGTGTAAGTGACCCCCATGCGGCGCGGTGTTTTAGTGTTCTAACCAGCCATCAAAAACGCGACCGCAATTCCTCAGACTGGATAAATACTGTAGATAGAGGCTGGCACTAAAGAGGGAAAAGAAGGAAACCCCCCGTAGTGAAAGCTTCCGTCACGCGTAGGTATGACGATCTGAATCGTAAAGTGCGCCATTCGCGGTGTTGCGGGTGGTTGGCTGGGAGGACATGTCTCACTTGGGTGCAAAGGGTGTGGGGAGATCAGCGACGCAGTGCAGCGAGTCTATGATATTGGGTCCAGTACATGACAAGGTCTGTACATACAGTACTCTGTCGAGACAGGGCAGTTGTAATATCTAGGTAGGGGTTATGGGCAAGTGAATTGCGTCTAAAGCTTGGTCATGAGTTAATATCATGAACAGGAGACAGTTGTGGTCAATACAATTGTCCCCCCCTGCGTTGTACATATACACCCATGCCCCCCCCACTATTGGCAGCGCCTCCCCGCCTCGACCCATCGACAGCCCAACAAGATCCAATTCACCCGGCGACGCGTGCCGGCTTGGTCCTGACAACGTCCAGTAGTCGCTCTTGGCTTCCAGGCTCCCCGCCAGATGCACAAGCGTGGATCTGGAACCAACTCTCCGAGCCAAGCTTAGACGCGATTCCAAGGTTGTACTGTAAGTTGGCGTCAAAAACCTCGTTCCAGAGCGCGTTTCTATGGTGCATCGCTTTTTTCAACTCACCTTTCTTCTTCTTCTTGTTTCTTTTTTTTTAAAAAAAAATAAAAATAAAAAAATCTGTCCATTTCTGGTTCTTCTTACACTTTGTTTCTCTAAACTACAGTCGTGGCCCTCAAGTATCATATCTGTTCCTCTGTCGGTACCTGGGACAGTGCTATCCCAAGATCAAGATCGGCATTCCAGGGCTTCGTGGCGACCGCCGCGTGTCGCGTTTCGAAACCTTGAAACTCGCCAAACCCACTCTTGCCGGTCCCTCCACTTGAATCCACATGTCCCGGGCTGGGCTCCCCTGTAAAATGCCATCAAGTCATTCTCCTTGACAGTCGTCAAGGCTCCTCCGGTATCCACAGCTAGAAGGATCTGTCCATCCCAAGGGGTTCTCAAGGCCGTGAACAAGGACCAAGGTACCTGATCAACTAGCGAAAATATACTCTAAGATTGCCTCATCGTCCACGGAAAACGAAGCACTATTCTCAATATTAACCAAGAAGTGATCAATGATCCTTGTCCGAGCCTTACGACTGTCTCACTGTACTGTACTGTACTGTACTTGCGACCCTTCACCTACAACTACAACAACCATGTACTTAAGGAGGTGTGTACAGGAATAAGGGGGGCTGACTGCGGGCACTGGCCTAGCCACGCTTAGAAATCGGCCAAGTCGGCCGGTCGGACAGGGATCTCCAGCGGATGGAATGTTCACGTTTCTCCATCTTGCGGGTCCGTCTTTAGCGCCAGGGCAAGCAAGCCGCACCTAGACTACCTGCCTAGAACACCGCGGCGATATTGACCGCCTACAAAAAAACGTGCTTCAGGGCGAGACATTGGACCATTGTCCTGGTTGGCGATGAATTCAACTCTTGTTCCCATGGACATAATCTCCCTGTCCAAGTCAATTGCAGGGATTTTCCAATCCCTAGCCTGGGAGATGCACGCCACAGACAGCGCCCTCGTCGTGGGGTTGGTCAGTGCAGCGAAATAAAAGTGCAGGATCTCCGTGCTACCTCGCCTAGACGTCCTGAAAAAAGCAATACTGTACGATATCCTCTACTCCGTATCCATACGAGTCTTCCTTTGGTCCTCGACCTTTGGGATGGACCATGTCCGTTTCTCCAAGGAAAGGGACTCGTCAAGTTCCGGGTCAGGACGGCGGTTGACTGTGCCAGGTGGCATCTCAGAATACGAGGGATCAGTCTGGATGAGCCGCACTGAATGACAAGGCTGCATTAAGTTGTTATGCCCAGGTGGTGCAACAGTCTTAGCGACTCTACAGTATGTCTTTGTTCTCACATGCCCTCTCACTTTCGCTTCTCTTGCAAGTGTGTTGAAGCCATCCTGCCTTCAAAATCACTTCTTGTTTGAGCCCAGCAACCTCATGATTGCATCACTGCCTTCCTTAGGTATCTACCTATTCCTTCCCAGCACTGCCAGAAAATTCACTGCTTGTTCAGCACATCCGCCTAGGTACCTTTCAAGGTGAGCTACAGCGTACATTTGTACTGTACCCTTCCTCCTGCTCCTCCTCTTCCTTCACATCGTCGCTTCGACTGCCCCGCGTCGCCCGCGATCATGTCACAAAAAGAACCACTTGGCGCATCCTGGCCCCTGGCCCCTGTCTCCTCCGTGACGCCAACTTCACAAACCCACAGCTGATCCCTCCCCCATCCGAGCGCGGCCCCATTTCAGTTGAACCGATCGGCTCGATCTTACCACGGCACGCCCCCAATTGGGCTTCTTGGCTTGTCATTGAGCATCCCAGACGACTTGATGAGGGAAAATGTCCCCATCAGTGACTATTATATCGTGGTGCATGTACGTGATATTAGGAACTGCGAGTGATGAAACCTCTCTGGTAGACCGGCATGATGACGAAAATCATGAAAATAATGATGACGATGGGGATGAATGAAAGTACCGTGCTTTTACTGCAGACATATGCTCACTGCATCGGGCTGACAACCTTGCATATCCCGTTCCCCCGTCAGCCTCCGCTGTAACAACATTCAATGTCGCAGCAACTCTCCGGTTGCCTGTTCAGGTTCCCAACAGTGCGACGATCGCGGCGTGTTGCAACCAGCCACGAGGGGGCACACTGCAGTAGCAGTAGCCGCTGCAGCCACAGAACAAGTTGCATGTTGGCGCTGTCATCCTCCCCCCTGGGCCTCTTCTTCCCACACTGACTGGGCATAACTACTGACGCGGACAAATGAAGCATATACAGAAGTTGCAGTAGGCAACTGTAACGCCAAGGGCATCTGCAGCAAGGATGGAATTCCCTGTCCGTCGAATGGCGCAGATCGCCGAGTTGGGTCTCTACCGGACATAAACCTCCATTGAAATGGAACCCCTCTGGAGCTCAGTCAACTCGAACAATTGGCTCTCCATAAATTCTCTGACGAAAATCCTTACATCCCAGCCAGTCTGAGCTTGACGCAATCGTAGAACCAGAAACCCGAGCTTCGATAGACTAATCAAGACGGCACCGAGATGAAGATGGAGGGCTCGTATTCAACCAGGAACCACCCCCTCCCTCCAACCTTTGTAACCAGGATAGACTACCATGCACTGCGCTTCTAGTCTCCGGCCATCATCAGGCATGGTAACAACAGTCCACGGTGAGCTAATTCCCCGCTGCGCAGCACCCTGCAGCAACGACGCAACCCATTCGCTCCGTTCCCCAGTTGTCCATTGGATGAGAAGTCCCCTGACCTGGGACTGGAGCTATCGCATCGTGCATCTGCTTCAGTTCTTCCCCCCCCCCCGCACCCCCAATTTGTTCTGTGAACTGCTTCGGGCAATATGCTGCGGAAGCTCTCGTGTGACTACAGCAACCAGACAAGGGCAAAACCAAGACAGAGGTCGACTGGATGTTGCAATTTGAGTGGTTTCAGACTCCAATCGGGAGGTTACTTGCGAGAGAGCATGGTTGCCTGGTCCGGTCTGTCGTGTGCCCGATGCAACAGGACGTTGGCTATCCTTGAGTTGTAGCTTGAACACCCAACGAAACGTTAGCTTCCAGCCCCGAGCCTCGACGCTACTGCAACAAGCTCGATGATGCTCACAACTCGATGCAAGAAGACTTGGAACTGTTGATTGGGGAGGCTGACGACGTTGGGGTCTATCGATCCGCGCCAATTTTGAGGGGAACCGAACTGACCTCAACGTTGCTACTCCGATGTCATCGGCGATCATATACTTAACAATAGCAACTCTATGATACTGCGGATGGAGGCCCGAAGCCGGAGGCTGGCGCTGTTCTGTAGTAGGTAGATACAGGTTCTCAGCACATCATACATCCGTGCTGCGCGCTAGTTATCACATACCAAACTCTGACCTGACCAACTTGTATTCGCACAAATGTGATGGAATCTAACAGTATACCCACTACATGGCCCCAATTCTGGATCAAAGTGAAACACGTCTTTACGACTTAAAGAGGGTGTGTAGTCTATTCGCTCATCACCACTGGCAAGCACAGCAATCCATATACCGCATCTGGTTTCCAAAACTGTCGCAGCGTCGATCTGACAGTTGAGATTGTAATTTCGGCCGCTTCCGAAGCTATGAAAATCACAAAACAGTCTCACTCACCCTTAAGCCCAAAGACCGAAGAGCTATTACAAGTTGAAGCCATGGTCTGGCGCTAAGTAAGGCGGACCTCGTTCCCTGGCTTCGGCTGCTGGCTTGAACCTTAACCCAGCCTTCTTCTGCCGCAGTGATCGTTATGCTGGTTACGGGGAGAACGAAATGGTCTGACGAATACTAGTAAGCAGCACTTGGCTCTGCTCAGAAAGTTAACTCGCACCTTTTTTTAACTCGCACGAGTGGGCTGGTAGTTAGTTAGTTGGCCCGCTACAACTCGTGGCCTTCCGCGATGGCTTCTGCCGATCCCAAAGGACCACGCCCGGTGTCCTTGGTATCTATGAGGCTGAATCGAAGTGGATCCGACCCGATTGCTTGCAGCTGGAGTTCTTTTGAGAGGGTGTAGATCAACCGAGAGTGCCCCGCCTACCTCATCCTGTTCTGCCGCCGGGCGGTGAGCCGGCTAAAGCTTGGTTACGCTAATGCACGCGATGAGTTTATTATTAGTGTATTATTAGTATATTATCAGTCTCTTAAAATAGAAGGGTTAGGGTTAGTGGTTAGTGGTTAGTGGTTAGGTTCGATAGGGTTAGCCGGGATCTTAGGGGGCGGCGAGAGCCCCCTAGCTTTGAATAACTTTTAATACACTCTTATAGGTCTGTTATTTAATTGTTAATATACTAATAAAGCACTAAAATTAAAGAATTTAATTACCCTATATTTGACTTTTGATTTAAATGCATATATACTAATAAGCGGGCCTTAAATGCAATTACCCGTTAGCGCACGCGATGAGGTAGGCGGGGCACTCTCGGATGATGTAGCACCTCTTCTTTTGAGCGATCCAGGATAAGTCTGGAGTTTGCCAGCGGGAAGTGGTCTGCAAGGCTGGACAAACAAACAAAGGCGTGCCTTGACTTCTGTCGTGGGAGGAGGCTGGCATGACCCCGCTGGTTTGTCCTAACACGAGGGCCCGTGAACGGATCTTGTTAAGAAAGTTCCGATAAAGGCATTGGAAGACACCGTGGAGAGCCGCATGCATCGGTGAGTGAAGTTGTTGGCCCTCGTTACCGTCCTCATCTTGTCGAGCAAAGGTGTGGAAGTAGTGCAGTTGGAATTATTTGAAGGACATTACATCTGTATCAAGCCTTCAGAGCAGCAAACCTATTCCATTCTTCCTTCCGACGCCCTCCAGCAAACTTCCTGGCCTATGACACGTCCATCAGGGGAGGTCTAGCTTCTCGCTCTTCTCGTCGAGCCCAGCCCACTTGGGCTTTCCATCCGGAATATCAACAATTCTCTGGTCATAGAAGATGTGCATGCTAGGTAAAAGAAAAGTAATCAGCATTCAAATCCTTTCAAAGAGACTCGTAAATTGGAATTGAAGGGGGGGGTAAACTCACTCGGGATAGAAGTTCTTCACTAGCTCCTCCCGATCCATCCGCAACACCGTCGGGAACAGGAGGCACATATTTCTTCCCTCGTCCATGAGAAGCGAGCCGCAGTTCGAGCAGCGAACCTTGCAAGGGAGCTCATGTGTAGGTTTGTCCGTGCCGCTGTTCAGGAAGTTGAGGTTGTCGGCACCCTTGACGAATGCGATGTCGGACTTGTGAACGATGGCGGCCCATTGGAATGGTGCACCTGGTCAGATTGAATTGTGAGTTTCTTCAACCTGTTCCCCCCCTCTGCAGACGGGTTTTCTTGTTCATCCGAAGTTGCTCACCGTGAATAATCTTGCAGTCCGAGCAATGGCAGAACTTCGCAGTTAGGGGCTTGTCCCGCGTGATCCAGAACTGCACCATCTCGCAATGACAGCTTCCCATGATCTTCTTCTCAAATGGATTTCCCTCTCCACTCGTTGCCTCCTCAGGACGAACGTAGGGTGGCTCGTACCTCCATGCACCTTCCGCTCGTCTTGTCGAAGTTGGCATGGTCGGTGGCTGTTTGGATTGCAACTGGATATATTGACTGAATGCACGACGCCTACCGGTGGGATTCTGCTCTGCAATCGATGTGCGAAGTGAAGAGTTTTGACCTAGAAGACCTCTGGTCAAGATGCTCGCGTGACCGCTTCGCAAGCTTGCAGGTGATGACCAGTGCACTCTCCCGTGAGCGCCGAACCTCAGCGAATTCCCGAGAGCAGTCGTGACGTAATGCATAAGTTTCGCAACTGGGATGAAGCAGCTCTAGAAATAAGAAACGAATAATGGAAACAACTCGTCAGTGGCTTCTTGCCTTGTGCTTTTATGTCTCAGTGAATGTCATTGTCACTGTGCGGAGGTCCCCAAAGAGATGCAACCCCGGGCCCAAAGCTCAGTTCGCCGGCGTAGATATTCCGGGTCAGGAGGTTTTGCTCCAGGTGGACAAGCAAGACAAAACCGAAGCTCAAAAAGAAGAACATAATAAACGTTATACCGCTAATCTAAGGCGGGACACCCTCGCTGATCTATACCCAGATCTGGTCATGACATGAACCCCAGACATCCACCCGTTTTGATCGTTTTTGTACAGACAGCCGAGATATCTTCCCGCGCTACTTCTCACCACGCAAAGCTTTCATCTTGGCCAGGAGTTTTCCTTTCAGCTTTCCCACGGGGCTTGGTGCCTCATTTGCTCCAACAAATCTCCTCACAAGGATGTTATACAGCCCTCCGAAGGCTAGTGCGATCGCGGTTGATGTGAAAATAATGACGTTATACGGCATACTGAAATCTGGTGTTGGGAGATAGAGTAGCAGTGATGTCGTTCGCAGGTTCATCACTCTCGGTTCCAGAGTCGTGATCACCGCAGCAGCAACATCAAATCCACGGTTGGCGTCGGGGGGGTACTCGGTATAGCGCAGGATAGACTTCTCGAAGTCATAGGTAAGGAACACGGTGCAGTGGGCGGGAAGGCGGAGAAGCAGTTCGAGCTGTGTGCCGCGGGAGCGATCGAGAGCCGGGCGATAGTAAATCTCCTTGATGATTTCGTCTGACGAGTTGCTATTCGAAGACGAGGAGATTCGCGTGGAAAGGGTGTGGAGATAGACACGCATGAACCACGGCAGCGACTCCATGTACACGAACTCAACCTCAGTGTCACTCGGGTTCGTAAGAATTGCTTGAACGCCTCCATGCTCCTGGCCATGGCCCATCAGACTGCGCTCCGCGTAAAGCAGCGGCTCCTCTGGGGCCAAGGTGTGCGCAGCTGGATCCTCGCCCTCTGGAGGCTGCGTGAGAACGAGGAGGAAGTCATCCGACTCTGCATCCATGAAGTAGCATCGGGATTGCCCATCCTTGTTCCGAACTTCACGCGCGCCCCTCGTGGAGAATACTGATCGCTTTTCGGGAACCTGTATACAGACGGGTGGTATGTTGGGGTCGGTGAGGGGGCAAGTGCCTCTCATCGATCTTCCGAAAACCTGGGACAAGGTAAAGTCATGGCCTTGGAGCGCGTCAGCAGGGAAGCAGGTCCCCTCCTGGTGATATGGCTTCGATTCGTCGCAGACGAGTTCCTCAACCGGCGGTGGCCGGGGGATGGGATTGTCTGTGTTCATGTCAGTTATGCTGGCTGGTGACGTGGTAAGGGTTTTGGCTCACTGTGAGGCCGCTTGGAACGATTGACGTCCAGAACCATATCAATCGTCTCTTCCATCTCCAGAATGCACTCGCTTCCGTCCGTAGGGCAGACAGGGCGCACATCAATGGCCATGCTCTGGAAAGACGCGTCGAAGAGCTTGTGCCCGTCCAGCAGGCTCGCAATGCCAGCCTTGCCCTTGCAAGGAAGCAACTTGAGGAACGGTGTCAAGTTTTCCGTGCAGACGACCTCGTGTGGCAAGACACCATGGAGGAGGCGCGAATTGTTCAACGCGCCCTGCGGATGGTCTCCCTCGGGCTGGAAGGACATGACAGGCCGAATGGTCCTCGTCTCGTCGATGAAGTTGAGACTCGCACAGAAGAGACCTGACAGGGCATTGGTAAGAATCAACCATTTCTCGTCAGCCTCGGCATCCGTAGCCGCATCGAGCCATGCCCAAAGCTCGACACCTGTACCGCCTTCCCGTCGTCCATCCCACGGCCTGGCACCCCAGCTTTCAGCATCCCACCGACCAAGCGTGAACCTCAAGTGGAGCTCGCGCGTTCCCGCATGTTGCAGGATTTGACCTAGCGACCTGGGAAAGAATCGGAAGTTCTGCGCGTCGAAATCGCTTTGTGATGTGTTGGTCTTGAAGTTGAAGCTGGCGAGAAGAGAGGACAGAGGGAGGGGACGGAGCGTAAGCTGTTCATGGTAGTCGGTCGGTGGCGTCGCTGCCTCGGGAGACGACGCAAAGGCTGTGAGCGGGAGAATGGATAGTAACAGCGTCGTTAGGGAGCGCATGGTGACGATGCGCATCCCACCAGATGATGAATGGGAGGTGAAGGAAAAGGGAATCGCCAAGGAGAGGGAGGGAAGGGAGATGAAGCTGGCGACGATGTGTCCCTACGGGTCTCGAAGGTCCCTGCAGTGCCGCGGACGATGCGCCCTGTATTGAACATGCTTAGTGGTTAACAGGAGCCCTGGAGATAGACCACAACGCCCTGACAGCCACCCCCTCAACAGCTCATCGGCGCCCCTAAGCTCCGATCCACCGACGCTGCAGCTTCGCGCTAAATTTACCCGTCGCAAGGCCCGCCATCCTGACTGACATGCAGCTTCTTTTCGCCATCACCTAAACCTCACCAAGGCCTCGCTTCCCATCTTCAACACAGCCCGAGGCCACACACACGCTGCTGCGCACCCTCGCCAGCATGGCCGCCGAACAACGCAAGCTGCTCGAGCAGCTGATGGGGAACACCAGCACGTCCCGCAGCTCTCAGATCTCCCTCAACGACCCGAAAGCATGCCGATCGTACATTGTCGGCACATGCCCCCACGATCTCTTCACGAACACGAAGCAGGACATTGGCCAGTGCACCAAGGTACACTCGGAGGCCTTGAAGACAGAATACGAGGCCATGCCGGAGCGGGAGAGACAGCGCCTGGGTTTCGAGTACGACTACGTGCGCGACCTGCAAAAGTACATCGAGGACTGCAATCGCCGCATCGACGCCGCGCAACGAAGGCTCGAGAAGACGCCGGACGAGATCCGGCAGACGAACGTGCTCCTCAAATCCATCTCCGAGCTTGGCAACTCGATCAGCAGTGGGCTCCTCGAGGTCGAAATACTCGGCTCCATGGGCGAAGTGTCCCGCGCCGCCGACGAGCTTTTCCGCGTCCGGCAGGCAACGCAGGCAAAGGGCGAGCGTGAGCGCGAACTCAAGGCCCTCTCGGACACATCCGGCCCGTCAGGTCACCAGAAGCTGCAGGTCTGCGACGTCTGTGGTGCGTACCTTAGCAGGCTGGACAACGATCGTCGACTGGCAGATCACTTCTACGGAAAGATGCATCTGGGTTACGCGCAAATGAGGAAAACGTACGACACTTTCCCCAAGGAGATGAAAGGGAGGGTCCGTGGCGGAGGAGGTGGTGGTGGTGGCGGTGGCGGCGGCGGGGATGATGATATGGGAGGCCCGAGAGGAGGCAGGCAGGGCGGTGGTGGAGGTTACAGGGGAAGGGGAGGAAGAGGATTCCGTGGCGGATGGTGATTGTGACATGAGTAGCTCACTGGAGGCTTTGTCTGATACTTTGGTTTGTCTTGGGTCGGCCATTTGGAGGCCAGGTTCTGGCGTTGGGGCAAGATATCAAAAGCCGGTTGCTGTACGTTGAGTAATCTAAAGTGCATGAGTTCTGAACACATCTCAGTATGTGCGCCCGTACCATCGACGCATTCTTTTGTCACTTGTGCTACGATGTGCTCTCACTATTCACGAGCGGATTGAATGACTTTGACTTTGTGTTGCAATTGGAGCATGGTCATATGGAGTGTAGTCGTTAAGGATATCCAAGCAAACTATGCAAACATCCCAATTTCTGTCTGCTTGTGGCTTCATTCACCCCTCGCTCTCGCTGCGTCAAGTTCCTCCATCTCATCATCCCACTTACCACTACCGATTGGTGGTGACAGGGGCAGAGGTGTTAGCACTGTTGGCACAGCTGCTGCTGCTGCTGCCGCTATGGACGCCAGAGACTGCGTTGGCTTTGTTGAGGCCGCTGAGGACTCCTCCGGGTTCTTCTTGCCATCGGACGGAAGTGCTGGGAAGTCAGTGGACGTAGGCACTGACTGAGGCTTACTCGCCGGCCTGCCACCGTCCGGGCCACCACGGCCACCTCGTCCAGCGCCTCGTCCTCCACGTCCTCGACCGCGTCCTCCACGCGGTCGATCATCGAGGAACCGGTCGACGTCTGGCTGGTCGTCACCATCCCTGGCGTATCTGCTGCCGCCCAGGCCACCACCTCTCGAACCCCTGATGCCGCCATTGGCACCCCTGAAGCTCCTCCTCGAGTCTTCCTCCTCCTGTGCCTCTTTGCCCTCGTCCCAGCCACCCTCCTTCATTCCCATTGCCTTGAGTTTTCTCTCTCTGTTCTTTGCGCGCTCATCCTCCAGCTTCTTCCGATCCTCTTCGCCTCTCTTTCTCCTTTCCGCTTCCTCGACGCGCCTCTTCCTCGCCTCCTCCATGCCGCGCGCATAAGCCTGTGCGTGTTGCTTCTCGTCCTTCTCGGCCTTTTCGAACTTGGCCGCCTTCTCGGCCGACAATAGCTTCATCTTCTCCATCTTGGCGGCAAGTTCGGAATCGGTCAGTTTCTGGCGAGGGTTGGCCCCTGAGCCCAGGCGCGCCGCCGTGGTCACAGCAGCTGCAGGCCCGCGTTGGGTGCGCTTCTCACGAGGAGCGGTTGGCGCATTGGGGGGTGGGTTCGGGCCTGCCGGCGCGGTTGTCGAAGAATTCGGTTGGCTCTCAGCTGGAGTCGAAGGAGCTTCTTTCGATTCAGTTTCGCTGCTCTCGGGTGAGGGTTTGTCGGCGTAGATGGATCCGGCGAGGGACTTGTGAGGCTTGAACTTGGTCGCGGCAGGTTTTGATGCAGGCTGAGTTGCGGGAGGGTTTGTAGCCTTTGGCTTTGTCGATTCTACAGGCTCTTGAGGCTGCGCTGGCTGCGCACTGGTGAAGGTAGGTTGGCTTTCGACGGGCTCGAGATCATCGTAGAAGAGGTCATCGTCAGTGCGGCCACCAAATTGGTCGTCCATTGCGATGTTTAGCGTAGCAAATATGCGCAGGAATTAGGGATAAGGCGTCGTCTTTGCTGAATGCTTCTTGCCGTCACAGTTCGGACGAATAGCGCAGTCGTCGTCGACAAGAGCAAACTTGGTGAGCAGGGCGCGAAGCTTGCTGTCAATGATGTTTGCGGGGTGTTGGTGGGCTGCCCCAGATGTGCGAATCCATCGCCCTCGGGCTACTCAACTACCCTGAACCCATACGTCGCGGACATTGAGTTCGAACGGACATTGTCCACGCTGAAATTGAATGTCCAATATCAATTGGAGATTGAAATTGAGAGCAAAGGCCATTAGGGATCTGTGTGTGTTTATATCGGATAACACTCATATGACAGTACAGGCACCTGGTTCGTAAGAGGGTTCCAAGCTAGACCAAGGCAGCTTATAAGCAACAGCTCTGTCTCATTTCTTCCATGCTGCGCAAGGAGCCAACATATCGATATAATGTTGCGTGTTCTGAGATCATAAATTGGACATCCAGGAACATCTACACTAACGAGACATATATTTTCATGTTAAACAATAGTCTAGATGGCCTACACCTGCAGAGTGAGACCTTCCACAGTCGGGTATAAGTCACAGTTGGGTTGTAATAAACGAGTATCACAAAGGTCTCTGAAAAACCAGCAGCTTGTCATCTTAAAAGAAGTATGTAGGGTGAAGGGAAGAGAGGTTGTCAAGGCAGAATCCGCATAAAGCTGCTCTTTAGCATGTTCATTGCTGTAATACCATCCTCAGCATGACTTGAGCGTGTTGACCGTGGTGGGCGACATGACTCTGGATTCGTGGAGAACAGTACAAGTTTGTCTGTCAAGCTTGATCCAGCGACAAGGTCCCAAGATTTCTACCGTGCAAGGCTGAGACTCCAATCGTTCGACCCGTGTCTATGCAGCATGCTTTATTTATCAACCCTCTTCTGGGAGATATGCCAGCTCCAGAGGAGAATCTGATGAACAAAGGGGTGGAATGGATGGATGGTTTGAATGTGCTTACGTGGAACAGTCCATTTCATCCAGTGTCAGTGAACAATCTCCGATGACACATGATCAGCAACTCCGCCCTGAGAAAGGTGAAGAAGGCCTCCTCATCCTCCCAGACCTTTGTGCCGAACTGGTCACACGCGGCAGTAACGTAACCCTTCTTCGAATAGTCTCTCGACGCAAACGCCAGGACGCGCGAGCTCCGTGCACCCAGCGACAGGCCCAGCTCCAGCAAGCTGACCGGGGCATCCGTACCAGCCTCCTCGAAGAAGAACACCGCCACGTCAGCCTTCGCCCTCATGCCCATCTCCCAGTCGACCTGAGCGGCCCATCGCGCGTCAGACCGATCCTCTCGCCATGTGCCATCCCACGTTGTGTTCTTCGGATCCAGCAGCTGGATGGGGGCGTCTGCGAGAGTCGTACACAGGCGAGCACGCCAGTCGGGGTTGCTCCGCGAGCTCGTCGGACCGGCGAGGAACACCGTCGGACGCTTGTCGTCACCGCCTGGGAGGCTTGGCGGCCTGATGATGACGGCACTTGGATTTGAAGCACTGGCTCTTGATGGTGGACTTGTAGATGGCGGCATTTCCTTTTCGTCTTGGTGCTGTGTTGTCTGGTGATGGAGGGGAGATGGAGAGAGGGTGATGGTGCAGCCTGATTCGGCGAAATTGTAAGGCAAACATGTAGTCGCACATCTGCCGGTATCAAGAGGCGATGGATTCAATAGCACAAGCGTAGCACCAGAACTGTGGGTGAGTGAGTGAGTGGGTGGATGATGTTGCATAATGATCTCCCTTGACCGTAGTTCCTTCCTCTGTGCCATTGTCCCCTTTGCCGAATCATGGAGGACGTTAGTCTGTGGCATCTCGGCACTCGAGACGAGGGCATTGCATGGTGACGGACTGACTGGGTAGACAGACATCACGAAGAATCTCAACCTTTGCAAAATTTCTACATCTTTCTGATTCTGCATCATAAGAGAATAATAATCCTTTCCTCATTCAAGTGTAGTTCCTCAACCGGCTGAAAAAAAAAAGAAAAAAGACATGCCTCAGCAAATCCTGAACTGGCAAGCCAAAGCGCTCGAGAATGGCCGACACCCTCTACCAGACAGCCCCGGAGGGTTTCCATCACCCGAGGCTGACTCTACCAAGCAGCAGAAGACGAAGAAGAAGGATGATGAGAAGAACCAAAAACCGAAGAACACAAGGGCAAGGGCAATCAATCCCCATCATGTCTCGAAATGCAGGGGCCAAGAATTGGGTTCAATGAAAATTGGCTGACGGGCGGGCACAAACAGCTTCCTCCGGAGAAGTCGGCGAACAAGCCTTTCCATCCTTGGTCAGAGGAGGAATTGAGCACACTCGCCAGGATGAAGTGGAGCAATAAGACCTGGCCTGAGATACAGGTGAGGTGGTTCCCTGAGAATCTTTCAATTCTTGCGACAAAGTACTGGTCGTGGGCTAAAACATGGAGGTTTGCAGGAGGCGTTCCCTTGGCGGACTGTGTCGGCAATAAGACAGGCTTGGTGGAATAATTGCTGGAAATATCCTTCGCCAGAGCCAGGATCTGAGCCGGAGCCAGAGAGGGTATAGGTGATGGTGATGGGAGAGAAGATAGGGTGGTGACAGTTTGGCTCGAGTCGTCTTGGATGGATCGGATGGCAGAGGCTATCGAGGGTGTGCTTCTCAAGAGGATGGCGTATAGTTCCATACTGGGATTGCGCAATTGCTTACATTTTTTGTCTCGATGTGACCCAGTGAAAAAGAACCCCTCCCATGGTAAATCTTATAGTCAAGCAAACTGAATTGGTCCTCACAATTCGTCATGAGCGTTATTCGTCCCGCCACTCTTCCCATCCCAGGCCTGGGCTTTCCCCCCAGAAACAGCTTGGATGAAGTTCTGCAGAGATTCCGCAGTCATGTCCTCGCCGGTGAAATGGTACACCTGGCCATTCTGGAGAACCTGAAGACAGAGCCCCCTTTTTTGGATGCCGAACATGCCGGGCATCTGTGGATAGTCGTTTGTGTCGACCGTCGCAAAGACCAGGTACTCGCGGAATGCCTTGGCGACGGGTCGGGCCATGTCGACGTAGGCCTCACGGTCTGCCTCGTCGTCGCTGAAGTAGTAGACGGCTGACTTGGCAATCTGGTTGGTAAGGGAGGTTAGTAGTTAGTTCGTAGTCATGTCAATACCCCAGGACTACTACCAAGGCCACTGTTTGATGAGAGAGGCTCGCACACGTCGAGGTATCACGTACCTTGTTGAAGCCGAGCTCCGTTCTCCTGTTCAGGGGAATCACGAGTGGTGCAGCGCATTGCTCAAACAGCTGCTCCAGAGCACCGACGCGATCAAATTCTCGCAGTTTGTACTCCAGATTGTCCACGTTGTTCCGGCATACTACCTGGCTCGTGCTGACTTTGTTGTTGTCCTGTGCTGGGAGCGTGTGAACACCAAAGGTATAGCGATCACGAAGCTTGTTAGCCATGTCGGTGAAATCTGCTCGAAGGGTATCGTCATTCTCAAAGAAATGCCCAATGGCGGTGAAGTCATCAATGGTGGAAAAGTCGGACAAGTTCTCCTCGGTGAGCTCAGTGATGAGTGGCCGGTTCATGCGCTCGATGAACAAGGCGATGCTGCAAGAAGTCAGCGAAACAAGGTGGCCCATCGTGGATAAAGAGAGCAGAACACACTCAAGCGCTTTCTTTGGCCCACGGTAGCGAACCATGCTTCCATCCGATTGGTATAAGCGAATAGCTGGAAGAGTCGAGACTTTGGCCTCGCGACAAACTGCCGGGACGCTGGTGCAGTTGACAGCAGCGGTGAGGTCCAGGTTCTCCACGAGCTCAGTCCATTGTGGCAGCAATGCGGAACTCAATTCGCTGATCAATGTATGAGCCGACGACAAAGACTTTTC
Organism: Sarocladium strictum; assembly: GCA_030435815.1. NCBI lineage: Eukaryota > Fungi > Ascomycota > Sordariomycetes > Hypocreales > Sarocladiaceae > Sarocladium > Sarocladium strictum. The sequence goes on along the minus strand of JAPDFR010000003.1, from coordinate 4,175,922 downwards.
CCCTCACTGAAGATCTTCACAGAATTTCTTACTCTTGGGGCTGTCGCGCAACATGTCAGACTCCAGAACTGTGTGGCTGCTCGTGAAAGAGGACGATGACTTACTGCGACAACTAGAGGAGCATGGTCAGACTGGTGAATTGCTTAGGGTGCCAATATGAAGAGAGAAACTGCTTACAAGCAACAAGAAGCTGTTCTTTATTTTCGAGACGCGCCTTGAAGTCGTCTGCCGTAATGAAATTCCATGGTGATCGGTCTGCCAACGCCTGACTGACGAGTACACACGCAACGCCGGCAACACTGGCGGCTCTCATCTTGACAATGACAGCAAAATCACCCGTGCATTTGACAATTCAAAGGTCAAGAAAGGGGGTTCTTATCGCGACAGAAAGATGTTGACATATGTCAGTATGCCGTTGATGATCGATAATCGACACTTTACGCAGACACTGTTTCAGGATCGTCTGACCGCACCGACACTGGCTCAAAACCTGAAACGACGTCCTCCACACCATCAGATTCCCCTGTCGCAGGGTCCTGAATGTATACATACCCCGTCACAGGACCCCGATTTCCATCCAGATCATCCATCTGTGCAAATTCGTTTCGATCGAACTCTGCAATCAAGTCAAAGCAGACAGAAAGTCCTTGTACCGAAGCTCAACACGGTAGAGATCCCCCCATCCGCCATGGTCAGCCTTCCGATCCTCCTCGCCCTCGCGGCCCTCAGCCTCTCCCAACCGGCCCTCGCGCAGGAAGAGCAAGTTCCATTATCGTCGACACCACAGCTCCCAGATGACTACAGCTGCGAGCATCCCTCGTCGAAAGTGCACCTCGTGAGCAAATCACCGCTCGTCATCTACATCGAGAACTTCGTCCCACACCAGGAGCGTCTTCACCTTCAATCCCTAGCGTAGGTTTCTCCCAAGACCCAAGCTGGCGAGGAGGAATTCTGAAAAAAAGTACATTCTACTAACAATCCTGCCAGCGACGGCCACTTCACACACTCCGGCGTCGTCGGTGCCGGCGGCGCATCAACCCGCCACGCCGTGCGGACATCCCAGTCCACATCCATACCCTGGGACAAGCTCGTCAACTGCATCGGCTCCCGCGCGCTCGAGATCCAGGGCTTCGACCTCGACGACTCGCACCTGGAGCCTCTGCAGCTGGTGAAATACGCGCCGACGGAGCGGTACCACTTCCACACCGACTGGTTCACCGACCCGGAACGTGCCGTCCCGTCTCTCGGGGGGAACCGCCTGTCGTCCATCTTCGCGTACGTCAAGGCCGACAACGTCACGGGAGGAGGCACCAACTTCCCCATCCTGCGCGTCCCCGGCGGCGAGCAGTGGTGCGAGTTCGTCGACTGCGACGAGGAGTACGAGAACGGCGTGACCTTCAAGCCCATCGAGGGCAACGCCATCTACTGGGAGAACATGCTCACCCCGGGGAAGGGCGATGATCGTGTTCTTCATGCGGGATTGCCTGTGGTCAGTGGGGAGAAGATCGGCATGAACATTTGGACAAGGGAGAAGCCTTTACCGGCAGATGTGCGGGCATGAGTTGCGAAGGACTTGATTCGGATTGCCAAAGCTCAACACAATACACATTTTGCCGAGTATGCCGTGTCCAGATCAGAAGTACAATGATTTTGGATCGTTTATGGTTGCTACCTTGTACTATGCCATCAGATCTGAGGTTAGGTTAGTCGGAATTGCAGCGTGACAAGATACGCTCTGCTCGGTCTCCGCTTACACAAGGACAAGTAGTTGCAGCTATATAAGTTGTCGCACAATGTTCGTAGACGAACCCCGCAGCGACTTGAACATGGCGTGATCCCAAGCGCAGACCCAGTCTCTCGAAGTTGAACACCAGAAGTTCGTTTCTGTAGCGGATGTCACGAGAAAGAGAACTTGTGCTCCGAGGCTGGCTGTTCCAGAGGGAGAAGACAAGCCAAACAAGCCGGTGCCCAAAACAGAAAGCACATGCATCCCACGAAGATGAGAAGTGGATTCACAATGACATTCAAGAAGACTATGAAACCAGAAGAAGGATCCGTCATCCTGTTCACAAGCCATACTCCTCCACCAGCTTCTCTGCGCACGTCAGTCCCGTCACGTACGCCGTTGCTTGGGTGTGGGCACTGGACAGCACCGGAGCAACACTCATATCAGCGACACGCAAGCCCGTGATGCCCCCCATGACGCGAAAGCTGCGGTCGACGACAGCATCTCCATCCTCGGGCCGTCCCATCCTGAGCGTCCCGGTCATGTGCCAACTCGAGGCCGCAGTCTGCCGCCAGTACCGCAGGAGGTCGTCGTCCGATTCAGATGCCGGCCCTGCTAACTGGGTGACCACTTCCCGTGAGTAGCCGTCACTCTTCACCAGTCGCAGCAGCACCTCCCGCAGGCTCTCGATGGCGATGCGTCGGTCGAGAGGAGACTCGAGGAATCTCGGATCGAACAGGAGCGGCACGTTCGGATCAGGGGACTGGAGCGAGACTCGGCCTCGACTCTCGGCCTGGGAGAGGAACACCAATAGACAGGAATAGTCTGGGTGTGGTTCGGGGAAGTTGGGAATCAGCCAGTGAACCGGGAAGTGCGTGAGAAGCTCATAATGAGGAACTGTCTCTTGCAGGAGAAGGTCTTGCGTCGGTTGCGGCGAAGCCTGGAACTCCGGGGTTGAAGACAGGTTGTCGAGCTTGAACCAGCCGATTCCCATCTCGCAACCGAACTTCGACCAAGGTCCTTTGCGATCAACCTCCCACTGCCTCTTCGCTTCTTCCATGGCCCGTGTGTTGCCGTAGAACCCTGGACGATCCGTGCTCCCAGGCCGGCGCGTGTGTACAACGGAACAGAAGGCGTGGTCGCGGAGTCCTTTGCCAACGCCCGCCAGGTTCGCAGTGGTTGGGATGTCAAACTTCGCCAGCTCCTCGCTGTCACCGATTCCCGAGTGCATCAAGATCCTCGGGCTGTCGAGCGATCCGGCGCTGAGGATCACTTCCCTTGAGGCATAGTCTGGCACCAACGCTTGTTAGGCAACAGGGGGCAGTAAGGTACTACTTGGGACAAAATAGCACTTACATGTTGAATCCTCGCAAACGACGCCGACAACCCTCTTCCCCTCCAAAGCCAGTTTCTGCACGCGCGCCCTGGTCCGAACAGTCAGATTATCCGGCCGGGGCGTAATGAGGTCCTTGGCCGTAGACCGGAGACCCTGCTGCGCCGAGTTGATCAGGACGGACATGCCGATGGGGTTGCCTGAGTTGTGGTCAGGGTTGGCAGGAAACCCAGCCTCGCTGATCACGTCGAGCATCGGCTCAAGGTCACGCTCCCACTCGGGGGCATAGCCGACCTTGAGCGATCCCGCGTTCCCATGATTCGACGGATCCGGAGCGGCATACCTGTCCGTCGCGCCGGGGGGCAAGCTTGGGTCGAAAGCCTCGAGGCTCTTGAACCGCTGCTGCATGGACGTCCACGAGTAGCTCTCGTCGTCGACAAGCCTGGCCCATTCGTTGTACTCGTCCCGTGCCCCGAGGGTGTAGACCCCGAAGTTGATGGCGCTGGAGCCCCCGAGACCCAGACCGCGCGAATAGTCCATCTCCCGATCGAGGCATTCTTTCTGCGGCGTCGTCTTGTACCCCCAGTTCATGTGCTCGTTCTTGAACGTCAGCCACCTTTCGCCGTCGACGCGCAGGTCGACACCCTCATTGTCGCCGCCGGCTTCGAGGAGGAGCACTGATGGACTGCTGGTCGAGCTGCAGAGGCGAGCCGCGAGAGCGCATCCCGCAGGTCCAGCTATCGAGACATGGTGTTATTACTTGCAGAGACGAAAAGAAAGTAAATTCGCCTCTTTTTCCCAGTCTTGTGTCTTACCTCCGACAACGATAAAGTCGAACTTGGAGTCCATGTCTTTCGTGTGATTCTGTGTTGTACCTTTGCGCGGAACTGATTTGGAAGCAAGGTCGGGATGATGAATATTTGAAGTTCTCACAATGCACTGAAGTCGGGGCCACATGAACTTATAAAGGTCGCAACAAGAATCAGCATCGTCCAGGACCATTTGTCACAACCACAGTCTACATCAACGTCGACGTAACACTGCGTCAGGAAGGGCCCTTGACTGGACTGCATGTGTACGCACGTTATTGGCTCCAAGTCTCCAGTCTGTCTGCTGCACGAGAACCAGAACTTCAGGGATCTTATTCTAGTGCTGCTACGCTGCCGCTGAAGCCAGCGGAACGGCTTCCACAACGCCCTCGGTCATCCCAGAGGCGTCCTTCGTAACGGGGCTGCATCTGCCAACAAACATGCGCTTACTCACCCTCTTCACCGGACCCTCCTCCTGATTGTCATGATCCTGATGTGAGCGGCTCCTGAAGAATGCCATCAGCTGACTGGCTTACTGCTCGAACCACTCAAAGGCACAAGTGTGATTTGCCAAGTCACAATAGGACTGATGGTAGAGCTGACCGGCATCCAAATTCAACATGAGTGGTCCTGAAGAGAGACAAACCAAGGAGACCGCTTTATTATAGAACCACACAGCGAGCGCCACGGGGACCGTCTACATAAGGCGTCAACTGAGGTGTGCACGAGTCAGGTCCCGCGTGCTTCCTCCTCGGGCCCTTGATCTTGGCACCGACTTGGAAACGCACACAGCTCAGGTATAGAAGGTCTATTATTGGGCCACACGCTGTACTATCACATGATGGCTGTTGGTGCAGGCTCGTTGAGAGTCGCAGGCTCAAAAACATAATCTTGCCCTGTGCTTATTGCAGGATTCCCTTGGGTATTTGCATTTGATCCGGATGCATGCACCGCTGGGTTCTGCACCTCTAGGCCTTTCCCTTTAGACTGCCTTCTCGGTGCGCCAGACGGAGGCTTGGTTGGTGTTGAGTTGATCACGTCCTCCAGTGTTGGCATGTCGTCGTCGTCGTCGGAGGAGGAGGATATACTGATCGTCTCTGGGAGTCCGGCCGTTCGAGGAGTAGTAGGGCTGACTCCAACTGAGCTACTCTCTCCGACTGTCGAAGGGGACATTAGTTTGTTTCTTGTTCGTATTCGTTTGTCGGTCGGGATTTTAGGTCAGACTTACCCGTTCCCCGTCCTTCCTCATCGCCGACGAACCAAAGCGTGGCTTCATCCAGATACTGGATCAGCCTTGTGTAAACGGGGTGGCTCTCTTGGATTTCATCACGCTCGAAATTCCGCATCGTCGACAGCTGCGGATACGCCACCTTGGGACGAGGTGAGCCGTCACTTGCGTCCAGGAACAGGACCGGGTAGACCCTTTCCGGGTCCTTCATGTTCCTCCTGTTCGACTTCTCCTTGAAGTACCCGGTTGACTGGTCGTAGGTGAATCTGATCCGCATCCTGTCGACCCACGGAGATACATCCCAGTCGAGCAGCCCAATCTCGCGCAGATTGCGGTAGGGAAGGGCCAGCGCAGGACGGTAGTGCCTTGCATCGGGTTGCTCTTTGGCCCAGTAGATCTGGCCTGGTACAACACCGTGGGGCCTTTGGCTGCTTTGCGGTTGGCCGATGTCAGACTTGACCGGTGAAGCAACACCTAGATCTTCAGATGGGAGCGCGACGCCCGCTGCTGAGCTTCTTGAAGTCTCCCTGAAGTCGGTAGGTGATGAACTGAGCCTTGGCCGGTTCTTCTCCTGATGCCGGGGAAGAAGAATGACTGGCCGCTCCGGATGATAGGCCGCGTTGCGTTCAGTAAGATCAGCGCTCGTGGCATTGGGCACTACGTAGCGATCGCCTTGACGGTCCAAGGCAGCGTTGTGTTTCTCCATGACCTTATGGGAGCAGCCGAGTACTTGGATGCCCATATAACGGATGACATCCCTCTTCTCAATCCGGCTGCGTAGGCCCTCGGTCTTCCTCAGGGAAGCGTGCTGCTTGGTCCTTTGCAGGTGGCCTATTGCCCCGACGAGGCCGGTTCCCTTGAAGTGTGCGCCGCAGACGTCGCAACGGAAGATGTAGAAGCTGTCGTGGCCTGCCTTGTAGATATGGTGCTGATACGCGGACGAGGCCAGTTCCGCCATGGTGATTGATCTTGTGGCGACCAGGCTGTTGCTCAGTACCTTCTTGAGTATGAGGTCGTCTTTACCAGCGTCGCCCTGCTTCCGCCGCGGTGCTCGCATGATCTGTTTCATGGTCAGTGAGTAATGCCCGTGTATGCTCTGCTGGGGGTTCCGCATTGAGTCTTACCGGGCTATATAACGGGTCTTTCTCCATGGAAGCTTCTTCTAACATCTGAACTTCATCCCAGTAAGGTTTTTGTCTCTGAGCTCACTTGTTAGTTGAATCGCTCGTTCAGACAATGCGACTCTACTAACCTTGTACTCTTCAAAGACCTCTGCATCTGTACCCGACAAGGTCCTCTTTCGTCCGTCTCTGCCATGGACATTCGCGGCCTCGACGGGACTTCTTATCGGTGCCGTACTGAGCTCCGGGGACAGGTGTCGAGCAACAGCCAATGTCTGAGACCTGGCGCGATGCACTTTCGGTATCTCAGTCGCCTCGGCCGGCTCGTGGTCGCTGAAAAGATCTGAAGTTGCACAGTCATCGTTCCAAACAGGATCTTCGTCGATTGGGGATCCGTCGCCTACAGTAGGCTCAGGTCTGGCAGATGTCCTGCTCTGTTGTGGGAAATGGGCATGGCTCTGGTCGTTTGCAGACGTGGGAACGTCAAGGTCTTTCTCATGGAGATCCTGCTCTCGTTGTCAGACATGACGGGGAGGAAGAGATTAGACGAACACAGTACCTGTAGATGATGGCTGGTTCTCAAAGGTATCCACGAGGGCTGAATCGTCTTCTCAAAAGCTGGATTCAGCTCCACCAAATACTTGATACACCGCCTCAGCAGGGCATCTTCCGAGTGACGAAGAATGCTGTTTGTCTCCCGTAGTTCATTCCTCCTGCTCGAGTCTTGCGCCCTCTTCAGCTCCAGAGCCTTGAGCTCGTTATGCGCTTTCTGGTACGCCGCGAGTGCGTGATCGGAGGCTCGGTCATCATCTCCTGCTGCATTCATTGCCCTCAGCGCTTCATCTCTCTGCTTCTTACCCTCTGCCCTTTTCGAAGTATACTCTTCCTCCTCTTGTACGATGTCTGGCTCGGGCACGATGTTCTCCTGCACCTCTGCCAGCTCAGTCAACGCCTCTGCAAAGTTGCGAAGCATGGTATCGTTGATGTCGTGCCGAGTCGGGCTCTGCATGGCGACTATCTTCTCTTGCTCGAAATGAAGTCAACTCTCTACTGGGCTCGGTGTCCAGGGGCGCGACTGAACTGTGCCAAGCATTTTATAACTTGACCTGTGTAAGCCTTGCCTGGACCGACAATCATGTCTGGGCAACATTGAAAGGCGACCGCCAGTGTATTTGCTCCTGTTCTGTCTCATGGCGGCCTCGTTTGAGGCATTCGGCGCAGCCAGTTCTCGCCATGCACCTCCTAACCCGTGTCTACACCCATTCCCGCAGTTCAAAGAGACCGCCTCTCGAGGGCCGGTTGAACACTAAGCTCATTTACAGTCAAATCCGGGCGGCTGTGCAGGTTTTGCCAGACGCCGACCGACAGGAATCATCCCATGAGCACCTGTGGCTGAAACTACGACAACGAGGAGAGAGGCCGTACATGCAGACCGAAGTCCTTCAGGGTGTACTTAGTCCCAAACGCAGCATCAACTGATTGGCATGTTGAGGCCGAATACGCCTAACGAGTTCGTAAAGTGGCCGTAAATCTGCAGTTGGGTGGAGGTCGAGTTTCAGCAACAACCAACAGCACCAACGTCACGGGGTCGCAGGTCGAGGCCCAGGGGGTTCTTGAAGTCTATTCACTGCGATAAGAAAGTCACAGCCGGAGTTGCCGAAGGTTTTCTTTGGCGAGCCTTGAGGCAGTCCCTAATCACCTTTACAGGATGCTGAAGATCGACTTGACAACCAACATCGCTATGCCATTGAAGTTCGCTAGGGTCGCCAGAGAGCAAGACCCAGATTGAACCTGGAAGAACATATGGCGGCGCTCCAACGGTATTGATTGTTTAAAATCTTGGTTCATCACGTCCGATTAGTACCTCGTAGCTAGAAATCGTCCAGCGTATAGCCATCTGCCAACAGTTTCGTCACACTCAAAGCCGTCACGCTGAAGGGAACCTGCCCGCCTTCCGGGTCATCATCAAAGGTCGAAGCCGAAAATACGTACAGCCTATCCGGGTTACTCTTGGGAATCAGCAGCGAGCGGCTGTACGCAGCGCGACCAGGCTGCTGCTTCATCGCCCACTTGTCGACCCGGCCGACGTAGTTGTTGGTGAAGACCGACTGCGTGTCGCCGTCAGACACGATCAGTGTTCCGTTGGGTCCACCGGCGGAGGTGTAGACGACGTAGGGTGAGCCGTTGCCCGTGCTCTCGTTGGCGATGAGCGGGAAGCCGTCCGAGTAGCGGAAGTCGAAGGGGTTGTTGCCGAGCTTGTAGTAGATGGGGTAGGTGTTCTGGAAGTAGCTGAGATCGCCGGCGCGTTCGGGGAATTCGTACACGAAGATCCACTTGCCCGACGACTCGATGTGGTCGATGACCGTCATGCCGGGACGGTTGGTGTAGTTGAGTGAAGCGACGTCGTTGACGACCTCGCCCCAGTTGAGGAGGTCAGTGGACTCTTGGTGGCATAGTTTCTGACCGTGGGCCGGATCGCGCTGATCCGAGTAGAAGACACCCATCTCGCCATTGTAAGGCCTTCGCGTCTTGTCAGTGTGCTGTCCGAATGGTGCTTGTGAAGCACTTACATGATCCAAGGCTCCCAGATCGGGTCGGCCCCATTCGTAGTATTCGGTCGTCCACCCCGCGCGACGTTGCTCACAAACTCCCAGCTATGCCCTAGATCAAGACTGGCATAGAGGTCGATGTTCGTGCTGGTATTCCCGGCACTGTTGCCGCTGGCGAGGACCGTTCCTTCGGGAAACTTTCCAAAAGGCTCTACTCCACGTCAATAGATATCCCTCCAGGGAAATTTCGTGGTTGACTTACCATGCAGTTGGTACAGGGCCGGTTGTGCCCACATGCCGAGGCCATTGACCTGAGCGGTGTAAGTCGATGTATCGCCAGCACAGGCCGCAATCACTCACATCGTCCGTCACATTGCTGATGTGCGTCCAAGTCCAGCCATGATCTTTGCTCTCGTAGATAGGAAAGTATGCCAGAGCCGCATTTGGATCCTTCCAGCTGACGGTAGCAAGTATAGTGCCATCGCTCAGCTCCGCCACCCTTGGGTATAAAGCGCGGCTACCCTCTGGAGGAGTGAAAATAACCCGATTGCTGAATTCTTTATCGCATTTTGGCTTCTTGGCTTCGGCAACCGCAGTATGAGCCACCAAGGTGACGGAGACCCATTGGAAGAGCTGCATTTTGAAAGGTTGGTAGGCGTTGAGTCCAGTGTTGGATGCGCTCGGCGTTCCTGGACGAGATGTCTCTCTCTTATATTCAACCCAATGGACAGACCTATAGATCGGCCATTAACTACAAGCTCGCCTGTCCTGCATCCCCCTATGTCCGCTAGCGAAGCTCATCAACAGCCTGTATTATGCACTGTATAAAGACAACAAAAGAACCGATAAACCCTGGACAAGCATGGAGACACCGTCGGTGCCGAAGTCCGAACATATGATATTATGCAGACCTGTCACGGGCACTAACCGCGACATCGGATCAATACAGATAATGACGAGCTGCATTTCGTCTAATCTCGCCGTCTTCGTCTCGAGCGGCACGTGTAAGACGGCAAGGCTGGGATACCCCGCACAGGTTGTGTGGTAATATTGCGCCGATCTTTAATGTGACCTTGCTCATCCGGTCTTTGGTGGGCAGGCAATTTGGATCGTTGCGAGAGCAGCCCAGATTGTGGTTCGGCAAACCTGTACAGATGCCCTGGAATATGCATGTTGAGTGTGACACCTGATCATTGTAGAAGACAAAGCTGGGTCCAAGCCAAAGTTACGAGAACATACTTGCTCTCCGACATCGAAAGGTCAGCCCTGTGCCCATTCCCTGGTGCTTCCCCGTGAAAACGGTCCCTCCAAATATGGTGGCCCAGCCGGATAAAGTAGCCAAAGTCAACGCCCACAACCGCCACCCCCGGATATCAGAACGGAGGGGTGGACACCGCGGGGGGAAGGGTTGGGACTCAGCACGCTCAATCAAGCTCATGACCTTGACATACAGCAATGGAAAGCTTTGGGCTTGGACTAACTCCGCGTGGCGTAAACCTTGCGACGATCGTGTAAGTCCAGTTGGACGAAGGGTTGGAAAAGGGGGCAAAAAGTCAACCTCCTCAGTACCTAGATGACTGTTGAATGCAAGTTCAATCGACATTTGAGTCGAAGGAATTGAACCTTGGAAATCGCAGCCTCGATGCGAATGTTCTCGATAACTCGGAATGGTCAGGGCCTTGGACCAGGATCTCGGCCAGTCCCAATTCCGCTGGATAACACCACGATGGCGACATATCTGAGCGACGGTCATATTCCGTGATACGCGTCAAGGGTTGTGTATACGAACTGAAGGGAATTTGGACATTTCAGAATTCACTCCCCCTTGTATACTTGTCACCCCGCAGCTGGACAACATGTACTCCGTAAAGACTCGAGTGAGGTAACATCGTCTCTCATGAGCTGGAGTTTAGCCGTTGAAGAAACCCCGTTGCCGCGAGATTTTACCCGTTCACTTTTTCGTTTCAGTCACGCGTAAATATTGACCAGATCCAATATCCGAGGGTCTCTGTAGTCAAGCTCAGGTTCCGGTATTATGTATGTTGTCGAAAGCGTGAGATGTCTAAGAGCACCGAGCGCCAGCCTTTCGACCTCTCAGCGGTGAGACCGCCGCAACGGGCCAATCCGGCGGAAAGGATGGTAGGCACGACTTTGTCCCCAATGTTGATGCGGAGAAGCTTCGATTACCATTTCCTTGGGAGCTCCCTTGTATGTGCATCTCAAATTGCTAAGTGACCGACACTGAAGGCAGGCTTCATGAACAGTGTTGGTGCACAATTAGGAACTCCTTAAGGGCCCATGTTGTCGGAAGTTACTCCTGCTTCAACGATGGACATTTCTCTCATTCAGAAAAGGGTAGTCCTACGTGCGAGAGCGCGACATTCGTAGTGGCTATAGTCCGCGCATCTCATATATTTGAAGTGGGCTTTACCTGACAGGATCGCGCGGTACAACGACGCTTGAGCTGCGTGAACCTGGGACAGTTGCTTCAGATCACCGCGAGACGTAGGCGAAGGGTGTGAGCTGGAATTCTTGTTGGGAGTAGACTGATCTAAAACGTGGCCAACCTCGTTGAAGTATCGGAACAGCCATCGCTTTCGCCCCTATCTCGTCGGCTGATGTTTCTCTAACCCACGTGTCTGTCATCTTGAGCCGCAGTCTTGCGATGCTTGGAGTCTCTTTTATCATGACATTCTTGCTCAGTAGCTTGCTCAGCATGTCAATTGTACTGCCAAGCAGCAAATCCTTGTCCCTCCTCGTGAATTTGTAAGGCCGGCACTGGTAGACAGCCAGCTCCGTCAAAGGATTTTGTAGAAGCTTTGAGTACAGCCTTGTTGGTTATAGAGATACCGGGTGCAGTTGGACAAGCCCAGAGTCCAGTGGATCCATCCTTGGGCTCCCATGTGAAGACACTGATGGGATTGCCAGGATCACAGTGTCCGATCATCCGCCATCCGTTGAATCCTCCCATTTGTGAGCCAGGTGGACGTCGGTTCGAGTGAGCTGCGGAATATGTGATGGACCCATCCGGGGAGACGAAGATGTACTGGCCTCCGGGTACGGCAGACTTGATTCAGTCAGTACGTGTTGCTCCCCTTTGTGTGATCAGTACTTCTCACCGCTAGAGCAGTCATATCTTCGTTGACCAATGTGGTGTTGCCTGGTGGACAGTCTTCAGGGTCAAAAAGGTCGCAGTCGGTGCTCGGTCTCAGTGCACCGATGATGAACTCCGAGTCAACGGCGTTGATCACTTTGCCATCAATTTGAAGACTATCTGGAGCGTAGACAGCGAGGCTGTAGTATGGGTCGGCTGCGCTTGCTGCCATGATCCCTAGTCCTAGAACGATGTTGATTGTTCTCATGTTGGGATTCTCCAGACCTGGGTTGAGAGTGGTGGCAGTTGGAGAATGTCAGCATCAAGATGCTGAGTCAGGGAGACTTTGTGTTTCTACTGTAGTGTAGAGAGTAAATTTCCGAGGTTTTATGCAGTCATGAGGCCCATCTCGAGAGGACGGCGATGGATCTTTTTATGTGAGGCAGCCTTGAGGCAGGTGCACCTGCCAGCGCAGGGTTCACGACCTCCAAGTCTCGTGACTTTAGCGATGGCACCTCGCATCAAGTTACCACTCTTGTCTGTGCTCATCTTGGCACCTCTCAGCCTCACTTTCAGCTCTTCTGCGGTGTCCGATTGCCACTGTACCGAATGGGAGATGGACCTTCACATGGTTCGCGGCGCAAGGCGAGCCAGTTAGCCTTCCTAGATCACAACATTGCCAGCTGGATGGCAACCTCATCGTGCAACCTCACATCGAATCTTCTTCCGCACAAATCCCCATCGGTTCGGATAGCCCTTGATAACCATCACGTGCTGCTTCCAATGCACCATGTCGTCTCAGGAACACGCCTGAGGACATTCATTCTTTGTATTATTACACGTTCGGTCCCATACTGGCATATCTTAGGCCAACGATTCCTCTTCGGGCGTCATATCTCATTCTGTACATGATGTTCTTGTGAAACACTTTACACATATCGTCACGTTACTCGTCCAAGTACGGGTCAAACCCCGGCACAGAGCTTCCAGCAGCCTCCTTCAGAACATTCCCGAAGCGGTCGTCGGGCAGCTTCGGTGTTGCCGCACCGTTATACGTGTCGATCAGCTTTTGTCTGAGGTCGTTGTAGGGCCAGTTATTCCATCCTACCAAGGGGCTCCGGAACCACACGCCAAAAGGATTCTCGATATGAAGTTGGTCGTCGTCGGTTGCATGGCGGAAACAGTGGGTGCCCCAGCCATCTTTATGGTAGACAAGCAGGGGATGATCTCCCTGGATCTGGAACGTGTTCTTCGCATTTTTATAATCACCATGGCATGACGGAGCAACCCGCATGATCGATTCACCTTTGATGAAAACGATGATGTTCTCCCAGTCGTGCCGGTGACCGCCCAGGAAGCTGCCTCCAATCGCCTGGTCTTTCTCAAAATAATACTCGTACCTTCCATGGTCAGTTCAACACCGGCAATGATCAAAGGTAGAGAACTAACATGATGGCGCAGTAGCCATTGTTGCATCGCTTACGGGAGTAAGCGTTACTATTATCGAGTTGCGCCCGGCTGCGGCACTCGCCCTCCACTCTCTTTGTGGCCTTCTTCCCGGGGTTGGTGTTCCCGTTCGGATCTATGGCAGCCGTGTTATAACAGCCGTCCGAATCATAGTCAAGACCCGGTTGGAACCTGAGCTCCTGCTCACCCGCACTCTGTGGTAAAGGGGTGATGATATCGAGCTGGAAAAGAGAGTCATCCGAGTACGCCCCAACAGAGGACGCAATGCCGAAGGAGGCGAGAATGAATAAGCCTTTGTGCATAACGAACAAAAGGCTTCAAATGAAGCAACAACAATCATCGGTAAAGACTGAAATGCACGCGAGAGCAGATTTCCTCCTTGATCACCCCTATGCCGCCAGGGCAGGTGGAAAGCTTTATACACCATTGCAATCAACCATACTACTGAATCAGAACCCTCATGATACCGCTCAGGGTCGCATCGAGCTCAGCGCATGAGGTCGCGCGGTCATTGGGTGCAGCCAGATGATCAGTCTGATCCCCACCAGCCAACCAGGACGTCGCGTTGAGGTCGACCTCCCTAAAGAAGAAGCTCGATGGAGTATAGGCAAGCCACTGCCGGCAGTCAGGGGCGCGAGGTGCCATCGCCTGAACAAAGAGATCAAAGCACCCGGGATAGGAAGCGGGCCTTGTCGAGTTCTCGTGGGAGCTGGGGAGGACGCATGGACAGGTATGTTGATCAGTCGCAAGACTTTGAGTCAAGTGTCCGAGGTCATGGCAGCGTCGCAACATGACAACTCACTCTTGCCGTGACAGCTTCTGGATGGCTGTCATTTATTCTTGGCTGGGACCTACCTAGTGGAGGTGACTTGTCGGAGCCAGGAGGGGGAAATTGGCCCCCCATCATCACATCCTACGGGGAAGCAAGGATGGTGATCGAGAACAGGGGTTAAGGCTGTGCGGGGGCCAACGACTCGGAACCAGAGGGCCTCAGATGCGGGTGCCTTAGCTGGACTTCGACGTGGTGGAAAGAGGCACTCCGATTGGACACGTCGAAGATTCTGGGATTCGAACAAAAGTATGCATAATTTATTAGCAGAACATTGCGACCGTCTTGGAGTTCGAGTCAAATGCTCGGCCTTTGGGAGGTTGATTGAGATAACCCCGAAGACATTGCACGGACAATAGTGTCGCTTGCATAACGGTGTTCCTGTTGAACTACATCCCAAGCTAAGGTAAGTCAAACAAGTCGGAAGTAAAGCTCACGAGATTTCTCGACTTTGTATCAAAGTGAAGACTGCGTGCTTCGATGGGTGCCTTTCAGCAGCCGGAGCATTAGATGTGAAAGAACTTTTAGTGGCCTGTATTTTTCTCGTACAGGATTATGTTATAAATGGCGGATCCTGTGTTGGAACAGCGCCATCTTCGTCCTTGCTTTCGCTCATCGGCGAAAAGGACTGACATATCCCACCAAGATAGTGGAGAGTTTGACCAAGCATGTCCATGTGTACGGTTTCAACACTCAACCCGCACACAAGCTCCTTCAAGTCATTGGATATAAGTTATATCATGCGCGAGTGACCATTACAACATGTGGCAACGGTTGATCGCCGCCATGAAGGCAAAGCACCGCCATTCTCAGGCACCATAACAGTGATGCTGTCCCAAATGCACATCTCAGGGGGAGGGTCTTCTCCCGCACTTGCACGAGGTACGCCCACATAGATGCCGGGGAGGATCGCGGCCAGTCAGTTATTGGCGCCACTGCCAATACGCCATCGTAGTCTTGGGGATATCGCTGTGCCGCGATCGGGCTCTGTCTCCAGCCATTCGAGCAGTCTGTGAAGTAGGAATACGAAACGGGCTTTGCCATACAGCTGCTCGGCCAGGGCTTTACCGAAAAGGGTCATCTTGTGGATGAAGAGGTAGGCAAAGTTCACCAGGAGTTGCTGGAAGAGACGAGGCACATTCGGGTCACCCTGATTGTTGAGGCCTGCGTCAGTGGCTGCCGCAACGTAGCCATCCTCGATGTTCTGGGCGAGGCGATCTTCGAAACAGCCTGCCTCGATCCCACTACAGCCTACTGCCCGGAATCTGCCGCTGTAGATGCAATTTAGCGGCAGGAGTGTTTGTATCCGCGCAGTATCGTTGATGTCGCTGTGGGAAACGGTTAGGGTGGCAAGTAAAGCTGCGCTGAGAAGGGAGGACAACATCTTTCCAAGGCTGTCGTTCTGACGCTCGCTTTGCTTTTGAATTGGGTAACGCATCAGCAATACGGTACTGACATGCCTCCAGCCTCGAGTAATTCCTCTGCTCTTTATACTGCTGTACCGATACGCCTTCATCGTAAAATTAGGAACCATCGCATGTGAGTTGAATGGGCCAACAAACTGAACGGCTGTCAGTTGAGTCTTTCGGTAGTGTAGGTATTCATTTCTTGAGGATAATAGACCCTGAACTCCACCAGGATGGACAAATCTTCCGGTTTCGATGTAAACAACTTCGAACAAGATCCACCGCAGGAACGTCGCTTTTGAGAAGCCGAATTGCGTGATCGGAGCGGCAGGTGAAGCTCCCCACAGCGGGAGGGTCGATCGGTTAGTGTATACCTGACACCAAGCCCACCTTTTGCAGGGACTCTAGGTACCGCTCTATTGTTGGGCTTGGATCTAAGCTCCAAGACCCCAGCTTCTTCGAATTGCGTCAAGCTCAGAATCCGGTCCTGACTTTCGCTCTCCCCTATCTCAACACCCTCGCCTCACGCTGTCCTACGCTCACCGTGTCAGATCGGAGCCCCGACCGCCAGAATCATTGCCTGTGTCACCGTCCGCTCCGTCAATCCCTCGTGCGGCATCCCCAGACGACAAGCCGCTCCTCGGAGGGCTGGTGAGGCCATCTTGACAGGTCGTGTGCCACGACGGCCACCGCCTTCTCGAGGTCACAAAGACTCCCGTTGCACAGACCCGAGACATTGCAATTCTCACCAAGAAGCTGTTACTCGTTCGGATCATCCATTTATTCTGAGTCATGCCCCGAGCCTCAACCGACATCCTGCAATGAGTACCTAGCTTCGGAGCCCTCTACCGCCTCGACCGACTTTCTCTTCGAACGTTGCCCTCGACGGGCCGCCTCCTACCCACCATGTTCGCCTCAACCTCCTCTCTTTCCGTCTCTTCTCCCGTTTTGAGTCCGATCGACAGGCCCGAGCGCCCAGCCGAGCAGCCGGAGCTGGTGCATAGCCTCAAACACGACAGCACCATCCTCGCCCTCATCGTGAGCGATCACCACGGGTGCATCTTCGCCGGCACCCAAGACGGAGAAATCGTCGCATGGTCGCTCGCTACCTTCCAGCAGGTGCACAAGGTCCAAGCGCACAAACGCAGCGTGCTCTCCCTCTTCCTCAGCCAGGACGCCTCTCTCCTCTTCTCGA
Source organism: Sarocladium strictum (assembly GCA_030435815.1). Lineage (NCBI taxonomy): Eukaryota > Fungi > Ascomycota > Sordariomycetes > Hypocreales > Sarocladiaceae > Sarocladium > Sarocladium strictum. The sequence goes on along the minus strand of JAPDFR010000003.1, from coordinate 4,159,165 downwards.
GCGCAGGCGACCCGATCATCAGCGTGTGGCTGCCGAAGACCCTGCATCGCATCTACGAAATCTACAGTACGCACGACGTCGGTGACATCTTCTGCACGGCGTACAGTGCGCAGCATGACACCCTGTACATCGGTGCGCAGAATGCGACGATTCAGTGGGTGACCTTGAACGACCCTAGTGTGAAGGTGGCTCCTGGGTCCCAGAAGCATCCTGATCGTCGAAATCATCGCTTCTTCGACTCCAAGGCTGTTGGCGGTGCGAGCACCCCCCGGAGGAACGACGACCGGTGGGCACTCATACCGAAGGCCCTAAACGTGCTCGAGATCAACGAGGAGGCGCTGAGAAACTTCGCCCACAACGGATATGTATACTGCATGTTGATGGCAAAGGGTCCGACAGTGGAGGTCAACGCTGAGGACGATGTGCTGATCTCTGGAGGTGGTGATGGCACAATCAAGCTTTGGAGCCTCAACCCCGCGACCGGTAACGCTGAGGCTGAGACCGAAGACCACATACAAGAGATCATGACTCTTGGCCAGGATGATGCCGAGTCTGTTCTATCTCTTGCGATCGACGGGTCATTCCTCTACGCTGGCAAGTTGGACGGCGTAGTCGAGCTATGGGACCTTGACACTGCACAGAAGCTACGTGTCATTCGAGCGCATGACCGTAACATCGAATCTCTGCAGATGGGCTGGGGCTACCTCTGGGTCGCCTCGTCAGACGGCTGGGTCAGCGTGAGTCTAGCCCATCCCATCCTCTCGGAAGCCGGACTGACTAACAGTGCAACAGAAATACAGCACTACCCACTACGGCAAGTACAAGCAGTCTGTCCCGGCGAACACCAGCTCGGGCTCGCAATGCCTGATCAAGTGGCAAGCGCATCAGGGTAAGATTCTAGCGTCGGCTGTGACAACGTATAGAGGCGAGCAATACTACATCACCGGCGCCAACGACGATGATATCTCCATCTGGTCAATGCAGGCTTGTTCCCGACCAAAGTCGGCGTCTGCCCAGGAGGGTGAGGATGTCCTGCTCAGAGCGCTCAAGGACTTCGTCGCCTATAAAACTGTCTCCTCTCGGTCGGAGTATGCCGAAGACTGCCGCAAGGGGGCGACCTTTCTCGGCTCACTCTTCAAACGCCTCGGTGGTCACGTCGAGATGCTCAGCACGAGCACATCACACAACCCGGTGGTCTACGCCCGGTTTACTGGAAAAAAGGACCAGGCAACGCCAACAGACAAGCGCAAGCGCATCCTCTTCTACGGACACTACGATGTGGTGGCGGCAGACAACAAGAAGGGCACGTGGTCAAGCGATCCGTTCACCGTCAAGGGAACTAATGGTTTTCTCTACGGACGTGGTGTGACTGACAACAAGGGCCCCATCCTGGCCGCACTATATGCGGTGACAGACTTGATCCGGGCACAGAGACTTGAAAACGACGTCATCTTCCTGATAGAAGGCGAGGAGGAGTTTGGCTCCCGCGGCTTCAAGGATGCCGTGCGCAGCAACAAGCAATTGATCGGTGACGTGGATTACATCCTCCTGGCCAACAGTTACTGGCTGGATGATGAGACACCCTGTCTCACGTACGGCCTGCGGGGCGTGCTTCATGCCACGGTCACAGTCGATTCTGCACGGCCGGACTCTCACTCTGGCGTTGACGGCGCCCATCTGATGAACGAGCCCCTGTCCGACCTCACGATGCTCCTCTCCAAGCTCAAGGGGCCAGGAAACCGCGTGCAGATCCCGGGCTTTTACGATGGTATACCGGCAGTCACGCCGGGAGAAGAAGCGCGTTATGATGCAATCGCATCCATCCTGCTGCGGCGTCGTGAGACTGAAAATCGGGTCGCAGCCTCCGCGTCGCAACTGAAGCAATCCCTCATGGCGCGTTGGCGGGAGCCCAACCTCACGATCCACCGATATCGCGTTTCGGGTCCTGAGGGAAGCCTGATCAGCAGCGAGGCCAGCGCGCACATCAGCTTCCGTCTTGTCCCGGGTCAAGAGGTGGGCGAGGTCGCGCACGCGCTGGAGGAGTTCCTGTCGAAAGGCTTCGAGACACTGGACTCCCAAAACCACATCTCTGTGCGAATCGACAACGTGGCAGAGCCTTGGTTGGGTGATCCAGGCAACGACATCTTCAGAACCCTCGAGGGGGCAGTCGTCGAGGCCTGGGCGGACAGCTTCGATACCAGTGACGAAGAAGACGCGCCCGATACGGACGGCAAGACCGAAGGGGCCAAGCCAAGGCATCCGCTCTACATTCGGGAGGGAGGATCCATCCCTGCCATTCGATTCCTGGAGAAGGAGTTCGGTGCACCAGCAGCTCATCTCCCGTGTGGACAGGCGAGCGATGCGGCGCACTTGGACAATGAGCGAATCAGGATGGTGAACCTTTTCAAGGCCAGGGAAATCTTCGGCAAAGTATTCGAGAGGCTGTAGATGCAGTTCCAGAAGAAAGGCTGTGAGGGTTAATTTCAGGGGCACGGGGGGGGGGAGGCGGTGTAGAACAGATATCTAGAGTTCCCTTTTCCTTAGACACTGAATGAGGGTCATTAAGATGAGAAGGGGTATTAGAAGGAAATGAGATAACACGAGTCTATGATGATAATTGAGCCACCCAGAACTGTGCCAGGTATGCGCTCTTGGTCAACTGCATGTCGTCAAAGCTGTACACAGCCTCCATGCCCCTGACCGTCTTCTTGCCCTCAAAAGTAGGCTCGCCGCAGTCACCGCCCTCGGTGTCCAGGAACGTGAAACCAAGGACCTCGCTGACGGTCACAATCTCCTCCAACGAGAGCTGCACGAACGGCGCCGTGCCGTAGAGGAGAGGCCCGAGGTTGACCCAGTACCCTCCCGGTTTGAGGACGCGCCTGATGGTCTCGAGGTAGGACATGAGGTTCCGGGCGGTGTCTATGAAGAAGTACGTCAGGACCACGTCGTAGGTGTCTGCGTGGTCCACGAAGACGGACGTGAAGTCCCCCTCGGTGAGGAGGACGGAGGACGGGCGGATCGCGGAGTCGGGGAAGGAAAGCGGGCGAGTCTGCGAGGAGAAGCGGAGGTGGTGCGAGAAGGAGTCGACGAAGGGGTGGAAGGTCGTGGAGTTGGCAATGCTGCTGATGGGGGGCGAGGAGGTGAGGAAGCGGTAGAGGAGGTTCATGTACATGGACCATTCGTTGGTGGTGACCTGGAACCCGCTCAGGGCCGCGACGTCGTGGCCGAGCCTCCCCAGGCCAGCTCCCGGCAGAAGGACCCTCGGGGCGTTGTCGGCGTCGTCTTCGGTCCTCGCCGGGAACAGCTCCTCCAGAGTGCCGAGCAGGCACGAGAAGGTCCTGTCTCGCTCCCGCGAGCCGGAGGTGGTCCAGTCCCTCACGACGTGCTTCAGCGCCTGAGAGACGGAGGTCTTGTCTGCTTTGCCGCCCTTGTCCTCGACGGCTTTGATGTGCTCGTCGAGTTCTTGGCGAGGGATCCCGTAGAACTCGAGGCCGGAGGACACAATCTGGTCGCACAGGGCTTGGTTGCTGGAGAGGTGGTGCTGGAGGTCTGTGAAGCGAGAGGAGTAGTGCAGGTTGTGTTCCAACAGCTAGGTCGGTCGGTCAGTCAGTCGCTGGAAAGTAGTGTGACTTAGAGTAGCCATGAAAAATGTCTGAGGTACCTTCTTCTGTGACTTGGTCACCTTCTTGTAGAGACCTCTCAGCCGTTCAATCTCCTCATTCTGACGGGCATAGTATCTCGTGAACCCATGGAGTGCATCGAGCAACCGATGTCGCGGATGGTGGTTATTCCATTTTCCGCTTGACTTGCTCAAACGTTTCAACAGCCTCTCTTTCTCGTCAGCATGTCTTGGTGTGAGTTCAAAGCCTTCGAGGGAATCAGCCTCGACGTCATCGTCACTTTCGAGGATCGGTTGCAGAAAAGTCAGGATGGTCTCGTGGACTTCTGTAAGGACTGTAGACGCCAGGTCTGGAGATTGAGCTTCGGCGAGGGCGGTGGAGGAGAGAAGACCACAGGCGAGAATAGAGGTGGAGAGATGTGAAAGAAGCATCGTGAGGTTCGAAGGAGGGGGGAGAAAAGAGAATAAAATCGAAAATGGACGTCACCTAGGGAGGTGGTTGTGTGAGGTGTCAAGGCAGCCTGGCCGTTGTAAGTCGATCGATCACCTGGAACTAAGGTACGGTATCATCGACAAGAAAAGGTGACATGGACAGACGGGAGAGCAGCCACCACCTCACGGTCGGCGATTTTTCTTCAGCCTCTCTGAACTCTATTCTGGCAGCTTAAGACACCAAGGTTATTTTCAAGTTTATTTCCCAATTGACTTTTTTTTTCTGTGCCTTCATCCTTCTTTTGATCCATCCCAGTACGGAGTACAGGGCCACCCAATGAAACTTGGAAGTACCCCCCGCCGCCAACCCTCACCCAACAGGTACAAGAACCCTGATGGCACATCGTCCGTCCACTTTCTCTCACTCACCCGCTTTGCCAAGTCCTGCTTGTCTGTCCACGATCACCAATGCAGCACCAAACCGGTACCTTGAGCTCGACATTCCTTCCACCTCCATGCTGGTTCCTGCAAAGGCACTTCGTTCGTTCGTTCGCTAATCCCCGCTTGCCAGTACCTAGCCTCTTGGCCTGCCCTGTGCTGAAGTGCACCTTGATGGACTGTTGCCACACTCGGGCTGCCCTTGTGTTGGACATTGGGGAACTTTGTGAGTTGCGAGCATGGATGGGCGTCCAATGGGGAAATAAGCCGAAGCGAGAGGATTGGACGATTGATGAGGGGATTTGATAAAAGCTGCGTCCGAAGATGGAGCCTTGGCCAAGCTATGTGGGAAGCCAGCTGAATTGTTTCCAGCCGCCGTCACTCTCGCCAGCCGTGGTATATAACCATCCATAGCCTCCTCTGGACTACTTTTCCCCCAAGTCCCCCCTACTACTTGCAGTTGAAGTTCCCGTGACAAAGTCAGCAGTCTCGCGCCTCGCCTCGCCTCGCTTCGTACCGGACCAGCTCGTCACCCTCGTCACCAAGCCAAACCCAATCACAATGAAGACCACCACCTTCGCCGCCCTGGCCGCCATGGCCTTCATCCCCTTCTCCTTCGCCCAGAGCGCTGGCCCGTCTCCCACCGAGAGCATTGGCTGCGAGCCGCACGGTGACCACTGGCACTGCGAGGGTCCTCGCGAGACCGCCGCCTCCGCTGATGTCGACGGGTCTTCTTCCGTCGACCCTGGCCCGTCACCTACTGCTTCCGTTGACTGCCATCCCCACGGCGATCACTGGCACTGCGCGGGTCCCAAGACCTCTGGAGCGAGCGCTGCTGCGGCAACCCCTACCGGGGAGTCTGACCATGACCACGATCACGACCACGATCACGACCATGATGCTTCGGGTGCTGCCTCAGCCGGTCCCTCTCCCACCGAGTCCATTGGCTGCGAGCCCCGTACGTTGCCTCCCCTCGCTATCTTCCAATTCCCGCTCCATGAAAAATTTCTCTAACTTTTCTTTTATAGACGGTGACCACTGGCACTGTGACGGCCCTCGCGAGACTGCTGCTACTGGTGGCAACACCACTCCCACCACATCCGCCGCTTCTACTACTACTACCCAGACCGGCGCCGCTGAAGCCATGATGGTTCCCGTCGCTGGTCTTCTGGCCGTGGCAGCATTCGTCCTGTAAACAGGACTGCTTCTTAATGGATAATGGGACATCATCATGGGGTCATGGAAAATTCGGGTAATAAATAGACTGCATTCAAATTTCTGTACAACTTACAAATTTAGACGGGAGGCCTTTTGGCTCTCATCGCAAACCCTCCTTACGAAACACCGGCATCGACGCCAATGAATGTCATTAGAAAGAAAAAATCGATTGATCCAGGAGTCACTTCTGGTCCTCGCAATCGGCGTCTTTCACACTGCTGGTATTCGGGGGGAGTATGAGGTCGTAGGTTGCGTTTTTTGTGACGTCGGCTTACACAAAATTAAGCTTCTCTGTAAGCATCTCCAGCGAACGAAGCAGATCTTCCACAAAAGATCGGGTGCAGACTAGGGGGGGGGGGGGGGGGGAGAAAAAGAACAAGTGGGAAATCACTTGATTTTTCACCCGGACAAGCTAAGATTTCTTGACAAGGGGTTCGTTCCTTGCTCGGATGTTGGATTCTGCATGAGCACGTTTTCCGTCGCATGCCACACCATCAAGGTCCTCAGGAGCGTGGCTGGAGGTGGAGCCTGGATTTGGGGGTATATGTACTTTTTTTGCATCCCATGCGGCACACCAAGCACTAGATCGGACGGGAGTGTCAGAATTTTACGAGTGTTTAGTCTGGCTACCCTCCTTCAAGTGGAAATGGAAACGGTAAAGTGAGATGATCCTGTAACCAGGAACAGTGATTGGAAGAGCTGTAGACTTAGTGGTGGCTCACACGCTACGTAGAAGCATAAGAAGACGACTCAATATAAGGCCAGCCAGACCGGGCCTCGTAGTGCCCATAATTCCAACCAGAAGGGAACTGTAAAAAGATGTCCAAAGCGCGCCATGGCGCTATACAATCTGACCAAAGCATGGGAAACACCCTAGTCCGTCCTCTTGGCTCTCGCCTCGTTGAGCCGCTTCGTGATCTTGGGGATCCCCCAGTGCCGTGCCGTATACCACTCCACAAGCCACCTCGGCAAGAAGGTGGTAGCGAACCAGACCAGGCCCGTCATGCCTCCACACCAGAAGTTGATGGGCGTGCCCCCGATCAACCCGCCGAGCCATCCCTCACCCCTCTCGACCTGGTCGACGAGCCGCCTGGCGAAGACCTCCCTCTTCATGGTGTTGGCCTTCTGGCTGAACCCCAGACGCCAGCGGAAGACGTCCTCGACGGGCTTGTACAGCGAGCTCTCGGGCAGGGTGTCCTCGAGCTTCGTGTTGGACGACGTGACGGTGCCGGTGACGGAGAGCATGACGCGGACGTTGAAGGGCCGCAGCTCCATCCTGAGGGCCGACGTCCAGACGTCCAGAGCACCCTTGGACGCGCTGTACACGGAGCCGAAGAGGTAAGGGACGCGCGTGGACGCCGAGGACACGTTGATGATCAGGCCGCGCGTGGCGATCAGGGAGGAGATGAGAAGCTGCACGATGCGCATGGGGCCCAGGACGTTGGTCTGGAAGACCATCTGGGAGCGAGAGGGCGAGCTGTCCAGGAAAGGCGCAACATCGCGAGCTCCGCTGAGTTGGGGGGGGGGGGTCAGTACCACTACCATCCATGGCTGGTTCCAGAGTGGGAGAAAGGACGAAGCTCACGCGTTGTTGATCAGGATGTCCAGCTTGCCATCCGTGAGGCGCGTGACCTCCTCAGTGCACGCCTTGATGCTCTCTTCACTGGTCACATCGAGAGCGATGGCAGTCATGCCTCTGGCAGTGAGGTCCTTGAGCACGGCAGGGTTTCGAGCAGTGCCGAGGACATGATAGCCTGAGGACGGGGTGTGATTAGCTAGGTACTGTTTGCTCTCCTACTCTGGGTCCTGTCGCTCGAGCTTGACAATTGAGGCTCCGAGCTCAAACCTGCTGAGGAAGAGATTGGGCAATTGGGCGACACACAGAGATGAGAAATGACGTACCTCGGTCGAGGAACTCATTGGCGAGTGCGTTGCCGATCCCGCCAGGTGAAGCTCTACGCAGGGGATCAGTATTCTGTCCGTCTTTGAAGCTCACTCAAACCAGAAAGACTGCTCACCCTGTGATGAAGACCGTGCGTTTCCTGGATGCCATTTTTCGTCTGTTGTGACCTTTTTTTTTTGAGGGAGTAATACTGTTTATACAAGCTGCAAGGACGAGGAGTTGGGTCGCTTATTGGGGAGAATTGGCAATGGAGGTTGTTGGTTGATGATGATGCATGTGACGGTTGCTTTGTACCTCAGCAATGGCCGGTTTGAGTTCGGCCGCTACGTGACTTACCCTGCAACACCACAAGAACCCTCCGGTTCGGCATGCAACGAGCTTATCGGAATCGCGTGGCATCCGCCGGAAGCTTTATTCAGAGTCGTCTGTCTTTTATTGTTGGCAGTGATGCGCTGCTTGGGCGTTGGCGACCAGATTGGGGGAAGCCGTAAGTAAAAGAGGCAGCCTTTGGAACGGGGGATTCTTTGATCTGGGGGTGGTCAGCTCAGGTCGGTAAATCATGCACTGCAACACAACCCGTCATGAGAGATCTGGTCCCTGCATTTATGGAATGAAATCGCACCCTGAATTACATCATGTGGGATAAAAAAAATAAAAAAATCACATGTCATTATATGTGTCGCTCAGAATGCGTTCATTACCCAAAAAATCTACCATGATGGAATCCCCCAAAACGCCGTCAACCAAGTCGCTAAATCCAAGCAACCACAAAGAGCACCTTGAGCGCGAATCGCCGTCTTCCTTTTTTTTATATATAATAAAAATGACCGTCTCACGTCTTGCTTCTACCGGGTCCTGAAACCCGTCTTCATCTCTTGACGTCGTCATAAGGTTGATATTGCGGCGGGTGTGCACCACCACCCGACAGCTCAGCAGCAGCAGCATACTGGCCGTGGCCGAACGGCTCCTGGCCGCCATCCAGCTCATAGACCGCTACGGAATCAGGGGGCAGCTCTGCGATTGTTCCATGAGGCGACGGCGTGGCATGCGACGATCCGGCTGACTGGCCGTTGCTCCAGTTCGGTGGTGCACCGCCCCAGCTGCTGAGCATAGCGCTTGTGGGCGGTGGACTGGCCGCTTTGCTCGTCATGTTGGTCGTCGATGGAGAGAAGCCGCCGCCGCCGCCGCCGAGCCCCCCTGGGGTGAGAGCTGATACGGAGGACCACTGCCCGTCGTTTGGGCTGTTGTCGAAGTTGCTGCTGGGGTGGCCGGAGGATGGCTCAGTGGGTGGGAAGGTCGTTGCGCCGTGGTAAGGAGAAGGGTTTCCCGAGTTGGTGTTGCTCATGTTCATGTTCATGTTGCTGTTGTTGAAGTTGCTGTTGCTGTCGGTTGGGAGCATGGGGTGCGATTCTTCAGCGTTTCGGCCACGGCGGCGCATGATGAAGAACACGACGATGACGGCAATAGCTGCGACGCCTCCAATCGCGATGCCCACGATGGCGCCGGTAGAGAGGCCACTGCCGTTGCCGTTCTTGTCCTTGTTGCTGTCGCTAGTGCTTGTGGGCGCGATTGACGAGGTTGTGCTTGTGGAGGTGCTCGTGCTCGTGCTCGTGCTCGCGCTCGCGCTCGATGTACTGGAGGGTTGCTTTCCGTTGGCGATGGCGTAGAAGTCGCTCTGGCTGATCACGATTGGCGTTTCGGTCTGGAGGCATGCGTCGGACATGATCTGGTAGACGCGCTTGACCAGATCCTCGGAGACCTTGCCGAGGCATTGTGCCGTGTTGGTGACGAAGTCGCCAGTGTTGGTGCAGAGACACTCGTTCAGAGCCGTGTTGTTGGCAGCGCCATTGCAGTTGCTCTGGTTGTTTGCTTGGTTGAGGCAATTGAGCGCACCGTCCGGGTAGAGGCCTGAGAAGTTGGAGTCGACAGCGAGAGCGATTGGCGAGGCGGCGAGGGCCAAGAGAGAGTAGACAAGGCCTCTGGACGGTGATATCCGCGTCATTCTGGCCGCTCTGTGATCAAAGGTGGGATAGAGGAGGACGGGTGAGAGATTTGTGTCGAGGTCGACCGAATAGGGCGCGTTGGAGAAGAAGCTCTACTCGCGAGAGAGTTGCGAAGGGACGTGAGGGGAACAGTTTGTACAGTCAGGAGGAAGACAATTGCGAGAGAACTGAGGCAGGCGCCTTGAACGTAGAAAGATTATTTGCGGCAGCGGGTCTGACGTTGTGGGCGGGTTCCAGTGCACAGACCGGCCGGGCCAGTTGTTGACTCGAGTTTAGTCGAGGGGACGACGCGGGACATGAGACAAGGAGGAAGACATCAGATGAAGGCTAAAACAAGGGCACGCGATGATATATGAAGCGTCACTTTGTCATTAGTTTGGTGATGCCGTGCGCACCATCGCCAAATAAGTCAGGTCAATCCAGGTCAGGTCAAATCAGGACTGGTATGAAGACACAGAGGAGGCATTACTGAACATAGGAAGAAACAGGAACAGTTCAGTAGCACAGGAGGAGGAGCAAGACTAAAATGATTAGGATTAGCATGGCTCAGGAGGGACCAACAGATTGGGTTTCGGTGCAGCAAATGAGGCTGAGGCCGAGGCCAGGACGGGGGGGGGGGGGACCTGGAGCTGGTGGCCAAGCTAGACTGGTCTGTCGGCATCCCCAGTGCCGAGTGCAGATGCTGACATGAACAGGAAGCCGGGGAATACCCATCGTTTAGAACAGCAGGATGACATACGATGGAACAAGACGAAGCGTTTTTCTCAAGTCTTTTGTGATTTGCCCAAGGCGGAGGTGACGATGCGCAAAGCGACTCCGTGGCCCTGCTCTCGCGACGCGATTCCACGACTCGACAAGGTCCGGGGGCGGGTTCATTTCAGGCAAAGCGTTCTTTGCAAAGATTCCAGACTTTTGATCGTTCATGGCGCCAGAACGCCCAATTTAGCAACAGGCCAGGAACTCTCGGATTTCTATTTCCTTTGCTCTGCTCGGAACCCATTGGTTCTGATCCCAGCGACAAGGCAATTGTAATTTTCAACGGGACAATTAGGGATGCTCATCAAGAGTCCTCCTAATACTGGGTGAAGACAGCACAGCACGACACAGCACGCATGAGTCGAAACACCTCATCCCGGCGATGTACATGTACATACAAGTGGATCGCATGTATTCGCTGAGACAAGCCACACGGCAGCGATCCCCGCCCCGGTCTGAAGGAGGTACAGCAGCAGGCTACCTAGCATGAACGAATAGTCTCGAGGCCCCGTCCATGAACCATGGAGAATGAAGATCTTATTTCACTTGGTGTGCACACGAGGGGAAACTAGAATATAGGTATGTTGCCAGGTACGGAGCCCATAGGTACCTCCAGTCAGATGACCCCTGAGATTGGTCGGCTGGACCCCGCCGAGATGGACCCTCGTACAGACGCTGCTGCTAATTTTAACAAGTCCCCGAATTCTCGTGCGCTAGTCCTGTCGACCTAATCTACCGTCTTGTTCGGCCACGCTTTCGCCCTTTTATTAGTGCTGGTCCAGCCACCGCCACGCCCACATGCGCTATGGAGAGGCTCATCTTATCATCATGATACTATGTACTGTGCAACTAATAGTAGTTTATAGTTGTACCTACTCCGTACCTAGTAACGTTACCGTAGTTGTCAATAAGCCTTTTGCAGATGGGCTTGCTCGTTGTCGTTGTCGGCACATTTTCGACTTCGAAACGGCCAAGACTTTTGCCACGGCGTGGCAGAAAAGCTTGTCTGGTGGGTTGGATGTGGCGATTACCACGTGTGAGATGCGTTGAGCTGGCAGATGAGATCTCACTTCGGCTATGGCTCGATTGAATTGGCGTCCTGGGGGGTTGGGCTGAGGGTTAGCATGGCGAGGGTCAGACAGCCGTGTTAGATGTCGCTGGCAAGCATATCTACCCGTGCTGTAGGATACGGAACAGAGCGCCAAACACAGCGGTTCAGACTACGGTTACGCACTACGGCCTAGATCACACAATGGCGAGCACCTGGTGTGAACCTCATCTGACGAACTTGAGCTGGAGGAACCCGAGCATTGCGCTTGCGATAGGTTCATGAGCTTTTGTTCGCTTTAACGTGTTGAAATATATCACTGTTCGTGGCTCGGCGTGTAAAGCCTGCTATAAGGAAGCGCGGAAGCGTTGCGCAAGGGCGTACTCGGTAGTGGCTCGCCCGTGTGTGGAAATGGCTTGTCGACTTACACAAGGACAGCACAGGCAATGAGATCTACGAGGTCGATGACGAAGGGAACCTGGCGAACCCCTCGACAGTGGTAAGCCACCTCCGATGACCTCACGTCGGTACTGCATTCAGCGACCCTATCACACTTCATTTCTTTTGTTCAAAGCCCCCTTCCACACAGCCCAAGAGCTGGTGGCCAGCTGGGAAAATTCGCATCCTGTTCAGATGTGACGGACGTCCCAACGGTCCGTGCAACGGACGTGGCAGCTGATGCCGCGACCGCACAAAAATTATCATTATTGTTTTCTTCCATTACCCAAATTTCCTGCGAGCCTTTGTACAGGCATATATCGATGACTATTTTATTTTTAGTGATACGTTTGAGGAGCACATGGGTCACCTTCAGCTGTGTCTGGAGTTGTTTTCAAAAAAGCGCCTCCATATCTCTCCTGATAAGTCATTTATTGGTTACCCATCTGTTCGTGTACTGGGATTTTAAGTCGACGCTCTTGGCTTGTCTACGATATATGCTCTGCGCCAACCTCCGTTTGGCTTCACTGCTGATATTTTGCTCGCGGGTCGCGAATCGTACGATGCTCTAAACGAATAGATTGTCCCTCCACTCAGTATTAAAGCAGTTCTCGTAACGAGGGTAGCACGTTATCTCGCGAAGATTAATAGCATAAGCGCGAGTTAGGGTTACTGCGTGGGGGTTCGCCAGGTTTAGTAATATATTAGCGGCGTTTAAAGATATTATTAGTTATAAGGACAGTTAAAGCAAGACAAAAGGGGGCTTTAAATAAAAGAAATGAAGTGTGATAGGATTGCTGAATGCAGTACCAACATAAGGTTATCGTAGGTGCAAGGGAAAGGTGAGTGATAGGAGACGGTGAGAAAGAAAGAAAGAAAGAGGAAAGAAGGAAAGAAGGAAAGAAGGAAAGAAGGCGACTCGGGACAGGGACTATTAGCCAGCTATGAATGGGATACCTATTAATACACCTAAGCTAGATGGGGAATTTTATACCAAACTTTAGGACCCCAGACTGGAGATCTATCTTTCTTAGCAGATTTATCGTTTACTATATATAAAGGATTCGGTAGTTACGATGTCATAGCTCTTGGACTTTATTTGAATCCGCCTCTATAAGGTATGTGGGCCGCGGAGGCCTACCACTGTCGAGGGGATGGGAACCACAGGTTTACAGGTACGTTCTCTCTAGCAGACTAGCCTTGCCACATACTGCCTTCTCGTCTCCTGGCCATGGCGGGTGTGAAAAAGGAGGGTTGTGTCATGAGCAAGAGATCCTGGCACGTGGTATTATGGCGAGATAGCTACCCGATGCGGCTCTGACAGAGCTTGGTGAACTAACTGACCGACCTCATTGGATCGCCATCAAGCTTAAGCGTCGGGCTTCTACTGGGCCTCGCGCGCTCCCACTTCTTTACAATCATAGCACTAGCAAGGTTATAAGTTGATTCATTCCATCAGTCTACCGTATACGACCATACCTACCTAGTAGAGAACACGGGATCCCGTCAAGATCGCTTGTTCTAGTGCCTAGACTCCCATTTTTTAAGCGCCCACTTTACTAGAATAAGCTTGCCATGGCGTCCATTATCAGCAGTTAGGAGACACTCAATGCGCCATAAATGTGCCTATCGGGTACCGTTTAAAAACGGTATGGTTGTGGAAAGAGGACGGAAGCCTCGAGCTGACGCAGCATACCCTGGTGAGAATTGCCGAATATCTTACTCAGCTGGATGTTTACGGACATGAGTTTGAGGTAATATCTAACTGAGTTGGTTGGCTGACATTTACATCTTCGCAGGACTGCAACGACACCCTGTAACATAAGCGGCCAGCCAATCTGGTTCAACGGGCTAGTCGGTCGGCATGGCATCACTCGCGACATAGGAGCCCTTAGAACCTCCTCACATTGGCCGCGAGGGAGTGACTTGTAAGTTATACAACTCCCTCTCTCATTTTCAGTTTCGATAAAATCATAACGCGTATGAGCCAGATCTCCCCTGCGTGTATGGTGACGAGAGTCCAATCCCACGGCAGTACCTCGACAAGCTGATTGAGGTGATTGATCGCGAGGAGTTTCTTCTTAGTACTCCAACCTCGTGATCTTTTACTTGTTGATAACTTCACAGCCTCATGGCCGTGAACCGTGGGAAGGGTGATCGAAGGGTCCTCGTCTCTATGTGGGATGGCGCGCATCAACCCGCAGCTTACTAGAAGACAGAACACAATATTTCCCTGGTTGCGTACCTTATGGTCACAATAGATATTATTTTCTTCTACTCAGATAGAACACCCTGAGCCCTGCAAGCTGCTGACTGTATCAAGCTTGGCCTTGATGGGGGCCCAGGCTAGCCATTTCCTTGCTAGACGGGCTTGTGCGGCGTTCCGGAACCCCCCCGCGCCCGATCCCGCCGCCCGCCGCAAGGAAGCCAAAGATGGCCATGAGGGCACTGTCAGGATCATCGATGATGCCGTAAAACAAGCAACCCAGCCTCACCGGCGGCGCCGACAAGGGAGAGCATGGAACGGAGAGAGGTCATGCCAACACTGCCGACAGCGCTGCCGACAAAGGGTATGAAGAAGAGTAGCCCCCTGATGAAATTGAGGATGAACTCATTTCTCTCCGCTTCCTTGATCTGTTTGGCCTTCTCAACAATCTTGTCCATGTTTTTGACAGCCTCCTCCATGGCAAAAGCCGGCAAGGACGCCGAGTCGACGAGGTCGAGAGCGCTAAGGCTAAAGTCCATGTCCACGTTGGCCTGTCGGATCTTGAGCCGCCGCAACAGATCCTTGGGTTCAGGATAGCCCTCACCGATGATGTCTTTAGGGTCAAAGACCTTGACTTTGTCCTTGACAGGGAAGCTGAAGAATTTGTTGGCATGCTTGTCAATGCAGTCGAGTACGTCTTCGCCAGCGAACTGGCAGCCCTGTGGCGTACTAATGCGAACAGTATCAAACTTGATCCAGCTCTCCTCGATGCCATACTTCTTATAAATGTCCTTGAAGAATTTGTCCTCGCCCTGCATGATTCATGTGGTGTTGGGCACGGGAGGCCCTGTACCAGGCTCGTTGGAGTCCAAGAGCTTGTACGGGCAGGTGATGTCGCGGAAGCCGGGCCCAGATTTTCAATCATTGCCGCGAACGCAGTCCTCCCAGCAGGTTGCGAACGTGCAGTCATTGCAACAGTTAAGCTTAGTGTACTCTTTGCATTTGAAGTAGTCGTTGCCTTGCTCCGATATGAACTTGTTGATCTGAGGTGGAACCTGGTCCTCGACGTAGCCGGCGTATGTCTTGAACTTTTTGTCGTAGCCGTCATCGACAAGGGCCTTGTCGTTCTTGGGGGCTGATTCCATGATCCGAATCTCCAGACCAAATATGTATCGGTTCATGCAATGGTCAGAAATATCATCAGCAACCTTCTTCAGCTGGTCAAAAGATGTAGAGACCTTGGTGCACTTAGAAAAGCGATTCCTGATTATAGGATGGTTGTCGTTGTTCTTTCTGTTACTGTTACTGACGTCCCTAATGAATTCAGTTATCGGGAATGTCAGGGGCCTAGCAGAATTTTCGAGTCAGTACTCAGAAAGAGGGAGAAGCGGAAGCTGAATGAACTGGGAGACATACACCGGGATACTCCCAATCGAGGTCGATACCGTCGAGGCTATGCTGGGAAAGAAAGGCGTCAGCAACGCAGGCGAAAAGATGACCGCCTTCAAGGCAAAAGTACTTCCAGAGCACGGCGGCTCAGGAGCATCAGGCTGTGATGAACGACTATGAGCACATGGAGACTAAGATGAAAGGATGCAGATAGGAAAACAACGCAATAGGGATGCTGGCTCCAGAGCGCGTTGATTCCGGCAGCCAAAATCTGTAGAGTGTATGCTTTTGAATACAATGGGCATATTCTATTCCTTATCCAATCCAAAGTAGAACTCACGGTACAGCTCACCGGGCACATCATCCTCAGTGCCCTTAATCCGCTTATCGTACAGTTGACGGGCCTGGTTGTTACTGTACTCTGCAAACGGTCGCGCTGGGTATTTCTCGAACAATTGCTGCTGGCTATACAAAGAAGTGCCCTCGGGACCCTTGGCCCTAAAGAATACATTTTCTGTTGGCAAATGAATCTCCTCGGCTACACTGACCCAGCACGCGACGCCGTCGAGGCAGACAACTTGTAGTTCTTTCAAGCCAGTGAGCAGCCGCAGCTTGCTGGACTGAAATCGGAAGAAGACCTCGCCGTTGACGCTCTCGAAGCGAAAACGTTGAATCATCGGCGTCTCTGGCTGCCCTTCCAGCCATTGGGTGTCCAAGGGCCCGATAGAGATCATGTCGGCCTCGAAGTTGACCCAGGTAAAGGTTTGACCCCTTACAAAGGCACGCTGATAGAGGTTCCTCTTGATGGCGATACGCCGGGACTCGCAGCAGACATGTAGAACAGAAGGAGCCCTCGAGAGGCATCGAACCTGCTCTGATTCACCGTTCTTGTTCGTCTTGATCATATGGCGGCGGATCTCCACCACCCGAGGCTCCGGGTCAACGAGTTCCCAGACGAGCTTGCGAAGTTCGGCTGGTAGAAGGCTGAATTGGTGAAAGGGCCGCAGCTTCTTACCCTTTCCTTTGCTTTTATTGGGATCGGGCAGCTTCCTCTTCTTAGGCATGATTGGTGATTACGACCTTCACTTGGTTGAAATGAATGGACGGCGAGAGGATAAGTCAAAGAGTGAGGTCTGTTGGGTCCCAGTCAGTCAGATCGGATCAGGTCGCTTGCCTCGGGGGGCGACGGCGCAAGATCAAACCCAGAGGTGCAGATGAATAATGCAATAACCAACAGTGACACATTTAGATCAAGCTCTTGATGCTAGATAAAAATCAATCCGAGATTCAGCTGCGTGGCGGCGAGACAGAAAGAACCCATGTGAGGCGATTATGCTGTTGGTTGAAAAGGTACAGGCCAGGTAGACTAGAGCTGACTTTACTTGCAGTGTGACCTGCCTTAGCAGTAGCGCTGGGTCTCACCGTAGCATCAGGGCCGACGGAGTCGAGTCGCCTTACGGAGTGGGGCCACATCATAGACGGCAGGCAGGCAGGTCCTGACAGACAAGGGGGGCTTGCCTGTCATCACGACCATTTGAAGATTATTGGGATTGGATGGTTCAAAAGGGCCTGATCCTCCATCCCACGAACGAGGATGCATCATGATGGTCTGTGCTGTGCTACGGAAACCTCCGCCTAGGTATGAGCCGCTCATACACATGCTCTCAAGTCTATTGCGTGTCGTTGGCGACGGACGCTTGTCACGATGCCTTCCCTTGTACTGATAGCTAGCCGACCTCCACCCGTTCATGGTTGACATATTGCGTCCTATCCATTCTCCTCTAACTCACACTGTTGCCACAAACAAGCGGCATTAGTGACTTGTGGCAAGTATCTAAGCGAAGGACAGACAACAAGAGGTCTTCTGGCTTTCAGAACCCGGGTACATCTGTGATTCTCAGGAATATATAGTTCAATACCTCAGAGACAAAGTACATACGACCATACCTAGTAGAGAACACGGGATCCCGTCCGCTCTCCCCTAGTTAAACTGCTAAGGGGCTGATTAGTAGTTGGGTCGGTGACGACCAGCGAATACCGGCTGTTGTATGTTTTTTTTAATTCATTTTATTTTTGCTAGGCTAGTATTTGGTAAGTAAGTTATTACTGAGACGCCGTGTAGACCATTGGCGGGAAAGTCTTCTGACCCATCGTACTAAGACCCGCTGTCTCTTACACTTCAGCCTCAGCCTGCTCGTCGTCGTCTTCCTGTCGCTTCTGGCGCTGGCGCTTGCGTCTCTGCCGCTCTGACTGGTCAAAACCCGCTCTCCCACTGCCGGCATTTGGCCTTTGAGGGGGTCTCGGCCTGGCCATTTCGGTCGCTGGAGGGCGGGGGCCTGGGTCGGAAGCTTGGTGCATTGCGTCGATCAAGGACCTTATGCGCGTTGCAAGGCTGGAAGACGAGATTAGGAGCCATTTGGGTCTAACCAGACTTAAGAATGCGGGGGATACTATGAAGGTCTCGTTGTGTGGAAGAGGGGAGAGGGAAGAAGAAGGTACAGAGAAGAGGCCCCACGAATCAAGCACAGTCAGCGACCTGGTAAGTATCACGGGCCCTCTCTTTGACCAAGCAAGACCCCATATCGCTTATAGAAGAGACGAGATCGGATAGAGGAGACCACTAGAGTTAGATACACGGGAGTGTTGTATTGTAATGACAACAGGTAGTGCCATGGCAATTGGCTTTCGCGCGTCTGGCGTCTCCATCAGAGGCTACCGTCCTCGCTCGGCGTTGTTGGAAGTTCATCACTTAGACCCGGCACATTGGTGCTAGGCCCAGTCTGGGGAGGGTCCGCTGGCTGCTCCTCGCTACCTTCGTCTCCCCAAGCATCATCGTCCTCAATCAAGGGACGATCACGAGTGTCAAAGTGACCATTCTCCCTATCGAGGAGATCCTCCTACCTATGCCCCGTCCAGGTCGTCATAGAAGGAAGTGGGCGTCTCAACATATGCTAGATTACCAGCATACTTCTGGCCGTCGCGCAGAGGCGGCACGGGATCTGCATCATCTGCTTGGCATTTCTAGGTGAAGTTGACCAGCATGCCAACGTGGCAGCACTGGTGAAGGTTGATAGACCAGCCGATCCAGATACGACGTGAGGGCGCTTGGGCATCTGTAAGCGCTCACGTGTCTGACGCTGTTGGCAGCCCAACAAGACGGGCTTCAAATGGCCGGGAAGGAAGCCGTCCAGCTCTCGCGGCAGACCAGACTGGCTTGTCCCGGTACCTAATCGTAGCATGACTGCCTGTAGAATAGTGTATGAGACAGGGTTGGATGTTGACCTACGTTCTATTCTTGCTACTCTTCTGGGCCCTATTCTTGTTGCTGATCTATGCTTCATTCCTATTGCTATTCTGCACTCTATTCTGACTACTATTTCGTACTCTGTCTTCTTCCTATTCTGCTCGCTATTCTCTGCTCTATTCTTGCTGCCATGTTTGTGCCCTAATCTTGTCACTCTGTGCCATATCCTGAGTTGCTATTCCGTTTCCTCGTTTGTAGCGACAAAGCGTCAGAAACACGGATGCCCGCCTACCTGCAGCGGCGCCCGAAGATGAGGCGGCCACCAGCCGTCGGCATGATACACTGGCCATTGGCTGCATCGCTGGTGTCTCTTCCAAGCATCGGGAAAACAGGGCTGCCCCTGGTTTGGGTGGTTGCAAACCGCCAGGACGTGCAGGGAGGGTTCCATCATCGTACATGGTTGGGCTACGTGTATGTCGGTGGCTGTCGGGAAGTGCAGTCGTCACAGGTCCTCGTCGCTTTTCTTGGTCTCAATATTAAAGCCACGCATGATTCTGTCATCACCACGCTTCCTCGCATCTTTGTGCCACCCTCCTCGACCCTGAAGTGCTGCTCTCCATCGTCCACGACATGCTGCACCTTTGACATCGGCTGCCTCAACGTCTAGCGCCATCGATCAACGCGCGGCACTTCTCGGAGTCTGTACAGTGGATTCTAGCCACTACCAAGAGCTCCTAGTGTCCGTCGGAGTGGGCTTGAGGGGGCCATTCAGCTGGCACTGTCGACGCTATAGCAGGATCTTCAGGGCCTCGTCCCCTCTCCAGCCCCTCTTCCCGGCCACATTTTAGCGCCGCGGCATCGGGACAGGCGGGGGCACCTCCACGCTCAGGCCTCCATCCTTCACCGACTGTCCAGCTTCATATTGTGCATTTACGTCGCATCGCGTCTGTTTCGAGCCTGTTCTGCTTTTTCTCTTCTTCTTGTTCCTGTCTCAGCTGGTCTGAGTTGAGGCTCAGATCCGCTTGCTGCTCAACATGCCTCTCGAACAGACCATTACCATTGTGAATAACTCGGGGAAGATCATCAGCACTGTACGTATATTCTTGGTGCCCAATGTTGGCGAAGTGACGCTGACCTCCAGCCAGGGAAAGGAGCTCTTCTCCATCTTCAAGGACGCAAAGGAGTCATATCTCGATAAGAAGGCCGAGATCAAAACACTTCAAAGAGCTCAGACATTCGACCAAACCCGCAGTGTCAGCGGCCGTGGCCGAGAATCCGTGTACGACTACGACCCATATCGCACCGACCGAGCCCTGCCAAGACGATCTTTCGACGAGTATAGCGAGGCAAGCTCTAAACGCTCGTACAGGACTAGATCGGTCCGATCTTATCACCATGGCGCCGATGCTGTCCCGAGGAGCAGACCTGCTCTCACCGAGTACAACCTCAAGACATTGAGTGAGGTTTCCAGCGTCGCACCCAGTCGAGCGCCGCCAAATGCATACCGGAGCCCATTTGCCGAGACCATGACTCGCGATCTTGCGGATGCAAGGAGCATGGCAATTACAGAACGCAGGCCGTCTGGTCAACTGGCTCGCAGACGGTCACTCTCGGAACTGGATCAGAACAAGGCTCTCGTGCGCAAGCCCAAGGAAATCGACATGGATCTCGCATATGGGAGCATGCCTCCGGATCTTGAACACATGGTCGAGCTAGATCCGAACTACGATGATGGCAAGAAGGCCAAGCTCCTGGTGAGAAAGGTCGAGGGCCTGCTCACAGAATGTGACTGTCTCAAGCACTCGGCCGGTGCTATCATCAAACGCCTTCAGGAGGATCCAAACGCCGCCGCCTCCGTGGCTCTCACACTGACTGAACTTTCCAAGGTGGTTGGGAAGATGTCCCCTGCCGTCCTTCCCATCTTGAAGGGCAGTTCGCCAGCCGTCTTTGCCCTCCTAGCCTCGCCGCAATTCTTGATTGGAACAAGCATTGTCGCTGGCGTCACCGTCATCATGTTTGGTGGATGGAAGATTGTGAAAAAGGTCAGAGAAAATCAAGTCGCCCGCGAGGCACTCGGCTATGAGGGCGTCCCGGATGGGCGACCTGCACCCTTGCGCACCCAGAGTGAGGTCAGTGCCGGTTTCGATGAGGCCCTCATTGTGGACGATGAGCTCAGTACCATCGAGTCGTGGCGACGTGGCATCGCTCCCTTTGGGGATGATGCAAGCGCTGATATGGAACTCATCACCCCCCAAGCCGATCGTGTCCAACGTGAGCGTGCCGACGACGACACGCGGTCCCGCCGCACGGCCAAGACGGCCAAGACAGCCAAGTCCGGCCGCTCCGTCAAGACTCACAAATCCTCCAAGACCACCAGAGAAGACCGCGATCATGAGGTTCCTGAGCGGAAGAGCAGTCGTCGCGCCACAGCCGAGAGCGTTTCCGGAGCAAGCGAACGCAGCAGCAGCAGCCGGAAGAAGCATCATTCGTCATCAAGTTCGTCCAGCAAGAGCAAGAGGAAGGAGGTCCGTGCAATTGAAGATGGCAAGAGCCACAAAGACGACGCTGAGTTGGTGATGAGGCCGAAGATGGGGTCGGGGAGCAATATGCTCAAAGCTATTTTCAAGAACAAGGAGCGCGAGAAGAGTCTAGTTACGGCATGAAGAGGAGGATGTAATGACTTACGACGATCACGGCAGTCCTGGAGTCTTCCCCCCTTGTTCATTTGACAAGGCGTTGGTTTTTGTTTTCCCCCATAACATTTAGAAGCCGTGTTCTTTCACAGTTAATATGTCATCAAGAGATTTTCTGTACATGTATCTACAACTCTTTCACCCTCGGCTTGAGGTTCGGCACGCTCACAACTTGTGCATCTGCCATGTCTCCTCCACGGAAACTGTAAGTAAAGGTGCCTACCCAGCCCGACGCCGCACCACCATGTCGTCCATTCTTATCGATGACGACCAGACCACTAGACACCTCAGGGAATTTATCCATCATGCGACGAACGGCGTCTTCGGCTGCCTCTTGCGGGCTCATCCCGCGGCGGAGCGACTCCACTGCCTGATAGCAGGGAAGGAAGCGCATCATAATGTCGCCGTCGCCCTGGATGATCAGCCTGCGGGTTTCGACAGGACCATGGAGATATGTTCAAGGCTTACCGTCGCACCACAGCCTCCCACGTCGCTATCGGCGTATGAGCCAGATCCAACTATTGGCCCATCACCTACTCGTCCAGGAACCTACTCGCAGAATTAGTCAAATGCCCTCCCTGGCTTGGGCCCGCGGGCCTACCGACCTTATGCGTGGCCCCATTGGTCGTTGTTCCAGCCGCCATGCGTCCCTTGTGATCAATCGCAATCATCGACAACGTGTCGTGGCCATGCTGCTTTCCGTCATCTCTCCTCGACTTCTTCTCCAGTGGCTTGTATGGACCACATGAGCCCCCTGCATCAGGCGACACGTCAACGCGATAATTGGGCTGACAGTCCTCCTCTCTCCACGCCCTGCACCTTTCCTCCATTTCCGGCGTGGAAAGGCTCTCCTCCTTGAAGCCCATCTCCCTGGCGAACTGGGTGGCAAGATCGCCGGACAAGAGCGTGTGCCTCGTATGCTCCATCACCGCTCGTGCTACCCCAATGGCATTCTTGACGCGTCTCAATCCCGCGACCGCGCCGGCGTTGAATGAGCCGCCGTCCATGATCATCGCATCCAGCGTCGTCTCACAGTTCTCGTCCGGGGAGCCGCCGAAGCCCACTGAGCCATCACACTGCTCATCCTCGCATACCGTGCATCCTATCGTCACCGCATCAAGGGCTGGAGTCGGGGAGCCGCATGTAGACGCGTTGGGGAGGAGTGAGAGGAAGGCTGCGTTGGTTGCTGCTTCGAAGGGTCCGGACCAGACGTTGGCGACGAAGGGAAGGCCAGGTGCCGATGACGCGGATGTGAGATGGGCGACACTGAGAAGAGGTAGCGTAGTAGAGACCTTCATAGTGGCTGGAAGAATTTCAGGGTCACTCAGGGCCGGAGGTGGTCAATTGTAATCTGTGAAGCGCAATTGGGCGCGGAGAAGATACCTCGGTGGCGGTGAGTTGCCATTGAGAGTCGGATGGTCAATTTGGTGCTGACATGGCGTCGGTGAGAAGCCGTGTCAGTTGGAGATAGTGATGTGCGGGGTGCACCATTGACCTTCCTCATCCAGCAACAACAAGAAACACTACGACGACTTAGATTGGACTCACATGCGTATGAGAACACATCCAAGTACGCAAATTTACGGAATCGAAGAGACATCATCTTGCGTGTTCAAAAATGATCAGCCGCTAATTCGCGAGGTCGTCCAAAGTGCGGTGCACCGTGCCGGGAGCTACCAAGATCAGTACCGTGAACGGATCCCTCCGAGTCCCTCTCACTCGACGCCCCGAAAAGTGAATTGAAGGTAATCAGCTATATTCGTGCTTCTCATCTAATTGCCTGGTGTCGCACCAGCTGGTATCTCTACAGGTCCTCCTGGAGAAGTTGCAGTTCTCGCTGTGAGCACCTCGACGCCAGTCTCTGTCACGAGGAGAGTATGTTCTGCTTTCCCGTTAGTAATCATGCTTCATTTAATGCTTCGTCGAGATTGGTAAACTCACCAAATTGCGCCGTCCTCTTGCCATCTATGGTGGTGTTCGTCCAGTTATCCGGCCAATACACTTCCTTAGGTTTGCCCAGAGTGAGAATCGGTTCGATCGTGAAGGCCATTCCTGGCTTGCATGTGCCGACTGCTTTGTTCTTTGCGTAATGAGGAATCCATGGAGGAGGATGGAACTTGGGCACGGTGTCAATTAAAATTTCTTCTTTTGTTTTTCTGTTCTCTGGAGCCATGTGACTTACCTCAGTGTTGATGCCGTGCCCACCCCATGTAGCGACAACGGAACAGCCTCGTGAGCGAGCATGCGCTTCAATGACCGGCCCGAAGTCGCGGATCGGCGTGCCAGGCTTGACAAGGGCGATGGCCAGATCGAGTGCTTCACGCGTAGTTTCGATCAATCGAATGTTGTCTGGGTCTGCCGAAGCACGCGAGCCAACATAGTATGTCTCGTTCAAGTCCGCATGGTACCCTTCATGGTAGATGGAGATGTCGAGGTTGAGAATGTCTCCGTCAAGGAGAACCCGTTGATCTGGGATACCGTGACAGACGACCTCGTTGGGTGAGGTGCATAATGACTTTGGGAACCCTCTGTAGTTGAGCGGTGAGGGATATGACTGGGTATGTGTCAGCATGGTCGGTCGTGATTAGATGGTCATTCCACGTTACCTTTCGCTCAATGCAGGCTTTGTGGCAGACCTCGTCGAGGTAGTCGGTCGTCACGCCAGGCTTGATCTCAGCTGCGACAATGTCCAACACTTCTCTCGAAAGCCTGCAAACCTTGCGCATGGCCTCCTGAGCCTTGGCGTCGAGGATCTGGATCTTGGACCGGTTCAACCGGCTCTCGCCCTTGGGGATGCCTGTCACGCTCCAATCGGGATGCTTGATCGACCTGGGGATCGT
The DNA here is from genome assembly GCA_030435815.1 of Sarocladium strictum. NCBI lineage: Eukaryota > Fungi > Ascomycota > Sordariomycetes > Hypocreales > Sarocladiaceae > Sarocladium > Sarocladium strictum. Next base: position 4,134,938 of record JAPDFR010000003.1, on the reverse strand, counting down.
CCTCATGGTAGATAATGGGTAGACTGGGCGCACCGAGCCCGTGTACGCGTATGTTGGCCACGGGTTGTAGATTGAGGCTACGGAAATGTCAAACGTTGGGCCCGTGCCGAATACTGCAGGGTTTCCATCAGCTTACATTTGGCTTGGACTGCCTTGTGAATCGCCTTGTGCGTATTCTGCGTCCAACGTCAGCTCGTGTGCTGAGAATAAATAGCATGAGAACAACTGACCCAGCTCTTCTTGAAACAGTCCTGTGAGCAAAAGGAACTGTCCTTCAGACCTAGCTTCAGGCATGTAGGACACTGAAGTGAACCAGCTGCGTTTTCACAGTCATCGCCCATGCACGCTTTAGCCGGCGCAGCAGATGACTCGTCAGCCATGATATGTATTTGATTCGTGAATACCGGTGTGATTTAATAGACTGCCACCCAGTACTGTAAGTGAGGGTGCGAGAGGTAGCCGAGGGCGATGCGTGGTGGCGACTAACGAGACTTCCTTGAACTTGCACCATCGTGAGATTTCCTCGCCCCAGAGAAAACTAGCAACCCTAACCCTGTACACCTTTTCACAGTCCGGGCAAAATGAAATTTGAATACGAGCATACGCCTAGAAGATCGCTGGAAAAAAGAAAATTGGCCTGGTCATAGATTCAGAGTATATATCGAGAACATCTTGTCGCTCACCCTGAAATGCTTTTCCACTGCATGTCGAGAGAAGGCTCCAGCTGTTCTCCCGGTTGCACTGTTCAGCCCGCTCGGGTTTTGCCAAGTTCGGATGGTTGCAAATGTTGGCATTATGAAAAATCGATATAGAACAAGATGATGACATCGGGGGTTTTAGGCGAGACAACGCTATTGTGACTTTCGTGACTTAGGAAAACAGAAGGATGCTTGAAGGGTTCTCTTCGCAAAGACGACGAGTCCAATCAGTGCACCTAAGCTACACACTCGCCTGTTCGAATATTAATGTTGTCAGTCTTCTTGTCGAGGGCAGCGGTAGGCTTATGACATGAGATTAAGTTCGTTGAAATGACTGGTGCACCTCGTCAACGATATATTTAGGATATAAAGATGAAGCAGTTGCAGGTCAGCAAAAGCTTCAAATGTCGCACTGACCACGGGGGAAAGTAATAGTATGCCCACGGCTTTCCTCCCAGGGACAATGTCAAGGGACCACGCAAAAAGAGCCATGTGCTCATCGGGTGTCTGCATGGCATTGATCCTCGATTACGCACGTATTCCCACCCGTTTTTTGTTACATACAATAAGAGGATGAACTTGCCATAAAGGTGCACGTGGCTCATTACCTTAAAACAAACTCCATTGCGGAGTTTTCGGTAGGATTCAGGGTCAAACAAACTAACGGAAGCTCGTCCGAACTATGTAGATCTGGGCCTCGCTTGACGCCAGGGTTCAGAGCATAAGATAGATGGCTAAAGTGTGGCTTCGATGCACAGAATACAAAGATGATGAGGTCGAAAGAACCTGAGTGACTGTCAAGGAGACTGGGGAATTGTCTCATTGAACTTTCGAGGAAACATATGTTGTAGCTTCGATACTTAGGTATAAGTACCATCTGATCAGCGTCGCACCAATTTTTATTTGGCAGTCGATGGTTCGTTTGATCCATGGCCAGCAGCAACCGAAGCAGGACAGACAAACAGAGTAGCAAACATGGCTAAGAACACGATTTCGTTGGGCCGTGTCGCGCACTTCCTCTGGGTCCCAGGTTCTGCTGTCAAGCTCTGGGCTACTGCCTACAACAACCATGCTGTCACGCCACTCGACTTGATGTCGACATGGACTTGAACTGTGGTTCAGAGCCGACATGGTTGACCCTTGACTGGAAGCAGATTGCGCCCGGTGTCGCAACGCCTGGATCCGGGCCTCGGCATGGTGTCTGGGTCAAGCAGAGCAATAATAACTATTTCCACAGCTTGAATGAGCTGTTCAACACCGTTACTGGTTACCGTGCAGAGTACTAATTGCCTAGCCTTGACCAAGGTCTTCGATTTTGCGTCACACGGTGGCAATGTTTCCGTCCCGGCCGGTACGAGCGCTGCTGAACTGGTTGCTTCTGTGGGTACATTGCTCTCCAGCCAACAACAAAACATCGATAATCGAAGCAGCCGGATGGTAAGTTCATCATCGCATCATCTTGCAAGGAGGCCTCTCTCCACATTTCTGCCTTCGATGGCAAGGGCGAGATCCCATCTGACCCTCTGATCATGTTCAAGGCAGGCAGACGTGGCAAGCTGTCGCACGTCCAGACAGCCCCTGTTGGCGGTATGAATCTTCGTGGCTTCAGCCTGAATGCAGATGGTACGCTTTGTTGCTTCAGCACTGCAGGGTGATAACTGAGTTGTCCTTATAGAGGGTAATACCAGGACTGGCAAGTTTGGGGACTTTGTCGCTTGGGCTACGGTTGGAGACGGTGATGGCAACGGTCCGAAATACGTATGATAAGTCAGGCGGCTTTTGCAAGTGGCCCCGATGTATCATGCTGACGAAGTTGTTCAAAGGTCCTGTTTGCATGAGCATCAACAACGGCTTCCACCCTGAAGAGATGTGACGGAAGACTTGTGAATTGAACGGAAGAAGTTCAGCACCTCGTCCACTATCTATCATCTTCCCGATGAGCTCAAGATTTTGTGTTGTAGGGCGGCATGTTAAGGTCGGCTGTGCCAGAAGGTAACAACTTATGAAGTCCGATTCACCAGGCCAGAGTGGACTCTCCAAGACCTGGCGAGGTTCAACCAACCACTCTCATATCAATCTTCCAAGAAGACATGTGGGGTTCAGTGAATACTTGACATCTGTCGACAGAGCCGTCTCGGCTGACGGTCCCTGTTATCGGTGAATTATAGGCCAGCACAATCAACAATGACCCAACCCATTCACATTATCAATCTCAGCATCTCCCTTCACCCGTCTTTCCATTCCTCCGACCTTCTGGCCGGGGTCCTCCCGTGTATAAAAAGAGACGAAGCCGTTCCTGGACATGCTTTTCTATTTCTTTCATGGAGCACGGGTGCAGTCCTTCCAACCGTTTTCACCACTACAATTACCATCACCACCCAAGGTATCCCTCCTTGATGATATCCAACCTCCTCGATTTCACATTTTCAAGCAGTCTAATCAAATCGCCGTCTTGAAAACAAGTCGGCGCTTAGCACATTCATCGTGTCTGAGTCGTCAGGGCCGAAATCTCTACGCCAGCGATCGAAAACGCCGATAGGAGTGGGCCAACAATCCGCAAATCACCATGGCTGACCAGGATCCTCCGTCTTTCTCATTCGGAGGTCGTCCCGACATCATTTGGATCAGCAGGAAATCCTCCTTTGCTCATTCCACCAACCTTGAGCTTGACCTTGACAATATGAGCGGGCATGATGCATGTAAAATCAATGCATTTGTTGAGAATCGCACGAAAGCGCTCTGTGAGATCGGAGCCCAATTGCACCATCTGAAGCTGAGGTCTCCCATCAGAGAAGACGAATTCCTAAGACCTCTATACTTTCTCACGACTCTCATCCAAGCGTACTGCCTAAAGCATCTCTTCTCTAAGCCTGAGCACTCAGTCATCAGAGCCCACATCATGCGATATCTCAGCTGCGAGGAGGCGCAGTACAGCTTCGCCCAGTGGATCATAGAGCTCAATGTGATTGCTTCTGCTTACATCACCTTTAACTCCCAAGCAGCTCTGACGCCGCTTTCTGAGCGAGTTACTGAGCTTGAACGCCAAGTGACTGCGTTGAAGAAGAGCAACGACGGATTGCTAGACCACATGGCAACTTGGGCAGAGACAACAAGGTCTCTCTGACTCGGCTACGCCATATCTTGGTCAGTTCTTCCCTCCACGCCAACGTCCGTGGCGAGCTCAACATCGTCATTTCGCGCTCTTGGGATTGAGTGAGCTTGTCGCGACTGGCGGGCATCGACGATGGGATAGTTATGAGGGGGATGGAACGAGATCGACAAAGGTTCGAGGCTGGGCGCGCGCGGTTTGAGGGAGAGATTTGAGGAGCAAGGGATCGGAATCAGCAAGGCATGGATATGGTCCAGGACTGAAGGATGAGATAGCATAGTCACGAATATGCTGTGAGCACTGAGAAAGTCCAAGGCTGGGCCGTCTACCAACAAACAATGCGAGAGCTTGATTACACTTTATGGTCTTCTGGTGAATGAGCATTTGAGGTGACCTCTCCTAGAAGCAAATAAATGAAGCTAAAATACTCAGACGGTAGGACAGCAATACGGCGCCACGCACACGAACCTCACATGTTGGCCAAAGCCATCAAGTGCTCATTCACTTGGCCGTAGCGCGAGGATGACATTGATTGGCACTCTGTCCCATATCATCCCATACATCTGTTCCAAAATACAGCACCCAAAGAGGGAAAAGTTCAGCTGACTGCACGTAGATACGCCGCCGCCTCGTCGTGCCTAGTGGCCAATGCGCATTTATTTAGCGAGGTGCAATCAGCATAATCCGGTTGTAACGTCATATTTCTTGGCTGTTTAATTTTGTAGAATACTGATCGTCCTGCCTCTTCGCGGTAGAATATAGTCACCTTTCTGCCAAAGTTGAAGCCAAGCTTGGCGGTGGTCAACCAGAACACTACCATCAATGAGTACCTACTCGGCATAGTATTTGATGCACCACACCACCTGAGCAAGACTCTGGTCTAGTCGAAACGTCGGGGTGGCCTCAGGAGCCGCATAGCTCATATGTGGAAGCGAACGTCCAGTGGCAACAGCAGTCACAGGCGTCGGGGTCACATCTCGGCATCCCTCAGAGGCTCAGACAAGGCCTCGAGGCATTTCATCCTCATGCCCAAGAGACTGTAGCAGAGACTATGGGCCGTCTGAAGAACCACCACCATGTGACGAGGCAGCAGTATCCTTAAGAAACGTTCCCAAGAGATCGTACAAGAATCCGGGTTTGCCTGGCGATTACTGGGCACCGTCAACCCACTTCCAACGCAGGGTCCTCATCATCATCGTAGCCAAGACATGCTGTCTCGAATGCATCACAAGCTCGACAAGTTGAACAACCAACTCAACCATACCATCTCCGGCGAACCACTTGCCGCAACATAGCCAACAAAGCCAGCGTCAACTACCTCCTGTGTCGGAAAGCGGTCATCCGGGCAATGTTCCTCCTGACCTTCGGCATGCGGTACAATACTGACTGAAATTCATCAAGACAAAGCTTCACATCGCTGGTCAGCTGCCAAACAATCCTGCTTCCGTCGCAACCTTCTCACTGGGGGGGAAGGGCGAAACAGAACTACACGAGCGAAACGCTCAGCGGCCTATCCTAATGTTTGGCGAGACGGTTGGATGGAAGAACAGTGTGGGATAAAGAACATTTGCCTTTGTGGGAGCTGATAGACCAGGGACGAGGGGTGCTCACTGGCAGAACGTAGAGGTGTTTTCGTCCATCAGGGTGACGCATGACAGGCTCGTCGAGGCATTGTGAATCTGATCACAGAGGCAGCATTCTTAGGCAGACTCGACAATGACAACATTAACGGTTGACCCATGAATACATTGGAGTGGTCTCAGTGTAATCAGGACATTGGCTCAGATGATGATGACCCTTGTTGACCCGAATTATGCAGCCGAAAGCTGACCATCAGTGCCCAGCACCTGCCCGGCACCCGCGCGAGAAGACCAGCCACAGATTTTCTTTTCCCCCTTTTGTTGACCGAAACCTGCAAGAACCTTTCTCGCCGCATGCTCCACGAACCTTCTACTCGCATGAAGAGGTTTGATCAACTTCTGCTCGAAAATCATCGAATCGACTGCAGTCATCTGAATTCCTGTCTTTGCACTCCCTGAGCATCACCACGTTCATCAAATGGCTCTATTCGCCGGTCTAGCGACACCAGCACAGTCTGCTGAGGCCATGGATCTTTCTGAGAGAGTGTTCGAGTTGGATGATACTCTCGTAGATCCCAATCCCCCAAAGCTTGCTGGAGATGGTTTCTTTCCCAACAGTCAACCTCTAACATTGGCTTCGGATGGTCTTCCATGTGAGACAGTGCCTTCAGCACTCATCCCCCATCTTTCCATCGAGGGAAAAGAAATCTCTCCTCACCAAAGTATCGACACATCTCGCAATCGTATGCTTTCCTTCTACTGCTCCAACGCCCATCGGTGGCCACGGGTTGTGCAGAAGAGATTCCTCGAGCTCGCCCAAATGCGTGCCGACTTCTTCGTCTATGACAGCCACCCTTCAGAAATTCGATTCTGGAAGCTTGCTGCATTGCCCCCGTGTGAAGAGCCTCCGTCAGATGCAGTTGCTGGCATGGCGGAAGTCTACGGTCGGCCGTTGAAGAGGCACTTTCGCGCTGATATGTGCGACACAGGTGCTTATGTGTTCGCATGGGGCATGCTTCGCCGCTGCTCTGACTACATGAACATCTATTACGATGCGGTCCGGGCCCGTGGCGCTTTACCTGACTTTGAAATCACCGCTGGTGATTTTAAAAACGGCCAAACTTTTCCGATGACGCCTGAAGTCTCGGAGGGCACACCCCCTACTCATTCTCCATCGGCCTCGAGCCTGGTTGTCCCTTGGGATGGCCCGATCCATTCCAACACCTTGGGTGGTAGCCCAGGCTCCAGCCTATTGCCTGAACACTCTGTCAGGCCTGAATTGCCATGCCGTACTCACTCGGACTTCAGAGCCGTCATTTCTGTTGCATCCACCGGCATCGACCTGGACCAAATCGACAAACAAACCCGCAACTACCAAGAGGGCTGGGGCATTCTTGCAGTCACACTCAAGGCAGCCATAGCGGCTCATCAGGAGGGGAAGTTCTCCACACGGACGGTCAGAACTCAGGCGCTCACTCGCTTCCTTTCACGCTTCGCGGAAGTGCACTACGGGGTTGGCCAACACGATGCATTCTTCGAGCACTTGCTGAAGAAGACTGTAAAAACGGCTGGGAGAACGCCTATCAAAACCGTCCTTGTGAACCTTCAACGAGAGGTCATCAACATGTGTGCCGCACAGAGATTCTTCGCCACGACCAATGAATGCGTGGAGAGGTTATCAAGATCCTTGGAATCAATCGGTACGAAGGCTCCTAGACGGCTGTTTATGGATTGAAATGCCACAAACTTGGAGCTCCAGAAGCTGACAAACAATGGGGGCACAGGTCTTTCTTAGCAGCCCGCATTGCTCGGCTCGATGAGTGTCACAGCTGTGACGTTAAGGCAACTTGGAAAATTACGTTTATGAAGAGGAACCGAGAGCCAAGCGGAACCATTCAAGCAGGGAAAGATTGCGATGTTTTGATAGTTTGATCGATCGTTTGTCCATGTATTTACTGCAAGATGAAGGGCACTCCATACTGCCGTTGGTTACGAAGCATTGAATTCTGAATGTACTTAGAACGAGTCGCAAGATTGTTAGATGTCCGTTCAGCACACACAGTGCGTTGAGGTGAAATTGATAATCACCCATCTGTTTACAATTTGACCTCGCCTCTGTACTATTCTGGTCACTTGAACATTCGCTTGTTCGCTCGCTGCTCCCCGTTCCAGAAGAACGACTTGCGCCGCGAAATGCCCTAGTTGCGATAATTCTGTCTCTCACTCTAGTACTTACTCGGACATTGGATGGATGTCAGTGGAGCTTCCTTTGACACCTCAGCGACGATTTGCAAGCGTCACAGTCACCTTTACACGAGCTCGTCGAAATGTACTAATGTATCACCACCGCTACTTCTACCCTCTTTAATCGGATCACCCGCTTGCCACCTACTTGACTGCCTCCAACCCTGTAAAATCGGCATGGTCCATCTCTGATGGCTGAAACAGGAGGTCTTGTAAAGATCGATGGCCCTGTTGAGAAAAGCGACTTGAGGCATCTGACAAGGTGCCAATCTCGCTTGACAAAGATCATTCGACCCCAGAAATATTGACGCGAGAGTGTAAGCCAAGCCGCTGCGTTGAAGTTCCTTCTGGTTCCCGCACAGGCTCAGACTGTCAAATTGTCCCAGCACTATGAGACTCTGAAGCGTGGCAGATGTAAGTAGGATCTCGACAAGTCTCGTGTGAAATCGCTTGTTGAAGCCATGCCTACTGGCTGCAACAAAGATGCTTTGAGACTGCTGCTTTCGAGCTGACGCAAGTTTGATGGCAATATCAGGGAGCTTCTCATGGATGCGATCAAGCATTGCCTGCGTTCCCTCGCCATGCCTACAGAGGCGGCCTTCGCCCAGACCGTCAGGGTGGTCTACCTGAATACCCAATGGCTCCGAGTAGTCCAACTAGAAGGTCCCCATTGCAGAGTCCTGGAGTGTTCTAATGGCTCTCTCGTCCGTGTACACCTTTACCTACGGGGTCACGATGGTCCCATACACGTCTTAGCTACAGCGTGAAAGGCTTTCCATCTCGCTTCAGGAGGTGCTCTACCTGTGTGTATGCCGCTGAGTCCTTTGCGACATGCTCAGGCGTCATCTGGAGACTTGGTATCATTCAACGAGCATGGGTAGTATCCGCGGCGACGCCTTGGAGACCGTTGGGAAATGGCTCGGAGTTCATCATGTCCAATGCCTCACTAGTCCAAGGATGTGAGAGTAAGTGGCTGCATGACATCGCGATGATAGGTGTCGGATGAGTTGAACTAATAGAAGAAACTACTCTACAGACTGAAGATTGTTGCACCTGAACAGAGAGAGTTGAATCTTCCTCTGTGTAGCCCTTATTCGTTTTAGAGACGCATGTCAACCTCTCTGCTACAATTAATGGGAGTTTCGCCACCAGACTTGCATAGTCTGTACGTCAATATTCTGCGTGGACTCCTGCTCAACCTCAAGGACACGGAACTGAACGACTACGCGAAGCATATACTTTGATAGTGATTTCCCAGCCTCCTCATCAGCGGGCTGCCACGAGGAAAGATGCTCTCGAGGACCTCGGACCAATCAGCCGAGAGGCAGGCGCAGGCTGCTCGGGTAGCCCACTCGCCAGGCATTCTCATTCTATCACGGATTGTAGTCGTGGAGAGCAGTGTTCGCAAAGCAAAGAGTAGTAATTGAGACGATTGTACCAAACGTACTAGTAGGTAGGCAGGTACAGCAAAATTGTGTGTGTAAATCCTGAGTTGCTCCAGTGGTCCTCAATAATCCCAGTCACTGTAGTAGGTCACCACGACCCAACGTGGGCTTGGGCTTGACAGAGTTGACTGCCGTATCGGCCGGTATGTCCTGTACGGACCTGAACTCCTCTCGCATCTACCTGCTTCTACCTCATTTGCAGAGAGACTCGGCCATGAAGTCCACCAGCTTCTGCATGTGGCCACTGGTGTTGTCGTATAATCCAACATGAGTTCGGCCAGGTACAACATACAGCTCCTTGGGCTCCTTGGCTTTCTCCATGGCCCTCTCGCTCTGGTACCTCGTGTCCGCGTTCTCCCCCACGATCATCAGCAGCGGCCTGGGTGAGATGAGATGGTTGAAGGCGAAGCTGTCGTAATTTGCCCTGAGGCCAATGCCCAAGACCGCCTCGTGCTGGGTAGACATGGGGTGCTGACCTCGTGGGGTCTTGTAGTAGTCCCAGGCCTCGCGCATCATGCCGGTGGGAGAAAGGTCCTTGGGCACCTGCGCCTCGTCGTCCGGGAGATGTTGGACGCGCTGGACCTCTCCCCCCCTTGCGACCTGGGTCCGTGCGTCGGCGGACATCTCCAGCAGCCCGGCGAGCTGCGCAGGCGTGACCTTGGCAGCCGGGTCGCTCAGGTTGCCGTTGCGCGTGAGGTCGCCGAAACAGGCAGCGCTGACAGTGGCCACGGCGCGCATTCGAGGGTCGCTCTGCGCAGCGAAGGGGACGTACCCGCCCGAGGCACAGATGCCGAGGACACCAATGCGGGATGGGTCGACAGCGCCATCCAAGGTTGACAGGTAGGACACAGCGTTGCGAAGGTCGTCGGCCCGCTGGTAGGGATCTTCCAAGTTGCGTGGGCTACCCCCGCTCTCGCCATTGTACGCGGCATCGAAGGCCAGAGCGACGAAGCCGGCTTGCGCGAGTTGACGGGCGTGGAGACCCGCGGTCTGTTCTTTGACGCCTCCGAATGGATGGCCTACGACGATGGCTGCTTTACGTCGGTCTGCCGAGGCTGTCGGTGGTTCGTAGAGGTGGCCGAAAAGTTGGATACCGCGGCTGTCGAAGCTGACGGATCGTGGAGTAGGCATGGTGGTTATTCTAAGGATTTGTCTTATGGATGGCGTCGGTATTGATGATTGTAAGCTGCTCCCTCTCTCACTGGGACTGGTTGCTACTTATACAATTCTTGGATGTTCGCTGAGCAGTGTCCGTCCTCTTCCCGTTTTATCCGCCAACTCTCCGTCTGACTCCCTGTCAAATGCCCACTGCAAAGATCAAGCAGATACGGAAGCTCTTCCTGCTTGCAATACTCCACGCAACTATGAGGTTCGCAGAATGAGTGGCATTCCCCCCGACCGCTGCCCGACACCGTCCGAAGAAATCGGCCCCACTTTCTGGCTTCTCGGGGGATCGGACCCGGACCACGGAGTTAAGGAAACGGGGCTGCGGACAGTCCGCACATACGTCTGAATGGGTTGCCTCAATTTCCTGGATTCATTTGAGAGTACCAAGCAAGTTCAAAGAGGAACACATGTTTGTCCCTGCTCGCATACTCGCTTCAACGTAAAGACGATAACCCAAGCACAGGCCACTAAGAGTGGGCCTAGGACGCGTGGTACTGCACCCGGCCACGCAGCCTTTCTCTCAAGTGCAAGCAGCTTGGCCGTGCTATTCCTGGTTGTAAGTCTCGAGGAACTCGTGGCCAGGACCTATGTCCGCCGCTCTCCAACGACCAAGGTTCTGTTTCAGCCTTGATGGCAGCCAAGGCAACGACAAAGGATCGTTGGCAACGTCAGAGGCCGTCAGTCGTATGTACTGAGATTGTCCCTGGCCGATATTTAGTTGGAGCCAATTCGATGGCTTTCTGCGTCTTACGGCACAGGTACCCTGCTAATGGACAGCCTCATTTCGCTTCCCATGTCGCTTCGTCACCACCTCTTCATAGCCCTACTTCAGCCTCGCTTTGTCCAGGGCCCGTCGCATGTCCTTCCCCGAAGAGGCTATCGTGGACGTTTTGCTGATGCTGGAACGCGCAAGCAGTTCTATGCATGACCAGTTTGTAAGAAAAGGTGATCATCATGGTTGCTGGACATGATTCGATGACTACTGTTCGTGTTTGCCTCGTCATACATAGACCTCGCGTAATGGAAGCGATACTTGGGACTTAAGACATGATGTCTAGCCTGCTCTCTGTCCTATTCTTGTAGAGCGACCATGAGATGACCCCAGCCCGTTACACCTTTTGGCGTCGTGAAACCCTTCGCTATCCTTTTTCTCGGCACCTCCCGCTTCCATTCGAAGCTCACGCATTCCCACAAGTTCTTCGACACGTTTTTACACCCTTCACTATGGTCATCTCGCCTGGATTCATCGCCTTCACTGGCATATGCGCTGCTCTCCACCTCACCGATGCAATCTTTCACGCTGATGGGGCTGTGAGCCTTGAAGCGCGACAACTGCCCAAAGAGTCGATGCCCTTTGAACCCATCGCTACCGTTTCTGACTGGAACTGCCTTGCCGCCATCGTGGAAGTAGACAAGACCTTTCCTACTCCACCGCCCCAGTTGGCCGAGCATATGGATCATGACTACTGCATCACCGACCTACCCAAGAACCTCTCCGCACAAGCCTCAAGCTTCGCGAACCAGTGGTCGAGTTGGACCAGCGAACATTTGGACGAGATCAAGAGTGCGTGGAAAGAATGTCCGAGTATGACCAAGGAGATCGATCGTGTAATCAACATGTGCTTGGAAACGGGGGCGTTTGGTGAGCCTAGCATAGCGCCACGGCAGATGCCGTTGCTACTGGCGGCTGTTCTTGGGACAATCGGGGCTTTTGGCTCGCTAATCTGATGAAGGAATTGGGAGGGGAATAGTGTTCTGTAAATGAAACAGACAACCATCATGTTCATTGTGAAGGTCTTCCTCCAAGCCTCAAAGAGTCAAACTAGGTTTCTACGAAGGGCAATACATCCTTGCAGAACTGGTCGAAGCCATCGATGAAGCAAACATGGCCGGCGTTCTTGATCACCTTCAGCTCCACCTTCTGCGGCTTGCCTGCTGCCTCGAACCCTTTCTCAATCCCTGCCCTCATCGTCTCCATGGTCTGGGGTAGGTTTGCGTCATTCTCGCCAACAACGCACAACGCCTTGTCCACGCCGGCAGCGACCTTTCCGAACAGTGGCCTCAGGTCGAAACTCGGGCTCCTGAGGGCGTGGCAACAGGTCTCGAACCCATCAATGGTCGTGCGCCGCATCAGGTTGCGCATGCGACCTGCTTCATCCGTGTTGGACTCCAACCACGCCTTGCCGAACCAGCGTTCCAGTGTGCCCTCGATGATCGACTCCATGTTGCCTGCTTCCCTTGCAGCGGCGACGCGAGGGCCAAAGGCGTCATCAATGCCTGCATTGATGGGTGACGAGCTGATCGTGTCACAGATCACCAGGCGCTCGACGATGCCAGGGTACTTTGTGACGAACTGGACACCGGTCGCAGCGCCCATGGACACGCCAATCCACCCGTGGAGCTTCTCGATGGACAGGTCTTTCAGCAAGTGGTAGACGTCGGCGGCCATGGAGTCGAATGTGTTGGCCTCAAGTGGCTGAGGAACAGATGAATCACCGTGCCCAGGCTGATCGTACCGCAACGTACGGAAACCTTTGGCGTTCAGGACCTTGACGACATGATCCCAGACCGTGAAAGGCGCAGTCAGAGAGTTGGAGAGAAGGACCACGGGCGCATTTGCCGGTGACGTGTCGAGCGCATAAGACAGTGACCTGGAATCGGGGAGAGAAACAGACGATGCGGGGTTCGACGTCATCTTGTAGTGATACTGCGAATCGCTTGACGGCAGGATGCAGACCTAAACAGGCTTACGGCAGCAGAAATCTCTTTGATCCTTCTAAAAGACTTGATGTTTGTGATGTAATCTTCCACGAGTCCATCAGGTGAGATGATGTTGGAGACGGCTGTTTGTGCCAGCTTGACGTGAAGTGGGGGGGTCCAGAGAGGTAGCGACTGCGGAATTGTGCGGCCTCAGCGGATCGATTCGGGGAAGACAAAGACGCCATTCAGGCACACTTTATGGCATCTCTACCGTCCTACCATGTATTTAACTGATTTTCGAGTGTTTCCGCAATTCAGGAAGTTCTTAAAGGTATCATTAGTTCTTCTAGGCGGTTAGTTCTTGGGTGTTTTCTTCTAATTTCTCCAGGTTGTCCACTGGTTTTACATAGGATCTAGTGAGGAAATCAAGCTCCTCTTGCTACCAACTCTTAGTTTGTACGAATCTTGATTAAGCTATCTAGTGCTGAGTGACAGGTGTCTAAAGAAAACAGGACCACGCTTGGGATCGAGGAATTGCCCTTGTAGTTATGAGGTGGTGTTTATATTGTAGAAAAGAGAAAACTGCCCAGCGATACGGAGTAGAGCAAAGCTAGCTAAAATACGTCTTCCAAAGATCGTTGCAATTGTACGCCTCAAGGGCAACTACCCCCCACGTAAGCGAGAATGTTACAGGGGACTCGCTTCCCCCAAAGACATGGACAGAGATCATCAAGACTCGTTCAACCCAACATGTAGTAATGAGAGGTTCGTCTCCTCTATAAAACCACCAAAATAAAGTATTGAATAATCCAGAGGGTAAGAGTAAAATATGAGGAAAAATAGTCCCCCAGTAAAAGCCACCACTAACAACAGAGGCTTCTCCTGGCTCTACCAGCCAAGATCAACGGACAAGCAGCGCCACATATCGTAGGTTTACTCAGCCACAGACCCGCATCAGCCACAGTCGGCCATCACAAGTCATGCTAGACTCGAGGTGCGCCCGTTTGGCCTTTACTATTAGCAAATCTTGACCAACGCTCTTCAATTTGGGTGCCAACCAGGGTGTTTTCATTATTCATCCGTGTCCACCTGAGCAGGCCGGCGGTCGGGAAATACAACCGCGTGCGTCTCTTGTACCCCAGGTTCAGGACGGACGGCGCCCAGGCACCCGTGTCCCCCGGTTTATTATGCCGTGTGCTGCCGAAGCAGAGCTTCCCTGACCATTGTCCGGTTTCGCGCACTGTGGAGCCAAGCCTCATCATTTCATATCTCGTGGATGAGGGCGCTATCAGTACTCTCACATTACTTTGTTTGCTCACCGCATTCTCACATCTCCCATCTCGCACCCAACGGCACGGCAGGACAGGGATATCAGAGACAATGGCTGGCTGAAGGTTTCGGGTTCTTATCACAAGGCAAGGTTGTCTGACACGACCGTGCTCGCTATCAGCGCGGCGTACTTGTTGGGGGGGGCTACTTTGACGCGGTCCACCACTATTACTGAGACGAGGTTTCTCTTCTCGTCACAACACAATACTCATTCGCAATGAGCGCGACTGCAATGAGGCAGCTGGGGATGCTGCGAGGATCCATCAGTTCTTTGCGACGATGCGCGGCACCGATTGCCCAGCGGCCAGGCTTCTACTCGGCACCCGGCTGGGCCGCCAGACCAGTCTCACAAGGACACAGGTTTCTAAGTACAGACTCAGACGATGCCATTGGGAGCGATACCGGCACCTACTCAGAGGCGCACAATGAGCATGCAGTTATTTCGACGTTCGATCTCTTCTCCATTGGCATTGGGCCGTCCTCTTCTCACACTGTCGGTCCCATGAGAGCTGGTAATATTTTTGTCACCGACCTGATTGAAGCTGGTCTTCTTGACAAGGTCAGCAAAATCCGTGTCGCTATATACGGAAGCCTTGCCCTCACCGGCGAGGGACACATGACGCCTTCGGCTTTACTTCTTGGCCTTGAAAGCGCAGACGTAGAGACCGTCGACACGGCCTACGTGCCGGAGCGTTTCGAGGCGATCAAGTCAGGCAAGAAGCTTCATCTCGGGCACTGGCTGCCTGGAGGTCAAGGCAAGGAGATTGACTTTGACTACGAAACCGACTTCAAGTGGGAGTGGGGGAAGAAGCTGCCTTTGCACAGCAACGGCATGCGCCTAATGGTCTTTGACGAGGAAGGTTACATGCTTGCATCGAATGACCTGTTCAGCGTTGGAGGTGGCTTCGTCGTCAACGGTGCCATGTCAACAGCCAAGACGGCCAAGAGTAGCGACACTTCCCTGACAGAGGTCCAGTCTGACGGCAAGCACCCGTCCGACCTGGTCGAGAACATGTTCTACAAGTCCATCCGCCGAGCCGACGCTGTTGGCGATCGAAGGACTGGCTCTGAAGCCAACCCTCCGCCGGCAGAAACGGCACTGGTAAAAGCAGACGCTGGCACGGGCATCGCCGGTGCAGATGATCGCAAGGCCCCAACTGCTCAACCGAGCTACCCCTTCCATGACGGTCGGAGCCTACTCGCACTGTGCAATGAGCATAACCTGACCATCGCTCAGCTTGTCTATGAGAACGAGAAGAGCCTGGGCTACACGGATGAGCAAATCGTCGAAAAACTGATGCGCATCTGGGAAGTCATGGACAACAGCATCCTTGAGGGCGTCCAAGCAGAACCTAATTCTACCCTGCCGGGTTCTCTCAAGCTGCACCGCCGTGCTCCCGCTCTGTACCGGCGACTCACCCGCGGCCTGTATCCTGCACACACTCAGCGGCTGACAAGCTCTCAACAAGCCGAGGAAGAGAAGCAGGAGCAATTGGGATCCTCGAACGAGAGTTCAACTCCAGGCAACGGTCCTCCACCCAAGAAGACCAGCCTAGTTTCCGAGGCAAATAAGTCAGCTGCTACAGTCAACAGAAAGCGTGGCCCGCCGCGTGTGCTGGGCTCATTCTACCACCCGATCATGCCTACTCCGAAGCGCCGCACTGCCCTGCCAGCGATGGACTACCTGACGGTCTATGCGATGGCCGTGAACGAGACCAACGCTGCAGGCGGTCGCATCGTCACGGCCCCGACCAACGGCGCTGCCGGTACGATTCCAGCGGTGCTCAAGTACGTTCTCGAGTTCATCAGCGACGACCCGGACCGCGACATGATGACCTTCCTGCTCACGGCAGCCGCAATCGGCATGCTCTACAAGAGGGGTGCCACGATCTCAGCAGCGGAGGGAGGATGCATGGCTGAAGTCGGCGTCGCGTGCTCGATGGCAGCCGGTGCCTTTGCGGCCTGTATGGGAGCCAGTCCCGAGGTCATCGAGCAGGCTGCCGAAATCGGAATCGAGCACAACCTGGGTCTGACTTGCGACCCCATCGGCGGCCTCGTCCAGGCACCTTGCATCGAGCGCAATGCCCTCGGTGCCATCAAGGCCATATCCAGTGCCAACCTGGCGCTGAGCGGCGAAGTCGGCACCCAGAAGGTCAGCCTCGACAACGCGATCCGCGCCATGCGCCTGACGGCGCAGGGTATGAGGAATGAGTTCAAGGAGACCTCCCTGAGCGGGTTGGCCACAAGTGTCCCGTTCAACATCCCGGTCAGTGTTCCCGATTGCTGAGAGGGCCCTATACTCCGTACAGCGGCGCAGTATGGTTTAGGCAAAGTAATACCAGGTAGATAGAGTTAGTCAACAATTAGCAAGGTGATCTTCTATAGAAGGAAGTAACTATGAGTCGTGAATGGACAAAATCGTCAAGATATGGCCCGCGGGAGCCGCCAGACTCGGATGCCGCCCCTGGCCGTCTTCACACATGATCCTCTCAGATCTTGATCGCTCATCGAAATCGTAAGGTCATTAACAAGATATTACATGCGAGTTTAATACTAACACATGAAATACAGATGGCCAACAGGTATGTCTTTTTATTTCATTGAACCAATAAGAGAAACAGTGTCACGGGCCTCAAGGCTCGTTGGCGTTCGTGCGTTCAAAAAAGCACGGATGCATTTAAGTGTGGTGAAAAGGATGAAGATTTGAGTCCCCAGGAGGTGGAACGCTGAGGCTCATAAAGGAGCCTCGGGGTTGACGGCATACCTGCGATGTCTACCACTACCAACTGTGACAAGGAGGAGCGCTTTGCTGATCCTCCGATCGTGATTATTTTTGGCCTAAGCGGTTGTAAGCAAACTGAATTGCGAGCGAGATACTTCTGTTGCACACTTAATTAGGGTGGTACCATAGAGTAGAAGTATCCGTACAAGTTTCAGAGAACCTTCAAGATACTTACACCCCTCAGGGATCATTAACAACCACTGGTGACTTTACAGGGAAGTTCACCAGCCTCGAAAGGGAAGTGATATGCTGACTTAGCATTTTTTTTGATTTGTTGCGAAATCCCTGACGATCGTCCCTATCTTGTCACGACTGGTTGTTAATGATCCCTGAGGAGTGTACTTCCTCTGTAATTACTACGTGCGGGCCTTTGGACTGTCACGAGGATGGCCCTCGATTGCCCCGCACCGACGGACGGTACTAGCTTGCATTAAGACTGTCTTAGTCGCTGATCAGCCCGCAGAGAGGTGGAGGCAATGAAAAAAAAGATCAAAAAAAGAAACTCCCTAACAGGGAATCGAACCCTGGGCTGCTCGGATCCTAGGACTTGAAGTCCAATGAAAGCGAACCATGTTAACCACTACACCATTAGGGATGTGGTTGTTGAAAGGCAATTTAATAATACAGTACATATAGCATACAGTGATTGAGCTACGCTCATGTATCGAACTAGGCTTGCGTCTCGATTCCCTGGGCAGGAGCAAGTTCATTTCTTTTTTGCTTATGATTGCGTCTGATTTAACCTAAGCGCAGCTCGGGGACTTCATTATAGCCTCCAAAGTCGTAGCAGATAAGAGACGTGTATCTCTTGCTAGAACAGCCTGTCTTTGTTATTTTATTTTCTTTCCTAGGATACACTCTGCAGGGTGACGGGAGTGGTTAATTATCTCTAGAGGAGTAAAGGGTAGATGACGTGCTTGATAGCATTAATTTGGTAGCGCAGGCTTACACAAGATAAGAAGCCACAGATCAAAAAGGAATACTATGACATATGATTTATATCAATTGTGGGAAAACTTCCATGAATGCTAACCAGAGAGCTCTCCCATTTCGGTGGTTGGTTGTTGTTGAGGTTTCGTTGATGCATGCGCGTGAGATCCCGACCATGAGGAAGGTGTCCGGAACCCCGGCGGGCGGGAACACGGACCCAAGGCACCAGGACAGCACGACTTGCTTAACGGAGAACCTGTCGCGATTATGGTGTCTTTCAGCTCTGATAGTTTACGATGGCTGTCTCCAATTAATAGCAAGCTGTACTGGTAATAGATGATGAACGGCAACATTGCTGCGGACACGCCCACGACGTCATCATCATCCTTGACTTGCCTCCAAGATGTCAGGCCAGTTGCCATACGGCACGCGTAAGAATTGCAAGCCAGCGTTCTCTCACTTCGTGGCTCGTGCCAACATGAATCTGAAAACATGCGGATTCACATGGTATCAAAAGATTTCCAACACCTTTATCTGGAGGTGTTTCGCGTATCATAGTGGGGGTCAAGGATCGAACGCGACCCCTCGGTCGATAAGGTGCGCGCTGTCGGAGGAGGGGCAGAAGGGTATCGCTTCCTTCTTCTGAGTCACCACGAATTGGCTTTCATCGCGTCCCTTGTTCTTCTTCCCATTGAGCTTACAATCCCCCACGTCCAGCGTTGTCGCCTCTTCTCGCCATACTACAGTCATTCTCGCCACAGCCTTGTCTTTTCCTCGCCTACGATGCCGACCCAAATGTCCAAGCGCCTTCACGGCAAAACCATCCTCATCACAGGTGCCTCCTCAGGCATCGGCCGCTCGACCGCCTTCGAGTTCGCGCGCACCAGCCCCGAAAGTCTCAAGATCATCCTCACAGCTCGCCGCATCGACACTTTGAGGGAGGTCGCCAGCGAGATCGTCAAGGAAGTCGGCAACGGCGTCAAGGTCCACCCTGTGCAGCTGGATGTCTCCAACGCAGACCAAGTTCGGGAGTTTGTGAAGTCGCTGCCGGAGGAGTTCAAGGAGATTGACGTGCTTGTCAACAACGCGTACGTGTTTCTCCCATTCGATTTGTTTTGTGTACGATTGTACTGATGCAAATACAGCGGCCTCGTTCGCGGCGTGGACAAAGCTCCCGAGATCAAAGAAGAGGACATTTCCGTCATGTTCGCCACCAACGTCACTGGCCTCATCAACATGACACAGGCTATCCTCCCGCAGATGCTCGCTCGGAACAATGGCGAGGGCTCAGGCGACATCATCAATCTTGGCTCTATTGCCGGCCGCGAACCCTATGTGGGCGGCTCGATCTACTGCGCAACCAAGGCCGCCGTCCGGAGCTTCACCGACTCCCTGCGCAAGGAGCTGATCTCGAAGCGCGTCAGGGTGATTAGCATCGACCCCGGCCAAGTGGAGACTGAGTTTTCCATCGTGCGGTTCTACGGCGATAAGAGCAAGGCGGACGCGGTGTACGCCGGGTGCGAACCTCTGACTCCGGACGACGTCGCAGAGTGTATTGTGTTTGCGGCTGGAAGGCGGGAGAACGTTGTCGTGGCAGACACGTTACTGTTCCCGAACCACCAGGCATCAGCGACGATCCTGCACAGGAAATCATGAGGCACATTCTTGGACTTGTATAGAATATAGATTCGATATGGAAAACGATCAGCTAGACCAGAAATATTGTATTCATGCTGGGTGTGAGCACAACACGATTTTGAAGGACGGCAATGACACGCGGACAGATCAAGACCAAAGTCCAAGCTCGGCACAAGACTGTTCTTGTTCCTGGCTTCTCACTTCTACTTCCTGATCCTCGTACTTGCAGATATGCCGCACGGTCCAACTCCGTCAGCTTCAAGGATCTGGTCCGTTTGTCTTCCGATTTCGGCTCAAGTCCCACACATGCCGTCGTTAAGAGGCGGGGATCGATGAGGAGCAACGGGGCAGAGTCGATGATGAATGGTTACTCTCGGCCTATGCCTAGACACTTGTTATCTGACTGTTACGTGTTGTTCGGTCATGCGAAAGGGTGCGTGTTAATTCCGAGCAGGTTTGAGAGGCTACAACACAGTTATCCCTTGCTCTAACGCTTTTGCCTACGCCGCACATCCCTTTGATTTGATCCTCAACCCCTCATCACTGGGCTCCAGTGCTTCCTTGACATTTCTAGAAATTCTGTTCTCCGTTTGACTAGTAAAACGCCACACCGATCGATCATCCGCTTCTGACTTCACATACTAGATACTGTACTCCGTACCATCAGCCGAGATGTCATTTCCGTATGCACCCCCTGCCGGCGTCTGGGCCCCTGCCATTACCTTATTTGACCCAGCCACCGACTCGCTCGACCTCGATGCCCAGCGGAGATACTACAGCTACATGTGCAAGACAGGTCTCGCCGGCCTCGTGGTGCTGGGCACCAACTCCGAGACGTTCCTCCTGACGCGCGAAGAGCGCAGGACACTTTTGCAAACCGCCCGTGAAGCCTGCGGTCCCGACTTCCCCATCATCGCAGGCTGCGGCGGTCATTCGACGAAACAGGTGCTCGAGTTCCTCCACGACGCCAGGGAGGCGGGCTCGAACTACGCCCTCGTCCTCCCACCGGCGTACTTTGGCAAGCAGACGACCCCCGCCGTGATCGACAACTTCTTCGGGGACGTCGCCAAGGAGAGTCCGTTGCCGATCGTGCTCTACAACTTCCCCGCCGTGTGCAACGGCGTCGACCTCGACTCGGCGACCATCGCACGCCTGGCGCAGCGGCACGACAAGATCGTCGGCGTCAAGCTCACCTGCGGCGCCGTCGCCAAGATCACCCGCCTGGCGGCGACCTTCTCGCCCGACCAGTTCACCACCTACGGCGGGCAGTCTGACTTCCTGATCGGGGGGCTCGCGGCCGGTTCGCAGGGGACGATCGCAGGCTTTGCCAACGTGTTCCCCAAGACGATCGTGAGGATCTACACTCTCTACCGGGAGGGAAGGTTCGCAGAGGCCATGGAGTTGCACAAGAAGGCTGCGTTGGCCGAGCAGCCCTGCAAGGCGGGGATCGCGGCCGTCAAGTACGGCGCTGGGCTGACGACGGCAAAGGCTGCGGGCATCACGGATGCTGAGAGGTTGAAGCCGAGGAGGCCGTACCTTGAGCCGGGAGACGCGGAGAAGAAGAAGATTGAGGAGGCGGTGGCGACGTTGATTGAGATTGAGAACTCGTTGTAAGAGCAGAGGGAAGAGAATAAGATGGTCCACCTAGACATGAAGACTGGCAATGTATCGACTGTCTCGCGATTTTCACATGTCTACTTAATGAGACTGCCTTTAAAATGTCTGGTAACATGGTGAGAAGATCTACTCCGTAGTTCAATACGATACTACATACGGGAACTAACAGCCACACCAGAGTAGCGTCCCTCGTCTGAAGGAAAGAGAGCGTGAAATGTCTATTCAGGAAAAGTGGCTTGCCTAATAACCAAGCTGACCATACACTAGACGGTGGCTACGAATACCTAGATCACGGTCAAATGCCACGGACAGCTGAAGCTCCGGCTGTTGTTTAGAGTATTCGCGCAAGCGGGTCAGCACCCCGCCGACCTCGGTACATCCGAAGCCATGTTTCCGCCCTCCACGACGGCGACTTTGTAATTACAGAATATCCAGGATCAGATAACATTTTCCAGCCACTCAAGTAGGTATCCTGCAGGCTAGCTCTCCCAAGTCATGTCGGAGCCTGGTGTAGGGCACAAGCTACCGACACGCAAAGTGTCGTGGCTGAAGCGCGACGTCCTCCTGTTCAACCTGAGCGTCGGCTGCAAAGCCGACGAATCTCACTTTGTCTATGTAAGTCCTAGCACCAACGGTGCAGTCGTCTTCCCCGTATATACTGCTATACTGATTACTATCGGGGTGTCTCTGCAGGAAAACGATCCAAAGTTCTCTCCGTTCCCGACACTTGCCCTGGGCTTGAGTAAGAAACAGAGTTCGCGTCCGTGATGGAGAAGACTTCGCTGATGATGCGCAAACAGACTTCAAACTCGATGCTGAAGAGGTCATCGACTTTTATGCCACGCAGAGCTCGTTAGAGATCCCGGGCGTTCCTTCTCTGAATCCTGAGCGTCTGGTCGACGGTGATAGGACGATACAGATCGTGAAGCAACTGCCCACAACATCGGCGGGTCGAGAGTTTGAGTTCAGGTCAACGGTTCTCGGCGTCTACGACAAGGGCCGTGCAGGAACTGTGGTTCGTATAGAAGATCTCTTGGTAGATGCTACGTCCGGGGACGTCTACACACGTATCGTGGGCAGCCTCTTCTACGTCGGACAGGGCGGCTGGGGAGGGCCAAGAGGACCGCCTGCGACGCGAAACCCACCGCCTGAACAGAAGCCAGACTGGGTCCTGGAGATCGAGACGAGTGAGCAAGCCGCGCATCTTTATCGGTATGTGTCAAGACCTTCACGGCTTGTGATTCACTGGGCCTGTCATCCGTCCTTGCGCTGGAACATCACTCAACATCACTAACCTCCTCCCAGCCTGAATGGAGACTACAACCCGCTGCACGCCGATCCCAGTGTCGGCAAGAGCATGGGCTACGGCGGTGTCATCATGCACGGCGTCGTCGCGTATAACATGATATCCCATGAGGTGACCAAGGTGATCGGCGGCGGCCACGCGGAAAGTCTGCGTGAGGTGTCCGCCAAGTTCTCTGGGCCAGTGATGCCAGGAGATACGCTCACAGTGTCCCTCTGGAGGAGTGGAGAGGTTGATGCGGACGGCTACTCGAACCTGACCTGGGTCGCGCAGGTCAAGGGGCAGGACAAGCCGTGTCTCACAGAAGGGAAAGTACTGGTGAAGGTACACTCGTAATCAGGTTCGTCGAGGACGATTGTACGTGTATATCATGAGTCAAGCATACCCAAAAACAGCGCCACAGAACAAACAGCTCGAGTCTGTCATCATCTCCACTGATTGTCCCATCCTGCCTGTTCAATCGCGAAAGCAATGGCCAGCTCGGAGAACCGCGCCATGTGGTCGAAGGAGAAGTATCCGTTCTCGTCATCCACATCGATCCTGTCCTTTGTCGTGTGAACGTACGGGTCAAATTCACCGGGAAAGCCACCCTTCATGGGGTTTCCCTCACTTGCAAAGGACGATGGGAAGCCCAGGTTCGTGAAAGACATGTAGTCCGACCCGGCACCACTGCATCTGATCAGTCTGCTGTGTCTAGTAGATCAGGGGTGTGACTTACGCTCCAAGCTCGTAGACGTGTGCCTTGATGGACAGATACTCATTAGCAAGGTTTTGCACCCAGTCCGTCAGGTCAGCATCCGCCTCGGTCTTAATCAGGCCGATCGTCTCGGTGGCGTTGCGAGCGATGAAGGCAGTCATGTCACTACAATCCGTTAGCTTGATACCACATTACCACATGAGAGTGTGACTGGTTACGCACAATTCCATCATAGCACCAATAGTGCGTCCAGACTCCTTCATCCAGCGCGCCACCCGCTGGCTGCCCAGCAGACCGCCCTCTTCGGCCGCATACCAGTGGAACTCAACTGGTCCATCCTTGGGCACGAAGCCGCTCTCAGCAAGCACGCGGAACGCCTCCAAGATGCTGACGCTGCCGGAGCCGTCGTCGTCGGCGCCGGGAGCAGCAAGGAGAGGAAAGACGTAGTTGGCCGAGTCCTGATGGGCACCAATGACAGTGACTGGCGCCGAGAAATTGCGAATCTTTGGTTCGAATCGAGCGATAATTGAAGACTGCGGGAAGGGGTGTGTGAAGTATTCCAGGGAGATGTGCGTATGGAAAGGCGCCTCTCGGATGATCTGAGTCCTGTCAGCAAGGTCCATCGTCTCGACTGCGAGAGCCTACTCACGTCTGCAACGTAATCGTGGATCCAGACCGAGCTGGTCTCACCCAAGGTGGTCCAGTACGACCTCTGGAAGTAGCTGGTCAGATGCTCGAGGATATCTCGCATGCGATCAGTCGAGATTTTGGGGAAGAGGCGCTTGACAGAGCCCTGGTAACGGATATCAGGCAGATCTACACCATGTCAGCCTTGTTCAGGATGTGTATCGTGAGTCGCGGCCACTCACGAGCCTTGCCAGCCGTCGCAGCATTGGCAGCATGTTGAGCATAGTACTCCTCATGGTCGGTGATGTCCATGAAGAAGAGGCCCTCTCGACGCAGCCGCATCTTGTCGCCCTCTGTCATCCATTGTGCTTCCTTGCCCGCGACACGCAGCAATCTAGGTTCGGCAAGCTCATCGGCGGCTTCGGGATGGATCGCGAGATATGCATCGACAGGGTCGCTGTGCGCATCAAGGGCGGCTTGAATCGTCGCTTCGTCGATGTGTGCTGGTGCCGAAGGTGGTGCAATGACCTGTTGCGACTGGGCAGCAACAAGAGACACGAGGCCCGGGGTTGCAAGGAGCAACGGAAGACAGTCGAGGATGTTTGGCAGCATTGTTGCTTCGTTTGTGATGGAAGAGTTGTGAAAGAGGGAGAAGCTGGAGAGAGAGGGTGACACTACGGGCTGCTGTCCCAAGACTAAGTAGGACTGTTGGCTGACGTGGAAGCCCTCTGCCTGAAGGATGAGGTCGTTGACATTGCGTGATGCCTGTGCTCGTAGTGGATGGTCACTGGTGGATCACTGTTGTTGCCGCGTCACAGTCGGCTACGGCACCCACGAAGCACGGCCAGCGTACTTCAAGTTCCTGAATGACTTGCAGAACCAATAATCATGTTGTGAAGTATTGGGAATCATTCTTTGATTTTCCTGAATTGTATGTGTCTTCACTGCACACCGCACACACGGCGATTGGCGGGTGCCTCAGAGCATTATGTTCCCACCCAAGAGCTCCAAGTCTACGGACAAGGTACTAGTTGCAGAAGAACCTACGCACAGTCTTGCCAGAAAATCCATGAGATACAAACTTTTCGCTCCCTTCCTCTTGCACGAGCAATAACTTGTTCATCTCAGCGTACGTAGATGCAATTGTGAAGCTCAAGGTGGCCGATGTCAGCAGAGATGGGTCTAGGGTAGCTGCACTGTCAGGTCGTCGCATACTGGAGCGGTTTAGACCACGACGATCATAAACTCTCTTCCCCACCCTTCTCATCAAGATGCCCCGACATCTACGGATGGCAGGATGAAGGATTCGCAGAATCTATGATATCATTCGACGGAGACTCCGGGTGGCTGCACACGGGCGCAAGTACACATCCACCTGCGAAGAATATACGACCGAGATCACCCCTGCAAACTCTGCAGCAAGGTCTGGGGAACATCAGTGGGAAAGCTCAAGCCTCCCCCACAAGAAACAGGTTTATGACGCTCTTCGGCACTTGAGTCGCCTGCCAAGCGGGTGTCTAGCGTCTTGTCTCGAGGAGAAGATCGTCACCAATCCTGAGATCAAAGGCCGGGCCGACGAGGGGTCGAAGAACTGTAGGTGAAGTATGACGATATTGCAACGCGTATATATATGAGATCCTGCAGGCATTGCAAACCAGACAGGGAAAGGCATTGTAGTAGCAATCAAGCATCGCGACATCCTCCCGCAAAGATGAACAAGGCAATTGTTCTCCTCGCTTTGGCACACGCTGGCCTTGGTCTGGCGCAGAACACAACAACTCCCTCTGCCACGCCAACCTCAACCTTTACCGATCCCAAGGTTCCTACAGGAAGACCCATTGTCGGCGACTATGACGGACGGTACAGACCCCAGGTGCACTTCTCCCCGCCGCAGCATTTCATGAATGATCCCAATGGCATGTTCATCGACGCCAACGGGACATGGCATCTGTATTACCAGTACAACCCAACCGGCCTCGTTGCTGGCAACCAGCATTGGGGTCATGCCACGTCCGACGACCTGTATCACTGGACCAACCAGGTAACTTGGACTGTCTCTGTGAACTAGACTATCGAAAGCTTGCTGATTGAGTTGGAAACAGCCCATTGCACTGTTCCCTCCGAACGAAGAGGTACTGCCGACTGATCGACACCTCATTGGATAGAGCCACCGACAGCTGACTTTTATTGCAGACATTCGTCTTCTCCGGTAGTGCAGTAGTGGACGTCAACAACACGTCCGGATTCTTCCCGGATCAAGACAATGGCGTAGTCGCCATTTACACTCTGGCCGAGTACCCCGATGGGCAGCCCGGGCCGCAGACCCAGGCCATCGCCTACTCTCGCGATGGTGGCTATACCTTCACGCCATACGCAGACAACCCGGTCATCGACAGCGATTCATCTCAATTCAGAGATCCCAAAGTCATCTGGGCAGATGACCGGTGGGTCATGGTGAGCTTACACCTGCGGCTGTGGATGAAGAGACAAGACAGGTCACTGACAAAGAGTCAAGGTCATTGCCTATGCGCAAGAGTTCCAGATTGGCATCTTCACCTCACCCGACCTGAAGAACTGGACGGCAGCCAGTAACTTCACAGGCGGTCTTCTAGGACTCCAGTATGAGTGCCCAAACATGATCAAGATGCCCGTCCTTGATGAGAACGGGGGGCGCCAGGAAGACAAGTGGCTCATGGCAATCTCCATCAACCCCGGTGCACCTCTGGGTGGTTCCATCACCGAGTACTTCCCCGGTACCTTCAACGGAACTCATTTTGAAGCCGTCGACGGAGTCGCTCGCATCGCCGACTTCGGCAAGGACAACTATGCCGGGCAGTGGTTCTACGGACAAGCAGAAGACGAACTACCCGTGTCCATTGCTTGGGCCAGTAACTGGCAGTATACTCAGGTGAGGGAGAACTTACACAAACACAAGCACAAGCAAAAGCACAAACACAGACACACACCCACACACAGAGAGAGAGAGAAAGATGAACCCTTAGCCCCCGGCTCCTCACTAACGATTCGTAGGTTGTCCCGACCGGCGAGGAAGGTTGGCGCAGCGTCATGAGTCTGCCGCGCGAAAACTACCTCACAGAGGTCCCGCGCCTGGGCTGGAAGCTTGTCTCGCGGCCGTACAATCTAGAGCCCGTGCTCGGCAACACCCTGGCCTCGAACAGCAGCCTCGGCAATGGCACTGTCGTGGTAGACTACAGCGAGGTCGAGTCAAACGCGCTCTACTTCGAGGCAAACGTGACCAAGATCCCCGCCACTGGAATCCCATCCACAGCGACCTTGAACTTCACATTCAGCTCGGTCCTGACCGGAGAGTATGTATCCGGCGGCTTCTACTTTGGCGGCGACACGCCGTTCTTCGTCTCAAGGGATGGAGCGCGCGGCTTCGACAACGTCTTCTTCACAGACAAGTTCTCGACCAACAGCCTCCTGACGGACAAGACTTCCTGGTCCATGAGCGGCGTCATCGACCGGTCGATCCTGGAGGTGTTTGTCGACGGCGGCGTGGAGAGCGCGACGAATACCTTCTTCAGCACGCAGCCTCTCACACTCATGACCCTGAGCACTGCGGATCTCCCCGAGGGCGTGGACGTCAGCGTTCGGGTTGTCGGCCTGGACAGCTCCTGGGAGAAGATGAAGGGAGACGATGGCCTCGTCGCTGGCAACACTACAAGTGTAATTGGCGCGGCGAATATGAAGCGGCTCTTCGGCGGGATGTGAAGGGGCTGTGGAGTCAAGGTTATGACTGAACAAAGCTTCCAATGCCCCGCGATGAAGGCAAGGTTTCGCTAGCAACTTCTTGTCCAGCGAAGCATGCTCGCATTCCATTTCGTTCAGTTACGAGATAGTTTACGATTCATGACATGTGTATTTGATCACCCGGCAATATCCGCTTGAGAAGATGGCCGAGCACGGACTGCCTGCCGAATCATGAAGTGCGAACCGAGCCAAGACCGATTGCGATGTCGCTCATGCAAACGAAGCCTTCACTGTCCTTGATTCATGGCTATACTCACTGTGGCGTCCTCTGTACACATGGCACGGCAACTCCCTCACCCCGAGCCAAGCCTCAAGTCTGGTGGGCGACCTAAAGTGATTTTCAGGAGCGTGCACTTGAGCACACATGTCGACATTGTCCTTTCACCCCCTGCCTTGGACTGACCTCGGTGCACGATGCGCATGCGGTATGCCCATGAACGATTGCCCGAAGACAGCACTGTTGTCCCGTTAATTTGTCTTCAAGAGATATATTGTCTACTACGGAACAGCTCTCTCGCAGCATGATGGCCTTGTGACCACGATGATCTATCATATGGAGACAACATGGAGCCATGACACAAGGCCAGATCAGATCGACCCCATCCAAACTCTACTATCTGGAAGAAGAACTCTCTTTGCAAGCCTCTTTAACCTTGTCCATGTAACGGATCGTCCGGGGCCCCAGAACAAAGCTCCATGCCCCCCCCACGACTGGGGTAAGATCCTTCACACGATGGTTTTGCCCTACACTAACACCCAACTCCCGTACCTCAATCCAAGTACATAAGAGGCACGAACCCCGTGGACTTTCACTTTTCCCACCGTGGTCTGCCCAAGCTACACTCGTCTTCATCCTCGTCAAGCCTACTCCCGCAAAGAAAGAAGAAGTCCACCATGAGTTCCACAAAGGATCGCAACATGTCAGAGGAGAGCAAGATAGGTCGGTCGACCACGGTGCACCTGACAAACACGCAGAGGGTGCAGAATCCCTTCTCGGGGATGGACAACAGAGATGTGATGGAAGACGCTGCTCTACTGGCAGCCGGCCACGGCCTGGTCTCTGTCCAGCGCG
Source organism: Sarocladium strictum (assembly GCA_030435815.1). Lineage (NCBI taxonomy): Eukaryota > Fungi > Ascomycota > Sordariomycetes > Hypocreales > Sarocladiaceae > Sarocladium > Sarocladium strictum. The sequence goes on along the minus strand of JAPDFR010000003.1, from coordinate 4,106,226 downwards.
ACTTCAAGTTGGGCGCGCTCATCGCCAGGGCCACGCTGGGCTCGTCTGACGGGTTCGAGCGGCTGTCGAGCGTAGACGATGACCTGAAGGAGGCCCTTCGGTACGAGATCCGCAAGCCGTACAGGTCCCTGCCGCTCACGCAGTTCCTCCTCGCTGCCCTGTGCGCGGGATGTGCCATCGTGCAAGGCATGGATCAGACCATCATCAACGGTGCCCAGGTCAGTAACGTCGCGGGGCGAGACGAGAGGATCATCTCTCGGCCTTTCTTCTTCTTCTTTTCTCTTTTACAAAGCTCTAAAGGATGTGAGAACTAGGACTATTATTTCAGAGACTTTGAGGTCACGGACAAGGCGCTCCAGGGGTTCGTCAACGGCGCGCCGTACGTCGTCGCGGCCGTCAGCGGGCCGGCGCTCAACCTCCTCCTCAACAAGAACTTCGGGAGGCGAGGCACCTTGGCCTTCGGCTGCTTCTTCGCCTTCGTGACGGCCATCCTCCAGGCCGTGTCGCCCAACCTGGCCGTCTTCATCTTCTCCCGCATGCTCCTCGGTCTGGCCGTCGGGGTCATGTCCAGCACCACCCCCGTGTACGCGGCCGAGACGGCGCCCGCAGCGGTCCGCGGCGCAATGACCATGATGTGGCAGATGTGGACCGCCGCCGGCATCATGATCGGTCTCGGCGTCTCCGCGGGACTGGGCGAGGTGGAGATGCGAGGCTCGGGTCCTCTCGCAGGCCCCGAGTCCAAGTGGCGCATCATGATGGGCCTGACGGCCATCCCTCCTCTGGTCGTGGGAGTCCTGATCTACACCCTGCCGGAGAGTCCGCGGTACTACCTCGAGCGCGGGGAGATCTCCAAAGCCTTCGATGCCATGCGGAGGCTGCGTCGGAGCAACGTCTTCGCAGCGCGCGATCTGTATCTGAGCTACAAGAAGCTGGAGGTCGAGAACGAGATCAACCAAGGCGCTAACATCCTGTCTCGCCTACGACAGTCCCTCAAGACACGACGAACACTACGAGCCTTCCAGTCTTCGTGGTTTGTCATGATCATGCAGCAGATGTGTGGCGGTAAGGATCCAGTGCCCCGAGATGGTTTCTACAGATGGTGAACCGTCCGTCATGCTAACGCAACCCCTTTCCCTAGTCAACGCAATCGCATACTACAGCACCTCCATGTTCATGGCCGCGGGGTACTCTCGCAAGAAGGCCATGGAGGTGTCTGTCGGCTTCGGCGCCATCAACTTCACCTTCGCCCTCGTCGCGCTCTGGCTGATTGACAGGGCCGGCCGCCGGCCTCTGCTGATCTTCACGTTCCCCATCATGTCCCTGTGCCTGTTCTGGACGGGGGGCAGCTACATGATCCCCGCGGCGGGCGTCCGCACCATCAGCACCATGGCCAGCATCTTCGTCTTCACCGCATTCTACTCGGTCGGTCCCGGGCCGGTGACGTTCGTGTACGCCGCCGAGGCCTTCCCGCTGGACATCCGCGCGCTGGCCATGGCCTCGTCCACGTCGGTGACGTGGATGCTCAACTTCGTGGTGAGCTTCACCTGGCCCAAGCTGACGGCGTCGTGGGGCGTCGAGGCCGCCTTCTTCTGGTACGCGTCGTGGAACGTCGTCGGCTTCCTCTTCACCCTGTTCCTCCTCCCCGAGACCAAGGGCCGCACGCTGGAGGACATGGACATGGTGTTCGCGGTCAGGAACCGCGACCACGCAAAGTACCAGTGCCGCGTCGTCGCCAGTTTCTGGAGACGGCGAGACGCGTGCCTCGCGGTCGATCCCGCGGCTCGCCGACCTCGGCCCAGCAGCCCCACGGGCTCGGACGGCTCGACCGAAGCTGTCGTGGGCAGGGGCGATGATGCGGCGCCGCAGGTGTAAAAAGGGATGGGGAAGTAAATGGAAAAAAAAAAGAAAAGTCCACTTTTGGCTTGCTGCAGTAGTAGCAGCTGCTTGGTGTGGTTGTGGCTGTCCAGCCCGCAAGAGGGATGGAAAGAAAAAAGTGACAGAAAACGAACAACCTTTTCAGAAGTTGTTACGTTCGTTTGTTCTCGAACAACCTTTTCAGAAGTTGTTACGGCCTTTTGTTCTCACTAGCCCATCTGTGGAGTAGTTTATGTGTGCAAATGGTCAAGATGAGCCTGTTCCAAGACTTGGCTCCCTGCGGCTGACTTGTGACTATTGTGTGATGAGATGCGACACATGCAGGTGTACCTGAGATTGACGACCTATACGGATTAGTCCAGCATACGGAGCAGTCTAACGTACGGGGTAGTCTGACACACGGAGTATCATAGTCTAGGTAATCTCCCCTGCCTCCCCCCGCCCTTTGAGACTATCTGATCATCAGTGCCCCCCCATTCTAGACCCAGAATCCGGGTGCCTCCTTGGCGAGAAACGACTCTGAGAAAGAGAAGACAGACTTAAGCGAGCCCAGCGGCCCCAGTCGGAATGAGCCGGTCAATCCTTTCGGGATGGTTTCTGCATGAGCTGCAACGTTGTGGCGCACTGGGGTAGTCCCATAGCTTCATATTTCCCCTCATGCTCATTTATGATGAAAACGAAAGTGAAACTACAAACTCATACTTCCATCAGCCGTAAATGTTCTCCAGACACACACACACACACACACACACAGAAACACACACACACTTCTCTACAAGCGAGGTGCTGTGCTGTGCTGTGCTGTGCTGTTCTGGGTGAAGGTTGGGGGTGTGCAGATGCAGGGGCCGAGGCACACCGATTAGCGAGCGAGCCTCGGCCTGTGCTGTGCGTACGCCAAGATTGCTGTCTAAGTGATGTAAGCCAGAGGACTTGACTTGTCTCTGCATCTTCACTTTACACTTCTTTAAAAAAAAAAGGAAAAAAAAAGAAGAAGAAAAAAAGGAGAAAGAAACCAAGAGTCAAGAAAGAAACAGGACGTGCCATCCGTCGCGTGCGTACATGGGCTCGTATGTACCGTACCACTGTGAGGACAAGCGATGGGGGAGAAGTTCAGCTGGAGAAACAAAGACACACCCTCAACCCCGTCGGGGCATAATTTATTCCCGGGAACTGACTCACCCCGCTCATTTACAACCAGAAAAGAGATTCTCTCTTCCCCGTAGGGCCGTAGTATGTACAGTATCGAAACCTGAATGCGTGCTAGCCCAGGCTCCAACTATTGGCATTGGCGTCCTGTAGGAGTTTTTGGGGGCTGATCTTCATTTTGGTGCTAAAAATCACTCTGTGAAAGTCCCAAGTTGCCCCATCTGGGCCAAGTCTGGGATTTATGGCCGCCACAACTGAAAATGCCACGCTTTCTTGGCACATGGGGGCTTGTATGTAATAAGCCGCTTTGTGAGTATATCCGCACCATCCAACGTTTTTGAAGAACTGCATATGGGTTGTTAGGGGGGACGGACTGTACATACTAGATACTGTACGAAGTCTTGTTCGGCACAGGACTGCACATAAGGGTACATATAGTACGGCAAATTAATCCCCTGTTCACCCTGGCAAAAGTCAATTCCTGACCGACTTTCGTGGTATCCCATCAAAGACAAGTCAAAGCGGTTCATGCGCACCCAACTCCAGGAGTTATGTAATGAACCGCCCCCCCCCAACTTACAGTAAAGTGCTCCATAGACTACATGGAGCAGATGGAGCAGATGGGGCTCTTTTAGCACCGCGCGGGCCGGCGTCGCAAGTCCCCCTAAAAGCATCCTGGTCAGTTCTTTTAGCGGGTTTTCTTTTCGGCCGTGATGTGGCGGCAAAAGATCCTTTTTACGGTCCGGGGGAGAAAGTGTGTGTGTGTGTGTGTGTCGGTTGTGGTGGTGGTTGACTTACCGAATTCGTTTCTTCGCTCATGTTGAAAGAAAGAACCTTTACTTTTCCCCGGTGCATATATCATACTTTAGTTGTACTTCGAGTCGACCAAGTCTCAACGGTTCGGCTACGGGAACGATCGGAGCTCTCACGTCCACCTCGTCGGTGAAGGAGAGAGAAAGCGAGAGAGAGAAAAAGAAAAAGAGAGGAAAAGAGAGAGAGAGAGAGAGGGAAACCCGAAGCGACTTCACAATGCGGCTTCCTCCGCCAGACGTCATCGCCTCATGGCCGCCGCCCAACTACGAGGATCCCGTCCGGCGCGGTCCCGCGATGCTGATCGTGCAGCTCACGATCCTGCCCATCGCGCTGCTGACGCTCGTCCTGCGCATGTACGTGCGGCTGTTCGTCGTGCGCCGCTGCCAGCTCGACGACTGGCTCATGTGCGCCGCCATGGTCTTCGGCATCGGCGTCACCGTCTGCGTCATCCTGGCCTGCCAGATCTACGGCTGGGACGTCCACGTCTGGGACCTCAAGCCCCATCAGCTCACCCAGGGGCGCCAGGCCTCCATCGCCGCGCAGACCATGTTCCTCTTCGCCTCCGGCCTCGTCAAGCTGTCCATCCTCGTGTCGTATCTCAGGATCGCCCCGCTGGACTCGTGGTTCCGTCGCTTGACGCACTGGGCCATTGCGCTCGTCGTTGCTCTCATCCCCATCTTCCAGATTGTCCTGTGGACGCAGTGCAGGTGAGTCACTCTACTAATGCTGCCCAACATGAAGTCCAAGGCTAATGTTTTACACTGTACAAGTCCTCCGAAAGGGTATTGGGACTTTGGCCAAGAGCACCATTGCATCGATGAAGGTCCCCCATTAATGTATGTTCAAACATGGCCTACCTTGGTACTCTTCACGGTACCTCTTCACTGACAGACAGCTGCAGGGCCCAAACCACCTTGTCCGTCATCACCGACTTCATCGTCTACGTCCTCCCCCTGCCCACCCTGATCGGCGTGCGCCTGCCCACCTTCCAGCGCATGGTGCTCCTCGGTGTCTTCTCGCTCGGCTTCGTCGTCGTCCTCGCCGGCTGCTTCCGCACGTACTGGATCTACGAAGTCGTCATACGCACCTACGACGTCACATGGCACGGCTACACGCTCTGGATATGGGTCGCCGTCGAAGTCAACTCGGGCGTCATTTGCGGCTGCGTCCCCACCCTTCGACCGCTTTTCCAGACACAGCGGAAGACCTCCAGCGGCGGCGGAACGGGGGGTAACTCGAGAGGTCGGACACAAAGCCTCCCTCAGCAGGGCACGGCGGATGTTACTCGGTCGAGGAACAGCGGGCATGGCGTGGAGAGCATCGAGGGCACGTTCCGTCGGCTGAGACACGTCCTGGGGAGGAAACTGCGGAGGCCAAGGGCCAAGTCTGAGAGCCTGTACTCTGGCAACGGGGACGTCGAGCTGAGCCGGGGCAAGACGGCAGCCTTGGAGGGGAACGTGGATTCTGTTCAGGCTAGCCCAGGGCCTTGGGCAGGTTCGGACTCGACAGATATTGATACATATAGGTAATGTGTGATGGAATATGCATAATGACTTTCATGATAACGCGCTCTGCGGCAACCACTTGAAGCCCTGTAATAGGGAACGTGAAGGTTGAACATGGGTTTTTTTTTCACTTCCTTGTGGCATCGCCGACCACGTACTTCATCCTCACGTCTCCGAACGCCGTCCTGTCTTTATCGCGAACCTCTCTGGATTGCCAAAGGCTCGTAATCGACGTTGGTCACGTTTCTGATGTAAGTCGGTCATGCTAGCAGCTTTCCTTGTCGAAGTTGGTCATGGCTGCGCTAAAGCAGGGGCCAGAGGTGCCTGTAGCGACTTGACTCGAGGCCAGTCTCCCCCCCGAGGTTGATAATACCGAGCAGGGTGTGATAGATCTTTGGTATGCGTCTCCAATAATGTTCGGGTGTTGCGAAAGTCTTCTCACAGACCCACGACTGACGCAAGACGAGCGTGAAGCCATGTGTGAATACTGGAGCCGTCTTGACAGAGTATGGACCAGAGGCCGCTCACTGCTATCGCAGCACGATATACCACACCAGACAAGGTGCCAGTCTAGTCCAGTCCAGGTTAATACGGCCGAATTCTTTGGCATTACCAAAGGCTTTCTTATGTAAAATATGCGCTTCGAGTCTGTCTTTGCTCCGCCAGCGCAGCGTGAAGTGACGACTCGGATCCAACTCGCGTCCACTGCGAGGCCGTCTTCCCCACGCGCCAGTGGATTTAATGACATATTCCCCAGAGTCGTGGGCAGACGGCGACCAATAGACCATGCCAGAAGCTGTTGTTAGCACACCTGAATCTATGTCCAGGTGGTGTAGTCTCGTGTTCTGAAGCGGGAGCCGAGGTCACACCAGACGACTCATCTCCACGCACGCAAAGCCAGCGACAGCGACCAGAACGCCACTCAAGAGGACATCGCCCACAGAGCCACTTGCCGGCCTGGGCGGGTACTTCGCCGTGTCGTAGGGAACAAGACGGAACGTCTTCGAGATGGACGACCAGGCAGTGGCAGCTGGCGCCACAGTGGTGTCCGCCATGCCGAAGCAGTACTCGAAGGGAAGCCCGGATGTGCGCGACAAGAGGAACGTCAGGCCGAGCGAGTAGACCTCGAGAAGGCGGTGGCGCCGGCCCGAGCCAAAGGCGGGCAACGTCAGGAGGACGGCTCTGTACACCGCGTGCGCGATGACCCAGCTCCTCGAAGCGGCCGTGAAGACGAACAGGTCGTCGTGCAGCATGACGGTGCGCCACCCGACGCTGCGTCCCTGTAGGACGATCCACGCCGACAGCGCCAGGCAGGCGACCCTGCAGAAGAGGCCGCGGTAGGTGTCGCCAGCGGGCGTGGCCACCATCATGGCGATGTTGCCGTAGACGGCCACGTTGACGTACGCGGTGAAGGCGTGCAGCCACTGTGCCTTGGTCGAGTGGCTCGCGACGATGAAGAGCAGCACCGAGCCCAGCCCCAGCGGCAGCTCGGCCACGGTCTTGATCATCTCGCCTCTGGTCGAGACTCGGTCGAACAGGCCGATGGTGGCGCTGACGGCCATGACCACGGCGAGCAGCAGCCCAGGCGCGGAGACCAGGCAGCGATAGGTCAGGACGAGGATGAGGCTGAGCGAGGCATTGAAGGGGATGTCGACGTGCGATTTCAGCGTGGCCAGCAGTGATGTCGTAGCCATGGCTTTTTCGATGTACATGCGCCTGTCTTGCGCCCTGTGCGGAGGGGTTGGTGATGGACTGTCTGGCACAGTGTTTGGGGGAGAAGCTGGGAACTTGGGCCCTCAAGGCTCCAAACCAGAATCCCCACAGACAGCCTTGCAGTGCTTACAGGTACGTACCGCTGTATCCATCCACTCAAGGCTGAGGCGGTCAGACCGGATTCTTGTCACTATACGGAACTTCTTCTTGCAGCAAGTCCGAAGACAATAAGCCGACAACAGAAGCGCGCACGATTGAGTCGTTCTTTGATCCTGGCCTTTTCTTCTTCTTCGTTTATATATCTATGCATTTTTTTTTTCAAATGTTCTTTTTTAACCTTTTTATAAATTCTTAATAAATTCTTCTTATCATTTTTAAAGAATTTTTAAATAACTTTTAAATAATTTTTAAATAACTTTTGAATAATTTTTAAATTATTAAAACATATTTCATTATTTCATATATTATTATTATCAGTACTTGAGTAACGGTCGGTGTTAAAAGGCAGAAGTGTCCAAGTGAAAGATGAAGGGGCCCCCGAGCAGTGCTCATGATCCACGAGGGAGTTCTGATAAGTTTACACCAAGAACTATACCAGAACCAACTCTTGATGCCTTTGCATACGGTGAGTCGGTTGAGCTGATGCACCTTACTATATCATTCCTGCACAGAAGGATGGGGGGGGCATCCTGCTTGCTCCCTGCGAGGAAGAGCTGGGTTTACTAGGTCCATGGAGTGTGATTGGAGAGACTCGAGTCAAAAGCATGAGCTTATGGCGGGGAAAGCATGAAGAACTCATTACCAGCGGCCCTTTCTTTTCAAGGAAAGGGGGAAGAAATATACATGATCAAATCGATCACGCCCACAAAGTACTATGGGCTTATTAGACCAGATCTTCCATACAGGCTCATGCGGCACAGCACCCAGTTACTCCGCAACCTGTACAAGGCGCAAGGAATCCTCCCACAACCTAGCCTCATCCACCGGGTGATACGTATGAGAAACAAAGGTGTCCCTCCCCGGAACGCCATCGTCTTCTCCCCTGACCGCCTCACTGCAGTTGGTCAAGTACACGCCTCCGCGACCCTCCAGCTCCCGACTGACGGCAGCATAAACGGTCGTCGCAGCGCCCTGGGGGACCGACATGTTGACCTTCTCGTACAAGATCCTGCCGCTGGCCAGCATTTCCGGGTCCACGTGTCGCGCCACGCCCGTGCCCAGGACGACGCCCGGGTGCAGGCTGGTGGCGTGCACCCCGTTCGCACCGTGGCGACGCTCGATCTCGTTGGCCATGTAGGTGTTCGCCGTCTTGGAGCGTGCGTACGCGGTCCAGGGGTCGTAGGGGGTCTGCTCGAAGTTGTAGTCGCACGACGCGGGGAGGGGGGAGGCGCGGTGCCAGCCGGCGCCGACCATGACCACGCGTGACTGTAGGGCTGGCGTGCTGGCCTGGACGAGGGCGGGTTTCAGGAGCTGGAAGAGCAGGAAGTGCGAGAGGTGGTTGGTGGCCAGGTGAAGCTCGAAGTTGTCCTTGCTCTTCTGCAGGCTTGGGATCGCCATGACGCCTGCGTTTGCGATCATGATTAGGATGGAGCTCGTCTTGGAGAGGATCGTCTGGGCGGCGGCTCGTACGCTGTCCAGAGAGGATTGATCCATTTCCACGACTTGTACATCTTGGCCTCCCTCGACGTCGGATAGCGCTGTGTGGGCCTTTGTCAGGTCACGGGCAGTGCCGATGATGCGAGCACCCGTGAGTAACAGAGCTCGCACAGTCTCGATGCCGATCCCGGATGAGACACCGGTCACTAGGATGACTTTGCCAGACAGTTTGCCCTGCATGTTGTTGTCCTGGATGATCTGGAGGGCGGTGGGTCGAGAGTCGCCCGGGCCTTGAGGGTCAGCGTAGGCAGCAGCGTAAGGGCTGGTCATGTTGGCGTGGAATATCATAGGCAGGTGAAAGATGTCGAGTGATGCGATGTGATATGTTTGAAGAGTTTAATCAAGGAACATGCTTGGGTGTTGGTTGTTGTAGCTTATATGCTCGAGACATTGCCAACAGGCATCCAGTCATTCCACAATGACAGCGTAGAGCATCTTCTCAGCACGCGGTTACAGTCTCGTAACTATCCTCACTCTTTCGATCCGAATAAACACAAAGCCCGGGACTCAGATGACGGCAATTCCCGCCAGAGTCTAGTTTCGCGGCTTTGGACGCCCTCGTAGACCGGGAGGATGACAATATTGCCGTTTTGGGACTCATCGCGGCGGTGCTTAAGTCCGTCACCTCCGGACTCCGCCGCTGCTTTTGCTCCGTATTGTCCCCTGCTTCCACTCCATCCCTGTAGACTACCTACCTATCATATCTTAGTAGATAATCGCCGCAGTCAGGAGTGTAGTCGTCGAGACTAAGCCATCTTGAGAGATCAGGTCAGCAGAAGGGGGGGGGTACACATACAAAAAGAGGCCATCTCGTCAGCAAGGTCGCGCGTGGGTCGTGCCGTTTTCACTCTTACAGGCTCAGGGTTTCTTATGCGCACGTATCCGTCGTGAGTTGAAGCATTCTGATTTTACACCTGGAAGCTGGGAGGAAATCACATTGGGAGTTGTTCGATCATTGGTCATCACACGGGATACCATGCACGTTGTGCAGCAGCATGGTCAAGGCCGCATGCGGATGGAGGTCTTGAAGGAGGAGGAGCAGCAGCAGCAGCAGCAGCCCTCAGGGTTGGACCAGAAGCGCAAGGAGCGCAGGCGGCGACAGAACAGGCTGAATCAGCGTGCTCACCGTAGGTGCCTCCATCCTCGAACCGTGTACGCTGTCATCGGCTGACGTGACCCCGTGTGTGTGTGTCTGTTAAGGCCAGCGTCAAGCGGTTGATCAGGGGGTTCAGACTCGACCACCTCCTTCATTCGAAGTTCGGAAATGGAGGCTGGACGACGAGGATGATGACGAGATTGACCAGACTGAGGCCGCCAGGACGCTCGACAGCAGCAGCAGCACCACCCAGTCCGTGGCTCGAGGGCTTGGTCCGACCTCTTGGCCCGTGTGGCCCGCAGATGTCGAGCGGTATGGCTCGCAGCTGGAATCGGCCATGCAGCTCACTTCGCCCCAGGCCGACCAGCTCCTCCATCTGGTCAGCTTCAACGTCTTCAGGGGCCTGTTCTACAACAAGGTGCTCCTCTCGCAGCTGGCCGCGTTCGAGAAGCAAGTCGACGGCGTCAACACCAGGATCGACCTCTGGAAGAACTTCCCTGCAGAAACCACAATGGCCGCACCCTCACCGGCAATACCGTCCACCTTGCAACCTACCGATCTGCAGAGGACGGTCCCACACGCAACGTGGATCGACTTCTTCCCGTTCCCGCAGATGCGGGAGAGTCTCATCAGGAGACACGCCGACTTCAGCCATCGAGACATGTTTCACGACATGGTCGGTGGTCTGATGGATGAAGTCTACTTACGAAACGGGCCTGATCATAGTGACAAGAGCGGCGGTCCTCGTTTGAGAGTGTTGCCCTCGAGCCGCCGCAAGAGTCAGCGCGATGATAGGAAGGGTATCATTCTGTGGGGAGACTCCCACCTCCAATCGTCTTGGGAGTTTACTGCACATTTCCTGCAGAAATGGAGCTGGATATTCGGCGCGAGTCACGAGATGATCGAGTCGACCAACTTCTGGAGGAGACAGAGGGGAGAGCGCCCCCTGAACTTGAGGCCTATTGGATGCGAGTCCTGCTAGTTGTAGTACCCAAGACACAACGGGACGTTGTTGAGCCTCGAACTTGAGAGAAAGCACTGATCTCCTGTCATACAGCGAAGTGCCAGTTCCAAGGACATCGGGTGACACATAAGCAATCCCTCGATGGTTCTGACCAACGGCCAATGTCCCACCATGCACAGATCTCCTCCATGTACTTCCTCAAGAGAAACCAGACCTACAGAGCGGCTGAGTCTAAGACACGACTCCAATCTCAAAAGGAAGTTGTACACCTTGGCAAACCGTGCCTCGATCGGGGAATCCGAAATGCGTAGTCTGACAAATGCGAGCACGGAATAGAGACACAGCATCTCGTCCGCGACCCCTGCGAGACCGATCTTTGCATTGCCCTGTCTCTTAACTCTCATTACTTTCATTCCATTCGGTGACATTTTGAATGGTCTGAGACCAACATTGTGCCTCCTGTCAACATGCCGCGCAAGTTCCGCTGCATCGAGGGGGCTGACCCAACAGTGCCCGCCTCTGCCGAAAATTCGCAAGGCAACTCCCTCGCATGCTGCAGCTCAGGTCCATGGGCTCCAAAGGCGTAAAGTAATAGAGCAACACCAAACTAGCTGTCCTGCAAGCTGTGATCGAAAGGGGGACGTGGCTGCTGTGTTCCGGCCTGCCAGTCTTGTCTGCCGCACGGCCAACGACACGCGAGATCCATTCCAAAGACTTGCTTTTTCCACTCTCAAACCAGGAGTACCCTTTACTTGCCTACTGTAAGACGGTGGCGGAGATATCAAGCATAACAAGTCTCAGGCCTGTCGAACAACTTCCAATGGTATGATGGACTGCCAGGTCGCTGTCCCATTTGCTGCCGCCTACCGCCCTTCCCTTGACAAAGCAGTGATTCTCAGAATAGCATAGTCCTTGTCTCTGTTCACGTCCCGGACATAGTACCAAGTTGCGGGACTTCCCGTCTCGGTGCATGGGGTTCATAAGGTTCATGCGGTCAGCCCACGGCATATTTCGGGCTAGAATGTGACTGCTCGGACATGTTGTGTAGGTGTACTCGTAATTACGAGAACTTTTGAGTATCTCAACTCAGCATAGATGTTAGATGAGACAAACTGTCCCAAGAAAAATATACATGTTCAGTCCTGAAGAACGTGCAGGATAGCCCCTGATCTTTTTACTCAAAACCTATTAATCTACTACTCTATTTAGCGCAATAGTAAGTTAAAGCTACACTATAAGACAATATAAGTATACTAAATAAACTTAAGATGTGGATTGCTATTAGGTTACTTATGCTAGTCATTAGTACTATAGGATTTATAATATCTTATAAGATTAAGTAGCCTTAAGATGTATGGATTTAGAGTTTGTAGATATTATTAAAATCTCTATCTAGCCTTATAGCTTCTTATGGAGCACCTTAAAGCATCTCTTAATGGCCAGCTAAGATGATAAAGTTAAGAAACTGGATATAAGTGCTAATAGGGCTTTTAACAAAGCAGTCCGAGGCGGTTCTAGGACCCTTCACATCGCTGCCACGGCAAAGACGGCTGCTTTAAAACCGAATCGAAAATCTCCCAGTTGCAATCAAGGGCGTGAGTTCCGTATCAATTTCCTCACCTCGCAAATTTTCCATTCAAGCTTTCATCCTGATCGGCAGCATTGTCGCGGCCACCTTTCCAGTCAAAGACAACAGTCAGACACTTTCAACGAGGCAGCGGTCAAACTGGCACAGGCACAACCACCCTTCGAACCGATACATGAGTTTTATGTAAATGCGGCTTGCAAAGTCGCGGTCGAGAGGGAGTTTTTCCATCTTGTGAAACAGCATGATCCTCACTTTGTGGGCAATCTTGTGTCTCCTTCGGGCATCATCGGCGAACCTAAACCTGTGAAGCTTGCAGACGTCCATCACAACTGGGCGACCTCTCTCTACAGAAGTGGAAAAAACAGGGACAGGATACACTTCCCTCTAGTAAGTTGAATGTCACCGATTCCAGAATTTGCGACGCCGATTTACGCCACCCCAGCCTACTTCCTTGACGCCAAGGACAATCGCGTTGATCCATATGGCGGCCATCCTGGATCCAGGAGTAACAAACCAGCGCCTCCAGGCTTGAGGCTTCCCTCATATTGGAACCATGTCTTTGAGATCTTGCGTGAGTTGCACCCACAGAAGCAATGGGTGCCTGACTTCCCCAACGCTGGATTGCCCGGTATCTCTACCGACCAAAGTCTTGCGTACGTGCATTTGATGACATTGGGAGCCAAGGATTGGTCACCTTTGGGACAGACGCTGATCGTGAACTTGAACAATCCCTTCTTCGAGTTTGGCGTGGGAGAGTCATTTTGTATCGTTGGACTAGCGCTGCCACCTCTCAACCTCGCTTCACTTTCGGCGGCCAGCTCTGTTTACAGAGTCAGACTTTTGACTTTTCATATGCCGCGAATTGTGGGATATGTATATTCTGTGCAAGCTCTGTTCTAGACTAAATAAAAGGAACTTGGTACACACTGCGATAGCCTAAGACCTGTTGTCTGTCTCAAGCTATACTCGCCTCGACTTATTTCGTCGCAAACAAACCTTTGTCTTGCGCGATCAAGTACAGTTACCACCATCCCTTCAAGCACCTCACCCAAGCAACTCGTCTTCAAGCGTTGACCTTGTCGTCTTGATTACCAGTAGCTCGCCAAGCCGCTCTGTTTCAGTATCAGTCGGACTATCATTGCCTCAGAAAGGCCCGCCGAACTCTGTTACTTGTAGCCCACTCAAGTATGGCATCTCTGTCGCGGCATGTGTGAGTATATACATGTGAAGCCGTGAGTCCTTGATCGGCTTTCTGGAACGGGATGGGACTGATGTCTGCGTTGCACCACAACGCCATCCTGATATGTTCGACACAGTGGTCTAGAATTGGCAGAAGCTGGTTAGCTAAAGTCTGGAGCATGGGATCCTCCTTGTTTCTTACCAAGGTGCATCTTCACTCTTTCTTCTGTTGTGTTGAATCGTTCGGATGGTGCTCCATAGTATTCAGGGTTCAGACTCTTCCGAACCTCGTTCAGGCAATGCAGGGAGTGAAAGATGTCCAGCATCACAGCGTGGTAGCCTGGCTCATCGGGCAGCTCATCCGCAAATGGCTCGAATTGCTCCGCTTGCCATGTCGGGATACGACTTATCAGATCATAGTCCGCTTCCCATGCCTCGTCCAGCTCAGGCGATGGTCTACCCATGTACTTGGTGGTGTGCCTAATTGCGTCTGGATAGATGACAGTGTGGTATTTGATGGCATCTTGAGCTGGGGCTGCACGCAAATGTACTCAGTCATGTGCTCAAACAGGACTTTTCCCCTGGCTTATTTGGTGATATTTCTTTTTCACAGGTCCTTAGTGGGAATCTCAACTTACAGTAAGATAGAACATCACGAGGCGAACATCGACCTTTTGACAGAGCCAACACAAGACCGATGGTCAACAGGAGTGACAATGCTGATGCTGCTGAGGCAATCGTCACTGGCCATTGCGTTTCGCGAAGACTTGTGGCGAGACGCCTGCACCAGGACCCTGGCTCTGATATGATCTCTTCGTCATTCAATCGAGGTATGTCGTCTTCCTTCTTCGGCAGTGGCTGGTAATCCCGTTGACTTGGCATCTTGGCCGACTTGGCAAGTTGAAAGACTGTGATCGTTCTTTAGAGTCTTGTAACAACTGAAGAAACTATATTTTGGACAAGGGATTTCGTAGGACTGGGAATTCGAGTTTCCTTGAGAGAATATGCTTCAACAAATTCAGTGCTGAGTAGAGTCGTAAGCAAGAAAGAGACAAGCAAGAATTGCCACTGCGCCACACCGCACGCCTCGAGCCTGATGGACCATCAACAATGCAACCATATGCCCGCGCGAAATACGAAGCCTCGAATGAATTGATCACATCTTACCGTTCAAGAGACATATTCGCTCAATCCCACGCTCTTCTCCCAGATAGCCAAAAGCAGAAGGTCGACCTGGGTAGAACGACCCTGAGGGTCATCCCGTATATCCCCCGCTGTCAGCGGTCCGAATAACATGTTCTTAAAGCACGGACGGCAATGTCTGTCATTTGTTGAAATACGCGTGAGCACCTCACGAGAACAGCATTGCTGCAGTGATCACCCGCAGTGAGCCTGAAGTAGAAGGTCTCGAAGTGATAAGGCTGGCTTGTAGGACTTCTCCTCACGGTCCACCACACCTGCATCAACATTGCCCATCTTATGGGAATGCAAGCAAAAGGATCTTGACCAATACTTACTGAGAGACTTATGTGGGTGTGAAATCTGCATCGAGGAATTAATAAGCTTACTAGAAATAGATCGGGCTTGTTCCGAGCTTCGTTGTCACAACTAAAGGTGTATTCCGCAGAAAGGTCCATTCTAAATCAGAAGATGGAGTCATCCTGCTAGTTCCATGTTGACCAACTGATAGCTATAAGACGCTCTCGATTTCCACTTTCACCACAGGTCTCATTCCGTGGCAACTACCAGGCTCAACTCAGAAGACACACTGCACTCGAAGCTCGTCATATCGAACCGCCCAACATGCAGCTCATTCAGCTTTTTACGACGCTGGCTGTTTACCTGGCCGTGTCAAACGCGTTGCCTACTCCCGAAAAGAACCAGCTTGATGCGAAGATCGGCCCTGCCACCGATTGGATCAAGCGTGGCGAGAACCAGCTTGACGCGAAGATAGGCCCTGCAACTGATTGGATCAAGAAGAGGGAAGACAATCAGCTTGATGCCAAGATCGGTCCTGACACAGACTGGATCAAGAAGAGGAAAGACAACCAGCTTGATGCTAAGATTGGCCCTGCAACCGACTGGATCTAGAAGCATTAGTATGCAGGCTCATTCAAGGTTCGTAAGTCGTCTACCGGTCCATATGTCTTCTTGAGGATCCTGGAAGGAGGTTAATGTTTTTCAAGGACCTCAGTCAGAATGGGATACAGCATTGCACAAGAAGCATATCAAGTACCATTCGGAGCAATCCACCAGTCAAGGATGGATCAACGCTCTTTTGTTCCATTGGTCTAATTCACTAGTTTTACACATACAAATCTCAAATGAATCAGCTGTTGAATGCCAAAATGACCACGTTGTGCAAGTTGTGATATGTAGAGAGTGTAGTATTGCCTCATATTACGAAAAAGGCTGCAGGCTTGGTTTGACGCGGTGACGATCCTCCGGCTACGGCGGTGATAGACATGAACACACAGCCTTTTGTCAATACCCACCGTCCTTGAACGGTACCATGGAAGTCTGTCCATTAAGTCCTCGAAAGAAAGATAATCACAGTCGCATTCTCGTATTCCATCTTTCCACCAGCGGCGTTCAGACTGTGGCCCGCTCGTCTTCCTGCACTTTGATGGTGGCAGCATATTTTCGAACCCGATGCTGAAATGCCCTTCTACCTTCCTCTCCTGTACCTCAGCAGAGAACCTTCGCTTCTGATGATGTGTTCATTCGTTGCTTTACGGGAAAAGACCGGATACGAATGTACAAAGGTCCTACGACCACAGAAAGTGGGACTTTTGGATGCAGTGCCCTGCGGAAGCTGTCCGGAGGATTCTCCTCATTCGAAGCGCGCTGGAGTAATCACACTTTGACTTTACTGGGCAGACTACGACTCCAGATGGTCAGAAATCCAGGTTCTAAGCAAGAAAGGCGATGCCATGCTCAAAGATGCCTTGCAACGGCCGTGTCCTTAGGGAAAGAAACTCCCAAGAAGAAAGAAATGACAAGCGGATAGGCAATACATGGAAAAGATAAGTTAGTTTGAAGGACATGCCGTCAACTCTGGTTGAGCCCCAATTCTTCGACCCGCATATTCCAGACATTCTCGGCATACTTCCCAACCGCTGCAAAGGATGCCGCCAAGATTGCAAAGAAGATGGGCTTGGACCAGCCCCAGAAGTACTCGAAATACTTGGTGTACAGGTTGATGCCGAGGAAAGTCAATCCGAATCCCTTGGTGGTAGAGTCGTCGAACCGGAGACCGTGCCAAGTGCTGAAGCCTGCGGCGATGAAGAAAACCACGGACCAGAAGAACATCCTCAGCCGTCGGGATGACGGGCTCCTGCTATCAGAGACTTTCTCGAAATAGTCATCGTAACCCCAGATAGACAAGATCCACAGCGAGACGAAGGAGTATAATAGACCCCAAGTCCGGGTCGTGGACCACAGCGGCTCGGTCAGTGTATACGACTGCATCGCCCGGGCAATGCCGACGAGAAAAGACCCGAATCCAATGAAGAGGAAAGGAGACTCCATGTCGATCCAATAACCGCCACCGCTGTGAGTCAAGGTCGGTCAGCATCTTGTCTGCATGAACATGGGAGGTTTACCAAGACATCCCGGGAACTTACAAGTAGCCACCAGAGCCTCCGACGCATGAGCTGAAGACCATGATCGCACAGGTCCAGATCAGATTCGATTTCGACAACAGAGCAACCGTTGCGTACACGACACCCAAGCCAAACACGACGGCCCAAATCGCATTCCCCATGAGCCGACGGCGTTCCTTTTCCTCCTGTTTCCTACGTTCACGCGCAGCCTGGTCCTCCTCGACCTCGGCCTTGGGCTGCGCGGTACCCGTCCCATCTCTCTGAACCTTGCCGGCATGCCAATCATTCAGCTGCTCGACGACCTGCAGCGCAGCCAGGGCGAAGAACAACGCACCAACGGCATGGACCCCCTCATTCGCGTACTTCTGCTCCGGCCGCGTCTGCGACCGATCATACGCGAGAACGTGGACGCCGACGCCGACGAGGCCGGTGACGCCGCCGCGCACCGCCGCCGGCAGGGCGACGACGCGACGCAGGAGACGCATGAAGCTGGCCTGCAGCACGACGCTGCTGACGGCGATGACCAGGCAGACGACGGCAAGACGCAGGGTGTACTTTGCGAACTTGTCCCAGTCGAACGCCCGGACGTGGATGGTGTCGGCGAGCAGCGTCGCTTGGCTCTCGGACAGTGCCTCTGACTCGAGCCAGTGCCGGATGGCGGACTGGACCACTTGGGCGTGGCGAGCGCCCAGCTCGAGTGTCTTTTGGGTCCTGGCCATGGATGGTGACGTCTTCAAAATCACACGAGAGAGAGAGATGGTGACTATGGGAGAGATGGATTGAATATGAGAAGGAAGAGTGGGAACCGGAGTGTGTCATGTCCTTTGTGGGAATGTCGGCAATGACCGCACCTGAGTCAACGTGCGTGCGGCTGAGGCCGCCTACGATGGGGCGACTTGTTTAGGCTCCCGGCCAGGGCTGACTTCGGTACCCTGCACAGATATTGTTATGGATGGAGTGCAATTTGGGCTTTTTACAGGATCAGATGCGGCAGATGTATTAAGAAGGAATTATTTATATCGAAAGGTGCTTCAGAGTCTGGAGGTCCTCGGCTCGGCATCCTTCACAGGCTGGTTGCCAGCGCTGTTCCAGGAACCCCCAGGGTTCGACTATCGCGCTATGAAGTAGAAATGCTAGACATCGAAGCTTGTGTCTCTAATAATTCCTCACTCTTGTCCAATTCAAGACCCTTTGAGGTCCTCGTCAATCATGTCACATTGGTAACCTTTGCGTGTCTCGTCTCCTAATACCTCAAGGCCAGTCAAGGCAAGGATCTTGGCGGTAGCGACGGCCTGATCTTCAGAGAAGTCCTGGATGATCGCGTGAACTACAAATGTGGTCATTCGCAAGAGATGCTGGGCATGAACCTACAATAAGGGCAGTCTCACGGAAACCGGCGTTGTGAACGGGGGCTGTGTCGCCAATCGGGAAGCCCTGCATCGTAGTCAGTCTCGCTGCATTCATGGGCTCATCAGACCGGGTCACATTCTGAAGTAAGAGAACCGTTTTGATGATCAAGACGTACAACCTGGATTGCTGGCACAAACCACGAAACATTTCCCTGCGAGTATGATAAAGTGTCAGATGAAACCGCAAAGATACTCACTGATAGCAGACTCGGCCTCCCTGGTCGGAAGAAGCAAATCGCTGCAGGGTTGTCCCATTGACTTCCCGGGCGAGGCTGTGGTGAAGTTTGCTGTATCTGGATCTTCCGACGGGTCTAAGTCCTTCATGGTGAAGTTGGTAAAAGCTGTCGGCGAGCTGGAAGCTGGGCAGCTGATCCCAGTAGTCTTGGAACTCGTCCACCTCGAAAGCGCCTCTGACTCCCCATTGGCTCTCAATCCAGGTCTGGGATGATGTCTTCAACTGTAATTGATTCCCTCGGTTACGACGTGGTGGATTCTGTGAAACGGTTGGACCTGTCGGCGATAGAGCCCAACCATTGTGTAAGCTGCGACGAAGCCATCAAGGGCGTTGGGGCCCTCACAAGGAGCAAAAGCAGCATGAGAAGCAACTGGTCACAATATAAGTGTCTTACGAAACATTCGCCCGACTGAGGGATTACATACCTCTTTTTCATGTAGCTTTAGTTCTCCAAGAAGCAAGAGTTCTGTTTCGTGCTGCAACCGCTATTGCCAGGGTGTGCCATTCAGCTGTAGTCGACGTCGTCGTATGCGCCCACGTCCATCAGCTTGACCTTGTCACCACCACCAGCTTCGTCTGCAGGCCATCTATGAACACTATCGAAAGAGTTTAGGTAAACACGTCTCGCTTAGATGGAAGTCAGCGAGTGACATACACTCTATTAAGCCCTTGGTTGTCAAAGGCGTCCTTCACACCAGTGACAGCAGCACCAGCGCCCATGGCGATCGGATTGTGCCCACAGGCATGGCCTAAACCAGGAAGAGCATTATACTCTGAACTGGACGAGACAATACGGCCATGACATTCGAACTGCACCTCGTGACCGTGGACTCCTTGGTAGCCAATCTCAGGGGTCTCCCAGATCTTCATGGTGTAAGTCCTCAAGACAGAACAGTAACAGCCACCAGATTCTGATGTACCTCCGACGTCTATCCGATCCTTGACAGTTTTGTTCGGATAAAGCATCACCCAGCGCCCCATACTGACAGCCTAACACGACCAAGACGAAACACGGACTCATTGGGGAATACAGGACACGAGACTCTCGGTCTTTGGGGTCATTACCGAGCCTGCATCGTTGCCCATTCGCTAGTATTGATGTAGAAGATCGATATTCGGCTAGGGATTTCTCGACGAGACAGTGTTGTTGACGGGAACCTTTGAACTGAAATAGTGCCAGAACGATGGCGAGGTCTCACTTTCGCCAACCCAGCAACTGTTTGGAGACTTGATATCTTACGGCTTGAGTACGTGGTAGACCCGTCAAATGACATGGATGATCGAGGATCTTCATACCTGGAGACGCATACAGGCTGCTTCATAATGGCCAAAGGACGCAAAATCGACATGTTTCCCCCCCCAATGCTTCGCGTTTATTTCTTACTGATTCATGATCAAGACCCCTGCCTAGGAACGCTGTACACCTGGTACTCATCACCCACATCCACGGGCAGGATGTTGAAGACGACGTACGAGTCCATATTCTCCGGCTCCAGCACATTGAACGCATGCGCCGCATTCTTCTGCCTCGTGCTGACCACGTATCCGCCCGCGGGGATCGTGACATTCCTCCTCCTCTTCTCCTCTGTCGCAACATTTGTCGTCCGTGCGACACCCTCGTACTTGCCGGTAGCAACAACCTCCGCGGCGGTGATGTTGAGCGCCACGACCTCCCCCGAGAAGTCGCGGGTGAGCTCATCAACGACAACGCCGGCGGCGCGAAGACGATCGGCCGCGTCGGACCATGCCCGTGAGAAGATGTAGGCTTCGGGACGGGGGCGGGTCAAGTTGGCCTGGGCTTGGGTGGAGTTCATGAAGGTGACTGGCACGGTGGTGATGGAGCCGTTGTTCGCGTGGATGTAGGTCCAGTCGATTTCCGTCGAGACTGGGTAGTCTGTGAGGACGATCTGGTGGTCTCCGTTGATGAAGTCCTCGCGAGCGGACTCGATCGTCTCAAGGACCTCCTCGGCGTTGTTCGAGGCCGTCTCTAGGAGGGCCCCCAGCATGATCAGCCCGGTTGCTACACGGCGCTGGAAGTGCTGGTCGGCGAGGCCGATGCCGCGCGTCTCATACAGGAACATGACCGCCTGGCTGAGGCCCACGGAGGTGTCTCCCATCTTCGCATCGCCCGTGGTCTCCTCGAGAACAATGTCGTCGGTGCCAAGATCGCCAACTACATACGGGCTCCATCGCAAGCCATGCTTCTCCGTTGCAGCAGCGATCGCGTCGGCGAACATGGTCTCGAACAGCCTCCGGATGTCTCTGTGGATGTTCAGATTCTTCATGGCAGAGAACTGTCCATCCTGAGCCGAGAGCCATTGGGCGTCCTCGCCGTAGCCACGGCTGGCCGAGTATTCGTGCAGGTCGACGCCAACGTGCGGCGCATAGCTCATCACGAGACTCTTGATGTCCCGGGTCTGCTGGCGCGCAAGCTTGGTGTGATCGCGGTTCGGGTCGAACGAGCTTGCGAAGTAGCGCTGGAAGTAAGAGACGCCGTCTGGGTTGTAGCGAGGCAGCACCAGGATGTCGACCTTGTCCAGGATCGAGGACGCCCAGGCCTGGTCTGCATCCATCTTGCCCAGAAGAGCGAGGAGAGCCTGATCACCAGCAGGTTCATTCCCATGAACACCACCCTGCAGCCACACACGCACCTTGGAGGGAGCTGACGAAGTCGCATTTCCGTAACTCTCCAGATGGCCAGGGTTCGCTGAGGTAGAGGTGGAGAGGAAGACGTACGGCAGCGATCTGCCTTCTTCGGAACGCCAGGTCGGGTTGTGGTAGGTCATCCACGAGTTGCGAGCGGCCAGTTTCTGAAGG
Organism: Sarocladium strictum; assembly: GCA_030435815.1. Classification (NCBI taxonomy): domain Eukaryota; kingdom Fungi; phylum Ascomycota; class Sordariomycetes; order Hypocreales; family Sarocladiaceae; genus Sarocladium; species Sarocladium strictum. Next base: position 4,084,625 of record JAPDFR010000003.1, on the reverse strand, counting down.
AAGTACTCCATTTCGAGCTGGTCGGTCGGGCCAGTAGTACCATTTACCCGGCTTTCCGGTAGATTATCTAGGTTGGTGAAAGCAGGGGATAGCAGCTTGATGCCTTGGACATGTTCGAAGTTGGCTGCGACCTTGGCCGGATCCTTGGACACTGGGACTTGGTTGTCGGCATAGATCAATTGACCTTGAGCACTTACTGCCGTTCGGCTGAGGATCAGTCCCACTGATGAAATCATCCAATACCGCATGGCTTCGTCAGTCTGAACTTCTGGCAGACTAATAGTAAGGTCAGCTGAAGGCAGGTTGGATAGAAGATGACCAGACTACTTGAGGACCCTATCCTGGTGAAGAAGATAAGAGAGAGGGGCAGTGCGTCATGTATAAGCTTGGCAGCAAGCTTACCCACGTTCAATGCCTTCTGCTGGAGGCGATCTGTCGTGTCCGTATCCTCAAGGCTGGGGTACGTGGACTTGGCAGCCAATGGCACCGGGCAGACTTACACGGACTGGGGAGGTGGTTAAGTGAATGGCTCCAAGTGGGTGTTTGCCAAGCTGAGTGGCCAAAAGTGAGATCTCCTTTGATCGAAGTATAAAGTCACATGTCGTTCATGCCAAGGGAATATCAGTTAATCCTCGACTATTGTTTGCAACGATAGAAGGCAAAGAGGCTAGACACCAGAAGCAACATCACGTTGTGGTAGTCCACAGTGAAGGACATCTCCATCTCCAGCACTTTAATCCTGGATTCCTCCCCGTCTATTGAATTGTCCTATCACCAGGCCAAGGTTCTAAGGATGCCCTTATGTGAATAAGGATATGACAATATTTTTCAGTAGTGGGAAGACGGCATTATAGCCATGACACAGTATGCGAAAGCTCGACACATGAGGGCATTGGCAGTGTGAAGAAGACGGCAGGAAACGTGGTAACAGTTCGTATGAGAATTAATTCGATCAATATTCGGCTATCTTCAGCTTATTGATGTGAGAATGTACTCTGCCAGGAAGCTTTTCACACCCAACGCGTTTGCTAGCGAGCCAAGTGCTTCGAGGGCACTTAGACAGACCAGAAATGGCCCCAATGCAGCATATAAACAACATTCACTTCTGGTAGACTGGGAATATATATACACTTCTGCCTGCGTTTCTCAAATATCATAACGGTAGTCCGCAGCCTTGTCAGCATCACCGCCCATATCAATCGTGAGACCCTGCTCGGGCTTCCCATAGATACGGTCCCTCCTACAGTTCTCCTTGTACAGGAGGAAGCTCATCAAGGCAGCACCAACAGCCGTGGAGAAGGTGAGGGCGCTCGAGACAGAGCTCCCCATGACATAGTAAGGCGCATCAGACTTGGGGTAGATGTTGGACGCCGCCACGCCAACAGCATGGGTGACGGCGATGACAATACCGAGACCAACGCCCGCTTTGGTGTCGCCCGCAAAGGTCGAGGCGATCCACGTCAGGACAATGGGAAAGGCCATGTACGTGCCCGTCACGGCGAAGAAGCAGCTGATGTAGCGGGCCGTGTCGTGGCTGAGCAGGCCCAGAAGGATGTAGCCGATCCCGGCCATGATGCCGCCGACCATGATGGGGATGCCCCGGACCCTGTAGCGGTCCGAGAGCGTGGCTGTGATGATGAGGATCACGTATGCGGTGGCATAGACTGGTGCGGTCATCAGGTTGGCCGTGACCGAGTGGTAGCCGAGGTCTTTGACGATTGTTGGGAGGAAGACGGCGGCGACGGCCAGAGACAGAGACAGGCCCGAGTAGATGATGCAGAACAGGTACAGGCGATAATCTGTGAAGGCACTGGAACGGTGGTTATTTAGCTTCAGGGAGGAATGAACAGTACAGTTCCAGGAGAGAGAGAGAGAGAGAGAGGCAACTCACGCTTTGACTTGGGCCATGTTGATTCCAGTGTCTGCGTTCTTGGTGAATCGGTGACGGCGGCTCAGAATGATCTTGTACTCTTCTTCAGTGAACCAGTGAGATCGATCGGACTCGGGACGACCGGGGAGAATCCACAGGGTCAGGACGCCCACGACAACTATTCCTTCATGTCAGCTCTTCTGACTCTCTCCCATGATACTTGAAGTCATCCTGCGCAGATGCTCTCATACCTGTCGGTAGACCCTCGATAATAAACAGCGCCTGCCAAGGCTCAACCGCCAGACTCTGAGCACGCCCGACGCAATAGGCAATGACACCAGAGAGGACGCCGCTCAGAGCGCTCATGCCGGCGTAGGCGGCGATGCGGAGCGACAGTTCCGACTTGAGGTACCAGAAGCTCAGGTACAGCGCACACCCGGGAGCGAAGGAGGCCTCGAAGACGCCGAGGAAGAAGCGGACGGCAGCCAGGCCGGCGCCGTTGGTCGTGGCGGCCTGCAGAGTGCTCACGGCGCCCCAGCCGATGGCGCAGACCCCGAGCCAGATGGAGGGCTTGACGACTTTCAGCATCAAGCCACCGATGGTTCCGAAGACGACGGTCCCGATGTAGAACGAGGCGGATGCGAGCTGGTACTGCTCGCTGGAGAGGTGGATGTCCTTCTCGAGGCCGATGTTTCGTGCGTTGCCCATGTTACTCCTAGACCAGTGGTCAGCGCGAAGGGGTTGAAGATGGGTGATGAACAAGGGCATGGATTCCAACTGACCTGTCGATATAAGACAAGAGGTACAATAGCATGATCCATGGCAAGATGGTTCGATCTAGCTTCCTCACTAGGCGACGTTCAGCAGCCGGATCCGGGGTATACGGTACTTGTTCGCCTGGCTTGGCAGCATCTTCCAGCTGAAAGCACGAATTGTTGTCTTTGGCGACTTCGGGGTCCATTCTTGGGCCTTGACCTGTTTTGGAGAGGAGAAGTAGAGAGGGTTTCCAAGTCAGAGCCTCCAACATGCTTGGCTTCCTCCCTGGCTTTCTTCATCTGGCGCATGGGGATATTGTACTTTATAGAATAGCCCGGACAAGGCGGCAATGCTACGCTCTCTTCTTGATCATGACTCCCCCCTCCCCACGCGTGTAAGTGACCCCGTGGGGAAAGACTACTAAGACAAGGGTCCCCCTGCAGCCACGAGTCATGAACTCTCTACTAGGATTTAGTGATGCGGACCTTTAGCGTCGCCATAGCGTCTTGACTCGCTTCTTAGACAACCAAAGTCACGGGGAATCCCCGTTCTCTCGCCTTCACACGGTGGGCCATCTGCGTTACTAGTGTGAGCTGACCGATGCCTTATGAGATGATCCAAAGAGCCAAGAGCACCAAGTAGTCTTCTTCTCGCCAAGGCATCAACTCTTCGCTGTGGTCCGGCAATCCCAGTGCACCCCTCATCCAGCTTCTCGGGAAACTTCCGTGCTCTGGCTTCCAAGCTGTAGGCGAATCTCGTGTTAGTGCGAACCAGCACATGGTCTTCAAGCTCATCCAGACGCCAAGAAGAACCAATCATGGTCGCATTGGTACTAGAAAGGAGGAATATCGTCTCAAGCCAATCGGGCTATCAACAAGAGACGGAGAGTGCTTTACATGCCACTCATAGTAGCCTGAGGTTTTGGTTGTATTATCTGCTCCTCCAGCTCAGGAGATCCCCCATCATCACCGCCTTCATCTGGATGCCATGGCTGGTTGGTACGAGCCTCCACCAGTCCTGGAAGCAGAGCTGCTAGCCACTCTCCCAACCGCCTTCAGAACGCTCGGCACCTCAGACCACTCTCGGAACCAGAAGCGAGGCAGGGCCCTGGACAGCTTCCTCGAAGGGCCCGTGGTCCGCGGAGACACGCTCTACCTGACCGACATTCCCTACGGGCGGATCTTCGCCGTCGACCTCACCACCAAGGAGTGGACGCTCGTCATCCAATACGACGGTGAGCCCAACGGCTTGGCTTGGAGCGAGAAGCACAAGCGGCTGCTCATCGCTGATTTCAAGCTCGGCATCCTGACTCTGGATCCGGACTGCCCCGGGGAAAAGACGGTGCACACCCTCATGGACCGCTTCAACGGGGAGAGGCTGAAAGGTCCCAACGACCTAGTGGTCCGTGGTGATGGCACCATCATCTTCACTGATCAGGGGATGACGGGCCTGCAAGATCCCACCGGACGGGTCTACCGCATCTCCCCAGATGGACGCCGTGTCGATGTCCTCCTGCGCAACTGTCCATCCCCCAACGGCTTGGTTCTCGATCCTTCAGGAACCAGCCTATTCGTCGCCATGACCCGCGACAACAGCGTCTGGCTCGCTCCGCTGTACCCGGACGGCAGCGTGCAGAGAACGGGGCGATTCTCAAGCTACTTCGGTGTGGGCGGTCCGGACGGCATGGCCGTGGACGAGGAAGGCAACGTCTTTGTCGCGCATTCAACGCTGGGCACCGTCTTTGTTCACAGAGGGGATGGCACGCCGCGCGCGAGGATCTCTGTCGAGTCGAGTGGGAAGGGAAGCACGAATCTGACGTGGGGAGGGCCGGAGTTGAAGACTCTGTACATCGTCGAGAGTGAGGCCGGGTCTATACTCACCGTGGACTGGCACTGTAAAGGAGTGCTTTGACGGTTCTGGCTTATAAGTGTCTCTGTATTTCGAATACTTGAAGTGATGATCAATCTTCCTCCCTTCATCTTTGTACTGACTTGTGTGCCAAATTATCTACATCGTTGTTCGGTGCATGGATCAAGCTCGAGCAATCACTTATATTCCAGTGACTTGGGCTTTTGAACTGCCATGAATGGCCTGAATGAACTTACAAGATATCACTTTAGTATAGAGATAAATACAGGTTTTGGTACTCTCGATACCATTGTTCATGGGATAGATGTCATCTGTTGACATGTCTCTACAGGTGGACGCAAATCCACAATACCACTTCACCTTTCGAAGCCCTGCAGTACAATACGCAAGACATCTGACTCTGACTCAGATTCTGATGTGGATAAGGGCTACCTGACTCACGAATGGGTGTTCCTTGCTACGGGAGATTGAAGGACACGAAGAATAGCTTAGAGGTGGCTTATACCGGGGTGAGAAGGGTCAACGCAGTAACTCGTATCGTATGATACAGCGGATTGTCTACATCATCATAATGTTTTGGTCATCCTGGACAGCAGGCTCTCTCACCATCCTCGCCGATGCCGTAACGCAAGTACTATTGCGGGCGTCTGGCATTCCTTGTCGGCTCGAGTGGGAAAACTCCGCTACCCCTGTTCCCCCGCAAAGGAGGAATCCCGGCCATATTAGCCGATCACGCTGACTTAGTTGCTTGCCATGGTTTGAGGATAGACTGGGTCCAGTTCTGCGAGAATGCAGGTGATGGTGTATCCACATGGCAACATTCAGGGATGTAGACTCGGACTCTGGAGGACCAGGTCGTTGTCAACAGGTCACTGCCAAATAGTAGTATCGTTCAGGTCTTTCTATTGTAGAGAAATATTCAAACTGCGAGCACGGCTGGGAATATGTGACATCCAACTTGGACCAAAACGTATCCATTACGCGTCATGGTCTATTCGGGATCTTCGCCGTATGCAAAGTTCCTCCAAGGCACCCATTCATATGTAAGTACCGTCAGCACTTGGCTGGAAGGTGAAAAATAGAGTCAGTGAGTTGTGACCTTGGTGTCAAAAGCTCATATGACTAGCAGAGTCCCTTATAGCACGTATGGGCTGTACGCAGTCCCGTCCTGCAGAGCCTTTTGGTACAGCTTCTTGTTTTCACGGCGCAGTAAGAACTTTTGCAGCAGACCGCAGCCAATGGCCAAGACGCCCGAAACGAGCATCAGGGCGAACGCACGCGTGTAAGCCGGCTCATCGTTGCTGTCGAAGAAGTAAGGTCCGACAAAGGTGCCGATCTGGCCGAGGACGTTGTTCAGGGCAACACCGACAGCACGCTTCTCGGGCGTGCGTCCCAGACAGGTAGGGATCCAGCTGTTGATCAGAGGGTTTGCGGCCAGCATCCCGGTGATGTAGAGGAACGACGCGATGTAGCGCGGGATGCGGTCCTCCCTGGCCAGGCACACGACGTAGCCAACGAGGCCGACGGCGATGGGGAGGGAGAAATGCCAGCCACGCTCGCTGAAATGGTCTGAACTCCGGGCGAGGCAAACGGCCGCGACGGCAGCGCAGAAGTAAGGAGGGAACGTGATCAGCAGGGTCGTGGTCCTCTCGTAGCCGAACCCGCGGACGATGGACGGGTAGAAGTTGGAGAAGCCATAGGCCATGGAGATGAAGATGTTCATGCCCACGATCAGCCAGAGCTTGTAGTCGACGAGGTTCATCTTCAGCGCCGGCCAGACGCCAGCCTTGGCCTCGGTGGCGGACACGCGGTCGGCCACCATGCGGGCCTTGCAGACAATCCTCATCTCCTCGGTGAGGACCCAGGTCCCGCTGCCGGTCGTGGAGTCCGGGTAGTCGGGCAGCAGGAAGATGCAGACGACGGCCAGGGCCGCGCCGACACTGGCGAGCACGATGAACAGCCACTGCCATCCAGCCATGCCCAGGGCGCCCTCCAAGGTGCCGAAGACTGCGGCGGCGATGAGACCCGAGGTGCCTTGCGCGAGGATGTTGGCGAGGTAGAAGACGGCCACGCGGAGCCCGATCTCTTTGCGTGTGTACCAGCAAGACATGACGTAAATGGCCTATCCAACCGGGAGAGGGGGGTTAGAGTGATTGAAAAGCTGATTCATCGAGGGGAGAGAAGACTTGTTCACTTACACCAGGGAAGAGAGGCGCCTCCACAATACCAAGACAGAACCGAACAGCGACGAGACCTGAATAGTCCTTGACGCCGCACGTGGCAGCAGAAACACCAGACCAGAGAATGGCGCATGCCGGAAGGTAAAGAGACGGGCGGATATACGGGAGGATCATGTTGGAAGGGATCTGGCCGAGAACATATCTTTTTGGTTTTGGTCCTCAAAGTCAGCAGTCTTTCCTCATCGAAACCCTCCCCCAATCTGAAGGTGAAGATCGTACCCAACACTGAGGATGGCCACCGCTGTACTGAACTGGTATCCTGTAAGCCCTAGATCCGCGTCGAGCGAACTGAGGCGGCCCTGGCTGTAGAGCTTCACGTTAGCTGTTTTGGGGTTCCATATCAGGGTATTTCCGGTGGACATACGAGAGAGAGGCGCGGTCCAGGTAGTTGAAAAGGTAGAGGGACCACATGCACGGCATCAAGGTCATGTCAAGACGCCTGACTGCTTTCTTCTCGAGGTCTCGCCAGTTGGGTATACCAAGAGCCTCGATGACAGCCTCGGGGCTAGGCAAGTCATCCTCAGTATGGACCTTGAGGCCGTCTTCTGCCTGTAACACGGTGGCGTTCTCCTTCATATCTTCATCAGGCTGGTGGGAGGTTGCCTTCTCCTGTTGGGGACTCTGTTCAGGTCTCATTGCGGCTGGGCTTAAACCTGTGGTCCTTTTGCACTCAGTAATAACCTTCCTAGATACTTGGGATAACAGGGATGCAAGGGCCAATCTTTACCGAGCTAGAGTCGCAAGCAAATGATACGGGTTGTTGGATGCTTTGATACCAGGCTGAAGTGCTTCGAATGTGTCTCAAGAGTACCACGTCTGCGTAGAGAAGGGTTCTCGAGTGCTTCTTTTATACTTTTTATTTTCTTAGAAAGAATATGCCAAGGTCCTCAGAGCTTCTTTGGTTCCCTCTTGGCCAGATCACCTTGGCTCTGGGGAATAGTCGGGGTAGCATACATCCTCTGCAGTCTGTCTGTTGCGGGGAGGCGGGGATAGCAACTTTGTTCGCACTTCCACCGCTGGTTCCTCCTCTACCTTGGCCAACATGGAAAACTTCCTGTACAGTTGACACCCTTGTCTGGTCTTGATTTCTTCGTGGAATCAGAAGTCATTGGTCCTGGCGGATATCGTCCGTCTTGGTATTGCCAACGCAAGGAAGTGCCTGTCTCCAGATTTGTGTGGAAGAAACACTTGGTCTTACCAGACTTCAGCATCATCAGCCCACAGATCAAACCAGAGGACTTGGCGAGTCTTGTCGCGGCAGACGGCAGTGGATGTTGTAGACTTGGCGATGTGCAGTACGGCTTGGGAAGTACCAATGCTGCCGGAGAAGGCGGCCTGTGAATCCTGACCACCGTCTCTGATTCCCCGAACTCTTGATTGTGTCCATGGTATCCATCGAGGGGATAGTGTAGACTTGAAATCAGAATGCATGCGATGAGATCGATCGGGTTATACTACGGTCCCAACAGGAGAGTGTGCAACTCTACCCGCTTGGCATTTTCTTGACCCAGAGAAATTGAATCCTCTGTCTTGGCACTACTTTCACATTGCATCCGCTGCCTTCAAGCCAGTGCATGACGACGGACGTTTCCCGCGGCGCAAGACTTGCCAGGATCCCCTTAGAGCCAAGCATGGAGTTACGGAAATACGCGGTTCCGGCACTGAATTCCCTACCCTTCAACCAGCATATCTTCTGGGTTAAGGCGAACTCCTTCGGGTTCATCCCGCTTGACAGGACATATTTTCCTCTCTCGCGATGTTCTTACCTCTTAGCGTGCGTGCTGGACGAAAGTCACCAGCGTGCTATGCTTGACACTCCACGCCTGCAGTCTATCCGGTAATCTTTGACTCAAATTATTGGAACCCTGTTTCTTCAGCTTGAGAAGTGCCTGTATTATGTTGCTCAGGCCAAGTCGCTGATTATGCTGCAGACGTCGAGCAGGACTCACGAACCAAGGGAGCTCCAACTGATGCTTCGGAAGTCGGCGCTTAGAGAAGAGACCTACGATATATAGGATAAATGCATGACTAGCTACTAGTTGGTGTCTTTGCGTAGACTATGTTTCCATATGTGACTAGGCGTGCATAGCTGGTTAGTAGCAATGGAATTGCCACCCTGTCTTCCATCATCCCAGGCTTTGCAGTTAGCCACGGATCTTGTAATCACAGGTCAATTGAGTTCCTCAGGCGATTCTATGGATCTGCGCTTCAGCAACCCTGAACAGAACTCTGAGATCCATCACATTTCACGAACCTTGTGCATGAGTTGATTTGATAGTAGCATTTCCACATCAACATCACCACCCACACTTGCGACGAAGCACAATAACAACTTGCAGAGACTTTAAATAGTGTTTGTATGTCCTAATATTAAACGGAAATTAATACTACGCAGAAAATTCATATAAATATGCTGCAGTACCATAACTACCCAGACTTAGACTTGGTGGGCAAACTCGTGATGGGCTTGCCAATCTACGGCTTTTATTTGAGCAAGCCCACACTCTGTATCCGTCAACTAATGCGTCAAGGCAGCTGGCTTGCTACTCCGGAGCTGACGGCTTACTGGGGGGTCCTCACAATCGAGATCTGCGAACTGACAATTGCTCCAGTTCCTCCGCCGTTGAAACCACGTTCCTTCAACGGAACAAAACACTGGCCACCCTCCTACTGAATTGAAGCCCACAAGCGGACCTGATCACCCCAGCTGTGTGTGAATGTGAGTTAGCACTTGAGTACATAAGGAATCTCTGTGATTCGGATTCATACGCAAGTCTATTGGATGTATTTTGTGAGCTCAATTGCCGAGGTGGGCATGTTTGTATGGAGCAGTCGGTGTAAGAGTGTGTTGCGCGTAAAGCGGGCGCAGCAACCTCGTTTCTCACAGTCGTGCTTACTATTGCTTTCATTCGTCTTGGCTACTAGTACTTATGTAGATCAATTCCTTCAAATGGGCTGCTTCGGATCCGACATCGCGAAAGTGCGCGGACCACGGACGTAGAGACTTCCCAATAACCGAAACATTGGGATCATTCGCATTGTATCGGATCATTACTTTTAAGTTTGTGTCAAAGCCAAGCCGAGCAGGATCGAGGCTTCGCTCAATCACCTCGCGAGCCGAATGTCGCGGAACTCACAGGGAATGAGGACAACTCCGACTATTCCTGGGCAAGGCGTGGGTTCCTCCGTGGACATGACAAGAGAATGTGTCAAGCTGGAATGAATAGAGCAAATGTCAGTCACGCATGATTTCGTGATGGGTTGTGTCCTTGGCTATAAATACAGCCCATATCCACGAGAAGGCGATGTAGTTGACATACAAACCCAGCGTCATCATCATAACCATATCTGAACGGACCGAACCGCTTGTATTGAACTTAGAGACCATGATTTCGACTCTCAAACATCTCGCAACGGCTCTAGCAGCCGACTACCTCGTCGATGCATCGACAGTCCCAGAATACGACTAGGTCATCGTGGGATCTGGGCCTGGAGGAGGCTCTCTCGCGTAAGATCACATTTTGAGGGAGACACGCATTGTTCGTGCCACTGATGATGATGCACAGCGCCAATCTAGCCACGAGCGGGTATTCAGTCTTTCTGATCGAGGCGGGCGGCAACGAGGTTGACAGCGTTCTTCAGTCACTGCCTCCGAGGTACGAACCGCAGCGAACTATACTCACAGCGCTGTCTGTCTAGAACTGATCTGACCAATTCCCAACAGATCTGCTGCGGCAGCCGAGTCTGCGGGCCATGGGTGGCAATTCTTCGTCCAACACTACGCAAACGAGACCCAGGCGCGTCGCGATCCCAAGTACACTTACATCCAGCCGGACGGATCCTATTATGTCGGACTTGACCCGCCTGAAGATGCAGTGCCGTGAGTTCTACCAAATCTACATCCTGGCCATACTACTGGCACAGGTCCCGTGTCTCTGTACGGTTCTGGCGTGAGGTGACTCGGAAGCGCTGGACTTTACGACCCAAGAGGCTCGACCCTCGGCGGCAGCGCGCAAGTCAATGCCATGAACTTTATCTGGGCTCCGGACAATGAATGGGACTACATTGCTGAAGTGACAGGCGATGAGACATGGGGTCACGAGTACGTGCGCCGGCATTTGATGGCCCTCGAGAACGCCACGTATGTGCCTAGCGGAACGCCAGGACACGGCTTCGATGGATTTCTTGAGGTATTGTTGATCCAGATCTTTCTCTATATTTCCGAGAGACAGAGTATTGACGGGGTACCTGTCAGGCAAGCCAAGTGAATGCAACCACGGGACTTCGAGCTCCCAATGTGGCGCACTTCGTCCAAGAAATGTTCCGTATCGCGGAAGGTTTCGAGGTAGAGGACACCGAGCAAATGGCCGAGCTTCTGCACCGCGACATCAATGGGATCGAGAGCGACCGTTGGGCAGGCCCTGCGTCTCTGTTCACAACTCCTGTGGCCATCTCACCCACCACGCAGTCAAGGAGCGGTATTGGCGGCTATCTCAACGAGGTGGTTGCCGCAGGCTACCCGCTGACCATCAGTCTGCACTCACTAGCAACCAGGGTTCTTTTCAAGCATGGCGGCCGAGTGAAGAGACCTCGCGCAACGGGGGTTGAATACTGGTTGGTGAAGGGCTGTACTCGGCAGACAGGCGATATGATCCATCTCAAACAGCAGAGATCCGATCTGTGAGGGCCAAGAAGGAGGTCATCGTGTCGGGAGGGGCATTCAATACGCCCCAGATCCCCAAGTTGAGTGGTATCGGCCCGCGAGAAGAACTTGAGGCTCTTGAGTTTCCTGTTCTGGTAGATCTCCCAGCCGTGGTAAGCAGAACTCCCCCATGACAGAAGAGGGGGTGGACAGGCTGTGGGTAGTAGATGCTTCGGTCTTCCCGCGTAGTCCGGGGGGCATGCCGAACGGACCGACGTATACCATCTCGCGGAAAGCTTACGAGGTCATACTGGAGGACAACGAGAAGGGAATATGAACAGCCGAGAGCTTTTGGTATTTGGTGCAGTTCAAGTGGGTGGGAAAGAGCAGGGTTATTGGGAGAGGGGCATCACGAGACGGAGAAGGTTAGTATAGAGGTACCTTAGTTACTGATAGGATATACAGTGACGGACCTTTCTTATTGGGAGTGGTTAAGCAGCTACCCCATTTTGACTACTAAGGTCTATAAGGGATAAGACTGGTAAGGTGACGGTCCTTATCAGAATGACTACAGGTTTCGCCAACTTATAATTAAGATGATAAGCCTCATTAGATCACCACATGCCTCTTCTGACGAGGAAACTCCTGACCAGCCTGCAAACTTTTCCTGACCAGAAAAACGCGCGGGGCTGCAAGGTATCCAGCTAACCCCCAGCCCCGATCTCGCAGCTCATACCCAATAGGCTTTTATAAACACTCTCCACATCGTCAACACCAACCTCTCTGCCTCTGATCCGACTTTTGGTTAGGGTTAGTGGTTAGGTTCTTATTTCCATTACACCCGAGTCGTCAGCTGTACTCGGTTAGGTGCCTTACTTTCATTTCAGCTGTTGCAAGGGGACTAGTTCCCATGACCCTCATCAAGGAGGGCCTTTAGGTTCGGCCTGTCTGATGCGCCACAGACAGTAACGAGACTCTGGCAGTCCCGGACGAAGAAAAGCTCCAAGCACGTGTTTGCGAAAGACCGTCCGTCCCCTTGAACGCTTAGCGCCGCCGCATCTGCAACAGTAGGTGTGCCGGGTCAGACATGCAAACGGACAGCTTCACAAAGTAGGTTGGTACGGGTAGCTTGGATGTGGGTGTGAGTGGTGAGCATTGTTCATGTTCTGACCCTAAGCTTACGGGTTCGATACCCTTGCTCACCTTGGTGAGAGGTAGGACTAGCTCAAGGGAGAGTGATGCACATCGCGGTGGCGAGGGCAAGGGCGTCAAAACTCAGTATCTCTAATGTCAAACTCGGAGGGGAAATCGCAGTTGACCTACTGGATCTGGACTAGAATAACATGGCTGAAAATCCAGGAATGGGGGCCGTATCGAGGATGACTGAAGAATTCTCTCCCTGAAGTTCCCTGAAGTTCCCTGAAGTTCCCTGAAGTTCCCTGAAGTTCCCTGAAGTTCCCTGAAGTTCCCTGAAGTTCCTTGAAGTTCCCTGAAGTTCCCTGAAGTTCCCTGAAGTCGGCACCTATCACCGACGCTATGGCCTTGGGCTTCAGGAGCAAATCCAACCCCTCCGAGGTGTTGTCAATCTCTCCAAGGGATCTCGTGTCTAGTGCTACTAAGTGGAAATATCTACTTGGGTCATGTCCGGCAAGCTGGGTGATGCCAGCAACCAACCTGTAGAGGAAGAGAGCGTTAGCCTTCTAGGGCTGATTGCTGTGGTCACGGTCAGAGGAGCTGAGAAGAGGTAAGGTGATTGATCACACGAGGTTCAATGTGCAAAGAACACCTTGGCAAGCAAGCCGTGATGTGTACAAGTGATGGTTTTCTCTCACGTCTAAGGGGGAAGAGGGCAGGTCTCTCCCGTGCCTACAGCATGAACAGCTGACACGGGGACAAACCTACACGTCTTAGCCGCTCAAGACAAACACGACCTTATCTCGTATATCCACAAAGAGGCTTGCGGCAACAAACACGAGAGGTTTTCCCCGAGGCGCTAGTGTGACGCTGACGCGCTGACGAGCTGACGGCGATAACAGAGGCTCCTTGCTCAGACTGCACTTCTTGCCCAGACTGCACTTCTTGCGGCCTGCCTCTAAGCTTCTCTATAGTAGTACCCAGGAGAGGAATCCTGGCGTCGTCTCCTACAGCCTGCTGGACATGAAAAAACCGGGTTGCTGTGTCTTTGATATTTCCAACGCCCACTTGCACAACAGAACGAGTCCTGTATCAACAAGGACTTGAAAGGTGCTACATAGTGGTAGGAAGATGATGATGGGCCTGCAGTCATTGAAGTTGAAGCGTGATGGTTCCTGGAGAAGGAAAACCTTGTGCGTGTTCACAATATCACTGTCACGTGCAGGGGCCACTGTTCCGTCCCCAAATCCATGGCCTCATTGGGGCGATGAATATACTTTTTGGCTCCAGCGAGGTCGTCAGATAGCCATGACATGGCTGTGCTTCGTTGAAAAAATGAAGCTGATCTGCTCGTTGTTGAGAATACAGATTGTACTCGCCGATCTCGGGAGCGAAGAGTCTTGATGGATCGGTTTGGAACGCTTGCTGGACTGCACTCGGCATGTTGAGAGGCCTAGCTGAAGCTAGAACGAAGAAAGATAAGCTACCTAGGTACTTAGGTATGTCCCTTGTCGTCGGTGGAGATTCTCGCGCAGGAGGAGGTTACGCGATACGTGTCGGTGTTCTCGTTGCGACCAGCCGAGAGCAGCAACGGTGCAGTATGGAAGTGAAGGCAGTGCAGCTCAAGGCATGTGCAGCGTATCCGCAACGGCATGCACGTCTTCAAGCAGCGTTCTAGGGACTTTGACTCCGTTAAGCAGACCTGGAAATAGAGACTGTGTTCTGCGCATGGCTGGCATAATCAAGGAGGTCGTCATCTGCAACTTGAAGTTATATCACCATGTGCCAGAGAAGTGAACAACGGGAATTCATCACGATTATAATAATCTAGATGAATAACAAGGCTGTTCAGGTTGCGCTGGGTATGAAAATGGATTGAACCTCGTGGCGATGATCAATTTGGTGTGGTTTAGGCCAATGCTTCAATCACTTTCAAGTATTTCGCATATCCTGTACTAGATCAACTACTAACCACTACAACCTCAATGCCGCTAAATTGATTTATCCCATATTATCTTGTCAAATGCAGCATCTTTTATCATCTGCACCATCCTGAACTATTATTAGAGTCAATTTCGTCAGCACACCACTTGCACCAGTCATGCATCCTCTTGATCGAAGCTTGAAAGGTTACCCAGATGATCAGTCCGTGTAAAGGGTAGCAGGCAACATTCTCCCGGGCGAGCAATACACACACACACTCTCTCTCTCTCTGCTGACCGTTCTGAGATGCGCTTCTCCAAATGCGGCGAAAGCTGTGACTTATGGTAGCTATAGTAGACTAGCACATCTCACCCTGTCCCTCTGGGCTTACATGCATCCGTATCCTCGAACCAATGGCGCGTCTCAAGGCTGTGCGGGTCTGTTAAAGTCGCGAATCTGCATCACGAGATTGATAGCGGGGAAAGAAGATGGCCTGGAAAAGATCCAGCAAATTACCCCATGCGGCCATCATCGTGGCAAGCCTCGCTCGTCGCGAACGCGTTCCAGGCTGTCTGATCTACGAGGGGGCGCTAGTCAGATTGCGCTGGATGGAGAAATGGCCTAGCGGACACGCGAAATACCATCACGGGGGAGGAGGGGACTGAGATGCGATTGTGTTTTCCCCCATGTTCTTTTTTTCATTTTCCTCATCTTTTTTCTTTCTTTTTTGGTATGCAAAAGAGATGCAAAAATAGGTAGGCAGGGGATGAATTCTTCGAAAAAGACTCGACTGCCGTATCGTGACCCTGAACTCGAGTCCATCGCTCGCTGCACGGGTGGTCAGAACGATCACGAACCTCTCAAGTCCAACGTTCGTGTTTCCCGACTCAACAGGGAAATGAGCATGCCATGTCCGTAGCCAAAGAATCAATAGTCTTGCATCGCTTGTGCAGCCTTGTGGCCCTATGCGGGTTTACATAGACTAGGCTATTGGGGCTCATTCATCGTAGGGCGGGTTGCTCGTCTCCAAAAGGACCCCTCTTTTTTATGCTTTTCTCCATCTGGTTCATTTCCTCACTCACGAGCCGACCACAAGATTCACGAGAGCGGGAGGGGGGGGGGGGGGTTAGGTATCGTTGCTCTGCCCCTCGTGTGTTTTGTGTGAGTGCTCATGCGTCGCGCGGGTGGTGGTGGTGCTGGTTGTTGCTGGGGACTTCCATTCCTCACGGTAAGCCCTCTCATTTTCCTCCTCCTCCCTTTTGGTACTAAGTGAGGAACATATCGTATCGTCTCCATCTCTCTTAAATTTTTATTTTTATTTTTCCTACACTCTTCTCCCATGCCAGTAGCCTTGTCCAGCGACCATATCCATAATCACCCATAAGTTACTGGTTGAGCGACCAAACAAAGCCAAGTACACGGGATTGCCGAGGAGGGTCCTTCTTTAGCAGCTCAACGTTACTCCTGGTATGACGCAATAGGGCTATCAAAGGGCTGAGAATAGGGCCGCGAGGGGGACGGGGACACCCTAAATTTAGGGCAGGTCAGCGTAGCCTCTCAGCACTACGGGGGACGCGTGATGCACATGGGCGTTTTCTTTCTCACCGTGTCCTTTCTCCCTCTCTCTCACCATCACTTGTGACTTTGGTGGCGCTGTGGTCCATGTCCGCCTCTGGTTAGCAAGGCCAGACGGGCTACCGTGTCAAGGTATGCAGCACCCGATCTAGTTCGATCCAGAGTTTGCGGCTATCTGGCGTCTCCGGAGTTCTAGACTAGGCCCTAACCTGGGGAGGGAGTAGCGACGACGCCTCTGTCCTCACTCGGTCGTAGGCGCCAATCTGGAACGGCCATGGGCTGCATGCCTGACGTCGCATGTTGTTGTGAATCCGCGAAGAAGGCATCTATCCATCGTGGTGAGCAATGGTAACCCGGCTCCCGGGAGCTATCAGGGTTCTTTTTCCTGTGGTGTTGTGTATCTCGGCTGCGTGTATAAGAGACGAGGCTTCAGCCCTGCTTTCATGATTCTTTTCTTTCCTCATCGCCAAAGCATTCGTTCGTCTTCTGTTCCCTCTCCTCGCTGCACAACTTGCACATAAGCATCCATTTCCCCCCACACACTCTTTACTTTACCCTTTTGAGAAAGAAAAAACAACAGAAAAAGAACATCACCACACTCACACAATGGCTGCTCGCTTCCTCTCCGTCGGCGCCATCATGGCTGCCGTCGCCTCTGCCGCCCCGGCTCCCACCGGCGGTGCCAGCTGCCTGTCCTTCTGCAACAGTGCCTTGGACGCCTGCAACGCCGCTGCCACCGTCATGGGCAACCCCAACCACCCTCTCTGCGCCTCGTGGTACTCGCAGTGTCTCGGCTACAACCCCTTTGCCGGCACCTACGTGACCCCCACGGCCTGCGCCGCTGCCTCTGCTGCTCCCCCGGTCCCGACCTCCACCGGAGCCCCGGACGCCTGCGCCTCTGCCTGTATCGCCACCTTCAACTCCTGCTCTGCCTCCCAGGGCCAGTGCGGCTACGAGTTCTCCCGCTGCCTGGGTGAGAGCCCCTTCTACAGCGGCGCCTACGTCGCTCCCGCTGCCTGCAGCTCCTACAAGGAGACCGCCGCCGTCACCGGCGCTGCCACCGTCACCACCGTCGTGACCGGCTACACCACCTACTGCCCCGGCCCTACCAGCATCGTCCACAACAACAAGACCATCATCGTCAGCACCGCCACCACCCTGACCGTCACGGACTGCCCTTGCACCATCACCACCAACGCCCCTCCCGCTCCCCAGCCCACCGACTGCCTCTCCAAGTGCAACGCCGCCCACGTCGCCTGCCAGAACGCCCCCGGCGCCAACATGGCCACCTGCGCTGCTCAGTACGCCGGCTGCCTCGGCTACAACCCCTGGGGATCCGGCAGCTACGTCGCTCCCACCGCCTGCGCCGCTCCCACCAGCGCCGCCCCCGTGAACCCGACCCAGGCTCCCGCCCCTCCCGCTCCCCAGCCCACCGACTGCCTCTCCAAGTGCAACGCCGCCCACGTCGCCTGCCAGAACGCCCCCGGCGCCAACATGGCCACCTGCGCTGCTCAGTACGCCGGCTGCCTCGGCTACAACCCCTGGGGATCCGGCAGCTACGTCGCTCCCACCGCCTGCGCCGCCCCCACCACCACCGGCCCCGTCACCGTCCCTACCGGCGCTGCCGGCCGTGTCGTCATCCCCGGTGCCCTTGCCGCTCTCGGTGCCCTTGCTCTTCTGTAAAAGAGAGCACAAGGAACTTTTTCCCTCTACTCTTCTTCTTCTTCATGGATGGCTATCCTTGTCGTCATCATCACCCCCTTTCCCCCCTTTCTTGGGACTTTTCAACATATGTTAGGCGGGGATAGTCTAATATCCTGGAAGCGCATAATGCGGTGTTTGGAGTCGTTCTTGTACATCTGATTCAATACTTGCATACTTAATACATAATCTTGACCTTTTCATCTATGCTTTCTCGGATTAACCTATTTGTGAACTGCCGTAGTCCGTGTAAGTCAGCTGTGCTATAATACCGGTTTGGATGTACCAACAGCAAGAGTTGGGACTAGGACAAAAGATGATGGAATTGCTGCAAGATGAGGTTCTATTTCGATGTACTGGAATCAACCATGACGGTCTTAGTGATTCCTCTTCCAGTAAGGTTGACAAGCCCGAGGCAAAATAATCTACCATTTTTTGGCTGGTGCCTAGCAAAAGACAAGCAAAGAGCAAAGACTATAAGGAGCATTATTCAGAGTCACAGTCTGTCTGCCCACTCATGGAGTAAGTTGCATCGAGACTCTACGGGAGCCGCCAAAACTATCTTCTGACTGACCGAGAGGGCGTGACGAGGGCATTTGATTGGGGAGACATCAGAACTCAGTGTGCGTGTATTAGTACTACTACCTAGTACCTTAGTCTACCTACCTTGAAGCCCCGCGCATTCTCTGGTCAGGAAAAGTTTTGCAGGCTGGTCAGGAGTTTTCCTCGTCAGAAGAGGGCATGTGGTGATCTAACGAGGCTGATAATCCTGACTATTAATTAGTAAAACCCGCAGTCATCCTAACGAGAACCAGTTACCTTACCAATCTTATCACCTAATAGACCAGTAAGGAATTATATTCTACATTATCGCTAGTTAGACCTGTAGCCTATCGCAACAACTTCCTCCCTAGCCCTAAAGCCATAACCTATTACTCTATACTACTATGATAATCTACACGCTACTATCCCCACATATATAACAGCCGCGCCGTCTATTTAACTCACACACGTACTTATATAATATATAGCTATAGGCATACCTATATAAGATATATTGCAATTTATTTAATAAACTAGCTATATTTTAAATTAATTAAAGTAACCCCTATTAATCTAGCTATTGGACTATCTTGCTCCTTCCTTTTAAATTGTAGATAACCTAAACCCGTACCCAAACCCTGCCTATTTAGGTAAGTCTCTTACAGCAGCTTACAGGCTTATATTGCAGCTGACGGATACCTTACAAAAGGGCCAGTTGTACACAGACGATCAGGTGACGGTCCTCCGTCAGCTTGCCACAGCGACTCCCGCTGACTGGAAAATGGCCGGGGCCCCAAGGTAGTAGTAAGTACTTAGGGGTTCGCAAGCAGCAGAGCAAGAAGAAATCGTTGCATATTATCAAAGGTAGGGTCGCAGTTAAGGATCACCAAGCTGGATAACGGGTTACCTAATCCACATAAACTCGACAATCTCCAACGACTTCTGGGGCGGCCGCGCTTGTACACTAATGGCTGAACTCACGGAGACACTTCTGCTTACGAGTTTGATGTACGGAGCGAGACTCGTAAGGTTTGCACAAGCTATGCATATATCACAGCATTAAAGGTGCCCAAAGTAAAGGATGCCGATGTAGCGCGCGTGGAACTTGGCAATCTTAGTTGAATCTCTAATCGAGTATGGCATATCAGGGTGCCATTCTTCACGAATAGCCAGGGCTGTGGACACAGCTTTGATAAGGCAGGTCATGGTGAGCTCGTGCAGGGCTCTTGACATGGAAAGTACGGTATGCAAGACCGCATCGGATGGTAGTACTAGTCGACAGGACGTGTCGGAGTATTCCAGCGGCATGCATGTGGGAGCCTGGAGAATCGGTGCATCGGCTTGCACTGCAGGGCGACACAGATCGGTATCCGGCTCTGAAGATCCTGAGCTTCTATCGTGGACTCAAGGTTGTCCAGGACTTGATGCACCTAAAGGTGAGAAGACGAAAGTCCGGATCACCCATGCTGCCGGCGCAAGACAGACAATAGCGACTTTTCGGGCCGGTTGGTAAAGATGCTTTGCCGGTATAACTCAACCAGAGGTGGGTTCTCGGGCCATTTTTAAGATGGCACAATTGCGCAAATAGAACTTTCCCGCTCGAATAGCGGTATGTAGATCAAGCAATATGCTCATTTCCATGCACAAAGCGAAGTGGCCAAGACAAATACGGTCGCCAGTACGAGCCAAGGAGCTCGTCCACGGCCTCAACGATGTTCTTCCCCAGGTCACCTATGAACCAATGCTTGCGCAGCCCATACACCATCGCCCCGAAATGGGCAAAGAGGATGAGCGCCGGTGGTTGGCGCTGACTCAGCAGCTTGAAGTAGGCTTCGGGTCCAACGTGAATGAAGATCAAAGGCCCCGACCAGGTCTGGTTGTAGCCCATTTGCGCAAGCTCGGATTCGGACATGTCCTTGAATTGGTCCATGAAGCGTCGGCATCGGCGCAATATCTGAAGAGCTTCGTCGTAAACACCCTTGTCTGCAGAGTCTTCCCAAGCCTCCTTGATGCGCTGCAGTTCGAGATCGGCATCGTTGGATGGGTTGTCAAGATCCAGCTCATCCCAGTTGCGAAGCCGCAAGAACGTGCTCAGGCGGCCACCAACCAAATGCTCATAGGCTGGGTGCACAATGGCAGTGACACCATGCAGCATCGGGATCCAGCCAGTGCCCAGGATCTGGTCTTTGTTCTTCGCCGAGGAACCAGGGGCACCGAGGTTGAGCATGCCGAAAACGTAGACCACATTCAGGATCGACCAAATGAATAGAGCTTCGCTGTTCTCTTTGTTGAGCCTGGTGACGATGTTGCGAAACTCAGTCAATCCGTAATTATGATGGGAGATCGCTCGGTTCACGTATTGTGCCTGAAGAACAGCATCCTGTGTCTCATGTGCGAGATGCAGAGCAGCTAGACTGAGAAGTGCACGAGCCACAAAGGAGTACTGGAAGCCAACCTCGGGAAACAAACGACGCCATATTTCAATCTCGCCTGACGCATGACAGATGCTCTCACAGGCTGCGAAGGTCCAGTGGTGCAACAAAGCCAAGTCGCCCAGGTCGAACCTGAATGACTGGTCGCCGCTGGGCTGAGGAAGGATCGGGAATGCGTCCAGACAATTTATCGAGGATGAAGCCGGAGTTGGGAAAGAATAAGCTTGAGATGACTGCTCAGGAGTACGGCTGCTGGGACTTTGGGTACGTGAAGCTGGGCGGTTGCTGTCGCTGCCAACAGCATGAGCACTCGTTGTCAGCCATACGCAGGTCCGATTACGCCGCACGCAGGCGCTGCACACCGGCTTCCTTTCATCGCACTGGAATATAAGAAAAAGTCAATGTTGTGTTCGAGACTGTGCAGCAAAGACGAGGGGGCTCAGTTGACCTTCACCCGACGCTGGCGACAATCAAGACAGCCAGTCTTCGTCTTGCGATGCGCACGACGTCGGCCCTGCCGAGACGCGTCATTCTCCGGCATCAAAACCGGGAGTGTCTCAAACTGCACCGCTCTTCGATGGCTGCCAAGAGGGGAAACAATGCTCCTATGAAGGGAAAGATGAACGAGAGACTGGAACGAGGGTTGGAGGGGAATGAACGATTTAAACGAGAAACAGAACGAAGCGCCTGCGCCTGCGCCACAGCTAAACGAGGAGCCACATCCAGGGCTTTACTTGATCTGGCTTCGAGGCGTCGATTAAGGCGCGGGGCCTAACTGCAAGTAGCTTGGTACGCATACGACTCCAGCGACCAGAGTGATGAACGAGGAGTTGAACGAGGCTAAACGAAGTTAAACGACAGTTCTACGAGAAGGTGCATTTGTCTAAGAATGAGAGGAAGAATCGTTCGCGACGGTTCACTCCGCCTATATCATATAAGGGTGCAGAACCAACTACGTGTACATAGAAGCTCTCCTCAAGTTCTCTTATATACACACATTTCTCCGATCTTTTTTTTTTCCTCCTTTGTCCTTGACAAACATCCCTCTTCTCTTGGCCAAACTACCTTGATCACCCCCCTCCGCATGCAAGACATGTATTCAGTCAACGCCCCACGAGCCGAAGCCGACGATGGGTTCGACTTCCAACTTTACCGCTATACGCCTTCCCTGCCCGGTGCCATCATCGCTGTTATAGTATTCGCTATTCTGACATGTGCGCATCTTTGGCGTCTGCTGCGAAGCCGAGCTTTTTATTTCACAGCCTTCACCGTCGGTGGTGCTTGTAAGTACGACTGGGCGCACTCACGACGCGAATCGTCTCGACAAAGCTTTGCGATAGAACCAAATCAGAAGAAAAAGGGCTGTACTGACTTTTCTCGTCTTTTTTTTTTCGTGGCTCGTAGTCCAGACTGTCGGTTATTGTGGCCGGATATGGTCTCACTTCGATAAACTCTCCGTCGGCGGCTTCATCATCCAGAGCATCCTCATCCTCATCGCACCAGCCCTCTTCGCCGCGTCGATCTACATGATCCTCGCTCGCATCATCCGCGCCGTGGAAGCCGAAGGCCTGTCGCCGGTACCCGTGCGCTGGCTCACCAAGATCTTCGTCACGGGCGACGTCATTGCGTTCTCCCTCCAGGCTGGAGGTGGCGGTATCCAGGCGATCGGGACTCTGGAGATGTTCGAGCTCGGCGAGAAGATCATCATCGGCGGTCTTTTCGCGCAGATCGCGGTCTTCAGCATCTTCATCGTCACGTCCTTGACCGTGCACTATCGGCTCAACAAGCGGCCGACCCAAGCCGCGGTCGAGAACGTCGTGCCCTGGCGGAGGCACCTTTTCGCCCTGTATGCCACCAGCTTCTTGATCCTCGTACGGAGCATCTTTCGCGTCTTCGAGTACATTCAGGGCAACGGAGGTTATCTCATCTCACACGAGATCTTCTTATACATCTTCGATTCCGTACTGATGGCCGGTGTTATGCTCATCTTTGCCATCTGGTACATCGGTGACCTTGAACAGAGGAAGTCTGCCGTGTACGCCTTGTCCTCATTCAGCCGCCTGAGTTTAGTCACTAACAGGTGAAAGTCAGAAGCCCTGGTAGCGACTCGGAGAGCGGCCAGCGAGTTCTTAAAGCTCCACTTCAATGAGGCTCGTGTGTGTATGATTCTCAGCATGTCAGAGCTCGCGTAAGTCCTTAACACCGATGCTGGCGATTCTGGTTTGCGATCAAGAACATGGCGTATGACATAATAAATACATTAGATTATATAGACTTGTTATCCCTAGGATGGTGACAGACTATCTGTTCACAATTAGAAATGAAGGACGCCATCATATTTTCTTCCCACCTCTTGGCTCGGTGCATTTGCCAAAAGCAAAAAGAGAGGGTTTCAACAGTACTCGACGCCGTCGAGTCTCGAGTTTCCAAGAAATGAACGCCTAGTATCCGACCTTGTCACAGCAGTTCTTTGTCTGGTCGTAAGCCCAGCCCGTCTTGCACTGGCAAGAGTTCGAGCCGGTATCATACCACGAACCCCCACCGCAGCTGGGCTTCTTGACGCACTGCTTTTGCCACAAGACATAACCAGCAGGGCATTCGCAGCAGTTGGCCTGCTCGTTCCACGACTGTCCGGTAGGGCAGTGGTGCTCCTGCGGCTTGCAGCACTTGTTGTTCTCGAAGACCTGTCCGGTCGGGCACTGGCAGCTGTTGCTCTTGGTGTCCCAGTTCTGGCCGCCGGGGCACTCGTGCTTCTTGCAGCAGTTGGCGGTGTTGTCCCAGTATTCACCGGCGGGACACGTCTCTGGCTTGCAGCAGTTGTCCTTGTCAGACCAGTATTGGCCTGTAGGGCATGTGTGTTGCTTGCAGGCGTTGGCGGTATTATCCCAGTATTGACCAGCTGGGCAGGTATGCTGTTTGCAGCAGTTGGATGGAATATCCCAGTACTGGCCTGCAGGGCAGGTATGCTGCTTGCAAGCGTTCGCAGTGTTATCCCAGTATTGACCAGCTGGGCAGGTGTGTTGCTTGCAGCAGTTGGACGGGATATCCCAGTACTCTCCGGCAGGGCAAGTATGCTGTTTGCATGAGTTGGAACCATCATCCCAGTACTGTCCAGCTGGGCAGGTGTGCTGCTTGCAGCAGTTGGAGGGGATATCCCAGTACTGGCCTGAGGGACACGTGTGTTGCTTGCATGAGTTGGAACCACCATCCCAATACTGTCCAGCTGGGCACGTGTGTTGCTTGCAGCAGTTGGAGGGAATATCCCAATACTGGCCTGCGGGACAGGTGTGCTGCTTGCATGAGTTGGAGCCGTTATCCCAATACTGGCCTGCGGGACAGGTGTGCTGCTTGCAGCAGTTGGATGGAATGTCCCAGTACCATCCGGAAGGGCAGGTTTGGTCCTTGCAGCAGTTCTCCTGAGGGTTCCAGTACTGGCCAGCAGGGCATGTGTGCTGCTTGCAGCAGTTATCGGTCGTGTCCCAGTACTGGCCGGTAGGGCAAGTATGAGTCTTGCAGCAGTTGGTGTCGTCATCCCAGTATTGACCAGCAGGGCAGACGTGCTGCTTGCAGCAGCTCTCGCCAAAGTCCCAGTACCAACCTTGGTCACACTCCTGGGGTTGAGGCTTGCAGCAGCTCTCCTTCTCGAACCAAGTCCATCCAGACTGGCAACCCTGTTGCTTGGGCTTGCAGCATTTGTCGCCGCTCGACCAGGACTGGCCCCATGGGCACTCGCACTTCCAGTCGAGGAAGTTGAAGTATTGACCGCCCTGGCATGAGGGCAAGAAAGTACGCTCCTCGAGAATGGAAACGCTGCTGTCGGCACTGGTAGGCGCAGCTGAGACGCTGACAGCGAACAAAGAAGAGACAATGGTCGAAAAACGCATGGTGATGCAAGTGAAGGTATCACCGTTCAAACGAATGTAGAAGAATCGAAGGTTAGCACTTCTTGAAGAGGTGCTCACTGCAGCGAGTTGCTAAGAACAAGAATGATACATCACGTACCTCAGCAAATGCTTTATACTCTTCGCTGCTCGCCGCATTCTCTAACCGATAGTCCACCGTTCTCACCGAATACCCCCCATTCAGCGACGGACCGCTCTCGCAACCCATGCCGGTTACTCGACCCTCCACACGGCACATGCTGTAGCCTCAGAACTCTATCAGTGCACGGCAGCGAGCATAAGGAGGGGATCCCTTGGTGGGACCAATCTTAACGACGTGGTGTGGCCCGAAGGGGATCGTGGAGCGAGCGAGGCGTGACGGTAGTTCTCATGCGATGTGCCAAGGGATACGAGAGAGCCATCTGCAGGAGAAGCACTGCCCAGGAAATGCACCGGCAATTACAGCTCGAATCCTAACGCCCAGCAGCTTTGTGCTGATCTTCCCTTCGGGTTCATCCAGACTTCCCCGCGCCCACAATGTCTTACTTGTTGTCCCAGTTGCCGGTCACCGCCGTTGCGATCGGGAACTTTGAACACAATTGCCTTGTCGCTTCCTTAGTGTCGTGCATCGGAATGCTGCCCAGGGCATCGGTAGTGTTCCCGAAGGAGATATTTCGACTTTAATTCCGCGCGAGCTATCGAAGTCAATTGCGCCGTTTTCAGGTTCAGCTCGCAGATCACTTGGCCTGAATTGGAATCGCAGAGCTCGAATCATTGCGGTCTTGACTTCTTCTGGTCAGTGTTTGCGACTCCAGAAAGCCCAGAGCCTCGACCAGAAGCAATGAGCTGGACGAGCCGACTTAACCGTGAAACGCACAGAGCCTATAAGAGCTTAACCCAATGCTTGCCTAGTGGCCGCCTCGTCTATCGAAGGACGTGGAGACGCTAGGCTGTATGCTCACTGCTCAGGCACATTCTGGGACTGGAAACGAATAGGTGAAGAGGTCCAGGCGCTCATGTGCATATGTGCAGAGTAGAATTTGTGCCAAGGCTAGACGCCACAAGCGGCGTTTCTTGGTGGCTTGGACCCTTGCCCGCAAAAGCTTGTCACCCCCCTCCCCTCCCATCCTCACCACGCGCAACCTGAGAATCAGGGGGCAACAATGTTGCGTTGTGACTGGCCGACTTCCCCATGCAGGGAATCGGGCGAATGAATGGTGTCCGATTGGGCCCTGCAGGGAGATGATCCAACGCTCGTTTGCTGGCCAGTGGCCATCATCTGGAGTCGGAGCACTGTCCTGTGGCTAGAAACGCAATACGAGTCCAAGCTCCAAGCATGCAGCTTCGACATCAGCGGAAGAGAGGCTGTGCTCACGGTGAGCCATGCACCTTCTCCCAACGGCTAAGTCGGCCATGTCGCCCATGTCCGAGATCCGGGAATACAGGTCGTTTATGAACAGACTAGCCGAGCACCATCTTGTAAGGCTGGCACACCAGGGTCATTGGGAGGATATGGGCTAACATACAGATAGTACTTGGAGCCCTGGTATCATACGAGTCTACGATTCTTGGGGTACACTATTGAGTCTCGACTTGGCAAGCAAAAAGAAGCCACTTCTGGAGGTAGAGCTGATGATCTGCATCATTGACTTGTGCTGAGCAAAAGCACAATAACAGGAGACATTCGGACTATCGCGGCGCGTCCGGATCTGCAGGGGGCCGAGGCGCGAGCCTTTGGATGGTGGGCTTCCTGGAGCAAGGATGGCCCGAGCTGTCCGACTTCAGCAAAGCAGAGGCGACGGTCCGAGAAAAAAATCAACAGAGTCCCTTTTCATTTACCTGCTCTTTTCTCAATCACCAAATGATCATCCTTGGAAACACACTTGATGTGCAAGTTCCTCTTAAAGAGACATGTTGCCGTGCCGTGCCGCATAGCCGTTGTCTCAACAAAGCGAGTACACCCTTTTGGGCTGACAACACAGAAGCATGAATTATGGTCGAAAAGCAAGCTCATTCAGCTCGGCCACTTTGGCGCATTAGTGAAATGACATGCTGGCTAGCCGTGCCATCTGTCTCATGACGAATGGACAGCTGGAAGAAGAAGCAGGCATAAAAGATCATGCTTTAAGCCGAGTGATCCGGGATATATGTCTGTTTCAGTGGCAATGCAGGGAAGACTTCGAAAACCTTTGTTTCTGTAGATCCTCTTGAAAATCAGTCCATCCCCTGTAAAAGGATAGGGCCAGACGATACTAACCAGATTCCATCATATTTGAGCAATCGTCGATGGTGTCAGCATTGATTCTTTATAACTACAACGCCTTGTTCCGACCCTGTGATCGACCTGTCTTTTGCAGATCACGCCGCCATGGGCTAGTTCTGACCAATAGTGTACATTTTGGTCGTCCTAGCTTTCTATCACCAGCCAGTCTCTTCTCGGTAGTGGCTTCAAGGTGAGAAGACAGTGAGACACCTTGCCTGCGAGGCCATCCGCAAACCGTGCGCGGACTAAGCGTCGTCCTCATCAGGCTCGGTCCCAACCCCAATCTTGGCTCAGTCTTCTGTATTTAGATCGGAAGAAAGAACTAAGCAAGGACTCGATTGACTTATCATTGATTCACGTTGTTATAAACTTCTCTCAACTTTTCGACACTTTGGCGCATAGACAACGTCGTGCTGGCCTATTGGTCTCTTTTGCGTCTCAGAGTGCTCAGCGAGCTGTTGGAAACCCATTCTCACGTATCAGCCGCTCATTCTCTCATATACTGACTGCCTTGAATGACCCGACCTTTCAAACAGTAGGTTTCTTCAGCCTCACGTAGTGCCTTTAGGCTTTATTGTGAAAGTATGCTAACACACTTGACCGTAATGTCTGTAAAATCGTGCTGTTGGCACCTTTTTTGTTGACTATTACGATGGTAATTTTGCGATGACACATTCAAGTCTATAACCATCTCATAGCTCACGGTCTATTCCAATGAGAATTGTAGCGTTTTCGTGATAGAGTACACCTCTATGCAGTGGAAACTACACGAGAAGAAACGGTTCACTTTACGTTGCTGTGTTGTGAATCCCAATTAATGATGATGAAGTTGAGGAATTCTGAAGACTGATGACGACTTTGGATCGGCAAGTAAGAATAAGTACTCATGGAGGCTCTTCAACCAAACGACCACCTCAAAACACCATCGAGATCGAGGGTACCAGTGTTGTGGGACCAGCTCAGAGTACCTGCATTAAGGTGGACCCCGCGGCAATTATTAAGACCTAGTCCCATGTACCGAATTACCTACCCTGTGCGCGGGCGTAACAGCAAAACATTTACTCATGCTTCTAATATATAAGCTCGCTCGAAAGTTGGAACATCTCTCTTTATTCTGACTCTTATTCTCCTTCTTCTGTATCCGCTATTTTGTTTGGCATGTAGGATGGCTTGATTCAGGAGAACGCATTCCGTGAAAGTTGGCTGAGAACAAACCCCGCATCCCTGGTATACATCGAGTTTAGCTGCATTAATCTTCTTCGACACCATCTGAACCGGCAGAGATACAACGACAAGACACTTTACTCCTACGACCCAGCTTTCCAGGGAAGCACCGAAGCTATCATGCATAAAGCCAATCTCTGTTTTGAGCGGTTACGAGAGGTGGCCATGTGTCGAGGTGACATGAGCACGGTCCTCCAGAAAACATGGGACATCGAGGGTCAAGATATACCAGGGAGTGCCTTCGACTTTAACACAAAACACAAGTGTCGAGACTTTAAAGCAATGTCGTCTTGAATTGAGAGTAATGAGGTCAGGGCTATAAAGATGAACAGCTTATGGTGGGGGGGAAAGAAGTTCTATTAAGATAAAGTTTGTATAGTAATGTGAATGAGAAGACTCCTAAGTCGAGATTACGTTACGTACTTAGGATATCCAGCAAACAGTTACGACGGGCCCGTTGCTATATACTTACTGAACGTCCGGAAACATCGGTATTCTTTTGACCTATGAAGTATCTCGGATCCTTCTTTCCCAGACCGAGCTCACTGTATTTCCATGGTGCAATTTCTCTATTTTTAGAGGATTATGCGTTGCAGATTCCACGATCTTCCTGACTAAAATTGAATTCCTGCACTGGTGGAAAGTCTTTGACCCATCAACGACAGGCTTTCCGGTGGTGCTGGTCCGACTAGAAGATTCGATCGTGTCGTCTGCAGCGCACACTACAGCCTACGTCCAAATTCCCGTCAGTACCATAACTCCCCGTCTACAGACAAATAAGCGGTTCTTACCTGTGAAATATAATCAATGCAATGTATCAAATGATCATGATGCTCGCTTCTTTTCCGGTTCGTAATAGCACCTCTAAGCATATCGAGACAGTGGAGTTGGTGATACATTGAGACTCCATAATATCCAACTTCGTTTCCGCTGGATGTTAAAATGTTTAGATACGGGCTGATATCGGTGAGATTTAGTGCTTCGTCGTAAAGAGAGAATTCGAAACCAGTGTCAGGTCTTGCGTCCTGAGGCGCATCTATGAAGCGAAGATGTCCTCCAAGGGAAACCTTTGGCTCGCCTGTTGAGTGTCCACTGCACAATATGCTGTAGACATTATTTTCCTTATTATACCATGGATAAATAAAGACAATCGACAAAATACATAGTATTAGCAGGATCACGCCGATTTTTCGATATGGCAAACGCTGTCGCAGTGTGCGGCTGTGATCTGTCGGCTTAGAGAGGTCGTCCTCCATCGTAGAATGAGCAAGAGGCTGAAGGACACAAAATGTTGATTGTGAGTGAAACTTTCCTGTTCGGCCCTGTAGTTGGTTTCGGTCTGATCTCCAGCACTAAGACTATCACGCCACAGCTATCAAGTGCGCACACCCTGCTGTTGTCGCTGCTGACAGTCATCACAGCCACTTCAGTATTGCTGACGTTGCCAGACATAAGCTAGCCCAATAGAGTGCCGGGGGAAGGCCCTTTAGATGATTACCACGCGCTATTATATGATTTTGGTTTGATTCGTGCGTGGTTCGTTCTGTCTAATAAGCAGCTTGGCACATGACGCTCGCTGAGAATACACATTCTGTAGGTTCGTAATCCCGGTCACCTTCATGTAGGTTCGCTAAATTCCAGACCACCCTGTTCTATGCTTTGACTTTGAACACAAGAGCATTGCAATAAACACAACCTCGAACTTTCCAATTCTCGGATAACACTAGTGCTCTGCTTGTCTTTTTCTTCTATTTTGCCAAGACTTACATATTATTGCCTATGGCTTCTAATAGCAAGGTGGCATCACGGTACGAACGGCTAGAATCTTGCGAAGAAGAAGACGAGGAAGACTCTTGCAGGGTTTCTAAGCCGGATATTCAAGCCTTTTATGGGCGACGACACACGATATTGCTTTCACTTACGATATTATGTGGATTGGAGACATTGGCCCTTGCTTGGCTAATTGCCGACAGTCGAGCAGACTTCAACTACGAGCCGCATTTTTATTGACGAGAAGCTATTTGGTGAAGCGACGACAGAAGCAAAGATAAATGAAGGATGGAACATCTACAATCTGCGTAAGTGCCGTTAGTTTGGTTTACCTGCTTGTTATTTGGCAACGTTCATCTAACGACAGTGGGGGAACAACAGCGGAAGCTGGTTTCGTGCACATTCCCGAGCCGGAGGCACTGGGACTGAAGCCTAATCAAGGCGTTGTTCAGGAGCAAGAGAACGTCTACATGATTTCCGGGATGCACCAGCTCCATTGCCTCAAGGAACTACAAACCTCACTCATCAGTGGAGGAGATGTAGCCAACGACACTGCTGCACTTCATCATGCCTTGCATTGTTTAAACTATCTAAGGCAGGGCGTTCTTTGTGCAGCGGACAGAACATTAGAAGGGCCAGATGAGAATCCCCAGTTAGGCGAGAGCCCATTACGCGGATGGGGTGTTACACACACTTGCAATTCCTGGGATGCGTTGATCAAGTCTAGAGACAAGCACTCAATTCGGCGCGGGACTGTTTCAAGACAGTATGAATAACTGTTTGCTATGTCAGAGTTAAATACAAATCGTCTCTCGTTCATATGAGAATGACCATCTCTTAAAAGTAAATATAAGGTGTAGAAGAGGCTTTAGCCTCCTCCCGTCGCTGTCTCGAGCTGTTTCTTTAAGTCCAGAAGCATTTCCCTCTCCTCGTCCTGATACTTCGCAAACTTGCTGTCTGCAAGGCCCTCTACCAAGACAAAGGTTTCATCCAGTAACTTTCCAGCCTCCTCGCGCTTGGCACCACCTTGCTTCCACTTGGCTTCAATAACGGTCCTCGTCATGCCTAAAGCCTGTGGGGAGTCGGGGCCAAGCTTCTCGTGTGTACGCCAGACTGGCAATACCTCTTGGGCGGCCGCCTCAGCAGCCGCATAATTGCCATTGCGTAGAGCGAGGCTGGCCATCATGCCTAGCCAGGAGAAACGAGCTCTCCCCTGGATGTTTTCAAGTGCCTTGGCAATGGTCTTCTCCTCGTCTAGTGGGCGATCGAGAAACTTCTGGCAAGTTGCGATTGCAAGAAGCAGGCCCCTCCAGGTGTCAAAGTCGGCGGCATAGAGGGGTTCAGGCGCTACCTCGGCTTGAGACGCATCGAACTTCCTTTGGACCTGGGCCAGAAGATACTCAAGCCTGTCAGCCATAGGTGATGATTCGATATCTTCGAATGCCATCTTCTTCAGCTCATCTGGCCGAAAGCAACTGAAAAAGTTGCGCGCGACAGTGAGTTCCATGCCTGACCAAAATAGGGTGTCTGGGACATCAAAATCCCATTCGAATCGAGGGGCAGCAGCCGCTTCGGCCGGCTTGGTGGTTGGTTCAGTAGTAGACATATTACGGTTGGCACCAATTGCTTTGTCTGGAGAGGAAAGACAATAGGAAAGCTCGACTTTATAGTGTTTGGCCAGCAGCACACCAACCGACGATGTTGTCACGATTTACACGCCGTGGTTGCGGACTACAGGGCAGAAGTATTGGGTCGGAAAAACAAAGATAAAGGGTAACAAGCAGCCTGAGGAGGTTCGCTAAAGAACGCTAACAGCGTAGCATCCAATTGTTGTAGCCTTAATTAGTATCACAATGGTTCACAGCCAAGAGATGTTGGATTAGGTAATCCGACCTTTGGTTATACGAAACGGCTCTCGCAAAAACTCCGGGCCGAGAAGATTAATGGGAAACCCCTCGGCTAGACAGAGCGAACAGAAGCAGCGATGCAATCAATTCGATTTGCCAGTAAACGTGTTCATCAAGTTTACTTAAAGCTGTCTGGCAGCTTGTCCCTGCGCCAACATCCCTATCGTCATGCGCCTAAATTTAGAACTTTTGGACCCCTACGGCATCACCTTAAGGCGGCAAAACAGCTTACACTACTGGGTCCCGACCCACCCCAGCCACAACGTGTCCGCTGCACCGCCACTCTTAAACGCGTGTTCCTACCCCATCAGCAGCTAGAGGCACCAGACCCGAATGCATGAAACGAGGCTTTCACAGCCAGCCAGCCAAGCCTCTTGTCTCACTTCGCCTTCCCCTCGTGTGTTGCCCTCTTTTCCTCTTTGCTTGGCTTCATTCCTGTCAGTTATCCTTCTCCCAACCTCTCACTGTCTTTGTCTTCAGCGGCCACGCTCGCTCCTGCACTAAGTGCTTTCTCGACGTTTCTTCATCCTCACAAAGGTCTCGATCGCTCGCTTCGAACAACCGTACCTTGCGCTTCCTTCTCGCGACGAACATTGTATTCTCGACACTCTCTTGATCTCGCTCGGCACCCGGACATATCGCCAGCTTCAAAACAATCTGCATCGACCTGCGACTGGGAACACCAAGCCGTCCTTGCAGCATCATCAGCCGTCATGGCACCAACACCATCCGATCTCGGCCCTCAAGCTGCGCAACATCTTAACAATCTTTTGTCGCGCGACCTTCAGAACCCTACCAAGACACAACAAGTTACGTTGGGCGTCATCGCAGCTTATGTCGTCGTGATCGCAATTCTGTGGAATGTGCCGTACCTGAGGATGGTCCTCTGGCCTTTCAAGGTAAGTTTCCTTGTGGCCTGGTCAACCGGCTGCGATGCATGCGACTGACTTTTCCAGATGCTCGTCATTGCTTTCCACGAATTCGGCCATGCCTTTACCGCCGTTCTTACTGGCGGCCACGTCAAGTCCATCAGCCTGGACCCGAACGAAGGCGGCGTTACACATCTCTCTGGCGGCATCAGTGCCATCACCCTCCCAGCCGGCTATCTAGGCTCCTCACTGATCGGGGCTCTTCTCACCTTCTGCGGCTTCAACATCAATGCATCGAAGATCGCCAGTTTCGTCCTCGGCGGCTGCTTCCTTTTGACGCTTTGGTGGGGCAAGCGTGACTGGCTCACCATCCTCACCGTTATGCTCGCTGTTGGTTTGCTGGTCGCGTGCTGGTTCATTCGCTCGGCCGAGGCGCTGCGCTTCGTCGTTCTCTTTATTGGAGTCATGTCTTCGCTCTACAGTGTTTGGGACATTTGCGACGATCTCATCCTTCGCAAAGTCAACTCGTCCGATGCCAGCGTCTTCGCCAAACGTTACGGAGGATCAAGCCGTCTTTGGGGCGTTATCTGGAGCATCATCTCGATTCTGATCATGGCCGTTGGAATTGTAGCCGGCCTTGCAGCATTCAATCAGTCCTTTGAGCAGCAACGGGAGGATGCCAAGCACTTTATCCCTACGTGAGCCTGACATGGGACTCTCATGTGCGAAAACAAGGAC
This sequence comes from Sarocladium strictum, assembly GCA_030435815.1. Taxonomy (NCBI): domain Eukaryota; kingdom Fungi; phylum Ascomycota; class Sordariomycetes; order Hypocreales; family Sarocladiaceae; genus Sarocladium; species Sarocladium strictum. The sequence goes on along the minus strand of JAPDFR010000003.1, from coordinate 4,051,288 downwards.
CACTGCATGGCTAGCGCTTTTCGGCACTGGCCCGGAGTAACGATGAAATGACCATCTCGTCTTTGTATTGTCTGCCTAGTGGACGCAGGTGTTCCGGTTAATGTCGGTGTTTGGTTGGTTACTCAGTCGAAACTGGGATTGGTTGAGATTAGTTGATACCCATGAAATGGAGTTTTAGATATGATAAAGCACTCCCGTGCCCTTTACATTCATGAAGCGACAAGTGAATATGCGCAGAGAGCAACCACCTCTCCTGCTACTGAATGTCACGTCAAGGTTTCAGCTATAGGGCTTAATTTCGACTCAAGCCCATGTAAAGTCACAGTTGCAAAGTGGTAGTAGCCGCTTAGAATAGATTGGTTCAAATGCGATTTAATTTAAGAGCATTTTCGGGTTCTAAGCCTGATTCCAACTCTTTCTACCATGTCCTACTGCGCGCTATGATGTATATCAAAGCTGGCGCGGACCCCCCCCCTCCAAGCCCTCCTTCAGAAGCTGTCTGATGCGCTCTTAGGCACTCTTTTGCTCCATCAAGGTCTCGATCTTCGTAGTGCCTACGGGCATAACCTCCGCATCTTCTCCGTCGAAGATGATGGCGACTTGCTCAAGAGTGTGGCCGCGAGTCTCAGGATAGAAGAAGTAGGCAATGAAAAGGAATGCGAGGAGGAAGACCACATAGACAAAGTAGTACTTCCAGCCAATGCTGTTCAACGCGATGGGGTTGACAAACATGTTGAAGAGGCCAGCAATAATACCAGAGAGGTAGCAGACAGTGAAACCCCTTGATCGGAGACGGTACGGCCAGATCTCAAGAGGATAGGAGATGACAAGAGGAGTTCTGCACTGGATTAGCTATGTTCCCGGAAACGTGCAAATTTTGCCAGGGGACTTACAGAGCAATATCGTAACCCATGAAGAAGATGAAGAGGAACGGGATAACGGCAGTGCCAACAGCGGAATTTCCGGTATTGGCAAAGGACCCCGAAAGACCAGTGATGATGATATAGCTGACCAACATGATGGAAGCAGAAGTGATAAACAGCACGCGTCGCCCCAATCTCTCGACAGACGCGGCGGCGCCGATGGCCCAAAGGAGATTCCAAATCTGCAAGCAGGCGGAAATGAGAGTCTGGTCCGTGACACTGGTGATACCGATTGTCTGCAGGACGAGGGCAAGGTAGTAGGAGACAACACCGTTACCGCTCCATTGACTGAAGATACCCAGAGAGATGGAGACTCCAAGTCTCCACCTCATGCCCTTCGTCTTAAGCATGTCGGCATAGCTGGAGGTAGCATGAGCTTCCTGCTCTGCCTTGATAGTGTTGACGATCTCCTCGGTCTCGTAATCAACAAGAGGCGATTCAGCATCTCCACCTGCATGCCACTTGATCACAAACTGCCTGGCTTCCTCAATGCGATCCTTGGAGGCGAGCCATCGAGGTGACTCGGGTGCCAACAAGGTACCTGGTATAGCAATCAAGGGGAGCAGGATCTGCAACAGAGACGGGAGTCTCCAATCCCAGGAGTTGCCATAGTTCCTGGTGCCAAAGGTAACCCAGGCTGAGACGATGCTGCCCAAATAGAAGCCACACTGGAAGCAAGCAGCGGCGATGGGTCGATGGGTGGGAAAGGCAATCTCGTTGATGAGCATGGGCGCGCCGCTGACGTACCAACCAGCAGCAAGACCAAGCAGAGCACGGGCGGCAATGAAACTGGCTTCATTGTGAGAAGCTGTTTGCAAGATAGTGCCGCCGACAAGGAAGACGTGACCGAGGTAGAGTCCCACCTTGCGGCCATATTTGTTCGACACCCAGGCGGCGAGGAAGAAGGAGACACCGTTGAAGAACCAGTAGATGGCGTTGATGAATCCAAGCCAAGCACCATGAGGCATGCCCATGAACTCGTTCCATCTGGGCAGGGCTTGGAGACCATTCATGAGGGATCCATCGTAGCCGACAGCCGAGGCTTTGAAGCGAAAGCACTTGTTAGCTTGGAACGTGCCTTTCCATTCTTTCCGAGCTCGACGCTGGGGAGAACTCACAAAGGCAAACCAGACATAGAATCACCGAGTTGAGCCGGATGAGATGGCCCTGCTTATACCACGGAACTCCGTCAGAAGGCAGCACGGATGCCAACTGATGGGCCAAGGTGTCCTTGGCCTTGGCCTGAACAACAGCCTTGCCAGCCATGATCTTGAGAATAGAAAGTGTCGAAGCTTACTCCGTAGACGACTGTGTGATTGAATCAAGAGATGACGATGCGGTGCAGCAGAGACACACATCCCTGGCAAGGGGCAGTTGCTGTGACTTTATAGAAATCTCCCAGCTTGAATCGAGACAATCGGTAGCTGGACAGGGATTGATCATGGGATAGCTCGGTTGCGGTCGGATCTGTGGTAAAGGGTTATCTGGGGTGACTAGTAGAGATAGGTGTATCGCGGAGCAGGATCCACCAAGTCTGGGGTTGGTCTTTATCATGGACCAAAGGTCGCATGCCTCGTACCAGAGCTCATGGCCATTGGCCAGACCGAGCTGTTGGGGCTCTGGACTCGAGCGAGTCTTGACCCTATCCGTCATGAAGTCTAGCTAGACCAATGTGCGGAGAAACAGGCGGCGAAATGGATGGAGCCAGCGGCGGAGAAATAGGTGGAGTATCGCAGCACACCTGGAATCCTCACCTACCATCACCGAACCCCCCGGCCGAGCGAAAGGCGCAGAATTGCCTGAACGAGCCCCATTTCTCCGCTATCTGGCTGATTGGAATAGGTCCGAAATCTACAAGGGTCCTGATCTAAGCCGACGATTGGCATTGCTGCGGACAGATAAAACATGATGCTTCAACGTGCCCGGGTGCTCAACGGCATTGATAGGGTTCTGGCCTGATGTCCTCGCTCCCCCCTTCACTTCCTTCATTCTCGACCTGCGCAGTGCATTGGCTGAGTTGATCACCTCGATTGGAATCTGCCATCATGTCTCCCTTCATGACCCAAGTTGAGGCAGGAGAGCTTGATGTCGACAAGCTTCTCTCCCAGTTATCGGTGAATGAGAAAGTGTCACTCCTTGCAGGTATGTGGCTGCAGCCCCTACAAACACACCTTATCACAGGATGATAGCTGACTTTCTTCTTCTTTTTTTCCACCTTGGTATAGGCAAGGACTTCTGGCACACGACACCTCTCCCACGTCACGGTATCCCTTCCATTCGTGTCACCGATGGACCAAATGGTGTTCGCGGCACGAGGATCTTCGGTGGCATCCCGTCTGCATGTCTCCCTTGCGGAACTGCTCTCGGCGCGACATTCGACACAGAGCTCATCGGCGAGCTGGGCCATCTACAAGGCCAAGAGGCGAAAGCCAAAGGAGCAGTCGCCGTGCTCGGCCCAACACTCAACATTCAACGTGGCCCGTTGGGTGGCCGTGGCTTCGAGTCTTTCTCCGAGGACCCGGTCCTGTCTGGTCTCCTGGCAGGTCACTACACCCTTGGTCTCCAACAGGAGAAGGTCGCTGCTACATTGAAGCACTTTGTGTGCAATGACATGGAACATGAGCGTATGGGATATAACGTCATTGTGACTTCCCGTGCCTTGCGGGAGATCTACTTGCTCCCATTCATGATTGCGATCTCTATTGGAAAGCCCAGGGCTGTCATGACCGCATACAACAAGGTCAATGGCACACATGTGGCTGAGAGCAAGGAACTCCTGCAAGGCGTCTTGCGGGATGAATGGAAGTTTGACGGACTTGTAATGAGCGACTGGTACGTCACCTTTCCCCAGAACCGGGTGGAATGCTTGCTGACATGCTTTGCTGCCATACAGGTTTGGTACATACAGCACCACAGGCGCCATTCAGGCAGGCCTCGACCTAGAAATGCCCGGTCCTACTCGTTGGAGAGGCGTGGCCCTATCCCATGCTGTTGCCTCAAACAAGGTCACCGAAGACGAGCTTGATGACCGGGTCAGAAATGTCCTTAATTTCATCAATGACTCTCAAGCCGCCGGAGTTCCTGAAAACGCACCCGAAACGGAACTCAACCGCCCAGAAGACCAAGCTCTGCTGCGAAGAGCAGCTGCAGAATCCATTGTCCTTCTCAAGAACGAAGGAAATATCTTGCCATTTGCAAAGTCCAAGACCACGGCCGTGATTGGCCCGAATTCTAAAATCGCACGTTTCTGCGGAGGTGGCAGCGCCTCACTCCTCCCATACTACAGTGTTTCTCCATACGAGGGGATTGTCGCGCAATGCGACAAGACAAGTTTCTCGCAAGGCTCTGCAGACCACCAGATGCTCCCACAACTGGGTGACAGGCTCAGGACTGAAACTGGTCAACGCGGCTTCCTATGGCGGGCGTACAACGAGCCTGCCACGGTGCTCGATCGCAAGCCCGTAGAAGAGCGCGTCCTCGTCAACTCACACATGTTCTTCATGGACTATAGGAATGAGAACCTGGCCCCAGTCTGGTACTGCCAGTGTGACGGAATCTTCACTCCCGACGAGACTGGCCTGTTCGACTTTGGCCTCGGCGTCGAAGGCACAGCCAAGCTGTATGTTGACGATGAGCTGCTTGTCGGTAACTTCGAGAACCAGACGCCCGGTCCTACCCTATTCGGTTCTGGCACTATCGAGGAAATCGGTAGCAAGGAGCTTGTGGCTGGACAAGACTATCGCATCCGAGTCGAATGGGGATGTTACAAGACGAGCAAATTGCCCGCGGCTGGTCCTGTCGGTGGAATACACGGTGGTCTCATGTTTGGCGCCTTCAGGCGAATGAGCCCGGAACAAGCCATCCAGGAGGCTGCAGACCTGGCTGCGACGGTTGACCAGGTTGTTCTCGTGGTTGGTTTGAACGGCGAGTGGGAAACGGAGGGTTCAGATCGCACCACGATGGACATGAGCACCCACACCAATACTCTCGTGTCAAAAGTCCTCGCTGCCAATCCCAATACTGCAGTCATTGTGCAATCTGGTACTCCCGTCACGCTGCCGTGGATTGACGAAGCCAAGGCGGTCTGTCACGCTTGGTACGGCGGAAACGAGACAGGCAATGCCATTGCAGATGTGGTGTTTGGTGAAGTGAACCCGGTAAGAATGCCCAATGCCCTTTCAAATACATCATTCCCTTCCCCGCCGCTAACTCGCATCCCCCATAGTCCGGCAAGCTACCTCTCACGATCCCTCGTCGACTGCAAGACAACCCCACATACTTCAACTTCCGCTGCGAGGGAGGACGTGTTCTCTACGGCGAGGACGTCTACGTCGGCTACCGCTACTACGAAAAGATCGGCACGACACCGTTGTTCCCATTCGGACATGGGCTCTCCTACTCGACCTTCGAGCTGCAAGACCTGCAAACAGTGGTGGACGACAAGATCGAGGTCTCGCTGCAGATCACGAACAAGGGCTCACGCGCGGGTGCACAAGTCGTGCAAGTCTACGTCGCACCCCCAGCGACGACATCAATTGAACGTCCCGTCAAGGAATTGAAAGCGTTCCGCAAGATCTACCTGGAGGCGCAGGAAAGCAGGGAGGTTTCGATTGAACTCGACACAGCCTTCTGCACAAGCTACTGGGACGAATGTCGCGACAAGTGGTGCAGCGAAGCGGGCGATTACAAACTCCTGGTAGGCACCAGCAGTGCAGACACGCCACTGGAGGCTTCTTTCAGCGTGTGCACGACCAAGTATTGGAAAGGTCTTGCGCCATGAAGTAGAGAGCATGGAGTAAGTTCGGGCAGATAGAGATCGCAGGGCATCCTAAAAACATCTATGTATATACACTCGAGTCGGTTCAGAACTACTAAACCAACCATTGTCCCCAAATGTGTCGTATACAGAGGAAACCCCCGCCTTTCCCCCTCGTTTGTTCTAGAGCTCGTGGCGACTCTCGGCTAGCCAGAACTACGACTAGTAAGTCTCGGTGAGCGGCGCTGGGCTTTGTCTGACATGACAAAACAGGGCGCGGCGCCATGCTTCCCGGGCTGTCGGTTCATTAGCCGGGAAGTGACCCGAAGCGCGGAGTCGTCGCTCCCTCGGTGTTCCCTTCTCTATCTTTGACACTTTGCGTCTATCATACCCTTTTCTTTTTCTTATCTCTCAGCCCTGCGTCCACATAACCTATGTACACGCGGTATCTCGCAGCGGGCCCCCCTCCCCCTTCAACGCGACGGCCCCTCCTGCTCCTCCACTTTGATGGCGGACGTGGCGGACGAATTACTTACTCGTGAGATAAACCAGTAGTCCCCTTAGGGGGGGCCTGGGTGGTGGTACAGCGAAAGCTGACGCCGTTCGATGATCCGGGAAGAAGAAAAAAAAAAAGAGCGACAACAGCTTTCTGAGCAACCCCGACATGGCGCCTGGCTCGAGCGACAATGCCTCTGTGTCTGGTGCCAGGGCGGCCTCGAGGGTAGTGGGACGTCAAGCCTGCGATGGCTGTCGCATGAGGAAGCGCAGGTGTACTTTCAAGGGTGACGATGGGGTGCAATGGATCAACGGAGGACAGCCGCCGGACGGGACGCCGAGGTGTCAGAATTGCGACAAGGCGAAGATGCAATGCACATTTCTCCTGCCGCTCAAACCAAGAGGACCTAAACCGAGGGGAGACAACCGGTACCTTTCCTTTCAATCGGCGTCATCATCCGAGCACAAGACGGAGTGGGATGGCGACTTGGGTGACGGTCACAGCCAAAGTTCTTCCGGCTTACAGCGGTTCCCGTCAAACACATCGCAGCACACGGAGAGGATTGCTTTTGCTGCTGCCAACTCGTCCATCGGATCGGCGTCGCCCATGCAGAGTTCCCTGCCGTATGCAACCGATGTGCTTTTCCCGCGAGATCTCGTGCGCTTCGTGCTCCGAGACTACATCACGTACATCTACCCGCTGATCCCCGTGATCCACATTCCGACCTTCGAGGTGCACTTCGACCAGGAGCACGACACGCACAACCAGGAGTTCTTCCTGCTGATCATCTCGCTCTGCGCCCTCACGATCGGGCTGCTGCCGTCGAGGTTCGCGGCGTACCGGGAGTTCAAGGACCCCCTCCCGTTCGAGTCGCGCACCGAGGCGGCCAACCACTGCTACAAGCTGAACCAGGGCCTCCGCGACATCGAGTACTGGGACACGGTGAGCCACCAGAAGTGGGCGAGCTCGTACCTGCTGGCGCTGGCCTTCCACCAGATCGGCAACGTCAACCTGTGGCGCATGCTGGAGGTGGAAGCCATCCAGCTCCTGCGGCTGCTGGAGGTCCAGCACAGCTCCAGCTACGTCGGCCTGGACCCCGTCGAGGTGCAGCTCCGCAAGAAGGCCTTCTGGCTCATGTTCTACGCCTACGTGCACCAGTCCTACAGCTACCGCCACGAGAGGGTGGGGTTTCTCGACCCTTTTGTCCTGCAGGAGATCAAGCTGGAGGAGCTCATGCCCGCCCCCGTGGACGACGAGTACATCACCCCGCACGAGATACTTCCGTGTCCCGATCACGTCGTCGCCGAGTCCTTGACGACGGGCTTCAACGTCCACTCCCTGGTGTTCTCGGCCGCACTGGCCCCCAACACGCTCTGCTCCTGTCCCCTGGCCAAAGACCCTGAGATCCGCCTGGCTCGGCTCGAGGAGCAGCTGCACACCCTGAGAACCATGCTCAGCACCGTGGAGCCTGCCTACAGGACCCAGACTCAGCTGCAGACCGCCCTCTCCCCGGCGTCAGAGGACGACGGCATCAGGAGCATCCAGCGCGAGGTCATCCGTGCCAACATCGAGACCACCCGTCTCTGGCTCCAGATCATGATCCTGGACAAGATCGAGATCACCGCCAGTGGAGACGGCGGCTCGGCCCTTTCTCCAGCAAGATCAGTCACGCAGATGGTTTCTGGATCCTCTTTCCCGACAGTGGAATCCCTCTGGAGCGAGCGCGAGAGGGTCTGCCAGGAACTCATACATGCAATACACTCCTTTTCACGCCCGGCTCTGGAGCCCAACGGGAACGCACTGGTGAGTTTGTTGCCCTCCTCACCTCCCCTAATCTGAATCCACGCTTTCCTTTGCACGCACGCGTCTTCTTCCGCTGCGGAGAGAGGGTTCTTCCAGGCAACTCACACATTCGAAACGAAAGTTTGGAGGGGCTCTGACAGTTTTGGATACAGGTATATAAACTACGTGATGTGGCCGTCTCGTTTCTTGCTTGTCCGGAAGACGTGCCGGAAGATCGAGCACGGCGGGTGCGGGGGTATCTGGGGGAGTTCTCCAAGATGCTGTCGGTGCTTGATGTCAGCGAGATGGTCAACACGCTCAGTCTCCAGAGTTGGATCGACACGAGTCGAAGTAAGGCCTTGAGCTCCCACTCGGGGAATGACTGAATGATAAGGTGGTGTGGTTACCTCTTTTGGTCGTGTTGATGTGGTGAGAATGGCATTGCTCATCTGCCATGAGGACCATCTCGACAGTCTTCCCTTGCTCCCTCCCTCTGAGATGGGCGGATGTGGAAATAATGGCATCAAGTTCAACCTTGCATCACCGCACAGCACAGCTCACATGGATGCAGCTGCTGGGCTTGGATGCTCGGGGGCCAGTGCTGGTCTTTCCAAGCCGAAAAGGGACGTCCTCTCAGTCATGCAGTTACGATGATGTTGTACGAATCTCGGTCTCGGAGACTAAAATGCCCGGTATACCTGTGCCTTGATGATGGCTACAGCCAGGGCTTGACGATGATTGCATCAAGTTTTTGCTACGTGCATCGCGCCGTGAAGCTCGAGTGGGGCCTGTGCCGTGTACAGTACTAAGGTACCGTTGTTGGTCTTGAATGTACGACTACAGCACTGTATGACAGTGCAGCTGTGCCTGTAGGAACAACCAGCTTCAGTGGCGGATTGTTGATAGGAACAACAACAACAACAACAACAACATGCCTGCTTACGCACTGCACTAGTATATATCATACTTGTCTTGGACCGGCCATGAGAAATTGCCACGGAGGGCATTTTACTGTTTCGTGTGACGAACATGTCAACGGGCTCATTGGGAGATGCCGACTATCATAGACTAGACTCTCCCTTCTCCAGCATACTGTACCTCTGACGTCCTTCACCTGCGCGACCACCTCGGTCGGTCCCCAGAGCCAACTCGGTGTGCACCCAAGAGCAACACAACAAGCCACACGGAAAGTTGACTTTGGTCTTATCATGCCGGCTCTCCACCCCTTTCCTGCCAAAGTGTTTGCGCGTTGCATTTCATGCAGTTGTGCAGCAATACGACGTACTGTCTTGTCTACCTGCGCGTTCCCGACACGACCCGGGTTCTCCCCGGCCCCGGACGTAGCGTGCCTGTTACATGCGGGTTATTTGTTTTTAGCTTCAAGTCACTCGGTTTTGGACCCGGATGGAACAAACGCCCGGCTGTCGACTAACGGGATGGTTTCCAGCGCAGTAACAGTTGCGGTGCAGCCACGGAATTGTAGTGTTTGCTTGTTTATCGTCTTCGAACTTGCTGAATAAAGGGCCAGATGATGAGAGTTACTTGGCCCCTAATACGTCCAGACAAGCTCGACCAGATTATGGACTCTCTATCCAAACTGGCCCTGAGCGGATCCCCCCCCCCCGTCAGATCAAGTGATGCATTGCCTTTCCCTGGTCGATCCGATGCTTATCATAGGTGGGCATGAGTCGCGGCATCGTGGGGAGCTACGGGCGGCATCGCAACGCACGTACAGTACAGGAACTAAGCTAAGTTGGTGGGTCCGTCGGTGCTTAGAGCAGTACCCCGCACGCTACGCTGGACGCTGCAACATGCCCGCTGCACGCTGAGTTCTTGAGGGAGACCCGCCAAGCCAAGCCGCCTGTGGGTTTAGGGTTCTCCAACGGATTTCTGGGAATTGGAGAAAGAATGTCCATGTCGCCTCGCATCTCTTCGCCGGAGGGACTGAGCTGTGAGTGGTACTGGTAGGCTGACAAAAGGAAGGTATAAGTGATTTCTCGACCATCCTCTTCCATCTTCTCTCCAACACAGCTCGCCCCTATCTCATCTCGTTTCATCGCGTCGTGTCTGCTTCTCTTACGACCCAGAGCGCTTTCTTTTCTCACTTTTGTTTTCCCTTCTCCATCCACCTCTTCCCCTTCCCCGTCCTTCTCATTCACTCGATCAGAATGGAGCAGAAGCTGCGACAGCCCGGCATCTTCGGCCAGCTCTGTTGGGACACTTACACCGTCATCATCCTTGGGTTCCCAGACCAGCCTGGAACCTCGCGTGACGATGTCTTGGCCACCCTGGACAAAAGTGCGCTGAAGCTGCTTGAAGCGTACCCGTCGCTTGCAGGCCAGGTCATCAAGACCGGCAAGACCGCCACCAACTCTGGCAAGTACGAGATCGTGCCTTATGCGCCGCACCAGGGCAAGACGCCCGTCCTGCGCAAGGATTGCACACTCCTCTGCCCTGCCTACGAGTACATCGTCAAGGCCGATGCCCCCTTCGCCATGCTGGACGGCGACGTCCTCTGCCCGGTGAAGGGCATGGGGTACGCGTACGAGGACGGCACCGAGCTGCCCGTCTTCATTGCGCAGGCCAACTTCGTCCAGGGCGGCATCCTGCTCTGCGTCGCCTCCATGCACAACGCCTTGGACATGAACGGCCAGGGCACCGTGCTGAAGATGTTCGCCGCTGCAGGCAGAGGCGAGGAGTACGACCCCAAGCTGGTCGCGGCCGGCAACCGGGACGCCGACACCATCGTGCCTCTCCTGAAGCCCGGGGAGCCGTCTGCCAACCACGACTGCATGCGTCGTCCCTCGACCCTCCAAGCCGCTCCCCAGCCGCCCAGCCCACCGAGACCAATCGACTGGCACTACTGGCGCTTCCCGGCCAAGCAGGTCGCGCAGCTCAAGAGCGACGCGTCGAGCGGACGCACCTGGGTGTCCACCAACGATGCCATCACCGCCTTCCTGGTCCAGCGCCTCACAGCAGTCCGTGTCCGCGAGGGCCGAGTTGCGAAGGACGAGTCCGTCGAGCTGCACCGCGCCGTGGACTCCCGCTCCGTCCTGAACCCGCCCGTCGAGGAGGGCTACCTCGGCCACCTCGTCGCGCTCGCCGCCACCAAGTGGAAGACGGCAGAGGAGCTCGCCGGCTCGTCGTTAGCAGACGTCGCCGTCGACAGCAGAGATTCGCTCAAGAGCGTGGACGACCACTACGTCCGCAGCCTGGTGACGCTCATCAACAGCACGGAGGACAAGACCACCATCTTCTACGGAGCCACGGTCAAGCCCGGCAGGGACTTCATCTGCTCCTCCTGGGCGCAGCTCCACTGGCTCAACACGTGCGACTTCGGCAAGGGCCTCGGCGCGCCCGACTTTGTGAGGCGCGCGCGCCTGTCGCCCGTCCCCGACCTCACTTACATCATGCCCAAGAACCGCAACGGGGACATGTTCCTCGCCACGTCCCTGTTCCACGAGGATTTCGTCGGACTGGCCAACGACGAGGAGTGGAGGAAGGTCGCTTCTCTCACTGGCTAAGTGTACGGGAGATCATGGTGAGCGGGCGGGGGACGAGCTCACGACGGTACGAGGAGGATGTGAGTTTTATGATTGGGAATAGCAATCGGGTTTGAGATATCACTAGATGGCTTGTTCGGGGGAAGTCGAATGTGTACATAAGTAGGTAGCCTTCTTTGCAGCAGATGCTTTTTGAAAGGACGGTGGACGGCGCAAAATCAATGCAGACTGTCTTTCAACGCTCCAAACCAGCGGCCACTCTAATTCAGGAGGTCGTGTTAATTACCATATTGCACATTCACGCTTCAAACCAGTAAACCACTCTTATTCAAGAGGTCGTATTACCAGACTGCACATCAACGCATTGTTTACAGTTTCTTCTAGCCTCCACGTTGACATTTTCTCGTGAACGAACTCAATTCCAAGACGGAAAGGGCTCCGCAGCAAGACCGACAGTACACCAAGACCAGTGTCGCGGGGGTGAGCACACATTGGGAGAGACAAGCTGGCACCCGGAAACAATGGGAAGTCGCACTATCGGTGCTGTGATAGCAGATAAGCCACGAAAGCTGCAACGGGGCATCACGGTCCAGACAGGGTCCATCCCGACGCGCGGTCCAGTATCGCTGCCATGTTAGACCTGACTAGACTACTCCGTACCTAGACCCTGCATTTGAGGGGTCAAGTCGAGAGGGGGAGGGGGGAGGGAGGGGGAATTGGTGCCAGCGTGACCTCTCAATGGAGGGGGGGACTTATCGCGTTCCCGGCCTTGCCCCGACAACGCTTCCTCTTAGCGACAGCTCCAAGGGATTGCGGAGAGAGAGAGAGAGGGCAGATAAGGCACGAAGCACCGCAAATCCGAAACTCAAAAGCCATCGGAAGCGGGGGGGATCTGGACAATTCCCAAGATAGGCCAGGCCAGCCATGCTTCGGTACGGTAGGTAGGTATGTCTGGGGGGACCTGAATGAAGAGTGTGAGTACGCCGTAGGTAGACAGACAGACTATCATATCAAATCCATTATCGTGATCCGGTTTTAAGTTTCCCGGGTGCCAGTGGGGTGCCTAAGTACCTTAGACGCTGCTCAATATAACCCAGAGAGCTCACATTCGACCACGAATCATTCCCTCTCCATTGAAGAAGACGAAGAAGAAGACGAAGAAAAGCCAATCGACAACTTTTGCTTGCTTGCTTGCTTGCTTGCTGGAAAATAAGATTTCAACGCTCTTTTTTTTTTTTCTAATTAATTCCTCGCGCCCGACACAAGCAGAAGAAGAGAAAATGGTCGAAGTCAACTGGGCAGAGCTGATCCAGAAGAAGAGGGCGGCCAGGGATGCCCTCATCCCCGAGCCGTGGCGGCTGCCGACCTCCATCACCAGCAGGGTCTCGCCCGAGAGCACGGCCAGCGCCTTTGACCTGCTCGACGAGGCTGCGCTCCTGACCGACAAGGAGAGGGAGATCACGGAGAAGTACGACGTCGCCGGCCTCACGGCCAAGATTGCCTCTGGTGAGCTTTCTTCGGTCGAGGTCGCTACGGCGTTTTGCAAGCGGGCGGCAATCGTGCATCAGTTGGTGAGTTGGGCTCGCTTATCACCTTTTTCTTCACCTTTTGAATTCTTTACTTTATGTATTTATTTGTCTTTTCTTTGTGTTTTTTTTTTTTTTTTGTTTCGTTATTTTTTATGCGTGGAATGAGACGAGGACACATCACTCCCCTACCCAGCATCACCGTTTGTGAACCAACTGCTCACCATCTCAACAGACAAACTCCCTCACGGAAATCTTCTTCGACAAGGCCCTGGAGCGTGCGCGATGGCTCGACGAGTACTTCGCCAAGGAAGGCAAGACCATTGGCCCGTTCCACGGCCTGCCCATCACTCTCAAGGTACGTATACACAACCTCTCTTCTTCGTGATCTGAGTTGTCGACGCAGAACAAACAACAAATACAGAAACTTCCACCACCCTTTTTCTGGTATACATGCGCTAATCTCGACACCAGGACATGCTTCACGTCAAGGGAGAGTACTCTACCCTGGGCTACGTCGGACACCTCCGGTATCCCGCTGCGGATGAGACTGCAGTCATTGCCGAGATTCTCCAGAACGCCGGCGCAGTGCTCTACTGCAAGACCAACGTCCCTCAGACCCTGTTTGTAAGTCCATGCATCCCCCGTCCCCTCGAAGATGACTTCTACTTTGTTCCTCAGCATCCAAATCTAACTGTGCATGACCATGCCAGGTCTGCGAGAGCTTCAACAACGTCTTCGGACGCACCCTGAACCCCTACAGGCTCTGCCTCTCCCCCGGCGGCAGCAGCGCCGGCGAGGCAGCGCAGATCGGCCTCCGCGGGTCCATCATCGGCATCGGCTCAGACATCGCGGGCTCCGTCCGCGTGCCCGCGCTGTGCACCGGCCTGTACGGCTTCAAACCCACCGTCAACCGCCTCCCGTGGGCCGGCCAGGCCGTGCTCGCCGACAAGGGCTGGCAGGGCGTCCAGCCGACGCTGGGCCCCATGGCGCACACGCCGCAGGACCTGACCCTGTTCATGAGGACCGTCATCCAGGCGGAGCCGTGGCGCCGCGACGCGACCGCCCTCGCCATCCCCTGGCACGAGCCGGCCAAGAAGGACAAGCTGACCATCGGCGTGTGGTCCCAGGACCCGGACTTCCCCGTCTTCCCCCCCGTCGCGAGGTGCATCGCCGCCGCGGCCGAGAAGCTGCGCGCCGCGGGCCACACCGTCAAGACCGTCCAGGCGCCGCCGACCCTGCGCGCCATGAAGATCGCCATGCGCTGGTTCGCCATCGACCAGGTCAACCTGCCCCTCAAGCTCGCCGCCGACGGTGGCGAGGAGCCCATCGCCGACCTCGACGCCATGGACCCCCGGAAGTTCCTCGACCCGGATTTCGCCCCGAGCCTGGCCGAGAACATCGCCATCAGCGCCGACATCCACGACTACCGCGAGGACTGGGGCAAGATCTGGCGCGAGGCTGGCATCGACGTCCTGCTGTGCCCGGCTAGCCGTGGCTCGGCCGTTCCCCATGGAGAGTTTGGTCCGTTGATGTACACGATTCCCTGGAATTTACTCGACGTATGTTTCCCCTCTCACCCCTGTTATCTTAACCTTCTTCTTCTTCTTCTTGATTCTTCCCAAGAACAATACCGTGTGATATCAAGGCACTGACCCAGCCCCTCTCTAGTTCCCCTGCAGTGTCGTTCCCTTCGGAAAGGCCGACAAGACTCTTGACTCCAAGGACGGATGTGAGTGACTTTTGATATTCCGCTCGTACTATCCCGCAAAACTCTTGCTGACCATGTCTCTAGATGATGCGACTATCGTTGACGGCGCACCAACCGGTTTCCAACTCGTCGGGTGGAGGTTCCAGGATGAGCAGACACTCATGGCGACCGAGGTTATCGCAGAAGCATTAAAGGCCTGAAATTAATTGCAGCACAAAACATGCTATGAAAAGACTATTGAACACTGCGGGATCTCATCACGTCGGGATTGGCTCGTATTGATTTTGTTGCGTGTCATGTATGAAAGGGATAAATAAAGCCAAGAGACAGTAAAGATTCATCCTCGTCAACGCTACCTAGCGAGAAAACGCCCTATGAAAAGAAAGACCGCCAAACCCCATGCTCGAATTTCATCACTTCCCAAATACACTATTTCACATGGCCCGAGTCGAGTTCTCCCATTCGATGTTCCTCGCTGTGGCTGACTCGGCTGATGATCTGTCCAGGCCCTCAAAGAGCTCGGGGTCGTAGATTTCCGATGAATAGAGGTGGAACATCTCCATGTCGCCTATTCCAAGATGCATCATCGTTTCCAGTGGGTTTGGAGCAGACGCAATCCTCGCCTGATGGTCGAACCGTGGGCCACTCATCGACGACGATGAGTCCTGCCCGTCGTTCTGGACCGCGACAGTCGTATCTGCAAGTATGGTTAGGGTCTGGCCGCGCATGCATAGGATGGGGGATTGGTATTGCGTACTTTGCGCTGTGCAGACCTCCAACATGTTGTTGATGTATCTTGCGCAACTGAACACAAGACTGTTGTCGTGATCCAGCCTTTGGAAGATGGTCTCCACTTGTCCTATCAGTGATTCGCAAATCACCAAAGCAGGCTCGTCCGCCGCAGCACCCTCTGCATGCTGTGCCCACAGAATGCGTCCAAGAACGACCAACGAGGCTGTGAACACTGTTCATTGCGTTGGTTAGTCCAAAGATTCAGTGGAATCCCTTTGCAAGCTGATGTAGTACTCACCATAGTAAAGCGTGAAGTAGCCCACTCCGAGGTTGTTATTCCCCGATGGATCGGCGGTTACTATCATATGCACCAGCTCAATAGTGCTTTGTGCTGAGCGCACACACTCGTGAGCCTCCCCCATCGCGAGCTGAACGAGATATGAAGGGTTGCCAATAGACATTTGGTCGCCGCCAAAGAGATGTCGAATGGTGCTGCCGAGGAGTGGTCTATGGATCAGGATATTGAGGTTGTGGTATCGAAGGGTGAGAATAACCCTGAGCCGGTTCAATTGATTGTTCTCGAGAAGCATCTTTGACTTGGGCTCGCATAGTCTCAGATAGGGCGGCAGGTTCGCTGACCATGCACGAAGCTGCTTTCTGAACTGACCCGAAGCCTGCAGAGATGCCATATCATCCGGCTCTGGCTCGGCATTGTCGAAATTGCCACCGTATTGCTCTCTCAGAGAGCCGCTCATGATCTGGTATAGCTTGAAGGAGACGGCAAGGAAATCACTGGCAATATCAAGATCATTGCCTGACCCCTCTGGCGATGGTAGAGTAATGTCAGAATGCAACGGCCAATCCAACATAAACTCATCAGGGATGATGGCCGGCCGTCCAAAGGCAACACTCA
This sequence comes from Sarocladium strictum, assembly GCA_030435815.1. Lineage (NCBI taxonomy): Eukaryota > Fungi > Ascomycota > Sordariomycetes > Hypocreales > Sarocladiaceae > Sarocladium > Sarocladium strictum. The sequence goes on along the minus strand of JAPDFR010000003.1, from coordinate 4,034,946 downwards.
AGACCTTGTCCATGCAGTAGATAACAACCCATGTTCGTCGGCCATACTCGGCTTGCAACTCGTCAAAGCCTGCCCGGGCTTGGGCGCTATGTAGCCCTAGAGCCATGGCTGATCGAACGGCAAGCCCATGAATATTCCAGGCCTGAACCGAGCGCTGTGCACCCTGGCAATGGATGACGACCAGGACGAGATATTGGACGATCTCGAGGCTGATGACTTGCTTTGAAAGCTCGCCACATAGATCGGTGGCTCTTTTGAAGAACACGTTTGCCCTCTCTTGACGCTCCCGAGCCGATGGCATCGTATCCCGGTCGAAACTAACGACTGTGGCAAAGATAACGTTAAGGGTACCCAGGAACGTACGGCGGACTCTCTTCCAGCCGTTTGCCTTGCAGCTGGCATACGTTTTCCTCATCGATTCCTCGTGGACAAAGGGGAAGACTGTGCCAGCGGTACTGAAGTAGCTGTTGAGCATTCTCTCCATTTCTTCAGCTGAGGGAAGCGTAGTCATTGCTTTAGGGCCCGTATCTGGCGAAGGTGCAACCGGGTTCGCGAAGGACTGAGACGCTTTCGCCATTTTACTCTCATCAAGTTCATGTTGCCGGTCCGCAGTAATAGCACCTCGCCGCGCCGGGTTGCGAATGTGATTGACCGCTTTGAGGAGAAGACGAGTGAAGTTGATGTTTGAGGATCCGCCGAAGAATGCCGATGTCTGCTCTTCGATGAAAGTCATGGCCATTCCATTGGTCGTGGCATCTTCGTCTGGAGGTTCCTCCAGGCCAGTTGCGCGCGGAAGGCTTTCCCTATCCTGATCCTGCTCTGGAGCTGCTGCTGGTGGCGGCACAGGAGGAAGTGCGTTGGATGGACGATACTGAGCGTTGCCAGCACAGGCAGAGAGGTGGCCCTCAAGGACATAATTGAGTCGTTGAACAATCTGCTCGACATTGGAGACACGTGAGTCCAGATCGGACATGTACTCCTTTCGTACAATCACATTGGCGGCAGACTCTCCAGGTTCATACTGGCAGTCGAACCCAAGAGACGTACATGATGAACACGACGGGCGAGTACCATCGCATCTGCAACATCACGGCCGCAAGGCGCCAGAGTCAGCACACCGAGTACGCCGTAGCAGAGAAGGCACAGGGTGGGTTGACCAATGAGGGGCGAGCTTCAGCTATGGCATACCTGGATTTGCGCAGCCGACACGCAGTGCATGCTAAGGCAATCCGCCGCCGTTTGTTAGCAGCAGGGGTCGGTGCTTGGTCTGATGCATTCTCGACTGATGGTGCCATATTGCCCGTCGTTGTGGTCCGGGTGACGGGGAGAAGATGGGTAGGAAATGGGGAATGGGAACAGGGCGGCACTGATCGGGGGAGTGTTGGGGGGAGAAAGAACAGTGCGAAAAATATGGGGCTCGGTCTTGGATCTCGCTGACAATCGAGTCGAAAGTACCCTTGCAGTTTGGGACTGGGGCAGCAGTCCTTATCCTCAGGCTCTATCTCCGTCTACGGAGTAATGAACAGAGATATGCAGAGCCGGTATGGGCTGACTGGCCTTGGTCAATGTCATGCAACGGCACCTGACAATCGGGTAGTCTGTTATCTTCGGATTTACACCTTTCTCCGCTGTCATCCATGGGAGGCATGGGTACGAGAATGGTATGATGAAGGCGACAAGGCTGATGCGGCTGATGCGGAGAGGGGGATTCTACAGTGGGCTATTGCTTTTAGCACTAAACGTTAGCCCGAGGTGGCGGGCGTAGTGAGCTGGGGTATTACACATGTGACATGTATGAACAGAGAGCTGAATAATCATTTTCCTTCAGCAGTGATTGGCCTGAGAGGGGGTTGCAGGCAGCAACTACAAGGCAACCAACATTCCTGTTGCGCGGGGGAGGTGTGCCTGTGACAGCAGTGCGCGAGGCAAGCGCAAGGTCGGGGCACCATCGGGTCGGCTCCCGGTACAGAGATAACCGCCCCCCCATACAATCATCCTTGCTTGGCCACTGAGATAGCTGGGAACCCCACCGATAAGCTGTAGTTTAGATGGACGATCTCAACACTTATCCATCGATAATCATGGGCAGCCGATATAACCCCGTCGCAGCTGGGGAACGTTCCATCATCTTGCGATCTTGAGATGGTGATATGCTTCATTGATTGTTCCTTTCTCACTGGTATAAGGATCACTCTTGGGCGTTTTGCCTTTCAACAATTCCATCAACAATAGCGCAATCACAGCCAACAGCACATCAAGCAACATGGCAATCCAATCAAACGAATTCAATGTCGCCATTGTCGGTACGTGACAACTCTCCAAGGCTTCCGCTCGGGTCGCCTTTTTGGCTAGGTCCTGTCTAACATGCGTCCAAGGCGCTGGCGTCGCTGGCCTTGCTCTGGCTATGGGACTCCATAGGAGGGGAGTGCCATTCACCATCTACGAGGAAGCAAAGGAGTACTCTGTTGTCGGGTGAGTCTGTCGCCCTGCCAGAAGCGGGGGACCCTGTGATGGTGATCACCAGGATGTTGGCTGACATTTCGCGCGACAGTGCCGGTATCGGATTCGGCCCCAACGGCATGCAGGCTCTGGATATGCTCGAGCCAGGGTTCCGTGCTCTATACGAGGGGTTGTGTGTTGGAAACAAGTCCGACGATGCCCAGTGGGTGTTCTTCGAGGGCAACCTGATTGAACCTGGTTTCGGCGATGACCAGCCTTGGAACGGTAACCTCAAGTCAGCATGGGGCCACAAAGATTACCTTCGCAAGTCTGTAAGTAAACCCCCCCGGTCGACACCTCCAGGAAGATGCGACTCCGTGACTTGCTAACTATCCAATAGGCTCACAGGAAGGAGTTGCTGGATGTCATGACCAGCTTCATTCCTCTCGAAAGCGTCAAGTTCAACAAGAAACTCGTCTCCATCAAGGAGTATCCCGATAGAGTGATGCTAGAGTTCGAGGACGGCGAGATTGCCACTCACAGCATCCTTGCTGGCTCCGATGGTATTTCAAGCACTGTCCGAGAGTATCTCCTCAAGCCACTTTACCCGGAGGAAGCTGCTCCGGTCTACTCTGGTGCTTACTGCTATCGCGCCGTCATTCCCATGGAGGAGGCGTACGAGATTATCGGCGATAAGACGGATGTCGCAAAGGTGTTCTTCGGCCGCAACAGAGGAGCTGTCTCATACCGCATCACTGGAGGCAAGGTACGTTGTTGCTCTCGTGATGACAGTGGCGGCCAGAAGCATGCGCTAACCACAATGATTGCCTGCAGGAGTGGAACTTCCTTCTCATCAAAGCTACACCGGGCGTGCCTTGGCCGCACCCAGGCAGGATCACCAAGCCCGTCACAGTAGAGGATATGGTGGCCGACTTCGATGGCGACAACATTGATGACAGTATGCGCAAGCTCGTGGCTAAGGCGAAGCCGGTCAAGTGGGGATTGTTCCACCATGCTAAGACCTCAACATACTACAAAGACAGAGTCTGCATCCTAGGAGACAGTGCCCACGCCTCGATGCCATTCCAGGCCGCCGGCGCGGCGCAGGGCGTCGAGGATGCCCTCGTTCTCGCCTACGTCCTCGAGGAGCTCATGAAGAGCCCTACCAGAGGTCCCGAGCAGCTTCCCGAGATCAACGCTGGCCTCAAGGCGTATGATGCCGTCAGGAGACCTCGTGCGCAGAAGCAGCTTGACCGCGCCTTCGAGGTCGGGCAGATGATCTACTTCCAGCACGAGGAGTGCGGAGATGACATGTACAAGATTCTTAACAAGCTGCAGAACGGCTGGCTGGATTGGCTATGGTTCCCTGACCTCAAGGCTGATGTTGACACGGCATTGTCACAAATGCACAAGGCGGTGCAGACCAAGCTGTGAAGGGGGTGAAGTGATGGGAGTTTCGTGTGTATTCGTCTGGAGAGCATCTGGATCACTGTTTGATCCTGTCATTGGCAACGGGGAGCATGGGAGGAGACACAATGAATGTATTCAAGTACGACAATAGATGATATTCTTGCTACGACACACATGTCACCCCTTTGACCTAGGCCTCGTTCATGAAGTGATTCTCTCGGGATAAAGTCTATCTGTGATGCGTGGCGAACTTGCCAGTCCAATACTATCCCAAGGTCCTGTCCGGATTGAGATCTTTCCAGGTAAGAGAGAGAGTTTACAAAGGCCACGTACCTAGCAGTTGCTAATAGAGAGGCAAAGTCACATATCGCGGCTCCTATGATAGTCCTCTCTGTCTGGTAGATTCGCTTCCTTCAACAGATGGAACTATGTCATGTAAATTCAACTCCTAAATCTCTAGAGGCTTGGGAACAGATCAAACTGTATGCTTCGTTGTTAGTTGTCAGCCCTGAATCCCTCATGCTTTGGATCACATTCAGAGCACGGGCACAGAGTAGCAGTACAGGGTAGACTATCATAGGGAACGAAGCAGCTGCCATGGCATGAAGCCTCCGGGAGGGGGATACATCTCGTGGGTGGCATTCTCAAGATACGCTTCCGAGCTTTGGATCACTTTCAGAGCACAGGCATAGAGTAGCAGTACAGGGTAGACTATCATAGGGAGCGAAGCAGCTGTCATGGCATGCCATGATGCCTCCGGGGGGGATACATCTCGTGGGTGGCATTCTCAAGATACGCTTCCGAGCTTGCCCCGTTATCTCGGTCCGGAAACCTCACTAGGGCAGAACACAACGCCCGCACTACTCGAGCCCCTAGACCCCACCGAATTGGGGGGGGTTTCGCCGCTCGCGTAGTCTTAGCTCCCCTCAACACTCGTTTGGAGGCGAAGCTATACCTATACATGGGTAGACTACTAAGCGAAATTTCATTTGGTGTGGAGTGTGAGGCTTGAGTTAGGGTGTGGTGGGCGCTGAGTTGATGGTGATGCTGTACAAATGGTAATCGCAACGCAACGCCCGTGGCGGCTAAGATACTCCGTCCAGCTACCGGCATGCTACGGCGCCATGACACATAGTTGGATGCTACCTAGTGCCAGCCACAAGTCTTAGTCGTAGTCTAGATGCCGCCTGGCTGGATCATCCGACCACGCGGGTCATGGTGACTACGTACTGCTTACTGCTTATTACGGGGTTGATGGGCTCTGCCCTAGGCTGATTCCCAAAGCCGTCAGTCAGTCAGTACAGCGTTTTGGATTGCCACCGTTTCGCGATCGAGAGCGCCGATCGAGCGGTCCCGTACCAGTGGTGCCACGACGCCTCCTTCTCCTCCCCCTCGGCACTGATACAAAGCGAAGCTGCTGCCCCCAGGTTGCTGCTAGTGGCGGTTCTGGATCTCATCGTTCCATGCAAGTTATTCAGGCGTACAATACTGTAGACTACGTTACAGTATACTGTGTAGATGTGGGCTTCCGTTTTCGTCACTCTGTTCTGCACTGTATCGAGATGTACTCCGTATAGTTTCGGCATTGCATTGCGGCTAGACTGAACCCTCGTGGCAGGGTCTGGACCCAGCTTGCACCACTCTGCTGGGTCAGGCCAGAAAGACTGGGGTAAGTTGGCAGATAAGGCGAATGCCCATTCCCAGTAGTGGCCAGCTGTAAGTCTAGAATGCCATTCTCATTGTACAACACGTATGGCATGGATCCCAGCTGTCTTTGGAGACGGACCGTTTTCCCCCACTTTGCGAGACCCAACGCTTGCTGCTGTAGGGGGAATGCCCATGTTTCGCTTGCCTGTTGTATACCTAGGTCTAGTAGCTGGATCTTGGCTCGCCTCAGCCTGATTACTATGTGTCACGACATGACTTCTCTCTCGCAGATGCTTCCCACACTTTGCGAACGGGGGCAATAGTTCAACAGAAATGAGGGGTAATGATCCTCATCATCTGTCACATCACATAGCCAACTGCCAAGGTATTCACACTCGTGGTCCGTGCCATGTCGCTATGAGCAAAGCTGGGGATCTGAATACCGGATAACACGCCAACAAGGGCGTACAAAGGGTACAAACACTCGGAGTGGATTTGTCTCAGCAAGCGTTAGTAGTGACCAAATCATCATGCAATGCATTTCTGAAGATGTGTAGAACTGTCCAGAGCATGCTACGGAAGAATCAAATCAAAGGCCACATACAGCCATGATAAAGCAACAGTGTTCTTGGGCATAACGTCGGCTAGAGACCACACCTATCCGACATTTAGTTCCCGGTTATCATTACCTGGTCGGATCTCAGTCACACGATTTCGTTACTATCTGGCAGCTCACAGAGGCGCTGATAACAATCTGGTGTGTCTTTTTTTCCCTCTCTCTCTTGCTGCAGTAATTGCCACTATCACCACTTTTGGACTCGGGTGTTGCCTGGGTCTACGTTTCGTAGTGCGGCCGTTCTTTCAGCCTCGATCTGCTCGATGGTCAGTCTGAAGAGGCTGCAATGGTCTTCCTGGTTTGTAGGTAGTGAATATGTGCAAGATGCTCCTGAGCCAAGCGTCCGTGGAGTCATCGGATTCCCTATCAGTGAAAGGGGGTCTTTCCCCTCTTCCCGATCCACCCGCATGATCCGCGATTGCTTAACGCTATCGACCGTCATGTGTATCTATGGATCCATGTAGCCGATTAGACAAGGAACTAATCATCCATGCGTTACAGCAGGTGTCTGGCCTCGCTCAACCAAACCCAATCACTGCTTGACGGCCAGAAACCCTGCCTCCCAGCCCACGCTTTCATCCCCCTTTGCTGTGCCGGGGAGCAACGGAACCTGGGGGAAAGAGAGGCTTGTCACATGGCCTTAGCGCTGATCCTGGCATTGCGGCTTACTAGTAGACCAGGATTGACTTCCAAGTGGGCCTACCCCGGAACCCACTAGATACCTTATCTTCTTAACTTGTAGAGCCAGATAGTGAGAGAGAGAGTGTGTGTGTGGGTTTGGGAGAGAGAGAGAGGGAGGCAGGGAGGGAGAGACAGGAGAGATAGACGGCGCCTGTGCGAACACGCCTCCACGACTTGTATATATGAAGTCCATGCACATCGTGATGTTTCTGGGCCCTTTTCCCTTTCTCTTCGTCTCCTCCAAGCAGCCCAAGTTCCCCCCCTCTTCCACCTTCCGCACCCTTTTCTTCCCTCTAGTCACACAACTTCGCATCACCAACCATGGCGATCGAGACCATTCCCAGCGAGAAGTTCCAGTCGTCTGAGAAGACCGACATGGTGGCTTCCAGCGACTCCATCAAGGGCGGCGGCGTGTCCAATGTCGAAGTCGATCTCGAGACTCGCGGAGTCTTCAGGAGCGGCGATGACGTTCTCGAATTCAGACGAGTCAGCTGGCAGCGCGCCGTCATTGTCTTCTGCAAAATCAACTTCGCCATGAGCATTCTGGCTATTCCTCAGGCTATTTCCACAGTTGGCGCTGTGGGAGGTTCCATCATCCTCGTCGGCTTCACAATGCTCAACTGCTGTACGTACAAGGAAGCCTGCGCAAATTTCATCGGGGCCCCTCCCCTTCCCCAGTTTTCCCTTCCTCTCAAGTAGGTAGGCATGCTGACAGTCGCCACCAGATACTGCTCTCATCCTGGGCGATTACCGTAACAGGCACCCTGAATGTCACAGTAAGTCACCACCCACGAGACAAGACAAGAAAAAACAAACCCCTGGAGCCACATGACGGCAAATACACGAGACCCTCGAGGCTAACATTTGTGATCTCTAGTGCTGGCTGATATGATGGGCGTCATATGGGGCAAGATTGGCCGTGAGCTGGTCGGCATCCAGACCATCATCCTTCAGATCCTGATCACCGCAGGAGGTGTTGCTACAGTAGCCGTTGGCCTCAACGCCTTGTCCGACCACTCGCAGTGCACAGCCGTATTTGGTCTCGTGAGCGCGATTCTCATCACAGCCTGCTCCTCTATTCGCAGCTTTGCCAAGCTCGGCTGGGTGACGTGGTTCGGTATGATCACCTTCACTCTGGGTGTGTTCGTCTTCACCATTGCTGTGACGCAGCAGGATCGCCCTGCAGCCGCGCCTCCAACCGGTCCCTTCGAGCTTGGCTGGAGGGCTATTGCGTACCCTGGCTTCGTCGTGGGCATGGTCAGCTCTACAAACCTTTTCATCTGCACCAGTGGCTCGTCCATGTTCCTGCCTGTTATTGCTGAGATGCGTCGGCCGCAGGACTACCGCAAGGCCTGTCTCTGGGCTGGTGTGATCGTCGGTGCCCTCTATCTCGTTCTGAGCCTGGTCATCTACCGCTATTGTGGAGACTGGCTGTCTGTTCCCGCCTTTGGCAGCGCAGGTCCTCTCTTCAAGAAGATCTCATACGGCATCTCGCTCCCAGGTCTGATTGTTGGCCTTGGCATCTACCAGCACGTCGCCGCAAAGTACGCCTTTGTCCGTCTTCTCAGGGACTCGGATCACCTTCAGAAGAACACCTTTGTCCACTGGGGCACATGGCTCGGAGTCAACTTTGCCCTTGGCACTGCTGCCTTCATTGTCGCTGAGGCTGTCCCTATTCTGAACTACTTGCTCGGCTTGGCCGCTGCTCTCTGCGCCGCCCCCTTCAGTCTGATCTTCCCCTGCCTTCTCTGGATGTCCGATTTCAAGGGCTACAGGTCTGGCACCATGGGGCAGAAGCTTCAGTATGCTTTCCACGTCGTTATTGTCCTCATCGGCTCTTTCATGGTCGTTGGAAGCGCGTAAGTCCCCATGTCATTGTGAACCTCCCATGTCAAACTACAGTGAGCTGACAGTTTGTTTTTCAGTTATGCTGTGGCCGTTGCGATTAAGATGGCCTTCCAGACCGGCATGATTGCCCGCGTCTTCGATTGCGCTGATAACTCCGGTGCCCATTGAGTGGGGATCCCAACGGTTTACAAAAAGGCGCGTTCTCGGCTTGGAATAATGGGGATGGCCTCTTTGAAATTCAGAGAGAGACAGATAAAGATAATAGAGTAAAGAGAAGCTTGGATGTACGTTTTGGAGCCCATGCCTTAGAGGCCAAGTGTTCTGGGCGCTCTTTGTCGGAGGATTCAGCAACGTGAACTTTGCAATTGAGGACTTTCAAGATATGGGTACGATGTGCACTTTGAATGTGTTCTTTCTCGGTGAATTCATATTCGGGGACTCGCCTCACCGTGCTCCATGTTGAGTTTTGACGATGATCCTAAAGCACATGATGCAGGCCACAGCGAAATGATGGCTAGAAATGATCAATTGCACAAGATGCAAGGGAAGCAAACCGATGGTGATGGGTGATGGTGATGGTTCCTCTCAAGCCCGGGGGGCAGGTGGGGAACGGAACAGTTGCCTACGCCTGCACGTGACAGTTGCAGACAGAGAAACACCATGACCTGGCTGCCACAAGACTTTTCTTCTTGGTTTTTGACGAGTTGAGCATCTACAGCATGGTGGCTTTTTATTCGATTTCTATCTTGATCTTGCCCACGCCACGGTCCACACAAGCCTGGATAGCGTGCCCCTTCTGCGTCGAGAGAAGTGACGTGCTTTTATAGTCGACTTCTCCTCCGCACAGTTTGACCTTGCACGCACCACAAGCGCCAGCCAGGCACGACGCGGTGACCTCGAAACCAGCCTCAGTAAGGACGTCGAGCAACGACTTGTTCGCAGGCACAGTCAGGTTCTCATGCCTGTTCTCATCTGGGTCGTCGACCTCGACCTCGAACGCGTCGCCAAAGTCGCCTCCGCTGCCGTTGCCGAAGTCCTCGTAGTGCACACAGTGCTCTGGGTAGCCGTACTGGCCGGTGATTCGGGTACACTCTTGCATCATGCGGCCCGGACCACATGAGAAGATCCGAGCTCGCGGGTTACCATCGGAGTCTAGAGGTGGGATGATGGATGCAATGTCGAGCCTGTTGCCTTCCTGCGACGCATAAACGGTGGTTTTGTCTGTGGGGAGACGTTCTAAGAACGCTGCATCCTTTCGGCTACGTACCGCATAATGGAGATGCCAAGGCAGGCCCTTGCTCTCCCAGTCCACGATGGAGGGAAGAAAAGCCGTGATGCCAATACCACCCACAATCAGGATCCGTGGAAGCGTCTCGTCGCACTTCTTGTCGTTCTCCTGAGCGCCTGGGTTATCTCCTGGCGCCATTGTGATCTCATCGCCAACTTGGAGTTCCTTGTGGATGTATGCCGAGCCGCCTCTGGAGTTCGGGTCGAGGGACACACCGAGGGTGAAGCTGTACAAGTCTCCCTCAACGATGGAGTACGACCTGCTGAACTTGGCTGCCTCGGGTCCGAAGGTGATCATGGCGAATCCGTACGGGTTGAACCCGGGTTCCTTCAGGACAAGCGAGCGGTCCTTCAGCTCGAAAGTGACCTGGCGAACTCTCGGCGTGACGAGCTCAGCCTTGACCAGCACATACGGCTTTGGCGCGTTCCTCAACCTGTTGTTGATAATCCCGACCCACAGATCCTGCGGCAGTGGAAGCTGGGCGCACTTCGAGAGGAGATGGAGCGGGACGTGCTTCCCTCTGATGACGCGCTGCACGTTGAGGATGGACCACTCCGGGTACGGTCGCTTCAGCAGGGTCATCTTGTCGCCCTTGGCAATGTGTCCCGTCTTCAGCACACGCATGTTCCAGCCTGACCGGCCCGTCTGGATGGTCCGCTTCAGCATCCTGGGCCACTGGAAGCGGGCGTTGAGCTTGAAGCAGGGGTGCCTGGGTTCGCTGACCTCGAGCAGGACCTCGCTGCCGAGCTGGAACACATCACCGATGCACACGTTGTGTTCGCTCAGGCTGGTCGTGGAAATATTCTCCCCAAAGGCGCCGACCTCATACAGTTCAGGATGTGCCACGCCTTCCGATCGCCAGTCCGGGTAATGAGTCGGATCGTACTGGTGCACAGCTCGCTCCGTGCCGCCGTGGGAGTGAGCAGCGTGCTCATCGCCCTCCAACCCAGTGGAGGTGCAGAAGATGGGTCCATCGTGTTCCTTCTTGTAGATGGCGGATGTGATTTCTCCTCCCAGTCCCGCTACCTTGACCTTTCCGGTCCGTGTCTGCAGCAGAGTTGCCTCCTCTGGCCATGGGGCATGCTCCAGGCTTGTCACCGTCTCCTTGGCGACATTGACTGAGGAAAGGCGAGTCATGGTAAAGACAGAGAGAGAGGTCACCCACCAATCTCGGGAGTTTATCTGTTCTTCTTCTCTTCTTGCTTTCTTCTTCTACCCACGCTGAAATGCAAAGTCATGTCGTTTGCGCATCTACAACCAGGTGCACGCGAAATCCAGTCTCGTAATGATGTCTGGCTCGGAAAACCTGTCAGAGTTGCTAAGTCCGGGGTGCCGAATGCAGCTCAGCCAATGAGAAGGGAAGGGTTCCTAACCACAGAGAGACAGGCGCATGGCAGCAATGGCCCGAGTACCAGACGGACCGAAGTCTGTAATGCCCTCAAAGCAATCATGTTCGACCGAAGGTTTGCGGAAGCTTATCGCATTAGGGGCCACGACACTAGTGTATGTGTGCGTGTGTAATGTTCCGACAGCTCCGCGACGTAGCCCCGTCCCCTCTTCAACTGTTGGGGGGGATAAGCTACAGCCTGGGCGCGCTACGAGGGCTTTCATTCCAATGCGACGTGGCCCTGGACAATTCTGCGAGAGGATGCCTTGACGAGGTGAATGGTCGAATGATGGGATTCTAACAAAGCATTTCACAAGGATGCTGGGTAGATCCATGGCCTCCTCCCTGGAAGCCCAGCACTGGTCCATCTGCACAACAGGCAGTCCATCTGCACTCAGGTGAAGGTTTGCGTGGTCCAGCACCCGAACGCATCCAGAGTTCCCGGTGGAGGGTTGTTCTTTATCTCTGTCTCGCCCAAGGAGCAGGGGAAGTGAGGGGAGGATGGGTACCTAGATAAAAGGTAGGCTGGCGAGCCAATAGCTGCGCCCAGGCGGGTGGACATCGTGTATCGCGGGGATGCCCAGGCACGGCGAGACCGGGACGAGACCCATGCTGACCTTCAAGCTTGATTCGCTTATTGCTGCACTGCCTGAAGCCATTGCCTATCTCAGTCGATCGGCAAGCATCCTATTGGCCTCCACGTCTGGGTCGCCAAGCGGCATCGTGTCCAATGGGACCAATTGCTGCTCCCTTATCTCAGATCCTGCCCCATGCCCGTTGGGTGAACGTGGAACTGGGTCCGCTATTCAAGCCAGACCTGACAGGATGCGGGGGAGGGCGAGCCTGTGTCTTGTCAGCGCATGCGTGTGGCTGACAGATAAGACCTCGTGAGGTTCGTTTGAAGCCCCCCGACCTGGTGCACTCCCACCAGCAGCTCAATTCAAGGGCCGTCTACCAGAGTTGAGACTAAAGAACCCTCCTTCAACCCACACAACATCCTACGCCGCTGGTCGTCGCATCTTACCCTTCCCTCTCTTTTTCCAACACGGGCTATACCACATACATTTTTTGCAATGCTCATCACACCACCCCCTCAGGGCCATGCCGTCCCGGAAGCAGACGGGATGGACACGAACACAGGCGTCAGCCCGCAGCTGCCACCAGACCTGCACATCCCAGATTCGCAGGTCACGGTCAAGGTGTCCATCATCGACAACACCACGTACATCAGCAACACGCCCATGTGGACCTTTCTCGACCCTCTGGTGCCCGGGCACGATGAGATGAAGGCGTACGACTGGTCCTTCATCATCGAGCATCCCAAGAGCGGCAACAAGTACGACACCATGCTCTTCGATCTCGGGGTGCGCAAAGACTGGGAGAACCTGCCCACGACCTTTGTGGAGGGAATCAAGGCCGCAGGCTGCCAGATCGTGGTCGAGAAGGACGTGGCCACCATCCTGAAGGAGAACGGGCGGGACCTGTCGGAGATTGGAGGCATCATCTGGTCGCACTGGCACTTTGACCACGTCGGTGATGCCCAGACCTTCCCCCCGTCGACCGACCTCATCGTCGGGCCTGGCTTCAAGAAGTCATTCGTGCCCGGCTGGCCGACCGTGCCGGACTCGCACATCGACGAGAAGGCGTGGAAGGAGCGCACCCTGCGCGAGATCGACTTCGCCGCCGAGGGCAACGGCCTCAAGATCGGCCGCTTCAACGCCCTGGACTTCTACGGCGACGGCAGCTTCTACCTGCTGGAGACACCCGGCCACGCCATCGGCCACATCTCCGCCCTGGCGCGCACGACCGTCGACCCTCCGACCTTCCTCTTCCTGGGCGGCGACATCGCGCACCAGGGAGGCCAGTTCCGCCCGACGCCGTACGTGCCCCTGCCCGCCCAGATCTCGCCCAATCCCTTCGCGCGCACCCTGGCCCGCCCGGCGCCTACCTGCCCGGGCAGCATCTTCGTCGCCATCCACCGCTACAAGAGCAACAAGGCGCCCTTCTTCGACCCGACCTCCGTGGAGGGCTCGTGGCATCACTGTGCCGAAGAGGCCAAGTGCACCATCGACAAGTTCATCGAGTTCGATGCCTACGAGAACATCTTCCCCGTCGTGGCCCACGACAACAGCATGCGCGACAGTGTCGAGTTCTACCCCACGCCGGCGAACGACTGGCTCGCAAAGGGCTGGAAGGCAAAGACCAGGTGGGCCTGGCTCAGCGAGTTTGACCCGGGCAGTGAAGGACTGGCAAAGGCGAGTGAGCCGGAGGCATGAAGTCGTTTTCAGCGGTTGGGTTCTAAGTAGCCATTTTTGTCATGTGCATCTTCTGCGACAGTGTATTTCTCGGTCTAGGATGTCAAGATCTTGTTTGTTTGTGGCCTGAGAAGCGAGAGGCCCTCAATGTCATGTATTCTTTTCCCCTCTTTCTTCTCCAAGAATCTGCCGTGCCTCAACAATTGTATCGCTCTCCTTCAAATGAGCTCCGTGCCTTTTATATGACCACATGTAACGAGACTACAATTTGAGACAAGCATTAAAGTGTTGCAAAAGAAAAGTGGTCTGATGCTGTACTGCCAGCACCTTAAAACCTGGGTCATCAATTCACACATCTTTCTGCTTTTTAATTCCCAATATCCTTGGCCGCCACCTCATTGTACCTGTCACCCTGGGGCTTCAGCTGGTTGATGGTCGCACGCATCTCCTTGAGCTCCTCCTCCGTCAGGTCAATGTCCCTGGAGGTCCAGTTCTCGACCAGCCGCTCGGGCTTCGTCGTGCCCGGGAGGGCGATCATGCCCTGGGCGGCCACCCACGCCAGCGCGACCTGCGCGACTGTGCAGCCCTTTCGCTTCGCGATCTCCTTGAAGCCCTGGCTGATCTTCTTGTTTGCGTAGAAGTTCTCGCCTTGGAACTTGGGGACTAGCGGGGGGTGGGGAAGACGGTTAGTATTTGATCCTTTTGTGGAGGAGGAGGGGGTGCGTATGCTATAGATATGGGTATATGCTTGGGCAACGACTTACTTTCGCGACGGTAGTCTCCCTCGTTGAAGTCGTCGGGGGAGTTGTAGGGGAAGTCCTCCACCAGCCAGCCGTGGCCGAGCGGTCCGTAGGCAACGTAGGCGACGTTGAGTTCGCGCGCTGTGTCGACGAGCCCGTCGGTCTCGTGCAGGGTCTCGAAGGGCGAGTACTCGGCTTGAACGGCATGGATCTTGGCGACTGCGCGGACGTTAGTAAACAATGAAATGTGTACAAGCAATAATAATAACAAGAACAAGAAAAGAAAAAAAAAGGGGTCAGATTTGGGGAACGTACTGGAGTTTGCTTTCCTCAAAGTCGCCGCGGAGCACTCCGAGAGTCCAATGTACTTTGTCTTGCCCTCTTTGCGAAGAGAGTCCAGGGCTGTGATGGACTCCTCGAGAGGGGTATCTAGAGAAAAAGAACAAGTCAGTTTATGGATGCATGGAATGTCAGGGTCACAAGAGCAGGGAGGGGGGCCACAAACTCGGATCCATGCGGTGGAGGTAGTAGAGATCAGGGGTGAAGCCCAGTCGCTCGATGGTGCCGTCGATGTAGGTCTTGATGTGCTCGGCCTTGTTGGTGACGGCGCCGTCCTCGAAGACAGCAACGCCGCACTTGGAGGCGACTTCAATTGCAATTAGCTAAAAATGTGCCAAATAAACGGGTAATGCGCAGGCTTTCTCCCCCAAGAGGGTGAACACAAGGGATGAAAGGTAGCGAATCACGTACTGAACAGCTTGTCACGGCAGTTGTGCTTGCGGATAAAGTCACCGAGGATCTTCTCGTTGACGCCGGCGCGGTACGACACGGCCGTGTCCCAGAATGTGCAGCCCAGCTCCAGTGCCTTGAGGAGGACGGGCTCGGCCTCCTCGTAGCTGAGGTTGAGGCCCAGTGCGAAGCTGATGCCCATGGCTCCGAAGCCGGGCACGGGCACCTCCAGGCCGTCGATGAAGGGGAGTGTCTTGACCATGGTTGGTGGGGGGATGTGAATGTGTTGTTTGCCTTTGTCTGTTCCGTAAGAGCTGTCGATTGAATTGAATCCCCTGTCTAGTCTTGGGCCTTGGAAGGGAGGGTAACGTAGACTGCTGGCGGTAAACAAGAGATGATGCTGTTGCTTCTTGCGCTGACTTAACACTACAATTGCCCAGGTACTTAAATAACCCGGTTCGCTTTCCCTCGGCCAACTGTGATCCTTATCGCATAATGGCATTTGACCCCCCCTAACCCCCTACCCCTCCTCCCCGGATTGTTATCTATTTTATGGACCGGCGGATTTATTCCTTAGCGGCGGCGGTCCGAACACTGCTTTACCCGGGTGTGCCGGCGGTTCCCCAAGTCCGTGGCAGCAATGCTCAAGCTCAAGCACAGGTCATCATCCACCACCCTGAGATAGGCATTTGTGTTACTTTGGTCGAGTTCGGACATTGTGGCATGTCGAATCTGTCTAGAATGGGGAAAACAATACAATCGGGTTTTGTTTTCCGCTGTGCGTTTCTACTTTAGTTCCACGTAGCAGGTACTCCTGGACAATTGGGTGGCGGCCATGTCGCGTGTGGCTGAAGGATTCACCAGACGTCGCGAATCAGTGGAACAAACAGGTTCTCTCTAAAAGAATCACGGAGTTGGACGGTCAGTCATCTAAATCAGGCTTACAGCATGTCACTATGAAATTTGAACCGGGTGCTGCCAAGTTCCCAGCCTCGGAATCATCCATGGCAATACCTGCGTTGACTGACACCTATCATAGTCTATTGAGAGAATCTGTATGTTGATCGTCCCAGTTTCAATTCATCCTGCGATCCATGTTCGTGGTCTCATGCGCTTCGGCTATGTACAACATCCCACCAGCAACTATCCAAAACCTTTCTCATTGAGGTTGGTCTCCCGTGTCCTTATGGCTGAGCCATCCAGAAGTCGAACCATTCGATAAAGGCCTTGAAGTGCTGCTCCTTGGCCCACAGCTCGTAAGGGTCTGTCAGCTTTGTTCGCGACTACGGTCGGGAGAGAGATGTGTTGTCAGCCATCGTTGCCCAATACGATATGTGTGAATGGAGTCCCCGACTACTACAGGGGAATCGCTTACCGCAAAGCCGTGGCCAACGTGCGAGAAGACCTGCATGTTGAACCGTTGCTCCTTCTCCGTGCAGATCTCAATGACTCTGGTGCGCGACTCGTTGGAGAAGAGCTTGTCGGTCGCCGGAACCGAGAAGGCGATGGGTGCTGTGTGTCGAGTCCGTCAGCATCAGCCATTGATTAATTTAATTGATTAATTAATTATCAGGCAAAGCAAAAAGAAAAGCCTGCAATGACAACTTGTTCTTACTTACCCTTGGAATTCTGCACGTGGCTCTCGTTCACGAAAGACGGGTGCGCAATCGCTCCGACAATGCAGAGGCCGCCTTCAGACAGTTGCTGCAAGACGATGCGTGCGCCCCAGCTTCACATTCTCCGAGTCAGCAAAAAAAGAAGAGCTTCCCTGGTATGCGCATCGTTGCTCGGCAGACTCACCAGTACCCAACGCAGCCGAGCTTGGCCTTGCCGTCATTGCCGTACTTGTCCTTGACGTTCTGCGCCCACTTCTTGGCGACCTCCTCTGAGGGAAGCAGGTGTTTGGCGGCCCAGGCGGGCAGGTCGAAGTTGGGATCGTTGAGCGGCGAGGTGCTGTATTTTGTCACGGCGTCCTGTTTTTGAGCAAGAAAGTTTTTGTCAGTAGAATTCTTTTTTTTTTTTTTTTCCTCTTTTTTTTGGGGTGTTCGGTCCATGACTTTTGCTCAGTGATTGCATGCACGTACCCCCAGGAAGTAGTCGACGCCGAGCGTGAGGTATCCGCACGCAGCGTAGGCGTCCATCATCAACTTGCTGTTGATGTGCAGCCCGAAGGCGTCCGGGAAGAAGAGCAGGATGTTCCCGTTGGCGACCTTGGGGTCGGGCTGGGCAATGTATGTGTCGACGCCCTCGATCTGGATGATGCTGCCCGTCGGCTCGCCATGGTGGAAGTCGCCCTTGAGACAGCACAGGTCGGCCGGCTTGGCGAGCACAGGGTCGTGGATTTCTGACATTGTGGTATTTGGTCCTGGTTCCTTGGGTTAAATTCGCACTGTGAGAAAACTGCAGAGGTACGTTTGATGAGATGGGTGTTGTTGTTTTTCCAGAGCTGATTTGATTTGTCTGTCGGTCTTGGAGTAGGGTATTCGCGATAAAGCTTCCCCCATCGGACCTGGTGCTGCTGATAAGCCGTGGCTTCAGGGCGCGGGGCTTCAGCGGCTACATCGGCTTCTATCCGGGGGTGGGAGGTGGGGGGGAGACGATAGCGGGGTCGGAGGTCGGGGTCCAGATCATGGGACCGAGAGTGACGCACGTTGACGAGTACCGTAGATCGGAGCCCAGATGGACCTGCAATCAGATAGTCTAGATATCGGTTCTCCACTTGGTTTTCGGAGGTTGGAGATTGGCGTGGGGAGCACGATCCATGGCAGTTCGGATTTATCTCTCGTCCCTTGGCTGTCAAGCCACCACCACCTCCCTTCTAGACCCCTGCCCAAGCTTGAGGACCCTGAAAGGACCAGAGTTGTCGGCTCTCCCCTTCCAAAACAGCCATCACCCACGTCTTCCAAGATCTGCAGAAAGAAAACATATTCATTCTTGTTGTTGCTTTCCTGAGATAGCCCCCCTCCCCTTCGCTAGTGACTGACTACACCAGTCCCAGCCCTCCTCCTCTGTTTGGTTGAAGATGTCACGGCCTTGGACTGATGTTGTCGCCGAGAAGCGGGCCATTCGCGACCAGAAACTCGCAAAGTCCTATGGCGAAGATGATGCGCAGCTCGATCCTCGCATCATCGCCGCAAAGGACATCTCAGACTTGACCAGCCTGCTAGAGACGCGACAAGTCACATGCGAGGCTGTCATCCTTGCTCACATAGCCAAGTAAGAAGACATCACATCCACCATAAGACCAAAGTAGAAAAAAAGAAGTACATGTTGTTAATCATCCTCTTCCTGTTCTAGAGCCAAAGAAGCCCATCGAAGAGTACGCCGCCACCTCCTGGACAAAATCCTAGCCTTTTCTTTTCTTTCGAGGACATGAGAGACTAACAAGAGCTGAATGGCAGACAAACTGCCTGACGGAAATCTGCTTCGATGAAGCCCTGCAGCAAGCCAAGGAGCTGGACGCCTTCCAGCAGGAACACGGCAAGCTCAAGGGCCCCCTCCACGGAGTGCCGGTCTCGCTCAAGGATCAATTCGATCTCCAAGGGCTGGACTCGACGCTGGGCTACGTCGGCCGCGCCTTCAAGCCCGCCGCCACCGACTGCGTCCTGGTCAAGGTCCTCAAGCAGCTCGGCGCCGTCATCATAGCCAAGACGAACCTGCCGCAGAGCATCCTGGTATGTTTTTTTTCACACGACACATGACCAACAAGCCCAAGCTTGATTCCTTTTCCTCCAGGGGGAACATGTATGGCTGACTCCCCGTCGACAGTGGGGTGAGACAGACAATCCGCTCTGGGGCCTCACCACGCACCCGATGAACCCTGCCTTCACTCCCGGCGGCTCCACGGGAGGCGAGGGTACTCTCCTGGCTCTCAACGGCTCGGTGCTGGGCTGGGGAACCGACATTGGCGGTTCGATCCGGATCCCCGCGCACATGAACGGCTTATGGGGGTTCAAACCAAGTGTAAGTGGTGATCCAGACCTTTCTCTTCTCTCACAGCAACATACTTCTCTCTGGGTACCCTTGATCTCTTGACTGACTTTGAAACATGTAGAGCGCAAGGTTCTCCTACGAGGGCGTGGCCGTGTCCCAAGATGGCCAACATCAGATCCCCTCCGTGGTCGGGCCCATGGCAAGGACGCTCAACACCCTCACCTCGGCCTCGAAGGCCATCCTCGAGGCCAAGAGCTGGACCCTGGATCCCCAGCTGCCCCCCGTGCCGTGGAAGGAAGACGTCTACCAGGAGTATCTGCGCAAGCCCCTGGTCGTCGGCGTCATGGTGGACGACGGGACCGTCAGGGTCCACCCGCCGATCGAGAGGATCTTCCGCGAGTTCTGCGCGAAGCTGGAGGCTGCCGGGCACGAGCTCGTTCCCTGGGATACATCTCTGAACCTTGGCTGTATCAAGATCATGGTGAGAACACAAACTCTCCTCCTCCTCTTCCTTCTCCTCTAGTCTTCTTCTTTCACCACGTACTGACCTCTTCCAGGACGAACACTACGTCGTCGACGGAGGCGAGGACATCCGCCGCGACGTCACCGCCGGCGGCGAGCCATTCATGCCCCACGTCCAGGCGCTGGTCGACCGCGGCTCGCCCATCTCCGTGTACGAGTACTGGCAGCTGAACAAGAGGAAGAAGGCCCAGCAGGCCGCCTACAACGCCATGTGGAACGCCGCCAGGTCCCCCTCGTCGGGCCGGCCCGTGGACGTCCTCCTCGTGCCCACGGCGCCGCACACCGCGATCCCGCACCGCACCCTCCGCTACCCGGGCTACACGAAGCTCTTCAACTTCCTCGACTACACGGCGCTGTCCTTCCCCGCCGGCAAGACGGACAAGGCCCTCGACCTCCCCTCGCCCGTGCCGTATGAGCCGCGGAATGCTGCCGATGCTTGGAACTGGGGTCTGTACGATATCGAGAACATGGATGGCTATGATGTTGGGTTGCAGATTGTTGGGAGGCGGATGGAGGAGGAGAAGGTTCTGGCTGTTGCTCAGCAGATCCAACAGTTGCTGTGATGAGGTGGAATTCCTTCAATTCAGACAGAAACTCAATAAGCACACCCTCTCTCGTTGTTGAAACTCCGTATTCCCTCCATCGTGAAGTATGCCCGGCCCTCTTTGTCACATGTATAGATAGATAGCTTTGAGCGACTTTGAACAGCCATGTTGACAGTACACAACCACCCAGTGAATTCATCTTAAAAGCCCTCCCATCTCAAGGGGCATGTAGCAACGTCCAAAGCATTTTGCCATCACAAGTCTAACAGTTTTCCATATTTCCCCCCTTAGTTAGGTAGTCTACAAAGCCGCTACTTGCGACCACTGATGCTCCTCCTCCTTATCCTCTCGACGTCGCCAAACACAGCAGTGACCAAATCCTTCTTGTTCACTTTGCCCATGGCATTGCGCTTGATGGACTCGACAATCTCCAGGTCCTGGGGGATCTTGAAGGGCGGGATGTGCGCCTTCAGGTCGCGCCGCATCTCCTTGACCCCCCACGGCTCCGTGCTGTTCTTCCCTGCCTCGGACAGGACCACCACGGCCGCGACCTTCTGGCCCCAGGCCTCGGAGGGCAGGCCCACCACGGCGCACTCGCTCACGTTGGGCAGGGCCAGGAGCTCGCGCTCGATCTCCAGCGCCGAGATCTTCTCCCCGCCGCTCTTGATGATGTCGGCGCTGCGCCGGCCCTGGATGAAGTATGCCGGCCCGCGGGCCCACGCGCCGGACTTGCCCTCGCCCGAGCCTGGGACCTGGCGTCTGATGGCGATGTCGCCCGTCTTGAACCAGCCGTCGCTGGTGAACTCCTTCTTCGTCGCCTCGGGGTTGCGCCAGTACTCCGAGAAGATGGTCGGTCCCCGCGTCTGGATCTCTCCCTGCCTTTCCTTGCCGGTGACAGGGTCGATCTCTTCTCCCGGTGCGATGATGGTCTCCTCGCCCGTCTCGTCGTTCTTCTCCGCGAGGCGCACCTCGACCGAAGGGAGCGGCCACCCAACGGAGCTCTCGACGCGGTCGCTGTAGTCGAGGCCGCACGAGATGGACATTCCGATCTCGGTCATGCCGTAGCGCTCGAGCAGAACGTTGCCCCCAGAGAGCTCGGTCCAGGCGTTGCGGATCGTGGCAGGCAGCGCAGCCGAGCCCGAAATATTGAGGCGGAGGTGGCGGACCGAGATGGCCTCCTTGCCAGCCTTCTGCAGCTCGGGAGACAAAGAAGGGTACGCGGCCAGCATGCGAGACCAGACGGTGGGCACCGCAGTGAGAAAGGTAATAGGTCGGGACACTGCCTCGTGGTTGGCCCCGTTGGTGGTGCCGTTTGAGCCGTTGAGCGGCAGAAAAGGCGCAGCCAAACGAGACCAGACTCGTTCGCCGTTGAACCCGATCATGAACTCGACAGTTGATCCCGCAAGCAGGGGAGCAAGAAGCGCGTTGACGGTGCCATGGATGTGGTGCAGGGGCAGGATGTGCAGCAGACGATCCGACGGCTGATAGTTCCAGGCCTCGTGAAGGCTCTGCGATTGGGCGAGAAGGCTGGCCTCTCTGAGCAGCACACCCTTTGGACGTGCTGTTGTGCCGGAGGTGTAGAGCATCATGCCAGAGGTCGCATCCACGGGCGCCTCCTCCCACTTGACCTCGTCGGCATCCTCATTCGCTGTCTCGAAGCTGCCGAGCTCATGGAGCACGGGAACCTTGTCCAGGCCTTCCTCGAGAACCTGCTGGGCCTGCTTCACGTGTGCAGCCGAGGAGATGACAACCGCCGCGGCACTGTCGTTGAGGATGTAGCGCAACTCACTCGCCGGGTGAGAGGGAGCCAAGGGCAAGGCGACGGCACTGGAAGCCAAGATGGCCAAGAAAGTGACTATTGAATCGAGATCAGCATCAAGCCTGCGCCCACTGCCAACGGTGGTGGAATTGCCCTCAGGACTTTTTCCAGGGCATGTCAAGATATTATCGTACCTACGAAGCTGTAGCCATTCTCGACAATGAATCCGATTCGCTCCCCCGCCAATGATTTGTGGTCATAGGATTTCAGGAGTGCATCCCGCGCTCGCGCAACGTCACGGAGCAGGGATCCGTAGGAGAATGCGGTGCCGGTGCTGTGGTTGACGACGGCGACGGACGAGACGTCCTGCTCATTGAGCACCTTGAGCAGAGGCGTCCGGTGAAGACTGGCTGACATGGTAGAGAGGATTGCTGCGACTCAGTCGATTGTAGAAGATGGGGAAATGTTCGCAGAGCGAAGCTGTGATCTGTATAAGTCGGGTTCGTCCAGTGGAGCAGGTTTCATATGCACATCGACGTCTATTGCCAATTGGGGAAATCCCCTCTCACACCGCGGGTCCTGGTCCCCGGCGTCGGGCTCTACCTTCTTGCACGTGGAGAACAGCCGGGGGGTCTTCGGGTTTGCTTCGGGTGCGGCCAAAGCCCTCGACGCCCACTCGGATTTATCTTTATCTTAGCTGGAGCTAAGTGTCCTGCAATGCAATCAGCCTGCGCCCGGGACAGTTGCGTGTGTCAGTCATGCCTTACCTCCCTGACAGATTAGGTTGACAAAATGGATCCCGAAGGAGGGGGAGGGGGAAGCAACCGGCAGAACGCGGAGACGGGCATGTGATTTGTATCCGACCTTTGTCTGCTACTCCGAACCTAGGAGAGCTTTAGCTGTATTATGTCACAAAAAGGATCCAAGTCCACACAACGTACGTCGCTATCGCCAGCCAGCTAGCGATATCGCGACACACTTAATAGAGGGAGTGTCGATCAACGCGTCTCAGCCAAGACCGACTTGAAAGAGGAACTCTGTTTGCGCAAATCGCACCGGATTTGTTTGCGCCGCCATGGCATACCAACAGCAGATCTACAGCTTCAATGCTGGCCGGCTGGGGCAACTGGAAGGCCTGACCTTGAGCCTGCGTGACCAGCCACAACTTCACTACTTTGGCGGCATCCCCTACGCCTTACCACCAACAGGCGAATACCGGTTTCGCGCTCCTCGAAAGCTACCCAAGGAGTTCAAATACGGCACAGCTGCAAACCCGGGTCGATTCACCGGCGGAGCAGCGGTTTGCCCACAACCGCCGGCGCGCACTCCACAGAACAAGGCCCTCTTCGATGAGGATTGTCTGCAGCTGAACATCTGGATACCAGCAGGGCCCGTGCCGGAGGGAGGCTGGCCTGTGTGTGTGTATTTCCACGGCGGATTCCTGCAAGTCGGCAGTGGCAACTGGGGTTCCGGCTCGCTGGTGCCACTGCTTGCGGATTCAGCATTCAAGGCGATCATGGTGTTTCCTGCTTACAGACTGAATGCCCTTGGATTTCTCTCAAGCCAAGAGCTGGCCGCCGAGGCGGAAAGCAACGGCGAGCCCTGGGGCAACATGGGCCTGTGGGATCAGAGAGCTGCTCTGGAGTGGACGCACGCAAACATCTCGGCATTCGGAGGCATGCCGCACAACATCACCGCCGCTGGCTACTCTGCCGGCGGATTCTCAGCTTTCCAGCAGTTGGCACACGAGCTGTACTGTGTCCCCCCAGAGCGCCGCATCGTCAGGAGGATCACGCTGCTGTCCAACGGGCCCGGCCTTGCGCCCAAGACACTGACAGAAACGCAGAAGCAGTTCGACGAGTTCATCACGAAGCTGGGCATTTCACTCGAGTTGCCGTCGGCTCAGAAGTTGGAGATTCTCCGGAGCTTGCCGTACCAGAAACTAGTCGAGGTCCAACTGCAGATGAAGATCCACGAGTTCCGCCTTGTCGAAGACAATGGCGTGTTTATACCCAAAAACCTCCTAGGCAAGGTGAACGACGGGGATTTCGGAAAGAGGATGAAGGAAGGTGGGATCACGCTGCTCAGCGGAGAATGCAAAGACGAACACACAATCTATCGCACGTGGCGAACGCCAGAGAACTCTTATGATGCCGTCTACTCTCGCTTCTGCGCCGAGTTCCCAGAGAGAGTGGTGAACAGGCTGATGGAGCACTACTGCGGCGCGAGCAAGGAACTCCCACCTGGTTACAATGACTGGAAGGACTTCTTCGGCCAGACGTACGCGGGCATCCAGGTCCACAGCGCCCAGCGCGGGCTTCACGACGCACTGTTCCGCGGCGGTCTGGTTCCGGGTGTCGACGTTCTACGGTACCGCTTCGAGAGGCGGCTGGAGAGCATCGCAGCGACGTACCCTCTGGATCTGGGAGTGACGCACTCGAGCGATGTGCCCATCTGGTTCTGGGGTGCCAGCACGTCGGGGGGGCTGAACGAGCAGGAGAAGGCGTGGCTCAAGGGCTGGAACCAAGGCTTCGCATCGTTTGTCCAGGGAGACGAGGTGGCATGGGGTCCGAAGCAGCCCAAGGAGATGAGGCGGTGGAGGAGTGACGGCGAAACAGATGTTTGGGTTGACGAGCGGTGGGAGCAAGAGCTCAAGGTCTGGGAGCTGCTCAGCAAACCGGAAACACCGAGCCTGATGACGTGAAGAGGCGAATTTACAATTGCACCGTACGTCCATCGGCCAATTTCCCCATGTCGCTTGTTCAATGGGTCCCTGACTCCCTGGACTGTGGCTGTTCAGCTGTTGTCTCGCACTTGTGAAGGTTTGCAAGGATCATGATTCAAGCGCACTGGAGTTTTAACCTCATCCCTCTGGAAACGTCATGGTGGGGCCCCTCGATTACAAAGCCTCGTCGCCCTGCTAGACCTTAGTACCTATCCGTACACTGTAAGAGTCTGAGACAATGCTTGTCGGGAGAAACTCGGCAAAGTGGCTCACGACTCTGGCCGGCTGGCACGTTCAATTTACAGCCCTTGGTGGCCAACCGGTTAACTCCGTTCTACCCGGTGACTCCCCGAACCCCGACCCTTGTCCTGTTCTTCGGTATTCGTGAGCTGTTCGCTGTTCCCTCCTCCAATCCATGAGATTCGTCAATCCAGAAGTTTTCCGCGCTTTACTCCTTGCGTCCAGGAGAAACGTATAGAATTAGTAATGACGTTGTTGTCAACTCGACCGAGTATCCGCCATCCCTCATCCCTGTGTATATATTTTTGAGACTCGCTTCTTCTGCATCTTTTTCTGCTTTGAACCTCCTCCTCCTCATCTCACGAACCATCCAATCATCGACCCACCATCCATCGTCGGACTCCCGAATCCAAATCCAATCACCACATCCTACACACACAAGGCACAGAAAGTCATCACCATGTCTCTCCTCCTCGTCAACAAGCCCCTTCTCGGCCCCCTCGTCGCCCTCAATGGCTGGGTCTTCGCCATGGAAGGCCTGCTCTACTGGCGCCGCACCCCGGCCCTGAAGAAGTACGGCGTCACCTTCGACCCCGCCACGGTCAAGCAGCAAAAGGCCGAGAAGCTGCCTCCCTTCGTCAACTGGGCGGCCGACAACTACAACAACCTCCAGGAGCAGCCCACGCAGTTCTACGCAGTCGCGCTCGCCCTGACCCTCCTCAACGTCAAGGACAAGACCACCGTCGGCCTGGCCTGGGCGTACGTCGGCCTGCGAATCATGCACAGCTTGGTTCACGTGTCGACGAACCAGCCGCTTATTCGCTTCCCGGTCTTTGCCGCCAGCTCCTTTGCGGTTCTGGGCATGACCGTCAAGGCGGCTTGGGAGCTCTTCGCCTAGATCTCACAGCATTAGGGTAGGGGAGAATTACGGGTGATGCAACATGTAACTATCTAACACTTTTTCCACGGATTGTATTTACGGGCTTTACTACAATACCATGCACTTGAGTCAGAACAATTATCGTGCTCCAGCAGAGCGCTGAATACTATATTTTGGTCTTTCTACGCAGCAGCAGCCAACGCCCCGATTGAAGTGATGTTGATCTTGGTTATTTCTCTTCAATCCGTGAACTGTCAACTATTTCCGAGGTCCTTTCAGCGACCTACACAACAGCTCCCAGTCATTCACAACCGTGGTCTTTGCCTTGCTCTCCTCTCACGTCAAAGGAGATTTTAAGAGCCTGCTTCTGGGCCTTCTTGAACTCCGTTGTCGGAAATCGGCTTCATCATTTATTCGTCGAAGAAAGAAAAGCGAAGAAATGCACCGGGTACCTAGAACATAAAGCTAGAAAGAGAGGGAATCGGCCGAGACGGCAGGTCTTGAGAGCTTCTCCCTGCCCAGAGCGTCGAGCGAACAGGGATATGACGTGCGACGAGGGTCCACACATTCCATCAGATCAGCCCACCGGACTAGGAACTCACTTGGTGCAGCCACCCGGTTCTGATAAGCAGCCACCCGGCTGTACTTCGCTACACACACAAACTGCACTACATCTCAAGTCACCAAGTAGTTTTACTCAAGAGATAATAGTAAAGGAAATCATCACGCTTTTGACCAAGAAGAAGAATTATAAATACAAAGACTTTGAGGTATATATACAGATTAAATAGTATATCGGCTTTTAAAATTAAAATGTTCCCCTTCATGAGGTAGATTTCTTTTCAGAAGATAGATGTACTCTGCATCTCAGCTCTACATTCAGAATAGGTTTAGTGAGATATGCTTAAGTGACTTAGGTTTTAGTGTGGTTTGTGTGAGGGCGGATGTACAGGGTGCCGCTTATCAGAATGGAGCGGCCGCATAGATAAACCCTCGATTTAACTTCAGTTCCTTGAAAACAAATGATCCATCAGAGATACAATGGGCGGTGGGGGGGGGCCATGATAAGATGGAAAAAGTCACCTTCGGTCCCGGCGGTATGGAACACAAGTGACTCTAGTAACCGGTCCAGGGCCGTTGACTCCCCGGAAAGATAGAAGCATATCGCCCAAGGCACTGCAGCTCTTGGAAAGGACGAGCAGAGTCTTGTGGAAGTAAAGCGCTTCCTTCAGACTGGGTTGAGGGCATAGAAGTATAAGCACCATTCGCGGCATTTTCATACTTGCGAACCAGACACGGAATTGATATTGTTCTTTCCTTTGACAATTTTTTTTCTCAAAAAAAATAACAATTGTTTTTTATTTCATCAAAACTCTAATCGAAGAGAGAAAGGACAGCCTGCTACTGTACACTGTAAGTGGCGAGATGCTACCGTCAGGATCCCAACTCCTTCACCAGGTCGGGGACGAGATCATCACTTCACAATTTTCGATTGGGCCTGACTGTGCCTCTCTTTCCGCAATTCCACGTGAACACACAGACGCCTGAATTTATCACTCTTTAAGACGAAAATCACCCTTCGAAATGGCTGCTGGTGGAGTGCACCCCGAGAAGGCTGAAGGCCAACCACGTCCGGTGCCTGTCCACTCATCAGATACAACCACGGCGACTTCAAACCCGAGACCAGATCAAGGCCCGGACTTCACGCGAGACCAAGCCGAGATTGAAGTGGTGGATGAAACAAATGCCGCCCAATCCACCACGGACAAGACACGCCATGAGGCGACTTGCACTGACGCTGAGGTGCCGGCGATCCGTGTCCAGTCGAGAGCTGCTGCATCGACTCGCTCCCGCGCCCTGTCTATTGTACCGCGCTCGAAACGCCGTGGACTGTTTGGTCGTTTCGCCATCATCGCCGAGGTCAGCACTCCGTATGACTATCCCAACTCCACGAAATGGGGCATCACAGCCACCATCTCCTTGGCCACGGCTGCAGGACCGATGGGTTCTTCCATCTTCTACCGTACGCAATGCCCTCTACCCCTTTTGGCTCTGAAGAAGAGCTGTGTCTCTCCATGAACCTCCATCATCTAAATCGAGTCTTGTTTTACTGACAAATTATCCTTTCCTCTCTTCGCAGCGGCCCTCAATGCCCTGGTGGACGACCTTCACACGTCAGAGACCATCATCAACATGTCCGTCGCCTTGTACATGCTCTCCCTGTCCATCTTCCCGCTCTGGTGGTCGGCCTTCTCCGAGCAGTTCGGCCGACGCAGCATCTACCTCATCTCCTTCGCCCTCTTCGTCGCCTTCTCGGCCGTCTGCGCCGTGAGCACCAGCGCGCCCATGCTCATCGTCTCCCGCCTCCTGGCCGGCGGCGCCTCGGCCAGCGTCCAGGTGATCGGCGCAGGCACCATCGCCGACATCTGGGAGTCGCGCGGCCGGGGCCGCGCCATGTCCCTCTTCTACCTGGGGCCCATGATGGGACCCCTCTTCGGGCCGCTGCTTGGCGGGTTCCTGACGCAGAACCTGGGTTGGCGATCGACCATGTGGTTCCTCGCCATCTACGGCTTCGTCATCATCGTCGCCGTCTTCTTCCTCCTCCCGGAGACCCTGGCTCGTGGGGATGAGCCGCCCATGACGCGGGAGCTCACGCGCGTGTCTACCCGACAGCGTATCAGCGCCAGGAGGAAGAAGATCACCAGAGCACTCTACCACTACCTAGTCGAGCCTCTGGGCGTTTTGTTCCTCCTGCGCTTCCCGCCCGTCTCCCTGACAGTGCTGATCGCTGCCATCGCCTTCAGCTCCGTCTACGTCCTCAACATCGCGATTCAATACGGCTTTTCTCGCCCGCCGTACAACTTCAGCGAAACGAGTGTGGGCGTCACATACATGGCTACCGGCATGGGGTTCGTTGTCTCTTCTATAGTCGGTGGCCCCTGGATGGATTCCATCATGAAAAGAGAGGCTCGCAAGGCTGGCAGATACAACGCGCAGGGCAGGCTCATCTACCTGCCGGAAGATCGGATGAAGGAGAACGCCTGGGTGGCCAACACTCTGTACCCACTGTCGCTTCTGTGGTTCGGCTGGTCCATGTACTACGGGGTGCAGTTCATGGTGCCCATCACGGCGCTCTTCGTCTTTGGCTTCTCCTCGATGCTTCACTTTGTAAGTACAGGCTAAGCATGTCCTTACATTCCCAACACAGCCTGAAGGATGCTCTCTCTTCACGGCGATGCTTGGGACTGTTCCCAATAAAAAGAAGAGAAAAGGGGAAAAAAGAGAAAATAGAGAGAGAAGGGAGAAAGAAGGAGAAAGAAGACTGACATGTATTCTCTAGACCCTCGGCACAACCATGCTCACGGAATTCGTCCGCAAACGCAGTTCCGCCGGCGTCGCCGTGAACAACTTCGTCCGCAACATCCTGAGCTGCGGCGGCACCATCATCGCCGCGCCCTGGATCCACGGCGTGGGCGTGGGCTACATGATGACGACCATCTGTGTGGTCTGCTCGCTCCTGGGGTTCCTGGGGATCTGGCTGATCAGCCGGAACGCGCAAAAGTGGCGAGCGACCATGGACGAGGCATTGAAGAAGATGGACTGACCGAGGTGGCTGGCTGGTGGAAAGGGCGTTTTTGAACATGGAAGCGATTGAAGCATTGAGCGATTCTGACTCGTAATGATTTTGACTCTAAAAGTTTTAGCATTAGAAATCAAGATAGATATAGACGTGCTCTGAGAGTACAGTACATTGACATTATTGTTCGTGGACGTTCAGAGAAGATGAATCCTGTGCTGGGCTGTGAATCCTGTCTCTGGCATTCTTGTAAATCAACTTAATTGTAAAGAAAACACTCGAGGATGTGTCTCGGAAACGGCACAGACTGCGAGCAACGCTGCAGAGCTCAAGCCAGCTCTCTTTCCAAGTCCAGTGGAAAAAAGGATGGGATCATGGTTTTTAGGGAGCAAAAAAGGCAGCATCTCGCGGGGGGGTTTGCAAAAGACGGCATGTCAAGTACTGTGGTATGCAATACGCAAATACACCCCTGGCACATCTACAAGAAAGGTCGGATACACCAGGGTATCACCACATGTACCGACTGGACGCAGCAAGGGTCTGTTGTCACGTAAGCCTGGCTCAGCCTTGAGGAGGGAAGGAGACCATTCATCATTGGACACTGAACTCGAGCCAGGAAAAGCCTCGCAGTAAAGCCACTATCAACAATTCAAGTTTAAACTGACGCATGCTTCCTCCTACACTTGGCTCCAGGATGGTTCTGACGGTAGAAAGGATCTCTTAACGAACGTAGATCCCTCACACTACTAGTAGACAGACGACTCAAGGCAAACCCTCATGCTGCAGTGCCAGCCGCAGAAACACGCGAGAAGCGAGACAAATCATTTGCTTCAAGTTACTTGTCAAATGAAGCGCGCCGTGTTCCGAGGAGGCATCGCAGTGTGCGTGCGTCCGTCTGCCGGTGTGGTGGGCGGAGATGGTCGTGCGGATCATGCCGCGATGCTCGATCGGAGGGCTCCGCGCCTGATAAGGAGAAGTGGGCGGGGCGGCTTGACTGGCGAGCGACAACGAAAGACTGGGCGATATTGAACAAGATAAGCAATCTCAGTCACAAAAGCTGCGGTCTTGTTATCGAACGCTCTGTATCCAGGGTCTCATCAATCAAATTGAGGTATAAATAAAGAGGCACTCTCGCTGCTGAAGTGCGACTGTTCAAACCAACCAAGAAACACTCCGAGTATCAACAGGTGCAACTCCAAGCCAAGACCTTCATTCCAACTGCCTCAATTAAAAAAAAAAACAAAAAAGCAAATACCTCAGAAAAGATGACTACTCCATCCATCGCAGTCACGCCGCTCGTCTTCCCAGAAGACTCGGGCATCAACTTCGGCGCCTCGGTTAGCAACATCGACATCGAGAAGCTCACCGGTAAGTCCACATGAAAGAAGCAAGCAACCTAGAAAACAAACTTGTGTTTCAAAAAGAAAAAAGAAAAACAGGGAGAATACCCGTAGAAATCGGTAACCTCCTAAGGTAAACAACCATCCATATCTCTTCTGGACTCTCTTCTCTCTCTCACAGAAAGAGGTCCAGCGTGGTGAGCTCAGTACGCTGACTAGTTGACGGACCCAGATGCCGACTTCGACACCATCCGTGACGCCCTCTTCACGCACCAAGTCCTCGTCTTCAAGAACCAGCACCACATCTCCCCCGCAGCCCAGTACGAGCTCGTCCGGCGCTTCGACCCGGCAGCCACGTCCTACGGCCACGGGAAGACCCTCGACGCCAAGCGCAGCGTCCTCCATCCTGACCTGAAGACCATCCCCCACCAGCCGCAGGTCCAGGTCATCGGCAACGGTCCCGTCGCCGAGTACGAGGGTCTGCGTGACATCCGCCTCAAGCACCCTCACCACCAGACCTTCCACGCCACGCGCATCCCGCCCGAGGATGACCTGGACTTCACCCGCTTCTACCGCTGGCACATTGATGCTGCGCTGTATGGCCTGGCGCCGCCGATTGTGACGGCGCTGCTCGCTGTCAAGGTCCCCGGTGGAAGACGCCAGACGTGCCGCTATGACGATGGCACTGGTGATGAGCTGGACGTCCCACTGGGTACTACTGCGTTCGTCAGTGGCGAGACCATGTACAACATCCTGTCGGACGAGGATAAGGAGTTCGTTCGCTCGACCAAGATCGAGTACGCTCCTCATCCTTACATCTGGATGTCCCAGGCCAAGTCACGCTCCGACGGTCTCGGGATCGTGTCCCAAGGTCTCGAGCTGCCGCTGGATGACCTCCCTCCGATCGAGGAGGACAAGATCCAGATCCTGCCCATGTGCTGGCGCAACCCTGCCACCGGCAACCTCGCTGTCCAGGTCCATCCTTCTGCCGTTCGCAAGCTTCATCTCGCCGACGGTACTGTCATCGATGATCTAGCCGAGGTTCGTGAGATCGTTCACCGACTCCAGCGCCCTGGTATCGCCCCCAAAATGGTCTACTCCCACGACTGGGAGGAGGGTGACCTCGTGCTGTTCCATAACCGCGGAGTGCTCCATTCTGTGGTCGGCGCCTTTGCTGAGGATGAGGTCAGGCTGTTCCGGCAGTGCAACGTCGCTGCCAGCGCGCTTCCTGAGGGTCCTCTCCCGGTCACTGCTGCGGCGTAAGTATTGGTGATTTCTGTTATTTATTAGCAAGTTGTTAGTCTCTTTAGTCTGAATGATACTCCCGTGCAAAATAACGAATCTCCTCGGCTGCAGTGAATTACTGAATAGCTTCACATGTCTGGATGAGAAGGCCACCTTGTTCATCTGTCAGTGATTGCTCTCGCCATAGTCAAAGCCCTCGATTGAAACTGCTCAGACGGTCATGCGCCAACCCAGCCCCCAACATCTCCGCATCTCAAAGCCATCCGGTCTGCTTTCGATCTCCGCTCAAAATGCTCACAGCCCGTCCTCGGGCCCGACACACGCTCGTGCATGGGTATAGTGTAGTATCGCCCATGCAATGTTACGCCGCGTGCATATACCCGGGTGAAGAGTCCGTTCTCCATTGTGCTTTCTCAGCGAATAATCGTCTCCAGTTGTAAATGCAACCTTAACGGACGGGAACGCTACTTGAATACCTTATTTGCTAACCCTAAACATCGCAATTTCTGGGGATGCGCTCCTTGGCAATGCAAATGGCCTTGGGTCAATGATCCGACAACCTCTCAGGTTTTACAAGTGGTTGAGAAGGGGGTGGTATTCGAGGGCGTATCGGCTTTGCTGTATCTTTCGGGTCCGAAACGGGAGCTGTTCTCATGGATTTCACGTCGAGGAATCAGTATAAATGGCGAGAAAAGTTATCAAGGTTGAAGACGAACGACAACGATACCGCAAGTCACCTTTTGATCAAGCCTTTGAGCAACCTCATCTGTCACCATGATCTTCCAGAGCAGTGTTTTCGTTTCGTCCGCCATCTTGTCCCTTAGTACTTTCGTACATGGAGTCAAAATCCTCCCCGAAGGCCCAGTGCCTGATGACTTTGTCCCTCCCGAGGCCCTAGGCGAGGACCCTCCAATCCCAGAGATCATTGAGCTCTCCGCCGAAGACATGGCGGCCTTCAGAGTTGCCGATCCCAATGTGAACCTTGCGCCGCCTCACCCTGACTTCATGAAAATCCCCGTCGAGGAACAGAACCTCTGGGAACGGGTCATAGGCACGGACGACCGTGTGCTTCACACCGACACTTCCTACCCCTTTTCTGCCATCGGTAGAGTCCAGCGTCAGGAGGGCAATACCTGCACCGGAACCCTCATTGGCCCCCGTCACGTCGCCACGGCTCGCCACTGCTACCGCGACGGACAATGGATCAGCTTCTCGCCGGGTTACTTTGACGGCGCGCGCAACGGGGTAGCCTATGCGACGCAGATCTTCCGCTCGAGTACGCTGCTACCTGGACCTGGTTGGACAGACTGCGACTTCCGTGATGACTATATCATCCTGGTGCTGGGGAATGACAGGATGGGTGAACGCTTCGGATACTTCGGTGCCAAACTTGTCGAGAGTAACATGGTCAATGCAGCGCCATTCAGGCATATTGGTTATCCTGGGGACAGGGACGGTGCCCAGAGGCCATATCGTCACGATCGGATCAACCTGCGTCGGTACACAGACTGCCAGACAGGTCCGATGGTGACTGACGCAGATATTTCTGGGGGTCATTCTGGTCAGTTGCTGCAAGTCCCAAGTTCCGCATTCGTTCCTTTGCTGATGAAAAGCAGGCGGTCCGATCTGGCTTCACTGGTCCGACGGTGGTGTGTATAGTTTTGGCGTTGCCAGTGCTGGCGACGATAACGCTTCCCTCTTCTCGAGCGGCAGCAACTTCTATAACTCCGTGATTGCAGCCAGGCGAGATTTCCCATAGATTCATATGGACAGACAAGGGAAACCTCGTCAGTCGTCCGATCCACGTTTGAGGTCAAAAAGTGCCTTGTATCGATCAGATCGGTCCTTGCGCACTGGCAGTCTGGCCTCGGGCTCCTTGTAATACGGCTCCCAGTATCCTGTTTGAGGAAAAGATCTGGCATATTCGGATGGGACGACGGGGTATTTTGGGCTGAGTCGACGCGAAGGTCTCGCCGAGGGGGGGTCCATGTTTGCCGTGTAGAGATCGCGGTCTGCCCAGAGTGTGCACCCGACTCCTATCCGCCTCTCCATTAAGAGCGGACTGGCAGCAGCGACAATGTGCCATGTCGCCGTTTTGATAGATGCTTGACTAGAGCCTTCGAATACAGTTCGCCCATCTGCCCAAGACTCGATCAAGGCCGAAATGCATGCCCAGTGATGTGAGTACTTGAAGTCTTCTGGTCTGGTAGGGAAGGACTGCCCTCGCACGTTCGTCATGTTGAACTTCGCAACGCCTGAAGTCGAATCCACAATCATACCCAGGACGAATACTTCTTGTGGACTGTTTCTTGGGCACAAGGCCACTGCGGCCAGAGTGACTTTCTGGTCGCCGTCCACGCACACGTCCTCCATCAGGCGCTGAGCTGCTCGAATATCGAGGCTGTACTGAAGCGAGGTTTCCCGTGGATTTAGGTCTACATCTCGGTCCAGAACTCCGTCAGCTTGCGGGCTCTCTGCTTTACTCCAACATGTGCCTGGCCAGGCTTCTAGCAATATGAACAAATCACTCGCCCAGTGGAACTCGCATTTGTGCAGCTCTGGAGAAGAAGATACCGGCGCTCTCCTCTTCACAAGGAATAGAGTCTCTGTCTCTTCTGGCGCAGGGCCTGTGAAGTACGGTCTGGACGTGCGCATGCACCCTCCTTTCTGGGACACCTGGATCATGACCTGAGGGGAAAGATCGCCTCCCTCGAGGGCACAATCCAGGTGAATCCACCAAATTCCTGGAGTGTCAGACTTGCTGCAAGGAGCCTTGAAAAAAATCCCACCGTTCTTGACAGCCTCAGGGTTTTTTCTGTTTTGCAGCGGGACGATCATGGCACCGTTATGGAAGCGAGCAGGATGGGTGGCCAGCATGCCAGCTCCGTCTAGCTCATCTGTGGCATCCCAAGCGAAAATGGACTCATCAGTAGAGTCCTTGAGGATTTCCTCCTGCAGCCTGATAAAAGCCTTTTCACCGCCCTCGCCGTACAAAAGCGGCATGTTGATGTCGAATAGGCCCATAAGGCAGTAGGCGACATCCTCGGAACGAGTGGTCTTCCTACGAGATGCCCAGGACATCTTCTCCGATATCGACGCCCTGGCAATCTCGCCTGGGTCATCCAGGAACTTTTCGTGTATGCCTGTTATTGCGGATATCAGGCGCGAGCTGGGTCCTCTACTGCCGAGGCGCTGCCAAGATGAATTGTAGAAGACGACGTACGCTGGAGCGAGCATCTCCTGTAAAGTCCAGCCTCGGGTGAACCATCTTGATCGTCGTACTTCATCAGATCTCATGATGAGGTGTGGGACATCTGAAATATAAACGATGCAGGCCACCGCTCGCTGATACCAACGGTACATAGAGTTGATGGCCTCTGACAGCTCAGCACTGCTCTCCTTGTTAATGCAGCAGGTATCCACCCAAACGTACTCGATGGTCCGATAAAAGCCATTGTCGGATGCCAACCATTCTTCAGAGGTCAGGAGCATCTGGCAGAAGCCTCGTATCTTGATCCAGCCATCACGGTGATCAAGCGCATTCGGTGGTGAATCGCGAACTTCCTGGAACGTGACCTCGTCAGCGCCCCAAGTATGCGAGAGGATGAAGTAAGGAGGTATAAAGTGCTCGCCTACGAAGGACTCGAGACGCAGCGTCCGGATGTTGATGAGGAACATCGCTTCTGCTCGTTCTCTGAGAGGTGTGAAGAGGTGCGAAAGTGAGGCTGAGGTCCGAGGGGGCCTGCAGCTTATGTTCGGGGCACGGGACATGCAGTGCAGGAAAGCAGGCCTGAGACGGTTTTAGGCAGCAGTCAGCAGCTGAAGACTGTGACTCTTTTTCTGTCATTTTTTTTTCCCCCTTGAAGCACAACATTGGCACAATCCCTCCTCAGGAGATCAAACAGCCCGAAGAGACTGACTGAGAGAAGATGGCCAGAGTTATCGCCGCGAATTACACAATCACGAGCCAGTACATCACCTCCTTCTGAGGTTTGACAAGCCCTCCCTTACCACTTATCAGAATACTCCGCGATTGTTCGACGGATCTCTGAGGAGTGTGCACTGCCCACGACTGATGCCTTTCGACTGGGGACTTTATGTGGGAAAAAAAGCATCGGCTGTCTTCGTCGCTCGACTATTGATCATCCTCTAGCGCAGACATGCACTTCTCGCACATGTCCACGTGCAGCTTCACCCAGACCACAGTCCTGTACAGGCAGTAGCGGGCGAAATGGATGTTCATCTCTTTCGCAAAGTCGCATCGTGCATCTGGCTTGCTGTCTGGTCTCGGGTCGTAACGATCAGTCTGGGCATTGGCCAGTGCGCTGTCGCAGACGGTGCATACTGGGACGAGCCAGTACTCCTGACACATCTTTAACAGACTCTTGATCCTAGACTCTTGGTCCTAAGGCCTTGTTTTTAGAACAAGATGTCACGTCGCTTTCCGGGACATGTAAGTAGTCGTTTTGAGATGCAGTTCTGGTACCGATGTGGTGTTCTATATAG
Source organism: Sarocladium strictum (assembly GCA_030435815.1). Lineage (NCBI taxonomy): Eukaryota > Fungi > Ascomycota > Sordariomycetes > Hypocreales > Sarocladiaceae > Sarocladium > Sarocladium strictum. Next base: position 3,998,634 of record JAPDFR010000003.1, on the reverse strand, counting down.
GCGCTGTAAGTCGATGTCAATCAGTTTGCACGGTTGCAGTGAGAAGCTCACACAGATCGCGTCGTAGATCAGGAACTTGCAAATGCTGTATTTCGGTGGCTATGCCGCATCACCTATGAATCACTTCTGGAAAAGAAAAAGTGTTTACCACTTTTCAGATACTCTCAATGCCAACGAAGCACATCCATCCAGCCATGGTCCACACCGACACCCAACCATTCACTTCGATCTGGGCTTGCATTTGTTGCACCGGTCAAGCAACTTCTCCTGCTCGATCGGCTCCGAATTGATTTTGCAAGCCTCAGGGTCGATGTCGTCCCGTAGCGCTTGCCAGCATCGGGCGCGCGTGTCCTCGACAATGGGCGGGAACTCGGTACCGCACTGCTTGCATTGCGGCACAATCCATTGCGGGTGGCACATCTTTTGAGTCGACAAGGGCTTACCCTTAGAATGGTTGGACTAGTTTTGTATGCGAAAGAGGTCAATCGTGTCGAATGTGAAATCTGCCTATGCGTGTCATGGACTTGGAGTGCTAACATGGCCATCTGTGCAGTAGCAAGACTCGAGCTATTTGAAGGACTGTGTCTGTTTGTCGAAGGACAGTCTTGCAGGTTCCTCACCCACAAAGATGCAAGGTCTGATTCACTTCTGGCCAGTTTTGTTTACAACGGGCAACTGTGATTCACACTGTGTATGATAGAGAAGTGCTGTACTCCTTACTTACTACCTTGGGACGAGAGTGCTCTCGCTCTTCTCCTTCTGCCTCCGTTCTTGGCGCAGGTTCGCCTTGCACTCCAGGCATCGGGAGCTGCTCTCGTCTACAAAGACTGGGTCCGATGGTTCTTTACATTCGTACGGGTCTGTGCCGTTCCTCGAGGCCGTATCGCAAGGCACAGGTTTAATGTGCTTGTCGAGGAAAGGCGGGAACTTGATGCCGCAGTCCTTGCACTTCGTCCTGACCCAAGTATCGTGGCACATATTCTCCCTCTTCGCCTTCCTCTTTTCTCTCTCTTTTTCTCCCTCTATCTAATGGCTGATTTCTCTAAGTGCAGAGTGCAGATCCGAATAAGCGGTGGGCTCAGCTGTTTTTGATGGGAGGGTCTGCAAGGTCAGGGTTTGTCTTATAGCTTAGGCTGAGGCTGCTCCAGCACTGCATCACGACAATGTCGCTTGACACAGTTTCGCTGATGTGGTATTCAGGCTGCCACAATTCACATAGAGAGTCCAGCATCCGTGAATCTAGGCTCGTTCATCTCATGACTCCACGACAGCGGCAGCCAAGTCAAAGCAAAACAGCCTCTACCGTCAGCACCACCACCAACCACACGACCCTTCAAAGTGGAGGCGTAAAAGTCCGAGCTTCCTATCTGGTAAAGATTCTCGCACGTGTACAGCAGAGAGTCAGAGTGTGGATCCTGGCGATGTTGGGTTGCATCACCGATGGAACTTGGAACTGGTCTCTGTGTTGTTGACCTCGGCCCCATTGCCCTAGGTGAGAGCAAGCAAGCAAGGATGCCCATCCCCTTAGTGGTCCATCCGATACTACTCTACACTTTTTGCCCGACGGTTGACTTTGTTTACCCCGCGAATCAGATCAGGGTGCCGATCAACTGGTAACAAGTGTTGATGGGCCCCGATAACACGAGAGGCGAACCCCAGATCCCCGCAAAACGCAAAAGCTGGGGAAAGTCAAAGTGGTGGTGTCGATCATTTGCTTGGTCCAACTTTTGAACCTTGAGGGGTATTATGCTTTTATTTTCCCGTCGGGAAATGGCCCTAGAGGCCTTTTTTCTTTTTATGGTTCTTTCCTTTCTTTAATGAATGCTGACAGCTTGCGGAGCTTGGCCTATGCTTCGCCAAGTATAAGAAGGCTTGACGTTGCCTCCCCCATCATCATGTAAGTCTCACACACTGCTCCTCTACTGAGTGTGCATCGGTGCCATCCTTGCCCTCTTCCCTATCTTTTCTTTCCATAAAAAAAGCTACATCCAAAAGTTCTTCTTGTCGCCATGAGGACGGGGACCGCCAGTTTCGTCGCTGCTGCGAGTCTGTTGCCCAGCTCCTTCGCGACAACAACCTACGACGCAACGTGGGAGTCCACCGACCAGCACAACGCTTCTCCCGAGTGGTTCCGCGATGCCAAGTTCGGGGTCTACTGGCACTGGGGCGCCTTCACGACGCCCGAGTATGCCAGCGAGTGGTACGGTCGGTACGTGTACGAGCCCGACAGCGGCGTGAGGGCGGAGCACACCAGGCGGTACGGGCCACCGGAGGAATGGGGCTACCAGAACTTCATCGTCGGCGCCGACGACGTGAACGGCAGCTTTGTGCAGTTCCGCCCGGTGCTCGCCTCGGAGGGCGGCGAATTCGACCCCGAGTCGTGGATCCAGCTCGTCAAGGATTCCGGTGCCAGGTTCGCCGGGCCCGTGGCAGAGCATCACGATGGCTTCGCCATGTGGGAGAGTCGGGTGAACGAGTGGAACTCGGTGGCCCACGGGCCCGGGATCGACCTCGTCAAGCTGTGGGAGGGTCTCGTGCGCGCCAACGGCATGAGGTTCCTCGTCGCCATGCACCAGGCCTTCAACACCAACGGCTTCTTCCAGTTCGCGCCCCAGCAGAGCGACCCCAGCCTCAAGAAGCTCTTCGGCCAGCTCTCCAAGGCAGAGTCGGACCAGCTGTGGCTGGACAAGCAGGTCGAGGTCCTCGACCACGTCCAGCCCGACATCATCTGGAACGACTTCTCCCTGGACAGCCCGGGGTACTGCCAGGGGGCGCCCTTCTCCTGCAGCATCGGCGAGCAGCAGCGTCTGCAGTTCCTGGCGCACTACTTCAACCGCGGCGTCGAGTGGGACAAGGAGGTCCTCACCACCTACAAGCACTTCGACGTCGGCTTCAGGAACACCTCGGCCGTCGAGGACTTTGAGCGCGGCGGTCCCGCCGACATCGTCCGACCCTACTGGCTCACGGACGACGCCATCAGCGCCTCCAGCTGGAGCTATACCGTCGGCATGCCGTACTACAGCTCCCTCCAGATGATTCACTCCTTCCTCGACCGCATCAGCAAGAACGGCAACATGCTCCTCAACCTGTCTCCCACGGCTGCCGGTGCCATCCCCCAGGAGCAGCAGAACGTCATGCGCGACATTGGCGCCTTCTTGGCTCGATACGGAGAGGCCGTCTACGGAACCCGGGCGTGGGATATCTACGGCGAGGGACCGAACAAGGCTGGCGGCGGCTCGTTCACCGCTCCTTTGACTGGCGACAGCAGGGATCTGCGATTCACCCGCAACAAGAACAAGAGCATCCTGTACGCCGCCGTCCTCGGCTGGCCCGACGACTCTGCCGTGTCTATCGCCTCTCTTGGTTCAAACGCTGGTGTTGACCTGTCTGGCCTGCAGTCCATCGAGCTCCTGGGCGATTCAGCCGGTTCATACATCAGCGTGCCCAATTGGGTGCAAGGCGCCGATGCCCTGACCATCAGTCTGCCTTCAAAGCCTGCGCAGTCACAAGCCTACGTTCTCAAGCTCAGCTTCGAGCAGAACATTCCCGTACCGCTGATCCAGGGGGGCGCTTCCGCCTTCACCTCCGACAACGTCAATGGAGCCGGAATCTCGCTGCCAAAGGGTCAGTTCAGGAGGGCCTTCTTCGACGATGAGGGCACGGTAGTCGGAGACGTGACTCTGCTTCGGGTAGCAGACGGTGCCACTGCTACTGTGTACTCGAACGGGGACCTCACGGGTGATTCCCAGGTTTTCCAGAGCGGGGAGCATGCTATTGCCAAGGGATCCTTTGGGTCCTTGAAGGTCGAGTAGGTTTGACACTTTATTCGAAGAACTAAATTTACGTTCCTTGTATGAATCCAGTTTAATGAGAATACCATATCAACTCACTTCGCTGCGTGTCAAATAGAAGTCGAGTTTGAACTCGTCCTTCACCGCCGGCCTCTTCTCCGTATCCATGCCGCATGACATTCGTCGCATCTATAGCCCCTATCCGTCTCCCACTTGACCGTGACAACCTCACAGTCTTGGAAGTCAATTCCTTCCTCCTTGGCCTTGTCGCATACTTTCGGGCGTACGTACGGGTTGAACTTGCGCTCCAGCTCACAGATACAGTCTCTGCAGACGAACCTGGTCCATACGTAACGACACATGTTTACTCGTTGAAGGGTTCGATAGTTTGCAAAGATGGTCTTGGAGTTGAAGATGCAGCCTGTAGAGTTTTACGTTTTGCAAGCGCTTTATAGGCGTTAAGATGTAGGACCCCAGACGCGAGTCACCGACGCATGGCAATGTGAAGCTGTGCTGTCTACAAGTCGCTTGGTCATACTCTCAATTTCCTCCCTTCATCGTCTCATGGCTGTTGATCACCATGCGGCGTCTTGTGGAGTTCAAATCATGCTTTCACTACTCGAAGGCTAACATGTATCTGCTAGTCACTTCCGAGTCCTTCTACGCCCCCATAGGATACCACACTCAGTGCATCGAGTTGTCCGATCGCTGTCATAGTCAAGCTTGACACTCGGACAGTCCTCATAGTCGATGCCTCTCTGACGGGCCGTGGCGCAGACCACGGGGGCAACATCCTGGTTGAGCTTTCTCTCGATTTCCCAGGTGCAGTCCCTGCAGTAGAAGATGGTGACCGTGTACCGACACATCTTGTCCTTTGAGGTGTTCAGAGTACTTCGGAGTAGGATTCCTGACACTTTCGAGAGACTTGTCCTTTGGAGTGTTCGAAGTACTTCGGAGTAAGATTCCTGATATTTTCGAGACGTGTTGCCTCCAAAAGTGATCGATCACGGCCATGGTATATATGTAAGAGACTCTCGATGACCAACGTTGGCCTGCGTGAGAGTTGGAAATCAGGCCTCCCCATTGTGTGTACTCAGTCGCACGAGTCTGGCAGTGGCTCAGCTCATTTACTGTTGTTCTCTGCTCCTTTATTCTGGTCCTCAGTCACCTCACTGGCGGTTGTGAGAGAGACAAGTCCATCTCAGCTTGTGCCATATGGCGAACACTCAACTTGCACAACATGCTTGGGTCATGGGTTCCTTGAAGACACTCATCTGGTGTCATTGCTTGTATTAGTGAATGTGCGAGGACTGTTCCAAGTCTTCTTACTTCACCTCAGAGTTGTAGATCTTGTCGCTCGCCAATGGGTAATTCGGCAGTAACGGTAGTCCCTGATGGGGCAAGACTTGATGGCGCAGGGGTTTCTGCATCGTCTTGGCTGCCTGGTGGTGGTGGTGGTGTTGAGGCGACGCTGGGCCTGCACAAACGGTCCGTCACTGCGATAGAAAAGCAGCTGCGCGCGTTGTTTCAGGCGGCCGCACAAAGCCTTCACCAGCAGCTCGTGGCTGTCAAGCCTCTCGCACTTCATGCAGAGGTCTTGTGGGCACTGTCAGGTCCAGATCCGTTATACTTGATCCCTTGCGAACCTGCCGATGTGGCATGCTTTGAGTGAAGGAGGCTTAATTGACGGACGCTTCCAACTCGAGGCACAAACTGTGGATAGTTCACCGGAGCATGATCGTTGTCGTGATGCAGTGGCAGCCAAGTGATGGCGATGATGGCCGCGTGCTCATTACTTCACAGACGGCCCTGAACAAGCGGCCACCTGACTGGAACCTCGCTCGCTCACTTCATCGACGGCTCAGCTTGGTCCTTGCTAGGATCAAGAGGCCTTCGCGGTGACTCCGAATACGCACAGATGCCGTGAGTGTGGGTGGGTAGAGATTGATAGTGGCCTGGCAGAGCACATACGCACTGATGATGAACAGTGCAGCCTCTGCACTTGCGATGAACGGGGGTTTGGAGTCGGCACAATTCGTATCCAGAGGCCCCCTGTGCATGCAACGAGGTCATGCATGATTCAACGACTAAACAACATTCCACGATCATATTCAACTCTTCTTGTGCAAAATGGTCCGAAGGGAAACAAACACAATCCAGGTTCAGAATGGCCGGGTACTGAGTGCAGAAGAGATTGGCCTCCTGTGGTCAACCCCCATGTCGACACTCGAAAAACTCTGGTTGGACATAGCACGAGACACACCGTCTCCATGGCCTTAGATATTCCTCTGGTCTGGGCCATGACTTACAAGCGGGATGAGCTGCCTGTGGCAGTGAGGGAACTTTGCATTTATATCGCAGATGAAGGATTTCGCGAAAACGTCCCTTGACTGGTGTTGGCCAACGAGCAACTGGGAAACAGTGAATCACAGACCCTCGGCGTCCATTGATGAACTTCACCAGAAAGGTTCAGAGGGCTTGTGGGGGTCACTTCTCAATACAAGACCTTGGCTACGTGCAACAATTTTCGAAGAAAACCCTCGTTTAGCTTGGACGATGTTGATGTCGTCTCCGGGGGAAGGGGTCTGCGAGGCCTTACCCGGTTGCTAGTAAGTGAAGCTGAACCACAAGTCCGTCTTGACAGCTTTGTGTCTGACCACATTCTTATCGAAGTTACTTGACACATATACGACGTGGGAAAAAAAGGAGGCAAATTAAATGTAGTTATTCCTCTCTCTCAGCGGTGCGCTTCATCTGTCAGCCCCCCTCGCCCTCGCAAAGAGCTGCAGGCAACCCCCAACAGGACGGACAGCAGTCATCATCTTGCTCCTCGTTGCTCCCTCGGAGCTGCTATGCATCTGTCACACGGTCCAGCGGTGACGCTCTCGGTCCGGGAGGAACGGGTTGGACATTTGTCCGGGGTGGATTCTCGCGGATCGCCCCGGCGCATCGAGTGGGCGAGTGCATCCCCGAGGTGTCCATGGTGCGCCCGCGGTCTGTGCAGGCGTACTGCGTCTTCTTCCATTCGCACATTTTGGGGTGTTGCGGTATTTTGAGGAGGTCCTGGGGGTTTGAACGGTGATTCTTCTCTTTCTTGCATGCAGGATAGAGCGTTGATGATAGGGGTTGAGGCCTTAGGGGCTGGGTGAGACTTTTTATTCTTTCGTTTCTCTGATGGGTATACTCTACGATTCTTGCATCACTGCAACAGAGAGAAACATTCTTGAGGAGGTGGTCAAGGCGGTGAAAATGAAGATCGTGCATCACTGCCACTCGGCGAGGTATCTCCATCATCCACTGTCTTTCAAAATACTGTACACACAACTACTGTGCTTTAGAATGAACGAGCATCCTGCTTCCGGCTTACCAAATCCAACCTTGCCAGAGTCAACTACTCCGTTACTTGTTGCTTTGATACCGAGGCTCTTCACACCTGCTGCATACCCCGTCTCTGTAGTCGACATAGACCACCGTCGGAAAGCCACAAAGGTGAGCCGGTCGCTGCATCACGAGTGCGGTGGAGCAGGGTACCGTTGGGGCATTCTGATCGGCCAAGATGAAGATGATCTTGCGACAGATTGCGCAAATGTACCGCTTCTTGGTCTGTTCACACATGGTGCAGGCTGTCTTACTAAGGTATCTTGCTTACGGGTTTCAGCTGTTCGATGAGTTGAACGATAGCAAGACGAACGATGGCAGCTTCATCGTGAACATGGTTTTTTAAGCATGGGTTTTTATCTGTCGAAACAAAGCATGGGATTGTGTTAGAAGACATTGCCCAACTCACACCTGGACAGAGTTGCCGCTTTTTACTGGTGAGAATTGCCTCTGGTCACTGCTCTATAAGATGTGAAGCAGTTGAATATACGGAGTAGAAGCAAGAGGGATTTTTGGCCATGTTGCGTCACCTTGAGGCATGTCTTGCATCGACACGACTGTCAGTATGTGTATGTAAGTCAGGATGGCGAAGAGGATCCTGATTCATATGCGCAGGTTTCCGCGTCTGTAACCACAAACCAAGCGGATGGCTAATAAAGCAATATCCCAGAATGAAAATGACAGCGAATGACTGCCAGGCACAACATGATGAAACAAGCGCTTAATTGTCTGGTCCAGGGTGCACAATCGAGAGCCTCGCAGGGTATGTCAGGGTGAACACCGTTGCCCGGTCAACCAGCGCCCGGCACAGCCGCTTTGTTGACGCCGCGACGCCATCCTCCACTCCGTCGTGCGAACCACATTCATCACCTCGACAAGTCACATTAGCTCCCGTCTTTCCCCCCCACCTTGTGCTTGTTTCCCGACCAAAAGTGAAGCAAAGCAATCGCATTGATCCAGCGACCAAAATCAACTTCCTTTCTTCTCAGCTCTGCAATTCTACACGTCACATACATACATCTACGTGCTCGCAGACACAAACAAAACAAAACATCTCGCAAACCCCGTCCAGACTCATATTGCGACGCAGCTAGCTATACCCGCATTCCTGGAGCCTTCTTCCACACACTGTGTGTGATACATCACAACATCCACCAAACACATTCCAGTACTATACGGGCCACCAATTCTCTCTCCCTCGTCTTGCAAGCTGCTGGCCCCAAAATGGATCGGCCAAACACACCGGGCTCTACTAGGCCGCCGGACTACAGCCTGCCCACGTACGACGACGAGCTGGACACGCCCAGCGGCGGCTCCCATGGCGCTGCCGTGCGTCTACTGACCTCTGTCGACGACTACGACAGTCGCACGTATGTACCTCCCCGCTCTCCTTGTTTGTCTCATACGGCCTCGTCCATTCCTTTATTGCCGCCACCGTCATCTTCACCACTGCACCAGAAGCAGAGTCCACAGGTGGTGGTCCCACGAGGATCCCCTGCTGCTGCTGCTGCTGCTGCTCGCAAACCTGTCCCACAGAAGCTGCCAGTGCTGCTTCCGCCATTGTTGTCGTCGTCTTCTGCTGCAAGATCCGAAGAGGGCAGAACCGAGACAGGAAGTGCCACCACTCTCACTGCACAAGAGCTTCATCTCTGCTGCACCCTGAGGCGACTGGAAGAAGCACCCGCCGTACAACCAGCATCATCAACCCGTCTGCGGTACAGCGCCACTCTTTCCAAAGACAAGACTCGCCCCAGCAGCTTCTTCTTGTTGGCTCGGCCAGGCTCTGTAAAGTTGCAGAAGAAGAACAAGCCCAAGCAAGTCGTCACCAGCAGCAGCGAGATCGTCCAGTCTCTCCCCATCCTCCCCGAGGGTCCAAGTGATCGCCTCGTCCAGCGCATCAACTCTACGGCCTCTGTTCCTCCCATGACCAAATCATACCAGCCTCCTTCTTGTTTCCCTCCGCCAGAAGAGCCTCATGGCAGCCCTCCTCCTCTTCCTCCTCCCACGTACACCGTCAAGATGAAACAAGCTCGGAATACCAGAAGCTCACCTCGCAAACTCCCTAGTCCTCCTCGCCATGCGCGGCAGCAGTCCTACCAGCCAAGCGTCGACTCGGGTCACTCGCGGCCTGCGTCCATCATGGGCGATGTGCCGCCCATGCCTCCTCCAGACTCTACCTACGTTCCCTTCGCCGGCCGAGACAGGGACGGTTCACCCCAGCGACCATGGACGCCCTCGTCGCGCATGTCCGACTACTCTCGCCCTCCTCCTCCGTCCAACGTCTCCTACGAGCCGGCAGACATCAATGGCAGCCCCAGGCCTGGCACACCGTCGTCGCGATACGGCGGAAGTCCTCGACGGCCTCTGCCCCCTGCGCCTCTCTTCTCCAACGCAGCGCGCGACTCGCAGGCGTTTGCTGAAGACGCGACAATCGAGATTCCTCTGAACGAGCCCACCGGTCGCCGGGGGGGACGTGATGACGATGATGTCTTCGGTCCTGAATCAGACCTCAGCGAGGCTCGTCCCGTCCCAGTCGACCGCCACTCGTTCATGTCTGGATCGCAGGTCACCCTGAACCAAGACCCTGACGAGGACGAGGAAGAGTACTACGACGAGAAGACGGGCCACTACGGCCCAGCTCCAAGCGGTGCTCAAGAACGTCGCGGTGTCCGCGCGCCACAGACTTCGACTCGGGAGGTGCAGCTGATCAACGGCGAGCTCATCCTCGAGTGCAAGATCCCCACGATCCTCTACAGCTTCCTCCCGCGACGCGATGAGGTCGAGTTCACCCACATGAGATACACGGCCGTCACCTGCGACCCAGACGACTTCGTCCCCAAGGGCTACAAGCTCCGTCAGCAGATCGGGCGCACGGCGCGGGAGACGGAGCTCTTCATCTGCGTGACCATGTACAACGAGGACGAGATCGGCTTCACGCGCACGATGCACGCCGTCATGAAGAACATTGCGCACTTTTGCTCGCGGTCACGCTCCCGAACCTGGGGCGAGGCAGGATGGCAGAAGATCGTCGTCGCCATCATCTCCGACGGGCGCGAGAAGATCCATCCCCGAACACTGGACGCCCTCGCGGCCATGGGCGTCTACCAGCACGGCATCGCCAAGAACTACGTCAACAACCGCGCGGTGCAGGCTCACGTGTACGAGTACACGACGCAGGTGTCGCTGGACTCGGACCTCAAGTTCAAGGGCGCCGAGAAGGGCATCGTGCCCTGCCAGATGATCTTCTGCCTCAAGGAGAAGAACCAGCGCAAGCTCAACTCGCACCGCTGGTTCTTCAACGCCTTCGGGAAGGCCCTCAACCCCAACGTGTGCATCCTGCTCGACGTCGGCACGCGCCCGGGGACCAACTCGCTCTACCACCTCTGGAAGGCCTTTGACACGGACTCCAACGTGGCCGGTGCCTGCGGCGAGATCAAGGCCATGAAGGGCAAGTTCGGCTCCAACCTGCTCAACCCGCTCGTGGCCTCGCAGAACTTCGAGTACAAAATGTCCAACATCCTCGACAAGCCCCTCGAGTCCGTCTTCGGCTACATCACCGTCCTGCCCGGAGCCCTCAGCGCCTACCGGTACCATGCCCTGCAGAACGACGAGACTGGCCATGGCCCCCTCAGTCAGTACTTCAAGGGTGAGACGCTGCACGGTCAGCACGCTGATGTCTTCACTGCCAACATGTACCTTGCCGAGGACCGTATCCTCTGCTGGGAGCTGGTGGCGAAGCGGAATGAGAGGTGGGTGTTGAAGTATGTCAAGGGTTGCAAGGGAGAGACGGATGTGCCTGGTAAGTTTTCCTCTCCTTCCTTTTTTCCCCCTTTTTTCCCTCTCTTTTCCTCTTCCTCTTCCTCTTCTCCTTCTTCTTCTTTTGCTGACTGAAAGCCCAGACGCTGTTCCCGAGTTCATCTCACAACGTCGTCGTTGGCTCAACGGTGCCTTCTTCGCCGCCGTCTACTCCCTCGTCAACTGCCGTCAGATCATGACCACGGACCACACCCTCGCCCGCAAGATCCTCCTCTCCATCGAGTTCGTCTACCAGTTCGTCCAGGTGCTCTTCACCTACTTCTCGCTGGCCAACTTCTACCTGACCTTCTACTTCATCGCCGGCGGTCTGGCCGACAAGCGAGTCGACCCCTTCGGCCACGGCATCGCCAAGGTCATCTTCATCATCCTGCGCTTCACCTGCATCCTCCTCATCGCGTCGCAGTTCATCCTGTCGCTGGGCAACAGACCGCAGGGCGCCAAGAAGCTCTACTTCGCCAGCATGATCATCTACGCCGTCATCATGATGTACACCACCTTTGCCTGCGTCTACATCATCGTTCGCCAGCTCACCGGGGACGACAAGACCGTCTCGATCGGCGACAACGTCTTCACCAACCTCATCGTCTCGACCGTCTCCACCTACGGTCTCTACCTCTTCATGTCCCTCCTCTACCTGGAGCCCTGGCACATGCTCACCTCCTTCGTCCAGTACTTCCTCCTCCTGCCCTCGTACATCTGCACCCTGCAGGTCTACGCCTTCTGCAACACCCACGACGTCACCTGGGGCACCAAGGGTGACAACGTCATGAAGACGGACCTCGGCAACGCCGTCGGCAAGGGTCAGACCGTCGAGCTCGAGATGCCCTCGGAACAGCTCGACATCGACTCGGGCTACGACGAGGCCCTCCGCAACCTCCGCGACCGCGTCGAGGTCCCCACCCCGCCCGTCAGCGAGGCCCAGATGCAGGAGGACTACTACAAGTCCGTCCGCACCTACATGGTCCTCATCTGGATGATCGCCAACGGCATCCTCGCCATGGGCGTCTCCGAGGCCTACGGCAGCTCCGGCATCGGCGACAACTTCTACCTCCGCTTCATCCTCTGGAGCGTCGCCGGCCTGGCCCTGTTCCGCGCCATCGGCTCCACCACCTACGCCGTCATGACCGCCGTCAACTTCGTCGTCGAGGGCAGGGTCAGGATGAGCCTCAAGGCTCCCAAGTGGATGGGCGGGCTGGGTGGCAAGATCTCTGACAAGGTGAGTAGCGTGGGGAGCAGCATGCGGAGCTGAGCGCAGGTTTTTTTTTTTTCGGCTGGTTGTTGTGTTTTTGTTGTTGTTTTTTCTCGTTGCTTGAGAAGAAAGCGACTTGAGAAGAAAGCGGATAACTTCTTCTTTTGGTTTCCGGGAGTTCAGGACGGTTTGCTTGTATCTGGGTGGGCGTTCGAGGCGAAAAAGATATGGAAGAACCGTCATGGATAGGATCTTCCACACGTACATGTATGTGTGTGTGGATTGATTTTCGTTGTTGATATAATGGAAAAATGGAATAATGATCTGGTACTTGGGATGTCAACACTGAAATGCTGCTCTTCTCCACCATGACATGACATGACACGTTTCAGCACCGCATTGCATGGAGATGAGTTGAAGTAAAAAAGTGGTATAACGTCAGGAGAGCCAAGATGCCTCCCAATGGATTGATTGTACGCCTTTCCAATAGCTAACACTAATGCCGATATCCCTTTCAAAAAAAAAAATCATAAATCTTCCACTGAACTACTACTTACTATGCACAAGTCATGACCTCACATTGTCTCCTTTTTTTCTTCCCAGTTCCTGCTTTCTGTCGTGTCAGATACATGCATGCCATGCCCTGATCTACTCCTCTTCCTCTGACTCGTCTTCCGCGACCTGTCGGTAACTGTTAGCATATATTTTCCCCTTCCAACCAAAAAAAAAAAAAAAAAAAGAGGTGAAGAGAACACTTACGTTGTCGTGGAAGTTCTGTCCGTCGGTGGTGGCAGCAATGACACCAGTCCTCACGCAAAAGTCTCCGAACCTCTCGCCTTCCTGCCTCTCGAGGGAATACCTCTTCAACAACGGCTTCATGATCTCAAGGATCTCCTCCTCCTTGATGCTTGACCTGAAGAGCTTGTTGAGCCTCTGGCCGTGGTACCCACCACCGAGGTACATGTTGTAAGCACCGTACGCCTTACCGACGAACGCAACCTCAGCCAACCAGGGACGCGCACAGCCGTTGGGGCATCCAGTCATGCGCATGACAATGGAATCCTGACGCAGCCCGTTCTCCTCCAGACAGCCCTCCAGCTTCGTGATGAGCTGCGGAAGGTAACGCTCTGACTCGGCCATGGCGAGACCGCACGTGGGGAAAGCGACACAGGCCGACGAACTGAGACGGAGGCCGGAGAACTGGATGTTGTCGAGCTTGTACTTCTTCATGAGCTCCTTGAGCGCGGGAAGATCTTCATCGGCGGCGTTGCTGAGGATCAGATGCTGGTTACCGGTCAGGCGGAACTCGCCCTTGTGCACCTTGGCAATCTCGCGCAGACCAGTCTTCATCTGGAACTCGGGGGTATCCTCAATACGACCGTTCTCAATGAAGAAGGTGAAGTGGTTCAGGCCGTTCTCATCCTTCTGCCAGCCAAAGGTGTCGACGTTGCTCTTGAACTCGAAAGGACGCTCCTTCTCGAACTTCTTGCCCCAAAGCTCCTCGACCTTGCCGCGGAAGACATCCACGCCCATGTCGTCGATGGTGTACTTCAGACGAGCGTGCTTGCGGTTCTTGCGATCACCGTGGTCACGCTGCACAAGCATGATCTTCTCGCAAGCAATGTGCACATCCTCGGCCTTGCAATAACCGAACATGCGGCCAGTCTGAGGGTAGGTCTTCTTGTTGTTGTGAGTAGCACCCATACCACCACCGGCGAGGACGTTGAAACCCTCGAGCTCGCCGTCCTTGCCCTTGATGGCAATCAAACCAATATCGTGGGCGTAGACATCCGTGTCGTTGTGGGGAGGAATGGCGATGGTGATCTTGAACTTGCGGGGGAGGTAGGTGGGACCGTACAGAGGCTCAAAGTCCTGGACAGCATCACCAGCCACCTGTGTCTTCTTGTCGTTCTCATCGGTAAGCCAGATCTCATGGTAGGCGGTGGTGTTAGGGAGGAGGTGGTCGCTGATCTTCTGAGAGCAAGCGTACACCTGCCTGTGGTACTTGGACTCAGTGGGGAGGGAGCTGCACATGACATTGCGGTTAACATCACCGCAAGCGGCAATGGTGGTCATGAGAGCGCGGTTGATTGCCTGCATGGCAGGCTTGAGCTTGCCCTTGACGATACCGTGGAACTGGAATGTCTGTCTGGTAGTAAGCTTCATGGTCTCGTTGCCAAGCTCGTTGGCAATGTCGTCCATCTGCACCCACTGCTTGGGGGTTGCGACACCACCAGCCAGTCTGCATCGGATCATGAAGGAGTAGGCAGGCTCAAGGCCCTGAGCCTTGCGCTCATCACGAACATCACGGTCGTCCTGCATGTAGGTACCGTGGAACTTGGTGAGCTGGCCATCGGAAGCAGAGAGTGCGCCTGTGGAGGTGTCGTTGAGTCCCTCAACAATGGTGCCACGGAGGTAGTTCGAGGCCAATTTGATATCCTCGTTGGTGATCGGCGGGGGCTCCTCGGGGAGGCCATCGACCTTGTCGACGCCAAGTGCCTGCCAGATCTTGGGCTCCCACTCAGAGTAGCCGGTCTGGAAACCATCCGGGTCCTGGTCATCACCAAGACCGATGGGAGCCAGAGTCTTGCCACCAAGGTTGGTAAGAACACGGTTCAAGTCCTTCGCGGGCTTGTTGTAGTAGATCTTGTCCTCCTTACGGGGCCAGTAGTGCTTGTCACCGAGACCGAAGACGGAGAAGTTGACGCTTGCCAGGTCGAGGTCCGTGTTATCCTTGATAGCCTCCCAGAATGGAATACCGTTCTGGGGGAACTCTCCCTGACCAGCAGTAGAGGTGATAAACACGATGTTCTCCTCCGTGGGCAGGTCCTCAAGAGGGTAGTCCTCCATGGCCATGACAGTGGTCTTCAGGCCACGCGCGCGACCTCGGTTGCCGAGGCGCTTAGCGAGGGTCGAGGCATTACCGTTATCGGAAGCGAAGAGGATAGTGAGAGGAGCACCGAGCAGGCCTTCAAGGAGCTGGTTGTAAGCGTCCTTGGCCTTGCGCTTCTGCTGAGCACGGACCTCAGTTCCGAAGTCCTGTGCGAGGTTGGCACCGAAGCGGGGCTCCTTGGCCATCAGCTGGGTAAGCTGGTTGTCGCGAGCAAGGAAGGCTTTGAGCTCCTGCTTGAGCAGCTCAGAGTCCAGAGAGAAGTTGGGCTCGCCCTTCTTCTCGTTCTCGGGGTTCCAGCGGTAAAGGGGCCAGTAGCCAGCATCGACTGCCTTCTTGGTCTCCTGGAGGACAGTGAGCGGAGAGTCTGTCTCGCCGAAGTAAGGCAGGTAGGCAAGGACAACGGAGGGACCGTCGAACTTGTCGGCTTCGAGCATAGCCTGCAGAACCTGAGTGTAGGAGCTGTAGACAGCAGTGGAGGCAACATAGGCGTTGCCGAAGTTCATGGCGTAAAGACCAATATCCTTCTTCCTGCGGTTGGCGTCGGCAGCGGCGCGGGAAGAGTAGGGGGTCGAGTCGATGATGAGCATGTTGACGTTCTCCCCGGACTCCAGCACGTGGTGGACACCAGAGTTGCCGAAATCGTAAGCCCAGGCATCAGATCCCATGAGCCACAGAGACTCCTTGCGGAACAGACCCTTGTTGGCGAGAAGCTTTCGGGCGCGTGAAGAGCCGTCAGTCTGGAGGCGGGCGATGACATCATCGGCGATGTCAGTGGTCTTGAAGTCGTCGTCGGCGTGCATGGCCCAACGAGCAAGCCAGGTCTTGGGTCCCTCGGTGGTGAAGTCCTTGCTGCTGGCAGCCTCCTTCACCTCGGCGACAAACCTCTTGCGAAGATCCTTGCGGGCTAGCAGCGAACCGAATCCAAACTCGGGGCTGGCAGAGACGGTGGCGGAGATGCCAGCGTTCTTGGAGGTGAGGGCATTCGCAACGTATGCACGCTGGCCGAAAAGCTGGTCCAAAATCTTCTGGTAAGCTGTCTCGAGCTGGGGCTTCTCAAGCTTAAAGTCGGCAGAGGCCTTGGGTGCCTCTTTCTTGCCAACCTCAAGGTTCTGCAGGGGTGTGGGCGAGGTGAGGTTCTGGAAGATGCCGCGCAGAGCCTGGGTGGTGGTATCAGGATGGATATAACCGAGTTGATGGCCAACGATGACCTCAACGCCGCCAGGGCCGCTCTTGACGGAGGTAAGAACGTCGATCAGGAGAGGGCCCCACTTAGTAGTCTTGCGGTGAATCTGCTCGAGGACGGCGATGCGCTTGATGGTCTTGGGAAGGGACTCAACCAGCTTTGTGCCAATCCAAGGGCGGTAGAGACGAGGAGTCAAGATACCAGCCTTGGCAAAGACCTCGTCAGGCTTAGCGGCATCGACAGCCTTGCCGAAGGCACCAGCGTCAGAACCGAAGATGAACAGACAGTTCTCAGCATCAGCAGGGCCAGAGTACTCAAAAGCAGCATATGACCGACCAAGGGCGCTATCAAGCTGTGCCCAGATGCGAGAGGCAACAGTGTAGATCTCCTCCGAGGTAACCGGTGGCGGGGGGGCGGACTCAACCGTGGTGGCAATCGATGAGGCGCCGCCAGGAGTTGTGGAGGGGCTTGCATCGCTGGACTTCACTGATGTGCCGGCAGAGGTAGCCTTGGATGCGACGGCGCTGGCTTCTGGCGGTGCCTGGCCGTTGGCCTTCACTGATGAGCCGTTGGTGATAGGCTCAGTCTGGGTGGCAGAAGCCGCATAGTGGCCGTCGTCTGCATAAATGCCAGTAGCAGAAACGCGACCAGCCTGGTACCTCCTCACGTTGTCGATGTCAAAGAGAGCGCGCACAACAGCAGCGTCCTCAATGGCAATAGGCTCATCCTGATCTGAGGTCTCTGGGGCGAAGAAGTGAACAACGCCCTTACCAGTGCGCAAGGCCAGAGCATGGGCAGTGATGGCCATGTCTTGGGCCTCCTGGAGAGTCTCTGACTGGATGAACGTCCATCCTGTGTTGCGGATTGAGGTGATAACTGAGTAGTCGGCGTAGGTGCGGGGCTCGAGAGCGACGTGAAGGACAATGGGGTACTGTGCGAGCTTGTAGAGGTGGGAGATGGAAGAGAGGAGGATGTTGGAGGTGGTGGTAACGGAGACGAGCTTGCCGGAGCGGATGGGAGCGAAGGCAGAAAGAAGAGGATCGGCGTTGTGCCTCACGGCTTGGATCTGACGGTGCTCAGTCAATATATATATAAGTTCCTGGATCGGTTGAGGAAAGTTGGGGCTCGGAGAACTCACCTCTGGTACAGAGTCAGCGCTCTGGGCAACAAGGCCGTGGTCCTTGCGGCCAGCATAGCGCTTGAGGTGGGAGGAGAAAGCCGAGTCGACGGCAAGGGAGGGCTGAACGGAGATGACGAGGTCGCTGGAGAGGTAGGCGATTCTTGCGACTGAGAGTTGTTAGTGTATTCGTTTTTCCAAGTCGCCATGGTCAGGATGCGCTTTGGGATTGCTTTTTCGTTGAACTGATCTTCTTTTCCATATGCTGGCCGAGGCAGTTGCTTCATCGTGAAGCTCATCATGGAGGGGTTCTTAACCCATGACTCGCAATAACAACAGCAGCAACAACGCAAGTACACGGCATGGATCAAGTCAGAACGGGCAGGAAGAAGCCAATCCCAGCAGGGCATCCAGATCAGAAACGGGTTTATCATCTCACTTACCAGCCTCCTCAGGAGTGCGAATGTGATGACCCTCCATCTTTGCAGCTTTGTCGGACTCGTCTGGCAAAGAGTTGGACCGGAAGAGGAACGACATGGTGGGCAAGAGAGAAGAGGACCAGGTCCCTCCTTTTGTTGGAAAGCCAGTGAAAAAGCCAAGTGGATAAAAAACCTGGGACTAGTACCAGGAGAAAGGGACAGTCTTCTTTCTGCCTCAATTCTCCATGGAGACAAGGCCGTGTTAGCAGACGAAGACTTGCCTGGGGGCGGCAGACGGGAAAGGGTCTCTCGCGGTGGCGTGCCCTCGTGGGGTGG
This sequence comes from Sarocladium strictum, assembly GCA_030435815.1. Taxonomy (NCBI): domain Eukaryota; kingdom Fungi; phylum Ascomycota; class Sordariomycetes; order Hypocreales; family Sarocladiaceae; genus Sarocladium; species Sarocladium strictum. The sequence continues at coordinate 3,980,512 of JAPDFR010000003.1, read as the reverse complement.
TGGTGTGTCCTCCGGTATTCGCAGCGGGTAATGGCTGCTTACACAAAGATTCAAGCGATCAATTGCCCCAGACAGGGGATTGCAAATGGGCAATAGGCGACCAGCGGTTCGCTGAGATGGAGAAGCCAAGTGGGCTTTTGCCCGGACTGAGCAGCGATTCTGGTGCTGCAGCCCAGTGTCGCAGCCTGGGAAGGGCGGGTGGTGGCAGCTGGTGCAGTGGTGCAGTGTTGAGCCCCGCTAAAAAGTTTTGTGAGGTGCTTGCCGAGGGACCAGAGCCGCCGGATTGCGTGATCACGACTAAATAATTGTCGACCGGCAGCCCTCCAGGTTCTGCTTTCTCTGCTGGGATCCCAGGAGGAGGGAATTCCAGTTCGAGGCTCATCGATCGACAAGCCTCGTGATTCGTGACTTTCATGTGTACATCATTACGATGGAATGATGTTGTTGCTGGTAGGCAGTATGTGACCTGGGACCACCAACCACTGCACTGAGAGTATAAGTGCATGACCTCAATCATAGGCCACGGCAGTACTCCGTAGAAGATACCGTATATCGCATCAGTGAAAGCCATCACCTAGCAACCAATCGAAATTAACCATAAGGAACGCACTGATGCGTAAACCATTTACAAGCTGGCTGCAAACCCAAAATCCCCATGTGCATGCCCATACTCTGCACCCTTCCCTACCATCTCCCCGGTCCCACTCCCCAAAAGTCGTCACTCCCGTCCCCGAGTTCCGCCCTCCGACCTGCCGACAACCCTCCTCCTCGCTCCAGCCACTCCAGCCACATATTAGTACATTATATCAGCCCTCTTGGAGTCATCCTCTTGCGCGTGTAGCACCCGCATACATAGCTCTTCACCGGCATTTGGCCCGAATCCCGAGAAACCTCCATGATATGATGTATAATCTGATCGTATTAACATTATTTAATCCATGAACCTGCCGGTGACACACATGGTTCGGCATTCGGCGGAGCAGCCTCGACATTAGGCACTCTATCCAGCTAGCTCCAGTAAATGGCTGCTCCGAAAGAAACTCCGAAGTACTCTCGTCAGAAGCTCCAACCGCTTCATCGATGCATATCATATCGCTTGTGGTACGGGAACTCCAGTTCGCGGCAACTACAATTTGCGCACGGAACATGTAGAGAGCTAGTCCAGTATATACTCGTCTGATTTCTCACCACGCTGGTCTTTAGACCACTCCAGCCAACGTTCCTGAACCACCGACTGGCTTGGGGTAGGCTTCGCCAGACCAACCCTCGGTGTGCTCACGCTGCTCAAGCCAGTATCCACGGCCGTATGAGACCATCAACCTGCCGAGGCGGCCCTTGCGACCCTCACCGTCGGGGAGATCCGCCGCGAAGGGTCCTTCCTGCGCATCAACACCAGGGCCTTCGAGAATCATGATCTGCATGTGCTTCTGCAGTGTCTGCTGCGCAAAGGACATGACGACCAGGGCGAAGTAGATACGAACAAGCGTAAGCCCAATGATCACAACCATGCTCGCCGCTGTCTCTTGTGGCACGACCTTGCCGTGGATCGCCGTCTCCTGCTTCAAGCCCTGCAGACCAGACTTGGGAGTCTCATCCTCGCCCACTGAAGCCGCCGCCGTCCTGAAGTACCAATCGAGTCCAAAGGCCGCGGTGTAAGCGCTGTTGATAAAGGTGTCCAGAATGTACAGCCATGCGAGCGCGAGGCACTCGAACGGGCTTTGCCGGCGGATGTGAGGGATGAGGGTGACGAGGGCTACGAGCACGCCAATCGAGTAGACGTAAGTAGAGAGTTGGAGAAAGGAAAGCTGGAAACCGGTAAGGATGGCGAGGAGGCCGTAGACGCCGGTGACCTTGTTGAAGACGAGTGCCAAGGAAATGAGTTCGGTCGCAGTCTTAAGGCTGATGACACCCATCATACTCTGTGGAGAATTGTGTCAGTGTTCTGTGCTGTACAATCCAGTATTGCCATCTCCAGCTTCTTGCGATAGAATTCAGGCTCTGCTTACCTGCATCCTCGGAACGCGAAGGTACATGCGCGTGCTGCGCATCGGCAGGCGAGGTATCGAGAGACGAGGCATGACGTCTAACTGGCGAAGGTGGTCACGGCTGAGAAGGGACAGTCGCGTCGGCCGTGGCTGGATGAGAAGGAGTTGAAGAGAGAGTTGCAGATACACGCGAGCAGCCCGAAAATGCAGGATGACGGAAATGACCACACATCTAGGGGCCGAGCAGCGCCTTCAAGTCGACCCACCATCCGAAGCGGCCGGAGGACTCACAGCCAATCGATGAAATGAAGTCTGCTGGGCATTGCTCACGTGATAAGCCACGTGAAACCTGACAATATCCCCATGAGAATAACAGCAGAGAACAATATTCACATGATTGCCCCAAAATAATCATTTCCAGCACGTACATAGATTTGATGTGTCATAATTCAATTGGTCTTGCACTGTTGGTTGTATTTCTGCCGGCCTCACACCTATTCTAAAGCCTCAAAGTACCCTATACTTCCGCCCGCTTCTCCTCCAAGCCGTTCTGTATTTATTGATACGAGTGGCAGTGACTTAAATGAGATTGTTCATGCAGATTTTCTATTCTAACATCGAGTAGTACATTAGAGGCATGGATATTAGTCAATTGGACGCGTCATACAATAGACTACTGCACCATCATCCCCTCCATGACAAGGAACTACATGACAGTATACAGCCCCCAATGCACCATAACTTCCACCCGCTACCTAATGCTCGATACCCAGAGGTTCAGGCGCATACTAAGATGGCGACGAGCAGATCATTCTCGTGGAACAACGCCCATAACCGCCTTCCGTAATAATCAGCCCGTAAAAAGAGACCATTCAAAAAGACGACTTAGCATGCGCAACCCTCCTGCTGGTTCTGAGAGGGGTTGGTCTTGACGTCGATCACTGCATCCACCGTTTTAGCAAACAATATCAAAACTCTCAAGGTTCCGATTCGACTTACTCTGGTTGGAGGCCTGCGCCGCCGTATCCGATCCCTCCATGCCCGGCAGAGCTTGCGCTATCCTCTTGAACAGGTTCTTGACATTATGACCAGCCTTCGCACTTGTCTCAACGAACATGAGGTTATTCTTCTTGGCCTCATCCTCGCCCTGCTGGGTCGTCACTTCTCGCTTATCGTTAAGATCGGTCTTGTTGCCCACGAGGACGATGATCACGTCGTTGCCACGCTCTGCCCGCACATCGTCGATCCACTTCTTGGTGTTTTGGAATGATTTCGCGTCTGTGTGGAGGCATCAACCCCGGTTAGCTTCTATCATTGTTGTTGTGGGTAACTGAGAGACGAGGCTCGTACTTGAGATATCGTAGACAACAACAGCCACGCTCGAGTCGCGGATGTAGGAGGGAATCAAACTACGGAACCGCTCCTGGCCAGCAGTATCCCAAAGCTGTAACCGCACTGTCCTATCCTCGAGGTACATAGTCTGCGATATCGGCGTTAGCAGTGGCCCCAGGCATGTTGCGGTCTGTTTCTCTTATCACCTTTGACAAAAAGTCGATTCCAATAGTCGCCTGGTACATGTTGTCGAATGAATCGTACATGAATCTTGTGATCAGTGACGTCTTTCCGACTATGTGTCCGCATTGTCAGTTTTCGCTCGGCAATACGCTCGATCGACCATCAGGGTGGGCTTGGCCATACCGCTCTGCTCCCCAAGAAACACCAGCCTGTTCAGACATTGTTAGCTTTAACCTTGCCCGAGAAGCAGTGAAGCTGAGGACACGCACTTGAATTTCTTCAAGGGGTTGTTGTATCCGCCTGCCTGAGCCATCTTGACGAATTCCCGCCCTCGGCCAGTTCTGAACTGCACGTGGTACTACTTCCAATGGCCGAGGCCGTATCGCGACTCCGGAGTAGTCGGTGAGGGGCGGCTATCGAGCGCGAAGGTTGGGACTTCACGGCAGCTGCGTCAAGAACAACAGTCGGTCTTTTATCGGTCGGAAGCGAAGATTCGATGGCTCAGAGGAAAGGTCGGAGTAGAAGTTGGTTGGGCGCAAGAACTGGGGAAAAGGAGACCATCCAAATGACACTGAAAGGGCGGCACACCACTGTAGACGGGTGATAGATGGAGTGGACTGTGGCTCAGAGACGCTTCTGCATGGGGATGGGGGGCAAAGAGGATGAATGGGGCCTAGTCGCGGAGCTGCTTTGCCTAATTATCGTCAACGAAAGATGAATGCAAGAAGTGTGGGGAGAATGTGCAGCCAGAGGAGAGTTTTGTTGGCGAGTCGTAGATAGAGTCAAAGCGGCGTGACCAAGAAAGTCGAGACCGTAATAGTCTAGACCGCGGCCTGAGAGGGACCCGTAACGGACGGTAGCCACCGTAATGGACAGTGTCGTTCCGTATTTCACGGTCGGTCAGATGGTGCTTAGCGGCAACAGACCGCTTTCCAACCACAGTCCCCTATCAATCCCAGAGCTCCACTAAAAAATTGGAGGGACTCGAACTTGATCCCCCACCATTATCGACCAGACTCTGGTCAAACAACTATTCATCGACTCCTACTGAAGCAGTGTATTTCGTCCTCGGTTCAATAATTCCAGTCAGACGATCACTGCAGAAGTATGGCCATCCTCAAAGGCCCCGTGGGCGACTCAGTCGAGGCCCCGAACCAATACTCCCAGCCTTCTCGCAAAGGCAAAAAGGCATGGAGGAAAAACGTCGATGTTACAGATGTCCAGAAGGGTCTGGAAGATCTGAATGAAGAGATCATTCGAGGGTTTGTCTCACTCACCGCATGATTTGCTAGTACGAGCTGACTCTATGCAGTGGTGTCATCAAGGAGAAGGACTCTGCGGACCTCTTCACCATCGATGTCAAAGGCGATTCCCAAATTTCCAAGCGCCACCCCAAGCATGCCTCCAAGAAGGGCCTCAAGGCCGACGAGATTATCGCTGCCCGCTCTGCTGTTCCGGCTGTCTCTATGCGCAAGCGTCCTGGCGACGGCAAGATCTCAGAAGGCCTTGTCCCGAGCAAGAGGGTCAAGAAGGACTGGGTCACCCACAAGGAGCTTAGCCGGCTGAAGAGGGTCGCTGACGGACAGCACGACAACACCATTGAAGTTCGCGATGCAACATACGACGTCTGGGGTGCTGCTCCCGAGCCTACACCTGTCGAAGCTGTCGTGGCTTCTACAAAGCCCGTAGTCAAGGCCCCCAAAACCATCAAGCAGAAGCCAATCTCCCTCCTCGCCAACGGTAAGCAAGTCGCCGCCGTTCCCAAGCCAACAGGCGGCTACTCTTACAACCCCGATTTCCATGAGTACGAAGCTCGTCTGAATGCCGAGTCGGAGAAGGCCCTCGAAGCAGAGCGCAAGCGTCTTGCCGCAGAAGAAGCTGAACGCCAGCGTCAAGAAGCCGCTGCCCGCTCTGCCGCCGAGGCCGAAGCCGCCGAGGCTCGTGCGGAACTCTCAGAATGGGAGGAAGATTCCGAGTGGGAAGGCTGTGCCAGCGGTGTCGAGGACGACGAGAGGCCAGAGATCAAGGCCCCTAAGCGCAAGACACCGGCACAACGCAACAGGGCCAAGCGGAGAAAGGAAGAGGAAGCCCTCGCAAAGCATCGCGCCGCCATGAAAGAGCGCCGTGCCCAGGAACAACGCATCAAAGAAATCGCAGAGGAAGTCGCCCAGCGTGAAGCAGACAAGCAACTCGCCCTCGCGTCCACTGCCAACGACGACGCGGACGAGGAAATCGATGACATCGAAGCCGACGAAGTCAGCAACCTTCGCCGCCGCCAAATCGGAAAGTACAAGCTCCCAGACCGAGACCTTGAATTGGTTCTCCCCGATGAGCTACAAGAGAGCTTGCGGCTGCTGAAGCCCGAGGGTAACCTGCTGAAGGACCGGTATAGGAGTATGCTGGTCAGGGGCAAGGTGGAGAGCAGACGGCACATCCCCTTCAAGAAGCAGGCGAAGAAGCAGATCACGGAGAAGTGGACATATAAGGATTTTGCTCTGTGAGGAAAAAGTTTCGCTGTTTGGTTGTTGGCATGAATCGGGCGTTTCATGGGTCAATTGCTGTGTGCATACAACACGTACATCCACACATTATAGAGTGAACAATTGGAGTTTCGGCGATTTCGTTGATTCATAAGTCTGATCTACTGTGTACGTATTACTAGCGATGCCGTAGTCTTGTATCTGATCCCCGGTTCCGGAAAGCGTAAGCTCCAAATCTACATCTTCATTGTGTTCAAACAAGCTCTCGCAAATAATCGAGGATATGTCACCATGACGGGCCGCCAAATTCCGGCTTTAGAAGCTCATCAAGTCTGCCAAATCCATGTTAGCCTATTTGCATCAAGGCCTCGTGTCATCGCTGAGAGAATTCAAAAAGACTTACCTCGTCCAAACAACCCTCGCTTCGCCCAATCCATTGCCATCAAGCTCCTTGTCCTGAAGCTGACGCTCTGTGCAAAGTACACCGATCGCCATGCGTAAACAGCCCAAAGGCCACCAGCCACGTTCCAACCTTCACCCAGGTCGAATACAGCCGAGTTGCCAATATATGCCAAGCTACCCAGGTGCCTGTACTCGAACGCCTTGTACACTGCGGCGTCCAAGTCTCCGTCACGGATATCGTTCGCCGAGAGACTTTCCTGCAACTTAGCCAACCTGTTGAATTTATGAGCAAGGTACTGTCCCTGCTGATGGGCGCGCTGAGCCGTGGCGGGAAGACTTGTAAGCTTGTTGTCAATCTGGCCGAGGAGCTCTCGTAGCTCGCCAAAGTCAAGAGTGCCGGATTGGTCCTTGTCAAATTCGGCGAACAGCTTGTCAAGACGCTTCAGGTGGCTCACAGCCTGGGGGAAGCGGCGTTTGACCTCATGAGCAACCTCACGCCATTCGCTGAAATGAAGTTGAAGGGTTTCGGGATCTTTGCCCTGCTTCCAGGCAAGGGTGCGGAGGAAGGTGATGATGTGGTCCGCCACATTGTTCTGGACGGTGGAGCAGTCGCCGATGGCGTAGACATCACCGAGGGGTGTGCCGTTCATACGGAGGTGGGTGTCTGTTTCGAGAGCATGGCGGTTGGTCTGGGCATTGCCGAGTTTCTTCGCCAAAGTTTGGCTGAGGGCTGTGGGCGAAACTCCCGTAGACCACAGGCAGAAACCAACCGGGAGCTCCTTCGTGATGACTGACCCATCTTCCTGCTTTTGTGTAAAAATGATCTTGTCAGGGAGGACCTCTTGAACTCTGGAGTTGGTCTGCACGTCTACCTGATCGCGGGCAAAGCGTTCTTCGGCGTACTTTGAGACAGCCTCATCGTACGTGTTCAGAATGTGGCTTCGGCTTTGAATCAGGTGGACAGATATCTCGTTACGCAGCAATCGAGGGAAGTGCCGGGTCAAGTCCTCGTTAAGAAGATCGAACAGCTCAGCAGCAAATTCCACGCCTGTTGGGCCACCTCCGCTAACGACAAACGACAGGAGTCGCTTGCGTTCCTCGTCTGGCGTAGTCGGAAGACAGGCGAGCTCGAAATTTTGGATTACCTGGTTGCGAATTTGGCGCGCATCGTTGATGTCCTTGAGGAAGAAGGCGTTCTCTAGACCCTTGACGCCGTGAGGATTCGTCGTGGAGCCAACAGCGACGACGAGCTTATCGTATGGTACGTAAAAGCGAACTTCTTTCCCTCTCGAGTCGATTTGAGAAACCTCGACGAATTTATGGGAGAACTCGACATCCTCGGCCTTTGCGCAAATGAAGTGGCCACGAACGCGGGCGAGGATGCGACGGATAGGCTCCACGAGAGACCGCAGCTCAAGAGTACCGACGGTCGCAGAGGGGAGCATAGGCGTGAAAAGGAAGTAGTTTGTGGGAGAAATGACCGTAATGTGCCAGTCTTCGGGGTTAATCTCCTTGAGAAGAGCAACACCACCCCACCCTCCACCTAAGATGACCAGCCGTGGCTTCTGCTTCTGACGTAGTCGTTCCTCACAGTCGTCATCGTCAATGAAGACGTCTGCTATCGGGAGGTTCTTCGGCCCGCCTCGACGGGGTTGCAATGCAAGTTCATCAACATTGATGTCGCTGTGAGTAGCATGTTCCATATAGGTCGACGCGTCGTAGACGAAGAAGCCAATAATACCAACACCGATGACGGTTAGGGTGATGCCACCCCATGCTGCAGCTCTGTATATGAAGTTGAGAACTTTAGATGAGGTTTGCGGCAGCGGCTTGCCGGATAGGGATCTCGCGAGGAAGAAAGTATTGGACAGGCGAGAGGGGAGTCGCGGTCGTAGGGTCGCGTTCTTGCCCGTCGGCCGGAGGCCGTGGAAAGCTCTCTCATGAAGGATAGAGGGCGCACTCGGTACGGAGGCTATTCTTGAAAGACCACAAGGAGTCGAGCGCAGCTTGCGTGCTGGTGAGCTGACTGCGCGAATAGCATGGCGGACTGTGGCGGTTGACCTCATCGCCAGGATGGTGCGTTGGGAAGCTCACGCAGTACACGTAAGATGGACAATAAGGACTGGCCTGGCAGTTGAATGAGCAATGTGTCTTGCGACACGTGCGATTGGAATGGTTGATTGCTTTTCCACGGTGAGGGGATGAATGAGGAAGAAAATGAGCGCAAAAGCTTCCTTCAGTGAATGCAGCAGAGCAAGAATGTACGAGCAGCCGGAAACGAAGCTCCAAATGGAGGGTCTTGTAGTGGTGGCTTGCTGGAACGGGTACTTCATGTCACACACCAGCATTGGTGGCCTACAATGTACCTTTCCATACCCCTTGGACAACGTCATGGCCCACCGACGCTTGCGGCATCTCGGGCATCTCGGCCCCCGCCCCTGCAAATCTCAGCGCTAAAGCTATAGCGGCTTCAGGGGCCACACACCGCACAGAGAGTGACCGAAAATAACGCTGTTAGGTCAGTTGTCTATTCGGGTCGTCCGGCAGATGGTTATATCATTGGCTCCATTCTCTGTGGCAGATCTGTTCATCACCACGCGAAGTTTGATCCCTCCGTGTCTTTCACCGACCGGCGACAAGTGGAGCTTCGGCGCTTCGGGCCTTCATCAAGACACGAGCGCGACTTCGCTGTGACTGTAACGAGAATGTAGCCGCTTGAGGAACCAGAAGCTCGAAGAGCAATTTGCCTATTCTGAGAAATGTTCTGAAGCAAGCGACATGCGTGATCCTCCGTTACCATTTCAAAACCCTACCAGCATCCTTCCATGTCATGCTCTTTCAAACTTTGTCCCCCCGAAGCCCACCACCCTTCACTGGTTCACATTACAGATCGCACTCTTGTAAAAATAACACTGGATGCTTTGATATCCAACACAGTTCGAGCTGCTGCTAGCCCTGATCCAGACTGATTGGGCTGTCTCGCATTTACAACCAGACCTATCGTAGAAAGTACAGAGCGGGGGGCCAAGACGCTACTACCCGGCTGATAATACCCACTCACCACGTTCAGAGCTTTGACGACATCTTGTCCTTCGTTCTGCAAGTTCAGATCAAAACACGCTCCAACTTTGGGGCTCTTACCGTAATACACGTGTTTGTGGTGTCCGAAGTCAGTGCATTGGCTGGGGTAGACGTTAATTTACAGGGCTGCAGGGCCTGCCGCAAGAGTGCGAGGCGCAAAACTGGCAATGGCAGTCAAGACGCCAGTGAAATCACGACAATGCATGATGAGAACAGAGGAATTTGCGTCAAGGTGGGTTTGAAGTCAATGCCAAACTGCAGTTGTTATTGTTCGAGAGGAGTCATGATCAGGCCACCACGACTACTTATTTATACTTGTTCCACGGGCGAACATGGACAATCTTACAATTCTAAGGCGCATTGAAGGCCTTAATTCTTGTGCATCACTCGAATACACGATAAGAAATACCCTTCACACACTGGGCGCTGGCTGGTGATGACCGAGTTCCCGAACCGTGCAGACACTAGCAGTAAAACTCGGTGTGGCCATTTTGTGCTGAATTAGTAGCGTTGAGCGCAAAAGGAAGGCATGGTAGTTGCAAAAAATGTACATTTCCGCTCTACGTGTGCTGCTATCTGTTTGGCGTGCAGATTGACTTGGGAAAGGCAGACAAGATTGTACTGGCGCAGTCCAGACCTATCCTGATCTTGCCTGACATCAGATACTTTGGTGAGGGGGTTTGGACCGAAGTATTGCAGATCAGGATGCTTTGAGGAAGAAGAGAGGCAACAGGGACAAGGTCCAAGGATCCGAGCCTCGGACAAAGTATCACGTTTCAAATCTCTTCTATTCAGCATACTTTACATATACAAACTCCAGACCACCCCTTCAGCACCGGAAGTATCGCTGCTCGACCCATCGCCTCTCTGTGTCCGCCAGAATATTGCACACGACCACCGTGATCTCGGGGAACACGGTTGTCAGCCTATGCAACCCCATTTTACCCGCTGAGTATGTCGCCAGGACGATTCTGTCGACCTTGACTCCGTGGTCCACCAGCACCTGAACCGCCATCAACGCAGCTCCTCCACTTGCCATCTGCGTATCCAGCAGCAGTACACTCTCATGCTCAGCAATGTCGTCCGGGAGACGCAGATAGTGAAGCTCTGGTTCGCCCGTGGAGTAGGCCGATTGGATAAGGAGCCGGCCCGTCCGACAATCCGGAAGCGTCTTGTGGAGGGCAGCTTCGAAAGCCGAACCACCTCGAAGTACGATGACCGCGCTGACTTCTCCTTTCGGAGCGAGTCCTTCGTACTTGTTGCCCTGCGGCGTAGTGACCGTCAACTGTTGGAAATTGGCGTTGTTAAGCGCCTGTTCTATGATGAGACTGGCAAGCCGGTCGAAATAGAAGATGAAGTCCTCTGGTTCTGTGTCAATATCTTGCAGGATCGTGTTCATGAACTTGAGCTGAGGCGTATCGTCGAGGACTATCACCCGATTGGAGAGCGGCCTGGTCAGGGCTTGCACCTCAAGTCTGGCGAGTGCTTCGCGGTGGTGTCTCGACTTCTCGAACAGCTTTCTTTCGATGTAGTGAACCATCATGTCTATACGGTGTCAGTTGTGATAAAGCCAAGACTCAATGAGGACCATACCTAGAGCGACTCGGTTTTCGATGCCTCTGGGGACAATCAGGTTGGCCACCTTGCGTTGCGGCTCGACATACTGCCATTGACCGACTTAGTAAGTTGGGAGTCTGGAATCCTTGGTGTGATAACGCACCTTCTCAAAGTTTGGCTTGACGAATGCGAACCACTGCTTGATGCAACCTTCTACATCGCGCCCACGATCGCGGATGTCTCTTACAACTGGCACGACCTTGTCAATACATGTATATGATCACCCTGTCCTTCAGGTGAACTCACTTCGTCGTGAAAGGCAGGTATCACCGTCGGCCTCGCAGTAAATCTGAATCTGTCAGCTGAACTGGTCATTGCAGGTGAAGAGTAAGACCAAATCGTACGCCCATATCAATCAGCTCCAGAACTCGTGGATCGTATAACGCGAAGATGCCCTCCAAGATGAGTACGTGAGGTGAATAGATCGAGGTGGTTTGTGGCAGGCGAGCGTGCTTCTCGAATGAGTAAACTGGAATCTCAGCTCGCTTGCTGTTGACGTGTGAGCATGAAAACGACTTGACGAGGAGCAGGGTCTCCAGATCCGTACCCAGCCTTCAGGTCTCTGAGCCTCTCAACCAACACGTCGAAGTCAATTGCCTTTTACAGGTTAGAAGAGAAGGTGTGAATGACGAGGACTGACCACTTACGTCTGGAGAGTCGAAGTCGTACTCGTTGGCAAATGCAAGCCTGTGCTGCTCTGGCGTGAGACTCTTGTAGAATGAGTCCTGCAATGCGTTAACTGAGCTCTTCTTGATGAACATTTTCTACGAACCATAGACAGAATGACAACCCAGGGTAAGTTGAGCTGCCTCACAATGGCTTGGGAGATGGTTGATTTGCCCGAGCCAGAGCTGCCAGCCACAGCGATGATACTGAGGTCAGCCCATGGCGGAGCGTAGTAAGCTCGCTTCTGGACGGTGACATGGCTCTCAGAGCTCGCCATCCCGGCGTTTGGCAATCCGGACGACTTGTATATCGAACGAGACGTCAAAATCCCCCCCTGGAGACAAGAAGCGAGCACCAGCGACGGCTATCAGAGCATTCTCTGACTGGGTTGGCTGCCAGTGTCTGAGCTTAAATGAATGAAGCAAAGGATCACCCAAGCCTCTGTGTAACCCAGAGACAACTTCCAAAAAATCGATCCAGAAAGGGTCTCCCCAATATTAAGAGATGCTCACAGGAGAGTGACGCAAGTGAAAGTGCAATGAGGCTGGACGACTAGTCCTCACGAGGCAGCAACTGATAATCACAGGCAGATTGAGTGTGTCGGGGCTGGCCGCCTTTTTTCAGGCTTGGGTAGTACCGTAGGACCTAACGTACTCCGTACCTGTTTCTGAACTGGGGCGCACTTGTGGGGATGCATGGCTACAGTACCACCTAGTTGCAGGCTCCTACGTACGTTCAAGACACTGGAACAGGAAGCCGTATTGTTATCTGCTACTTCGGCTGAACCTTTACTTGCACTTATGGGCAATTGCTGTTGTCACTTGACTAGAGCTGCCTTAAACGTCCTAAACCGGGGAGATGGTTTGCACACGTTGCCTGTGCCGCTGGGAAACACCCAGGCAGTGGAGCTACATGCCCGCGCCCGACCGTCGAGTCCTGGCAGGGCTTTGCAGCTCAGAGGCAGGGCTGGTTAAGGGGCTACTGTACAGGACGGACACGACTGGTTTTAAGTAAAGGACAGTAAAATCCGGAATACAGGAAGTGAAGACTGTTTTTTGAAGTCATCTTCGTCCTTCAAATGGTCGGAAACCCGCATCCCACAACGCAGGTACATCACCCTGCTACGTCGATAGCTCGCACAGCCAGGATGCCTCTTTGAGCCACATGTGCCACACATGGTGGATCTTCTCATAAGCTTTCATTGGATAGCTGTCTCCCACCAAAGCCCACCTTTTCGCTCCATTTTCACAGCAGCTTCTGCCGCCGCTTTTCAACCTCGACTTCTCCTCCTCTCCTCCTCTCAGTTTTCTTCTTCTTTTCTTCTGCCTCGAACAACGACCCGTCCATCGAAGCAAACGCATCATAGTAGGGGCGGTCACTGAGCCTTCGCTCACGCGTATCCCGGGCTGGTCCCCGCCAATCGCAGGCGAAATGGTATGCTCTGTCCGTCCTTACGAGTCATCGGCTTTCGAGCCGCATGTCCCGTGAGCACTGGCTGACCTCGTGTCTCGTTCAGGCTTCATCAGCATCGACTGCGACGCCTTCGCGGCATGCCTTTGACCACAGGGTGGAAGGCATGAAAGCTCCCAAAAGGTACGTCGGCTTCCAACATCCGTCCTGCGACATCCTAAACCCACCTTGCATCATGATGATTATTATCAATGGGAATCTCTCCTAGAATTCCATGCGGAGAATACGATATGAGCTTCGGCTCTCCTGATATGCTACCCTTTTACACTTTCACTGCTTCAAAGACTATCGTTTCGAATGGCGTTGCTAACCGCGATGCGCATAGTGACATCAATGCTTTGATTCTGGACTACCTCACCATGGAGGGCTATCCCAATGCTGCCGCAAACTTCTCCAAGGAGGCCAACCTACCACCTCAGCAGGAGACGTCGTCTATAGAGACGCGGCAAGAGATTCAGAATCTCATTCACAGCGGCAAGGTCGAGACAGCCATCGAGGCTCTCAATGATTACGATCCAGAGGTATGTCGACACTTTTTGCCCAACACACACCCTGCTACATGATTAAAACACGAGTTATACATGCACCACGCATATAGCCCTCACGGGCTGGTGATGATAAATAACCACCTTTTTATGATATCCTTTTTCCTACCCTTGCTTCATCCACGACAACTCTTGTCAAACTTGACGCTGACTGTAATAAAGATCCTCGATGATGACAAGGCCTTGCATTTTTCACTGCTGCGTCTGCAGCTTGTCGAGCTCATTCGGTCATGCAAAGCTGCAGATGAGGATATCACACCGGCACTTAAGTTCGCAACTGAACAACTTGGCCCACGTGCTCCTACGAACCCTCAATTCCTAGAGGACCTTGAACGGACCATGGCCCTACTGCTCTTCCCAAGTGACCAGTTGGAGCCGCAGATCGCAGCACTACTGCAGCCTAGTCTGCGCAGAGAGGCTGCTGACAGTGTCAATAAGGCGATCCTTGAACGGCAGTCTAAGCGGCGCGAATCAGCCATCCGCAGCTTGGTCAAAATGCGGGCCTGGGCTGAAAACACTGCACGTGAGAAGGGGATTCCACTGCCAGCTCAGCTGGACATTGGCATCCACGGCGAAGAGGCAGATGGTGGCAATGGCGCCGCTTCAGAGAACGGTCACGAACCCATGATTACCACATAATTGTATACCTATCTTTAGCTTGTCTTTCGGAGTTGGGTGGTCGCCCAAATATTCATCGGCAGATGGGGCTTTTTGTTTCGGGTTGGGCGTTACAGACTTGTTTATGAAGTATGAGACATGAGGATTAGGAGTTGGCTATGATGCCTATGCTCGATACCAAGCTTGCTTTCACATCAAAACTCCATCAATTGGAACAATATTCAATTGCTCAAATCACTCGCGTCCGTTGTCAGTGGCCACCAAATAAATCAGTGCCGTACAGTTTCGTCTAGCCGACTAGTATTTACAATGTGGTTCAGACACTCAACCTCTTCTATAACCTGCTCCCATCTACCTCCTGCAGTACAGCGACTCCTTTATTTCGTCCTGATGTGCTTGAGCTTGTTCGCAGAGTACAAGAAGTTGTTGGCATATGCCTTGGGCTGAACTTTGCGAGAGTTAGGCTCCTGGACGAAGTACTCGTAACCCTGCTTTTCGGCGAAGGCAATAGCGTCCTCCTTGCTGTGGAAGTGGATGTTGGTGCCCTGCATGAAGTCGCCGGAGGATTGCCAGCCCATCAGAGGATTCTCCCATCGGTGGCCCTTTGCAAGCACGTCCCAGTCCATACGCCAATGTTGGCCACGCCAGTTGCCAGACTGTGTGGCAGGCTTGGCTTCCTTATAGATGCTAAAGTAAAGAATCAGCCGATGCACTTCTCGCCACTTCTGAACGAATGGGGACCGACCGGACAGTGCGAGCCTGAAGCTCCATGGGTGCTCCGGAAATGATAGCGGCAGGGAGAACATCCTCAGTGCCCTCTTGAACACGCTTCGGGACGGGAGTATAGGTCCTATCCCATAGATCAGCTTCCCTTCTGCACCGCTCCATTCCATATCTTGAAGTTAACATACGATGTTGCCTTGTCTGCCTGGATATCATAGTCGGGCTGGTTCGTTGTCTCGGGCGCAGGGACAGCAGCGGTCGCGGAAGTCACAGAGCTCTGCCACCGTCTAGGAGCCGCAGCCCTCATCGCCGGGGTAGAAGCAGCCCGCAGCATCCTTGCCGCAGACTGTGTCCTGAGGGAAGCCATAATTCGGGATCAATCGGTTGCGACCGGGTGGCGTATCGTTTCCCTCCGATTGAGTCGTTGTGAGAGGAGATATGGTCGTCGATTTCAATGATGCTGCAGCTTGGTGGTCGAATGGAGCGCAGATGGAGCGTCGGTTGTTGCGGAGGCGGTGATTGGTTGGGGCGGCCCACGGCGCATTGTTTAGCCGGTTTTTGCGTGGGTGCGAGTGCTTTTCGGCAGGATGAGGGACGCCCGACGGAGAGAGACTCGCATTCAAACGACCTCAGACCACGACCTCTTCCCCCGTCCATTCGACTTTGTGCATCCGAGCGTACGAGTCTCCAATTCGATCATACAAGACGGCAATTGAGCTTACGATTGATTCACAGGCCTCTTTCCTCTCCCAGCCGCCATCATGAGCTTCGTTACCCGCCGGGCGCTCTCGACGCTCATCCCTCCCAAGGTACGCTGCCCTCGGCAGCACGTTGACCGCGAGTGAATCAATTGCTAACAAAGAGTGATAAAGGTCGCTTCTCCTAAGGTACGAATACTCTTCTTCCGAACTCCCCGACGATGTTTCGCGATCGGTTATGGACTACGATTGGATGGACGATAGCCGAAGAAGCAGACATGTCAACCGCATAAAAATCTCCATCAACAACCACCATGACCTCGACACACACGTGCACCCTGAAAGTCTCGACATAACATACTGACTTCTTTTCACTCAGGCGATCGGAGCCGCTCCCGACGCTCTGCGCATGCAGCGCGTCGTCGGTTTCTACGAGAAGCTTCCCCGTGGTGCCGCCCCCGAGGTCCAGGCCAAGGGCCTTCTCGGCCGCTACCAGGCCAAGCACATGGGCAAGAACTCTACCGCCAAGCGTACGTTACCATTTTGCTCCCAAGTTGACGTTTGCAACAACCTGTGAAGAGGTGTCTAGCGACTACAGACGCAGGAGGAAACTCGCTAACCCCAGAGCCTATGCAGCCATCATCCAGGTTCTTGCTTTGCTCATCGCCGTCGGTTACGCCCAGAACTACTACTTCCACCTCCGTGAGTCCGCATGTATATCTCGCCAATGAATCAGTAAAGACTGACAGCTTGGAATAGGTCACCACAAGAACAACGCCCACTAAGCGGTGGACATGATGGATGAAGCAGGATACCTCAAAGGGGTATAGGGCTGTGTAAATATACTACTCTAGAGTGTGCTCGGCACCACAGAAGACTTCCTTTTGTACTCTTCTACGTATTGCCTGATTGTCGGCAATTCGTGACTGATCCATAACTACACCCTGATACAAGGCCGAAATGCTAAGATCATGAGCACCTCCCATTTCGCCGGCAGCTACGAGTCGACCTTCCTTGCATGACATTCTATGTATGATTGCAATATCATTGTTAAAGCCAACGACTACATTCGTCGTCGGACCCCTAAATGATCGTGCTCCTTCCAATCAATATCTTGAACTTGAGCTTCAACCTGAGCTTAATCTTCAAGCTACCGGATCAATTTCGGCAAGCACCCACCGCCAGCCATCGGGCAACAGTACAACCTGTCCCCCCCTGCTACTGTACCTGCACCTGTCCTTCTCGCGTCACTGCCCGTATAGGCCTACGTACCAGCCACACCTCACTGGCTCCCTTCCGTCCAATCAAACGGCGCAGACCATCCAGCCACCATATAGTGGGACTTAAGTTGCTACTAGTCACCGCTCCTATTGCCTGACCACCAGTGCCTTACAGCGGGTGATCAGGTGCCCGCCACCTGCAAGCCGCGGCCCCTGCAGGTGTCCGCGAGGTGCCCTGCCTTCAGTGCTAGCACCCTGTAAGTAGTGTAAGGTCGAGTCCCAGTCGAAGCCCAGCCCAGTTCCAACTGGGACTGGGGAGTCCACCTCAGCTTCGAAAACCACGTCGCTTCCGGAACGCTTAACCTGCCTGCATGTACCGCCTCATTCCCCATCTCATCGCCCGCCTGTCTTCCTTGCCCTGATCCTCAAGCCTGCCTCTCCATCTACGCATCCCACCGGGAAAACCCCTCCCATCATTGTAATAACAGAGGCTCTCTTTACGAAGGTTTTCGCCCCGCCATTGCGACAACTTGTTCGTCGATACCTTACCCGACCGAATCAGTCACAACTATCCTTCTACCGCAAGCAATTCGTTTTCCAGCAACATCGGCCGACTCGACTCGAGCAAGCATTCACATCCGTGGCGACTCCAGCTTCTATCAATCTTTCTGCTTGGTGATCTCAAATTGAGTCATCAGTTTCGCGCCTCTATCGCTAGCTCTGAGCTCTGAGCTGCGACGAGCCGTCACGGCTTTACCATTGCGCTGCGAAAGGCGATCACCGGCAACGGAGGATGGCCACAGAGCCCACCGCTGTTGATAGTCCTGCCGATGTTCCTGCTCAGCTCACCACCTCCCAGAACGTAAGTATCTTTGGTTGTGGCCTCTTTCCTCGCTGCACGCGACTTTGCAGATCCCTTCTGAGCTATTCTTGGAGTATCTGCATCTTATGACACAGCTCGTTTTGAATCCTTGCTGACCACTATGTCCTTCTTAGATCAACGACTCCCAAGATGTCACGCACAGCGCTCCAGCGGTAAACGGCAGCACTACGCCCGATGAAGTTGAGAACAAACGCATCACGAGTGTCGAGGATCAAGCAAATTCTGCCGAACCCAGCGTTAGTGGCGGTTCAGATAACGAGGCTGCACGTGCCGATGGTACTAAAGACAAAGATGGAGACAAGGGCCACCTTCGTACAGGCTCCGCGGTCAAGAAGCCGACAACTTTCAAGGCTGTATCTGTCAATAAGAAGTTCCTCGCCGCCAAGTCTGGTACCATCAGTGCTTCACCCGGCCTCGGAGACAAGATTGTTGGCACCAAGACACCTCCTCCAGGATCCGGTACTCTGACAGGCTCTCGTCCGCGGCTTGTTGCAAAGACAGGAAGCGGCACGGGCAATGGCCTTCCAAAGCTATCGTCAGCCGCCAATGGAGGCAAAGCTGCCCCAGCACCTGACCCAAGTGCAGTCTGGAATCGCAATCGACGTATGTTGAACTCCTCTCAACCATCTGACGTGTTTCGTGCTGACCATGAATCTTAGCCCCGGAGCCAAAGGTGTATACTGATGAGGAGCTCAAGAAGTACGGCATCCACATGGCTAGTCGCCTCAAGGAAGATGATGCTTCAGGACAGAACAAATGGGCGGATATCGACGACGACGACGATGATTGGGCACCCGAGACTATTACCTGGGGCGACGGCACGAAAACGACGCTGCCACATCATGACGAACAGCCTCCTCCGACTGAAGCCCCAGCTATCGCGCAACCAGTTAGAACCGAAGAGAAGCCCCGATCACCTGCGCCCAGTGCTTCAATCCCACCACCCACTAAATCGAGTGGCTTAGCTTCAGGCAAAGGCCTTGTTCTCAAATCTGCTTCGCAGGAGAAGCCCACACTCGTCGCGAAGCCTCCAGCACCTCCAGCACCCGTTAAATCCCCATGGGCACCTCTACCTACAGTTGAGCGAGCATCACCAGTTGCTCCGGAGCCAGTGCCGCAGCCGACTCGCGGAGCTCCTTCGACTTATCGAGATGCGCCGCCGCAGGCCCCGAAGGAGATCGCAGCTGACGACTTCAGCCGTTCAGCTTACCGTGATGGTCCTGCGCACAGTAGAGAGCTATTTAACTCCAATTCTGGCCTTTACGAGCCGGTTGGAGAAAGACGCGGCTCCCGACATCATCCCCATGCTCGTCATCCGGCAGTTTTGCAACGCTCTCACGGAGCTGATAACACTGCCGAGTCATCAAACGCGTTCCAAACCCACCGGAGCCAAGACCACTCTTTTGCACGTCGACGTGCATCTTCAAATCTCAGCGGTGGCAGCGGTGCATACTTTCAACGAGGTTCCAAGGGCAACGATGGCTCGATGCCTCCGCCTGAGCTTTTAGGCGCCCGACGTCCATCCATGGCTGGTTCAATAGAGAGCCCTCACTCGACACACGTCCAACCTGTGTCTGCTCATGGGCAACATAGAGCTGCTGTACCTGGTGGTTGGCAGCAAGGAGCATCTCCTCACAATACCTTTGCTGCTCCACACGAGCAACAGGGTCCTCCACCAGTTATGCCTCCAGGCCAGGATGACGTTGAGTTGCAACAGAAAATTATGCGTGAAAGCCGTGAGCAAGCTCGTAAACGCCGCCTTGAAGAGGAAGCCAGGTTGGAGGAAGAGAAGAAGGAGCGCATTCGCAAGAAGCTTGAGTCCCTTGGTCCTGCTCCGGAGAAGAAGTCAGAGAAGCAAGAGCCTCCCCCAAAGGTCATCTCCAGGCCGACTCATATTCAGCAAAGAGAATCCAAAGATCCGACCCAGCAGATTACGGAGGCCATCAAGGAACTTCACCAGGCCAAGCCAGAGCTCGAGGCAGCATCCGCGTCACATGAAGGATTGGCTACAAAGCCGAGGCGGCCGTCGATGAATAACACAGGATCCATGCCACCTTCCGCAAGACGCATGTCGACAGGGCATGACGCGAAGCGTCCGGACATATGGGCAGGTTCAGGTTCACGACCAGAAAGATTCCCTCCCTGGGGGCCCGGGGCCCCGCCTACTTCTCAAACCGTCTGGGGTGCTCCCAACAATAACAAAGGTCTCGGAAATGGTACATTCAGTACCGACCTTGGGCGCATCTCGGACCCTGCCGGACCTCCCGCTCCTCCAGGTCAGGGTCCTGCTCCTATTGGGCCCCCTGGTGCAGCTCGATCTGCTCTTGACCCTCGCCCCCAGCCACAAGCACCGATTGGATCGCGCCCGTCACGTTTCGCCAGTACAGGCTCCGATCTCGCCAGCAAATGGATCAATGGCGTTGCAGAGAACGACAAGAAGATGACCGCAGAGCGACTTGCTGAGAGGATGCAGCGTGATGTTCAGCTGGCCGAACGAGGTTTGAGTCTCGAGGATGCTCAACCACAGATTAAAGACACCTGGCGACCAGTGCATGCGAGCGATGGCACCCGCAGGCCGATTGCTTCTCTTGATGGTGTGCCACCGCCGCCGCCACCTAACCCTGCGGGCATTATTGGCTCCAAGAGCAGCGCAATGTTGACTCAGGCCGCCGCCGGACAACAGTCTCAAGGCAGGATGTCCAGATTCTTCCCAGCTAGCTCACAGCGTACGGATGCCCAAGATCATGCAGCGCCAGCGCGCTCCTCGTCTCCTTCACCGCCGCCACCAACTATGGAGGATCACCCTGCCTACGAGGGCGATGTTATGCACCCACATGTCTCTTTACCCAGGCCCCAGCCACGCGTGAAGCTGCCCCCATCCATGGCTGCCGCTCAAGCGACACAAAATTCCCAACACTTTAGTTGGGCTAACCCCGGCTCGTTCAGCAATGCTGTCCGCGGGCCGCCGCCTCCAATCGCTGCCCACTCTGGGCCAGGTGGCCACCGGGCTACAAGCACCTCACAAGCCGATTGGCAAAATCGATTCAACAGCCTTTTGCACACTGGCAAAGCCACTTCGCCGCCGAAGGCCATGGGAGTTGATCCTGCCAGCAGAAGCGCGCTCGATCATTCTTTGCACCATGATTCAGCGACTGTCTCTCTGCCTGGGAAGGTTATTTTTCAACAATTGACAGACGATCCAAAGTCTACCATTACGAAGCCGATGGCAGAGGAATGCTTCGAGGAGCAAGAGATGGGATCATTGCCCCAGATCAAAATTCCTCATGAGACTCCTGAAGCAGCATGGCATCCTGCCGTGGAGCAAAGTCGCCCTTTCCCCAAAAGGTTCTGGATCCAAGCAACGAATGCCGAGTCCTTCTACTTTGTCCCCGATCTCTCGGGCGGTAACATCTCTCTCAAGATTTGCGTGCCTGGTATGAAGGAAGCCAAGGTTATCTCTGTGCCCAACACTATAACGAGAGGCGGAAGAGGAGGACATAGTCGGCCCAGCCCTCGTAACCGAGGTTCGAGTGGGCGCGGTGGCAAGCGAGAGCCTTCAAGCCCGCGCATTGAACGTGAATCCATCACCGAACCTAGCCGCGGACGTGGTCGTGGCTCATATCGAAGCAGGGGCTCGGAGAGTTGGTCGCGGCAAGCATCCAACACCCAGCGAACATCGATCTCGACTTAGGGAGGGCCAGACCGATCAAGTTGGGCAGCACGATGCTCTATTGGGCTTTAAGGCATGCGGTTGACTTGACCTCCTCGTACGGGCCTGATTACTCAAGTGAAGGCCCCTATTTTGAACGGAATTCGACAACGTTGTCGATAACAACGCGAAGCCCCTCTTGTGACGAGGAACCTTCTCAACTGATAACCGATGCCCTCGTGGCGTGTAAAACTTCTTGCAACACTGGAGCCACACATACTACAGACTCAGTGGATTTGATATTTATGCTTCATTTTCTTCTCGCGCTTTCTTCCTACTGCTTTCGTTTGACATTCGTGGTAACGGACCTATTGCTGCTGTGTACGTATGGTGATGGACCGGACATGGAAAGAAAGGGGAATCATGTGGCCAGGGACCGGGGCGCCGAAGGCGTCTAAATCGAGGCGTGGAATACCCCGACGAGAAAGCAGTGTATTGTACGCGTGTCTCAGAACTTGTGATTGAGGACATCAAGTGGTACAGAGATGTCTCACCCAGTGCGCCGACGCCAGGCCCTCAGAACCGAGGGAACATGTTCGTCATACGGGATGTGTCCCTCAGTTGGCTGCGGAAGCATCGCTTGTCTGTATTGTCGCTGTCACAGCTCAGTTGCGAAGGGAAAAGATTAATCACAAACGCACCGAAATCCAGCGTCTCGGAATCTTGTGATAACTGTTCCAGTACCGTCTATACAAAAGGAGCGCGTCGCGAGCGAGGCCTCGAATAGGAGAGACCAATTTTGAACCCAAGATAACTCCCACTTCCACTGCGTGACTCTGCGAAGCTCCCAATCAACTCGATTCCAGAAAACGTACGTGATAAGTAGTGATGAAATGATTTTGTATGAAACCTCGTAACCTCATAAGAACTATACCACAGTCCCATACCCTTGTGCCTTTGACCACAGCCGAACATCATACACGCCATATAAACACCCCCTTGACTGCCGCAGCAACATGTCTATTATAGACAGTCATTTAGCCAACAACCATGACACAGTCCGCTCTTCATATTAGATCTCCTCCACAGCGCAATTGGGGTGCAGAACATAGACGATACTCGCCGTTGCAGCTGATGAACTTGTTGGTGCGGCTGCTGCGTCTGCATCTGTGAGGCCTTCGCCCCGCAAAGCCATGAGGATGTTTTCCTGTGGGAGACAAAAGGGGTTAGCAAATACTGCCTCCGCAATTTCTTTGACTTTGTCAAAGGGAAAGGGAGAGAGAGAGAGAGAGCTTACCTTGACCATCTTCTTCAAGACCATCGCCGCCAATGCCTTCTCCCGGTGGTAGTCCTCCTCACCCTCCATTTCCGCCTCCTTCTGCTCAAGATACCAGCTCACGAGCGTCTCTCCATTGACACCATCGCCGCTACCACTCTCGTCATCGTTGATCCGTTGGACGAACATGTTGACCATCTTGGTGTATTGCTCCCACGTGATCTTGTGTTGACGCTTCTGGCTTTGTGCTTGGCCGTCGCCGACCATGGCCGTATCCTGTGCCGCTGCGCGGAGGGTCTCCTGAGTATCTTCGGCTGTGAGCGCAGGATCTTCTTCCTCATCGATGACTTCTACGTCATCGTGCTCGACGGAGATGATACTCTGTCTGAGAAGGGTGTATGCCTCGACGACCATCTCGGGTGTAATCTCCTCTGTGCAGTTGACCTTCGCGATGGCCTCCGACAGACGAATCATGCTCTCAAGCTGACGAACAGTGATTCTGTAGGAGTTCTTGCCGACACCTCCCTGTGCGTCGTCGGCTCTCAACTCCTTGTACTTTGTGACAAGGACCTCCTTGGCCTCCTCTGTGAACTCCGGACGGAAGGTCCTTGCGAAGCGAATGTATCGTTGAAGCTGCTCGGTGCTGAACTCAGGCTCGATGGCCTCGTCACGCAGTTGATGTACGCCAACGATGTGTTCTGCGAGGTGACGATCGACTTGTTCATTACACTCGTCGAGGACAACGAAGAAGAGATCGAAACGGGACATGATGGGTGCGGACATGTTGATGTTTGCACGGAGCGTGGTCTTGCGGTTGTATCGTCCACCAACGGGATTGGCAGCTGCGAGGATACTGGCGCGAGCGTTGAGAGTGGCTTGGATACCAGCCTTGGCAATGGAGATTGTCTGCTGTTCCATAGCTTCGTGGATAGCAACCTGATCTGCGATGTCCATCTTGTCGAACTCGTCGATGGCGCAGATACCGTTATCAGCCAGCATGAGTGCACCCGCCTCGATGGTGAATTCGCCTGTCTCTTCATCCTTCACAACAGCGGCTGTTAGACCAGCAGCGGAGGAGGCTTTACCACTGGTATAGACGGCGCGAGGAGCGAATGAGCAGACGTATTTGAGGAACTGGGATTTGGAGGTGGAGGGATCACCGACGATGCAAATGTTGATATCGCCACGGAGTTGCATGCCTTCAGGAGTGCTCTTGTGAACACCGGACATGAGTTGGAGGAGGAGGCCCTTCTTGACAACTTCGTGGCCATACACCATGGGTGCAATGGACCCCACGAGGCGAGAGTAAATATGGTCACCATGGACCATGGCACGCAGGTCCTCAATCTCAGAGGGATTCATGGAAGCTAGGACAGCAGCTTGGGCATCCTCAGTAGACTCGTTACCCTCGGCAGACGCGTTTTGTGTTAGGGCGTTCACAATATCAGCAACGCCGCCCGCGCCAGACTGGCCTGTTGAGGCTGTGTCAGGTGTGACCATACAGGCCAGGAAAGCAAGTCTGTAAGTAAGGTCTCTGACACCAAGAGCCTTTAGACCAGTGACACCATTGCCGCCAGCATCGGCACCACGGGGAGCGTTGCGATCATCACGGACGGCAGTTGGCCTCAAACCAGGAAGACCAAGTTGGCTGACGTCAGGGACGACGATCAGAGCACCAGTAAAGATGCACTTCTCACCAGCCTTTGCACGATCCACAATCTCACCACGGAGAATGACATCCATGGTACGAGGCATGCTGCCCGTCGGGATCTCTGAGCTGTTCTCCTGTATGCGCACCTTCTGCCAATCGACGAACGTGCTGTGTCGAATGTCCAGTTGCCATGCGAAGCGATTTTGGCAGTTCTGGTTGGGGCATTGTGTAGGTTCGGTGTAACGGAAGGTCTGCTCGATGTTGGGAATGACAGTTCTGCAACTCTCGCAGACAAAGGTCGCGAGGGACAACTCAGGCCGAACCTCTGAGGTTCTAGTGACTGTGCCAGAGATGGAGAGAAGTTGACCGATGTTCGCAGCGCGAAGAGCGCGTACGCGCGAGACGAGGGGAAGGTTATAGAAAGCGATGGAGAAGAGCTTATCGGTCTGCTGGTGCTCATTCTTGCGGTGCGAAGAGTCGCTTTGGCTAGCTGAGCCAAGTTGACTTGCAGCTGATGTAGATGCAGCGGTGGTCGGCTGGCGATGCTCACGGAAGTATTGTGGCTCGTACTTCTGAATCATGCGGTGCAGAGCAGCTGTGAGGAAGGGGAGGAAGCGGTAGTACTGGCGCATGACACCATCTGCGAGAGAACCGTTCTCCCAAGTTGCAAGGTGGCGCCAGTCGACGTAAAAGGTAGAGAGCTGGTAGGTACGCATACCCCTAATCTGAGCGACGTAATACTTGTCGGAGGTCATGGCACTGGAGCCAGGAGTCATTGCGAGAGCGTTGGATGTGTCTTCGACAAAGCTCTCGATGAATCCCTCGAAGTGCTCCTGGATGATCAGACCGATCTTATCCTCAACACGGGGGATAGGCCCGTTCGAGGCGCCTGGCCTCGAACTCCTGGGAACCTGATCATCTGCGAAACCGTCGGCATCGTCGTCGGGGTTCTCTGAGGGCGGGCCACGAGGGCGAACAGCTGAGGAGGAAGAGCCGGGAAAGCCTTGACGGCGAGGGGTTCGCGAAGGGGCGTCGGACATGAGATACCCGGCGTCGCTTGATGCCGCCATGGTGGGCGGTAGGTTGTAGTCAGTTGTTGTGCAAAGCCTCTGTGACTTGAATTATATCTGCAAAGAACGTAGAGGCGGATGCTGGGTGTAGGATGATTGCATACACTTGGGTTACAGACAAGTCGTGGTGGTGGTGATGCAGGGAGGAGACGGAAAGGGACGAAATTCGAAGCACGGAGACGCGACTTTCACGCGTCGAGGGGTCGAGGGAGAGGCGCGACTTTAATTGATTGCATGGCGCTAGGCGCGGTTGGGAGGTACCGCTGTTTGGGTGCACGCTTGGCGCAGACGGTATGTACCGTTGAGCATGGGTCCAACGACCAGTGAACCCAGGCGATTATTGTGCACATGTACTCCGTAGGTACAGCAGTGACACGAGGAAATGGTTATGATAAATTTGATTTGGGCTGAATAGCCGTTTCATTCATATGGTGTGCGCATGGCGCTCACCTAGCAGCAAGAAATTGCTCCTGACGCAAGACCTGAGAAGGTTTCTCCCGCTCAAGTTGGCTGCATGCACACAGCGTTTTGGAGACTCCTATGTCCGTAATATTCTTGTGAAGGATGGCCTTATGTTCCTGCATGGCATGAAGAAGCACGCGGATAGGCCATGAGACTATCTGCAGTCAGAGATTGGACTCATAGCAGAATCTTTGCTGTGTCGTGCCTTCAGGAAGACTACCGATCCTCTTGTCGCATAATCATGAGTTGCTTCTTTCGTGCCAGACCTCACTTGTTGTCTGATCCGGCGTTGTTGGCTGTATATGAGTGAATCTGTACAATAAGAGTCAGCAAACGGAGGACTCGCCATGCTCAAGTGTTGTTATTCTCTTACCTTTTCGGAAACCTGTAGCCATTCCTCGATACTCCTCACGTACGGGTCTCCTGTCGCATCTGCCACCGCCTCGTGTCCCCAGACAACCATCTCATCAAACTCTGCCGTGACCTTCATAGTCCCTGTGTCCGGCCCAGGCTCCTCCGCTTCGAGGTCGATCACATTCTCCTCTGTTTCTGTGGGCTTCTTGGCGTCGCTGGGATCGTCTCGTCGCTGAAGAACAACGCCGCGGCACTGCTCTGGAAGTTTCACCGTCTTGCCTTGCAATTTTCTGCCGCGGAAATAGGCTGTTCGGGAGTCGTCTGAGATCCCGGATTGGTCAGCTAATATGTGCCTTCTTTCTTCTCATGGATGTGTTTGGGTTGGCTCACCTTCACCTTGAGTTGGCGTCCAGAAAGATTCTATTGGGTCAACGGGGCCGTCGTGGTCAATGCGCGCTGGCAGGATATTGGCGATTGACTTGGCCTTGTTATCGCGGTCATCGTGTATTGACAAAATTGGTTGTGACATTGTGATGAATGGCTAGTTGTGTCGAGTTGTGTCAGAGCTTGACTTGGGTTCGACGGTTTGCTGGAGCGCTGGTCGAGGGAGACGCGACGGGCGCGTTGAGTGGTTCCCAAATTAGGTTGCCAATGCAAGTTCAATACCCTGCACACTGGCTCAAAACTTCATCCTGGCCTGATCTTCTTTTTGCAATGTCAATATTATCTTCGCAGATATTCAGAGAGAATATGCCGTATTTCCTTCAATTGTTTCGGTGTGTCCATCTACTGCTATCGGGTCGGTCCGGTGATGTTGTAACAGTGACGAGAGGCTTCAACATCGGACACTTACTACTACTATATCTTACTCCGCATTTGTTGCTGGCATACAAGCTATCATGGATGATAGTCTACGACTCCACGCAACAGTTCTAGGCAAATATTGCAGAACGCCAACTGCACTACCCTTTTACCTCGAGAGTTTTCTCATGGTGATTCAATCTCATGCTGAAGTTGCGTCACTTCTTCCACCTCTCACAAGACTACAATCTCAGGTGTTCTTGATTTCAGGCAACCCTTTCATTTGCTCATTGCTTCTAACTGATCAGTGTAATCAATGTCCTTGTCGGGGGCGGGACGAAGCGGCAGAGGCTGAAGCTCTTCTCAGCGAGCGCGCCACTGGAACTCTTCTGAGGGTCATATTGCTCATTGCCTCGATCATTTCTCGCGTGGTGCTTCCACCTTCAAATATTTCCTTCTCAAGCCATCTCTCGAAGCTGGAGCCGCTATACGCATCTCAGCACAAGCGGGCTCTCCAGTACTCCGGGTCATTGAATGCCTGCAAGGCGTAGGGCGAGAACCAAGCCAGCCCTCAACTCCCTGGCAAACTTAAAGACGATCAGATCCTGAATATGGCAGACCTGACCAGGAAAGCCGTGATCCGTACTTCTCCAACTTCACCGTCTGCGACCGTCAGGCGTCTATATGCGCCTGATTCCAAGACAGGGTGTATTGCCGCCACACCCTTGCGATGCCGAGATAATGAGTTTCAAATTCGAAGCCCGCATATCTGATAGACGCCGTGCAACGACTCTGGAGCAGGAGTAGTCAAGGCTGTATGGTAGGCGATGATGATGTAGATAGGGGACTCAGCCGCTAGACGGGATATGCATCGTGTCTTTGTTGTACAATAACTGTACACAAGTAGGCACCTGTCCTGTGTCGTGACCAAGTGAGACGATGTGGGCATCCTGCTCACGAAGCTCCGTGCTCAACCCTTCTTCTTTCCTTTCTTCCCCTTCCCACCCCCGGTCACTGGTTTCGGTGCATACCGATTCGCATGATCGACATCAAAAGCACTTTTATGCTTCCGGAACAATAGCATCGTGACCCTTGCATCCTCAACACTTGAATGTGCGCCTTCCTGAATCTCCAAGTTCAGAAGCTCCCGTGCAAGGTTCCTGAGCGCCGGCTTCCTGCTATTGCCAAGTTTTTTGAACGCTTGATGCCGCGCTGTGTCACGAATATCCCGTATCGGATGACTGAGTTTGAGTGCATCAAGGTCATGCTTGATATCGTGCCCTACTACGATTCTATCCTTCATAAGTTCGGCGACTGTTCGTTGGACCTCTTCAAAGTCTCGCGCAAACCGCATCTCTTTGATGCTGACGCCGCTCCATTTGGTGCGCCAGTCGGTGACGCGCTCTCGTTGCTTGACGTATGAATCGTAGATTTGGCGGCCGTGGAAGTCGACAATGCTCACTCTTGCCAGGGAAGACTCGTGAGCTCCAGGGCCAACTCCCACCATTTCGCAGTCAATGGCGATGTACTTTCCGATGTCGATGCCCTCAGTGAGTCCATGATTCACTTTGTCCTTGTCGACTGACTTCATCATTGAGTTTCCCTTAAGACCAAGTCCGTAAGCCTCAGCCAGGGCTTCAGCCGAGACGTCGTTGTCTTCTGCCCATAGTGCCAGTGAGGGTGTAGGACCATAACTTGGTCCGTCGGCTATCTTTGAGCTGTGTACTGCACCCATTGTCTTTCCAGCCTTTTGCGACTTCGATTTTGTCTTAGAGTCGAATTGAACCTTTGCTTTTGGAACGGGCGCTCTGGTGATCTTGCGTTTCTTCGCCGTTGAAGGCTCTGCCTCTTCAGCTTTGCGCTTTGGTGTAGGACTGGCGGATCCCTCAGACTTCAACTTTGCCTGCAGCTTCTTCCAGTTGGAAGATAGTTCCGCCATGGTCATAACATCCCGCAGACTCTTTTTTACTTGTTGTTTCGTGGTAATACGGTGGTATGAGAATGAGGATCGCTGCTTTTCATAAGCAGTCCACACTGGCAGCATTTGATGTAGAAGTCGTTGTAACCGATTTATGCATTTACCGGGCTCAATGCACATCCAGCGACACCGCCTTCATGGGTTTGAATTCTGCCGCCGACTTTCCTACAACTTCATTAACGCGTTCCATCAACTTTCAGCGCGCCATCAACTTCCAGCGCGCCGCCATCGACTTTCATCATGGGAGGCACTCCAGCTGGCGATGCCGCCGTCGGCTCAGACACTCCTCGCCAGAAGAGCCTTGCGACAGCCGACACGATCATCAAAGGGTGCATCGCCTGGGTCGAGAAGAATGGCCAGCCGCGCCGTGCCGAGATTTTAAGTATTCGGGACATGAAGAGCGGCGTGCGACAGTTCTACTGCAATTTCGATAACTTTAACAAACGACTTGACGAATGGGTGCCTTCCGACCGTGTGGACTTCACGCGCGAGGTTGAGTGGCCCAACCCAGAGAAAGAGAAGCCCAAGGAAAACAAGAAGAAGGCACCGCCTGTCGCAAAGAAGTCTGTTCCCAAAAAGGGCCAAAAGAGACCGTCAAATAAGCGCGATACTTCAGTTTTGTCTGAGGCGGCGACTCCTCATCCATGGACAGGTGTGTATACCTGTTACCCTCTGACGCTCATCGTGAAGCTCACATGACTATAGAATTTGTCGAAAATCAGGAACGGCGCAAGTCCGCTTCGGTCGGTCCTGAAAGCGAAACGCCTGCGCGCGGAAGCGTCGAACCAAGTCAGACACCCGGCGGAGCCGAAGAGCCCGAAGGCGAGGATAAGGAAAATGATGTGAAGAAGGAAAGTCTTGCGTTTAGCCGCGAAGACGAGATCGAGAAGCTGCGGACGTCTGGATCCATGACGCAGAACCCAACTGAAGTCTCACGTATCCGAAATATTTCCAAAGTTCAAATGGGAACATTCGACCTGTTCCCATGGTACTTTGCGCCATACCCTGAATCATTCAACCAGGAGGAGGTTATCTTCCTTTGCGAGTTCTGTCTCAGCTACTACGGCGATGAGTTCTCTTTCCAACGACATAGGCGGAAGTGTTCATTACAACACCCACCTGGCAATGAGATTTACCGAGACGACGTTATTTCCTTCTTTGAAATTGACGGAAGACGACAGAGGACATGGTGCCGCAACCTGTGTCTGTTATCCAAGATGTTCCTCGATCACAAGACGCTTTACTACGATGTTGACCCTTTCCTCTTCTACGTCATGTGCACGAGATCCGATAAGGGATTCCATGTGGTAGGATATTTCTCAAAGGAGAAGGAGAGTGCAGATGGTTACAACGTTGCTTGTATTCTGACGCTCCCACAATACCAGCGCAAAGGCTACGGTCGTCTACTCATTCAGTTCTCGTATGAGCTGTCAAGGATAGAAGGCAAACTCGGGTCTCCTGAGAAACCTCTGTCTGATCTGGGTCTGCTCAGCTACCGTCAATACTGGTCAGAAAATATCATCGATGTGCTGCTGGGCTACCATGAGCGAGGCGAGAAGGTGACGATCGAAGCCATTTCAACGGCGTTGGCAATGACGACACAGGATGTCGAACACACGCTGCAGGCGTTGAAGATGCAGATCTATCACAAGAGCGACCACAAAATTGTGATCCCAGAAAAATTGGTGCAGCAACGGGAAAAACAATTGAAGAAGACACGCCGGCAGATCGATCCGGAAAAGATCCAGTGGAAGCCCCCAGTATTTACGGCTTCGAGCAGGACCTGGGGTTGGTAAGCGGACTCCCGAACAGGGGAGTGGACTTGCGAAGATGTATACACGGCATTTATGAAAATGATGATACCCCTTTTGAACTTCAAAACGATGCTTGCCTCTACTTGATTTCTCGCGTCCAGCTGCAATGTGATTCTGTCCATGGGTAGTAAGAGCCTCGAGTGCTTGCTGGATCTATAGTAAAGAACCAAGCTAATATTTAGAATCCCTGGGTGGTGTACAGCGTAGACGATGTACTATCTATAGTGGCAGATGCATGAAGGGAGGGACGGGCGCGTGGAGGAGCTATGATAGACTAGTGACGCGCGTGGTTAGGAACAGGGGCCCCTGTCGTGTCGTACCCCAGGTCCGATGAACCCTCCAAACTGTACGGATACTGTGGTCGACCATCCCTTCAACCTTCAACCTTCGCCCTCCATCCTAACTTTCCTGGCATTTATCTGTTCTCTTCCTGTCTATGTCCCCCAGCACGCATTAACACTCGAACAACGTCCTCTTTCTCGCCAGATTAGTCAGCAAATCAGTTCAACCGTTGCCCTGCACACGATGCTCCTCGGCGCATCTTCCCTGGGCCTGCTGGCTCTCGGGCTCCAGGTCGCCATCGCCGAGGATGGCCAAATTCCGATGGGGGAGGACTTGTCGGCAGCGTGTCCCGAATACACTCAATACTCACTGCATCCTCAGTAAGCATTGCGATGTTTCTCTTCTTCATCTCACATGCAGCCTAACATCAGCCAACAGTCCTCCATTTACAGAAGGCCGCTACGGCCTCCCCTTCCAACGACCTGACCCTCGCTGTCGAACCTTTCGCTCTGACGAGATCGAACGCGTGATTCAAGATGTCACATCCCGTATGAAAGACCCAGACATGGCTCGCCTTTTCGAAAACACCTTCCCATCCACAACCGACACGACCGTCAAATTCCACACCTCTGGCGCAAAAGACACAGGCATCTTCAACATAGGCAGTTTTCGAAGTTCATGGGACTCTGGCGCTTGGCAGGGACCGCAGTCATTCATCATCACCGGCGACATCATAGCAGAGTGGCTGCGTGATTCAACAAACCAGCTGCGTCCATACCAAGGTCTCGCGAACAAGGACCCCAACATCAAGTTGTTGCTCCTCGGCGCCATCAACACTCAGTCCGAGTATATCATCCAATCACCATACTGCAATGCTTTTCAACCACCGCCGATTGCTGAACTGTCACTTTCGAATAACCATCAGGAAGATAACGTCCATCCTGCATACGAACCGACAGTAGTGTTCGAGTGCAAGTACGAGCTAGACTCGCTTGCGCATTTCCTCGCGTTGGGCAATGACTTTTACGAGCACACCAAGAGCACGGACTTCGTGAATAAGAGATGGCTCCTGGCTGTTGAGACATTGCTTCAGGTGCTGGAGGAGCAGTCAAAGCCCACTTTCGACCCTGAGACGGGAGCCTTCATGCGTAATTACTACACCTTCCAGCGCAAGACCAACACCGGCACGGAAACCCTGCCATTGGGAGGTGTAGGCAACCCTCTAAACAGTGGCACGGGTCTCGTGCGCTCAGCCTTCCGGCCGAGTGATGACTCTACCATCCTGGGGTTCTTCATCCCTGCCAACGCCATGATGTCCGCAGAGCTCCTTCGCGCGTCTGCTATGCTTGAAGCAGCAGGTAAGGCCGAGCTGTCCGCCACCCTCGCAAAATGGGGCAAGCAGCTTCGTGAGGGTGTACTTGAGCATGGTATCGTGCAACACAAGAAGTACGGGAAAGTATTCGCGTACGAGGTGGATGGGTACGGTTCTTCGATCATGATGGATGATGCGAATTACCCGTCATTGTTGGCCCTGCCACTGATGGGCTTTTGTGATGTGACGGATGAGGTGTACCAAAACACGAGGAAGATGATCCTGGAGAGGAACGGAAATCCATACTACCTCAAGGGTTCTGCATTCCAGGGTATTGGAGGTGAGCTTCCCTTTTCGTAGAGTTCCGATATTGGAGACCGCAGGACTGACACATTTACAGGTCCCCATATCGGACTGCGCAACGCCTGGCCAATGAGTCTCCTCATGCAAGCGCAAACAACAGATAACGATGAGGAGATCAGCCAATGCCTCGAGCTCGTACTTCGTTCATCAGAGCTGGGTCTCTTGCACGAGAGTATTGACGTTGATCGTGTTGCTCAGTACACCCGAAGCTGGTTCGCCTGGGCGAACGGGGTATTCGCGACAACAGTGTTGGACTTGGCAAAGAGGAAGCCACACCTCATATTCAAGGAGGGAGAGAAGGCGTATCACATTTGAGCCAATAAATGACCCTGAGAAATAGAGTGTGTTGTCCATAGCTAGCTGGATGAGGTGTATCCATCGCACGATTGTGCAATACGGACACCCGGACCCAGGATGCCCCCAAATCAGCGTCTAGAAGATAGATGGAGCTCTCATGAATTAATGCCATTCAAGTATCCTGTCACCTCGAATCGATGTGCCATCGAGTCCAGAGCTAGGAGCTTGTGTGGAGAACGCCTCGTCCTCGAGCCTTTCTTCCCTTGTCATCGCCTGGAGTTCATCCTACGAATCCAACCCCACACTTTGCCCCTCCACCCTCCGTCCCTCATCATCGTCACCAACGACGTCTCCCGTCTGTCATCTGTCGCTGCTTTTCATATCATCAAATTAAGACACCACTCCTTCAACTCCTGAACCCCATACCATAATCACCACCTCTATAACCAAACACATTACCTCAATCTCATGCGCGTCGACCACCTCTCCATCTATCAACACCGGCCGTTCACCTCATCATCCCCGTCAACCATGTCACCACCACAACCCGCAAAGCATCTCATCAACCTCATCCGTGGTTGGCCCTCCCCTTCCCTCCACCCAACAGCCCTTCTCTCCTCTGCCGCCCAGACCATTCTCTCCAACCCAGAAACTTCCGTCCCGGCGCTTCAATACGGCCCGGACCACGGCTACTTTCCCCTTCGTGAGGCACTGGCGACATGGCTCACAAAGCATTATCACGGGTCTGATTCGAAGATCCAACCTGATGCGGAGAGGATTTGCATCACTGGAGGAGCGAGTCAGAATCTTGCGAACATCCTGGCGAGCTTTACGGACCCGGTGGTGACGAGAAGGATTTGGATGGTGGCGCCTTGTTACCACCTAGCGTGTAATATCTTTGAGGATGCTGGGTTTCAGGGACGGCTGAGAGCTATCCCCGAGGATGAGGATGGCATTGATGTTGATATCCTAGAGAAGAAGATCAGTGCCCTTGAGAAGGAAGAGCATGACTCAAAACCCGAGTTGAAGGTAAGCTTCATACAACTACATACGACCCCCTTGAAAGGAATAACGCGCTGACATACATTTCAAAAGCCCTTCAAGGACCCCGGCCCAAACAGAAAGCACTACAAACACATCATCTACCTCGTCGCAACCTGCGCCAACCCCTCCGGGAAAACCCTCCCTCTCCACCGCCGTGAGGCCCTCGTCAAGCTCGCCCGTCGCCACAACGCCCTGCTCATCAGCGACGATGTCTACGACTTTCTCCAATGGCCCATCACCTCACCTTCTGCCCCTTCCACTACTCTCACACTCGGTGACAGCCGCATCCCTCGCCTTCCCCGGCTTTCAGACATAGATCGCTCCATCGGCCTTCCCTCGACAGGCGACGCCCGCTTCGGGTACGCCATCAGTAACGGGTCATTTAGTAAAGTCGCGGGCCCCGGTGTCCGAACAGGATGGGTAGAGGGATCGCCTGCCTTTTCGAATGGGTTGAGTCAGACTGGAGCAACGAGGTCTGGCGGAGCGCCCAGTCAACTCTGCGCAGCGATGATGAGTGAACTTGTCGCCAGTGGGGCTTTATCGGAATTCCTGGAGAACACTACACGGCCAGCGCTGCAGCATCGTCACGCGCTCATGATGGCTGCTATCGAGAAGTACATCTCGCCCATTGCAAACGTAAAGATCCAAAACACCAGTCTCGGGGAGGCAGACATCTACGGTGGCTACTTCGTCTGGTTCTCCCTTCCGGAGGGATACTCTGCGAAGGAAGTTGCGGATAGAGCGCTGAAGGAGGAGAATCTGGTGGTGGCGCATGGGAATATGTTTGAGGTAAGGGGAGATGAGGCGAGTGCTGGGTTTGGGAGTGAAGTGAGGCTGTGTTTCTCCTGGGAGGAGGAGAAGGATATTGAGGAGGGAGTTCGACGATTGGGGGATGTGCTAAAAAGGATCAAGAATGGTGAGGCTTCGAGTGTGGAGGGATCCGGCTTCAGCGAGAACGCCGGCGTGTTTGTTTAGTTGAGACAAAAGGGGCTCATGATAAGATAGGGTTTATAAGATGCTAGTTGCATATATATAGTCATGGAAGCACCTCACTTCTTTCCGAAGAAAGACATGATGTTCCCTTGTCCTGTCTTCCCAGCTGTCTTCTTTGCCTTCGCGCCGGATGACGCTGGTGTGGGGTTGGGAGTCTGCTTCTTTGCTGGCGGGGGCTTGTCTTCTTCTGAAAAACTTTCCCAGCCTTCTTCGTTGATCGTGACTGGATACATGTTAGCTTGACCGGATCGTGCTTCGCAGACGAAGAAAGGGAGTCGGCGAGGGGTAAAACTTGCCCATGTAGCCCTGGTCATCCAGGATACGCTTCTTCTTCGTGACACGGCGCTTGCCTCTTCGTCGACCATCGCCGCTACTAGCCACCACCTCAGCCGGCTCAGGCTTCTTCTCTTCCACCGGTGCAGGCTCCGGTTCTGGCTCAGGCGCATCTTCCATCTCCTCATCCTCCTTCTCATCATCATCCTCCTCCTCTTCGTCATCCTCCTCCATCATCTTCTTCAACTGCTCCTCCCTCTCTTTCTTCGCCTTTCTCAACGACTCAGCCTCCTCCTTGGTCTTCTTCTTTGTAGCGGGTAGATCTGCTTCATCGGCCTCTCCATCATCGGACATGGCTGTGTCTTCTTCTGGCTTCTTCTTTGGTGCCGTTTTGGGCTTGTTCGCGGCTTTGGCGAAGGATTGCATGATGCCGCCGGAGGAACCGCGTTTAAGTGACGGCGCAGAGGGTTTGTTGGCACTGGAAGTGGGTGTTGAGTCCTTTGATGAGGATTCTGCTGCTTCTTGTTTAATCTTTGTTGCTTGAGTAGACTTCGCCGCTGGCGTTGGTTCCGCCTTCGCGGTCTTCGCTGAAGGTGCTTCTGTCTTGACAGGCTTGGAAGAGGTGCTTGGTGCAGCGAGCTTGGGCTTGCCGCTGCGATCCCGTCTTCTGACCTTGGGGTTGGTGATGGAACCATATTTGCGTGCTGCTTCAATTGGGTCTTCCTTCGTGGCATACTCTGCAACAGACCGGGAGAGGTCTGAGAGAAGGGACAGATCCTTTTGTGGGTGAGGTGCTAAGCTGTAGACATTGATAGATGTGATCTTCTCATACTCGTCCAAAATGGCTGCAAATTGTTAATTCGGCCGGGACATTCAGCGTTTTCCTTGGCACTCTCTGCTGACCTTTGAGAGACTCTTCAGCAACAAGAGTCAGAGTATCAGTGACAACATCTTCCGTTGCATCGTCATGTTCTGGCTGTGAACTTCCCATATCGACATCGCCATCTGTCTGAGTCTCCTGTGTCTTCTTCTGTCCATAAAGGAGGTAAGTGGCATGGATGGAATTCTCCTTCACCCCATTCTGGTATTGGAGGAAGTCATAGAGCATTCTGAGCATGATGTTAGTATGATCTCATCTCGAACTGACAAAAATTACATGGCTTACTCCTTGGCGGTGTTCACATGAACGTCAAGCGCTCTGCTGAGCAGGCGATATGTGATCTTAGAGAGTAAGTGGACGTTCTCAACGAAGCGCGGGTGACCCTAGGAAAGACGTACAGGCTGCTCATCGCTCAGAAGGCGATCGGCGAGAAACTTGCGATGTTCCTCCATTGTGAAACTATTTGGTCGACTCCGCCTCAATCTGGTCTCGTCGGTAAATCAATTTGTGAGATTTATGTTCGATGTCAAGGCTTTTGGCTGCCATGCACTTGGTTCTGAGGGAACGCGTCGGTTGACGCGCTCTCACGTGCCCGCCTCTTTAGTAGCCACCAGCGCTGCGAGAGTGGTAATGCATTTACCCGAGTCCATGCGCTTAACCCACTCAATGTCTTCACGTCATCATTTGTTCAGTCGCGTCTCCCGCAGGCGCATCAGAAAATCGCTGTGAAAGTCCGGAGTTGCCAACCCAGCGCTTCTGGTCGTCTTCAGCCCCGACAACCCCTTATTAATCTCGAGCACGATCTCGGCGCTTCCAGCTCTGCAAGTATGACTGATACAGACGTCCCAGACTCGACTGACTGGCTCTCAACGCCACTCAACGCCCTTGCCGCCGTCGAAGCCTCTCTACGCTGTCAGGTCTGCAAAGACTTCTATCGCACCCCGATGCTCACGTCCTGCTCTCACACATTCTGTTCGCTCTGCATTCGACGTGCGCTCTCGAATGATGGGAAATGCCCGCTGTGTCGCGCGGGGGAGCAGGAATTGAAACTGCGGAGCAATTGGTCCATGGAAGAAACTGTGGAGGCATTTATGAAGGCGAGGCCAGACGTGTTGAAGGAGGCCAGGCGGCGGGAGACGTCACCAAAGAGGAAAGCGAATGCGACAGATGGTCTCGCTAGAGAGGAGGATGCGCCAGCCAACAAGAGAGTGAGGACGTCAGCAAGGTTGAGCAAGAGCAGGGCAGAGGCACGAGCATCACAACCTGTAGAGGAAGAGGAGGAAATCTTTGAGGTCCCAGACGATAACGAGGCGGATGAGACTTACACTCCCGAGAACAGTAAGTTCACCGCGAAACCAAAGCATCTGGGTTGCAATCCACTAATCCACCACAGATGATGGCCTTGTCCCATGTCCAGTCTGTAACAACAAGATGAAAGAATGGCAGGTCTTCAAGCACCTGGAATCCTGCACCGGCCCTCCCTCGCCAAATACGAATAACAACAATACTTCTTCCGACCCTTCAACCTTCTCTACGCCTTTCCGCAAACCATCTACCACCACTCTCGATCGTCTCCCCGCCATAAACTACTCCATGCTCAAAGAGACTGCGCTCCGTCGCAAACTCTCCGAGCTCGGCATTTCTACCACAGGAACACGAGCATTACTTGAAAAGCGGCACAAAGAATGGATCACACTGTGGAACGCAAACTGCGATGCTGCGAAACCGAAGAAGAGGAGGGAGCTGTTGAAAGATTTGGAAGTGTGGGAGAAGACCCAGGGTGGCGGTGGCGGTAGTGCTGGAAGGGGAGGTGGGGTGATGGTGAAGGACAAAGAATTCGATGGGAGGGCGTGGGGGACTAAGCATGGGGATGAGTTCAGAGAGCTCATCGAGAGTGCACGAAGGAGTCGAGCCCAGGCTGCAGCTGGTGAGACGAAAGACAAGGTCGACCAAGAGCAGCAAGCAGAGGTCGAGGAGCCACAAGATGACGGTCCGCGAACAGATGTCATCCACGAGGTCCCATCATCATCATTTCTCGACGAGGACGATGAATTCGAACGGCAGACAGCCGAGGAGATGGACATGCAAGTGTCGTTACGTGACCTGGCGGCAGTCAAGAGGAAACGAAGGGGTAGTAATGACTGGGAGAATATTATCCCCATCGGATAAAAGATGTGGATTGGACATGATGATGAGATGAAACGGAGTACAGCATTGCATGGGACGAAGCATACCACGGCATCATGTATTACTCAAAGAGCATGGCGACATTCAGCTGAAGAAGCCTGAACTTCATCACAAGGAATTCTGCGAGATCATGAAATTGTATGATGATGCGGTTAGCATCCAGTTGGAAAGAAGCATGAGTTAGTCAACACAGCGTTCTGCTCCTCGATATATCGTGTTCAATTATACTATGATGGGTGCACGCTAATCCGAAACGCCATGATCATACACACATATTACCACACCCGCATCTCTCATTCCGCCCTCACAGCCTCTCTCTCCCTCTCGTCAATCGACAATTGTGCAATCCCCGTTTCTGTAGTCGGCGTAACCTCCCTCGGCACATCGGGCAACTCCGCCAACTTCCTCCTCTCCTCCGCCTCTTCCTTCTCCCTCTCTTCCCTCTCCAGAGCCTCCAGCTCCTCCCCAATCTCCTCGTCATCAACCACTCTGCCACCTTCACCGATCATCTCGGCCACCTCGTCCACATCAGCCATCTGGTCCCTCAGGCCGTCCATCACACCTTCGACCCTCTCCACGCCTCCGATTTGCTCGTTCAGACCCTTCAGAACACTTGTGCTTGACTCCATGACCTTCAGGATTTGCACCTGGTCACTTGCCTGTTCGATCTTGGCGGCGACAGCTTCGAGTTGGGAGAGTGTGTTGTACCGCGCTGAGAGGGATGCTTCGGCTTGTTTCTTGGACTTGAGCGCTGCGAGTGCAGGGACGCGTTGCTTGCGTGCGACGGCGGATTTGGCGGCTTGTTCTAGCTCTTCGGTGCGTTTGTTGAGGAGTTGGATCTGATGTTGTAGTCGCGCTGTGAGTTCCTTGATAGAAGCAATCGTGGAGTCTTCCTCCGTCACGCCGCCTTGTTCCCCTGCAGCTTTCACTTTAACGATCTTTCCATCGTACTCTACCAGACCCCTGTCTCTCGACAGAAACCTGAGAAGGACGTCGACGTCTTCTTCTCCCAGCCTTTGCTGCTCCCCGACCAGATCCGTGGCAAATTCCCTTCGGAACTGCTCTTTCGTGAAGATTCTCTCAAACTTTGAAGTCCGGCCCTCCAATCGCGCCTGGACCTCTTTGCCAGCCTTCTCAACGTTTTCCATGATCACGAACCTGCCCTTTGGCAGTTTATCCTCCCCCGTCCCCGGTCCCGTGACCCCCAGAGTCCTTAACGTCCAACCTACCATATTCCACGGGAGCTCTCCCCAGCCATGGTAGTAAATACTTCGCTGCGACTTCAGAAAGTCTTGGACCGGCACAAACCCCCTTTCAGCAACCGTCTCGCGCACCACGGTGCCCAGCGCCAACGGCTGACCGAACTGTCGGTTTTGCAATGAGCGAATCAGAGATGTGTCGAGATCGAGAATGAAGGGTGTGGAGGAAGACTTTGCGGGGAGGACGCCGGAGGAAGCGAGGAGGGAGAGCGCGTGGCGCCAGGCCGAGATGTTGGCGCGGTAGCCATCGGGGTTGAGAGTTTGTTGAGGGCGGAAGTCGGAGTAGAGGGCCGGTAAACGGGCTCTTTGATATTCGTTAGTGATCCGTATCTCGATTCCTGTATATTGTGACGGGTGATATACTTTCGGAAGTTTGGGTCGTGCTCGACCAAATAGTCTGCGAGCTCGCCCATGGCGCTAAAGGTCGCTTTTATGTCGTCCGGCCGTGTCACTTGCTACTGCCTCTGGAGTATATGGTGCAAACATGCAGGAAACAGAATCCAACAGACGACTTTCAAGTCGGAAGCGTTCACACGCTGATGCCGGGCGGTGAGGTTTGGCTGTAGTGAAGGTATCGGTGGTGGGGGGAGCTGTGTTGGTGGTTTGCGTGCCTTATCAGCGCGTCATTGCGTCTGCTTATCAGTTGACCTGCATCCCATGCTTGGAACAAAAGCCAACAAACTGATACATGACGAGGCTGAGACACGATCCCCTGATTTTGTTCTTCTAAACTTTCGAGCTTGCTTTGGATGCATGGATTCAAAGGCAACCATATCATTAGTAAAGCATTCCACCGAAGGGCATTGTGAACGCTCACGGCTTCCGCTGGACATTACAGACATAGCCATCTATAATCTCGGCCTTGTACATTACACATACTTCTACGACAGCGCTCAACCTTCTCTCTCTGTCTCATCAAACTCCATCTGCACCCCTCCAACCGTGGTATCATCGTTTCCCTCCGCTCCGTGCAGAGGCTTCGTTTCCAGCATCCCTCCTGCCCCAGCCACCAAGCTGACTCTTCTGGTTCGCATATCCGTCAATGCCTCGCTCTCCTCGTCTACCACATCACTGCTCCCCTCCCCATTTATTCCTTCCTCATCCTCATGCTGAGGCAAGTCCAATTTCTCGGACAATGTCCGTTGCAACTGTTCCAGGAGGCTATTAGCTGTCGTGAATTTGCTCATGCCGTGCCCATGAGGCAGAGAATCATATGTCTCGAGCGCCTGGTTTAGGCACCGTTGTGAAGGAATGTATTTCTCCTGTTGCAGCCATGCATCTGCAGCGAGGTAGCTCCAGAGTCCTGACTTCCGCGTCCGATTGCCCCAATTCCAGCTGCCGACTCCCTCCTTGCTGAGGTAACTAATCGCTAGTCGTTCCTTGAGTAGAGCATCACCGACAGTCCCGAGGAGTTTAGCATCAAGGAGCCTGACGCCAAGTCGACCCGCGCCATCAATATTGGCACCCCCCCGCAGACGCAGAAGCTCAACAGGAAGTAACATGCTTCGTACAGCGCCGTATGGTGACATGCATCGTGTGCTGTACGAGTATACCGCCGACTCAATGATCTGTTCCACCGCTTCGTATCTTGACTTGGACGATGCATACTGTGGCACCAGCAGCAAGCTCACTGCCGCCATCTCATCAGCCGCAGCTTGATACTTCCAAGCCTTCGCAGCCGCGAAGCCAGACCGGAGCAGCTCATACGTTGAATGTGCCAGCTTCCAATCCCGCAACATGAAGGCATAATCCGCCAGCTTTCGAAGAATTGCATCTGGAGCTTGTGCATGATAGAAGCCAGCGGGGTCATAGGCATCCTTAGCCCCGCTGCCGCCACCCAAGGATGAGCGTGATGAGCCGAATGGGAACCTCTTCGTAAGACTTGAGAAAGTTCCCGCAAGACCTTTCCTTTTTGAGGCCACTTGGTCATTCCATACCGATACATGACGCTCCATGGTGGGAATGATAGACTGGGTTACCATCTCGCGGATGAATGTTCTGATTGCTGTGGCGTCGGACTCAAAGATGTGCCGTGTCGGGTCCTCGAACTCCGCGTCATCCTCGCTCTTCTTAATCTCCGCCAACTCCTCGCCCGCCGTCATCCAATCACTCCTGGGCAGAGGGATACTGTCATCATCCGTTTCTATGCTCTGACTGCTTCGTAACCGCAGTAAATGGCAGTGAGGACCCAAATGTCGCTTCATCTGGTCGAAGAATCCCATAGATCTCGTGATATCATCATTCTCCTCATCGTGAATTAAAACATAGTAGCGAAGGTACTCTCCATCCACCCACGGCGGAAGCTTTCTGCTTCCCGAGTTTGTCTCCTCGTAGAGCCTCCTCAGCTCCTCGATGGGTGTCTCGTTCCGGGATGTAATAGCGACGACACAACAGACAGGATGGGCGAAAGTCTCGTGTGGCGCGATAGGGATGCCAGACAGCAGCCGGCGCAAATAGAGCGCATGATACGGTGATGAAGCCTCAACTTCTAGACCCTGCCGTGTGCTGATGCCGAAGTGTGGCCCATTCGCATACGACTCCTCCGCAAACGTCAGATGTCTCTCAACCAGACTTTCAACGTCTGCCAACACCTTGCGGTCCCTCGCTGCAGCACCTTGATTGCCGTTTGGCGTAGATAGTGCGGGACTAGGATGCTCGATATTGGTTCCCAACTGCGTGAAGCGGATAGAGAAGTCGTCGACCGGCCGGCTGATACCTGTGCTGTCCCGTATAGATACACGCCCTTGTACCCGCTCTCCAAACGGCCGCAGAAGCTCCCATAACCCTTGCTTGAAACCTTTCTCGCTCATCATGGCATCCGTGTCTTCCGAGGTGCATATAGTGACGTGGGGAACAAATGCTTTGAGTATTAAATTTAGCGGATCACTTGGGTTATCGCTTGCTGCCTCCCCCAACTCTCTGTCTGAGACAGTATCGAAGATACCTCCTCCTGAGAAGATTCGAGAAGGAGACCCCCTGCCAGCAGGTGACATAGATCGTGAGCCGGGCGGAGAGAGAGTTGAAGCATATAGAGAGGCGGCGGGATTCGCTCGACGGAACGGCAGGCTGGACTCAGAGTTGGACAAGGGCAAGGAAGGACCGCTGGCGCCGAGGTTGGGCTGAGTGATGTTCCTCAGCTTAGGTAGCCTAGCTGGAGCGCCTGATGCCGCTGTGGGCAGGGCCTGTATGGGAGACGACGGCGAGGCGTCATCGTCGACAGGCTGTGGCATGAATGCGGCTGGCGATCGTGTTCGGCGGGGGAGGGCGTCGGGAGAGGAGGAATCAGGGTGTCAGGTGTGGAGTGACCTGGCACAAGGAGAGATGGGAAGAGACAGTCCTTGGGATTGGCATGTCACCGGGAATAGCCAGATCGATTCCTTTGGTGAAGACAAGTCGTAGGGAAGGGCCCAAGTGCAGGTCACAGAGGAGGATAACGGAGGTGAGGTTGCTGGTGGTTGACGTCCCAAGTCACTACCCTGAGTGTTGGAATACGTGGGGTTTATGATAAATGTACCAGACACAACGGTTCAGCGCTGCCCCAAGCTCCTGCAGGGGTGGCAGCCACTGGAACACGCGCTTCTCAGCGGCTCCACGTGCCGAAGCTAAACGACATCATCGCCAACTTCAACTTCAGTTGTGTTTCTTTTCTTCAACTA
This sequence comes from Sarocladium strictum, assembly GCA_030435815.1. Lineage (NCBI taxonomy): Eukaryota > Fungi > Ascomycota > Sordariomycetes > Hypocreales > Sarocladiaceae > Sarocladium > Sarocladium strictum. Next base: position 3,937,008 of record JAPDFR010000003.1, on the reverse strand, counting down.
ACCTCCTCTGATCGACACTACGTTTCTCCCATCAACTATGCCGTCCGACCTCTCTAGCTACCTAGCCTCCCGCTATCTCGTCGCAGACCCAAAACCCTCCAAAAAGCGCAAGCGCAAACAAACTACTGCCGATCAAGGCCTTCTCATCAACGACGATGCGGACTCAGAATGGGGCACCAACACAGCCCAAAACGACGACAATAACGAGGATGGCCCGCTCATGGTCTCTGGTACCACTTCTTCAGAATTTCGAAAAGCGAAAAAGAACAACTGGAAGAGTTTGGGAAGCGGGAAGAATGCATCAGCAACCACAGCAGACGACAGCGCCTCAGCAGATGCAATCCTTGCGTCCGCAGCGGCAGAAACCAGAGCGGCGGGCGGCTCTGCCGACGACGATACCCCCGTGATTGAAGATGATCCCAGTGTCGTGAAAATGAGCGACGGCACTCACGCAGGCCTCCAATCCGCGGCATCGGTCGCTGCCCAGCTTGCCCGTCGCGAACGCGAAGAACGAGCCGACTTTGAGCGCCACCGGAAATCTGCAAAGGAGGAAGAGACTGTATACCGAGATGCTACCGGCCGTCGGATAGACATCTCCATGAAGCGTGCAGAGGCGAGGAAGGCAGCAGCAGAGGCAGAGGAGAAGGAGAGACTGAGGAAGGAGGAGTTGAAGGGCGACGTGCAAATGGAAGAAGCGAGAAAGAGGAGAGAAGCCTTAGAAGATGCGAAGTTGATGGGTGTGGCGAGAGGTGTGGATGATCTGGAGATGAACAAGGAATTGAAGGAAAAGGAGAGGTGGAACGATCCAATGATGCAATTCCTAAGTGAGAAGAAGGATGCGGGAGGGAAGATGAGGGCAAAAAAGGGGAAACCGACGTATGCTGGTGCAGCACCTCCGAACCGGTATGGTATCAAGCCTGGCTATCGATGGGATGGAGTGGATAGGGGCAACGGGTTTGAAGCCGAGAGGTTCAGGGCGTTGAACAGAAGGGAGATGAACAAGGATCTCAATTATTCATGGCAGATGGACGAGTAGATGAAACCAGGCGACCATGCTCGCTCGCGGTGGAGGACAGATGAATAGATACCCCAGAAGTCGCACATACTCATCTTCACGAGGCACCATGAGCAAGAAGACAAACTAGTTGGGAACACGTGTGGAAGCATAGGATGTACAGCTCTGATGAGCCGCCTGATCATAGCCTTCCTGGCATCGATTGTCTATCGTATCACTTTCAAACCCCCATAAACTAGTGCACACGTTCTCAAGCCCTTCAGGCTGGCGCGGGTGTCCCCGTCCTAGGAGTTCCATCAGGGCTGGCCGCATTATTTCTTCGGTACAGCTTGCCACCCGCTGCAACACACACCTCCTTGACCAATTTGATGAAGGCATCTCTTTCAGGCCCCTTCTTCTCAATCTCAGGGCGGCGAGCCTTAAATACACCCAACATCTCGCTGAGGGGGACGCCATCATCGCGCAAATGCGCCAAGATATCTGCCTTTGTGATGGGCCGTGGGCTACCAGGGGTTTGCAAAGAGTCTGCATATGATGGCAGTCAGTGTACTGTGCTCTAAGGACAGAGGAGACTGCTGGAGAAAACTTACCGGCTTGAGGAGGGTTGGGACTACCAGCCCTCGAAACCGTCGGGGTCCCGCGGTTGCTACCCACGAGTTTGATCTTCTTCTTCTTCGCACCGGCGCTGTCCGACATCTCCCCAGCTGTGGCTTCACCATCGCTACCAGAGCCGGCGCCCATGTTGATCTTTCTCTTGCCGATAGGCGCATTGCCAGGTACCGGCGTGCCAGCCCGACTTCCTCTCGCTGAGTTGACAGCAGCGGCAGAGGTTCCAACGGCGGTCTTCTTGACCTTGGCCTTCTTACGGACTGATTCATTTCCGCTTGACTCCGACACTGGAGACCCAGCACGCTTGAGGGACTTGACCTTCGCCTTCTTTGGAGTATTAGTTCCCTTGGAGCTGGACCCCGAAGCCTTGCCCTTTTCCTTATCCTCTGCGTTTTGTGAGGACTTGACGTCCTGTGGTTCCTTCTGCTCATTGGTCTCCTCTTTCTCCTCTTCCTCATGCTCAGATTCTGACTCGGACTACTTGATGTTAGAATATCTCCTCCGAAAAAAGCCGCCTTGCAGCAGGAAAAAACAAAGCTCACCGAACTCGTCCATGGCTTCTCATCCGTGTCGTCGCTGGCATACTGATCTTCGTTGTCGTGCTTGATCAGCTTCTTCTTTGTGGCTTTGCCATATGTTTGCCGTTCCAATTCCTCCTGTAGTTTCTCTTTCAACTCCTTCTCCAGTTCCTGCTCGTCACCTTCGCCGAAATTGTTCGCTCCAAGTTGCTCGCGTTTGATACGCTCGTTCGCCTCCTTTGTGTCTTCATCTTCTTGCCTCTCAAGTGTCGGCTGCTCATCATCATCTTGGAATTCATCACCAGACACGTCGAGATCGTCATGCTCCATCTTCTCTGCACGTGTGGCAGCTCGGAAGGTATCGCTCTCTGTCTTGATCATAGGGCCCTTCCCATAGAATGAGGCTCGCGTGCCTTGCACATCAGCTCGCTTGAGGACGTTATCCTCGTGTCTCTTCTGCCACCGCGGAATCAACATCTTCCTGTTCATTAGAGCCTCAGCCTGGTCGACAGTGTACGTTTGAAACGGCGGTTTCGACGTCATACGATACCACTTCTCCAGAGGAACCATGCGAAACACTGATGTGTCTATCATAAATGCAACCGTGGTTTCTGAAAGCGCTGAGATGTAGCTTCCAACCCAGACGTTCTTGCCATCAGCATCCTCGAGATGCCACGGCAAAGCTTCCTCGTAGCGAAGCTCAGATTCCTTCTTGGCAGCTTCCGTCTTAGGCGCTCGGTTGAAGATAATCTTCTCCTCCTTCGCCTTCTTCGGCTTCTTTGGCTGGATATCCTTGGTGACCGGTGCCATCTTGGCTTGGTCGATGGCTCGCTGAGCCTCCTTTTCGGCTTTGATCTGTGCGAGCCTGTCTTGTTCGTCCTGATCGACTGATTTAGGCTCTGGTTCCGGTTCGTCTTTGATGACGGCTCGTCCTGGAGGTGGCTGCCTGGCATCACGCCGGTGAAGTGTGACAGGTCGAGCGAACTCGTCTTGATCCGTAGGGTTGACATTCTTCTCAGACTTGGTCGGGACAAACTTGAGCATATGGTATCGAATGCCGTCCAGCAATGCTTTCTTCGTCGTCATTATCGGGATATCAGAGTAGCCTGGTGGAGCTGGATCTAGCCACCCGCCATTCTGTCTTCGCCGCTCAGCGACATCCTCTCTTGAGCCTAGTTTTGACTTTGAAGAAGTCGCTGCCGGCTTGCCTTGTGTTAGATGGGGCGGCTTCTGGCCTGGCTTGCGTGAGACGAGGGGATTGGGACGGCCTCGCGGCCTCATGGGCCGAAGCGGGTTGGCCCTTTTGCTGGCCGGCGGCGGCGGTCGCGGGCCATTTCCGTTAGTCGCAGGCGGTGCGGCGTTGTTATCAGACATGGCGCCAGAGTCTGAACACTTTGATGGTGGTACAAGGTGAGCAAGTGCGCGGGTGTCGGTACGGCTTGGGTGGCCGTTCGTAAACCAAGCTCCGGAACCGAGTCTGCGACGTCAGAACGTCGAGCAGCGCCCAAGGCGCGCGTGCGGTTAAGGAAAACGAAAGACAGACTCCTCAGAGCAAGGAAATTATTGATGAGATCTAAGACAGAGCTGCTGATGGCGCCTGTGAAAGTCGTAATAATGTTGCAGGCCGAACGAAGCGAATGTGACGAAGGATGACTTGGAAGCTGGAGTTCCAAGGTGGCACCGTGAAAGAGCAGCGCGAGCGTGAGGGAGCTAGCAAAGCCACAGTCAAGCCACAGCTAGTCACTGAGCACGGTTCGAGGCCACACGCAACTCGGGTATTGCTGTGCACGACAGAGGTGGCACTAGACGAAGCAAGATGAATGTCAAAAACTCGCGAACCAAGTCAGGTTATATCGTTATCGGCCACAAAGAACGAGGAAGCGAGAATGCTCCCTCCTGTTAAGGGAGGCGATTTGACCCTCCCTACGCGCCTTGACCACTGTTGTGTCTTTGATGAGGCTGTAAGTACCTAGCAGCCACAGTGCGGCGTATTCACAGTGCAAAGACCTGGCTGCAATGTGAGGCCCCACATCAGGCATCACCTGCAGCGCCTTGTGCAACCCACCGTGTGGGTATCTTTCCGTTCCCAGCGACGTTCTCATCAGAAGTACAGTGCTCAAGATCGTTCCTGCAGCACAAATGCCCTACTCGCACTGTATAACGATCGTCACGTAGCTTAGCTTCCAAGCTGGATCCCAACGCCTCTCTCGAACACTGTCTGCCTTCCCTTCTGCCCAATAAGCACGCATCGCAGCTTCTATTCGGCTTTCACAGAGCAACATTCGCCTCATGGCTGCACTCTTCACGTCAGAAAATAAACACGCACTGATACACGTGCACTTCATTTCACCATTGGCTGATCCATGAGCTTGGGCTACGCCATTCCTGTTGCACTACACGCAGAATCTATTTCAAGAACAGCTCTTCAGTGCCTGCTCCTTCAAGATCACGAAGGCTCTAACCGCACGGTCAAATTTTGATTACTCTTTTGGCAAAACTGGACATCAAAGGATTTCTCTTTAGCTGCCGACGCTATCCTTGAGCTTCCGATCCTACTCCCTTGAGCGCTTGGACCACCAGTTAGTTGATGAGTTCCTATTGTTGCTACTGTTGACCTTACTCTCGGGACCACCATTCCAACACTGTCCCAATTGAACAACCTAGGCAACCTTGTGTGAGCTTCTGAGATGAACAGCTCAGACCAGCCTGGGCTGGGTCGCCCGCCGCCAGGACTTGAGGAGCGTCTACACAACCTCCTCATCTCGAACAACTTCAACGGACAGCCACTGCCTCAGCAAGAATTTTCAGCCAATGAAAATGATGGGAATTCTAGGTCGGAACAGATCCTGGGGCAGGTCAGTGGCGGCGGTGCTACTGTGGCTGCCAGAGGTGGTGGCAAGAAACGTCCGAATCAGGCTCAACGACGCCAGATGAATGCTGAGCTGTCCTTGGTTGTCGACACGAGAGCTATTGAGCCTCCCCTTCATCAGCAACACTTCCAGGGCCACAGGGGAGGATATGGACACAACGTAAGTGGCACACCGTTTGCCGCACAGAGGGATATGATAGCTCAAAGTCGCCAGACTCATGGACACCAGCAACAGCAGTGGAGATCTGCCGAGTCATCCCAAGAACAGCATATTCGATGGAACCAAGGCCATCAGAATCAATCTGGCTACCACCAGCCTCGTCATCAACAGCATGATCAGTCGTTCCGCAGACACCAAGGCCACCCCCAGAACTTTCGGCAAGGGCAAGGTTATCAAGGTCAACCACACCAACACCAACAATTCGCCGTTCGGCCGGAGGAAATCACCGCTCAATCCGCTTTGCTGGAGGAACTCTGTTTCAAGCATGTCACTGGCTCAGAAATAGAATTGTCCGAGATTGCTGAAAAGGAGGCATTCAGGCAGCGTATTGAACATCTCAGTAGAGAGGTCATTACCAGGCACGAGGTCGGCGACAACGCAAACAGCCACTTTCCTCCCTTATCCGTCGAGCTGAAGTGTTTTGGAAGTCTCTCGTCAGGTTTCGCGACTAAAGCATCAGACATGGATCTCGGTCTCGTAACTCCCTATTCTCCTCTGCAGCCAGATGAGCCTGATTCGCCGATTCCTAGACTTCTGGAAAAGGCATTACTGAATGTTGGCCTTGGAGCACGACTTCTGACGAAAACCAGAGTTCCAATCATCAAGCTCTGCGAGCGACCGCCGCCCTCACTGCTCGAAGACCTCTTAGCAGAAAGGGAGAAATGGGAGACAGGCGGTGGCAAAGAACAACAAGATGCGCAGGACGATACAAATGCCGGCGACAACCATGCGTCAGCAGAGGAAGATGATGATCGTGAACCCCAGGAATCTGAAGAAGAGGTTGCGCCAGAATTCTACTTTGATGTGCCGACTAAGGACGGTGGGCCGCCTAAACGCATGTGGCTCAAGCAGAGTCGCAACCAAACGCTCGCAAATTATCACGGGACCGCCAAACGGGTATTGCGAAAGGCCGGGGGACGAGATGTCACCCTTGGCAATTATCGAGAACTGTCTGATTTCGAGTGGGACATCCTCAACTGCATTTGCAAGGCTTTTGTGCGAGGACTTGAAGATGCTAGGCTGCGTGATCAGCTCAGTAAGTGGCCGTCCTTGTCATTCGACGCCGCGGCTGGCACTCCCTATCGTTACTCTCTCATGGCTGTAGCTACACAAGTCGAAGGAGAGCAGCTTCTCCAACAGTGGGATCAGAAGATTGCATCGGAGCATATGTCTTTAAAGCCTCGCGCTGGTCACGCTGTTTTGCAGTGGAATCAACTCCGCTTAAGGGAGACGTACGGCATAGACCCGCTTGCCTGGGCAAAAGAAATCCAGCTCGCTCTGGATAGAATAAAGAAGCTTCCGTCTGTGCAGCTCATCACTCTCGAACAGCAGCCGCACGAGTTGCCTACGGCATATTATACGCGTGCGAAGAGCGTGATCCGAGTCCTAGCGGAACACAATCAGGAACCCGCGGAAGTTATGATGACTCAGTACATTGCCGGAATACAGCCAAGCAGTATTCGCAAAGCTGTTATGATTGCATACCAAGATTCATCTTACACCATGGACATGGCAGCACTCAGTCGGCGCCACAAGGCTCTTCACCTCGCTGCAAAATTCGAGCAAGCTCTTACAAAGAATCTTTATCCAGAAGAGCAAGTCCCAGACATCACTACCTACGTCGAACTTCTACGGCAGCCGATGGTCAACATCAGCACTGACCCTACTGCTCCAAACTGGGTTGTCCCTATTGGTTCAGAGAATGCCGCTCTCATCGCCCGTGTTCAGACTCTCAAAGACCCTCATGCCTTTGCGGTCAACCAGCCCAAAGATCGCTACAAGGATAAATTGGAATTTCCCAAGACTGGAGTTGGCGCACAATGCGATATCAACTTCTCAGCCCACCTTGCTCTCCAGAATACGCTTCTCCTCCGCTGCTACTCTCACACCGACCCTCGTGTCCGGCCTATGGTTCTTTTCATTAAGCACTGGGCGAAGGTTCGTGGCATCAACTCAGGATATCGTGGTACTCTGAGCAGCTACGGGTATGTTCTCATGGTTTTGCACTACCTTGTGAACGTCGCTAGACCGTTTGTTTGCCCGAATTTGCAACAACTCGCGCCACCACCTCCCGCCAACGCCACACCAAGTGAGCTTGAAGGCACCTACCAATGCCGTGGCTACGACGTGCGTTTCTGGCGCAATGAGGAAGAGATTCTTCACCTTGCACGTGCTAATCAGCTCACGCACAACAAGGACCCAATCGGACACCTGCTGCGTGGGTTCTTTGAGTATTACGCGCAGACTGGCATGATGAGCGATGGATCTGGTCGTGGTTTCGACTGGGGACGAGATGTCCTCAGCTTGCGCACACCTGGAGGCCTGCTATCGAAGCAAGAAAAGGGATGGACTGGGGCGAAGACAACGGTAGAAGTTCGTGGTCCTGCTCATGGCCCCAAGTCGAGCGTTGATGTGACTACGCCATCGTCACCTCTCACGCCCCAACCATCAATGAATCCGTCTGTCGTAACCGACACTACTGTGACAAACAAGAACGCAGCGGGAGGAGAGGTCAAGGAAGTTCGACATCGCTACCTTTTCGCAATCGAAGATCCGTTCGAGTTGGAACACAATGTTGCGCGAACGGTCACGCATAATGGTATCGTGTCAATTCGAGACGAGTTCCGCCGTGCGTGGCGCCTCCTTCGGGCCGCAGGACAAGGGGTCATTCAAGAAGACCTTTTGAAGGACGTCAGTGCAGTTGACGAAGGTGGCAAGAGTCCTTTCCTAGCAATGCTTGACGACATTCATGGCTTGTCTGGCGCAGAGCTAGGATCACGGCCGTGAAGTTAGGCTTCTCCGATGTTTGAAATGAATTGATGATGCAAGTGTTAATGGCTGGTATGGACGAGATATGTTGCATGGCTATTTGCTGCATCACAGGCAGGCTTTGGACTCCAAACAATGCCCTGACGATTGGATCCTATGGGCAGCTTTGACGGCCTCACATGTATTGTACGTTTGCATGGATAATTTCTATTTATCATTGATCATCTGACAAGAGATCGAACAAATTATTAGTTCTCCGCCCTATCTGAGGGTTTGCATTGGCTTTGCCGGCCTTCCCTCTTTCGGCTTCCTCTTCGATGTCCTTGATAGTATCAGGGCCCTCCCCTTCCAGCCCCAACATCTCATCCAGTCGTGCTCTCAAAGCTTCCACCAAGCCATTGTCCTTGAAATGCCTCGAAACAGTGGCAATGTCAGGAAATGCTGTCAGAGCTGGCAAGATCAACGAAATATGCTCGCTCAACTCCACCGCCCCGGCCGGTAGCTCATTCACAGCGGTGGGTGGGAGAGCGCGGAAGATTTGATCGACCAGACGTAGAGAATACAGAGTGGCTAGGAAGTGAGCCGAGACGTGGGCCAGCTCCCAACTGTGCAGCTTTGAATTGCGAGATGGTCTTTCTGGATTACGAAGCATCTCCAACACACATGACCGTTTCTCAGTCTTGAGGTGGTCCTGAACATCGATTGCCAAGCACGCAAGCAGCCATGCAGGCTCACTCTCTGATCTCGTGTAGCGCGCACAGCGCTTGAGAAGGGTAAGTAGTTCGTCCAAGAACAATCTAGCGTTGCGCTTCGAGAGCTTGCTGCTTGTGCCCTTGTGTTGCGCAACGTTTTGGATTTTGCGGTGTTCCCTCAGGGTTTTGTGTCGGCTCTTGCATACCTGGGCTGCAAACGTGTAACCCATCGATCTAATATTCATAGATGGTTCCCAGGTGCTGCGACGCGATGGGTCTTCGGTCAGGGTCGGAAGGAACATATCTGGTTCTGGGGAGGAAGGATCAGATAGCTGGTATATCAGCTCAGAAAGCCGTGGGTCGAGAAGGTTGAAAGACCACGGGATCCTGCTAATGACTTTCTCGCTTTGCAGGTACTGGCGACAGAAGAGCCGATAAAGATCCTCATCAGGGGTTTCCTCAAGACAAGCCCGTCTCAGCTGGTTCACTGTCGCTTGCGGAAGTCTCTCTCTTTCATATGCAAGCCTTGTGCATGGAACCTCGAATTGAGTCGATATATCAGCTGGCGTGAATAGTGCGCAAGATAAAGCGTTATCGTCTGTGCTGTATATATCGCGAAGGAATACCACCCCTGTGCCTACTGGAAGGTCATGTACCAGGAGGTCAGAGTCAGATGTCAAGATACAAGCTGGTGTAGCTTTGAAGACATGCCTGGCGCAGAACTCATCAGCTTCACCAGGCACGAGGTGCACCGAATCTCGGTACAGGTTGCTGGTCTTGAGAGCGTCGATCACAGCTGGTACGAGGAAGGGCGGTTGAAGGGGATAGTGCTTCTGCTGCGAAGGCTGTCCAGAGATGTCGAACAGCGCCGATGCGTCGAGAGTTGAGGGTGAGACTCCGGGGATGGGAAGACCGTGAGGGCATTTTGAAGAGAGGCGTACTAGGTGAGTGGTACTTTTATGGACTCTGTCGATGCGAGTAGGTCTCTTGGATGGAGGAAGAAAAGCATCAAAGTAGATGGCTTCACTGGATATGAAGACAAGGCCAAATCAGTCTCTGCAAGTGCTTCTGCGCATCAAATACATCTTGAAACTCACACAATGACATCGTGGCTGGCTAGAGTATCTAGCCAGGTAATAGCCGAGCGGCCAAGCAGCTCGTATGAAGGCTCTAGAAAGCCATTTGCCGTGCATTTATGCAAGATGTGATAAGCTAGGGCTGGGCCGTCAATCACCACATTACGACGGTTTAGTTTGGAAGGTTGCGCAAAGGGCTCAAGCGTAGACAGTAGATTTGGAATACCCATGGCTGGGCGTTGAGGTGAATATAGTTGCGAGATCGAGGTTATTCCCATTCAATGTGGGGTGTTTGGAAAGCTGGACCCGACATCCATTTACTACTGAACTCGTTGTGGTGAAGATGATAGCACATGTAGCCTGATACTCTTGAATCTCTTATAATTCCTCAATCATTATGTATACAAGAGATTGACATTCAACAATGTTGGTGTACTTATTAGATGCTGCGAAGAGGTACAACGAATTGAGCAAGGCACATCAGAAGGCGCACCTCGCAAGTTAATTTACCTGCAAAGAATTGGAAAGTGCAGCCGATGGACCCATACCGCACCAGACGGCAGTGCGATCACACAGTGCGAATCTTTGACACTTACCGAGTTCTCCGGCATTCCACGTTTTACAAAGTACAGTTCACGCACTGTGAAGCTGAAGTGGTGGAGCCACATGAAAATTGGTTGCTACTAACCTAGACCGTACCTTCCTCGGGCCATGAAGCTGCCTGACCTATTTTTCTTCCGACTTCACCCACCTCTTTCTTCTCTTCTACCTCTACTTCAGCCGACCCAACACGGTTACCATACCCCAATTCCTTCTACTGCATTCCTTCTCTCCTTCTGCAAAGCACTGCTCATCCAGATAGCTGCACTTGCCGATCGCGACCCTCCTCCGAGGGGCTCTTCCTCGCTGTCTTCCCCTCCTTCTTGATACCTGCGACCTTGCAGCTGCTGCAGGGGTCACACCACCCTGCCCAGCCATGCGCAATACCCTTATTTTCGCCGGTAACTCGTGCCCGGCTCTCACGGGGCAAATATGTGAGAACCTGGGCATGACTACGGCTGATGCCGAGCTGACTCAGTTCTCCAATGTGAGCTTGTTGCTGCTGGCCTGACTTCCCCATGTTCTTGTTGGCTGACTGGCCTGCTTCTGGAAGGGCGAGACGAGTGTGCGAATCCTCACCAGCGTCCGTGAGAAGGATGTCTTTGTTGTCCAGTCAGGAAGCTCTAATGTCAATGATTCGATCATGGAGCTCCTTATCATGATCTCAGCCTGCAAGGGCGGTTCTGCCAATAAGATCACAGGTACGCTTCACATCCAGCATTTGATGTCCACCTGGAAGTACCAGAGAAAAGCTGACCCGTATTAATCTAGCCGTCCTTCCGTATTTCCCATATAGTCGGCAGTCCAAGAAGAAGTCACATCGTGGTGCCATCACCGCACGCATGCTCGCCAACCTTCTCGGCGTTGCTGGCGTTAAGCACGTCATTACGGTCGATCTTCATGCATCGCAGATGCAGGGCTTCTTCAAGTGCCCCGTTGACAACTTGCACGCTGAACCGATCATCGCGAAGTGGATTCGTCACAACGTGCCCAATTGGCGCGAGGCTGTTGTTGTTTCCAAGAATGCTGGTGGCACCAAGAGAGTGACTTCTCTTGCTGATGCGCTCAAGCTCAATTTCGGCATGGTCACTACCGATAGAAAACGGGGCACCAATATGTCTGCCAGCATGATTATGAATCATCTGGACGGGATGGCTCACCCACCTGCTGTGGGGAAGTCTGAGCGCCCAGCTGCGACATCCTCTTCTGCAGACCAGATTCCCTTTACAGAGAAATCGGCGATAGCAACTCATCACGTGGCCGATTCTCAAGGATCGCCCACGAGGGTCAGGCGCCCCAGTGTCAAGACCACTGGAATTCCACGCTCATCTGCCAAGGATCCGCAGACAACGCCGCCAGGGCTTCGCTCGCCAACGGCAGACTCGGAGACTACTCTGGCTGGTTTTGACGACCGACGCGCGCGCGAAGTAACCCACGGCCGTCTTGTCCACGGACACATTGTCGAAGATGATTTCCCATCGCCGACCATGTCAGCTGGCAACAGCAACGAAGATGATCCTATGACCATGTCACATGCATCGTCCTTCTTCGTGCAGGAGGGAGAGCCACTGGGTGGCTCTGGCGATGCGGTGGCCAGCTCGGATGAAGAAGACAACGCCTTCCACAATCCCAAGGTGGAGCACATGATCACCCTAGTTGGAGATGTGAAGAATCGGACTGTGTTGATTGTGGATGATATGATCGACAAGCCCGGATCTTGGATCGCCGCGGCGGAGACGGTCGTCAAGCGTGGGCACGCCAAGCGAGTGTATTGCATTGCTACGCACGGTGTCTTTGGTGGTGACTGTCTGGAACAGTTGCAAGCATGCGAGTGCATTGACACCATTGTTGTCACGAACAGCTTCCCTATTCAGGAAGAGGCAGCCAGAAGATGCAAGAAACTCGTCATTCTTGATCTGTCATTCCTTCTCGCCGAGGCTATTCGTCGCAACCACTATGGGGAGTCGATTTCACCACTCTTCCAGCATATTGGAGACTGAGCATCCTGAGCATCTGTCTCCGGCACGAAAGAAAGAAAGAAACGCTTGGACAAAGCGTGCCACTTGGTTTGTTAATGATATAATGTATCATGCTTGCTGATTTTACCCTTTTCCTTTTGAGCGCGGCGCATGGGATAATGACAACAGTCATTGGTGTGTATCAGGCGATTAGATGACGAATAAGACAAGATTTGTCTTTTCGGCGGTCCCCCTCTGTTGATCCCCCCTGTGAAAGATGCCCCAGCTCTGATATCAATCAGACCACTTCACCAGACTTTCTTTCTGAGAAGTCATTTCCGCGCAATGCACTGAAGTGCATGCACATCCAGCGATGCTGCCTCTTTGTGGCAGCAAGGGCCTGATTCATCCTAGAATGGGCCCTTAACGGAGCGTTGGTATATCAAATACTACCCGCCTGTAGAAGGCGTGCGTCCCTGTGTCCTGATGGACCAGCAGATTCCCTTCGGGGGATCTGATGGGTCGTGCGCAAGAAAACCTTTCGGACATTTCTCAGATGTGATGTGCATGTGATGATGGGATGGATTGTGGTTGGATAGGGATGGCGATTTAATTGGAACGGAATTACATCTCTTCAAATGTTGCCTACTGTGTACATTGTATCTACATGGTGTGGACCTTTCTCGTCTATGTCTTCCTGTGCAGAACGCCAGCGCCGGCCTGGCAGTGAGATGTTAGTCGGACGACAGCTTATCGAGGGCATACGGAGGGGACAAGTAACGTACCTGGTGACTTGGGAAGACGAGAGTATCGGCAAGGACGACATTCTCCCTCCTTGTGGCGGCGAACACGACGACCTCGGCAATATCATCGGGCGTCAGAGGCTCGACGCCCTCATACACCTTCTTCGCCTTCTCCTTATCGCCGTAGAACCTGACGACGGAGAACTCGGTTTCGACTTGTCCCGGATCGACCTCGATGACCCTTACCCTGGTGGCAATCAGCTCCTTCCGGAGAGAGTCGGTGAAGCTGCGGACAGCAGCTTTGGAGGCGCAGTAGATGGAACCGCCGGCGTAGGGCTCACGGCCAGCGATGGAGCCGATGTTGATGATGTCGCCGGAGCCACCATTGGGGCGGGAGAGATAGATGGGGAGAACGGCCTGGGTCAGGTTGATGAGGCCGGTGACGTTGGTGTTGAACATGGTGGCCATGTCTTCCTCGGCAATATCCGGGGACCGGGCGAGGCCCTTGACCAGTCCGCTGTGAGAAAGTTGAATGAGTGTACAGACACGAGGGGAGAAAGGGGAGGGAAAAAAAAAAGAGGAAGCTTACGCATTGTTCACAAGCACGTGGATGTCCCTCCATTCCTCTGGCAGAGACCCGACGAAACCCCTGACCTCGTCGGGGTTGCTGACATCGAGCTTCACAGGCAAGACCTTGACGCCCTCAGCCTCCTTCTGAATCTCGTCAGCGAGCTCACGAAGGGAGTCGACACGACGAGCAGCGAGGATGAGACGGAGGTTGCTAGCCGGACCGGCTGTGCGTGCAAACTCGAGCGCGGTGGAACGACCGATGCCGGAAGAGGCGCCGGTGACGAGGATGGTCTTGCCGGCCAAGCGGGCCGAGGCGGAGGAAGAAGACATGCCGCGGACGCGGGCGAGGTTGTGAGCGAGATTGGATGGTTTGGTGAGGAAACGGAGGGCGAGAGAGACAGGATCGAAGAAGCGGGGCATGTGTTCTTAGGAAGTTGTGTAAGGAGGGAGTGGGAAGAGGTAGATAATGGTTATGATGTGAATGTGTGTGAGAAGGGAGTCTGCAGCCGATGTCGCGAGAATGACAGAGGTTGCCGTGATGCAGGGGCGGGGCAGATGTGGATTCTGGGGTAGGAGTCGGATGACGCAGGGTGATGGAGAGTGAGGGGTGATGTCTTGGATGTCTTTGTTCCAGTCAATCTGGTGGATGAAAGGGATGTTGCGATCCTTGGAGACTGTGTCTTTTCAGGTTGTGATTGCTATGTGCACATGTGAAGGGGGATCCGGTAGATAGACTACGCTTTAGAGCTTCGGGAGAGAGGGAAGATTAGGAGCGGAGCGGGGGGACGGAGCAGGCGGCAGATGTGGGGAGGGGGGGGGCGGGATGCCGAGGAGGGAAGACCGGGGAGGAGAGGAGCGGAATAGTCCCGAAGGAGTGATTATAGATATCTTTTTGCAGAAGAGATGAAGAGGGAATCACGATATGAAGTAGATATTCAAGACTACAAATTACGAGATAAAACTCGGCCGTCAGCTCAGATAGCTCGCAATGCTTGATCGACTTGACGACCTAGAGCATGCGAAGCCAGCTTGTGGTTGTGAACGAGCAACACAACTCTTGAATTCTATAGCTAATAAAAAACACTGCAATAAGAATAACTGCAAAAAGAAATACTGCCAAAAAGAAATACTGCCCAAAAAAAAAAAAAAAACACTGCAATTACCACTCAACGCTACGTGAAACTCCCTCCCCGAATCTCATCTTTGAATCAAAGCAGCCCAACACCAGTGCAGCAAAACCCAGAACCAGCACCAACCAACGCTAGCTAGGGATTCACAAACTCCGGCGGAAAGCCAATCATCTCATTGTTGAAAGCCCTCGGGGGCGACAAGCCGATGGGCAGCTTGGAGATGCCCTGGAACCTGACGAGGTCGCTCTTGGGGGGATCGAGGTAGACGACCTCGTTGGGGAACTGGACGATCATCTCGTTGTAGTCCCAGTCCTCGCCATAGGGCCCGCCGCAGCCGTAGACGTAGAGGGCCCTGCGCTCCTTGCCCCTGTTGAAGAGCTTCATGGTCTCCCTGGCGGGCTTGAGGACGTGCTCCTCGAAGGTGCAGCCGGTCAGGGGCTTGGTCTGCCACGGGTTCCGGGCCCAGTCCTCCATCCACAGGGTGATGGTCATGTCGCCCCAGCCCTGGCCGTTCCAGAAGAAGTTCTGGTAGCCGTGGCCGTAGAACTCCTCGGCCTGCAGCCAGCACTTGAAGATGTTCATGCTGTAGAAGACCCGCTGGCGGAAGTCGTTCTGCCACGTCGCCCAGAGCCCGCCGGCCTCGATCGTGAGGGGCACCAGCATGGCCGAGGGGGACCGGTTGTCGCACCGGAGCCAGTTCCAGTTGCGCTGCTCGTACTCGGTCCTGTTCAGGCGGGTCTGGAACAGGCGCCGACGGACCGCGTCCTCTTGTTCCTGGAGAGAGCCCGGTGGATGGGTCGGGGGTCGGGACGGGTCGTTTGGCCACTTCACTGGCTTGGCTTTGGGGACTTCGGGAACGGGACGCGGGAAGCTCAACTCGGGCACGTTGCCGGATGTGTCCTTGGAAGGGTCGAGGAGCTTATAGTCGGCGGCGTTGGGGTCCATGGCGTTCTTGTTGGCTCCGCTGGCCTTGAGTATGTCGGATAGTTCTTGCGCTGTCAGGCCGTGGATGGAACCATTCTCAGGATCAATAGGAGACACAGGCTGGAGCGTGTCGGGCCTTGGCTGTTCATTGTCCTCCTTTGGCTTTTCACTGTTCTCCTTTGGCTTTTCACTGTTCTCCTTTGGCTTTTCACTGTCCTCCTTTGGCTGTTCGATGTTCTCCTTTGGCTTTTCACTGTCCTCCTTTGGCTTTTCGATGTCCTCCTTTGGCTGTTCGATGTTCTCTTTTTGCTTTTCATTGTCCTCTTCTGGCTCTTCATCGCCCTCCTTTGGCTGTGCAGTCTTCTCGGGAGCAGGTTGGGGCTTCTCTGGCTTCGTCTTGCTCTGCACCGGCTGCTTGGTCTCCGGTTTTTCTTCATCTTTCTTGGGGTCGGTGTCTTCGACCTTGTCCGCTTTCGCTTTCTGATCCGTGCCGTTCCGTTTGTGCAGACCACCGGCCATGATATCACGCTTGGCCTCTTCCTTGGGACGCTCCCCCGGCCCTTCATCACCCTCACCGCCCTCTCTCTTCAGATCGAGCTCTCCCGCCTCCGCTCTCCAGTTCACGTACCACGTCCAGTCATCCGTGTAGGGGAACGCCTCTCTCTGCGTCCAGAAGCTTCCGGGCTTGGTCACCCCGATGCTGTGGCCTCCCGTTGAAGGCTTCTGCGGCGTCGCGGCCAACCCCGGCAGAGCAGCCATTTCCATCACCTTGGCCATCTCTCGATCGTGGGCGCCTGCTTTTCGAAGGGTGGCTCGGATGGAGTCGAGGGCACGGTCGGGGGGGTCTGCGACGCCCATGAGGAACTCGGCCAATGCGTTGGGTTTGTATTTCTCCTTGTCTTTGTCGCCCTTATCGTCCTTGTCGTCCTCACCGTCCTTGTTGTCAGACGCCCAAGGTTGGTCAACTTTCGGGGCTTGGTTTCCGCTGGACTGGCCGCCCGAAGGGTTGGAGTGGCCCGGTGCAGGAGTGTCGGGGTAGAAGTACTTCCACGCGTCTTCCTTGGTGAGATAGACCCAAGCACCTTCGGCTCCTTCTTTGCTTCCCTTCTTCTTCTTGCTATTGTCCTTGCTGTGCTTGCCATCGTTCTTGGCGTCACTTGGGGAAACCCGCTGGTCGTCCGCTTTCTGTTCTCGACTTTTCTCGTTTTGGCGGGCAGTTCCGGATCTTGAACCTGTCTGAGCTTGCTCCGACCCTCTGTTCTTCTCCGCAGAAGGCTGAGGCGTCTCGGACTGACGGGTTGTGGCGGAGACTTGGATGGCATCCGTGGTTGTTCTTGTGCTTTGTGCTTCCACGTCCGAAGCATCGTCTGATGGCTGGGGGGGTTTCCTGGGCACGACGCCTGCAAGACATACCACTGCCTCTGTGGTCAATATAGTCGCGATGGCCACATACTTTGCGTGAACCATGATGTCCGAAATACGATGTGAAGCAGCTGTAAAAGGTCTCTGTCTGGTTTCGATGGGGTGATGCTGGAAGAGAAGCCAACAGGGGAACTGTCTGTGATTGCTGGAGTTGACTGAGATGAAGAGAAGAATTCGATTTAAACCCTCGGCAGAGAATGGTTCTTAAAAATTTAGTCCTGCTTGAAATAGTATTTCTAGGCACATGATGCATGTATAGACTCGGCGCTTTGTGAAGTGTAAGTCGATTTTGCTTTCACCATGTCTCGATGACATAACTGTATTTAAAATTACTGGCAAATAGGAACACCTCAACTAGGCATTAAAATGAGGATGGCCCAGATTAACATTTTCTCTCTCTCTTTCTTTCTTTCTTCTTGTGATTCGCACCCGTGGCTGATCCAGCTCCTCACTTATACATCCACTCATGTTAATAAACCCTGACCCAACCCTGGCCCGACCCTCCCTAGCCCCATCCCATATCCTAACCCTAAAGACTCTCTTCTGCCTCAGCAGCCTCACGCGCATCAAATCGCTCTCCACCGGCTTCAAACTCAAACTGCGTCAATCGTCTGATCTTTGTCGCGCCATTGCTCACAATAAAGAAACCACACTTGACATTGTCAATGCGCCTCACTCTTCATCGCTCCATTCTATCGACAAGTCCATCATCTCGTATATATACCACCCCGTCTGCAGATAAGCTCGGACCCTTACTCAGCACATTCGTCTCCATCATTCATCATCATAGGCTTCATCCTCAGTCCCCACGTCACAGTCAACTCTCTCTCACTTACAACAACAAACATCTCACTCACAGACTCTCATCGACTTCAGCAAACATGACTTCCCTTGTGGAATCCGCAAAGAAGGCCGCCGCCACTCGTGCAGTGAACACTCATCTCCTCCCTCACCACCGCTATGTCGGCATCGGCTCCGGCTCTACCGTCGTCTACGTCGTCGAGGCCATTTCCGCACTCGGACCGGACTTTTACGGCCCCATGACCTTCATCCCCACAGGCTCGCAATCCAAGGGCCTGATCCGCGCTGCGGGGCTGAACATGGTGAATCTGGATGAGCGGCCGTTGGTGCAGGACAAGGATGGGAACATGGCATTGGTGGAGTTGGATGTTTGCTTCGATGGTGCCGACGAGGTCGACGAGGAGCTGAACCTGATCAAGGGAGGCGGTGCGTGCTTGCTGCAGGAAAAGCTGGTGGCCATTGCTGCGAAGCAGTTTGTCTGCGTTGCTGGTGAGTTCGACATGCAAATGCGCCCACGCGCTGTTTTTCTTTTTTCTTTTTCTTTTTTTCCCCCATGTTCCAAATCAGAAAAGAAAAACCTCCCGGAACTAACATGTCGCAGATTACCGCAAACAATCTCCCCGCCTCTGCACCCAGTGGAAGACGATCCCCATTGAAGTCCTCCCCCTGGCCGCTCCCGATCTGCTCTCGCGCCTCCGCGCCCTCGGCTCCCCTGCCCCAGCAGTCCGCTCCGGGCTCCCCAGCAAAGCCGGCGAGTGCGTGACGGACAACGGCATGTGGATCATCGACGCTCCCTTCCCCCCTCTGCTCCTGGAGAAGGACGGAGAGGGCAACGCAGCGGAGGGCAAGTGGGAGGTGTCCAGGCTGGCGAGCGAGCTGCTGAAGTTGCCTGGCGTGGCGGAGATCGGCCTGTTCCACGGAGTGAACGGGGATCAGGCCAGGGCACAGGGGAAGTCGGGCCAGGCGCAGAAGCCCGTGGCTGTCTACTTTGGCATGCAGGATGGTGAGGTGCAGGTGCTCACCCCCAAGGCTTGATTGTGTAGGTGCAGATCAACATTGAAAGAACAGGATATAGACGGAAAGGATATGTAAAAGCAATGAGACGTAGAGATTCTACTTCTGACCATTAGTGATTGTCACGAACCCCAGATCTTGGCAGTCATCTTGGAAAACACCGACCGTGATCTTAAAGAGTCATGGATATAACTGTGTTTCGGCTGTGAAGTTCCGACTTTGTTCACAGCACCGTTGAGAATTGCTCTAATCGCAAGTGTCCCGAGCATGGGGAGCAGCATCGCGCCGGCTAGTAGCTGTGACTTCTGACTGACAACTTGCAGCCATGACGAGGAAAGGGTAGGTGATCAACAGATATGTGAACCTGACAAGAAAATGTCACGACGACTCAGGCGAGGTATCGTACATTACAGAAGAGGTGGAGTGACAAAGCAAGGAGAATGCGATCCTTGAACATGGTCTGCGCAAACGGCACTGCCCGGCCGAGACGCTCAGCAGCAGCATGACACTTCTGTACAGAGATGAAACTTGGTTGATTGCAAATCAGACATGTTGAGCATGAAGGAAGTACGTGATTGCTTACGCAAACTCCTTGTCGCTGATGGTGGTCAAGACTTTATTCAGCAAGGGAGGACCAGTACATGGCGTCGCGCCTGAAACCGAGTGTCATGCAAAAAGTCTCAAGCTGTGGAGAGAAGTGCATATGTTGATGAATGCTGAGTTAGTCTCTCGCCTCCAAAACCAGTCAAAGCAACAGGGGAACTTTCCTTTTCCCAAGCACATCTCAGCCCTACCACCACACCACAAGTCGCCAAGGGATCGACCAGGAGTTGGCCGGCGTGGAGAGTCGAGGGGGGGACGGACGGACGGACGACCTTTGACCTTGGGGGACAAATGCGGGGGATGTTGTGGAGAAGCTCCACCCAACAAGCCTCCGACGACGCGCCTGAGATTGTGGGGAAGTTTTGTTGGACGGTTTGCTGAGAGTGCTCTCCCCGCACCGCCGAAACGTCCGCCATGTTCGGAGAGTTTGTGGGGATGGGACTTGTCGGAAGTGTGGGCGAGATAATTAGAGGGGGGCATTGAGGAGAGAGTTTATGATGATGAAGCTTGTGAGCAGAGCCGAGGTTACCTGCGCTGTCAAGAGAGTACGGCATGCGTGACTTGGGTTCACTGTGTCTGGACATAAAGTATACATATTGGTGAGTATATCCAAGGACTGCACCAAGGGCCAGTCTGCATTGCATTGCTCACCTTGGCTGATGAAAGCCACACACACATACACACAGAGGCTCACTCACTCATCCACAGCCACGAATCGAACAATAGCCCGGTGCAATCCTTGCTGTAAAGTTTAAAATCCCGGACCTGATCTCTGCTGAACATATCTTCTCAACTCTGCACTACACCGAACTTGGCTCGTCATCCTTCATCCGCCACTCGCATCCTCACCATGGGCATCCCACCACGGGCCTCCGCCGGCCCCAAGATCCAGGAACTGTTCTCGGACGTGGTCTACACAAAGATCACCCCGGCGCCGGAGCATCCACACTACCACTACGCCGGATTCCACCCTGGCCACCGCCAGATCCTGGAACCAGGCCACGTCAGAGCCCCCGGCCGTCGGCCCTTCGGCGTACCCACCATCTTCGAACGGGACCAGGCCATCACCGTCCGCGACGGCATCCGGCTGTACGCCGACATCTTCCGCCCGGCCACGTCCGATGAGGAGAAGAAGCCCGTGCCGGCCATCATCCCCTGGAGCCCCTACGGCAAGACGGGCACCGGCCCGCAGAACTACGACCTCATGGCGCCGCACCGCGCCGGCATCGCTCTGGACCGCACCTCGGGCTATGAGAAGTTCGAGGCCCCCGACCCGGCCGAGTGGGCTGAGCGCGGCTACGCCGTCGTCAACATCGATGCCCGTGGAGCAGGCCACAGCGAGGGTCTCATCGCGCAGTGGGGCGTCCAGGAGGCCGAGGACATCTACGACGTGATCGACTGGCTCGTCGCCCAGCCGTGGTGCAACGGCTCCGTCGTCATGGCCGGCAACTCCTGGCTGGCCGTTGCCCAGATCAACTTCGCCTCTCGTCTGCACCACCCGGCTCTCAAGGCCATTGCCCCCTGGGAGAGCGTCACCGATCCCTACCGCCAGCTGATTGCCCGCGGCGGCCGTCCTCATCTCCCCAGCTTCCACGCCATGCTGAAGCACGGCTTCGCCGGTCCCGAGGGCGCCGAGTTCATGCCCGACATGCTGGGGAAGAGGCCTCTGTACGACGACTACTGGGAGGCGAAGCGCATCCCCGTTGAGAACATCGACAACATCCCCATGTATGTCCTCGCCTCGTACTCCAGCATGCTTCACACCTACGGCTCCTTCCAGACATTTCGTTTGGCCAAGACGCCCAAGAAATGGCTGAGGGTGCATCCCTATCAAGAATGTGAGTACAGTAAAAAAAAAAAAAGCCATCTCTCTGGAAGGCTGTAGCTGCACATGTCGTGCAGAAGATGTAGGGCCGGGCGTGGGAACATAAAAAACTGACAGCAAGAGCTAGGGTACGATTTTTACCGACCTGAGATCTCCGATGAATTGCAGGCCTTCTTCGACTGCTACTGCAAGCCCGATGCTTCACCACGTGCGAAGAACTGGGAGGCCACAACACCACCTGTTCGGCTCTCGCTCTTGGGCTTTGAGGACGATGGTAGCCCGGCGGCCACAGTCATCGAGCGCCCAGAAAAGTCGTACCCCCTGGAGCGACAAGTCCTGCGAACTCTCTATCTCAACGGAGAGAACGGCACCTTGGTCGATACATTGCCCAAGCAGGAAGCCGAAAAGAGCTACGAGGGGAAAAGCCTGACTGATGGTGTTGTAAGTAGAAATCCCGGTTTGCTCAATCCTGCTTTTTCCTCGCTCGCTTCTTTTCTTCTTCGCATTTCAAGCATGATGGGCTGACAGGGTCTTCGCTCTGTCCTTGTCTGTAGACCTTCACAGCAAAGTTCGACGTAGACACAGAACTAGCCGGCTACCCAAAGGCAGTCCTCTACGTCTCCTGCCCCGACCACGACGACCTCGACATCGCAGTCCAGATCCGCAAGATCGACGCTTCCGGCCGCCAGCTCGTGCACCTGAACTACCCCTGCCCTGGCCCGCTTGACCAGGTCACAGACTACAACGTAGCCAAGACCCTCGGTCCGCAAGGCTTCCTCCGCGCCTCACACGCCGTGTCCAAGGACGGGCCAGGAGGACCAGTTCCTGCGTCGGATCTCTCCAAGGAGACGGACGTGCTGTATAGCCATCGCGAGCGGAAGCCGGTTTCTCCTGGGACGATTATCCGGCTGGAGATCCCGATTTGGCCTATCGGGATGGTGTTTGCTGCTGGGGAGGGAATTGCGTTGAACATCTCAGGTCATGATATGTGTCTTCCTGAGACGGAGATTTGCCGATTGACGGAACCTGAAGATGAGAACGTTGGGCGGCACTTTGTTCATACGGGAGGGAAATACGATAGCCACTTGGTCATCCCTGTCATCAAGGGCTGATCCATAGCAAACTCCGGTTATGTAGATAATGACCTGTCAGTGAAGGTTGAACATGACTTTACGCTGACACACATGTGACCAAGGTGACGAATGTCAAGATGCCCAAAAATCGCGGATTTAAGACATACCTCAGACACAGTGCCCAGCTTCATTCGCCACAATGTGCAAACTGTCCCACGCATCATTCTGCTGTGCCAACTAGTCATAGTTGTCTCATTAGCATTAATTTATTGATACAATCGGACGTTCACTTGGTTGTGTGTCCTGCTTTATCGAAATACATGACAATGTCTTCCATCTCCGATGAGACGCCCCATTGTACGGCTAGTGAGTGCAGCGTAGACTGCAGCTGCTTCATGTCGAAAGGCAAATTCCTGGCGGGGCCTCGTGCGTAGGTGAGCGCTCCCTCATCAGGTGCAAGAAAACTCCTAGTTCTCCTGCATTCTGGACTTTCGCCTTCATTCCCGTACCTGGTATCAGCCACCCGATCCAATAAAGTCGACGTCCAGTCAATGTTAGCAGGAATGGATATTGATGATGTTCCGTTAAATCTGAATAGGGAATATATCACAGATATGGCGAAGGTGGGGACCGGCATCCAGAATCCCTGCGTGCAGCTGAGCGGCAGTTGGCTCATGATATCCTGCATAGCGATGGCGTGCAGCAGGGCGCCCTTGGCATCTGGAGACTCTCTCGTCCAGGCCATGGCCCTGGTAAGGTCGAGAGGGCTTTCCCGCGACCTGAAAATCCGCTGTTGGATCTGCAGGTGACGGCAGATCTGGTCGAGAAGCTCGATCGAGTCGCAGAGAGAATCCATGCAGACGAAGTGCCAGCGGAGCATGAGTTGCAGCCTCTGAATGTGGGAAAAGGGCCATGTATCGATGATCATTCCATGAACTCGGACCAATGCCCTTCGTATTCGCTGAGCTGATGGGGGCACATTGATGATTGACCCCTGTTTTTGGGATGCTCGTTGCTCCCGGACAAGGACATGAAGGCATTCGAGAATGACACCAGCATCAAGTGGCGCTCGTACGTGTCGTAACGGATCGTTTGGGTCGGGTGCGTTCTCACCCAGGGAGAAAAGTGATGCGTACACTTCCCGGAAAGACGAACCACCCTTGGGTTCTTCAGCCAGAGCTGCGTACCATTCTTCGGCACTCTGTGCCTCAAATACCACAGGGCTTGCAGACAGCGCCAGCGGGCTATTGGCATGAACGATGCACTGTGACTGACCAGAGAGATACGTTAAATGCCCGTCAAGAATGTAGTAGCCCAGTAAACCTCGCCGGTGTACCTCTCTGGCCGCCCAAACCTTCCAACTGTGTGACAAGTCTTCCCGTCCGGGTGACTCGACGGGATTATCCAGCGTGGACAGTGTGAACATGTTGCACTGATTCGCCCAATTGAACCCGAGGCTATGGAAGACCTGGCTGGTAAGACGTAAATTCTCATTCTGTCCATGGTCAGCAGGGGCTAGCATGGGTCTGTGTTGCATCCTCCCTGACCTTTGACATCATCGCGTAGCTCTGTCCCAGCAGCGCTGTCAGCAACAGCTGGACACCTCTGTGTGTATCGTACGGTCCTTGATGACGGATGAGATCCGGCCACTTTGACATGTCAACTCAGTTTCGGGGAGAAAAGGACTGCAATGCCGAGAAACATACCGATGTTGCAACGGCCGTGTGTGCCAATCTCCATAAGGCTTCACCCTAGATGGAATACATGTGAGTTATTTGCCTGTACAGTTGAGTTTGGACCAAGTGAGAGGCAAGGAACTCACTTTGGCGACTGCACCTGGAGTGCCAATGTACAACGACCCAAGAGCAATGGCATTCAGGATCAGGCTTGGTGAGCAGTCTCGAAAGACAAACGTCGGCCTATGGAGGATTGGGAACTGGGTATTGAAATGAGCAAAATAAGCCTGAAGGCAGTTATCCATGAAGACGGTCGTCAATTCTGGCATGGACTCCACAGCAGATGTGACGTTCTTTGACTGCACCCCGTGTGTAAGTCGGGGATTGCACTTGTCCAGGGCGGAGAATGGAGACGAACCAGACTTGATACCATGTCACTCAAGCTTTGCACAGCTTCCCGCGACCCATTATTTGGCGAAAGCTGCTGAGGATCATCTTGATGATGTGATCTCATGGAATCAGTAGCAGCAACTGAATTCTCAGACACTGGTTGAGGAGGGGGCGGCATAAGTGGAGGCGGCGCGATGCCAGTACTTCCCGGAGGCAACGCAAGTGAGTTCCAGTCGGACGATATGATGCTCTGTAGGAGAGCCTCTGAGTCGGGCCATTCTAGGGTCATGCCAAACCCATCGGAGGCTGCGGCATCCGAGAACCGGTGGTCGATTGTCACTACAGATGTGTCCATGGCAGCCGACTGGTAAGGGCTGTGACCAAACCCGAGAGGCGCATATTGCATAGACTCATAGTCTGTGGTTGCCGAGGCAGAGTGCCAAGAGGCCTCAGAGGGCTGAGGTTGAGACTGAGAATGAACACGAGCATGTGTGCGTTGATGTCTGCCCAGTGAATCAAGTCTGTTGAAGCGGCGGCCACAAGTTTGACATGCAAAGGGCTTGGCCCCCGTGTCTGAGAAAAACGTGGATATCAGTCAAGGGTCAAAAGGCGTATGCTATTCTTGGATAAGAACCCAAGCCCATGTAAAGCGGAAGACAGCTCACGTGTTCGTTCGTGTCTCTGTTGGAAATTGTATCAGCTGATCATGCCCTGATGTTCTTCGACCGTAGGGTAGAGGGAGGAATGGAAACACTTACCTGTAGATGCTCAGCCTTGGAGTACGTCTTGTGGCATACGGGGCATTCGAGAGAAGAGCGTGATTGGCGATTCCTAGTCCGGGGTGCAGGCATGGTTCGATCAGGTCGGAGGGTCAAGGTCGATCTCAAGCTGGGAAGCGGCTGGCCTGTGGTGGGAAACTGTGGTGGGAGACAGATTGTGGTGGCAGCCAGCTGTGCGTGGCGGAGAAGATGGCCTAGGAATCCGGGGATCAAGACCCTACTATTGCTTGTGCCTGCGTTGGTGTCATGCAATCAATATGCGCACACCCAGCTCAGTTCAGTTCCAAGACGAACGATGATGTGTGGAGAAGAGAATTGGCGGGCAGATGAGACTGGGGAAGTTGAGCAGCTAGATGATCGATCGTGGAGAAGTGGGCGTTTGCCACGGGGTCAACCGCGAATGCCGAGCGAAGTGGGACATGTCTGTCGGAGAATGCATGGGGTAGTCGGTCCGGATTGGCACGCGAAAGAGAAAGATGACGAAGATGGAGAGTGATGGTAAGTCGGTGGAAACACGTACCAGTCTGGTGCTGTCCATGATGCTGACGGTGACGAACATTCAAAATGAGAAAAAGCGAGAGATGCAGGCTGCTGAGGACACTGTGACATTGCGTTCAGAGTTTTGGGGCAGAATCGGGGGGTTCAGGAGACGCTGTGGGTGCCCTGCAATTTGCAGTGCATTCAACACGGAAACCTGGATCCTGGATCCTGAACCCTGACCCCTCAACCCCAAACACCCCTCAGGCCAAGGATCTTCCATCGCACATCATTTCCTGCTCATCACGTCGTCTTAGTTACAGCTACAGCGACAGCGAAGGTCGGCTGTGAAGCGTTCCGATGATTGATGCTTATTCTCTTGGCAGCATTCTGGCTCTCCTTTATTCTCTCTGTGCACCTCCTCTCCTAACGAATTCAGACCAGCTATTCATTTCGGCTCCATTTCTTGATCAGTGGCAAAACACGCTGGATCGCCTGGGTTTATTTGCGCAGTGGCTTGACTATCCTAACCTTGGTTGGTCATTCTGCATCGCGCGGGGATCAGTTTGGATGCCATGCCTCTCTCTTCATGTTGTATGGTATGCCTAATTTACGTGATGTCTAGATACGCGCGAGATGCATCAACCAAGACTTCCCCAGAGCTAGAGTTCACCCTCAATGACTTTGGGCAGACGTTCGACAAGATGCTCGACGATGGCATCAGGCCCCCTTTGGACCTGAAGACCCTGTGGAATGGCGTATGTCTTGATGTCTGGCACAATGGATCGAGCGATCTGTTGTATGCGACTGCTTTCCTCGGGTGTCCACATCGAAGCACAACACTGTTGACCGACACAGTTAGCTCGTGGCCAGCGAGAGGAAGACGAAGAGACAAAATGTGAACACGGAAGCCCCTGTGGCTGTTGAGTATCAGGCTGGGGACTCACCAACAGATTGGGCTGGAGCTCTTTGACTTTCGCCTCTACTTCATCGATAGCTAGACACTGACTGTCAGTTTGGTCATGCAACGTCGATACACTAGGCGTGACTTACATGCACAGTTATGAATGTGCTCAATATTGTAAGTGTCTTTGAGTGCAACGGCGACACGACCAATGAGTAGCTTGGCCCTTTCCGGGGCAGTATTGACCGTGACCAGTCGCCAGGGGCCAGAGGGGTTCGTCATTTTCTTCAAAGGGTTGATGAACTAACGTAAAGCGAGGAAGGCATAGGCGGGCATTGATCACAATTGGCTGTGCTTTCGAGGAGTTGAGGTCACTTCACAGACAGTGACTGAGTGATCTAATTATGCACACAGACGGTAATGCCTCCAATTTCGGGCTGGAGATGCTTTCGCCTCTTCCGACCCTCTTCCGACCGTTGGAGGGGAAGCTCTGTGAAGCTTTACACAGCGCAAGCTTAATGGTCCCCACGAAATCGTGGAGAAGCACACTCGGAAACTTTGCAAGGGCAAACCTAGCAAGCTCTCTGCATCACCTGGTTTACGACTCCCCGCCTCATTATGATGGGTACATGTTTCACGGTCAATTCGCTTCTGTATTCTGTATTCTGTGTTCGTGAACCGATTGATTGGCATATCAATACGCGGTAGGATCTCCACCGCGAATCGTCGCCGCTGATCCGTAGCTGACGAGGTCAGGAACAAGCTCGGGCGGAACCTAGAATGATCATGTGCATCATACTGGCACACATGACACGGCATTTGAGGAGGGGATGCTCTTACAATCACGAATATGCCACGCTCGCTTCAAGCCTTTGGAAAAGGACCACTGACCATCCCTGAACTGCGGGGTTCTCGACGACACATCACTGCATGCGCTATACCACAGGATTTGATCCAACCCCCTCGTCGGAGCATCCTTGCAGTCTTGCCCCAATGACCACAGCAAGCTCAGCTTGTGTTCTGTGCAGTCATCGCATTGGGAGCGCTTGGGGAGCGTAGCCGTTGTGGGGAATTAGTCGTTCAAGCTGGTGATGGGCTTCCTCCTCAGACCCAAAGATGCGCCGCCTCTCATGTGAAGTGATTTCCGCAATCGCACGCAACATACATGAACAATGTCGGAACTTCGGGAATTGACAGATCGACACCTGTAGCGTGATGCTGATACTGATTGGTTCATAGTTGGTAAGCGTCGCATACCGTGGAGGAATTGGGGTTGCCTGCGTTCCGTCCAATACTTGGAATTGCTCCAACCCCATGCCTTGCCAGTGGTGACAGAACGTGAGCGAAATCAACCTCTCATTCTGTTGCCTGGGCCGGAGAAGCACTGAGGAGCCATCAAAAGAGCATAGCCAACCGGACTGCTTGTGTCCGAGACTTAAGCACACGTCCACAGACTCTGAGGGTCGGCTTACCGTTTCAAGTCTTTGCAGGGTCACCTCTGAGAATGAATTGAATAAGAGCTAGGACCAAACAGAGAAGCCGCCCTTCACGTGAGACTTCACCTTCGTAAGTAAGGATGAAGCTCGAGACATGCTGGGCTAAGACCTACACACACGCGCGCGTGGTGTCTCTATCTCTGCCTTTCACTTACAGAAACGGCAATGCAATGGCTCGTCTCAGTATCGGCGGTATTCTCCTCCTTGAACTGATAAACCACCCGAACCACAAATTCGGAACTAGCTTACAAGCACTTGCTCGGCTCCCAGCTTCTTGATGTTGTGGGGAAGTGACAATCATCCCCACGCAGCAGGATGGCCCTCGACGTCCGCCCGCCTCCCCGCCACAAGCAGCAGGGCCAGTCACTGGTCGGTTCAGCGTTTCCTAGGCTAGGCTTGACGTATTTGTTTACTTCTGCTCTTGTTGTTTTATACTTCCAGATTTTGCTCACTTCCTTGGCTCTGAGTACATGACAGGCGATTGAAGATCGTTACTGACATCAACCTCGAGAGGAAACCATGACGGTCAATCACAGCACAGTAAACGGCCATGCCGCAGTACCAGGCGGACAAATCGGAACGAATGACGACCTGGATATCCCGGTCCTTATTGTTGGAGGCGGACCGGCCGGCCTGCTCCAAGGCTACCTCCTGGCCAAACTTGGCGTCCAGACACTGATTGTCGAGCGCTATCCACAAAGACTGGGTGCACCCAAGGCCCATGCGCTGTCCCCAAGATCACTTGAGATATGTCGGCAGTTTGGGCTAGACTTGGAGCACATTCGGAGCCTCGGTGCGCAGAGGGATGATGCGTACTGGGTCAACTTCCTGACCACCCTATCTGGGGACGTGGTCGGTCGTCTGCCGTACGAGCGAATGGACGTCGGTGTGCTGGACTACACGCCCGAGATGATTCACAACATTTCGCAACCGGACTTCGAACAGTATGTCTCTGAGGAGCTCTCGAAGCTGGACAATGTCGAGGTCAGAAAGGGCGTTTCGTTTGTATCCCTGCAAGATCACGGCGACTCCGTCACGACCACTGTAGAGGAACGTGCGAGCGGGAGGCTCTACACCCTCAAGTCCAAGTTCGTGATTGCCTGCGACGGCGCAAAGAGCAAGGTCCGGGAATTCATGGGTATTCAGGGCGAGGGCGAGGACTCTTGTAAGTTTTGCCAGCGTGGTCCACCTTTGCTGGAAGGGGAGAGAAAGCTTCTGACTTGCACTAACACTTGGCTTTGTAACAACTTGCAGACGAAACGATGATGACAATCCACTTCAGCGCCAACCTGAGGAACATAGTCGGGGATCGTGTCGGCATGCTCCACTGGCTGTTCGATCCCTTGGCATCCGGCTTCATCATAGCATATGATCTGTCAGGGAATGCGGTCCTGATCACCAACTTCGACTCTGAGAAGTACCCGCCGGAGGCGTGGAACGAGGCGCTGTGCAAGGAGGTTTTGACCGGAGCCATAGGGCAGAGCCACGACGCCAAGATCTTGAGCTACCGCCCCTGGATCCTCAGCAGACGAGTCGCCAAGTCATACCGCAAGGGAAGCGTCTTCCTGGCCGGCGACGCAGCCCACGCGTTCCCGCCCACGGGAGGACTGGGTCTGAACTCGGGGCTCGCCGATGTCCACAACCTCGCTTTCAAGATCGCCGCAGTCTTGGATCACGAGGCTGGGGACTCGTTGCTGGACTCGTACGAGGCCGATCGGAGACATGTCGCCGAGGTGAACTCGCGCCAGAGCGTGAAGAACGGTCAGGCCATCTTCAGACTGCTCAAGACACTGGGCACTGCCGGCATCGCGGACGTCGAGGAGGCACGCCGCAACTTGAAGGCCGCCATCCACGATCCGGAGCAGATGAAGAAGGTCGCCGTCGGGGTCGAGGAGCAGAGAGAGCATTTCGACAACCTGAACCTCCACATCGGGTACGTCTACGGGGACACCAGCATCCCCAAAAGCGCATCGCATTTCACGCCCAGCTTCCAGCGCGGTGCACGGCTGCCACACGCCTGGCTGGGCGACAAGGTGCCTTCCTTTGTGCGGGACCAGATCAAGCCCGTGAATCTCAGATACGTCCGGGAACTGCCACAGCAGGAAGTCGAGACCAAGCTGTACAGCTCCTTGGACCTTTGCGCTCCCAACTCATGGACCGTGCTGCTGCCATCGGGAGCCAGCTCGGTGGACGAAGCAGCTGAAGGACTCAAGCAGACAGCCAAGCGACTCAAGTTCAACGTCTTGAAGCTGGACAGGGATTTCAACGTGCTTTCTGGGGCTGCGGGCGATGCTTGGACACGCGATTCTGGCCTGGGAGGCGGGCGCGGCCTGCTCATCAGACCGGACCAACACATTCTATGCTCGATTGACTCTGGAACGAAGCAGGAAGACCTTTCGAAAGTCTTGGGCGAGTTTCTGGGAGTCAGTCTGAGCTGAGCGGTTTCACATCCTTTTCCAGTGGATGGTTACTTTGTCCTTGCGAGGAAGAATACCTAGGCACAGACCTAGTTCCCGTTCTGTACATAAATAGCTTATACCATCTTTTCATGCCGTCTGATAGATGCGAAACTCCTCTCTACATTGACTTGTGGGTTGTCAAGCCTGGGCCGGACACAGCTTGTCATAGGCTCAACTGTGTCAGTGCACGTATATGTCCTATGATGTCCGAATTACAGCACTCCATCGACTCCCATCTCTTCCACACGCTATGCTGCCGATATATGAGATCAAATGTACATGATGTATGTCGCATATTCTATTCTGCACTTTGCAGGTATATGGGAAATCGTCTTTGGTTCGGGCAGCCAGCGACGTCCCCAACGAAGTTCTCACGTACCGTAGGCTGCTTGGGACCAGCGCATGTCCTTCACAAGTGCCCAAGACACATTACAACCACCCGAGCCACTGCCAAGTTCGTCCTCACGTCGGAACATTGGCTAGCTTACAAGTTCAGGACCCGACGTGGCCAGCTCTCCCCAACATGCCCAAATCAGTTCTGATCCCCACCGATTCGTGGGGAAGTCATCGTGGAGAAGAGGTCGCTCAGTTGTGGAGAGGAAGCCACTCAGTCACTGCACTACGCCTCTCTGTGGCGGGGAGTCGGAGACTGGACAAGCGAAAAGGCCGGGTCAAGAGAAAACGTCATGCAGGCATGATCAAGTCTGGCGGTAGCTTTGATTCGTTGTTCTTATGGCGTGTAAATCAGATCGATGTAGTTCTGTGCACTCTTTTCGGGCAACTCTGACAACACACTCACCAGACAGAGAGATAGTCTCATTCGAATCTTCTTGAGGTGCTGTTCACCATCAGACAAAGCAGTCCTCCTTCATGCAATCTCGCTCACAAGTCGAGACATGACCTGCCACGGGGCAAGTCCTTCCAAGGGGGCGTTCCGGGCCTTCTTGCCAGACCTTTCCCAGCCTCGGTTCGTCGCCCTCCAGAAGCAAGACGCGCACGAGTACGCAGAGGAGTTCAAGAAAAAGGGCCAGCCTCCGTGGCTTCACGCGCTGTACCTGAAGTGGCTGGACCTGTACAAGGAGCCGTTCAAGGGCATCACGACCGACGGCGTTGTTCGACGCAACCTGTTCGAGGTGGAGGACGAGCAGGTCCCCGTGGCAGACATTGCAGACGCAGCAGAACGGCTCCTCGCTGCTCTGACGGAGAAAGACCGCGCAAGAACGCTGTACCACATCGACTCGCCGGAATGGCGGACCTGGTCCAATCCCGAGTTCTTACTCAGTGACAAGGGCATCCGACTCGATGAGGTTGAGCCTGCCGTCAGAGACCTGGTTCTTGATATTCTGCGCAAGACCTTATCGCCCGAAGGCTACGACAAGGCCATCGCGGCCATGCGGATCAATGGGTTCCTGGGAGAGCTCGTCGATGCAAGGTCCATCTGCAACGAGTTCTCCTACAACTTCTGCCTCTTCGGCCTGCCCTCGGCGAGCAAACCATGGGGCTTCAGCTTCTACGGACACCACCTCTGCCTGAACATCTTCCTCTACAAATCCCAGATTGTGCTCTCGCCTTGGTTCACAGGCGCTGAGCCGAATGAAATCGACCAGGGCCCGTACTCCGGGACGAAAATCTTGCAACGCGAAGACCATCTCGGGCTCTTGCTCATGCAATCATTAAGCCCCTCACAGCAGCAGACCGCGCAGATCTACAAGCTGCTGAGAGACCCCAGTATGCCCTGGGGTCGCTGGAACCACGACGACCAGAGACATCTCTGTGGCGCGTACCGAGACAACCGGGTCGTCCCATACGAGGGCATCACGGTCTCCTCCATGACCAACGCACAAAGACAGATCGTCGAGGACATCGTCTCCGAGTATCTGCTCTATCTGCCCACTCGCGCACGCGAGATCCGTCTGGCGCAGGTGAAGCGACACTTTGACGAGACGTACTTCTGCTGGATCGGCGGCTTCAGCGAGCAGGACGCCTTCTACTACAGGATCCAGTCGCCGGTCATCATCCTCGAGTTCGACCACCACTCGGGCGTTTTCCTCAACAACGAGGAGCCGGCGAGGTTCCACATCCACACGCTGCTGCGGACGCCGAATGCTGGGGATTACGGAAAGGCACTCCTGCCGTTGCTGCCCGGTGAGGATCAGGCTTTTCAATGGGATGGGGATGGGGAATGAGCTCTGCAGGTTGAGGGATGCCCTGGTATGGGGAGTGGCAGGTTAAGAGATGGTTATAACTTGAGACTGGAATAGCGTTGTCAATACACAGCGTTCACGTGACTGCGCCACCCCGGCTAATATATATGTTAATAACTTTGAAAAGAAAATATTCGTCAAGTATTATATCATATGGATATTTATTTTGACTTTATATAGCATGTAATTAAGTTCTCTTTCTTGTAACTATATAAGTAAAATAGTCTAAAAATTGCAAATTCATGTCATAAAAACGTCATTTCTGATTTCACCTAAAAACGTTAGCTTCGTTATATATTTCTATATATTGTACAGCTTAGTGGTGGTACACACGTAGACCCTTCCTGAACTGTGGGATTGACCACCACAGCGTGTGACAGAGTGCAGCTGTCAGTGCAGCCGAAGCCCACCGCGACTTGTCTCACACAACGACACATTCCAGAGTCGAGTCTGTCACCCTCGATTCCATCTCCAGAGTCTGTCATCCTCGATCCATCAAGCGGCACATCCTGCCTATTCTCGGATGGCAATTCCTGCCCAGCTCTCTCCAGTATGATGCGCAACGGTGCATCCTTGTCAGCGGCGTGTCTGTCACAGCCTTCTACGAGACACTGTACGCGCTACATTCCAGCCCATCTTCCTGCAAACATACAACCGCGGAAAACAACAAGGGTCCAATGCGAAAGATCAGTTTGCCGTCTTCCAACCCATGGCGACAAGTCTCGTGTGTCTTTATCATATGGGATTGGATACGGTCGCGAATGACTGATTGCCTTCCTTGCAAGACTCGGCATCTCTCTGACGAAGGATCCCTTTTTGTCCCTGGTCGGACAGAGATTGACAAGAGAGAATGAACGATGGTTTAACCAGACACTTTTGCGACAGCAGATGATCACCGCCCTGTCAATGCAAGACATGGCATCATTCTTCCTTGGTGCTGCAGGTCGCGTCGGATCTCCGCCCGGCTGGGATCTCGCCTGATTTCGCAGATCCAAGCGCCTGACCCCTCGCTCCTCTTGAGGCAAATACACTTCAGAACGCGAAACTGTATTTCCTGTGTTTCTCTCGAGTCAAATCACATTGAGTCAGGTCCATTCAGGTCCATCCTATACGGCTGGCCAGCTGACATGGTTATAACCTCAGCCCCTGCTTCAGCCAACCTCATGACCACTGCACCGCTCGTAAAGAAACAATTGAAAGAAAAAAGCGCGTCCAGAACTCTAACTAACCCCCCCTCTCTCAGGCACCAGGAACACAATGCTGGGATGTCATTTCGTATCCCCACACAGCCCGTGCTTAGCCTCTCGTGCTGAGGGGCGCCCATGTCACTTCGACGAGCAGACTAAGGATCCTTTCCCATGCAATTCACCCAATCGGAGGTCGCCAAAGATGAAAGTGACATGGGCTTGAAGTCGACTAGCGACCTCGCAAGATAGCCTTACCGCTGTGTTTGGCCGTAGGCTTAAAGAGGCTTAAGAGTAGACTCTAAGAGTACCTACTGTACTGTGCGATTTGAGTGCAGCCAATCTCCACCAGAGGCAGACACGGTCGAGTCTAGTTGTTTTTCTTTTCGGCCGGTCTTATCTTGCTTTCTCTCTCTCTCTCTTTACCCTCACTCATTCGTTCGTTCTGTGCCGTGTCTGTGGCTTTCCTTCTTCTTGTCTCTCATCAGACAAGAGTCTGAGAACTGAGAGGACTTACACTCGCTCGTCCTCCGTTCTCCCTCTTTCACTCGTTCAAATGCATCATGTTTCTCTGCTAATTTAGCACTCTTTACACACACTCTCGTTTACGCTTTGCGCGCCGAAACAGCTCACAACCGAGCAAAACTATCGTTCACTTTCTTCGGCCCTGTCTGTCTTGCACGCCCGCGACACATCTCTCAGACACAGAACACAATTGAATTGCACACCAGGCGAAGAAAAAAGAACAAGAACAAGAATATAGGCGCTCATCCCCAGGCTCGGGCCCGGGAATCTTTTCACAATGGTACATATACGTGGGGGAACGGTGCCGGCGTCTTCTTCGCAAGACAGCCTCGAACAGATGTGGCAGCCCCCGGAGAGCGAGGACAAGACCGGCGCGAACCAAGCTGCCGCACAGCAATCGAGGCGCAGGAAGAAGTTCATCTGGCTCGGCGTCGCAGTGGCTATTGTCCTGGTGGCGGCGGGAGTCACAGTCGGGGTCCTTGCCAGCAAAGGCATTATCTCGACGAGATCCTCGTCCGACAAGTCGGCAGACTCGGATGCTGCTGCAGATGCCGAACACTCCGGAGGTTCATCGGTCGAGGATAATGGCGTCGCAGACGTTGCCGACATCACGACCTCGACGACTGCAACGGCAACCGCCACATCCTCAGCTTCGACAACCAAGACCACAACCACACCCACGCCCACGGCGTCTGCCTGTCCTTCCAAGGACGACATCCCCAAGGCCTCCAGGAACACCGACCTCGACACAAGCACGTGGATGGACATGACCGACTTCAACTGCACCTTCACCACCAAGACCGTCGGCGATCTTCCCCTCGTCGGCCTCAACTCCACGTGGAGCAACAAAGCTCAAGCCAACCCCAACGTCCCCAGCCTCAACCAATCCTGGGGCGACTACACTGCCCGGCCTGCCCGCGGCGTCAACGTCGGCGGCTGGCTCTCGCTCGAGCCCTTCATCACGCCGTCCCTGTTCGACTACCCTGCCAGCGCCGGCGTCGTGGACGAGTGGACGCTGTGCAAGCACCTGGGCGACAAGGCTGCCGCGGTGCTGGAGAAGCACTACAGCACCTTCATCACCGAGGCGGACTTCAAGGCCATCGCCGACGCTGGCCTCGACCACGTCCGCATCCCCTTCTCGTACTGGGCCGTGCAGACGTACGACGACGACCCGTACGTGCCTCGCATCTCGTGGCGGTACCTCCTCCGCGGCATCGAGTGGGCGCGCAAGCACGGCCTGCGCATCAAGCTCGACCTGCACGGCGTCCCCGGCAGTCAGAACGGCTGGAACCACAGCGGCCGCAGCGGGAAACCCGACTGGATCGCCGGCAAGGACGGCGCGCAGAATGCCGACCGGACGCTGGAGATCCACGACCGCCTGTCCAAGTTCTTCGCCCAGGACCGCTACAAGAACGTCATCGCCTTCTACGGCCTCGTCAACGAGCCGGCCCGCTCGCTCAACGCCGACGCCCTCAACGCCTGGACCGACAAGGCCGTCAACCTCGTCGTCGGCAACAAGGTCAACGGCTTCCCCGTCTTCAGCGAGGGCCTCCTCGGTCTCGACGCCTGGGCCGGCGCGTTCCGCGACCTGCAGAAGGACACCCTCATCGTCGACGCCCACCAGTACACCATCTTCGACGAGTACCTGCTCTCCCTGGAGCCCACGGACCGCATCAACTACGCCTGCAACAAGTTCTCCGCCATCACCGCCGAAAGTATCAAGGACTACGGCCCGACCATGGTCGCCGAGTGGTCGCAGGCGCACACCGACTGCACCACCCACCTCAACGGCTTCGACATGGGCAACCGCTGGACGGGGACTTTCCCCGGCACGCCCGGCCCCAGCTGCCCTACCAAGGACAAGCAGTGCACGTGCACCGTTTCCAACGACGAGAGTCTGTACACGGACGCGTACAAGGTCTTCCTCAAGACCTTTGCCATGGCGCAGATGGATGCCTTTGAGAAGGGCTGGGGCTGGTTCTACTGGACCTGGAAGACGGAGAATGCACCGCTCTGGAGTTACAAGCATGGCATCGAGGGAGGCTTCATGCCCAAGAAGGCCTACCAGAGGGAATGGAGTTGCAAGGATCCCATCCCTGATTTAAGCGGTGTTCGTGATTATGAGTGATGACGAGGGGGAAGAGGGGGCTTGGGGAATGTGGACTTCTTTCATGACTATATATATGTGGCTTTTCACTACGGCGGTATTTACATTAATGTATATTTATGAGGACCGGTTTATACGAAACGACATGTTTGCAATCACTTTTTTCCTCCGTCAATATTGTCTATAGTGACTCCCCGTGGCAGAGCGTGACAGGGACGGACGCACTCCGTGTTACTTGCTCTTGTTCCAAGGCGTGCTGCTTGACTTCTGTCTCTTCACGTTGCTGGTCTGCTTCTGAAGGCACCAGGCAGTTGTGGTTGCCAACGGTCTTCAATGCCCTTGAGTCGAGGCGAGGCTGATCTCTTTCTCAATCGCTCGTCCCAAGCTCTCCGTCGTACCCTGGCCACCCATATCCGGGGTCATGACCGATACCTCACTCTTGGCAAGGACACGCTCAATGGCACGCAGCAATGCCGCAGCAGCCTCCGTGTGTCCAAAATGCTGAAGCAGCATCTGCCCTGCCCAGATCATACCCACGGGATTCGCGACCCCCTTGCCCATGATATCCGGCGCGCTACCATGCACAGGCTCGAAGAGGCTGGGAAATCGACCCTCTGGGTTGATGTTCGCGGATGGTGCGATTCCGATGGTCCCCGTGCAAGCTGGGCCGAGATCAGACAGAATGTCTCCGAACAGGTTGCTGCCGACCACCACGTCGAAGATCTCAGGCCGTTGGACGAAGTGGGCAGTCAGGATGTCGATGTGGTACTTGTCCACACTCACGTCCGGGAACTTGGCCATCATCTCACGAACCCGCCCGTCCCAGTACGGCATCGTGATGGAGATGCCGTTGCTCTTGGTAGCACTCGTCAAGCGCTTGCGAGGCCGGCTCTGGGCCAGGCTGAAAGCATAGCGAAGGACACGATCCACTCCAACGCGTGTCATGACCGTCTCCTGAATGACCGTCTCTCGGTCAGTGCCCTCGAAGATCATGCCGCCGATGCTGCTGTACTCGCCCTCGGTGTTCTCCCGCACGATCCAGAAGTCGATGTCCGCCGCCTTGCGGTTGGCAAGCGGGCTCGGAACACCAGGCATGAGACGGCATGGTCTGAGATTGATGTACTGGTCGAACTCCCGCCGGAACTTCAGCAGACTTCCCCAGAGCGTGACGTGGTCGGACACACGATCGGGGAGACCGACAGCGCCGAAATAGATGGCATCAAAGGCAGACAGGGTCTCTTTCCAGTCACTCGGGAGCATTTCTCCATGCTTGTCGTAGTAATCGCAGCTCGCAAAGTCGAACCACGTGAACTCTAAAGAGATGTTGAATAGACGAGCGGTGACCTCGAGGCAGCGCACACCGTGCGGCATGACTTCAACGCCGATGCCGTCTCCGGGAATGACTGCGATTTTGAGACTTTTTTGTGTCATTTTCGTGATTTGAGAACGTCTGTTTGCATTTGT
Source organism: Sarocladium strictum (assembly GCA_030435815.1). NCBI lineage: Eukaryota > Fungi > Ascomycota > Sordariomycetes > Hypocreales > Sarocladiaceae > Sarocladium > Sarocladium strictum. The sequence goes on along the minus strand of JAPDFR010000003.1, from coordinate 3,898,912 downwards.
ATGCTGACTGTGCAGACACTTTGTGAGTATGTGTAGGAGGATGATACACATATATGTACATGGCGTCTCGGGCTGAGCGGGAACGTTAGGCCCCTCAAAAGTCGGGTAAAGAATATGCCGACAATACCGAATGACAGAACGAGACCTTCAACTTGGCTAAGAGGGGGCATTATAGCGGTAAGTCCCGGTTCGAGTGGTATCTTTGACCGAAGAATGACTTTTCTGATGGCGAACTGAATAGTTGATCCAGTTGACCTTGCTGGGATAATTTGCATCCTTGGTTGGGCAAAGCCACTCACTCACAAAGTTGTAGATCTGTACTTTGAGACGGTGAAGATGGATCCATCTCTAAGGAATTTACTGTTTCTTCATTGATTGAAGAAATCCAGGATAGCCTGGGTCACTTTACCTGGACTCTGCTCAGGGATGTAATGGCCACAGTCTTCCACCGGGTACCCATTCAACACAGCCCCATCCGCCATCACAGCCCGCCACTCCTCCAGAGCGTCGAAAGACTTTTCAATGACACCGTTCTTCCCCCAGAGGACCATCAAAGGACATCGAATTCGTCGGTCACTCGCCAGGTCTTGCTTGGCTTCCTCTAGATCCAACGTAGAGCTGGCACGGTAGTCTTGACACATGGCCTGCACCGCCTCGGGCCGGCTCAAGACCGACACGTAGTAGTCAAAGCAGGACTTGTCGAATATATCTAGACCATCTGGCTGTCTTCCTCCCATGAACAGTTGGGCGAATTCGCGGGGCTTGCCTGAGATGAGCGTCTCTGGTAAAGGGGCCTCCTGAATGAGGAAGAACCAGTGGAAATAAGCCTTTGCGAAGTCGAAGTCTGTCTTGGTGTACATGGCGAGGGTAGGACAGATATCCAGCAGGATTGCCCGTTGGACACGATCGGGGTAGTCTACACACAGCTTGTGCGTGACGCGAGCACCGCGGTCGTGGGCGCACACGAAGAACTTCACATGACCGAACTGCTCCATGACGACAGCACAATCGCGGGCCATGGCACTCTTTGCATACGCTGATACGTGTGCAGGTTTGGAAGACTCGCCGTAGCCTCGCAAGTCTAGGACGAAGATGGTAAACTTGTCAAGGATCTCTGGGTCTTGGACGACTCGATGCCAGATGTGATGACTCTGAGGGAATCCATGAAGAAGAAGAAGGGGAGGTAACCGTGTTGCCGGGTTGTCGCGCTTCAGACCATGTATCACGATGTTTGGGTTGGTCTGGGTGGTGACGGCGAAGGGCTCAAAGCCATTGAACATGATGAGTTTCGTATAAATGCGATTTGCTGTCCTTGTATTTATCTTGAATCTGTACGTTACCAGCTGCAATTATGGCAGAGCCGTAGTACTGCCAGGGACAAAAGCGACAAGAAGTTGTAGAATGCCAGGTATGACGGGGTGGAGTTGAACAGGACTTGCACTGTCCGACTCCAGGTCATTCATCACTGTGTGCTGTGCTGTGCTGCGGTCTCAGTGGTGCATCGGTTTAAATATTAGCCGATAGGCCTCCCACCAACTGTCCCAATGACGCGACTAGTTCATCTTCGCACCTTGGACGAGGGAACGGACCTGATTCATTTCGGCTTTTCTTTAGACCTATAAAGATCTGACATACGCTAAACATCGCAAACACAAGGCACCGGTGGATCTGGTGCCCTGGTACAAAGGGACGCGACACATCTGGCGGTATGCCTAGAGGTCGTGCAGCCTGCGAGAGTTGCAGATCTCGAAAGCAAAAGGTGAGAGGTCCCTGTTGACAAAATCAGAACCAACTAGCTAATGGCCATTGGCGCAGTGTGATGAACAAAGGTCGGGTCGACTGGCACGAATTTCACTCCGTCACCTTTCACTTTCATAACTGACCCCATCGCCGAACAGGCCGACATGTTCACGATGCCAAGACACTGGCCGATCTTGTGTTTGGCTGAGGCATCAGAAGAGGTATGCTAGCCTTGATGGCTCCCCTCCCAAATGATGATCTTGTCAAGGCAGCTCTTCTGACCCACGCAGGGGACCAGTCAAAGGATATTCTGAGATGCTAGAGCAGCGTCTGCACGCCACCGAGAGTGCCCTTCTGAAACTCCTATCAGTAGTGGATCTTGCCACAGTTCAGACAGCTTTTCACAACGAGGAAGCATCGACATCCTCGCTATCACGCGTGGCTGCGGATACTTTTGGCCGAACAGAGGGAGCTCGGACCGTGATCACCGGCCACTGGGAACAGTACCCGTTGCATACGGCAGAGGGCGTGATGCGCTGGGCTCAGAAACGCCTGGCTACGACTCAGACTGCTTCCAGAGCGACCGTTCCTGAGGGTCTCCCGAGCACATCCACGACAACTCCATCAACAAGCATCTCACGCAGTGCCTCTGGCAACAAGTGGGTTCCGCCTGTTGGAACCTCCCAAAGATCAGATGTTATGCGACGTCCAGACAATCTCCCCCACGACTTGAGGCATCATCCCGGCTCTGTGGGAAATACGAACTCTAGCCAAGATTCACCTGCATCAATCCAATTGGTAGGAGCCTTTGAAGGGGAGTCAAACAACAGTCGTGCCCCGAGAAAAGACTTTGGTCTACCTGAAGAGTTCAGTAAGCGTTATCTCTGGTAACAATTGCAACACCTACCAGAGGTTCCTGTGGCAAGGAATGTACAATCACCGACCGGCCTCTGTCATGAAGCTGTAAATCATCGGACGTTGTCATATTTATAGGCTCAGGTGCATGTCCAAGGTTGATACGTATGCATCCCATTCTGCGTGGTCAAATAAGCCGTCCAGGCTGAAGCTGAACTCGTGATCGGGGAGATATCGACCATCATCTTCAGCAGCCAGTACGCTGGCATCAAAGCCAAAGTCTGGGCCAGTATACTCAAGTACTGGTTGTACCAGGTGCGCGCTGGCTCCTCCTATCCTGGGATTCTGGTCGAATTGAGCAGTGGCATCACTTCCATCCGCCACCTCAGTGAGTCTGCGACGTTTATTTCTGGACATGTTCCCAGCTGTGCTTTTTTGCGTCGTTTGGATTACCACGTCGTCGGAATCCGGGTCCTCAGACCCTAGTCGTGTTGCTGGCTGGGTCCGCCCTGTCCCTGTCCCTGTTCGCCTACGATCGCAATGGCCTTGTAGTCTCACCAAGAGCATTTCCAAGGCTTTCGAGCAGTGTCTTGAACTAGGCCAGTGCTGCAACGCCGAAAGAATGGCTATACTGTCATTCACGGCCCTTGTGACTGAGTTAGTTGACTTTGCGTAGCAAGAGCTTGTAAGCCGCAACTCACACGGTGCCTTTGGCGATTGGATAGAGTTCGTTGATGCTTGCAAAGGCTACAACAAGCCCCGACATCCATACAGCGGAGAGTGTCGAAGAGAAAACATAGAGCATGGAGTGGTTTACCCAGCCCTTCAGTTTCTGGAGGATAGCCAAGGCCGCGCTCAGTGCGTTTTGGAGACAAGACTTGAACTCCATGGAACAGGGTGGCAGAGATAAGAACGGTCGGTTGATGAACAAGATCAAGTAATGGTACATGACCGTGAAGAAAATGTCGTATCGGGGACCTGATGCCGCCACTGGGTCAGTGTCCTCATTCTGAAGAGCAGAAGGCAGGCTGTTCCACCAGGAATGGATGCGATATGTCAGTTTCTGGACTTTCAGCATTGTGATGGACCTGTTGTCGATTGACATATGGAACAAGTCCAGGGCTGAGCCAACGAGGCGTGAGTACTGAGCCATGTAAGAGAGTGTGTGCTCGCTACTGTCGCTGTTGGGCTGGCTTTGCACCGTCTGGGGCATTGTGTCATCCAATTGTTCAGCGCTCGTCGATGGGTCATTGGATTGGCAACGAGAAACATCAGGAAGATGGGCACGGACTTCATCCCCTCGATTCTGCTGCGAGAGCGTGCTTGTTGTGTGTGCGGGTGAAACAGGTTTGTGCAGTTCCCCAAGGCCAGGCATGCATACATCCACCTCGAGGTCTCTGATGGCTAGAGGGTGACCAAGACCCTGGCTGATTTGACGATCAAGAACATACGTACACCAGAATATCCGTTGCCGTAGGTCACGCACCTCTGTAGGTAGCTGCACGTAGCGATAGGGGCATCTGTGGAAGCCGCAATTATACACAACGCGAACCAATGTTCCGTGAACAATCGATGCGGACCTCAACGACATTTGTGTCAAGAGATATAGTTCGATTGCCAACATCGCCTGAAGTGCTGATGTATCGTTGCCTCTCGCTAACGCAGGGACAACGTCCATCAACGATGCGGTGCGGATCTTCGATTGAGCAGGTAGGCTCTTGTGACTGTTTTGCAGGCATCCGCCAAGATGGAAGACACATTGGAATAAGACTGCCCGGCACAAGGACGCGTGTGAAGTTGTACCAGTGTTTGCGTCTGTCTCATTTGTCTCATCTTGGCTGTAAAAGTCGTGCACTTGTTCCATGAAGGATGGACCATGCAAGAAGGGGAAGAAGGGGTGCCATTTCCGAAAGTATGTCATCAGAAGCTCTTTCGCATCTTCAGGCCGCGGCGGTGACCCAAGATCCACTCCATACACGCCATATGAGAGCCTTCTTTGCGTCTCGGCGGTCTCTGGTCCGGAATCAGACCGCGGAGGAGGTTCTTGGGAATCGTGGTCTCCGGCTGTCAATAGACCATGAGCCGAAGGGTGTTTGGGGGAAGCGCCGTCATCGGCATCGTGCCTACTGACAGGCAGCTGCGATCCTCGCAGTTCTGAAAAGGCGCGGAAGACTGTATTGGCAAAGAACACACCACTGGCGCTGCCGATGAACTCGCTCTTGTCCGGTTGTAGGGCGACAAAAGAGCCTATCTCAATTGGCGGCACGGCCTCTCCCTCAGACCCGCGACCCGGTAGCATCGTGGCCTACAGCCAATGATAGAAATGCAATACAGAGTATAAGGCGGGGAGTCTTACGCCGATATGCTGTGTTGCAGAAGCTGTCATTGCCGAGTGCCGATGATGATTGAGCATTGTTGGCGATCGAAGCACCGGAACTACGAGATCGGCTATAAGTTAAGCCGAGCACTATACGCCATTTGCTCCGCGCATCAGAGGTCTGTAATAATGTAAGATATGCCCTCTGGTTTGCAGAAATAATTTAAAATACTACATAGTCCCCCTACAGGCGTCTTGGTCATTTCTTTCAAATTTCCTCACTTTCTCTTACTCTGTTTTGCTGCAAAAGTCATATGGGGTATGAGCTCGTCTCCACGTACTACGATACCTGTTCTGGCATACAGCCATTATTGAAAGAAATTTGAAGTCAGAGCCGAACACGATGCCTGTGAGCATGCAGCAGATTCTCACCTCCTGGTATCTCTAGACTTGTTCGAGATGCGCTGCCATTAGGACGTTGACCTTACGACACTTGCGCTCATACGAGCGATTGGATGTAACGATGGGTGTGTTTCGGCAGATAAAGTCATATCCGGAGAAGAAATACTTGGCCAATATTAGCCATCATCACTCGTAATCTTAATCATGACTACCTCGTATTGATTACGAAACCTGAGGCTGGTAAGACATTATGTTCATGGGTCAGCACCGTCGCACAGACCAGAGTACGAATAACAGGGATACAGCGAGATACTGCAAACTTCAATCGCAAATCTGGAATCTTCCCTGACCAAAATTCTCCAAAGTGGTTATATACGCGCACGATCATGCTCTTTCATCTATATATTTTCGTATTTATATTTGCTCTCGATCTGAACTTGACCCTAACCCACTCCTGTGGCTGAAACAGCGGTTACAGTCCACGCCTCAGCCCCATGTGGCTCTATCAGCCTCACTCCGTCATCCACACCACCCAACGACGCCGCAGCCTTGCTGCCGACTGCATACAGCTTCTTCGACCACGCCTGAATCGACATCTCTCCTTCCTTCTACTTTCATTTGAGCATTCAAAGCTTCTTCGTTCAGTTTCTGTACCCACTTCTCAACCTCCAGCTCGACTGCCTCTCGTAACTCCAACCCCGCAGTGAGCTCTCAGCACCGCCTTGCCCCACCACCTCCTCAGCTCGATTCACCCCGCCATCACCACTCACAACAACCTAACCTCTTCTCGACTCGGGGTTCTTCTCTATCTACTCTCTTCCACTCCATGATCTCATTCAACTCTTCATTATGACGTCCATCATGTCTCAAACCCCTCCTCCTCTCCACGATTCCTCCCCAAACGTCGCCGGCCCCTCTGAAAAGGAACGCAAATATGATCGTCAACTCCGTCTCTGGGCTGCTTCTGGTCAAGCAGCTCTTGAGTCGGCAAACATTCTTCTGGTCAACTCCGGCTGTGGGACTGTTGGTGTCGAAACTCTCAAGAATCTTGTCCTGCCAGGTACGTCTTTACTTTGCACTTGTTGCTACGACCCATCGCTTCCTTCAGTGAACGGCTTCGTCCAGATTGTATAGGATTGACTAACACATAGGATTAGGAATCGGCAAGTTCACGATATACGACGATGCTGTCGTCAATGAATCAGACCTTGGTGTCAACTTCTTTCTTGACTCTGACTCCCTCGGCCAGTCGCGTGCAAAATCCTGCACAGATCTCCTTCTCGAGCTGAACCCGGAAGTCCAGGGTACCTGGTATCCCAAGCCCGATGTCAGTCTCGTCACTTCTGTCTCTAATAAGAATCATTACTGACATTCTATTAGGACGAAACCAATCTGCAGTCACTATTGGATGCCTCTCCTGAATTCACCATAATCCTCTACACACTCCCGTTATCGGAAACACAAATCACCGTTCTGCAGACATACGCATCAACATATTCAATCCCCTTACTCGCCGTTCACTCCTCCGGCTTCTATTCATATTTCCAACTTCAACTACCCGGCACCTTTCCCATCGTCGACACCCACCCTGACGACACCGCAACCACTGATCTCCGCCTCCTGGCACCCTGGCCTGAGCTCTCATCCTTCGCAAAGTCCATGGTCAAGAATATCAAGGCCTTGGACGACCATGATCACGGACACTTGCCTCTGGTGGTAATCCTACTACACTATCTCGAAGAGTGGAAGGAGAGCCACGACGGAAACCTACCTACCAGCTATGCTGACAAAATTGCTTTCCGGAAACTCATCACTGAAGCAATGAGGACAGACAACCCTGAGGGTGGCGAGGAGAACTTTGAAGAAGCTGCGGCAGCAGTAATGAAGCATGTCACTCTGCCATCCTTACCCTCTTCTCTCAAGCAAGTCTTTGATTACCAGACCAAGACTCCAGTATGTCTTCACACCCCATCTCTCCATACCTTTCTTCTCCTTCTCCGTACATCTAGCCTAGAACGTGTCACCCTGAACCTCTGCTTCTTCTGTCAGACGCACTGCCCATCCTTTACTTAATCGCTCAGGCTGTGCCCAAATCCCCCACTGTATACTCCTCCATCCTGCTTCATCTACTCTCTTTGATTTGTTCGCCCCCCTCCTTGCCACTTGCCACCCTATATATAATGTGGCCCATGTGGGCTAACGAAAAGGGGGCGTGGACGTGGGCAACGCGGCCTTCGTGCGCGCGCAAGCCCACTCCACCTCTTGGACTTTAATTACAGGACGAACTCAAGTCTAGCTTCTGGATGATCGCCGAGGCCGTCAAACAGTTTTACGAGAAGCATGGGGAACTGCCAGTCGCTGGAGGTCTCCCGGACATGAAAGCCCAGTCAGCGGTATACATCGAGCTCCAGAACATTTACAAAGACAAGGCACGCCGGGACGCCACTGAAGTTCTGGCCACGGTTCGAACCATGGCCAGTGGAGACAGCGTCAGCCAGTCTGAAGTCGAGTTGTTCTGCACGAACGCGAGGTTTATCAAGCTGATAAACAGTGCAGATGATGCCAAGCTGCCTTTGGATCAAGTAGTAGGTACGTGCGCAAGAGTGTTCGTGTCGACGGTGACAGGTTAATTTGATTCTATTGAACGCAAGGCTTTCCTATCTGCCATCCGACTCCACAAGCCCTCGGTCTTATCATTCTCTCCATTCTGCCTCCCCTTGTCATGGAAACATTCCAATACTAACTTTGTGGCCATGGCTGTCTAGAGCGAGAGCTTGGCAATGACGAGATTGCAGCCATCGCCGGCCCGGAAATGCCAATGTCACTTGTCCCGATCTACTTAGCTCTGACCGCTACGTCGCAAAATGCAGCGGCGACGCCGGAGGAGATCATGGCTTCCTTGAAGCAAAAAACTCCGGCTGCAATTACGAATGACCGTGTTCGCAAGGCGGCTGAGGAAGTTTCGCGAGCCGCTGGTGGTGAAATCCACAACATATCCGCTGTAACCGGTGGCATGGTTGCGCAGGAGGTTATCAAGATTGTCACGAAGCAATACATTCCCGTGGACAACACGTGCATCTTCGACGGAATCGAGAGCCGATGCCAGGTTCTTCGCTTGTGAAGCGGCATGGCAGACTTTCCTGGCGGCTTCGGCTGACGAACCCTTCCGGGCCAACGCAGAGAGTCGGCTCGCTATTCGGGCTATCTTTGCCGCTTCGAAGCCGCTCGCAAAGTCTCTGCCGCCTTCAGAGTGGGCCCTAGATGGTTCAATCGGGAGAGGCTTTTGATGTGAGAAGATGATCGCGCAGCGGAAGAATGGAGCACCGTTCAGGTTATGGATGACTTCTGACTAGATGGGAGCCCAGTGAAGCCACGCACTGGCAGGTTACCGGCCGCACAAGGATGGCCAACACATGACAAAGGACTGGTGGCTGAGGGTCACATTTCGGAATACTCGAGACAAACCCGGGGCAAAAGTCGATTAGAGTAGTACTGAGATTCGTGGGAAGGGCGAGGAGCGCCAACGATCCGCAAGAGGCAAGGAATGTACACGCTGGAGGAGTCATGATTGGCGGACCAGCCAAGCAGTTGCGGAGAAAGGCGGCGGAGGGCGAAAACATTCCCAGGCGGAGGCTGAAGGCGAGGAGCGGGTCCTTCTCTCGAGTCAGTAGCAATACAGACGGACGTCATGACCCCGGTTCTTGTAAGCCGCTGGGCTGCCAGCGAAAGAGGGTGGCAGTACATCTTTTGTGACCAGCAGTGTCATTCCCGGACCGCAAATCCTGGCTGGCCGGAGAAATGGGTACCATTTGTGTCTACGACCCCGCGGGCAGGTACTTGAGCGATGACAGACTGCCATGGGCCAGGTGAGGTTGCAGTGAACAACTTGGTGAAATCGGCATCTTTCTCGAACATCCGAAGGCACGACGCCTAAGAGTACCTTAGCTGGTGCCACGAGGGTGATGATCAAGGAGAGACATTCATGCCTCTCCGGGATCAACAACGGGTTTGTGCTGGTGACACATCATCTTGCGTGACCGTGTGCGAGTCGGAGGTCTGTTTCCATTAGGGACGTGCAGGTTTCCACTTGTGAGGGCTTGGTCGTACACAGCGGTTAGGGGCATTCCCAAACCCAAACTAATCAACACCAGTGTTTGGTCCTGAATTGTTAAGGGACGGACCACGAGCTCGGATGACCTTAGCAAGTGCCGTTCCGTTACAGACATACTGAGGCATCACCACGCGTGCATCGAACCGAACGTTTTAGACGGTGGCAAAAGGTGGCTGCAACCTCGTGGTCGTTGGGTACCATATTCCGTGGGCTCTTCCCCGCATCTGACCTGTCGACATTGCATTACAGTGTAGACCCCATATGCTGTGCTGATGGTGAGATAGAGGTGTGCGGCTGCGGGGAAGGAAGATCAGGCACAGTGCCCGAGACAGTCAGGGACAAGAGTAAACTTGTGCAAGAGGAGACGGAGCATTTGATACGTCTCATCTGCTGACTGGACATGACAGAGCACGGCATGTGCAGGTGGTGGGTGGGGCGGAGCCGAGCCTGGGGAAAGCCTGCGTCTGAACAATTCGACCGATGACCCGCTCCAATGTGGCCCAGACAGGCAACCGAAGATATTGGCGAAGGAGGTTGACATACAAAGTACTGGATCGAAAAAGCCTGACATGACATGACGTGAGCATGCCGAACCGAGCTGTACAATCGACGGCACGTGTACTTTATTTCGCATGTGGATTGACTGAATCGCAGTCAGCACGTCCAGGTAATCCGGGCCCAAGTTGCACGGCGAGCAGTTCCAAGCGATACGTTGCACAGCGACTCGGTACCAATACTCTGATATGGAAGGCGCCCACTTGCTGCGAGCAAAAGGTCCCTATAGCGCTTGCACTGGCTATAGCGCTGGCATTGGCTATTGATGTCAGGTTGCTTTGGTCGGTTCGGTACACCACGTGTGTAGGCGTCCCGGTTTTTGCGCATTTTGACAGTTTCTGAGACCAAGGAGCGGCGATGTGGCCAGGTTCAGGGTTCTCCGGCAGTGAGCCTAAAAGCAGACTCCAACTTTATCATACCTCGTTGCGTTTTCTGCATCGTCGTCAGCGCACCCCTAGGCAAGCCTTGCGTCGATCAAAGAGGGGGAGGGAGAAGGTGATTGGATAGTGCGCCACAACGAAAGGCTCACAGGAAGTTGTTGCGTGGAGGTGGCTGTCTCAGGAGTCCAAATAGTGCTTCTGCTACTGCCAGGGACGCAGCGCGCTCTGGTCAAACTCAAGCTGGATAACTCCTAAGCTTAGTGGCTTAAAGCACGCGAGGGGAACGGGACGACATCCGAAAACCCATGCAAGCGCAAAAAGCAGTGGAGTCTTTCTCCGCACATTGCCAGGAGTCCCACAGTGGGAAGTCAGGCTTAAGCCAGATTCAGAGGATGATGCGAGACTAGGTTAGGGGGGTCATCGTGTTCTGGAAGTGACCCTGGCGAACGCAGCTTTGGACAGATCAGGGATGTGAAATATAGAAGCACTTGCGATATAGGTCAAAGACACTAGGGAAGGAATGGTGTGGGAGAGCATGAAATATGCCGCTCGGCTCGTTGGGCAGTTGTGTCGCCATGTATTCAGTCGAGAAGCGAGGCTGTAACGGATCTGGTTACCCAAAACTCAGATCCATCCGAGCAGCGTGCGCACAAGAGGCGGGTGAAGTGGATTGCCGGGGCCTTGGAGAGGAACCTGGGGTTTTAGCTGGCTTAGCGCTGCGTGATCACGATGATGCGTTGGCAAGGTGCGCAGGCCTGTTCATAACATGGAAGACCAAGAGAGCCACCGGCTGAATAGGCAATGTGACTAAGATACAAGGTCCAGACTCCAACCCCAAAGGCAATGAGACCGCGCAGTCTCGGCCTTCCGGGGCTCCTCTGAAAGCTCGTGTGTCCCGAGGATGGTGGTGTACCATGGCATAACGACGAAAGCAATAGTTGAGAGGAATTATGGAAACTGGAGAAATGCTGAAGCAACCGTGCTGTAAGCGGGTGAAAAGAGGCCGGCAACGGATGAGGTCAAGGGGATGGAAGGCCGCCGTTTGTGTGGACGAGATAGAGGAATCCACCCCGAGGTGGACAGTACTTGTGAAATGCATGGATACGCTGGAAAGACTAGGTTGTAGGTGACTCCGTTCCAAGCTGCTGGGGAAGTATGGAAGTCGTAGGGTGCGATGCGATGACAGGCGATGCAAGACAGGAAGTGGGAAGGCTTCTGTCAAACATGTGGCGGATACAGTGGGCGGCAAGGTGGTACACTAGCACCATGATGCAAATTACCCAGCTTGGTGAAGGTACGTTGATCTGACCCTTCATTTGATCACATCGCAGCGGGCAGGCACGAGTCAAGCAGAGAAGAGTCAATCACCGAGCAGATGAAAGGCAAGCCTTGGAGATAGATGTCGCTCATGGTCAAGGTGCCTCGTGTTGGGGGCCGGACACTACGGCAATGGCTACCGAGTGAGATGAAACTTTTGTGGCAGGCGCAAGTAATGACTAGACTAGTATCATATGTGGTAGGCTAACCTTGCACTTGCTACTTTCGCTCAATAGTGGCGTGCACAGCACTTTCCCCTCCTTCGACCTTTTGCTGCCTGTCTGTCTCATGCTGAAGCGGCACTCATCTGACCAGTCCCTGCAAAGAGAAAAAAAAAAGAAGAGCGGGGAAAGTGGAAGCCAGCAGGGAGATCGCTTCTCCAGTCAAATTGGACCCATGCTACAGATCAAGAAACCGCCTTCCAAGGCCCTCGCCTCATTCCAACGCTCGCCAACTCCAGCCTATGACTGTTTCCATCCAAACACTTTAGCGCGGTGCCTGAAACACAAGGGTTCGCATTGTCCAAGACACGTCAACAGCGCCGTAGGATGCTGTACGACCCCATCATGACGGCTGCATTTGCGGCATTGTGCAGACCGCTGTCCTTGTGCTACTGAGGCGTTCATGTTCAATGCAGCGATGACGCTTGACTCGAACTAACCCGGGCTGACAGGACCACCTCTGCCTGCAGCCACTGGTTGGTGTGTCTCGAGTCCGCTTCAGTGAAGAAACAGAACCAGCAGATTAAGCCACTGCGCCCACGCACGCGCTCACTACCCAAGGAGGAACCAACTAATGTTGACGTGCAGTTAGGCTTGGCTCGCTTAAGCTGCATCCCGCATTTCTCCAACTTTTCGAAGCCATGGTGTGTGGCTTCTATGATGTCTGCAACAGGCATGCAGGCAGTGAGTGGGTGGTGACCCTGGCTGATCTGTCCCTAGCTGGAGGTTCCCGCCTCCAGAGCAACATCTCTTCTTCTCCTTCCACCACAGCTAACCTTTTTCCAGCCCACACACAACCCACGTTTCCCCATCCCGTCTATCCTCGCATACCTATCATACCTACACCAACCCACTACGGAGCACAGCTCTACGCTTTTACCACAGATCTTTGCACCTTAACAGTACCATCAGGGCTCCCCACCTTCTGCACCATCATGGAGCTCTGCCCCTGTCAGCCCGCTCTGGTCCAGCCGACATCCAATCAATTTCGTCACAGACACGGCACGCAGCGACGAAGCTCTTTTCGCGCCTCCAAATGACCTTTCTGGACCAAAAACCGATAGTCACCAGAGCAGTGATGAGCCGAATGCATGGTGGATCAATCCACCTCACCCCTTGATGGTCATGAAGCTGCCGCTGCACGGCTGTAGATTCTACTTTGGTCGTAGCCACCATCCACGGCGACAACATCTGACAACTTTCTTTGGCACTGACCATTGGTGCAAGAACGACACCGCTTTTTCTTTGTCCCTGCTTTCAGTCCAGCTCCTTACTCATATCAACGAGCAGTGATGGTGGCGAGCACGTTGCGTGGTGTAAATGAAAGAGGCGCCTGAGCTAATGTCACACTTCCTTCGGGCTGCCTTCGATAAGCGACTCATACTGTGTGCGACCCGTATCGACCCAAAAGCGCGCACATGGCTCTGAGGGCTTCTGCAACCTGTCGCCTCGCCGACTCGCGTTCGATAGAAAAGCTTTACCCTCGGCTGGTACTGTAATCTTGCTCTGGGCCACGCACGCGTGCCCACACCATCCCGCTGCATGAACATCGTGTTTCACTCTGACCAGCACAGGATCGTCGGGAGCCATTGCCTGAGCGGGACCCCACAGGAAGATCCAGAGGTTGACCGTGCCCACTGCACAAATTTTCATCTTTCTCTCACCCGGGCCCATAGGCACCGCGGTCTGTCCGTACCTGGTCCTGGAGAACGCATAGCGGCCCCATAAGATCGTTACTCGATGCTTAACCAAGCTTTCGTAGTACAAACGGAGCGCCGGGACAGCACAAGGCCCCACTTAAGAAGGACCATGGACTATGGGTTTAACGACCAGAGCTTGATGCAAGGAGTCAACAGGCAGATAATGTTGCTTCTGCAGGCAGATTGCGAGGTTTCTGCTCGTGACTACCAACTTCTGCTCCTCTGCCTATTTAGCAACGAGGTGGCTTACATGTTACCCCGGATTCCCAGGATTCAGCCGGAGACTACGCCATGACTTCGGTCGATCTTTGCCTTCTCAGACTGCATGCAACTGGTGACCCGAAAATGGTCGCGCTCCAGCCGAGGGTGAAAGGGGAAAACATGGAATTCTCAATTCATAACATTTGACCGCGGGCACCATCTGCGACTGTTCATAAGGATGGGCGTTGCGGATCGCATGCACGAAAGTGAACACCCTATCCCAGATTGGCCTATTGTCCGTCCCCAGACTTTCCATGTGCCTCGAACGGCCATGCTCAATATAGTGCCTCCCCTTCAGCCCCGACTATCGCCACAGATGCGTGAACTATTGGTCCCGTGGGAAGGATGATCCGGAGCGTCACGAGTGCTGAGATCGGTGATGAAATGGGGCTCCTCGAGCACTCCAACTTTTGATCGTCGTCGGACCCTGATCGCGAAGATGCCGGACTTATTCGGCCAGCGGGGACGGTGCATTGAAACGACTATAAGCTCTTTCATTATTGTTCTTTTGAGCTGCACTGTACCACGCCAGGCGTATCAGCCCATAAACAGTGCATGAATATCGAGACACGACTTTGCCGTCATCGAGAGATGAGAAGGGGCAACAGACTGGAGACCGCTGTTGTCGTCAGCACCCGTCAGCGCCTGGTAGAAGCTTGCGACATGAGTGGCAGCAGTCTTGCCGCCGGCGTCATCATCTTAAGGGCAGCCATTGCACTATAATCTAAACCAGACGATGGTTCCGCCATGTACATAGTGCCAGCAAAGCTCAAACTGGCTGCCGTTCGCCTCCACTGAGTCCGGCGTTCATAGGCCCCACGACCCACGGCCGGCATTGTCGTCCGCACCCAAGGCCACCCCTCCGTGACTTGCAACCCCTGTAGAGTTCAAAGGGCCACCCTCCCTCTCCATCGCGAGAACAGCCTGGCGAGTGTGTCTGGAGCCATGCGGTAAGTACCTGACTATGTACTTTCGTACCTTCGCTATATCCCTGCCCCCTGTCCCTTATTCCCTGTTCCCCATGTTTCCCTGAAGCCCTTCTCCACACTCCCTCATTCTAAGTGGTGGTCCCGCAGCGAGCCTTCATCAGATGCACCTCGAGCATCCTCAAATTCTGTATATATTACTTCATGGCCCAACCCAGATTCTAATTCATGGTTGCTTCTCTCGCTAATCGGTCTTGTTCGATTCCTTGCCAACTTGAAATCTATCTTTCTTCGTGCCTTATTATCCCACCCACGAAGTTGCCTCCTTACTTTCTCTCCCCTTCACACCGCACTCACCACTCCAACATCTTAACATAGTCCTGACTGAACCTCGTCTTGAATCATAGCCTACCATGGCGCCAACCATTCCTGCATCCGCTCAAGGCGGCATGTTCCACACCTGTAAGTTCGATCATTACCACTTGTCGCGACGGTTGTTAACGTATGCACATTACAGTTCAGGGGGTAACTCCTCGCAAGCCTACCACCGAGGCTCATGATAGCAACAAGCCTGCAGGAAGCACAGGAAGCAAGAGAATTACAACCCCCCAT
The DNA here is from genome assembly GCA_030435815.1 of Sarocladium strictum. Taxonomy (NCBI): domain Eukaryota; kingdom Fungi; phylum Ascomycota; class Sordariomycetes; order Hypocreales; family Sarocladiaceae; genus Sarocladium; species Sarocladium strictum. Next base: position 3,883,515 of record JAPDFR010000003.1, on the reverse strand, counting down.
GCCTGTGCCGAGTGCAAGAGGCGTAAGATTCGCTGCGACGGTCAACAGCCCTGTGGCCAATGCCTTTCTAGCCGCGCACCCAAGAGGTGCTTTTACGACAAGCACCGCCAGCGTGTAATTCCTTCTCGCAAGTATGTCATCTTTAATTCTGGCATATGCACTTGCTCAGAGCTGACAACTTACAGAACCCTGGAGGCCCTGTCACAATCGCTAGAAGAATGTCGCTCAATCCTCAAACGCCTGTATCCTAACCATGAGGTCTCTTCCCTTCTTCCCCTCTCACGACAGGAACTCCTCAACATGCTCGATCACTCCGGAGACGCGGTCGTTGCTCTTCCATCACCTCCTCTGAACACATCGCCAACGAAAACAGAGTCTGGTTCACCATTAGGTCTGGACTCCGAGGGTAGTCTCGCAAGCCTTGAGCCCCTTTCCTCGAGGGATATGGATTGGGAAGAAGAGAATCGATGCCATGAAACCTTACCAACCGACACGGATGATACCAACGGGTTTTCCTTCCATCCAGATCGTCAAGCATCTTACCTTGGGGCGTCCTCCATCAAGGCTGCTCTCGTGGTCATGCTCAAAGTTCAGCCTCAGCTTCGCAGCACATTGGCTCCTCCGCTCAACAGTGTTGAGATGGCAAATAACCTCCCCATCATACGCCAAAGATCTGCTACGCCGAAAGACTCCTCTCGCATCCCCTGGTCATGGAAGGGTCAAACTCTCATCGACGCTTATTTCAAGCGTATCCACGTATTCATTCCCATGCTGGACGAGGCTGTGTTCCGTGCCGACTATCTGGAAGGACAGAGATTTGATTCGCCGTGGCTCGCTCTGCTAAACATGGTCTTTGCCATGGGAAGCATCGTGGCCATGAAGTCTGACGACTTCAATCACATCAACTACTACAATCGCGCAATGGAACATATCACCCTCGACGCTTTTGGAAGCAGCAACTTTGAGATGGTCCAGGCACTCACCATCATAGGTGGGTACTACTTGCATTACATCAACCGCCCCAACATGGCAAATGCAGTTATCGGTGCCGCGATTCGGATGGCCAGTGCCCTTGGTCTTCACCGGGAATCACTGGCTCAAGGAGGCAGCGATATGGTAGCTGCCGAAACACGGAGGCGGACATGGTGGTCCCTCTTCTGCCTGGATACCTGGGCCACGACGACTCTGGGTCGACCTTCATTTGGACGTTGGGGCCCCGCCGTCAATATCCATCCCCCAGAGTTCGGCGTCAACCAGGCAAGGGATTCCGCTCAGCACGCTGGTATTCTGCCCCTGATTGAAAACATCAAGTTCTGCAAGATCGCGACTCAGGTTCAGGACATGCTCGCTATTACACCTCTGCTTCGCACTGAGGATCGCTGTAACATGGATGGACAACTTGTCGCCTGGTACAGTAGTCTTCCATGGCTCCTGCGGACTACTGATCCGTGCGCCGAGCCTCTCTATATTGCTCGATGCATCATGAAGTGGCGCTATCAGAACCTACGCATGCTTTTACACCGTCCCATTCTGCTTAGCATGGCCAGCAGCGCATCAGACCACCAACCATTGGAACAAGATGTTGCCGCAGTAGAAACTTGCCGCGAAGTGGCCAAGCAGACGATCGAGGATATCGCACGCGAGTGGACTCGAAACCAGATGTCTGGCTGGAATGCAGTTTGGTTTCTTTATCAAGCAGCGATGATTCCTCTGGTCAGCGTATTCTGGGAATGGAATAGCCCACGCGTTCCCGAGTGGCAAAAGCAGATTGAAACGACACTGGAGCTCCTTGACGCTATGGAGGAGTGGTCCCTGGCAGCCCGCCGGAGCCGGGAGGTGGTGTGGCGAATGTACGAGGCCAGCCGCCAGCCCTCTGTTGTAAATGGGACCGGCGGCAGCACCACCACCTCAGGGGCTAACATTACACCTACCAACCTGGTAACAACTATGGGCCCAGACATGCTGGCCCTTGCAGAAAGCGACCTGCACATGTCCCCCATCGGTCTGGAGACAGACGACATGATGAGCCTTCTTGATCAGCATGGTCTCTGGGACCTTGACGGCATGCAGTGGGGTCATCAGTCCCACGACTCTATACCCGTTGATTCTGGGCTGTGCGGCCTTGGCGAAGGTATCATGCAAATGGACTATGGAGCCATCAGCGGACAGCCCGCGAATTTGGACCCTGCCTTTTTCGTGAACTAAAAGAACACGGGGGAAAGGCGCATGCCGATATTACAAGTACAAGAGAGTTTGGAGATGGCATTGGATAAGGGCGAGAACAAGGCAATTTGGACGACGCTTTACGACTCAAATGGTTTGATATGACGTGTTAGGGGGATGACACAAGCCTGTTATGAACTGTACCTCTCTTCTACGCTGCGTGTGGGGAGAGATGCGAACAAGAGAGAAGAAGGGACGATACCCCACAAAATGGCGTTTCTTGTTAGTCTACTAGTGTATGTATGTATTCGTTGCTGTACGATCAGGCAGGCCTGCTCTCACTTGGCGTGGGTGGAACAGACAGCTCAACCAATTATAAAACCAGGAAATACTTTCCCTTGCTGGATTTCTGACATGCACACAGTCCGAACGTCTCGCGCCCAATCATGGTGCTTTAGTCGCCAGGGCACTTGATGACCTCAGTGATGGCTTAAACCACAAGGAATATCATCTAATGGCTCATGGTGGGGTAATGGTAGGGTGCGAAGGATAAAATGAATGCAGTGTATCACGCCTCCTTTGCAGGGAGCAGGACGTTGGGACAGGACAAGGTTTCCAGGGGGGGCGAGAAGAGGAGAGTGATGGAGAGGACCGAGGCATCCGCTTCAGAAGCAAGGGCAGGTCTAAACTTGGAGGCGGGAAGGGCCCGAGCAAGCAGTGGATACGCATGCGCGCCCGCGTTTTCTGGGTGCAGCATATTATATGTGTGTGTGTGTGCGCGCGCGTGTGTGTCTGTGGCTGCTGATTGTAAATTATGAAATGGTGGCGATGATACCTCACATGGCTTGCGCCTCTGGCGTGAAGGGCAGTTTCTATTTGGTGTATGAGCACGAGTCGAGATGGCATGGTACGTGCACAACTATTGATTGATTTGATTTCAAGCTCTGTGCATACCCAACTCGCGGGGCTTCAATGGCGAACCTTCATGTTCGTACTTCGTGTATGTAGGCCATGATGAGTAAAACTTGTATCCGTTCACACGTAACGGCTGGTCCAAAGCCCAGAGCAAGCGCCTACAGAGTAGGACAATCGCTCAACGGGCCTCTCATCCGGATTCGCGACGGCCATTTCCAACGCATGTTCGAATACTGGCTCAAATCAAGTGATTGAGACCTGACACGCTTGTAAGTGCTCTGAAGCTTCGCATAATGATGGCCTACAACGCGGGGCTTCACGAAGGGCAGCTTGGCCATGGAAATTAGCAGCATAGAAGGCAGGGTTCCGGAGCTGCCGGTCACCTGCCGATAGAATCCTCACTCTGAGGGCCGAGAAGGATAAAGCGTGGAGGATATGCCGAAAGGGTTAAGTCCTCCTCCTTTCAGGCTGTATGTATCTTGATCCAATATCCGTACTTCGTCCGATCTCTGGCTCGTTGGCGCTTACATGGCCCACTGTGGGGGAGACGAGAAGACGACCAACAGAATGAGAAGAGGGGAGGGATGGCAACAAGAGACGGCTCCACTACAACAAGCTTGTTGATCCTGTGAACACATGATTAGGGAAGAATGGGCATTGCGCCGATGATGCAGGATGAGTGGGCGCAGCCGCCGTCAAATGCAGCAGAAGCCAGGGGCAGCAGCGAGCAGCCCCTGGACACCGCCATACGTACACCAAAGAAGCCAAGCACTGGGGGAGTATGGTATCTGGCTATGTATGCCGTCAGCGCTGTGTCGTTTTGACCTCAGCCCGACAAGCAGAACGATAGAGCACCGACTCCTTGGACGTGGGATCAGCAGTTGGCTGTGTGCGCGACGTCGAGCGGCGTGATGATAGACCGACCTCCTTTTTCCAGACGTGCGTGGATGAACCAAACCTGGCAGGCGCAAGCTTATTTTTGCCTAACGAGACCAGGGACCAGTCTAGTGTTTTTTGCCGGTCACAGATTCTGGCACAGAGGTAATAGGCCGGCAGAAGCAGACAAGCGTGATCAAACCAGGGAAAGCGCCGGCAATCTGGGTTCTCGGGCCGCCACCACGGCTATGGTGGAAACCGTAGAGCAACTTGAGATTCTTCGCCTCGTTGACACCAGGGGGTGCATGTAGTCATCCTGTGACCTCGTTGCAAGGACTTTATTGCGACCGCTGTAATGCGAGAAGAGTGGGTGTGGATGTACAGTATGTACAACAGTACTGGTGCGACACCTGGGGCGGGATCAAGGCTCTAGGTGCCGAGCTTGAGGACAGGGGCCGGTAACGTCGAACGGGGGGTTGCTTCTTGATTATCTCCTGGTTCCATTTCCCCTCCCTTGACACTGCTCCCCCTCATTAACCCACCAGCAAAGTCTGGAGCACTGAAGGACCAACCCAAGACAGGCAACATTGCCGACACGGGACATGTGGAGTGCGGAGAAGTTGATCCAAGGGTGAGGTCAACAGGGGCGCGAGGATCTTCGTGAGGGGACTTGAGCATGCCGCACGCATCCTGGCCCTTGGCCATAACGTGGCCACATATACTCCATAGGCAAACTGTCCTTCCACGGACCTGCGACCGCGACATGCTGCAGGCCGAAGATCCCTAGCGCCCAACATAAGCTCCAGCGAATGCGCTGCCGGCCTCCAAGCAATCACGGCAGACGAACTCTGGGTCTGGGGAAGCGTGGCAACGAGGGAAGTGGTGGACTCACGAAAGTCAAAATTGCAATATGCCCGTAGACTCTCAGGTGATGCAGCCTCTGAGCCGTGTATCCTCCTCAAATGCGGGTTGCGGAGTGTCCAATGGGGCCTTTCTGGCTCATCATCACGAAGCCGACAAGCCACATTAGTGGCCTGGTCAGAACAAGGACCATTTCTTACGATGGTTCCGATATTGAACCCGGCCATTATGTTGCCTCGTCTCAACCTGCGAGTGCCGATGTGGGTGCTTTGGGACGGCCATTATCGGCTTTGCGAGCTACCACCCTCAACAGTTGGATTTGCCAGCACCTCATTATAGTAGGTGACAGCCCTCATGTCCAGACCACCCAAGGCCACTTGCACGGTCTCGACTCGTGCCGTTTCCCCGTAGCTTAGCTCGGAGCCTGACTTTGGTCGTTCAGAGGCCAGTACGTGGCCGGGTCTCGGCACTCGAAGGCTTGTAAAACGTAGGAAACTGTCACTGGGGGGGAGTCCGGGGAAGGTAGCGTTCTTCTGCGGGAGAAACAGCGTAAGCCATGGATTGTTCGCAGTATGAGATTGCAGCCAGCACAGTTATGGAGCCTCGATTGTCGTCTGAGGGAGTATGAGCTTCCAGATACTAAAGAGATGTACGCCAGAAGATTGAGCTCCGAACGCTATCATGGTTTGAGTCACCAGGTCATTGATGGACCTTGGCTGCTTGATTTTCGGACATGATGCCTCAAATGGTATGTGGTTATGCCGTAGAGAAAGCTCCATGGGATCCTAGTATGATGGCATCTCTGTGACCCGATTCAATGTTGTTCAACGGAGACGCTTTGCAGAACTCTACCCTTGAAACCATTGCAGGGATTTCATTAATTCTCTTTGACAGTGAACAGAGAGCGTGTTTGAGCCTGGGTGCATCTTGGTCAGCCTTGCAGCAGGGTGTTCTAGCCTCGCTTTGAATTTCGGACAGCTGGAGAATGGATGAGGGATGAACAAGGGACAAAGAATACTAGAGACGTAATTTTGGGTTACCATGGAGCAGGCAAGGAGACATCAGCGCCTTTTCAGACCTGCCAGCCGTTGCCAACTGATGCTTTGTTGCCCTTGCACTACTATCCACACTTGCACCTTCCCTGCCATTGCTCTGGTGGCCTTGGGAGGCAGGTTCGAGTCTCGAACTCAAAGGGTCTCCGTTTTGGTAAAGACCATCTTTGACCGGTGCTGATATCAGAGCCATTGGAAAGTTCCTGGCAGGTAGTCTTTAAACATGGAAACTTCAAAGATCTTCTGTCTTGTTGCAATACGACGCCATCACCACCGGCTGACCTCCATCCCGACGTACTTTCGGTTTTCTCGTGAGCCTGCCACACGTTCGTTTACCACCTTCAAATCTCTTTTCCGTGCCCGACATGGACCATACACTCACTTGCAACACCCTCAGTTGCCGCAGGGAGCTTACCGACCGGGCCCTTGTCACCACTTGCAGGTTCGTCAGCTACATATCTGCAATACTACATGCTGTCTCTGATGCTCATATTCTTCTGTATAGTCACATATTCTGCGTCGAGTGTGCTCAGAAAATCAACCTTGCCAACCAAGATAATCAAACCCGCTCATCCTGTCCAGCTTGCGGCTCCCATCTAGCCGACCCAGACGGTGCCGTCGTCACCATCCTCAACCCGAGCGAAGAGTACAAGACTAGTGTTCTCAGCGGGTTGAGTCCCAGTATCATCATGGAATGCGCAGGGAGAGCCCTGAGCTTTTGGGCCTATCAGGCAACCCAGGACATCTGCTACCAGCAATACCTTTACAAGACCCTTTCCGAAAAGTACTCGAGTCTGGTCACTCGTCTTGACAAGACGGTCAATGAGGCCAACTCAGAGATTGATAATCTTCATCGCACTATCTCCGGTGCGTCAGGGATTGGCAAGACGGATAGATGAACACCAAAATCACTAATGCATACCGGCTTAGGCTTGATGTCTGAGCAGGAGGCTCTGCGACGCAAAAACGATGAGCTTGTGCAAGCATACAAAGACAAGAGTCGCAAACTTTTACAGACTCAGGAGCTCTACGACAAAGCCAAAAGAAAAGCTGAAATAGGATTGATCCAACAAGCCGCTTCAGAAGCTGTGGACTCGACACTGAAGAATGCTCCCCTTGCGAACCAGAGAGACGGTTGCGGTCCCGTTCGTAACAACGACTCTCTGCACGCTATGCCTCCCCCAAACATATCTACGAGACTTGAGGGTCCTACTATGAACTCTCGAACACATCGATCTAGCATTCACCACGTCGAAGACGGTAATCGGTGGTCACGGCCAGGCCTGCCTGCCCACAGTGAGTAGCGCGTTGATGCACCCTCAGTTCCGTTGATACTTATGGTATTACGCCCCAATGCAGGTTTGATGACTCCCTTGAACGGTCACGGTGAACATTCCGAAGGCACCTCCGCATTTTCGAGACAGGGGCTGGCCTCTGGTCTCGGGACAGGCACGCCTCGGCCGACCCTGCACAGCGAGAGAGCATCCAACACTGTCACTTCTTCATTCGGGCAAAGATCTGGCTTTGGTGGTGTCGGACTGACCTCAGGATTGAGAGTGAGCCAGGCGCCCGGCTATGCTTCTCTGGACGCTTCTGCGCGACTCCATTGAGATTCGTCACCGCTTAACATATATGAGGAGGCCTCGACGCCTCTCATGACATTTCTATGTGAAAATTGCAGACTAATGTTGTGCGGTCTTCTGCGAGATATTCCCTTTGAAGGTTGTGCTATTCCTTCTTTGGTTGTGACGCGCCTGGAGGGCTCCCTTTCTACCATGATACAAGGAGCTACAGAAATAGGAGAGCCTTGTCCTAAAAGACAAAAGCTCAGTGATATGAAAGACAATTTTAGGACTAAATGCGCAGCCCACTTGTTATGATCGGACTCCCATGTGGTCCGTGACGAAACCTACGGCAGCAACGCGATTGAGAAAAGAGAAAGCAGCGTTTTGAAGTTGGGTATCAAAGAAATCGCTTTTCCAAATGCTGCTACATATATTTAAGTGCAGATGTCAGTCTCGGCGCTCCCTTGACCTTGGATCCTTTTGACGGCACACGAAGGCTAGTTGCTTCAACTACATTGATGGCCAAGCTTGTTTCATTTTTTGGCAACACCAGTTTTTGCACGAACGTAAAGCGATGAGGTGCGGACACGGCCCAAATGGCACAGCGGACGCTGGTGGCGACCCAGGGACGAGAAGACGCTCAAGATCTTGCCTCTGCATATCAGCGCTTATTCACCGTCGACCGAGCAAGCCAAAACACGAACCATCGACACAAAGCACCCGAGAGGACCACCAGAGGGCGGCCCCATGGAAACGACATTTAGCCCAGGAGTTGAGGGATGATGCGAGGATTTCTGCTCCTCTTGCACCACATGGCGGTAGTACTGGGGAAGTGCAGGTGTTTACCTCCCGCCACCCTTTACCAACGATGGTGCTGACGGACCGATCGAAGCTGGGTCTTGTTCACGAAGCTTTGGGTTCACATCCGTGGAAGGGTATGCTTGACTGTAAGGATGGAACGGAATCGGTGGTGACGAATACGGAGACAGCCATAGAGGATGATGAGCTTGCTTCCATACCTGAATCGGAGGTATCGGAGGTACTACCTGAAGAGAATGGAGGTTATGGCTTTCAGGAGCACATGTGGTGCGATACAGAGCCTCAGGGTGGCATGCTCATTGCGGAGACACATATGGATTGGCGGTCGTGTCAGAAGGGGACGGACTTGAACTTCCAGGTTCTGAAGCCAGGGACGGTAAGTTGCTTGAACGTCCTTGGAAAGTCAATCTATCAAGCTCAGTGGGCCGAACATCAAGAAGCCGTTCCTAGTATAGTATTGGGAGGCACGGCATCGGAAATGGTGGCAAGTCCTTTGGCAAGTCCTTCTAGGTTGGCGGTGGAGCTTATGCACAGAGTGGAGTGGTATGGGAGGCAGAGACCTGGATCCAGGGAGGAATTTGAGGCGGTTCATGGCCAAAGAAGACTGCCCGACGCAGAGGAGCGAGAGACTTGAGATATTGGTCCTAGTACTAGTTGCTTTTCTCTGTTGGAAATATCCGCCTTATGAACGAACACAGGACTATGAGTGATCGATTGAGTATAAAGAGCCTAATTGGTTCGATGTATGAGACAATTATATGATTCCTCAGTTTATCCAATGGTCGTCATCGGGTGCAGCACTCAGTGGCCCTTGGTTCGCAATGATGACTGGACACGACTCAAGAGTCACGATGTGAGTTGCCCGTTCTCGGTAAATTCGTTAGCTATAGAAATGTCCGAAAATGAGGCAACTCCGCGCCAGGAATGGAATGATAGCAAAGAGTCGAGGTTGACCCTTGGCTATCTTCACCATCAGTTCCCAACAGTCCAACTTGATACTCTTAACTGAAACCTCACACTCAGATCTTTCTTCACTGCCCCTAATATCACCACCCAAACTGCCATTAACTACGGGGAACCATTGTCCTCATCACTGGGACTAAGCAAGGGCTAAGCAAGGGCTGTGCTTCGAGTGCGTTCAGAAAGCTTCCTGCCAAACCATCCAATAATCGCAATTTCCCTGGTCGCAGAGAAACGAACAAGAACCTTTCGGCTACCGCGCTTATTGGCCTTTGTGCTGAGCATGCCATTGGCGAACCTGTCCAGATCGACGTGAACTCTTGGAGCACGCCTCTAAAGCGGTTCAAAGTTGCCGGGGACAGATTTGCCAGGCTGGACGACGTCCTTTTCAATAGCGCTGGCATCGCTTTTTTTTTTTAGGCTGAGTTGATCCGTGAGACGAAAGTAGGTAGTCCTGTTTGTGTTTCAGAAGCCTCTGTGTCTCTCATCTGGGCGGCCGCAGTGCCGGCTCCTGCTCATGTTGTCTGTCATGGTGTCGTTGACTTGGGATTCTGCCTTCTGCACCGTGAACCCAGCAGTGCAGCGCACGCAGTACAGTGCAGAATGCCGCTAGTCTGAAAAAAGGCTTGTGACTGCAGTGTGCCTTATCGCGGTTTATCCATTCGTCAGCTCATGTTCCGCAACAGGAGAGTGGTTCCACCTGATGGCGCGTCCGCCCTGTCAGGCCCCACGCCCAGGCCACTTTTTCGTCAGCAGTGGCTGCCAGTGTGCCACTGCGAGAGGGTTGCCATGCACTGAGGTGCGCTTACAGCACAGTCCATTGTCGCTATCATATGCGAGACTCTTTCTAGCTTGTACGATGTTAAACCAGAGAATCGTCCTGCTTTCGTCGTCGTCTTCTCGTATCTGCAACCACACCACTTCGCCTTCCATCCATTGCCTTATCTCACGCATCTCACCCAGGTACTCTTCCTCAACAACTACCCTTCTTCTAAAGGCTTCAATTCCGTTCCTAAGGTTCACCCCGCATCGACACTCGTTTGCCCGTATACGCACCACATTCCAACTTTAGCGCACTCTAATAGCTTTCGTCCGTGGCACCATCCTCGCATTTTCTGCAGCCTGTCCATCAACCACTTCGGTCGCAATCTATCTCGCGCGCTTTCTACCTACCGTCCACCCCTGACCGAACCGCCGATCAATTGCTGCCACTTTCTGCCCCTCGACGATTAGACATCGCCCGAACCGACCGAAACGATTGTTCGCGCAGCGGCAGCTTTATTCGAGATCCCCTGTTCGAATAGCGACATCTAGTCTTCGCCATCAACACCCTCGACGTTACACTCCTCGTCAGCCCTCTCGCCCCTGTGGCCAGATGCATCGCGCCACCTCGTGATGGGGAAGCATTGTACGTCCCTCACTTTTCTCCTGTCTGGTTCCTTGTCTTATGCTCCGACTCAATATCCTGACAAGCCATGTCTGCAGCACAATACGGTGTCATTCTTGACGCCGGATCTTCGGGCACCCGCGTCTACGTCTACAAATGGAAGAACCCTGCTCGAGCCAGCAAGAAGTCTCCCCCTGAGAAGCTGAGGCGCTTACCGAAGCTCAAGCTCAAGGAGCAGAAGAAGATTCACCCGGGCGTGTCAACCTTCGCCGAGAATGTTGCCTCTGTCGGTCCCGATCATCTTAAAGAACTCATCAAGGTTGCTCTTGACGAGGTTCCCGACGACAAGATCCCCGAGACGCCCATCTTTCTCATGGCCACCGCAGGCGTTCGCTTCCTCCCCAAAGACCAGCAGACCAGCTTGCTCGGAGGCATCTGCACCTGGCTGCAGGCCAATACTCGCTTCAGTCTCCCTGACTGCGGTACACACGTGCAGGTCATTTCAGGCGAGACGGAGGGATTGTATGGGTGGCTAGCGGCGAATTATCTTCTGGGCGGTTTCGACGAGCCTGCCAACCATGATCATGGCAAAGGAGGTCACCACACCTATGGCTTTCTCGACATGGGCGGCGCATCAGCCCAGATTGCCTTCGCGCCGAATACGACGGAATCTGAGAAACACGCCGATGACCTCAAGCTCGTGCGCATGCGCCATCTCGACGGCAGCCCTGTCGAGTACCGAGTTTTCACGACCACGTGGCTGGGATTCGGCGCCAACAAAGCTCGCGAGCGCTATATCGAGAGTCTACAAGAAGCATACGAAAAGGCTGACGAGTTGCCTGATCCATGCTTGCCAAAAGGTCTCCGCACAACACTCGACGGCACCCCTACAGACAAATCGACCAGAAATCCAGTGCTGCTGGGTACAGGAAAATTCGAGGAATGCCTGAAGAAGACATACCCCTTGTTAGGAAAGGATGCGCCGTGTGAAGACGATCCGTGTCTACTTAATGGTCAGCATGTACCAGCCATTGACTTTGACGTCAACCGCTTCGTTGGTGTATCAGAGTACTGGCACACAACCCATGGCGTCTTCGGCGGCAAGCACAAGGCCTACGACTTGGCAACCTACCAAGAAAATGTCATGGACTTCTGTCAGCGGGAATGGTCCGATATTGCAAATGACCTTGACAAGAGGAAGAAGACACCTGAGGAGAAGATGGAGGATGCGAGGCAAGCGTGCTTCAAAGCCTCGTGGCTGATCAATGTGCTGTATGATGGTATTGGCATCCCACGCGTGGGGTTGGAAGACATGGACAACGCAGGCATCAATAACACCAAGGAGGCTCTAGAGGATGCGGAAGATGCAGGCTTCACAGATTCCTTCAAACCCGTTGATAAGATCGATGGTGTGGAACTGAGCTGGACATTGGGCAAGATGGTGCTATATGCTGCAGGACAGGTTCCGCCGGAGGGAAAGAATGTGCCTGTTGGTTTTGGGGACAACGTTGTTGGCGGTGAGCCCTTGCATTTCGAGGAAGCAGGATCTGTCCCTCTGGTGCCATCGGTTGGAGAAGATGACGATGATGATGATGATTGGGACTTGACCCAGCATTCGAAACCTACGACAGGATTAGTTGCCTTCATCTGCGTCATCATCTTGATCGCCTGGCTCTTACGGAAACCCGAACGGAGGCAAAAGCTCTTCAGCTTCACGCGCCGCCGAAAGGGCAACAGTGCTCGCCGCACCCTCCGCTCTCTTCCCTTTGCGTCCAAATTATTTGGCCCTCGCACTCCGACGTATGAGCGTATTCTTGAAGATGGCGATGCCACCGAATTTGAGCTTGGTGACATGGACTCATCCGACGACAATGATCATTCGGACGGTAGCGAGGAGTCGAGACGTAGAGGCCGAAACTCTGGGTTGGGAACACCGAAGCTGGGCTCGGATAATACGGATAAGTTGAAAGCGCCGTCAGCATTGGATCGGGCGGGCTTAGCGGTGAGGACGGAAAGCAGGGAGAGACTGGCTGCAATGGGGAGGAGAAGTAGGACTGGAAGCCCCTCGTCAAGGCAAAAGTCGAGTCTGATGACGGCGCTGGAGGAACCTTGATGCTCCGGAAGCAGCGGTCAAGCAGGCTTGGTCTACATGATGAGAAGCATAATGTACAACAAGAAAGTGTCTTGGTTAAGATACATTGTGGCGTTTGGGCGTTTTTGGGTGTTTGTTTTTGTGGCAGGGTGGGAAGGTCAAGCACAGCTTGTGGAATTTGGAGTTCACTCACAACAACACGATTATGGCGCCTCAGAATGTTGTTCAGCCATTCTTGCTCGATGCCATCGGAATGTCTGCCCTTAGAATACTCGCTCGCTCACTCCTTAGGCTCAATAATTGGAGATCATTGGATAGTCATCTTGACATGGTAGGATGTTGATATCAATTGCACGCTATCATTGTACAACTTCTTCTTATTGCGACACATTTGTGACATGCTCCAGACATGATCGGTGTTAGTCCAAGAGAATCGAGGTCGGTTCGGTGTCGATCCTCCTTCCAAAGGCTGCTGCCAACATCCCCTCATTGGCGTGGTCCTTGTTTTCCCTCTCGATCCCAGTTCCTTCAAATCCCAGACATCCAGCCTCCCGCTACCCATCACTTCAACGCCGTAACTGCTTGTTGCAGGTGATATCCCGCGTGGAAAGGAAGGGGCAAAGATCAGTCCTGCTGCCTCTCCAAGAAACTCGGATCCGTGCGAACCCTCCCCTCAAACTTCTTCCACCACTCCTCAAACGCCTTCAACGGCACAACCTCGACCCCACCCGGTCCTGCTGTCCCACTAAAGCTCGTAAGAAAGTTGAAAGCGTTCTGGATTATTCTCTGCGCGAGCACAACTGTACTCGGTTGGCCAGCACCTCCACCTGAACCCTTGTTGGCCTTGTTTGCTGCAAGCTCTTGCAATTTCGGAGCTACCTCTCCTGCTGGCTCAACACTTATACCGACGATCAACGCTTGCTGCTGCTGTGATTGCGAGCTTCCAACGGAAAAGACGGCTGACTCTTTACCAGGGCCGATGGCTCCTAGGAACTTGAAATTGGGCGCAGACGAAGGGTCGGAAGGTTGGGAGGCGAGATAGATGGCTGCGGCGGTGTCGGATGGGAGGTCGACGCCGGGAAGGAGGAAGACGGTGAGGTGGGAGAAAGGTTTGCTGGTGGGTAGAGAGTAGAGGAGAGATGTTGGGGAAGGGGTTGAGGAGGGGTCTGTGAGGAGAGGGTGGCCGGCTGGGAGGAGGCCGAAAAGTGGGCTTGACATCTTGGAGATTATGACTCTTTTTGTTTTGTGATGAGTTGGGTGTTAAAGATGCATCGTTGAGTGAGACGGGAGTCGAAAGATGATTCTTGTTGGTGAGAACGGAAGTAAGGGAGAAGAGTGAAGCATAAAAGTGAGGCCCCGCGGTGGGTCGCGATGACGGCGCAGGTGGTGTGCGGCTTATGTGGTCAGGGTCGCGAAGAGCATGGTGGGGGTTTCGTCCCTAGCAAGCAAAACGCCGCTCTGTATCGGCGGTTGTATTGTGAACTCTTGGATACTGTGCTTTTTTGTTCCTTGAGATACATCTGTCTTATCGTGTCCTGTTGCGGCAGTTCTACGTGTCAATTACATGATACCAGACAACTGTGGTCAGTGTCCGTCAGCACCATGAAGTCCAATCTCGACCTAATCAGAGAGGTCGACCTGTATGTGCATATCTGGCTCTGGCCCTTCCTCATCCTCCAATGGATATACCGTTCCTTGGCACTGACGCTTTCTTAGCTTCCCATATGAGGACCATGAGCCGGAAGCCCACCAGCGCATCATGTCCAACATCTACACCCTTCTCTGGGAAGATGATCGCGGATCCTACCCAATTGGCTACGTCCTCACCCGCGTACACGATCAGCTACTCGCACTTGATCCTGCTATCCGAGGACCAATGACCTCCGACTCTGAGGCTCGAACCATGACTCTATTCAAGGAGGGCGGTTTTGACGAAAGGACTGCTCGTGCTGCTGCTGTAGCAGACCACTTCCGCAGGAACGATACATTCAAGATCCTCAGAAAGTGGCGCAACGAGCTCTGGCCCGTCTATGGTCGCAACGGCGAGCTACTCTTCAGCATGGAGCGTTGCGCCCTGGGTCTTCTTGGTGCAGTGCGCTACGGTGTTCACATGTCAGCTTATGTCCGTGATGATTCCGTTCCCTTTGGCATCAAGCTCTGGATTGCAAGGCGTTCTCTCACGAAAGAGACGTTCCCGGGGATGCTCGACAACACCGCTGCCGGTGGTCTCATGACAGGCGAGGACCCTTTCGAGTGCATTATTCGTGAAGCCGACGAAGAGGCCAGCCTGCCCGAGGACGTCGTGCGCAACCACGCGGAGAACCCTGGTACAGTGACCTACATTTACATCACCAATGAAGCACAGGTCGGCGAGGCTGGTTTCATTTATCCGGAGTGCCAATGGATCTACGACCTTGAACTGCCACTTGATGTCATCCCCAAACCGAAGGATGGAGAGGCCGAGGGCTTTTACTTGAAGACTGTGGATGAGGTCAAGGAGGATTTGAGACAAGGGAGATTCAAGGACAATTGTGCGTTGGTGGCACTGAACTTTTTGGAGAGGAGAGGTATGCTGCAGGAGGAGGGGGAGAAAGAGTTGGAAGAGATGAGGAGAAGGATGAACAGGGTGATGCCGTTCCCGGGCCCGCATCAGCAGGGCTGGAGGAGGCAGGCATAAGGTTGTCCCGGGGAAGGGAAGATATTGATCACTGTTCTTGCCCACGCCTTATTGCATGCGGAGCTACAGTCTCGGCGGTCGGGGAACATATCGTAAAGTGCAATGGTGGTATATAATCAAAAAATAAATGCCTTTATACGCCTCTATCGCCCAATTGGTTTCCCGACTTCGCGTGTCGCAATCCAGAGAGGGAAGAAAGAAACCTTCCCCATCTTGAGTTGGAATAATACATGTCCCGTGCGCCAATGTGATTGTCTGACTGATCTTTTTCTGCCTCTTGCCATTTCTCGTGTCCCATCGCTTTTCGCCCTTATTTCTTCACCAAGAGATAGACATTGTCGACTCGGAGAGGTGTCAGCTTCTTGACGGGTCCTTGAAGCGACATGAGCAGGCCGCCGAAGGAAATGTATGCATTTCTAGTACCCCAATGTCAGCTCAGATTGGTTCAAACTTGGGAAATAATAGCGCAAAGATGAAATACTCACATCGTGTTGCCATCATATGTCTCCTCGAACCGGTAGATCTTTCCATAGCAAACGTAGTCAAACAAATCCGCACTCGTCGCTGGCGCATCCCCTCCCTTGCCAACATCCCTCCACCCCTTCTCCTCATCCTTGCTACCGTCCAAGCTTAGTGTTGTTGCGAGCACCATATGCAGTCCATCGCCGACTGAGCAAGGGAACAGCTCCGTATTGATGTCGAGCTGCATGACAGTCTGGGAGTCTGTGGAGGTGCCAGAGATGCGAGCGACGCGATCGTACTTGGATTGGTCGAAGTCGGTGAGGGTGAAGTTGTCCTCGAAGAGGGTTGCGTCGCCGCCGGTGCCAGCCATCTTGTGCCGGTTGTGAAAGGTGTGGATTTGTGAGGTGGACGACACAAAATGGTTGGGAGATTGAGCTGGGGAGGTGTCGCTTGACGGAGCTGCTGCTGGAGCTCGAATCAAAGAAAATGTTTGGAGGGGCAGCGTTGTAGGACGGGTACTTGCATATCGTGACGGCATGCATCTATGCGACATCACTTTAGCTACCCTGTAGAGCTGCCCTTGTTCCAACTCACTCCACTGAACCACTTTTCAACTCTTGAATTCACGACAGGTACGGTTCCATTTCCTTCAATCAGTAAGGCTCCCCGTCCTGCGTTTGTTCTTGGGGTTGTCTATCGACTGTTCTCTGCGCGAAATGTCATTCAGAAAGCGGAACGTGGTGATCGGCACCCCATCTGCCCAAGTCACGACCCGACAAGAGAAACAACTTTCCCCAGGAACTAGACCCTCACCTTTAGATGGCAGGCTCACTACATCAACTGGCACACCATCACTGGATCAACTGCTAGCAGGGCATGCAGGGCTCCCTCTAGGTCACTCGTTGTTGATCGAAGAGGCCAGCACAACAGACTTTGGAGGTATTCTGCTGAGGTATTACACGGCGGAAGGGCTCGTCCAAGGACATCACATTCACGTACTTGGGTTCGATGAATCATGGAGGAGGGAGCTGCCAGGTCTGGACACGAGTGCAGGGGTAAAGGATGAGAAGAAGAAGAACACTGCATCACCTGTGTCGGATGACAAGATGAAAATTGCCTGGCGGTACGAGACTCTGGGGAGTAGGTCCCCAGCTGTGAAAGGCAAGTAACGTCTATCCAATAATTCAGTGTCCCTTTTCTAACCTTAGACGCCTGCAGATAGCGCTCAGTCTACATCCGCATCTGGTACTTTCTGCCACTCTTTCAACCTCACAAAGCGCCTCGAGAACAGCACCGTCCAGGGCCAACTCTTCACTTCGCCCATCAGCATGCCCTCTACCAGCTCTACCTCACCATCACTTAAAAAGTTTGTAACTGATGTCAAAACTCGCATCAGGAATTCACCGCCATCTACGATTCACCGTATCGTCGTTCCAAGCCTCCTATCACCCACTATCTACCCCCCTTCAGCAAGTCGGCCTGAGGAAGCGCTGCAATTTCTGCACAGTCTACGAGCTCTCCTGCGAAGCTTTCCTATGCAGCTCACGGCAATGATATCTATGCCAGTGTCTCTCTACCCACGGTCCACTGGGTTGACTCGTTGGGCCGAGTTGCTTGCGGATGGCGTGCTGGAGCTGATCCCCCTCGAGCACAAGCTCCAGATGAGTCGTGACCCGAGCAAGGATGACAAGGCACAAGGTATGCTACGAGCACATAGTCTACCTATATTCCATGAGAAGGGCGGCGGCTTGGAGGGAAGCTGGAACAAGGAAGATCTGTCCTTCAAGCTTAGCTCCTCGAGTGGGTTGGTCATTACACCATTCAGCCTGCCACCAATTGGTGACGAAGGAGAGGACAAGAACAGCAGCTCTAAGGGACAGGAAGCCTTGAAAAAGGAATCTCTTGAATTTTGAGTACTACCCTCATGGAAAACCGACTTAGTCTGGGCGGCTCTATACGGTGCCTTCGCATTGCGTCCAAGCCCCGCTACAACGATATGCATCACTTGCTTGGCTCCGCCCAAAATTTCATTCAAAACTCTGGAGCACCAGCTTCGCATCCTTCGCTCTTCTCTTCCACCACCGCAAATCATTGCCTTTGGTAAGTTTCCATCCTCTGCATTTCCTACGCATGCATATCTCTACACATGGACGTTTCATGATTATGAACCTGAAAATCTGTCAATCCCCTGAATTGCATTGATGACACCTTTCAATATTACGAAGACGACTTATGACTCTCCGTCCTAAATCTCATTTCTTTCTACACATTTCGCTACCACCTTGGATAGAACCAGCTTTGCTAACACGCATCGTCTCGAAAGGCCTAGAATACTTGCTGCCATGGTCATGCCAGATGCGTCGAGCGACAGGAGTCCCGTGCGCATCTCCAAGATTGCCGGTCGCTATCTTGTCTTCGATCCCGAAGCTGTCGCCTGCCTGCGTCGGCAGCACAATATCAATGGTCTCCTCGTAGGCACAACTCCGCAACAGCCCACACAGAACATTTTTCTTGGCCTACCCATCGAATTGCGTCCCGAAGAAGCTGGCGCCTTAGTCTCTGGCGGCGCTGCATTCGTCGTGGATGATGCTGCTGCACATCGGGAGGCACTTCTTGGGAGAAGAGAGGGGATGAACGCGTATGTAGAGTCTCTGCGAAGACAGAAGGCCACGGCACAAAAAGCCATTGCCGAGCAGAAGGCTCAGAAAGCTGCTGAAGCGGCGAGCAGGCATAAGAGCGATCGCTCAAAAGCCAAAGCGAAAGCTCGTGGCGGCGCAATAACTAAAACCGAGGACGATGAGGCTTCAATCTTTGAAGGTGATGCATCGCAGAAGCAACAGCAGAGTACCAAGCATGTAGATCACGCCCCCAAACATCTCGCCGTTACCCCTACCTCTAGCGACGACCTTGTCTCCCCAGCCCTCTTCGCCCGACATACCATCCCCAGCGTGCCTGATGGACCACTTTGTCGTCTTCTCCAGCGGACGGGATACTTCATGACGCCTGGGTTGAGGTTTGGATCAAAGTATAGTGTGTATCCTGGTGATCCATTGAGGTTTCATGCGCATTTCATGGCGAATGAGTATGGCTGGGACGAGCCGATCCCGACGCTGGAAATTGTGGAGGGTGGTCGGTTGGCAACGGCTGTGAAGAAAGCTTTCTTGATTGGAGGCAAGAAGACAGGTGACGGTGAGGCTGAGGAGGAGATCAGAACGTTCAGCATTGAATGGGCGGCGATGTAGCAAGGTGCCTTAGTTGGCTATGAGCAATTTCAAAGCAATATCAAGCGAAAATGGTAGTCCGCCTCCATCGACGTCTGGATGTGTTGGTTTCCGCTTAGACGTGACGCTTTTTCGCATAAACCTGTGTAGAGTAGACTGCATGATCCGGTGAAAGAGCACCCCATTTTTACGTATCAGCTCAAAACTAGTTCTGATAAAGAAGTGAATGCATAATGATTACTGAGGAAGCTATCCCATAGGCAGTCACGAGGCTCCTTGATCCACTGGTAGAGAGATCTTGAACTGAGGTGATGAACACCATTTGGAAGCATGATTATCAGGGTGAAAATAAACGTTCAGCTACCAGAGAAATACCAATTTGTCGCTCATCCTAACCTCAATCTGGATGTACAGAGCTGGAAGAAGATGCTGGTTTGCTCTTAATCCGTGTTCGAGGTCTTGTGGCTGTCCATGGGATGAACCTGCAAAGCCAACAAAGCTCACCCTCGCGAATCGTCCCAGAAATCCAGATCGCAAACAATGCTCGAAGAAGAGACTACCCAGCCCAGCCATTTCAAGGTACGAAAATCCTACTGAAGCTGATCACTTCCCTCCGACAGCAAACACACTTATCAAAGTTGTTCATCGCCAGTGACACGCGGCAATCATCACACAAACTGAGACAGCGGCACGGCCACACAATGATGGTCCGCGGTGAGCATTGGCAGACCACGCACTGCGGCCCGTCGCTCCCAAGCCCACTTGCGCCTTCTTCCCAGGATGTGGCTGCCGTGGACTCATTGGCAGTCGCGTTAGACTGCCGCCTGCTGCGACGGGAGAGCAGGAGTTGTTCAAGTGTACGCTCCTCCTCCTCAGGGGTGAGTTTAACATTATGATTCAGTGTACCGACGATGCCTTGGGATGTGAGAATACGGGTGCGCTGTAATTTCTGAAAGCGTTGGAACCCGGATCTGGTCATGATTGTTTCGCTGCCAAGGTGGGCTGAGAGGACTCGAGCGTCGTCTCGCTCTTCGGGACTCGTTGGGTGAAGAAGGCGAGCTAGATCTCCCATAGCCATGGGGCTATCAAAAAGGGGAGTTGCTTCGCGAGAACGCTGCGGGGTTCGTTGTGTTGGCGTTCGCTGGCCAGACTCTTCGGACTCCCATCCATCGTCGTCATTCGTGGCATTTGTTGTGGCCATGGAAATGACACTTGTAGCGTCCCAGTCATCTGCCTCGGGGTGTGGAAAATAGTCACCAGAGGAATCTTTCGACCCCCACCATCCCCCCTTTAGCCAGTATTTGTACAAGTCTTGGTCCAGCTCTTCTTCGGTTTCCAACGTTCCAGTTCTCCGGAACTCCGCCTCAACGTCGATACCGTCGGTGCGCGGTATCCGCCCGTCCTCATTGTAGGCGGAGGTGGCATTGCGGTTGACGCCCTTGCGGTCGCGTTTTCTGGACTTTGCGTCTTCCTCCCCCTTCTTTGTTCGCCTAGCCATCCATAGCAGCCATCGTGGTTGATACTTGATCCGGGCAATCCGGAGACACCACAGTCCAGACAATCCAATGAGCCTCGTGAGTAGTCGATTGACAGCCAGCAGAAAGTCAAAAGCCATGAGCCACCGTGAGCTCCTCTCTGTGGCACCTATTCCCACTCTGATAGCTCGGTCATTGCGCCCCTTAGTCACTTGCTGGGCAGCGCGTTCCCTGGAATAGCCGCTAGAGCCCACGGTATTGGCCTTGACGGGGATCAGACCGATAGCCCCTATCTGATCGTAGCTAGAGTTGGGGAGGCCCAGCGAGATGTACTGTTGCTGGAGTTCTTCGGCTTCCTTGTAACGAGCTTCCTCGAGCCAGGTATGGCTTTTGAGTCCTACACCACGGTCCTCGTTGAGGTACACAGCCTCGCTTGCCATCGTGATAGCGGCAAAACCGGTCCTCAGCAACGCTGTATAGAGGTCCATTTCTCTAGTAATGCGAAGTTCGCCCAGCGAGACATTGGCCTGCATGTTTTGGCGAGCATCGGCCAACCGCTGACGGAAAGTCAAGTCGGGACGCTGGTTCGTGGGAGGAGCCAAGGCTGAGAGAACTAGTGCCAGTCCGTAGATTGACGAGCAAAGAAAAATACCAATCACAACGAGAACATGGGGAACAAAGCCTATTATGGCTACCGTTGGGAATCTGAGAAGGCCTTGCGAGTTTGGATCGTCGAGATCGAATGTGGCGGCGCTCCATACGATGCTTGTCATGTAGCAAAGGCCCCAGAACCCTGTACTATACAGTCGATATTTCGCTTGCAGATCGAAAATACCAAGGGTTTGGCTTGTCAAATGGGTCATAGAAGATAGAAATGCGATGAGGAGGACTTCAGGCGGTGTGTTTACTCGCCTGAGAATCATCGATCGCGT
Source organism: Sarocladium strictum (assembly GCA_030435815.1). Classification (NCBI taxonomy): domain Eukaryota; kingdom Fungi; phylum Ascomycota; class Sordariomycetes; order Hypocreales; family Sarocladiaceae; genus Sarocladium; species Sarocladium strictum. Next base: position 3,862,058 of record JAPDFR010000003.1, on the reverse strand, counting down.
CAGCGCAATCGTCGAACCAGCAGAAGAACTTGAAGAAGATGACGTCTCCGCTCCGCTCTTCGAGAACAGGCCCCAACCAAGCTGGTTTGATATAGCAGAATCGGCCTCTGCGAATGCCAGACTTTGTTCAAAAAGAGTCATCCCAGTCTCACTCGTCAAAGGACGACCTTGGACAGAATTGGAGATGGTTTCAAGGAAGTGACTGAGGCAGAAGGTGCCGAATAACGGCCACAGTAGCGATAGAGACCCTCGAAGGCTGCGAGGATTCGTATCTCCCTCAGATGGTGGTATCATGGCGACTGCCAGACAAGATTGCTCATCCGAAGCCCCGAAAAGTAGCGTCGAGCTCATAGTGTTCAGGACCACATTGGGGTGCGAGAAGAGGAGGTCAGAACTTTTTGATGAGTTTCCCCAACGCATTTCGGCGAAATCAGCAGATGTTTGGCATTGGATCGACTGCAAGATTGACCGGATCTGTATGACAAGAAGGAGGATGGGTAGAATCCGTAGGAGGAAGCGGAGGTGCCAGCGCAGCCGCAGCCTGCGTCGGGTAGCAGCGAAGATGTGAGTGCGGTTAAGCACAATGCTCATGGCTATACAAGATAGAGCCCATTTACTCGTCGCGTAGCTGAAGATGCTCCCAAGACCTCTCGCTCCTTCCAGTGTCAGCCTCGAAGCCTGCGCGACAGGCTCATCATGTCCACCGCCAACGGCGATGGCAGGCTCCATCATGTGGTATAAGTTCGATTCAGTCGTGAAGGTTCGGACGAGAGCGGGATCGGCTGATGCAGCAACGGCAGGCGAGGCGTAGGCAAGGTTCTCGGCAGAAGGGTGAAGGGGCTCGGCCAGAGTGATGAAAGATCCGAGTTTCCTCACCATGCGCGGTCCAGCCCACACGAGGTCCTCCAGAGACGGTGCATAGCGAGTGACGTTGACAGTCCAGGCTGTTAGGTTATACCAGGCAGTGTTGTTGTAGATGGTCCCTGGCGTTGTCATGGGCGCAGGGACCTCGCCAGCCATGTCGATAATAGACTGGGCAGTGGTAAAGGTCGTGGATGCGGTCGGGCGAATCGGGTCGATTGCGAATGATGCAGTTGGAAGCCGGGCCCCTCAGAGTAAACGGCGTCAGGCAGAGAAGAAGCAGCACGTTGCCTGCATTCTGGCAGATGCCAGAAGTCGAAAAGAGAAGGGGGCGATGCGAAAAGGAAACCAGCACAAGAAGGGAGCCGAGGTTGCTTATGGAATCGACGATGTTGGAATCCGAGATAGTTAAGGTGGAGTTGTTGATGCTCCATGTCGTGACCTGTCGAACCCAGGGTCCAAGGCAGCTCTTGACAGCATATGAAGGCCACTAACAGCAGGTACCGCGTCAAGGTGCGGAGTCAGGCGCTTCACGCGTGTTCTAGCAACTCCACCCTGCTAAGCAGTGTCAGGCGAAGGATAACCAACCCTGTCTTTGACACTCTCGTTTGGCGGACTTCATCATTGCGGCCAGCTCGTGATAGTCAAAAGACACTGGTTGCTATCTTTGCATAAAATATTTCATTATTGGACGCCGTGGTTTTTATTATAAGGTTCGTGAAACCTCGACTAGATGTTATTCTGCCGAGAGCTCCATGCTGCTCTGCAACACAACGATGGGCTGGCCTCTAGTCGTACCACTTGGGACAGATTAATTCCCGATGCAAAGTTCGCAGGTACTCCAGCAGAGGCTTGAGACTTTGTCTTGACAAAGATTCCCTAAATGAGCTGTTCTGAATATTGTATCCTACAAGCAGCTTGCCCTGGCCAGCTGCTGGGCGCTGTAGCCCCGACTCTCCCATGAAATGAACTGGCAAGTCTCCGCCCGATTAACCTGAAACCGCTCTGACTGCTCTTGCACTGGCGTTTCCCCGGTGCTCATCGCCATAAAAGCCGGATGAGAGCTCGAAAGATTTGCCATGACTCACTCATTTGCTCTTTTCGAGGTGTTGGTGGTAAGAGTCTCAGATTGCCCCGACCGCCTCGTTCAATGACTGGGATACGGCGTAATTCACGCCTCGACTAGCATGTACCGCCTTTGATATCAGTGCCGAGTGCAGGCCACTGTTCGAGGATGGAACGCTTCCTTTCAACCATAGATTCGTGATCTCGTCTCGTGTGGGCAAATAAGCCACGCAACAAGCGGCTAGGATCTTCTCGTGCTCGGATGGCACCGGGTCCAGAACTACACGAGGCTCTGCATCGCTTCCATCTGACACAAGAGCCGCCACGCCCCCAGATATCGTGTCCACACAGTCGATACCCGCGTCAGCTATCGCAGCAGCGGCAACTGTGACGCAACCCCCAAGGACGTTCATCATGTCCCATTCCTCACTACCCTCTGCCACAGCAGTCTGACGTGCCTGCTCTCCCTCAATGATCGTTACAACCACATCGACACCACTCTTTGGCCAACGATCTGCAATAATGGCGCCTCTCAGAGCTGTCTCCAGATGCGTACTCAGATCTCGCTCACTGGCATCCCGGAGATAGCCTCTCCTGTGCTTTGTCGCGAATGGCGCGTACTTGACGTGTGTTGAGAGGACCATATGTGGCGAAAATGGTGCGGAACGTGGAAGTGACCGAGGGCCATGAACGGTGCAAGTGAGCTTCATGCCACTGATCCTTGACACATCTTGTGCTTCTATTTCGAGATATGCGGATCCTGAAGCTGATGGCGTCACACCTGTCTTGAGATCTGGCCGGTAGTCAGCAACATACTCTTCACGACAAAGGCATGAAGGTTCAAACTCACACACGGCGCGGATGCCATTAGGTTCTCTGTGACGGGAAAGACTGGGCACCTCTTCATCGTAGACAGGTGGTACTGTGGCACCAGAAGGTCCATTGACCCTTCGACGATCAGCCATTATAACTTAACCCGCCAAAAGGAGGGGGAAAGTTGTGATAATGTTGATCGGGTCCTCGGTTGGCTAGAGGTCGTCTTCCGCTCTTCATAGTGATCAACTTTCTCGGATGCTTCTGGATACAGCTTATGGTGATTGCGTTTAACGAGGTAATCCCGCCAACTATGCAAGTAACCAGACTATGCAACTCCGCAACTATCGGCTTGTTCCCACGCATAAATTTACAATCTACCATTTTTTTTCTTTCCACGACTACATTCCTCAAAGTACCAGCAACCTTGACGCAACGGTGCTAAGGTGTGCCTCAACGTGTTCAAGTGACGCGCTTGGGTTGCTTCTATGAAGATTGGCATTTCTGTCCTATTGATGGTAAGTTCAAACCCGAGCCTCAGTTTTCTTCATATGATGAAGTTTCTACCACTTGTTCCCGCGAACCCTGAGCGTTTTTGAACAAACATGCACTACCATCTGATCCCAACTATCCTTACATGGACATCTATAATCAACCTACGCCACGAATACTTGCTGACCTCGTCCAAAGATTTAATCCTGGAATGGAGGATCGTTCCGCGGCATCATGAGCGTCTAGCATCTGAATTGGTAGGTTGGCACTTGTTTTCCGCCACTCCCCTATCCTGGCCAACAGCCTACGCGTCGATGATGAGAAAACATTTTTACAGTTCTGCTACTGAAGCTCTGTGATGTTTACCAATACCATACCAAGATCTCTGATACGCATTCATCTTTTCCCTTTGATCAAGCTTTCATGTTGCTTGGAAGTATCTGATTGCTGACATGGATTGTAGATCTCGGCCAGAAATGTTGAAGCCTTGGGAACATCCAAGTCATACCACATCAGCATCAGGTCAGTCGAACAGTGAGCTGTACGCCCTCACACGCACATGATGAAACAAGTCTATCCATTCAACGACCTCTCCCCGGCCGAGTCGTCCTCCCGCACTCTAGCATGTCGCAAGGCTTGTAATGAAGGGTTGTGGAGTTTCCGTCAGGTGTAATTTCTACTTTCGTTGCTAGGTTTTTTGGGCGGCTCGTTTTGGGTCGTCCAAGAGATTTGGCCGGCTGAGGTGACTGAGTAAACACGGCTTTCTGATCACGACTCTGTTCCCAACCTATTTTTATATACGACACCAACCTGACGCAGTCGACTGACTGGTCAAGCAGATTATTCCCTATCAACTTGCCGAAGTCCCAGCCGCCATTCAATTGTTGAACCATTTGCTCCTTGAAACCAGGAGCAGTGTAGGTAAGTCTCAATTGGAGCGATGGTGCGTCCCATGTAGTGTATCAAGCACAGTGATGTATTATCCCTATGGCCTTCCTCGTCGAAGCGCTACCTGCACTCCAAATTGCGGCGCAACTGTCTATATTCTAGTCAATGTCAGTGCCAGAAAGAAAATTGAGTCATTAAAGAAACAACGATATCAGTATCAGAAATTGTGCATCGATAACCATGAAACGTGGAGTGACTGCCAGCAACATGCAGATTGTGGCTAGTGACCGCCACTGTGGCCGTAGCTACGTTGTAGTTCGAACCCAAACCCCCTGAAGTCCGCCACAATCAACCATGTGTCAATCTAGACCCCCTTGTCCCAAGACGCGCCAGCTCAGCAATTGTTCAGTGTCGCACATTACATCTTGCAGCATTCCTAGACACCGGATAGCACCCCTTCGTCAATCCTTTCATCACGATCATCGCGATTCGCGTCCGCTCCATCAGGGGATTCCTCAAGAGCACGCAGTTTGCTGAACCGGGCTTGTGCGACCTCCAAATACCGACCGCGACTGGTGAAGGAGGCCTGCTTGCACCAGCTGACAAGCCCCGGTCCTCAATTCCCTCTCGAGATTGCTGCGCATCAACGGAAATACCTTCGCATGTCTTCCTTATAGCTATCAGCAAGATGATGCCCCGGCATCACCCCAGCGGCGCTTTTGCCAATGGCTACCCCCGCGGCAGCAATACCTTCGACATCTCCCCGCATAGGTAGGTGCTGCAGTGGCAGAGAAGCTGCAACACGTCTGAACGTTCTTCTCATTAACGGCGATCACAGATTTCAACCACGATCGTCACCTACTAGTCGAAGACGGAAGAAACTACTCGCACGGACGGGGGTGGCTGCGGTCCTTCTGATAGTCTTTGGATTATGGCTCTGGCCAGCCAGTCCAGTCGCATCTATACTGTCCTTCGGTCTCTTGTCGTTGGACGGAGACATGGAGCTCGAGACGGTTCGGTATTATGATTTGAGCAACGTACAAGGCACGGCACGGGGCTGGGAGCGAGAGGAGCGAATCCTCATGTGCGTACCACTTCGTGACGCTGAAGTCCATCTTCCTATGCTCTTTGGACATCTCCGCAATTTCACGTATCCCCACCATCTAATCGATCTTGCCTTCCTCGTTTCGGACTCGAAGGACAAGACGCTCGAGGTTCTATCAGAACGCCTGGAAGCGCTTCAAGCCGATCCAGACCCAAAGCAGCCTTATGGTGAGATCTCGGTCATTGAGAAGGATTTTGGCCAGAAGGTCAATCAAGATTTCGAGACCCGTCATGGTTTCGAAGCTCAAGCGACACGACGCAAGTTAATGGCGCAGGCTCGGAACTGGCTTCTTAGCGCCGCGTTGCGGCCATACCATTCCTGGGTGTATTGGAGGGATGTCGATGTCCAGACTGCCCCTTTCACCATCCTTGAGGATCTCATGAGGCACAACAAGGATGTGATTGTCCCAAGTATGATAAATGTTGTCCCGAATTCCATTCATAATACTGACAACCTTTAGACGTTTGGCGTCCTCTACCAGTGTGGTTAGGGGGTGAGCAGCCGTACGATCTCAACTCCTGGCAAGAGTCGGAGACCGCTTTGGCTTTGGCCGATACACTAGATGAGGACGCTGTCATTGTGGAGGGCTATGCTGAGTATGCTACGTGGCGTCCCCATTTGGCTTACCTGCGAGATCCTTATGGCGACCCGGACACTGAGATGGATGTGGACGGTATTGGTGGTGTTAGCATCTTGGCTAAAGCCAAGGTGTTCCGTAGCGGAGTTCACTTCCCAGCATTCAGTTTCGAAAGGCATGCTGAGACGGAAGGTTTTGGCAAGGTGAGCGTTGAGAGCATCATGTTCAACGTGGGTTGCTAACACCATTTCAGATGGCCAAACGCATGAAGTATTCTGTCGTTGGACTACCACACTATGTCATCTGGCATCTTTACGAACCCAGCAGTGATGACATCGAGAAGATGGCGGTAAGTACACCGGCCTTTTAAGGTTTCTGTGGGGTTACCCAGAACTGACTGGGACCTGTAGGCCGCTGAGAAGGAAGCGAAGGAAAAGGCGAAGGCCGATGAAGAAAAGAGAGCTAAAGCGAAGAAGCTCAAAGAGGAGTTCGCAGAGGCTAACAAGCAGTGGGAACAAGACAAGGCAGGCATGAATAGTCTTGACTCCAAGGCGCAGCCGGGGCAACAGAAGCAACTGATTGACTCGAAGGTCAGCGACTCGAGTCAGCCAGCCGCACCCCAAGTCCATGCTGCTGGCCAGGGCGAGCAGGTTCTTTCCCAAAAGGACGCCGCAGATGGCGCCGTGGTCAAGGCAGCTGAACAAGTACGACAGGCTGCGGCACCGCGGCGAGATACGAACGGCAAAGTCATATCTTAGGCTAGCTGGATGAGAAGGGTTAAGCCCGATCCTCAGCGTACCAACGTAGATGCCGCTGGCTGACCGTGAGGCCCATATACTTGGGCGTCTTGACTGGCATAGGAAAGGGCCGGTCAGCAAAATGTCTGGTTTCCATGGGCGTTCTTTGTCGTTCCTGGCTCATGTTGCTGTCCAAAACAGCACTTGTTCACTTAGCTTATTTATAGGGGGTGACTATTGCTGTACTGTATATCTGTGTGCACGTGAAGAGGCTGTAAACCAATAGACCACTTCTTCAATAATTACTAAAGAGCCACCGAGATCAGTTATTCAACGGGTTTTGCATCCTGCGAAAAGACATTAGACTAAAACAGTAGCATTCATCTATCTCTATGACTGTCCTGCCCCGTCTTCCCGTTTTGTTCTCCGTTCATTTACAGTGAGGATCCGTCACCAAGGGGCTGTCTTCCAGGCGACCAAGGCCCAGCCAATCACAGCGCGGCTTGGACGACACCTGGAAGCCACTGACTCCGTCACCGCAGGCCGCCACATCGAGACAAGCCTCCAGCACCAGCACCAGGCAGCTCGGGCTTTGCGACGTCGCCAGTGTTCATGTCCTACCCATTCGACAACGACTTCCCCTTGAGCTAAAGGCAGTCGAAGCGAGAAGCTAAAGTCTTTTCGCCCGAGTACATTGAGCGACTGTCAGTTTCGCATAGCGCTTTTCTCTGTGCTGGGCGCAGCCAAACCACGTCGACCTGGTAGACAGCTTCGAGGCTTCATCTGCGCAGGTAGGTCAGTTTCCCATGTGCTCATTGGCATCACGAGACAATCGTGGCCGTTCAAAACTATGAGAGCTGACTAATTGCCTTGTTTATAGAGTTGCGATCACAGGAATATAGCTTCCAGACCATGCTGCAGGACAATGATTCCGTTGTAAAAGGCAGCATGGACGCTTTTCGACCCCCCTTACCTCCCACTCCGCGAACGAGGCATGACTCTCCCCGGATGCAATACCGAAGTCGACCGGTTTCCGTTGCCGTCGATCCCATTTCGCTCGTCATTTCTGAGTGCATCTCTATCACCTCTGCCATCCATAAGCATGCCCGCTCGCCGCACTCCTCCGTCTCGGCCATCCTCGGTGGCAACCCGAATCCTATACAGCTTGGGCCGCCCAGTCCAAGGCTCGGCGCGCGAAGTCAGGGCTCTACTGGCGCCGATGGCGCTGAGGACAATGGCATCACGAACCGATGGGGTTTGAGGGGTCAGAAGGGGAAGAGTGTACTGGACAATCCCTTGATCGCAGGATTTGGCAAGCTTCGTCTCGAGCTTGCTGGTACAAAAGGTATGGCATGAACTCCTGGCATTATGTGACGGGCACTGGCTTGAGTACATCTGCTGATTTGTACAGATATCCACACCTTTGATGGTCCTTCGCTGCTTAGCCCGTTCCTGCATATCATCCAAGCCAAAGGCACCGCCGCTCCCATCACGATCCTTGCGCTCGGTGCGCTGCGCAAGTTCCTCGCATATGGCTTCATTAGCCCTGAATCACCACGCTTTGTCCTGGCGATGCAGTCTTTGTCTGCGGCGGTCACACATTGCCAATTCGATATCAGTGACTCTGGACAAGCAGAGGTGGTCTTGCTCATGATTCTGAACCTTATGGAGGATATGATGTCTGGGCCTGGAGGTGACATACTCAGTGATGAGAGTGTGTGTGATATGATGGGAAGAGGTCTTGCGATTTGTTCTCAGCCCCGCTTCTCACCGGTCTTGCGCAGAACTGCAGAGGCTTCCATGGTGAGGATGTGCCAGATTATCTTCGAGGATGTCAAGCACCTGGAAGTCGAGGCTGGAGATGATGCCGAAGCGTTGGACCACCAAGCTGCAAATGATAATGTGACCATGGAGACACCCAAAGCTGAAGCTGCTGCGACGAGCACTCGACCGACAACAGCAAGCTCTGATATAAGGGTTGACACTCCCACGGCAGAGTTGGATACCCCTCGCACCAGTAAGGAGAAGACATCTACAGAGATCGAGCCCCCAACCGCCACACAGCAGCCTACTGGTGAGGCTGAAGCGACCGAGGGCACCGAGAGTACAGGAGACACTGAGTCATTGGACTTGAAGCCTTACTCTCTGCCATCCGTCAGGGAGCTCTTCCGAGTTCTTGTCAATTTCCTTGATCCTCATGACCGTCAGCACACTGATACTATGAGAGTCATGGCGCTTCGCATAATTCACGTTGCCCTTGAAGTCAGTGGTTCGTTCATCGCACGCCACCCGGCATTGTCTTCCATTGCTGAAGACCGTCTTTGTTGCTACTTGTTCCAGCTGGTTCGGTCAGATAATATGGCTATTCTTCAGGAGTCCTTGATAGTAGCAGGGACTTTGCTTGCCACATGTCGTGGGGTGCTAAAGCTTCAGCAGGAATTATTTTTGTCGTACATCGTTGCATGTCTTCACCCTGCTGTCGACATCCCGCGGGAGCCAGGCATAGACCCATCGCTCTACTCGGGGATTCCACGGAATCCTAAGCTCGTTAAGCAACCTCAATCACCACAGCCCGGTAGTGGAAGGTCCACGCCAGTGCCTGTCAAGGATCGTCAGAGACTGGGTCTGGAGGGCGGCTCGCGCAAGCCAGACGCTCGTCAAGCCATGGTCGAGGCTATCGGGGTTCTCTCCCGCATGCCCACCTTCATCACTGAGCTTTTTGTCAACTATGACTGTGACGAGGACCGCTCTGATCTCTGCGAAGACATGATTGGATTGCTTTCGCGGAACGCTCTGCCCGACTCTGCCACGTGGAGCACAACAAGTGTTCCGCCACTGTGTTTGGATGCGCTGCTCCGGTACATCCAGTACATCGCCGAGCGTCTCGATGCTAAGACCATTACCGAAGGATATCCCGATCCTCAGGCCCTGCGCGAAAAGCGGAAGCGGAAGCAGGCCATTATCAAGGGCGCCAGCAAGTTCAATGAGAAGCCCAAGGCTGGTCTCAGCTATCTCGAAGCAGCCGGTATCGTGTCGGACGCCACAAATCCAGTTGAAGTAGCCCGCTTCTTGAAAGGCACATCTCGCGTTTCGAAGGCGGTTCTGGGGGAATTCTTGTCAAAGAAGGGGAATGAGGCTATTCTGAAGGCTTTCCTTGATCAGTTCGATTTCTCCGGAAAGCGTGTTGATGATGCTCTACGTATGCTCCTTGAATCTTTTCGACTGCCCGGAGAAGCTCCTCTCATCTCAGCAGTCGTGGAGACATTCGCGGCTCGGTACTGCACTGGCGATTTCGACAAGGAGATCGCCAATACGGACTCTGTCTTCATTCTAAGCTACGCCATCATCATCCTCAACACTGACCAGCATAATCCCAACCTGAAATCCAATAAGCGCATGACCTTTGAAGACTTCTCCCGAAATCTTCGTGGCACAAATGACGGCAAGGACTTCTCGCCCCAGTTCCTACAAGACATCTTTGACTCCATCAAGTCAAACGAGATCATCCTGCCAAGCGAGCACGACAACAAGCATGCGTTTGACTACGCATGGCGTGAGCTATTGGTGAAGACGGAGTCCGCTGGAGACCTCACTATCTGCGACACGAACCTGTACGATGCTGACATGTTTGCCGCAACTTGGGAGCCCATTGTCTCAACCCTCTCATATGTCTTCATGTCCGCCACTGATGACGCTGTCTATGCCAGAATCGTGACAGGATTTGACGAATGCGCACGTATTGCCACCAAGTATGGCAACACAGAGGCTTTGGACAAGATCATTTACTGCTTGAGCCATATGTCGACTCTGGCATCGCAAACACCGTTCAATACCGCTCTGAATGCGGAAGTCCAAGCCGGCGAAAGCAGTGTCATGGTCAGCGAACTCGCTGTTAAACTGGGCCGGGATTTCCGAGCTCAGTTGGCTACGCTCGTGCTGTTCCGTGTTATTACGGGCAGTGAGAGTCTTATCAAGTCCAGCTGGAAACATGTCAGTCTCATCTTCTGGAAACCCCAAAATACCCTACTGACGATATACTAGGTCGTGCGCATTTGGCTGAATCTGTTTGTGAATTCCCTCACGCCAGCTTTCTCGCCGAGCAACCTGGACAAGTTGCCAATTCCCGTTATACCCATGCAGCCACCATCTCAAGTTATTGATAGAGCCTCACGGACCTCGGATGCAGGGTTCTTCTCCGCTTTCACTTCCTACATCTCCAGCTATGCTGCAGATGACCCTCCCGAGCCCTCAGATGAAGAGCTTGAGAGCACTTTATGCTCTGTTGACTGCATTAGCGCATGCGGAGTTGTTGATGTGTACGAGAACGTTGGGTAAGTTAACTGAGTTGTGTAGAGGTAGACAGCTGTTCACTAATGACATCAGCAAACTGCCGGCATCAACTGCCAAGTACCTACTAGAGGCACTGCTCGATGAACTGCCGGAGGACAACCAAGCCACGGTTATCACTATCAAGCAGGAGAATATGCCCTCCCCTCCGCCTGGCGCCAATGGTCAAAATGGTGCACACGGTGGCATCAAGTACGACCCTGGTGTGGCCTTCATACTGGAGTTCTGTACTCTCCTCGCAACACGGGACGAGGAGACCACAGAGATTATGGGCAAGCAAGTTTTCGACACGCTCCAGGGCATCCTGCGAGATGCAAGTCGATGGCATGCTATCACCATTTCGCGTGTGGCTTTCTATGCGCTGAGAGTGCTCAAAGCTAGTTATGTGAGTGATTATAAGCTGTGGCTGGGAGATCCAATCACAATGCTGACAAGACATGCCGTCACAGGACCATGACTTTGCAAATGTGCCGTTCTTGCTGCACACAATCTCTAGCTTGTCTCAAGATTCCCTGGGCAAATCTTCAGATCTCATCCTCACAGGTCTGATACAATGTGTTGAGCAACCGGGACCCCTCAGGAACGAGATGATGACTTCGCCAGACTTCTGGGCAATCCTCAAAGCGTTCACACGACACTCTGAATCTGCAGCCCTGGCTTTCGATATTCTGGAGAGGGGCTCCACAGGCAATCCGCCAGCCATTATCTCGGACAACTACGAGGCGGCTATCACGCTTCTCAATGAGTTTGCCTCTGCTGCAAATGTGAAACGACCCAAGGAGTCAGAGCTTGCGCAATACTCTGCGGAGCAGAAGAAGAAGATGGCTGAAAAGTATGCCCTTTCTCCCGGTGCAGTCGATTGAGGAATCAACTCTAATGATATCGTGGCAGGAACAAGGAAGCCGTGGCAAGAGGGTGCAAGGCCATCAACATCCTCCATCATATGACTCTACGGGTTCCTCAGCTCATGAAGCATTCACAGCTGGAAAGCACGGAAGGTCAGTTCAAGCTTGTGATGCCCCTCTGGACGGGGCTTTTGCTGACTTGATTGCACAGCCTGGTCCGCCTACTGGCTGCCGATCTTCCAGGCGCTTACGAGACAGTGCACAAACCCATGCCGGGATGTCCGGCAACTGGCTTTCTCCTCGCTTCAGCGCACATTACTCTCGTCGGAGTTCACTGCCACTGATCCTGAAGAGTGGACAGCTATCTTCAGCAAGGTGCTCTTCCCACTTGTGCTGCGCTTACTCAAACCCGAGGTCTTTTCGTCAGATCGCGATGGCATGAGCGAGATGCGTGTCCAGTCCTCATCGCTCCTGTGCAAGGTTTTCCTGAAGTATCTGGTTGACCTTTCGGAATGGGAGGGCATGCTTGACCTATGGATGAAGATCATAGAGATCATGGATCGCCTCATGAATAGCGGGCAAGGCGACAGCCTCGTAAGTTTTATACCGCATGCATCCAAAGTCACCCAGCACTAATATTTCCTGTAGGAGGAGGCGGTTCGCGAGAACTTGAAGAATGTGCTTCTGTTCATGGCGAGCAGCGGCTACTTGGTAATGCCAGAACAGGACGCGAGCAAGAAAGAGTTCTGGACCGAGACATGGAAGCGGATTGATCGCTTTTTGCCTGATCTCCGCACGGATTTGGCGCTCGATGGCCCGGGAGCAAAGGCACCGGAAGAGAAGCTCCCGGTTGAGGGAGCGCCAGCAGCAGCAGTGGAGGAGAAGACGCTGGAGGAGGCAGAAGAGCCAGAAGAAGCAGGATAAGACATATGCTATTGATGAGTCAGCGAGGGTTTTCTCAAGTCGAAGTACTTGCTGTAAGGTATTATCGAAAGCGGACTCCATGGCGGGCAGGCTGTTAATACAGGCATGTGTCTACGGCGTACATTGTCGGCTATACTGGTGTCCTTGTAGATAGACCCAACGCACCGGAAGTGAAGCCCAACCACAGCTCCTGACTCTGTGTCAAATCCCTAATCATCCATGAGGTTAAATTATGCCAGTGATCTGGATTCACATCATGAACCATGTTCGAGAAATTGTTACAGTAGCTGTCACGAGAAGCATCAACCAGTCTAGGGGTTGAGGTTGGAGCTATGGTGGGGCACGTGTCGCAACCCTCGCGTTCCTCAACGTCATGCCGCCAAGCTGCATTGCTCTCAGTTCCTTCATCCATGACCCTGCACGAGTGCGACCAACCTATGATTCTCTTAACCTCTCCACGTGAAGTACGGCTGTTTGAGAGGGAGGATACTGCACACCGGGCCCGGTCTGCCATGCCTTCCGTGCCATGTCCAATACGATGAGTGATCCCGCGGTGACTACGCCTCTGGGCCACGAACCTATCGAAGGCGCGGCTCAACTACAAGCACCCAGCAGTCAGACTGCGACGACTCCTTCACCCTCACCGTCCATCGAACCCCCGACCTTCCCGCAATTAAAAAACGATGAGGCTGCTAGCCCCGTGGTCGCCTCCAAGTCGGGAGCCGCCGGTTCCAGGCTTGCTGCAGACGACAACGATGACGAGGAACCTGCCGTAGCGAAACCCTTCGTTCGAACTTCAAGTCCTGACGGCTCAACTGCGAGATCTATGCCTTCTGCGACGGTGATCGCAGCAGCGGAGGAGGATGTGGACGATGATGGGCCCGATCGCCTCATCTACAAAATGCACAAGTTTAGCTTGTACGAGACAGCGAGCCGATACTACATTGTCGGAGTCGACGTAAGCGAGAAACGATACCGCATTCTTAAAATCGAACGTACCGCCGATGGCGCAGAGCTCAATATGACCGACGACAAGATTGTCTACAGTCTCAAGGAAATGAATCAGCTGCTCGACACCATCGACCATGGCAACCGTGGCACGGGCGGTATCAAGCTTCGCTGCACCACCTGGGGCTTGCTCGGCTTCATCAAGTTCACCGGGCCGTATTACATGCTCTTGATCACCAAGAAGAGTACCGTCGCCATGGTGGGTGGTCACTACATCTACCAAATCGAGGGTACCGAGCTTGTGCCTTTGACACCGGCCAAATACAAGCCGGACACACGCAACACAGAGGAACAACGATTCTTGGGCATATTGAACAATCTGGACTTGACCAAGTCCTTTTACTACAGTTACTCATACGATGTGACCCGTACATTGCAGCACAACATCGCACGAGAGCGCGGCTCGCTTGCCAAAGGCTTCCTCTCCCCTCCAGACAGCGACTTGAACTCCATGTTCGTATGGAATGACTACCTCCTACAACCTACAAATGCTGTCCTGAAAGACCCCTTTGACTGGTGCCGTCCCATCATCCACGGCTACATTGACCAGGCCGCCCTATCAATCTATGGGCGCACAGCTCACATTACAGTTATCGCGAGACGATCCCGTTGCTTTGCTGGTGCAAGATTCTTGAAGCGTGGCGCAAATGATCTGGGGTACGTGGCCAATGACGTTGAGACCGAGCAGATTGTAGCAGAGTCTCTGACTACATCTTTCCACTCTCCTGGGCCGCGCTTGTACTGCAGCCCTCAGTACACATCCTATGTGCAGCATCGAGGCAGCATTCCCCTGTACTGGACGCAAGACAACACGGGTGTGACACCAAAGCCCCCCATCGAGCTGACTCTTCGTGACCCCTTCTATGGTGCGGCGGCCTTGCATTTCGACAATCTTTTCGAGCGCTACGGTGCCCCGATCTATGTTGTGAACCTCATCAAGTCCAAGGAGCGACAGCCGCGCGAATCAAAGCTTTTGGACGAATATACAACAGCAATCAACTATCTCAATCAGTTTCTCCCCGAGGATAAGAAGATCATTCACAAGGCGTGGGATATGAGTAGAGCTTCCAAGGTCAGGGGCGGAGATGTGATTGGGAATCTGGAAAAGATTGCGGAATCAGTATTGAACACCACTGGTTTCTTTCAGAACGGCGACGGTCGCACCAGCCCGATGACGGCCCAGAACGGCGTAGCCCGGACAAACTGCATAGATTGTCTTGACAGGACGAATGCGGCGCAGTTCGTCATTGGCAAGCGCGCGCTTGGTCACCAGCTTCACGCACTGGGTATTCTCGAGAACACATCTGTCGAGTACGATACGGATGCTGTTAACCTTTTTACACACATGTGGCATGACCATGGCGACACGATCGCTGTGCAATACGGTGGCTCGCAGCTTGTGAATACCATGGAGACGTACCGTAAGATCAATCAGTGGACGAGTCATTCTCGAGATATGATTGAAAGCTTCAAGAGATACTACAATAACTCCTTCCTTGATAGTCAACGTCAAGAGGCGTACAACCTCTTCCTCGGAAACTACATCTTCTCAGATGGTCAGCCCATGCTCTGGGACCTTTCTACAGACTATTACCTTCATCACGTCGATCCGCGAGAATGGTCTGATAAGATGAAGAAAGATTACATCAATTGGTACACACCCTCTCATTTAGAGACTCGGACGAACGCGCCATATGTCCCATTACGCGGTTTTATGCGGACACTGCCCGTGGAATTCTTCGATGATTATTGGCTTGAGTACTATCGACCTGCAACCTTGTCCTCCTTCCCGAAAATGTTTGCCTACAAGATGAATTCCACAATCAAGTATATCCCACTCAAGTCGACTCAGGATGGACGGTACGACCTCAGCCCGTTCCGTGTGCGAGTTGACGTTGATGGCGACCATGAGAAGAAGAAGGCGAAGAAGGAAGTGACTATTCAGGCTCCGTCGGATTCACCAAACATAGGCACGCCAGAAACGGATGCTGCATCCATCGCATCAGACAAAACCGCAATGCGCGGGATGTCATTGCATCGCTGGTTGCAGCCTGTACAGGAGCGCGTCGTAGGCCATCCGGCACACGCAACAATACCGACAGGGCTTGGAATCGTTGGTGTGGAGGAGGGCAAGACGAAACCGACAGCGTTAGAGAAGTCTAAGGCTGCCCAATGGACTTTCACCAAGGCCGTGAATGACTCGCTGAATCCCTATGTTGCTGAGCAAGAGGCGGAAGACTACGAACAGTATATTCGCCATCCCCAGAACCTGCCACTTGTCATCTCAACGGATACGCCAGCTGACATTGACTCCTCCGAATACCAGGAGTATGTCAGTAGCGGGTGGGATGATCAGGGGATCATGGTTACAGGCTCGGAGGAGGAGCTTGACGTGTACGCAGAACTGCTCAAGGTTGGCGAGAACCCGCTTACCGTAACGGAGGAAGATGCGCCAAAGAAGCGATACAAGGCGTATCGGAAGTGGCTCCGTGGCAAATCGTTCTTCAAGCAGCAACCTTTGGATTGAGTGACCTAGTCAAAGTCTAGCCGTTCAGGAGGCTTGTGGATCTGCATAAGGAAACAGAGACTTCAGTTGGCGCTCCTTCTCAATAATTTCCAATAATTCGGGCGGTGTTGACAGGTTACGCGCCTTGTTGATGGCGTACAGCATTTCAGATGTATGCTTCAGCTCCGAGGCGATGCTGTCTTGGAGGTCATCTGCCAATCTGGGTCCCGTTTTCGCGGCGTGGATGTTAAGCCAGCACATTATTATGATGCGCATGACCTCATCCGAGCGCTCTTCGGTCATGCGCGGCCAGCATTCTCTTACACAACTGTTGAGGGCTTTGCAGGCTGCGAGGATGGCGGGACCGTGTGCTGCGGCGAAAGGGTCAGTCATGACTGACGATATGATGGATGTAATGCTCTGTTGCGATTTGGGTTAGATCTTAAGCATTATAGAAAGCGAGAGGTTCTTTGCTTACTTGTAAGTGCTTTGCGGAGTAGATACTCAATGCGTTGATGATCTCAGCAGTTGCGTCCATCAAGACTTCGACAATGTGGATGTAATCAGACGCATGATGATATGCCGCAAAGACACCATCCCGCAGCAACTTATCCAACTGTTTCCTACGGCTTTCTGCTTGGGGTTCATGCTCCATTTTAGCCAGAATGAGTAGGGCCTCGTAGGCAGGACGAAGCAACGCCACCGACTCGGCCTCCGGGGTCAAGCTGGGTAGATAGAGCAGCGTGGGAAAGACGGCTTCTTGGAAAACGGTTCCGATGCCGGTATCGATAAGGACGGTTCCTGGACATTTTGGAAGAAAGTTGATGAGAATCTTGAGACCAGATTTCCGCACGGATGTTTCGCGGTCTTCGAGGAGGGCGAGCAGGACTGGCGTGAAAAGAGGCCAATTTGACTTGATAGTATCGCTCTTTGAAGATTTGAAGATTAGTATGCATCTCAAACCGAACAAGCTATGTAAGAATCTAAAAAGAAATGGAGCACCGAGACTTACTTCAGATGCCTCGACTGCCCATGCAAAGGTCGAAACCGCTGTCGCAGCCCTCTTTTTCCACTCCGGCTCTTCCCAGCGTGCCCTATCTGCTCCGATTCCCTCCTCCTGATAGATTTTTGGTCTTCCTGAGGAAGTGACCTTTTTCGTAGCTTGAGAGAAGATCGGGCGAAGGTGTCCTTGGAGGATGGTATCGACAATGAGGTGGGCGGTTCTTTCGGGGGTGAGGGAAGAGAGGAGGGCACGGGCAATGAGGGATGCAGAGGGTGTAGCCCATGGCGAATCCGATGAAGTAAAAAAACTTAGTTGAAGGAGGATGGAGTCATCGAGGGATATCGCGGAGGGAGTTGTGCTTTGGAGTTTGAATAGGGCTGATTCTGCCTTGACAGCGTAGGCGGTATACCCTTCTTTCGAATTTTAGTCAAATATTTGAGGTGACCGTGGGACAGCCTTGAGGCTTACCATCTTTATCAGGATTGATAGGTATCTCCAAATCTTCGATCGTGGGTGGAACTTCTTCGATCATGATTAATGATGGAATTTGTTGTGGTGAGATGAGCAAACGAAGTGAGGGTGTGTTGAGGTTTTGAGTAGAGGTGGGACTGGGACTGGTGGTCCGAGGTTGAGACTGCCCCAAAGATGAAAGCTGACCTTATAACCAAAAGCTACCCACGCATGATAGGGACAAACTCTACAGTTCATGTTATCAAAAGATGGAGAACCACCGATAGCTCTTTTGCATAAGTGATTATATTGTTCATCATCGGTCCTGTGTTGAAGGCACGCATCCAACACTAGGCTTACAACCATGTCTGCGACCATGATGAATACATAGCCTGTCCGTTTCAGCTCCATATGCCCTTGTCATCGTCTATTATGCTTAAGCCAGTGAATGAATTGTCGGCGTTGATCTATACGTCTCGCACACCCAACAAGAATTCACGTTCTTTACCCCTTCAAAGGTATTTCCAGCTCCTGCGCCCGGCTTCGAACCTCTTCAATCGCCCCAGTTGGGTCAGTCACCCCGGGATGCCGAAGTTGCCATGCTGTGCAAACGTTCAGTGCTGCTCCTGTCCACTTTCCAGGCTTAATACCGAACGCTGAAGCCAGCTTCCGGCCGTCGAGGAGAGGTTTGAGAGATGGGGCATCCCAAACGTCAAGTTCGCCGAGGTGGTCTAAAAAGATTTGCCATCCTCCAAGGAAAGCGTCACAGCCTGGGACTGGGTGTTAGGCGGGGTTCGAGACCAAGCAACATCGCAGAAGAGCCGAATGGCCACATACCTTCAGAGGATCCCTTCTCCCATGTCTCGAGCTCTCCCATGACCTCTACAAGAAGAGCATTCAGCACTTGCAACCTCCATGAGCCAGTCTGTCCGTCCCACTGCCGTATCGCCATGCCGAAGCGATCGCGTTCGTTGATATAAGCTGCCCCCTCAACCACTGCTTTCTTCAACTCCAGTATCTCGTTAAGATGACGTCGCGAAGAGGTCAAGACTGTAGTTAACTTGTTGGGGGCTCGGAACCCCTCCCTGGCAACTTCCGTGACCAGGGGCGGTGAATTTGCCTTGCGCTTGGGATCCGGAAGTTCTTCAACTGTCATCCAGGGACAAAGTGCTGCCAGGTTCCAGGCAATGTAACTTGTTTCCGCAGTGTGTGCAAGTTTGTCTGCGATAGAACCCGGAGTTTGATTACGCAGTAGGTGGTCCAGACAGTCATACGCAACGTGCCACCGGGTTATGCACGGTCGACTTATCTTTTCTTTGGCTGGATCAGTGAATATGGCGTGGTAAAGCTGCAGCCTATCGATGAGCGCCAACGCGTATCGGGGATGTTGATCTTGGTATACGTTAATTGATGTGCGCGAAGTTCTCAAGGCTGGTGCTAGTGCATACCTTTTAGCATCTTCTCGAGCTCGATACCGACTCGCTCACGGCTTATTTTAGTATGCAGTGCTTTCAGAACGTTTTCATCTCCCATATGTTTCTCGGTCTCTGGGTCAATAGCAAACTGTAGCCGACTCGAGAATCGAACAAGACGAAGCACACGCAGTGGGTCATCCATGAAAGTTTGCAACGGTTCAAGGGGTGTTCTAATGATTCTCTTCTCGAGTAGATCAGGTAGACCCCCAGTGAAATCCTCGACACTGTCTGTGTGTAGGTTGTAGAATAGAGCATTGATGGTGGCGTCACGCCGACGAGCATCTTCCTCTGCAGTGCCAAACTCCATCTGAGGATTACGCGAATCTTCCGCATATGTCTCTTTGCGCAAATTGACGAAATCAAGCTCGAGATTGAACATCTCGAAGCCTGCTGTCTCGAGGTGCTTGGATTTGGCTGGGTTGCTCGCTACGCGGTAGAGGTTGCCCATTTCTTCGCGTGTGATTGCATGCTTTCTCTCGGACTCAGGCTTACTGAGGAGTTCGTCGCAATACTTCTGCATGTATTGGGCAAACGGCTCTCCGGTCATGTTGTTGATGGCGACGTCAATGTCATGGCTGGGAATACCAAGGAGTCTATCTCGAACCCAACCTCCAGCCCATCTAAGTATTACGGGTTCTGGTAGTTTTCCTGTCTCGTCAATGGACTTGGCGACATCGAGTAGGAGGAGGCGTAGCCTCCGTTCGTTCTTGGTGAGCTCCATGGTATATGAATGTGTTGTGCGTCGTCTCAGAGGGCGCGATATATTGGAGGTCTCCAGCTTCCGTTTCATAGCATTGTTTAGACGGAACAGGCGAGACCACATGAGTCAAGCAGTGACTTTATTTGAGCATCTCTGGTAGTGTTTCGAGCTGAGCGTGACCGGGCATAAGACGATATTCAGAAATGAACTTAAATGGTGAGTGAGTCAAGCTCAGCTCACGAAGTAGAGGCAGCCTCGTTTCCAAAATTTTGGGGTTATTCCTACCCTGTAGGGAATTACCCTGGGTACTAAGGTATGTTCGAATTAGCAACCGTGTCTGACAAAACACGTAGTCACAATAACCGGAATCATCCCGCCTAACATATATTTGTCTTGCATTTTCGTGTTCTGTATCTTCTTCTGATGCCGGAGCGTGTGCTATATTTTGTCGGCATACACTTGATCACAGTGTCATGTTTTAGTGGCCAGCTTTCCCGGAAGTGCAGAAAATAATCAGCGGCTATTAGTGGTTCTAGTTTTGGGGGTTGCAGAGAAAACTACGCTACGCAGCCGATGGGACCAGCGAATGGACACGGCATCAAATATCAAGCAATGGTGCAGTTACCGAGATGTCACTGGATTTCTGCACCATCGTGCACTCTGTGTTCACTTTATGTTCACTGTGGACCAACAAACGTGTGACATACGATTGAGGAGTTGCTGCATATAGACTATCAGGTGGATCAAATCTGACTGTGGATGCGTATATTGGAGACAAAACCTTCACACTGAGAGGCCATATGCCATATGATACAGGCAAATATCGACGTCAGTTGTTCGGATTGCGAGTGGCTGGCGCTTTCACATGGCAAGTGCATGCGTCGTTGAAGGAGGAGTCGGAAAGCGGCAAGGGAGGAAGACTGGCGTGCATTGCCAAGAGCGCGGGCTTGAATGGACCCCCTTGGAGGTCGGATGTTGACGATGAAGAAGGCTGTGACAACTGAAGCGCCGTATGTACGAGTGGAACCCCCAGAGTTGGGCAAATGGCATAGGTCGAGGCGTATGAAACGTTTGTATAAAGCACTGCGGAGTGACTCAAACAACGAAGCTGGTGGCTCGGCCAAGTAATGGAGCCTGGGGCAAGTCAAGGTTCAGAAAGGCGAGGCGAGCGGACAGGCAAAAGGTGTCATAGATCAGCTCCAGTCAGCTGCAGTAGATGTACGTTCCTAAGGGAAGCTTGTGCTAGCTTCAATGGATCTGCGGTAATTAGAGCTCTGCATACGAACGACTCAGTGTGAGGCAGCCAAATGCAAAGCACTGCAATGTGATGCGAGGCAGGGCAAGCACTATCATGAAGCTGCCCCTCTGCACCTTCCCTGTGTCTCTGTGACCTCCTTTCTTCATCCCCTCTGCTCTTATCACACTGACGTCAACACCATCCCCCCTCTCCCAACCGCATCCCGCCCACCAAAAACCGATTATTCCAGTTGTCATGTAAGTTCAATTGTTAGGCCACCACAGAGCGCCAACAGCGCGAGGCCCAGCACCGGAGTGGTGCACTGCCTCGCCGAGTAATAACTAGTATTGTTTTAGATCGTGCATAATACTCCAAGTCACCTTAACACTGCCATCATGATGCTACAGTAGTTCACCGGCATCTGCCACCAACGGCCGCGCGGGGTAAAAAGTCGACTGCTAACGAGGCCATCACTCTCGTCAGCCGGCATGATGTTAGCCATGGACAGCTTGGATCAGAACACCGTTCAAAGCCAAATTGTCCACACCATTCCTACAGTTGGCATCTGTCCGAATACCACTGACTGCGCTACCATGCACTGCAACTCTTGCACATCCCGTGTAGTAGTAATGCCCCATCTCTAGACAAAGGTACTGCAACCACCACCATCGGCGTCATCACTGCACCGACCTAGCACTACCGCCGCCACCACTCTTGCATCGCGTCTCGATCACCCAGCCCATCGCTTCTCACCAACCGGCCTATGATCGTCACCCGGGCCCATTTTCGTCTGGCTTTCTCCCTCCCTTCATGTGCCTTGAACGGCGGCCTCCCATCGCTCTCGTCAATTTCCCTCCCACCCTCCTGCACAAAACTTGTCCCATCCATCCAGGGAAAGCCACAGCACCGGGAGGAGAAGGATGTTACCTGTCCTTTCGCTGTAGCCACCCGCGAGAAAGCATGTCCTGTGACCCTCACACATCGACTCCCAGCTCGACACTGGAGCCCTCCTCACCACGGTCACTGGCAAGCCCATCCCGTGCATGTCCCATGACCCTGACGGTCTCGCAATGTGCACCCCCTCCCGTCCTCCCATTGTATAAGAGACCTCCTTCGTCCCTGTCTGGATCCGTGTCCCCTTAGATACCATCATCCCTTGTCCCTAGGGATTTACAAAACTAAGACGACAACTTTCTATATATAAATCCTCGTCGACCCTATCATCATCCCAAAGGTGCAGGTTTGCTGCGAGACGAAGACTCAAGAACTTATCCCCCTTTCACTGCAGATCATGGAGCAAACAACACAGCAGCAGCCCTCGTCCCCTGAGACTGCCCCCATCATCATGAACGAATCCCCTGTTGCTGATAACAAGGGCCATCGCAGAATGAGCGATGAGTGGGGTGAGTGTTGCATTCCAGCCTCCACTCTTCCATCGCCTACCAACCAGATTGCCATCATCGTCCATAGCACTTGACTGACATCATATCTGTGCCCAGATGCTGCGAAGACACCTCCAAGCCGCTTCCAGAAACGCAAAGGATCCATATACGCCACGCCCAGCTCTCGTGACGGTCACATAGATCGTAACTACGCGGACAAATACCACGCCAAGATCGCCGAGATGTCCAAGAGCAAGTAAATACCATTATTGGACCTTTCGAAGCCGACCGTCTACACCGTGGGATCATTACATCCTGGCGTTTGCTGTGCTGCAGAGATAGCGTCTTGGTTGGAAGGCGGGAAACAAGGCTTATATGAAAGAATGGATAACATCTTGAATGCCACGGCAGGATTGACAGAAAACCCCCCATGTGCAATAGGCCTGAAACCGGACGGAGTCTTTTCGGAGTTCACTTTATTCATTTACCGTTCTTGTCAAACGTCAAGCTTGTGTAGGGATACTCGAGAAACATCATAATGAGCGATTCAAAGTCGAATGTTTTGAGGAGAAATATCTGACTGTAACCTGTCCCATATCGAAAATGAATGCCTTCTTGTTGTGCGCTTCTACCGCCCAACCCCGACTGAGTAGAAAAGTCACGGCGATGTACGTGCTGGCGTGAAGCCAGCCATGACATAAGAAACTAATTGTATCAATCATCCAAATCGTCGTCAATGTCAATAGCCTCCGGGTTCGACGCCATGGGCGCGGCAGCTGCAGTACTACCACCATTGGGTCCATGACTTGCAGCCACAAAACCCTGCGGTGCTTTGAGCTCCCTTTCGAGCGCTGCCATGGCATCTCCGTCACCAGAGTCTCCGCCGGCAGCCGCAGCAGGCCGTTGTTGACTTCGCGCTAATGCTTGTGATGCAATGAAGTTGACATCTGTGTTGTATTGCGCCTGCACGCTGCGCTTGATCCGCAGCATCTCCTTGAATGTGTCCTCGTTGCCGTGCTGCACCTCAAACTGCTCCCACCGAGTCCAGAATTCGGGGCTTGTGCGAGGATCGCAGAATTGAGAGGCGTGACCATAGATAGCGCGTGCTCTATCAATTTCGCCAAGTCGCTTCTCCATCTCAGCAAATTTGAGGCACATCTCCTTTGCTTCGTTATCTGGTAGAGCGGTGATAGCTCGTTCGTAGATGGGACGTGTCGAGGGCAGACCAAAGTTGGAGGCTGATTTCGTAATATAGAAATTGAACATATCAGCGCGGTCCTCATCTGCGACAGCACGCGTAGCTCTCTCGTAGATGCGCATGGCGTGGCGCGCCAAACCGCGCTCTTCCTCCAAATTGCCATACATGAGATAGATGGTCTTCGCGAACCGAGCAGGGCAGTCCTCTACGGCCTGCTCGAATAGGTCGCGAAGGCGCTCGATGCCGATCTTCCTGTCCACTGCCTTTGTAAGGTATAGGTTCCAGAGCTCAAAAGCCACAGGGTAGCTGAAAAGATCAAGTCCGCGCTCGTAGATCTTGAACGATTCTTCATAATACTTGTGTTCTTCCAGAAGGTTGGCGTAGTTGACAACGGTCTGTGGCGTGGCAATGCGCAGCTCGAATATGCGTTCGTACACCTTCTTGGTCTCTTCCAGGGTTGAAACACTTTCCACTAAGTCGACATAAAAGCTCCAGAGTTTCCAGCTTTTGTGAACACGCTGTTGAGGCGAAAGCGTTTCGTCGAAATAGTCCACTGTTGACCTTTTTGGAGCCTGCACGGCCTTAGCCATGATTCTCATTGCATCATCAAAGTTGTCGTTTCGTAATTCCATCTCTGCCCACTCAATCCACATATCCGCTAGTTCAGCAACAGATTTGAAAGGAACCTTCACGGCCTTGTCCATGATAATGCGAGCATTGCGAAGATCACCACCCTGCTCATAGAATTTTGCGTAGTTCGCCCAGAGCTGGTGAAAAGGACCAACTGCTCGCTTCGGATGTACAGCAGCGATGGCATTCGTGAATGTTTGAGCCACTTCCTTCTTGTTATCGCCCCATAGAGCAATTCTCTTTTCCCACTCTGCCACCGTGTTGGGGTTCTGTCGAAGGAGTACGTCATTTAGGAGAAAGGGTCGCCTGTCCATCAAATGCTCGAAACGCATCATCCTGATGTCAAGTTCGTAATCGGCGTCTTCATCCTCGATGCCCTTCTCAGCCCTTGCAGACGCGACTTCCATTAGTGCTCCAATGATTGACTCTTCGAATTCAGCGTACGAGTCAAAGATGAGAGTGAAGTCTCGAACCGTCATGACCGTTGTAATGCCCTCTTCAAGAATATCTCGCGCTCTCTCGAAGCTCCCCCGTCGTATCCAGTAGGTTGCAAGACCGACCCAAAGTTTGCCCCTTTGATCAGCGAAGCGAGAGATCCCACTACGGATGATTTTATCCACATCGAGTCCTGATTCATGAGTTGCCTCAATTTCCGATGCATGTTCGACGAGCATGTCCACCATGTCGCTCCAAAGCTCATAGTGTCCCTTCCCATGCTTGCTGTTGAATTTGGTGTTATTAAGAATCTCGATATACTTTTCGGCCGCCTCAGTGTAGAGTCGAGACTGGATGAGCAGCTCAATGAAATCTTCCGCGTCTTCTGGGTGTATTTGCATATACCGCCGCCACGCCTTTACCGCAGTTTCACCAGCAGTAGAGTTCGCAAAGGGACGATATATTGCCCAGATGCGATTGTGTTGAGTGATTGGTAAAGCTCGCAGCGCACGGTCGAATGTGCGTCGTGTGAGTGTGATGGCTGGCTGCTTCGTAAGAAACCTGAGGTACATCTCCCAGATTCGAGGCATCTTGTTCAGTAAGATCAGTGCTCGCTCGAAGAGAGCATTGACTTTCTTATATTCATTCGCAAAGAATGCCGGGTTCAGAGCCTTGACGTGCTTGACCCGATACGTCAGGTACTGGTGAAGACAGTTAGTCAAATATGTTCTGAGTTTATGACTACATCCGACTCACCAGCTTCCAAAGCTTGTAGGACCGTGGCAGCTGTGAACAAGCGCGTTCCATTACAAACGCCTGCTCTTGCTGGGAGCCATGTTTTGACTTGAATTCGATATAGGTAAGCCATGGCTTGGTACTGCCGGGATCTCGCAGAATATCTTGTTCGTATATAGAGTCCTCGTTCGACTGCGACGATGAGTTAGCGGACGCATTCGACTGAATTATTCGGATCGCATACCACTAGAGCCACATCTGGCCGTCTGGCAGTCTGTCTGGGAGGCATATCGATCATCGAAGTGGCAGTCATGATGCAATTCACGGGTCACGATCACCAGTTGGCGGTCGTGGGCGCCACGCGCGCGCACGCCAGAACCAAGCCGGAGTGACTTTGATCAGTATCGATACCGAATGGCCATGAGTTGGATGATGTCGTGTAGTAGGACTCCCGGTACGCGATACCTTCGTCTGGGGGAAGCGACTCGTTGTGTTGGCGTTACCAGGTGCTCTGATGCGCCGTAGACCAATGCTGTCGAGATTTGTCGTCGTTGTTCAAGGTTCTGGCAGGGTCGACATCCGATATATGCAACTAAGCGGGCGATGGTGTGCAGCACGCGCTGGAATGGCCTACAGTACTCCGTAGCAGTGAGGGATACTAGACGTGTTGGGCTGCCCCGCCCGCCTCGCGCTCCTTACCACCAGCTCGCCTACAGCGATTCTGCCAATCGTCATCCCCGAACCTAGACTAGTTGCGAGGGACACCAGATGCTCCTCAGCTTGACGATACGATCCTCCTAGTCCGCTCCAACCCCAACAGAGGCTACCTGCGATTTTTTCCATTGCTCACATATTTTCAGCAGACTTCCACAGACTGCAGACTCAAGTTCAATCCCCTACAGCTAGTCAACATGTCGGGCGCTGCGGTACGACATCTATCAAGCTCAAGCTCTAAAGATGAAGCTAATCACGACCATTTCAGGATCGCGAGGCTGTCTTCCCGACCCGGCAGTCGCTGGGTATTATGAAGGCTAAGCTGAAAGGAGCCGAGACTGGACATAGCCTGTTGAAGAGAAAGAGTGAGGCTTTGACAAAGTACGCTTTATGGCTGGAGCCCTAGTCCTCGAACATCGCTGACCCGATTGTAGACGATTTCGAGGTTCGTATGCCGAAGTCGGCCGATTCAAACAGATAACCAGACGATTCTAATCTTCAACAGAGATCACACGCAGAATAGACGAAGCAAAGCGGAAGATGGGCAGGGTGATGCAGATCGCTGCTTTCTCCCTGGCTGAGGTCACGTACGCGGTGGGAGGCGATATCGGGTATCAGGTCCAGGAATCAGCCAAGTCGGCACGTTTCCGAGTTAGGACTAAGCAAGACAACGTATCGGGTGTCCTGCTTCCGTCCTTTGAGAGCTACCTCACTGAAGGAAACAACGATTTTGGGCTCACAGGTCTCGGCAAGGGTGGACAGCAAGTGCAGCGATGCCGGGAGACATATGCTCGGGCTGTCGAAGCTCTGGTTGAGCTTGCGAGCTTACAGACTGCCTTCGTTATCCTGGACGAAGTCATCAAGGTGGTGAACCGCCGAGGTACGTTTGTTTTTGCCAGGGTTTTGTGGCATGACTTCGAAATTGATTCGCTCCCTAGTCAATGCCATTGAGCATGTTATCATTCCCCGGACTGAGAATACCATCAAGTATATTAACTCGGAGCTCGACGAGCTTGACCGAGAGGAGTTCTATCGACTGAAGAAGGTTTGTACCATCCTCCCCTCCCGAAAGGGAGCGCACATGCTGACACTTCGCAGGTTGCAAACAAGAAGCAACGTGATACCGCTGCTGCGGATGCCGAGATGAAGTCTAAGAGGGAACAACAGAAGGGTGACCAGGGTGGCAATGATAAGGAAGCTCCGGCCGACCTCTTAGCTGCGGATGATGATGACGACGTTATTTTCTAAGGGTGGCTGTTCGGCTCTGGTCGTTCGTGAAATGTACTACTTACTCCCCTGCATCACTCAAGACCGTATATCCTATCCAACAGGGCCTCAAGAGGCTTTTCATTAAAGAACGCTAAGATGAAGCAATGGCACACTACAATGACATCCAAACCTTGACGACCTACTGGCGCTGGTACGTGACCTTTATGGTCTTATCTCCTAAGCTCATGCCTGCCGTGCTCTCCTTGGCAGCGATTGCGCCTTGTTCAGCATTGTATTCGACAAACGCAATTCCGCGACGCCCAGGAACCATTCTGACTTCGCGGAAGCCATCGAAGCGACCAAAGACTGTCGTGAGCTCGTCCACGTCGTATTCCTCGGGTAGGTTTTGCAGGAACAGGATCTTATTCGGTGGAAGGTACTCGTCAGGTACGACAGCTGATGCGGCTGCACTTGTGGATTTGAGTCCAGATGGTTTCGCCACCTTTGAAGGTCTGCCATCTGCGGTGGCAGCAGCGCCTCGCTTGAGTTGGTTTTCAGCTTCGAGAGCCTTACGTTTGTCTGTACCCAGTATCAGTCTCCCCTCATTCTGAAGCTGCCGTCGTGACATACCTTTCTCGGCAAGTCTGTGTCTCTTGTGTGCATCAAGTTCCTCAGGGCTCCCATTCTGCTCTATTGTCTTGTCGCTCTTGCTACGGGCTAAGGCACACCTCATGGGTTTGCCGAACAGCTCGAAGCCATGCACTTCTGAGATGGCTTCCTGAGCACTTTCCGCCTTATCAAAGACAACAAAAGCCTGGCCTTTGGCTTTGAGGTTCTGCTTCGCAATAATGTCGACAACATTGCCAAACTGTGAGAAGATGGTTCGGAGGGCGTCGGTCAGCGGTTCTGGCTTGACGCGTTCTTCGAGGTTCTGAACGTAGACGCTACAATCACAAGTCAGTGGCTGCTTCCGTCGCGGTACGTGTCGAAGTGCAATGACACGTACGTCGCAATTGGAGAGCTTGAGTCTGCCATGTTTTCGCCCGGTGTAGCAAGAGATTTCGTTGCTCAGCTGTCGGTCTTCTGTGGATGATGGCTTCTGTGGTTGAAGGGTTGGCCAGTGCGCGCAACGTCGTAAATGTGCCATTATCACGTTATCTCACTTTGGGAATGATATGCATCTAGCCGAGCCAGCCCTACCAATAACCTTACTTAACCTCAGTAAGCGGGTACGGCTTTAAACAGACTACTGGTCACCCTCTCGGCATTCGAGGTACTCAATGCTGTTCCGCTTACTTTTCAGTTTCGGTTTCGTCTTCTGCCGTTACATTTGAAGAGGTAATGTGTCTCTTGCACATCGGTAGTCGGTATATTGACATGTGTAGGCATTTAATGTTCAGCATCATTTCCGACCCTTGAGGTCAGGCACAGGCCATTGATTCGGTTAGATGAGCTGTGTCAAGCTCGTCTAATAAGAGTGAGCTTTAGTCCTCCCTTGTCTCCAGCAGCGTGACAAGGAGTGCACATTAGCATGAATCCTCACATCCCAGACAGCTAATGACATCTCAGGAACCATAGCTGAATACTCGGTGCGGGTTTTACATAAGCTCACCAGCCACTCATGTCATACCCTTCATTGTTCGGATCACGGATGAGGTTTGTAACGCGAAAGGGCATTTCATCCGACGGCTTCTCTAGTTGCTAGATATGGAAGCTGCACCTTGGAAGCATGACAAGTGCACGTCATCCGAGTCCCGCGCCACCGTGGCATCTCATGGCCCGGCATCCCGGTCCGTAAAAGGTGCTTAGAACTCCTGAGACCCTGGTATAGATGGCACAAGCGGAAAGAAGAAAAAGGATACTCAACCCTTACCGGTAGGACGGGCTGACTCGCTGGTATGGATCGCCGGAAGGGAGAAGTCTTCATGCGAGGCTGGTGGCATTTCGAAATTTCCCTGTCTTCCGCAGGCTGATAACAGGAATATGTCCCGGTTCTGGGAATGTTTCTGCATTCCAATTCTCCCGAAAACCCATTTGGCAA
Organism: Sarocladium strictum; assembly: GCA_030435815.1. NCBI lineage: Eukaryota > Fungi > Ascomycota > Sordariomycetes > Hypocreales > Sarocladiaceae > Sarocladium > Sarocladium strictum. The sequence goes on along the minus strand of JAPDFR010000003.1, from coordinate 3,832,681 downwards.
GACCCGCCGGGCCGGCATTTGATCAAATCGACAGGCGGCTTTCAGATGTTCTGCTCTACCGATATGGGAACTTTGGGGATTCCCAGTAACACAGCAGATGGCGCATGTTAGCAGATGTCAAAAAAGGATCTGTGCCTGTCAACTGGTTCTTCTGAACAGATGTGCCCTATCAAGATGCGGCTCTAGACGTCTTTTTCGGCTTTCATGAGTCCTCCTTGTTCTAGAAGCGCTTCCGAGTTGGGACACGGTCATCGAACCATCTGTCGGGGCCCTTGGAGACCTCATTGCCGACTTCTACCCTTCGAAAGATCGGCCCCCGGCAGTTGCGAGCTTGCTTCGTCTGTTGACATGTGAGTTTCGTGAAGCCGCGACGCGTCCGAGGGCGCCAAACATGAATCTGCCGTGAGCCTGCTCGTCATCGGCGGTCGAGTCTTAGACATGTCTCGCGCACCATTTCCTGGCTTGGCATCCTTAAATCGACTTACACGCAATGTAAGTTATCCTGCCCAGTGGTGGACGAATGAGGCTGTCCTCTATCTCTTCAACATTCTCCCGGCAATCGGGATCGGCGTCCGAGGTGCCCTAGTAGGTTGACTCGGCCACCATGGAGGAAGTGGGCACATCCCATTCTTCCAGATGGCAAGGCAAGGCCATGCACTATTAACAAACTCAAAAGTCCTGCTATGCGACTGGCATGCTCGTCTTCCCTATGATCTGCTATTTCGATGACGATCGATCGTCACAGGTAGATATATCCCCTTTGAATCTGACTGCGTTTGCTCTTTCTTCTGTTGCTATATGAAATGAGTCTCTGCCACCGTGATCACTCCCACGTTTCGCTCTTCAAGGTTGTCAAAATCATCACCAGTGGAAGAAGGCTGAGTCAGGAGACTGGCAGACGCTTGAAACTACAGCAGAGATGATGGCTGCTACACAATCTACCCGCAGCTTGGCTGCCCAACTATCGACGCTTTACGATGTTGCCCCCTCAGACGTGAAGCATCACAACATCATTCAAACGCTTCGACGACCTGGATTGGACACAGAAGCTCTTCTGTGCTCTATTCCCGAGACACCAGAGCCCTCATACCGGCCGCTGCACCTACTCTACGTCTTCGTATCTGAACTTCCTGGACCCTGGTCTCCGTTCGGTCTTATCAAGGCGCAAACCCGCCTTACCAAACTACTACCGGAGGAAACCAGGTTCAGTCAAACTGAAGAGTTTGCCAGTATCCAGGACGCGGTCAGCCAGTTCGTGAAGAAATCCTACACCGCGTTCTCCGATTTCCTCCGTCACGATAACGCACCAGCCTTGCGAACGCCCCAGCCCGATAACTTCATCACACATCGAGGCCTAGCCAGGTACGTCGAAGGCTTCCAGCTTCCCATTGAGGGTGGTCCCAGACGGCCTGTAGTGGCCATTGCGCTCCCAAATGGTCCGCTTCTTGCAGCAACGTGCATCGCAGTCACTACATACTACACTGCTGCGCCCATTAATCCAGCGGCCGGTGCTGAACAGTTCCAAGCCGATGTGATCCAAGCGGGAGCGAAGTGTATCTTGACGACCATTGAAGATGTAGCACGGCTAGAACTCAATGCAGCGTGGGTGGCTGAAGCTGGAATCAAGGTGTTGACCATCGACTGGCAGCGTGGAGACAATATCGCTATCCAGGACAGCTTCGGCAAGACTCTGCCCCGTCGTCATGGAGGGATTGCTGATGTCAACAAAGCCGATGATATCGCACTGATCCTCTTCACGAGTGGAACTTCTGGTACAAAGAAGGTTGTACCTATCACGCTTCATTCGATCGTGGCCGGAGTGTTGTTCGTCATTGAATCATGGGGCTTGGGCCCCAGCGATATCTGTCTCAATATGATGCCCCTCTACCATGTGTAAGTCCTACCGCTCCGCTCTGGCTTGCACAATAGCTGAACATCGTATCTAGTGGTGGCTTGGTCAGGAACATATTCGCGCCTATGTTCTCAGGCGGCTCGACGGTGTGCTGCCCGGCGTTTGATCCAAACATGTTTTGGGACGTAGCCGAGGGTATTCAGCCGACATGGTACTACGCATCGCCATCCATGCACTCCGTCATCCTTGCAGAGTCGGCAACCCGACCACAAGCCCTGCAGAGAAGTCGCATCAGGCTGGCCTGTAATGCGGCGGGTGGACTTCTTCCCTCATTGGCTTGCCAACTTCGGGACACGTTCAACTGCATTGTTTTGCCAAGTTACGGCATGACTGAGTCAGTATACGTCTTTCTCTTGTCCCCAACAGTAAGGATTACTAATGATCAAGTAGGTGTATGCCTATATCAACACCGCCACTCGACTACAAGCTCGATCGTGAAGGCACCTCAGGCATTAGCACAGGGCCAGATCTCACTGTTCTGAATTGGTCTGAACAGCCGGTGTCATTCGGAACTGTCGGTCGGATCTGCGTCCGTGGCGAGCCGGTATTTCCAGGCTACCTCCGGCCCGATGGTTCGTACGACAAGTCACCTTTCAACGCCCAAGGTTGGTTCGATACCGGTGACCTGGGATACATGGACAAGGATGGCTACCTATACATTACCGGAAGGAGCAAGGAGGTCATCAACAGAGGTGGTGAGCTCATCTCTCCTTTCGAGGTTGAAAACGCGATCATGTCAGCTAGCCTGGCAGATGATTCGCCCATCAAGGGGCGAGTTAGCCAAGCGCTGGCTTTCTCTGCTTCCCATGATGTACTTCAGGAAGTCGTCGGTGCAGTTCTGGTCACGCCTCCAAATGTCCCTCGTGCAGACCTTCGAGCTCTCCATTTGGCTTTGAAGTCCTCACTTCAGCAGGTGAAGTGGCCAGTGCTTGTTGTATATATGGACGATCTACCCAAGAAGAACAACAAGGTCCTTCGAATCCAGCTAGGGCAGCGCCTTGGCCTCCCCAGTATGACTGACGACATGTCTCATCTCGAAAGACATTGGATGGCTGAGTGTCCGCCTCCAGACACTGCCCTCTCCGTCAGCATTCTCTGCTCGCCGTCGATTGTTGACACAAAGGCATTATCCCGATCTCTTGATGCAGCCGTACCTGCTGGCTACCGTCACCATCACCGCGAGTCAGCGTCTGGTGTTGTTGAAGCATTCATTGCTCCATCACATTCTGGCACGCCGACGATGTCATCGAGTGCGGTCAATGACCTCAAGGCTTACCTCTCTACCTCCCTTGACAACTTCATGATACCGGAACAAATTCATCTGATGCCAGAACCGTTCATCCGAGATGCATATGGTAATGTTGACGATGTTGCGTTGCAGAAGGCTCTTGAGAAGATGCACAGTGCCTCTCTCGAAAGACTGAAAGACTCCACAGAAGGCAAAGTCACCAAGTGCTTTGCAGAAGTTCTTGCTGTCCCGCCATCTCAGATTCCTCGGGATGCAGATTTCTTCAGCCTTGGTGGGGATTCACTGCGCGCCGGACGTCTGGTGTCAGCCCTCAGGAATGAATTTGTTGTCCAGATTCCGATCAGCGTTATCTTCAACCAAGGAACGGTTGAATGCGTTGCTGCTCATCTTGATCAAATCCTGAAGACAGCACCTACTGAGGATGCAAATCTCAAGATTGCTACATGCGAGACTATGTGCAGCTCGAGCCGCCCGTGGCTGTTGCTCGTGCAGCTGTTTCCCATGATGGTGGTTTACCCCATGCGAAGAGGCTTCCAATGGACAGCCTTCATCCTTTCTTTAAGCTACACCCAGCAATGGCCAACCAACCGCTCTGTTGTCGGGCGGCTCCTCAACCTGACCTTGTGCATCATGTTTGCCCGCGTTCTCATCCGGTGCATTGCACCCTGGGTGGGAATTCTGGCCAAATGGGTTCTCATCGGCCGCTACAGGGAGGGTCTCTATCCGATGTGGTCGATGTACCACACTCGCTGGTGGCTTGTTGAAAAGATCGTCAGTCTCTGCGGAAAGGGCTTTTTCAACTCCACCGATGGGACAAAGCGTCTCTACTATCGCCTGATGGGCGCAAAGATCGGAAAGAACGTGAAGCTTTCTGGAGTCCAGCTCGGTGAATGGGATTTGGTCGAGATCGGAGACGATTCCGTCCTGACAAAGTGTGTATGCCGCCCCTTTGCTGCAGAACGCAATACAACCATGTACCTGGGCCGCATCGTCGTTGGCAAGAATTGTTTCGTCGGCATGGCGTCCATCCTCGCCGCAGGAACAAGCGTACCAGACGATACCTGCATCGGTCTCAACTCATCCAGCTGGGAGCTCCAAGATGCTGATGAATCGAACCGCTTCTTGTCACCTAGCGCTGCCCCAAAGCCACATTGGCTGTTGACCATTCTCTTCACCATTCCCTTGGGCGTGTTTGTTTGGTTCTCTTCTCTGTTGCCCTGGTTCGCCGGTCTGGTCGGCATGGTGATCAATCAGCCTCTCGATAATGCGTCACCTCTCCGCGACATCCTCGACTGGTTCTGCCAACCTCACAGAATTGGTTATCATTACTTGGCGCTCATACTGAAGACGATCATGAGCCCATTCATTTTCTTCGGGTTTGCCGTTTTGACGCGCGTTTTGCTCGATGTTCTCTTTGGCAGGCTTCGTCCTGGTCCTGCTCAAGGACGAGGAGCTATCGCCACTTGGCGTGCTGCATTGATGAAGTCTCTTCTTCCCGTCTCCCGGCTTCACGATGTCACAGGGATGTTTGGCCAGCATTACGAGGCTACCTCTGTCGCTGTCCGTATGTTAGGCGGTAAGATTGGGAAACGCGTTTATTGGCCAGGGACAGGACCTGGAATTGGCGACTATCATCTCCTCGACATTGGCAATGATGTGGTCTTCGGTTCTCGCGCTCATCTCATCACGTCTGACGGGATCGGCTCTGAAACAATCACAATCCACGACCGAGCCATGATCGCTGATCGTGTGACACTCCTGCCAGGTGTCGACATTGGTGAGCGGACAACTATGGGTTCTGGTGCTTTGACCAGACGTGGGAAAGCATATCCTGCTCAAGGTACCTTTGTAGGCTCGAAGGGCGGTGACGCAGTGTGCCTCACAACCAGCCACGACGTCGCGACAGCTGAGAAGCAAGGCTCTGCTTCGGCCATCCACCACATGAGCAGCGATGATACCCTTGCAGCAGCACGAGGCTTCAATGGCAAGAAGCGCATGCGGGCCCGTATTCAGCACATGAGCAGTGACGATACTCTTGCTGATTCAAATGAGCGTTCTCGGAAGAAAGACCACCTTGTGACCACTGATCGCTTTAGCGGTTCGGACAGCGATAGTAATTACAGCTCGCCTAAATCTCGGGACACGCAGGACATGTCTCCCTTTGGCAGAGCTTTCTATCTCAAGTTGGCACCCTACCGCGTTTTGGGCCCATTCGCCATCTTCTGCTATTCGTCTTTCTTAACGGTCTTCACTGCTTTCTACTGGAACGTGCCGAGCATCTCATCTATCCAGGTTGTCGATGCTATTATGCACAGATTCGTCCCTGAGGGCATCAACCTATGGTGGGATGTTCTGGCCCTCTATCTCCTCTCCAGTGTGGTTATCGCCGTCCTTACCGCCATGCAAGCCATCCTAGCTTTAGCCATTGTTATTGGTGCCAAGTGGGCGCTGCTGGGACGTCGCATGCCTGGCAATTATGACTGGGACAAGTCCCCGTACTGTCAAAGGTGGCAACTCTTCCTCAACATCGAGAAGCTTCGTCGTCAATGTTATCGCGGTCATGGTGTCCTTGGTTTGCTGACCGGTACTCGATGGATTGTGTGGTACTTCAAAGCTCTGGGAGCAAACATCGGCAAAGACTGCGCCCTCTTTGCCAACGGCCGCCCCAGTCTTATGTTTACGGAGCCAGATCTCATCACCCTGGGTGACCGAGTGAACATTGATGACGCTAGTGTTGTGGCACATATCAATACTCGTGGCAAGTTTGATCTGAACAGACTTGAGATTGGTGATCGGTGTGTCTTGCGTACTGGGAGCCGACTTCTCAGTGGCGCCACGATGAAGAATGACAGTTGCCTCCTCGAACACACCTTGATCATGGGCGGTGATGTTGTCGAGGCCAATTGGACTATGCAAGGCTGGCCGGCTGAAAGGTACATGCAGGCAAGACTTGCTGGTCCATCAAAGAAGGAGAATTTTAAGCAGATCTAAAGAGAGAATGAACCTGGGGGTGAAGTGGAAGTCACGGTACCTCTTCCCAGCGGACGTGGGATTTCCAGAAAGTGGGATTCTGCTGGGAACGAGAATATTCATCGATCACATAATCAATTAGCAGACTTTGTGAACAAAGTCATCGGACCAAATTGTGGTATACTATTTTTCGGGGGGAAATGAAGGCGAGATATGTAGCATAGACAGCGTAGTCAACTAGTCAACAGATTGATCCGTAGCCGCGAGCTGCAACTGATATTTCTCGAAAACGACTGTTTCGATCTTTGACGTGTGTGTGTTGCGGAAACGGGGTTTGGCGTCGGTGGGCAAGGCGTCGATGTACGAAGAGGCCCTGCCTGGCAAGGGCAAGCTGTGATCAAAAACATTAGCAAGCAGACAATCGTTTGAGGCAGCCGATTGGAGCCGTGAGGAGTTGGGCACACGGGATCGACTGTGAGAAGCCAGACTGGAACAAATGAGAGCATCGTCGTTAGAAGCCTGGCTAAGCAAAGACGTGAAAGAAATGGCTGGGACAGCACGCAGCCTGGGAGCCGATATATAACGAGCTAACCCTTATTTACATGCTCAAAGCCGGAAATGAATGGCGCGACAGAGCTATAGCCCCAAGCATAAGAAGACCTGCTCCAACATCGGACTAGCTGGGCTACTTAAAATACTCTAGACGGAGGCCTCTGGCATTGCCCGAATTGCCTATAGAAGAAGAGAAACTTTGCGCACGTCCTGCGGTGGCGTCCATACTGTGTGCATCTTAACCTTCGACGTAGATCTCAGCAGAACCACTGCTCTTGTAGCCCTCGGTAGCCAGGATCTGGTAGTTGTGGTTTCCAATGGGCAGACCGGCGTTCTGCCAGGCACCGAAATGGCAGGCCATATCGACGGTACCGCCGACACGCTTGTCAACGCGGACAGACCAGTATTGCTGGAAAGTACTGGTTCCCTCGATGGATGGTGCGTTTGTCCTGGTGCTTTGGCCAACACGGTAAGTCGAGCCATCACATTCGACAGTGCCGAGATCCTGGGCAGCGCCGGACGGGTCGTACTCCGGGTGGAAGTTCTCGACAACGTAGTACTCAACCAGAGGGTTCTGCAGCCATCCGTAGATGGCGAGGTAGCTATTGCCGTTTGGAGAGTAGGTGCCAGAGTACGTGATGGTCCTGCGATTATGTCATTTGTAAATATCATCACTAAACAGACTTGGGACAGCGTGGATATGTACCTCTCAGCATTACCGGGGTTCCATCCCTTTCCACCGACGAAGTTGCCACCTGACTGCCAGTTCACCTTGTAGCCACCTCCGTCAAGGTTCTCGTAGGTAACGGGTGAGGCACCATCGGTCCACCACGAGTAGTAGTAACCACCGTGCTCGCCAGTGCTGCTGGGAGTGCCTTGCTGACGCTTCTCCGCTGGGGCTGCGACTGAGCCAGTCGCGGCAAGGGCGGCAAGGGCGATGTTGCTGAGGTGAACCATTGTAACTTTTGTGGTTGACTTAGTGCGAGACTGGTGTTGGTCTGAGCGAGTGAGTGCCGGTGATGCTGAAGAAGAGAATCATGTCTGGAGGCAGGGGAAGCAGAGGCTTATATAGACAATCCGCAAGCTTGTGTCAAGTCAACAATGAGCCGGCCAGCAGTGGAGACGGACGAAGGTCCCCGGAGGAACATTGACCGATCTGATGCAGTCAAGATGGCCACGGTCCACCAGGGTACAATCATGCTCCCACTTCCGTAGACATACGCACATCATCCACAAGAGCCGGGCACCACCATTGATGTTTCGTGCATGCGCCAGCTAAAGGAGCCAAGACCCTTAACTGCAGACAAGGGGTATAGCAGTGGGCCAGAGGTCGTGTGGCGTTGTTCTGCCGCGATCTGCAGAGAAGACAACGCCAGCTTCACCGAGTATAGGCCGGCAGAATTGAGCTTCCGACATGATGCCTCATATCGCGAGTCGGGGTCGCATTTGCAGATCGTTGCTTTCGCGGCGGCTGGACTCGAGGTGGACAGGAAGGGAAGGGAAGCCACCCATGCATGTGGATTGGCTGCCCTCCTTTGGCTAAAACAAGCTTGACTCCAAGCTTCTTTTGACTCTCGAAATCAAGCTTGCCGCTCAAGCTTAGCATAGCCGTGAGCTTAAGGTGCGTGTCACGGTGTAGCTGTGCTATGCAAATATAGATACGACGTCTGTGGAGGGGCCGGCTGGGCAAGGCGGTCATGCCATTGGCGCTGGGTTTTAGCCGCCGTTTCATCAATGCCGATCAATGAGCTGGGATCAAGAGGATCATGCGACAAGGTCCCAGTACCGTGATATTCCACTGTTTTCGATGTACCATTTTATGCACCCCGCCATCTGGATCCCGAGTGGTGTGCTATTCGAATCCACCGTTTCCATGTTGTAGCTCCGCGGCCTAGAATGCAATCGAGACTCAGCACTTTGAGTTCCTCGACTACCAAGTCGAAAGGAACTCTTGTCGATATTTGGCAGGCCATTCGACATTGCGTCTCTTGGCCGAACCTGTATGCAAGGCGGACTCCTGGTGCCGTGTTGTCGGGTTGTCCTCACAAAGCTAGCCGTGTCTTGACACCTTCCCCCTCCCCTCCCTCCCATTCCACACACTCCCGCAGGATCATCCCCACGAGCCTTACACAGAGCTCCGAAGGCATCTCCCGGAGCCTTCCCGCCGTTCCTCGATCGGGGATGATTGTTGGAGGCTAGGGTTCCACGGAGGCAAGATCTTTGCTTGTGTCGTATAGGCGGGTTGCCGAGCAAATTGCTGGCCATTTCAACTTCAACACCTCTCAGTACGACATCTGGTCTTTTGATCCATCGTTCAGGGCAAGCATTTGTGGATCCTTGGACTGAAGTGCATGTAGGCTGAAACTTGTGTTCGGCGTGTTTGCAATGGACCTTTGGCTCGGTAAAGTGCTGGGACGTCGGGCTGCGCTGAAGTGATGCACGCCAGGTGTCGACCTAAGTGGCAAGGCTGATATCAAGCTTCGTGATCCTGTTGAGTGCTGTGTTTCCCCGTTACCCTTTGAGTTGCCTCCGACCCCGGACCTTCTTTGGGCATTATACTGCACATGATTAGTACCGTAAGTCCTAGGGAGGGGGGGTCGCATATGAGCTGCTTTCACCTCTGTGTGGTTTTTTTCCACTGTATCTTTATGTTCCAGTCTGCACGGACGGATAGGTAAGGGTTCTGCAGCTACACAGCAATTGTCATGTTGTGCTTGTTGCTTGTTTATTCAGTGGCAAATAATTTCCCGGGAAATACATGGAATTATGCAGTAGTGTTCATCTGATCTGGTTGTCTATACTCTGTCTCCATTTTCTTTTTCTGATGTTCCTGTCACTCTCGAGCGGTGCTGTTGGACTTTACGTCAGTATGTCTACGAACGTAGACAGTGCAGGCTCAAATGCACTATGGCATTGTTCACGCCACCAGGCGTCCAACGGGCCACTGACCCATTTCCGGCAAGTATTAGATCATTTGATCACAAGGGGAAGAAAGGATATGTCCCTCGAAAGAGTGCCATGTCAACCCTCTGGAAGGATCAACAGACGGGAGCCTGTGGCAGAAACACGTGAGGTTGACCATGGCTGTGTTCCGGGCGGGACAGAGAGGTAGCTATCGGGTAGTATTGCCCACTAATGGATAATTCCATAAGTGTTTAAATGCATACCTGCTGCCCCACGTCATAGGCAGAGTCATTGTAACAAATGATACTGTACGGAGTACCGGGGCGCTAACACCACCAGCCTGGCTTGGTACCTAGTATCAACACTATGCGTAGTGCAGATCAGTAGGTACCACCACCGTAAGCATCACACCCGGCCGATGACGGCTTTTCGGTTCACAGACCTCGGGCCGTGACCAGCCGCCCTCTCCTCACCACATTTACACATATCGAGGAGGTGTGCCAAAGCCTTCTTTCCTCTGGCCTTTCCCTCAGCACCTCAATTGCGACCTGCTTTCACTTAACAGGTGCTGTATACATATTTCGACATCAAAATGCTGCCTCTCACCACGAAGGCGGCTCTGGCAAGGCGAGTTGTTGGATCGGCTGGGCGCTACTCTGGTCTACTTTCACGAGCATATGCTCGCAGTCGCTTACAGTCCACCCTCGCCATTCTCGAGCAGAAGGACGGACAGCTCAACCACGGATCATTGAGCGCTTTCACTGCTGCGCAGAAGTTAGGCGGCCCCGTGCACGGCTTCATTGCCGGCAGCAACATCTCCTCAGCTGCACAGGAAGCGGCCAAGGTCAATGGAGTTGAGAAGATCATCACTGTCGACAATGCCGCATATGACAAGGTGAATGCAATGGAGTAGGCAGCGCGCATGCGCCTGTGACACCTTTGAGCCGCCGTTACTGACATGTCACAAAGGGCCTTCCCGAGAACTACGCACCGCTCCTTGTCGAGAACATCAAGAAGGGAGGCTACACACACGTCATTGTAGGCCACACTGCGTTCGGCAAGAACTTAATGCCACGAGTCGCGGCATTGCTCGACTCGCAGCAAATTTCCGACATCACCGCGATCGAAGACGAGAAGACATTTGTGCGCCCAATTTACGCCGGCAACGCCATCGCAACAGTCGAGTCGTCTGATGCTATCAAGTTTGTCACGATCCGAGGAACCGCCTTCCCCGCGGCTGCCGTAGAGTCTGGCTCAGCTGCTATCGAGGAGGGTGTCGACCCCAAGGTGGAGAGCCCGACGGAATGGGTAAGCGAGGACCTCGCCAAGTCTGACCGCCCCGACCTTGCCACAGCCAGCAAGGTTGTATCAGGCGGCCGGGGCCTCAAGTCGAAGGAGGAGTTCGACAAAGTCATGCTTCCACTCGCAGATGCCCTGGGTGCAGCAGTTGGTGCATCTCGCGCGGCCGTTGACAGTGGATACGCGGACAACAGTCTGCAGGTCGGACAGACTGGCAAAGTTGTTGCGCCTCAGCTATACATGGCAGTAGGAATATCAGGAGCAATCCAGCACCTGGCAGGTATGAAGGACAGCAAAGTGATTGCAGCAATCAACAAGGACGCGGATGCACCCATTTTCCAAGTGGCAGATGTTGGGTTGGTCGGTGATTTGTTTGAGAAGGTGCCAGAGTTGACTGAGAAGGTCAAGAGCTCATGATGATAGCCGAGAGACTAGCGGGAAATGATGCAGACCAGAGACCGATATTGGGTTTACTAGGATATCCCTGAGCCGAAGGTAGGCAAGGCAATGTATTGTAGAAGAAAAGCACGGAGTATATTGGTGGACATTGCGAATTGTGTGTGAAGAGCCTTAGGCCTGCTCAGGAAAGGTTGTACATGCATAGACGTAACATCGTCAGGTTCACAAAGGTCTTGCCAAGTGAAAGCATAGGTTCGTATTCCTGGGCGGCGATTACCTGCTGTATCTCGTGGAGCAATCGGGTGTGTCATACCGTCTTGCATGGTTCTGATGGCTACGGCGTGATAACGGCTATAGTGGGCGACTCCCATAAGTCAGGCTTAGTTTCTGCCTTTCTGCTCCCACGCCAGCCATTGCCGCCTTCGAATGGATGGGCGTCTCGCTGCTAATAAGAACTAGACATTCGAGGCTGATGCTGTCCTTGTGAACGTAATGGGTCACGCAGTCATATTGGCAGCCTTCCGATCCTGCGGCGTTTATTCTCCTAATCGCCAGTGAAGAGCTGCGAATGTTGCTGAAATTTGTGGCCAGCCTTGTCTGAGTCCACTAGACAAGAGAAATACACTCTCATGACTTCCAGTTCTCCCTTCCTACTTCCACAACATTGATGCCAAGACTTTGATCTTGCATATGAAGTCTGCGCCTTTCCCACTAGATCTAGGTCAAGCGCTTGGAACCCAGCTGCCTAGAATTCCAAGCCGTAAGGCTGTCACAAATCATTCAATACATTCGATGTTCACAATTCACACGCCATCAGCTGGGAATCGCAGGTTGCGACAGCACGGAAGGACGTGACCTTCCGAGGCAAGCATACAATCGGTCACAGAGCGAAGAGAGCGTTCTTCCCCCGTATAATGTGGACGAATAGCGCCTTCCTACCAGGACAGATGGTTACGAATAGAGTTTACTCCCCCCCCACTACTCACTCGCCTTTCTTGACCTATAAACCACAGCATAATCCAAGTTGTCCTATGTCCAGCCGGAACCATATACAAGAATAGTCTTTTTTTCAGGAGTGTAAGAAACCAAAGTCGTTGAGTTGAGTTATAAGTTAAATCATAGCCCTGCTCAGGGGTGTAAAGATTAGCATATGAGTTAAGGCAACTTGAAAGTTATTAACTCAATATCTTTATTTTTAGTTATTAACCTAGAGATTAAGTCACAAAACCTATCGATTTGATAACTCTAAATTACTAGTTAATGTAATAAGTTAGTCAGTTTCTTAACTAAATAAGGTAGGTAATAAGTCAAAGGTAGCTTGTATAAAAGAAGCGACTATTTAACTCATTCTATGATTTAGAAAGTATGCCTACATAGTATATACTGAAATTAAGAAATATAATAAAGCTTACTTAGTTTTAAGTTGGGAGTTTAGGAATTACTACAAGTTCCTGAAAAGTAACTAAAGTATACTATTGCCTAAACATGCCAGGCATTAATACAACTATACTTATTTTAGCTTACTTGTATTAGAAGCAACCAATATCCTTTGTCAGGCCTTGGATTTTGTAACTCAATGAGTTACTCAATGAGTTAATTAACTCATTGAGTTAGCAATTTGCTAACTCAACTAATTAACTCAATAAGTTATTAGTAACTCATAACTTATTAAGTTAATAGTTAAGCTAACTTATAACTTATTAAGTTACTAATTTTAGTAACTTAAGCTTTAACTTATTAAGTTATAAGTTAATCTTATAAAGTAAGATACCTTAATTAATAATAGCTTTTTTATAATAATAGTTATACTATTATATAGACTATAAATTAAAGTATATCCCTTTATTATCTTATAAGGTATTATAATCTTACTTAATAAGATAATTAGTACTTAAGTTACTTAAGTTAATTTTAACTTATTAAGTAACTTATTGAGTAACTTAATAAGTTAGTAATTTTACTAACTTAAACTTATAACTTAATAAGTTAGTAATTTTACTAACTCAACCTCTAACTCAATAAGTTAAAATTGACGCATTAACTCATTGAGTTATGAGTTTTAGTAACTCAATGAGTTTAACTCATGAGTTAATTTTCACCCCTGTCCTTTGTAAAGCGGTAGAGCGGGATTAAGCATTAGATATTAGTACTTAATGAGTTATTCACTAAGGCATTAACTTATTTAGTTACTAATTTGCTACCTTAGATACTAGCTTATTGAGTAAAGTAGTAACTCATAAGTTGGTACGTTACTAATTCCCCTAACGTGACCTATAAGTTATAACTAATTAAATTAATTACTATGCTATAACTTACTTAGTTTATAACTCTACTTACTTAATTTGACCTTATTTACTTAGACACCTAAAATTAGTACAATAACTTCTTAGGTTTAAAGTTTAGTCACTTAATCAGTTTAACTAAGGAGTTAGTTTTTAGCCCTAAGCAGGGTATAAAGACTTTATTTATGCCTTATACTAATTAACTCTTACGAAGAAGATAAACTTAGCAGGGTTAAGAATTAACTTATTAAGTTATTAAACTTATAACTTTAAATAAGTTAGTAAACTTGCTAAGATATTAGATTTATGAGCTCATTGAGTTATAAGTAACTAGTTATCTTATTAAGGTTCAAGTTATTAGTTTATCACGTTGGTCTTAACTTATTTACTCACTAAAAATAGTCTAACGTAGTGAGTACCTCAATGGAAGCCTTAGCTAGGCTTGACTATCTCTCTGCTTGATGTGTCTCGCTTATGAATGACGTTAAGTAACTAGACTACTACATTGTAATGAGACTACTAGCTAATAAGCAAGGTTCCAAAGCTAGTAGCTATATAAATAGTAAGTAACTGAGTAAGTAACTTCGTTAATAGTAAATCGACTAAGTATAAGTAGCTATGTAGCAGGCCTTGGACTTTATAAGTCATTGAGCTAGCAATTTGCTAACTCAACTATTAACTTAATAAGTTAATTAGTAACTCATAACTCATTAAGTTAGTAATTTTACTAACTTAACTTTTTTTTAGATCTATTGAGTTATAAACAGGGGCAGGCCTTGGATCGTGTTACTTAATGAGTTACTTAATAAATTAATTAACTCAATAAGGTAGCAAATTGCTAACTCAACTACTAACTCAATAAATTAATTAGTAACTCATTAAGTTAATTCTTACCCCTGTTTTCATAACTCAATGAGTTAATTATTTAAGTTAGTAGATTTACTAACTCAAGTAACTAAAACTAATTATCTTACTAAGTAGGACTATACTACCTTGTTGAATAGGAGGAGTAATTAGGTTAGCTGATTACCTAACTAATAATCTAACTACTATTATAAAAAGGCTATTATTAGTTAACTTATTATATTATATAGGATTAACTTATAACTTAATAAGTTAGAGGCTAAGTTAGTAAAATCAGTAACTTAATGAGTTATGAGTTACTAATTAACTCATTGCGTTAGTAATTTTACTAACTCAACCTCTAACTTATTAAGTTAATACTTAACGTAGTAACTTTAGCAACTTAACTATTAACTCATTAAGTGATAAGCTGATTCTATATAGTAGAATAGCTTAATTAATACTAAGGACTATATAGTAATAAGTTTTACATGCATTAATCTTTATTACTAGATAAGAGTTAGACTTATGAACATATAGCTAGGCTTACGCGTATCTTTGTTGCTATAATTCAAGCATATAACTCATTTTATAAGAGAATAAATAGTTAGAACTAGATAGGGAAATCGGAGGTTATTTATTTATACTTAGTACTATTACTTAAGAAACCTCTTCTTTTCTTAGCTAATTAACTAATTAAGGTAGTGGCTTAAAGATAAGTCTAAACTATTTATAATTTAGGTATTATCAGGGTTGCGAACTGAGTACGTAGTTAGTAGCACTGAGTGTAGTTACTACGTAGTTACTCACTGAGTAACTACGTGCGTAGTTAGTTGTAGTTAGTAAATTTACTAACTACGTCTAACTGAGTTACTTACTAAGTTACTTACTAACTATATAGTTACTTATTTACTAACTACATAGTTAGACGTAGTTAGTTAACTTACTAACTACATTTAACTGAGTTACTTAGTTAGTAACTACGTAGTTAGTCGTAGTTAGTAAATTTACTAACTACGCTATACTGAGTTACTTAGTTAGTAACTACGTAGTTAGATATAGTTAGCAACTTTACTAACTACACGTAGTTAGTAATGTAGTTAGTAGCCTTATTAACTACGCGTAGTTACTAACTAAGTAACTTAGTTTATAGGTTAATAAGTATAATATTATAATAATTGATTTACTAGTAAACTATTATAAATAAAGTCTCGGCCTATATTGCCTTTAATAGTACTTATAGGACTCTTTACTATAATAAAAAATCTATAAATAGATTATAAAGACTTTAGCTTATATTTTAATAGCGAGTAATTATCTTATAGATATATTAGGTTTTAAGCTACTTTATAGCTTTAGACAGTAGAATTTATAAATATAACTAGCGTATCATAATAAGCTAAAATCCCTTTATTAGGAGATACTCTTTTTATACTTAGTAAAGCTACCCTAGACTATATATTAGTACTTTAATTCTAGATCTTTTAAATATAATATCTCTATTATCTTTAGGAAATAAGCCTTGCGTTTTAGCCTATAAGATACCTTAGTAAAAATGCTATATAATAACCTATTTTAGCCCTATCTAAATTATCTATAGCACTTAATATTATACTAGCAAGCTAGAAACTTAGGAGATTTATAGTAAATCTAGTTTTATAATTATAATATAAAATAAAGGCTTATCTTGTAGCGTTTTTATTAAATAATCTTATACTTAAACCTATTTTAGGATATCTACCCTAGAGGAGCTGTTATTAGTACTTTAAAATCTTAAAACTAAAAAATCCCTTAAAAATCCAGTTTCTAACATTTAAGGTTATTTTTACAATATATCAGTAAATTAGCTATTAAATATTTAAATTTGTTTTAATACGAGGCTTAATCTATACTTTTAATATAGTAATAAGTTAACTAAGGTTATAATAAAAGTAGTAGATTAAGTCTAATAGTGCCTATTTAATATATATTTTATTTATATAAAGCCTCAAATCCCCTCTTTATTTATAAAAGAATAATACCTTAGTATCTTAAGCTTTTTTACTTATTATAATTATTATATTTATCCTTTTTAATTATAAATGCTAATTATAAGCCTTTAGAGTCCTTTATAACTTTTAAAGTTACTAAACTTAATAATATATAGCCATTTAAAGCTAAATTTAAGCGGCATATTATAATATCTTCTTAAGATCCTTTTAAAATGCCTATTATAATATGACCTTAATAGATTATAAAGGATTACTTAAAATTAAGATTTAATAACCCTAAGTATATACTTAAAGACCCTATAAAATTAAAGTCATATATCTTTAAAGAAGGTCTATTTATAAAGGCTTTATTGCCTATTGATCTAACTAAAGAGCAGGAAATACTAGTCTCTTATATAAGGTATATAAGTTATTAAATTAAACTATTAAATTAAAACTAACTTAGTATTAATTATAATTATCAGCAAAAGGACCGTTTAAGCTACTTTTAAAGCTCTAATTATATTCAATATTATAAAGGCCAGCACTTATATATTACAACTAATAAGAAGCTAGAAAATATAAAAAAGCAAAGTAAGTAATATAATTACTTTTATATTAGTAATTAACTAATATTTATAATAATAAAGTCCGATTTAACCTTAAGCCTATCTATTTAAGGGTTTTTTAATTTAAACCTCCCTAAATAGCTAAAGAATAATTATTTTAAAGAAGGAGTTATTAATTAAGTATTATTATTCTTAATTAAAAATAACCTTTTATTTAACTTTTTAAGGAGTAATAGCTTTAAGGCTTTAATAAAATATTTAAATCTATAAGTTATTAAATATAACTATTAAAACTATTCTTATTAATTATATTAGTAATATACCTATTATAAATAAGTTAAAGCTAAAGATAAGCTTAAATGCTCTATTTACTATAAAGCTTATAAAGCTAAATCAGCTCCTTAAGGCTAATAATAAGGGTTATAGGTCTTTTTCCCTTACTTTTAATATCTAGACCTTAAGAAATAGCTATAGCTTTCTTAGTATTATAGCTACTTTTCTTGATAACGACTTTAACCTATATTATTAGCTTATTAGTATATAATATTTAGTAACTAAAGTTACTAATACTAACTTTAAAGAGCCTTTAATATGCTTATAGAGGCATATACTAGGACTTATATTTATAGCCAGTTTAAAGAGGCTATTAAACTATATTTGGGCATTAAAGTCTCTAATATCTTTAGGTATATATATCTCTTATTTAACTACTAGTTTTATATACTAATATTATAATAGCTTTATAAGGGATAATACTAGTAATAATAATACCTTTATAGAGGCCTTTAAAGATCACTATTCCAAGTTATCTTATAAGGAATTTATAAGGGATATTTGTTGTATTGCCTATATTATCAACTTAATAGCATAGGAGATCTTAAGAGACTATTTAGCCTCTAAGAATATGGAAATTAAGCTATCCCTATATATTAGGTCTTAAAGCTAGTATAAAGAGCCCGACTTAACTATAAGTAATAAGTTATACTAATTAACCTTACTATAAGCTTAATTAGTAACTAACTATCTTATAGATATTATTAATCGACTTTATTAGCTAGCCTCTTTGATTAAATATAGTTAAGAGCCCTAGAAGCTATTACTTAAAGGCCTTAAAAGAGCTAAAAAAGAGGGTAATCTTAAATATAAGAAGACAACTATACTATTAGGTAAGTTAGTGCATTTTTAAGTAAACTAAGAGGGTTTAGAAGGAAATAACTCTACTAATTAGTAGTACTTTTACTAAATATTATTATAAATATGCCTATAAGGTGGAATTTAACTTATTATATAATTAAATTAACGTTATAACTATAGTTGGCTTTAACTTATATTTATAATAATATAACTAATAGGGAATTTAAAAGGATATTCTTTAAAGACTCTGATTGGGCTATTTTAGCTGAATTACAAAGAGTCTTTAAGGTTCTTTGAAAGCCATTAAAAGACCTATAAGGGCAGATATATATTACTAACTTATTTACCTTACTATATATATATTAAATATCTAGTAAGCTAATTAAGCTAAAAGAGCATTTTAAGCAATAATAAGAGGTTAGTTATATAATACGTATACTAAGGAAATAGCTAATCTAGTATAGGATCCCTTTTTTAAAAGCTTACATTAAGCTATTTAAAATAGTAGATTAAAGCTAGAAAAGTACTTTCCTCGGCAGCTTAAAAAGTCGAATTTTAAGGACTATAAGCCTTATATTTGAAGCCATATCTAAGACCCTAGGTTTAAGATTAGCTACTTTAAGAATAAGAGAGTATTAGCTTTTTATAGCACTATTTAAGAGGATATTAAAGACCTTTTAATAAAGGATTATAAGAAGTAAGTTACTTATAATTCTTATAGCTAACTTTACTAACTAATATATAGGTTAAAGCTTAAGATATTTAGTCACTAATTAGATCCCTTAGGTGTAGATAGCGCTAATCTAGAGCTATTGTTTGATAAATTAGGAGAGAATTATCAGCTAATTAAGGTTAATAATCGACCTAATTCATCCTCTTCAAAAGACTTCTTTATTAATAGATTATTAAATAAAGAGAAATATAACTCTTATCTCTCTAAAAGCCCTATACTAGGGAGGTCTAATAAGGTAACTATTATTACCCTAATTGACTATATATTTAAGAAACTTAGTAACTAATTATAATATAGGATAGTATATTTAACTACTAGAGAGGGCAAAAGCAACGATATCCACTACTAGCTATTTTAGCTAGGCGGTATTTAGCTATCCCGGCTATATCTGCGTTAGTTAAGAGTGTATTTTCTCTTAGTAATAATATTATAACTAAGAGTTGCATACAACTAGACCCAGATACAGCAAAACAACTAGTTATATTAAAAAGCTGGCAAATTTGGGGCTTAAAGGATCTAGAATAGGATAATCCAGATTATAGTCCTTTTAGTAATAATTAGTTTAGTAATTTTCTCCTTAAAAGACTATTACTTAGTGCCTTTATATAAGTATATACTTACTATTTATAACTAACTATACACTTACTATTTATAACTAACTATATACTTACTATTTATAACTAACTATATAGTTACTTATTTCCTAACTACATAGTTACTTATTTACTAACAGGGGTGAAAATTAACTCATGAGTTAAACTCATTGAGTTACTAAAACTCATAACTCAATGAGTTTTTAGTAACTAATAACTCAATGAGTTATGAGTTTGAGTTAGTAAAATTACTAACTCATTGAGTTATGAGTTACTAATAACTCATTGAGTTATAAGTTTGAGTTAGTAAAATTACTAACTCATTAAGTTATGAGTTACTAATAACTCATTAAGTTAGCCTAACTCATTGAGTAACTCATTAAGTTAAGATTAACTCATAAAACTAAGGTACTAATTATAATACTAAGTACTACTATAGCACCTTATTAGGTAGTAAATATAATTAGTTTAATTTATTATCTATATAGTAATATAATTACTATTATATAATTCTTAGTATTTATTACGCTATATTACTATATAAAATTAACTCATAACTCAATGAGTTAGTAGTTGAGTTAGTAAAACTACTAACTTAATGAGTTATAAGTTACTAATAACTTATTGAGTTATGAGTTTGAGTTAGTAAAATTACTAACTTAATGAGTTATGAGTTACTAATTAACTCATTAAGTTAGTAGTTGAGTTAGCAAATTGCTAACTCATTGAGTTAATTAACTCATTGAGTAACTCATTGAGTTACAAAATCCAAGGCCTGTTTACTAACTACGTAGTTAAACGTAGTTACTAGATTTACTAACTACATTTAACTGAGTTACTTAGTGAGTAACTACGTAGTTAGTTATAGTTAGTAAAACTACTAACTACGCTATATTGAGTTACTCACTAAGTTACTCACTAACTACGTAGTTACTCAGTTAGTAACTATGTAGTTAGTCGTAGTTAGTAAATTTACTAACTACGCTGCACTGAGTTACTCAGTTAGTAACTACGTAGTTAGTTGTAGTTAGTAAGTATACTAACTATGCTATACTGAGTTACTCACTGAGTTACTCACTAACTACGTAGTTACTCATTTACTCACTACGTAGTTACTAATTTCGCAAGCCTGCTCCGTAGGAACTATACTGGAAAGATAATTACTTAAGCATTAAAGACCCCTATGTAAATAATCTAGTAAATCAACTATTAATACTATAATAAAGCTCTTGAGCTAATTTAAAGGCAAGTAGTTATATATATAAAAGTAATTAGTTATAGCTAATTAAAATTAATAGGTTTTAACTATGTAGAGAATTAGTCTTCTTAATAAGCTACTTACTAACTAGTAACTACGTAGTTGCTAATTTCGCAACCCTGGTTTTAAGTTGTAAGTTGATTTCTAATATTTTAACTAAAGCAGGGCATTTACTAGCCTTAAGCTTTTAGTATAGCTATTATAGTAAATTGCAATATATAATATATATCTTCTTATTAATTAAATAAGAAAAGAGGCTATAGATAATAGCCTTATTATAAGCGCTATATAATCTTCTAAAGGTTATAAATATATACAAAAGCCTAGTATAATAAGACTATAAGCCTATTATATTAATAACTATTTATAGGCTATGCTTATAAAGTTAATGATTTATATAAGGAAAGCACTATTAGTCTAGTTACTCCTATAAAGGTAATACCGCAAATAACTCTAGCACTTATCTTAAGAACTTATAAGAGTATATAATAGTTCTTTAAGAGGGTAACTTTATATAAAGAAATATAGCTAAGTTAGTTAAACTAAGAGTTACTTCTTCTCTAATATATATTTTTATAAGATATATTATCTTTTAATATAATCTAAAAATAAAACTATTTATAAAATAAACTCTTAAGGTAATAGGTAGTATATACTATATATTTTATATCTTAATTTACTATAAAGGGTATACTAGAAAGTGCGATACAACTAGTCTAGCTATAATTAGGGTAGCATGTACATAGGTTTAGGTGGCTCCTATATAGCCCCTTATTAAATAATAATTACTTACTAACTCTTACTAGATTACTTATTAAGTTATAAAATAATAATTATACTTTATAGGATTACTAGCTATAGGCGTAAACAGGGTTGCAAATATACTTACTTACTAATAATAAGAAAATAAGTAACAATATAATCAGCGGGGTTGAAATTTAACTTATAAGTTAAACTTATTGAGTTACTAAAACTTATAACTTTATAAGTTATTGAGTCAATTTTAACTAGAGGTTGAGTTTCTAAAATTACTAACTTAATGGATTATAAGTTCTTAATTGATTTATCAAGTAAACCTAATAACTTTATAGGTTATAAAAGGCTTATAAGTTTACTTGTATATAGTAAGTAGATTTATATCACGGGCCTTGCTTCGAGGGTCCGGTAACCGTATTATCACGGGCCTTAAGGTTCGGTAACGGTCACGTACGAAGATATAGTAGGCAATTAAGATTATAAAAAGGTTATATTCTTATGCCTAGAAGGGGACGCTAAGGCTCTTTGAATGGAGCCTCAGCTAGGCTTGACTATCGATCTAGCTTATGATATATTAAGTACCCTCATAACGTATTAAGTACCTATGATAATTTGCCAGCCTCCTTATAACTTATTAAGTAATTTAGGTTTTAGAACTTAATTGAACTTATAACTTACTAACTTAGTAACTTCGCTATCCTGACCCCTAAGTTATAAAGTTAAAATTAACGCATTAACTAATAAGTTGATTTTACTTCTGGTTGAGCATAGTTAGTAAATCTCCTAACTATAACTAATTATATTATTAGAAATCTTACTACCTTAAAGTCTCTTAATTTATTGAGTTAGAAATCAGTTTTATATTACAACACAGCTTAGCTAATAACAGACTTTTTATTATAGTAGTCTACTTAGTAAATAAATAAGAGACTAATATAAACTTATTAAGTTACTTAATAAATTAGTAGATTTACCTACTAACTTTACTTATAACTTAATTAATTAAAGCGATAATCTTGATTCTTAACTTACTTGACTATGAGTTTAGGAACTTAATAAATGTAAATTATAAGTTGATTATCACCGCTGCCTACGTATAATGTCCAGTACTACCAGGCTTGCGAAATTAGTAACTACGTAGTTAGTAAGTAACTCAGTGAGTAACTCAGTGCAGCGTACTGAGTAATTTTACTAACTATAACTAACTACGTAGTTACTAACTGAGTAACTTAGTTAAAGGTAGTTAGTAAATGAGTAACTACGTAGTTAGTAAGTAACTCAGTTAGACGTAGTTACTTACTTACTAACTACCTTTAACTGAGTTACTTAGTTAGTAACTACGTAGTAACTACTAACTATACTTAGAGCTACTAACTACGTACTTAGTTCGCAACCCTAACTACTAGTCTACTACTAACTATAGCCTATAGCATAAGATTAAACTATAGCAATAACTTTGAAAGTTACCCTAGGCTATAAACTAGATCTGACTCTAACTCCTTAACTTAAACTAGGCTTGCGAGATTTATAACTCCGTAGTAAGTAATAACTAATGAGTAACTACGTAGTTAGCAGGTTTAGTAATTATAAGTAATTATCACACAAGTATAACTATATAAGAATGCTAAATAATACTCCTTTATTAAGAAATCAAGTAAATAAACTAAACTAAATATTATTAAAAGGGCATAGTCTGGATTAGCATATTGAAGGTTATTTAAGCCCTAAGATTGCCACCTGTTTAATATAAGTTATAACTAGCTACTTTACTATAATTTGGCTTGTTTGTATGCGACTTTTACTTATAATATTATTACTAAAAGAAAATTCACTTAACTAGTTTTAATAGGCTAATTAGATCTGTAAACTTCAGCTTCTTTTATTATAAAGAAGCTAACGACCTTATGCATATATAATAATTACTTAGTATAAAATATATTCTAAGGTTTAAGTGATTTAATTATAATTCTTTTACTATAATACTCTTTATTATTACTATTATTAAAGGCAAGAAAGCTTAAAGCCCTAGCTATAATAATCTATAAGTAAATACATTATAAAAATACTATACGTACTAGCTATACTAAATATAACTAACTATATTAATAACTATGTATAATTAGTAGATCTACTAACTATAGTACTAATAACGCGTAGTTAATAACTTTAGCAACTACGTCTAACTATATAATTACTAACTAAGTAGCTTAGTCGAATATAGTTAGTACTACTGCTAACTACAACTAACTACATAGTAACTACACCTAGTGCTACTAAGTACGTACTTAGTTTGCAACCCTGCTTTAACTCCTAATATAAGTTACTCCCTTAGTAATTTAGTTTAGAGTAATATAGAAACCTACATAGCTAGAGATAACTAAGTATAACTAATTAAGTAGTTGGAGATTGCTTATTATAATTAGTTATATAGTTAGATATTACGAGCTATAGTTAACTATATCATAAAATATAGCAGACTATATATTATACTAATACTATCCTATTTGTTATGCTAGTTTAGTAAAAGCGTAGGCAAAAAACGCAATAACTGTAGTTTAAGGGACATAGGTAGTATAAAATAGCTTGCAACCCCCTCTCTAGAGGCATTATACTATATATTATAAATTCTAGTTAGTTATATAACTACTTATAAGTGTGCTAAAAGCAATCTCCCCTATTTTAATAAGCTTAATACTCAGTAACCTAGTTTATAAATCCTTAGCTAACCGTATTAGTACATTTACTAATTATTAGTTAGTTATTTAGCTATTTATAATTAATTATACTAACTAGTAACTAGTAACTATAATTAACTGAGTACTTAGCACTTAGTAGCTACGTCTAATTATGCCTATCATTTGTCACATAGTAAGTAACTATAGAGTAGGGTAAAAATTAACTCATGAGTTAGAGTGTTAGTTCTGACTTATTAAGCTATAGGTCCCTGGTCAAGTAAGTAAATTTACTAAGTCAATAGGTTATAAGTTACCAGTTAGCTTATTAAGTTAAGTCACTGCAAGTAATAATATACTTAGCATGCAAACCAATTATCTAATAATAATTATAATTATAATATTAATTAAATATTAGTATAACTATATAATATAATAACTCTCTTATTTAGTTAAAAGTTATTACTAGTACTGTATAGCAAAGATAATTACTTAAATAAGCAAGTTACTTATCCATAAGTTAATAATATACAGGCTTTAAATTCTATAACTCAATGATTACTTAATGGTTACTAGGAAATTGTAACTTATTGAGTTATTATAGTTCTATACAGTAAAATAACTTAGCTACTAATAGCTTTTTCCTAATAGTAATTAGACTATTAAATAGATTATAAACTAATCTATTTACCTTTACTACTTAATAAGGTATTATAATCTTACTTATTAAGATAGTTAGTATCAGGGGTGAAAAATAACTTATGAGTTAAACTCATTGAGTTACTAAAACTCATAACTTAATAAGTTAATGCATTAATTTTAACTTATTAAGTTAATAGTTTAATTTAATATAATTAGGACTTATTAAATTACTTATTAAGTAACTTAATAAGTTAAAATTAACTTAAGTAATTAAAGTACTAATTATCATATTGAGTAAAATTATAATACCTTCTAGGATAATAATAGTATATAGTTTAATTTATAGTTTATATAATAGTATAATTATTATTATAAAGAAGCTATTTATAATTAAGTTATTTTATTATATAAGACTAACTTATAACTTAATACGTTAGAGGTTAAGTTAGTAAAACTAGTAACTTAATGAGTTATAAGTTACTAATAACTTATTAAGTTACTAGTTGAGTTAGCAAATTGCTCACTTAATGAGTTAATTAACTCATTGAGTAACTCATTGAGTTACAAAATCCAATACTAACTTAGTATTTTAGTTACTTGAGTTAGTTTTAACTCAATGACTTAGTAAGTTTGCTAAGTCAACCTATTATTCAGTGAGTTAATTAGTAACTTATAACTCATTGACCCTCTAACTTGATGAGTTCAACCCATGAGTGAGTGAACTTTCACCCCTGAATTACTATCGAAGATTGCTAACTCAAGGCTTAATAGTATGTTAACTTCTCATACTATTAATATGAAGTATGCTGTTATTTTATAACTCTCTACTTAGCTTAAGGCTATGTTTAAATCTATTAAGAGCTATTTATAATTGCAAAAATATTTAAAGAAGCATTAGAAATACAAGTAAGTACAGCATAAGCAGGCTTGCAAAATTAGTAACTACGTAGTGAGTAAATGAGTAACTACGTAGTTAGTGAGTAACTCAGTGAGTAACTCAGTGTAGCGTAGTTAGTAAATTTACTAACTACGACTAACTACATAGTTAGTAACTAAGTAACTCAGTTGAACGTAGTTAGTAAAGTTACTAACTACGTCTAACTACGTAGTTAGTAAATGAGTAACTCAGTTAAGCGTAGTTAATAAAGTTAGTAACTACGTCTAACTACGTAGTTACTAACAGAGTAACTCAGTCAAACGTAGTTAGTAAATCTAGTAACTACGTTTAACTACGTAGTTAGTAAATGAGTAACTACGTAGTTAGTAAATAAGTAATTATATAGTTAGTTATATTTATTAACCTATAAACTAAGTTACTTAGTTAGTAACTATATAGTTAATTAATAAGTAGCTATATAATTAGTAAATAAGTAATTATATACTTAGTTAAACTTATTAATCTATAAACTAAGTTACTCAGTTACTAACTACGCGTAGTTAATAAAGCTACTAACTACATTACTAACTACGCGTAGTTAGTAAATTTGCTAACTACGACTAACTACGTAGTTACTAACTAAGTAACTCAGTCAAACGTAGTTAGTAAATTTACTAACTACGACTAACTACGTAGTTACTAACTGAGTAACTCAGTTAAACGTAGTTAGTAAACTTACTAACTACAACTAACTACGCACGTAGTTACTCAGTGAGTAACTACGTAGTAACTACACTCAGTGCTACTAACTACGTACTCAGTTCGCAACCCTGAGCATAAGTATATAATTATATATATTATATATTAAACTTAGATATAGGCTTTATCTAACATTTCAAGTCTTGCTCCTCCCTATATGTAACGGCAGTAACTAGGGGCGGGGTCGCGGTGTTACGTGCGACCCGACCCTGTTATAGTACGCAGACTGGGGAGACTTTTCCCTAGCCTACCGCCCTAACGTATAAGGGAATTATCCCTCTCTTAAGATCCCTAAGAATAAGTCTTACTATAAAAATAAAGTTGTCTATCTACCTTACCTGATTTATTTTGTTCGTATTACATACACTATGGCTAGGATTATTAGAATTTAGAGATTATTTCGAGAAAGTATAAAAAGATCTCTTTCTTAAACAAAAAGAAAGAAAGAGAATCAAAAATGAGGGCTCGGCCGGGAATCGAACCCGGGACCACTCGCAATCAACTTAGAGTGAACCCTAAGCGAGTATTATACCACTAAACCACCGAGCCAACTTCTTATTGAGTTGCGGCCGATCTTAACACAGCATATACGCCTTCGACATCAATTCCAAATAACCGAATCGATATAAAATATGTTCTTGTCGTTCTTCTTTGAGTAGAGGATTCAATTTGTCCTTTATGCTGCGAGATGTGGGAAGTGATCAAATTGTGGGACTGAGGAACTGAAGCCCCTGCCAGGAAAGCGCAAACTTCGCGTACATCAGTACCACCTGCTTTTACCCCTACTGGGACCAAGTTTTAGAGTTCCCTCCTGTGATCGACGTGGTCAACAGTCTTCTTGTCCATCGCTTCCGTGTCTCTGTCACTCCCTTGTGACGCAATATGCTCAAGGACCTCGCTGCGAACAATTTGTCTTGGTCGGAAAGGGTTGAAGGGCACTGCAAAGATGGCATCAACCTCCTCCAATGCACGACCCTGTTTGGCCGTTATTAGCATTCGGCGACAGGGGACATGGCATGTTACTTCCTTACCTTGGTCTCGGGCAGAAAGAAGAATGTGAACAAGAATGCCAACAGCGACGACCCGCCGAAGATCCAGCCAACACCAAAACCCAGGTCGCGAATCAGGTATGGCAGGACAAAGTTTGTTATGAATGCCCAGAGGACGTTCCAGGCTGCACCAAACGACTGGGTCTTTTCTCGGAGCGAAGAATTAGGAATCTCGCCGCCCAAGAGGTATGGAATTGAGGCACCGCCCATCTGACGATGGCAGTGAGGTTAGTTTCCAGCTCATCCAAGCGATGCCCAGTGATAGCCAGCTGGTTCAGCACTTACATTGTAGCTGAAGGCATAAAGCATGAAACTGGCAACGATTGTGCTTTTGACACCTGCGGACTTGTTGGTGATCGAACCGAGACCAGCCAGCATGGAGAGCCACAGTCCCTGGAAGAAGAAGGACTGGAGCAAAGTCAAGCGTCGACTGGAATCCCATTAGCTTGATGTTCTCGGATCTTCAGTCCAATATCATGGGGGTCTTCTTGTTTATCTTTGAACGCACCCAGCTCTATCCACAAGATACATGGCAGGAACCACGGCCAAGATGATGAGACCGCTCGTGATGACGGGATACGTGAAAGCTTGAGCGGCATATCCATGGTTCCGGTAGAACACCGTCTGGTACGTCGATACGAAGGCTTGTCCAGTTGTCTGCGCAGAAAAGCCGTGAGCTTACTCCTGACCCAGTTCCGAGTGCATCGCATGCGCTCACCTGTTGAAAGAAGTAGAACACCATGACGATTATTGTTCGCCGTACGTGTTCACGACTGAATAATCGTCTCCAAGGAGCTTTGTGGACATCAGCTTGCAGCGCGTGCCGAATTGCTTCGATCTCGCCAGCACATGCATCGTGATAAACAGGGGGCCGTAGGCGCTGAAGGTTAGCTATGGCCTCGTTCTCACGGTCCCTCGACAGCAACCACCGAGGGGAGTCTGGAATAAAGCAAGTGAATGTCGTCATCACTAAGTGGCGGGTCTCGTTAGCTACGAATATGTCAGAACGTCAACCCCGGCGGCGTGTTCACTCACATACTGGGAAGACGAATTGGATGCCGGTCACCGTCTTCCAACCCACACCGTCCGTTGTGGTGGAGAGTGCTTTGTTCACGCCTGTGGCGAGCAGGGCACCCATGTTCAAGAACAACTGCAGAGAGATAACCACCAACCCTCGGTAGGCGGGAGGCACAATTTCTGCTTGATATGTCCTGGCGTGAGCAGCGAGATGAGCATGGTATGTGTCCAATAAGAGTTTCGGTGACGTACGTGACGTTGACTTCAACGAGGCCAATCGAGATGTAGACGATGATGCGACCAACGATGAATTGAGGCAATCTGCCAGTTCCAGCGCCAGCGTCAGCTGCGGTGATTTCGACTTTCAGAAGGTCAGCCTGTCGATATATCCAGTACCTCGACTATCAAGGCTTTCTCACCTATAACACCGACCACCGAAATGACCGATAGAAGATGGAAGACCTTGCGGTGGCCAAGCTTCTCGATCAGCTCGCCGGCGAAGAGACAGCCAGTGAACTTGCCTATGAAGGCAAGAGACGAGACAAGAGCCGTTCGCGTGGGGTTGATAGCATATGCATCTGTTTCAGGATTGTATTCTCCGAATTGATTGATGAATCCCTGTATTCATGAATCACGTCGTTAGCATGCAGCTCTGGCTGGAGCTTGGCCGGCACAACGTCTTTGAACTGTGGTGAATTTGTACTTACTTGGTTCGCCAGAATGCCCCCAAACGTGGCCGTATCAAACCCGAAAAGCATGTCTCCCACAAGCAGGCAGAAACAGGAGAACAGCAACCTCGGAGTCATCATCGACCAGGCCGATCCCGGTCTCACTTGGCCAGACATGGCGAACAGCAACAGCGGTATCACGCAAAGGCAGTAGAGGCAGAGCAAGAGTAGATGGAGTCCACGACGATAGCTGGAGCTACGAGATGTTCATTCTGATCAAGCTATCTCCATGTATCAGGGGAAGCCGGGCGGGAGACTCAATATATGGCCCTCATGGGGCGTGTCTGTGTACGGGGTTCCCCGGACCCCAGATCCAAAGCAACAATAGCGGCAACCGATGGTATCATCAGTCAAACACCTCAACTGGGCCTCGCTCGGAAGGACTAGCACCAGCGCAGCCCATACAATCACGACCGGAACACCTTGGTCAAGCCTTGGGGTGAGGTCGAGGTGAGGTCAAGGTCCACTACCGAGCGAAGTCCCGAGCGAGTCCCGAGCGAGTTCCCAGCAGCCATCAACAAAGGTTCAATAGCTGCTGCAAACAACGAATCACGCAATTCTCCAGCCAGTCATAATGCGGACCTTGAGAATGGGTCTTGCGCTCGCTCGGAAGACATGCGATCCGAGCGACTTACACGACGCTCTACGATCAGCTGGTGGTGTATCAATTCGGATCGGAAGACTTATAAAGGATTATGCTGAGCATACTAATAGCCAGCTTTGCTTACCAAGTTTGAGGGTGTCGTTGACCGTGCCAACTTCGTTCCTACTCTGCCTCGTCTGATCGTCCATTCACCGAATAGACACTTTGCATTATGAACGGCACCTCACGGCAAGAGCGCAAGCGCCCAAACTTTTTGTTCATCCTTGCAGATGATCTGGTGCGAGTCTGCCCCTGAGTAACGGCTATTTTACGTGTGTATCGCTAATGTCGAGTTGAAGGGGTTCTCCGACATTGGCTGCTATGGTTCCGAGATCCAGACACCAAACATCGACAGGCTCGCCAGCGAAGGCGTGCGAATGCTCAATCACCATGCTGCCGCTGCGTGCTCACCAACCCGCGCCATGCTACTCAGTGGCACAGATGCTCATCTCGGAGGCCTGGGTGTCCTGATAGAATACAAGAACAACGAGCAGGGCCAGAAGCGGTATGCTGGCAAGGCAGGCTACGAAGGCTATCTCAATCACAATGTTGCGACCATGCCCGAGATTCTAGCAGACAACGGATACTTCACAGCCATGTCCGGAAAGGTATGTCATGACCCCGAGCTCCGCCCCATCCTTCAGTTGTGTTGAAAGGAACCTATCGCAGTGGCACTTGGGACTGCGTGCCTCCCAAGGCCCCTGGGCACGTGGCTTCCAGAAAGCTTTCGCCATGCTTCCCGGCTGCTGTAATCACTTCGGATGGGAACCTGTCCAGGAACAGTTCCCTGTTGGTGGCCGCCCCATCCACGCCGAAGATGGCACCAAGGTTGATATGTATGTCTCTTCCCTCAGAACCCCCTCTTGGACACTCTGCTGTGGCGTGATTCCATTCTGTCTCACTGACACGCAGTCGGCTTCAGTCCTGCGAACACATCGGAAGATCCTACAGGCTTCTACTCAACTGACTACTACACTGATCGTATGCTGGACTATCTAAGAGGAAGAACTGCAGAGGAGAAGGAGAGGCCTTTCTTCTCCTTTCTTCCATACACTGCCCCCCATTGGCCTCTACAGTGTTCAAAGACAACCCGGGATAAGTAAGTATTCACCACTGATGTTCCGTCAAGCTGGATCATGCTGACCAGGCACGATCACCAGGTACCAAGGTATGTACAGCGACGGGCCATATGCTCTCAGAGAGAGGCGACTTGCCAAACTTGTCAAGTTGGGTATCATCGATGCTTCTGTTGTTCCACACAAAGTCGAGACAGAGACACAACGTGTAGGCGAATGGGATGACCTGAGCGTCGAGGAACAGCGGCTTTCCTCTCGATCGATGGAGGCATATGCCGGCATGGTTGACTCCATTGACCAGAATGTTGGGAAGGTGGTAGAATACCTCAAGGCAACAGGGGAGTACGACAATACATTCATCGTCTTCATGAGTGACAATGGAGCAGAAGGAGCTGCGTATGTGGCCGCTTATCATTACACCTTTGCATATCCAACGGTCAGTAAACTAATCAGACCTCTATGGCATACAGCTTAGAAGCGGTCCGTAAGTGCTCTGGTGTAGGATGTGAAAATTTCTGGAATGATTATATCCGCTGACTGATCACTTGATAGCCGTGATGGGAGACAACATAAGAAAAGCCATCCATGCTCATTACGATAACTCCTACGAGAACATCGGAGCCTGGAACTCCTATACCTGGTCAGTCCTGGTGTGCTTCTCTGTACCTCTAGCAAGGCCATCTCAACTGACATCACCGATGACCGTAGGCTTGGGCCTCTCTGGGCTCAGGCTTCCACAGCGCCATCCAGACTTTTCAAATGCTACCCCTCGCAAGGCGGTATTTTAGTGCCCTGTGTCATAAAGCCTCCCACAGATACCTTCAAGACGAATTTCACCGCCGGTTCATTTGACAGATCCTTCACAACTGTGATGGACTTCTTACCCACGTTTCTTGACCTGGCGATGGTGTCCATGCCTCCAACGATGCAGAAGAGGCAGACCGGGCCTTTGGGAACAGATGTTGTTTTGCGCAACATGACTAGCTTTCGAGGCAACGATGTCCATGCCATCCGCGGACGCTCATGGATGCCCTACTTCTCAGACGGGAGGAAAGTTGAAGAGGATGATGAGATGTGGGCTATTCATTCATCTTCCGAGCCCGTGGGCTGGGAGCTCTTCGCTCGAGCTGCACTCCGGAAGGGCCCTTGGAAGATCGTTCACATACCTGAATACTATGGTGGAGCTGGCGTGGGAGATGAAGGCTGGGAGCTGTTCAATGTGGTCCAAGACCCCGGCGAGACCAAGGACCTTGCTGACAAGCACCCTGAAAAGCTTGAAGAGCTCAAATTGCACTGGGACGAATATGTCGTGGATTGTGGGATCGTCTGGGGCGAGGTCGCCGAGACTCCAGGCCGTGCAAAGGAGGATGCCCCCGAATATTGGCAAGATGAGCTCGACTTGCAGAAGTGTTGGATGGGTGCCGTGGGCGGTGAATGCCCGGCTCCTTGAAGTAACAGCACACGATCTTGATCCCTTCATTGATGGTATCTGTATTTTCCGTCGTTATCTGTCGGTGGATGTTCCCAGAAATAGGACGCAAGGTTGTCGTAGTCGAGACGTACGATTATAATGCAGCAAAGGTGAAAACTAAAATTTGGGTTGTCGGCGAGTGAGCCCGCCTGAACCATGAACAAGGAAATGTCTCGATGGTCTTTTCTATACACGATAGATGAACTTGATGAGCATGGAGTCTTCTTCTAGCTCAAGGGCGAATCTTATTGTTGCGTTTGCAATGTCACGTGGAGACATCCCTCCTCTGCTAGACCTTACTGATCACTTGCGTTCTGTGCCTCGGCGTCATTACTTACTACTACGAGTCTCCCAACATAAGACAGCGCATACCACTCAGTCTTTGCGTTGTCCCGCGCCCGTCTTGTCTATTTCTCTTCCGGTCTGCTACGGACGCTGACAAGAGCATGACCTCCCCAGCCTCCTCTCCAGCCGTCGACGAGGTCCAGCCGATCAAGTCGCGAAGAGTCGTCCATCGGACCACGACAGGCGGTCGCACGTGCAGAAGTCGCAAGGTGAACAAAACTCGAGAGATTCAGTTCCAAGCAAGTTTACTCTGCTCATACAACACCAGATTAAATGCGATGAGATCCATCCTACCTGTGTGCAGTGCTTTCGAGCTTCCAGGGAGTGTATCTGGGGGGTGTCGCGAGAATTCCGGCGCAGGACACCTCGAAGACCTAATGCCACGGCTTGTGACGTGTGCAAGGAGAAGAAGGTAAGGCACGGAATGTGCCTCAGCTTTTGTTGTTATCCGAACTCAATGCCTTTACCTGACATGTTCTCAGTTGAGATGCATCGGCCGCTCAGATGAAACCTGTGAAAGATGCGCAAGTCGCGGGTTGGAATGCACTCGCAGCACCCAAGCTGCGAATGACACAATACATAGAGCAGAACTGCCATTCATGCCTGAGCAGATCCAAGATACAGGGGTTCTCGACCTGCTGACGGATCTTCCCGATGCAGAAAGAGTGGCAGAGCTCATCGATATGTACTTTCGTTCAGTGCACCGTGAGTCTTCAGTCCATGACTAACTGGCCGCTTGGGGGAGATGCTGAACCTTCGGCGTGAGCAGATTATGGCTTCCTGTCATTTGTTCATCAGTTTCACTTCAGTCAGCTACTCAAGCGAGGCAAGGCTCCGCGCGAATCAACGCTTATAATGATCGCTAGCGCTCTGCGGTACACCACTTGCCTGACCTTACCTTCCTTCGCTCCGTTTCTAACCGACCTGTCTCTAGGTTTACAAGCGAATTGATACCTATTACCTTGACTCAGGCAGATGCATGGGCTGATACAGCTATTAGTACTGTGTTGGGCAATGTCTACCGTGGCTTCGGCGGCATACAGCTGATGGTACGCCTTGGAACAACTTGACTGGGAGCTAACTGACAGTACTTCGAGCAGACATTACTTTTGGCTCAGCATTACGATTTGAACCGGGGCAATTTCAGCTCAGCTTGGCTACTTGGGGCCAATTGTACCAGGTAGGCTCGATCGCCTTGATCTGAGCGAAAATGGCTTTTCTCACAAACGTTTCCATTAGGATGATGCAGATGATGTCTCTACAAACCTTCGATCAAGCCTACTCTTCTAATCTTACTACGGGAACAACACTCTCTCCCCTCCTGGTTAATGAGGCACTTCGTCGTACCACTTGGTCAACTTTCTATCTTGATACCATTACGGATGGTGGTCGTTACGGCTTTCATACCGTTGACGAGACTGCTTTTCGCCTACAACTACCGTGTGATAATACCCTGTTTCTCAGGAACGAGCAGGTATCAACTAAGCCTCTCTTCTTTGAGTCCCAGGTGCCTCCAAACGCGACGAACGAGGCGAATTTGGACATGTCAGCATATCTCCTCAGGACAGTAGCGATCCGGAGGCGGCTTCTCCATTTCGCATTCCGCGCATCCTACCGAGAGCATAGTGTGGAGAGGCTGTCAACAGAACTTTTAGGCCTCGAAGAGTATGCAGAGAGTGGCATTATGAACTTGCCAAGCCGCTTCCATTGCACCCCAGAGAACCTTTTTCTCTACCACGACCGACTGACTACATTCATACTCTTACATGTGCTCCGGCATAATATATTCATCATTCTTGGCAGGGCGGCTCTACAGATTTACTTGCGAGATCCAGGAAGTTCAGATCAGGTTCAAAGGTGGCGCCAAAAGCGTATCCAGCATGCCCGACCCATCGCAACGTTGCTGTCGGAGGGCTCGAAAGCAAATATCAGCTTCGACCCTCAGCTCGGGGTTCAAGCTTATGTTGCCCTTGAAAGTGAGCCCTGTTTCTCCTCTCATCCACTTGGTATTATTAGTCCTGATCCGAAGTCGTTTCAGTTCTCTTATTCGAGCCGTATCGCCTGTCACGGTCGGACTCAACGATCAATCCAAAATCACCCGACTTAACGAAAGCCATGTCGCAGCTGCTGAATGTCATTAGAAGCATCGGTGCACGCTCAGAGTTCGTGCGACAGCTTGTAAGTGTTTTCACAAGCCTATCTATTACTAAGTGATGCCTGTTTACACGATGGGTAGCATGTTGAAGCTGTACACCGCCTGCTTCGATTCGACTTTTCAAGCCTCTGTAACGAACAGGATTTCACCGCTTTCCAGAGGTAAGTTTAATTCCGTAGAGGCATTTATATGTTTTAAATCTTGGCTAGCGAGTATCACATCGTCGGGCAGGATGCTGCCGAGTACGACTTCAGCGATTTTCGATGGGCGAAGTTAGAACGCCTTCGCCGGGGTGACAAAATCGCCGTAGCTATAGGACGTGATGAAGGTCTCCTCGAGTATAAAGAAGGCACTGAACCTCCGAGTGATTTCGTGGCTGCTTCACCTCATCTAGATGCCATCGATGTTCAGCATGGCATAACAGTCGGTTCTGGGATAACTCCTGTGGATTTCGCGGCAAACCCTATCGCCACCGACTCTAGTGTCGATCAGGTCACAGCCAATGCATCTTTCCTGACGGAGCAGACGTTTTGGGGGATTGGAGAGGCGGAAGGAGTGCTCCAAGCCCCTGACTGGTCACTCTTGTTGGCTCACCTCGGCCATCAGACAGACCAAAGTGGTGACCCAATGTCATTCTGGCATCACCTGGACCAGTTGTAGCTAGGCGGCATCGCCCGGTCATCTTTCATGTTTCGATTTCTCCGGGTGATCTCCTGGTCGAGTGGCCAACGCTCCCGCATTCAAATGCACTGGTACGGTCTGTGCAAGCGCTGGGTAGCGAGATCCTCTCATTCTGTCCTCGGCCAGACTTTACCGGGTCAAGCAGAGCAAAGCATGGTGATTATCTCTTGGTTTTTGGCTATGGCTGGAAAGTACGTTAATCCCTGTGAAGCACAAGCACTCATTGCCTTCAGTGTCGACCAGTAAGCAGCACTCTTCCAATGCTATGCAGGCATCTGGCTTGGAACTGCTATTGACCTCCTGCTGCCCAATCCAACCCCTGTTTTAGTGAAAGGACCAGGTCTCTATATAGGAGCAGAGGTATGGAGATGAGTGGATGATTGTTCCAGAAAGAACTCGAGGCTGCGAGGAAATGCAGTGGCGTCCGAACCTGACGAAGTTCTTCGCTGCTGCGCAACCATGCACGACATCAGCCTAGACTGGGGGTGGAGGCATCGAGATATCCTGTTGGGGGAGAATAAAGACATGGGCTTCCTATGAAGGAAAAGGCGTCGGAGAGCTCCTCTGGGATCAGGAAGACCAGAAGTCGAAAGAGGGAGTAAGTTTTTGGTTTCAGCATAGACGAGGCATCATCTACATTTTCGCCTAAGAATCAGAGTCGGTGACATCAGACCTAAGCAAGCTACGGCACTTTCCCAGGCCTGTGACTGCAGTGATCCATCGGCGGAACGACAAGTCAGAGTGTTTCTCTGACGCTCTTTCCCGGTAGTGTGTCGAGAAGGTACAAGAGTATGTGGTCAGGATCGTATGTCCGTCTTTTTCGATGTAGCCAGTCCTCCTCTACAGGATTGGTCCTGTATCCTTACCTACGAGTATCTCATGATCCGCACCTAAGCTTTTACTGCGCTTTTGTCTCAATCACATCTTACTTTTTTTACGGGCAAGCTCAAACCCTCTGTTGGGATATCTCAACGTTGGGCACTGCTATTGAACAGCGAGTTCAAGTCATTGACGTCCAGCGTCATGGAATGCTGGGGAGATGGAGGAGTATTATCCGGCAGAGATGAGGTGCAGTCTCGTCGTGACTTTCGTGGTGATGTTCAGGACTGGAAACGGTTCAGAGCCTGGAAGGCTAGATGGTCTGTCGGGGCCACGCATGCTTCGAGCACTGTTGCTGGTTTGAGCAAGTCAACACGGGATCTAGACAGCGGTTTCGAAGGAACGGTCAAGCCTGTCAAGGGGTTTAGCAAGCGGTGAGAACTCATCTGGGGCTGACTATGTCAAGTTCTGCTCTGATTGATCGCTGAATGCCAGACATCGAACCTCGCGGAAGCACGGGACCAACATCATCAGAGGTCGCTCGAACTAGGACGAGACCCATCGGCGGATAAGACACGTCCTCGATGCTCGCCAGGCCATTCTTGACTATACCGAAGAGCGGGACCAAAGCCATTCGATATGCTACGTCCATCCTGGTCTGGACAGCCGCAGCACCAACAGTGATAATGCTGTGTCCTCGCGTTGCTCTTCATTGTCTGCCTTCCTAAGGTCTGAAGCTCGACCTTCCATCATGGACATCGCAGTCGTGTTTGAAGGGGATAAATGCGTATCGGGTCGGCGGGGTCAGGGGGACCTTCATGGGGAAAGAAACGAGGCTTGCTCGTTGGAAGATGACAGTTACGTGATGCTGTAGTCGTAGTCGAAACGCCTCTAGGCATTATCCCGATCTGCTATCTCAGTGCACCGACCACACAATATCACAAGTACGCTAAGCAGGGAGGCGGGAAAACAGATTGAATGCACCAGGATAAACATGTAGCGCACTCTAATGAGGTATCAAAAAGAAAAAGAGGATTGGCTGCCTCACAACCGAACCTAGGCGGAGGGATACAATCCAGGGTAGTTGGAGGAGTGAAGCCAGGGAAGCAGGCAGCAGACTGTGGCGCTAAGTTCTTGCTCCACAACGCCACGCGGTATTGTCGCCAGCGTCCACGTCAGTCCATTCTCACCTGGCCGATTTGAGAACCCAGCATTCCCTCGCTGCATTGATAAGGCAATGCGATATTTATCGTCCTGCAACCACGGCTCTGGTAGCTGGGCAAACCCTTTGTTCTGAAGGCCCGAACCAGGGTAGGATAGCATAGCATTGGAGCTCGATGGAGAAGGCCGCCCCCCCGCCAGGCTCAATGCCAACATCGGCCCATCACCAGAGTACCTCATTTCCACAGGGACCGCCTTCACAGCGAGAGGACCACGAGTCCGCAGAACGACATGCAACGCCACCACCCTACTCAGGACCATCATCTCCAGAGCCTTCGACAACAACTCAGAGTTTGCTGCAAACTCAGGCCGATCTGACCAAGGCTCCAGTCCGTTATCCCGGACTCCCAAAGGTGGATTATCGTCTTTACTCGCCACCACTTTTCAAGCTGTCGAATGACTCCACGACCCTGTCTTCCAAAGCAGAGTACCTGTCATCCAATGTGAATGCACTTGTGGCGTTGATCCGTGCTCAGTCCACTATCCCCCCCAAACCACAGATCCAAATTCGAGGAACCAGAGGGCGTCGGGTGGACTTCGACATCAAGCTCAATCTCATGAGCTTGCTTGTACCAGACGAGGAAAAGCTGCGCATGGATTACATCCGTTGCGTTGGCGAGAACGAGGTGGCATTCCGAGGTGGCGTTAAGCCCGACGTACAGCCCGACGTTGGAGAAGCCGGGCTTGAGGGATGGTGTCGCCGCTATGTGCAGGATTCGGCAGGTATCAAGTCATTTACCCTCGAGCGTGTCGTCGCAAATCTTGACTTGGCATGGTTGGAAGGGCAGATCAGGAGTCTCGTCGCGTCCCTGAATTACAGAGGCGTCGTGGATGTTAACTTTATCGTTACTCACAGTCGAGTTGTCGTCCAGAACCCAGACCGAGTTAACCAATTCTTTACAAGCGTGACGAGTTTGTTCTCTGGCAAGAACAAGTATGAGGTCGTCAAGGCGGTATGGCCATTCGCGACAACGGCCAGTGGACAGCCTGGCCGCCGCTGCACTGTCCAGAGCGAGGAGATCTGGTGGAGAGAATGGAATCTCCCAATCAAGCACGCTATTGCACAAAAACGACATGGTTGGGTGACAGTCGAGGACAAGCTCGAAGCCTTGATGGAAGGCAAGGGCACGAGCACAGCACCTATCGACTGGGGACCTGACCACATGTCATGATCTAACGAGCTTACATCAATATGACAGGGGATCGCGTCAGTCAGGATAATCGAGAAACAGACTGCTTCGGTGTACAGGGAGCAAAGGACAATTGCACTTTCAAGCGTACATTTTGGACTATCCTGGGTACAGGTCAGGCGCGTACGCTACCATGTGGTTACATGTACATCACAAAAGTTATTCACCCAATCTCTCCGATGATTATGATGACATGATCTGGGATGAAACTACGCACAGAAGGAGGAGTCCGTCATGCGAGAGCGGGGACGGATGCATAGCCACCTAAAGCCTGCTCGGTACGTTTACTGTATTCAGTTGATCACAAAGCAGGTAATAAATCGTGTGGGACACTCTTGCTGACCCAGAACTCCGTCCGCATGATTTCCTCCCACACATGAGTCAATCGCGACCTCGTTACTCAGAATTGAGCTTTCTCAACACACCAGGCCCTGGCTTGTGTTTCAATGACTCACGCCGGTACACTCAATGCTCCCCACAGCCAGCGCTTTCGCAATTTCCAACTCTAGGCAATCTGGACTATTTCCTATGGAGACGCCTATCTGCATACGATATATATATATATTTGTAGAGGCTCATGAGGTAGCGAATCTGGTCTCCTCATGCCGCGTACATACATTTACCATTCTCACCGACTCTCGTCTCGTGTCAGACCATCTCAAAAGTGCCACGCAAACTCAACGCCATTCTCTACTCTAACCAACATCGTTTTCGCAGGGTTATCCCAGTTCATCGCACCATCCACGCTTGCTTACTTCCCACGACCATGGATGACAACGATGCATCCCTATACTCGTCCCTACGCGTAGAGTCATACGACACAGCACTGTGCCTCGTGCCCCCTCAAGAGACCTGGGGCCCCATTGATCGCTTTCGCGCTCTCAACGACAAGGGCTACGGAAAATGGCCTCCTCACATCAATCTCATCTACCCTTTTGTTCCTGTTAACGTACTTGATAAAGCGGCACAGCTTTTGTCTGCCTTAAATTACGACGACATTCTACCTCTCCGCTTGTCCCTTACAGAAGCCGATTCTTTCAGGCACAAGCACGACAACACCATTCACATTCGCCCCGGTGGTGATGCCTGCCAACAAGCTTTGGCAACTCTCATGACACGTCTCAGCGATGCTTTGGGACGAACGGAGCGGAAACCATATCGGCCACACATGACTGTTGCTCAAAGCTTCGACTCGAACTCAGATGCACATGATTTTCTGCTCGACAAGGCCAGGCTCCTCACCCCCTTCACGTGGGAAGCTTCAAGCCTCGCCATTCTCGTCAGACACAAACATGGAGATGGTGAAGACGGAGCCCGCATCATGCGATTATGGGGAACCATACCGAGTAGCACCGGAGATTTCAGTCGTGAGCAGAGTCATGCTGAATATTACATGCGAAGCCTTGGAAGAGAGGCCCATGTGACAACGACCCCGGTGCGCTCACAGGCGGCTTTCGGCTTTTCCAAAGGAATAGGGTCTTGGGTTCAGCTTTGTAGCACTTCCCAAGAGTCGGTGGCCTTTTCAAAAGGGTTGCCCGAGTCAGTGTCAAGGGTCATAATAGCCTCGTACAACGTTCTCGCCGAGTTTGAGTGGCCACCGGTATCGACAAGATACCCTCACCTCGTACGCAACATCTGCTCGAACCGCGCTTTGGCGGACATTCTTGTGCTTCAAGAAGTGACTGATCCTTTTCTGGACCATCTCCTCGGCGACCCCACGGTTCAGGAGCATTATCCCTTCGCGACACATGGGCGACCTAGTGACGAAAGAGTCGGCCCTCTGCCCAGTCTTCTGAACGTTGTGGTACTCAGCAAATACCCAATGCAATGGGAATACTTGGAACATTCAAGAAAACACAAGGGCTCTGCTATTGTCATATTCCCGACTATTCGGGTGCGTCAGGCTGATGGCACGGAGTCTGCCCCGCTGGTCCTGGCAGCTTGTCATTTGAGCCAAGGCCTCACTGATGGCTCAGTGAGCGCGAAGAAGCAGGAAGTGCAAGATCTTGTGAAGCATCTAAGTCAGTTCTACCACAGGCATCCGCTGGTGATCGCAGGTGACTTCAATTTGACCACCTCATCATTTACTATTGGCATGGCGAGAAAGAAAGGCGCCCTTTCCAGCCACGCTTTGCAAAATCTGAGAGACATCGATAGCCTGCTGCTTGACCATGGTTTCAGAGACGTATGGCTGGATACCCGACTGGAGTCGGGCGAGTCATCTGGAGTACGTTTCGCGCAAGAGAACCTCGGTCAGCTTCACGAGGGAGAGCAAGGGGCAACCTTCGATCCTCAAATCAATACTTTGGCTGCCAAACAAACGGGTTTCGGGTTGAACACGCGGCCTCAGAGATATGACCGGTTCTTCGTGGGCGAATCAACTGGCCTACGCCCAAGTGGGTTCAACATGTTTGGACAGGAGACAGCGAAGACTTCCGAAGGTGGAATCTCTCAGCATGCCAGCGACCATTGGGGAGTCCGCTGCCTACTGCAAGCCGAAGCAAGCAAATCTAACTTAGGATCAGACTCGGCGCCGACAAAGCCCGTAGGGCTATGGCGAGCCTCCCCGAGCTTAGGAGGCTTAGAGGATCTGATTGCATGTCTGTCTAAGAGAGATATGGTCCCAACACCAGAGGACGAAACATTGCGAGCGGGGGCAATTGAGGTTTTGCGGCGTGTCTTAATTGACGAGATGGTCAACCAGAGCCAAGTGGATAGCCAGTTCAAGCCCAGTCTGGTGCTCGTTCCTGTAGGCTCGACGGCGTTAGGCATTTGGACTCCATCATCCGACGTCGACTGCTTATGTGTTGGTGGTATAAGTTCCAAAACCTTCTTTACGCTTGCCCTCAAGCGACTCAGAAAAGCCGCAGCGGAGGGCATCTCGGTCGTTCGAAAGGTCCGGGCGAACTCGGGCACGATGCTGGAGCTCCTTGTTCGTGGCATCCGATTTGACCTTCAGTACTGCCCGGCAATCTCGATCGCCGAACAGTGGGTGGTTTCACACCAGAATCATCATGGTGCATAATCTGATCGTTTTACAGGTACCCAGAGGTATTCAATCGACCGAGTACCGACGAAGCATTTTCATTGCCGATGCAGACATTACTCAAACTCAAGCCCGCTCGCGATCTGTCCTACTTACGTCGCTCTATACCGGACATGACGCAGTATCGCGCCGCCCACTTGCTCATCAAGGCATGGGCAATATCCCGAGGCATTTACGCAGCCAAGTTCGGATTCATAGGCGGCATTCACCTTTCTGTCCTGCTGGTACCGATCTGCAAGTCACTCGCACGGGCTGGCCACAACCCCAATGTATCCGACATCGTCACAACATTTTTTCATCACTATGCAACTTTTGACTGGGATAAGCACATGGTGTTTGATCCCTTCTTCCATAAACAAACGAAGTACCACCGATCCTTTAGGGAACCCCTGTGCTTACTGGGCTGGCACACACCATCTCTGAACACGGCTGCGACGGCTTCAGTGCCAACTGTTAGGACTCTTACCGCCGAGCTAATTCGTGCAGACCAGCTCTTGTCGAACACCAATCTTAGCTGGGACGAATTTCTAGGTGGAGTACACGGTGAGGTTGACTTCCTCTCAAGGTATCAGCGATATGTGCAAATCAACATCCACTACTGGGGTCAGTCACCCAGCAAAGGTAACAGACTTGTGGGATGGGTTGAATCGCGGTGTGCAATGCTACTCGTTGGTGAGTCTCAGACACAGGCTAATCGAACAGGCCTGTGGCCCAACTGACATGCATATAGACCTTGACCGACGAGTACCGAACTTGTCGCCTCGTATTTGGCCTGAAAGATTCATCAGTAAAGCAAAACAAGATAGCAACCAAGTCACGGAATGTCAGGGATGCTATCTTATCGGAGTAGAGAGGGCGGAATCACCGGCCGGCGCCCCCAGCCTAGATGCTGAGGCTATCGAGGGGACACTGATAGCTGTGCTTCACGACTTTGAAGCCAAGCTCAAAGCAGATGAAACGTACTACGACCCACAATATTGCTGGCTGAACTTAACGCTGCAGCGTGCGTCTGAATTGGGTGATCTACAAGCTGATAGAACCTCGTGGGGGGTGCGTTTGCCAGGTCAGGACCAATGGACGGATGATTTTGACTCCGAGGATGAAGAACTCAGCGACGCGGAACAGGAAACCAATGACAGCGAACAATTTGCTGTGTCTGTAACGCCACGACCAAAGAATAGGGTCTCTGCAGGCGGCAGCAAGGCAGCGAAGCATAGCTTCAGTGGACTTGGTAAATTTCGTACCGCAACTGACGTTCTTAACCGGCTTCGTTGGGATCCGGCGATGGACTCCGGCGATTTCATCGTCGGCTACGAAGATCGCTTCACAGGTGCCCAGGAGAAAGCCCTCGACAAATGGAAGAGCGATCTTACCCATGAGGAGTTTATCCCGCAACATCGCATCCTCTACTTTAAGCGCCGCAGCGATGGAATCAAGGTCTGGGAGCGGAGCACAAGAACGGACAAAGTTTTCGGAAGTGGCGTTCGCAGCTGAATCGAATTGAGCTGCCTAATGGGCGTGTCAACGTGGCACTAAGTGTGGTAGCATCACATATCGTGGACTAGAGTAAATACCACTGAGCTTTGATCCCAAGCCACTTGCGAGGCGTCTCCGGTCACTCTCAACACGTGTCATGCCATCCTCCACACCAGTTCGATGTTTCCTACATGAAGAATACCTGGACAACGGCTTGGAATGGCACCGATGCGAAAGGTGATATGTCTTATGATTCGCAAAAGTCCGGCAGGCGCAGGTCATCAACCCCTCCAAACCCGCAGCCTGCGGCTAGTTGCATGATGACGAGTGCCATCATGGTGGCAGAGCTGTCGAACGGCGTGTTCATGAGTGCCATACGTCATATCGTTCGCTTGGAACACTCGTGGCAAACGAGACAGTCGTTTCATACCTCCTATACGAGGGCTGTCCGGTTACACCCGGGAGTTGATGCAGTCACCCGCCTATATTTGTTGACGTTATGTTGAGAGGTAGGTGTAAGTGACAGTTTGCGGTTACTATAACAAGGCCCTCTGCCCAAAGAGACAGTATGGTTAGTGACCGTAGTCAACAATCGCTC
The DNA here is from genome assembly GCA_030435815.1 of Sarocladium strictum. Lineage (NCBI taxonomy): Eukaryota > Fungi > Ascomycota > Sordariomycetes > Hypocreales > Sarocladiaceae > Sarocladium > Sarocladium strictum. The sequence continues at coordinate 3,788,793 of JAPDFR010000003.1, read as the reverse complement.
ATACTGTCCTATCGGTTGTTAAGGAACCTCGTGATTCGGGATGGCGGCCATCCAAATCGCAGCATCAGTCAACAGTTGTAGCCTTAGATGCTGTAAAGCGAGCGACCTTCCAATACACGATTACAGCGGAACTTGCCTCGAATACCCCGCTTCTTTCAGGGCTGGAAACCGTGCGACCTGAACGACCTTTATTCTTGCTCCACTCGTCAAGGAGCATTGACCATGTAGAAAAAGAGACTGTACGCCTTGTTGCAGTACTAATCCGGCAAGTATACCGTGCTTACGGACAGCCTGTTCCAGCTCTTCTCCCATGTTGCTAACAGACGAAATAGCCGTTCCCCGTACCGATCGCTAGGGTTTTGCACGCACTGGAGGGGCTGGTGTTCTGATGCCAGAAAGGTTGGATGTGAGAAGCATGCAGCGAGGTCAGACAGGAAGTGCTGCTCAGGGTATGCCTATGAGGCAAGACTAAGAAAGACAGCTGCAATTGAGGACTTGTCGTACTTGACATATTTGCCTTTGCCTTTGTCGATCTCGTGGTAACGATCCCAGAAACGATCATAGAGAGGCTGCAGCTTTTGCCTGATGTCTTCTCCAAACATTGCACGAACTTCACGTTCCATGCTGTACGACTTGTGTCGCGAGACCATATCATCAAAGGCATTGTTGAACTGTGTGAACTTCTCCTTGATCTTGTCCTTGTCCTTGCTGCTCAGCCCCTTGACAACATGAGCTGAGTCAGCGGGACCCGAAGTTGGACGATGAGTGCGGTTTGTGTGGATGGTGTCAAAAAGATGAATCGAAAGATCCTTGCAGATATCTGTGTAGTTTGCAGTTGCTCTCTTCCGCCATTGTTCAAGCATTTCAACCCTTGATTGCAGAAGTGGAGCGAGGTCGGAGTCGCGGATCATACGTTGAATGATCACAACGCTATTCGCAACGAAGACACCTTGAACAGATTTGCTCTTTTGAGCCGAGCGGGCTTTGTACTCCAGCGAGGTCAGCAGCGCCTCGATAGTGTCCTCACAGTAGTGTGCGAAGATCTCGCGTCCGTCAGCTCCTATATCAAAGGATGCAAGACTGGGTATGACGTCTGTGGATCGATTTTGCGAGGCACCAGCAGACTTCCAACCACCATCACCAAGGGATATCATGATGCTGGAGATGGGGCGGAGAAATTCGACCATTGCTTGAAGGCGGGTCATGGTTTCTGCAACAAGGGGTATTGGCGCACCGTTGGGCGGAATAGTCTGCATGTCACCAATCTTGCGCTTCGTCTCCTCCAGAAGTTCTGCAAGAGAAGACTTCGCCGTTTCGCGAACGGGTTTTAACGCAGCCGCTAAAGAAGCCTTCAATTCGCCTGTCCGGGTATCCATCTTTCCAGACAGAGATGATATAATTTCGGTAATCTCATATGCCAGGTAGCAATCGGTGTTCAAGTGAGACTTGATGTGTGCATTCAGCTCGCGAAGAGTTCGCGCCAGCTCAGTGAGTGCGCTTTGACATGTCGATTGAAAGACTACACCCCAATCTTCGCGAGAGAAGATGCTGCAGATGTTGTCATATTCGGCCAAGAACATGCCCTCCATAGCTTGAGTGTATGTTCCAATACCGTTGGTCCCTGCTCGGTAGATCGCGCCGGGGTTTTTCTTCTTTGCCGTGTTGATGCTCGCAGCTGCAAGGTTGGCCAGGGAGGAGGACATGTACGGTCCCCGTACATCGGCGTAAATACGAGCGACGCTGGAATTGGCACCACTCTGCTGGGTGCTGGCCACGTAGGAATACACAAGCCCAAGTCGCGCAAGCTTGTCTTGCGACAGCACTGGAAAAGGCTGATCTTTTGTGATGAAGTGAAGGGGTTCAACAGACCGAGGTGTTTCGCCCCGCAGCAATCTATCAAAGTGATTCTCGAGCTGTGTATTGCCTGACTTGATCAGACGGCCCAGATCCTCCATAATTGCTTGATTGGCCCGTATGTTGGAGGCTTGCATCGAAGAAAAGGACTTGTTCAAACGTTTGATAGAAGCCAAATAGTTGGACAAGCCTGCTTTATCAACTCCGGCGCGGATGATCTGCTCTTCGTCATTCTTGCTATCGGCAGGTTGGCGCAGGCGTTCGATCGCGACCAAGACGGCATCGACATCTGGACCCATGTCAGCAAGCTGATCCAGCGGAGGACACTGAGGGCATTGAAAGGTATCGAAGGGCAAGCTCACTGTTACCGAGCACCTGAAGTCGCTTGGTCTCGCCACTCAAGGGTCCCGCGACATCACGAACGCTTTTCCCGCTAGCATCAAGCCTCGACAGCGACGCTTGGATCTTCTTGGTCAGCTGTGTAGTCTTCTCCAACCTCGAATTGAGGACGTCGACCTCGGCTCGGGCTTCCTCATCGACAGCTGCCGGTCCTTTCGAGATCGTCCCTACAGCCATGATAAAGTGAGGGAGATCCAAAAACCATCAGTGAGATCTTTGAATCCAGAAACACGGACAATGGCCTTGTGTGTCGAGTTGGTCGGCGTTGAGACGGTGCTCTACCGTAAGTTGCTGGTAGATAGACTCTTGGTGGTTATTGTTGCTAGCCACTCCTAAGTCCGATAGCTGGGGAAGTACTGTGCACCAGCCACACCCACCCCGCACGGAGTTGCACTAACGGTGGTGCTCTCGCCCTTATGCTTGTATTTGTGCAAAGTTGTGCACTTAGTTATGCATCCACTTTACGCGAACAAGACGCGTCAGCCGCGTCCTTCGCGTCAAGACGTTAAACTAGGCTCATCCTTCTAGGTATTCGAGGGGTCGCCCTGCTTGCCATCTGGTATTTCAACCCCACGACTGCTCTACCTAGCACCACTGAAAGATCCCGCGCAACTACGTTGCACATCATTCAAGATGGATTCTTTTATGCTGCAGGATGAGGGCGTGCGTGATCGCATTCGCCAGGCGGAGGAATTCTTGGATCCCAGTGAGTTCATCGCCGTTTGAGGATTGGAGTGATGCAGAACTTGGCTGACAAGGCAAAAGATGATCCGCGCGCTCGAAGCTACAGATCAGACATCATATTGATGCTCCAGAAGAACGAGCGGCGTCTCGTTGTCAGTCTTGACCATGTTCGCAACCACAACGCCGACCTCGCCGATGGCGTTCTACGCCAGCCGTTCGACTATAGTTTGGCCTTCAACCATGCCCTGAAAAAGATTGTCGAAACCATACCACAGGCGAGACCGGATCAGACTGCACGTGAGACTGTCTACTATTGCGCATGGGCAGGAAGCTTTGGCCTGAATGCCTGCAACCCCCGCACACTGTCTTCACAGCACCTGAACTACATGGTTTCCCTCGAGGGCATCGTCACCAGATGCTCTCTGATCCGTCCCAAAGTTGTACGCAGTGTTCACTTCAACGAGGTCAAGAACAAATTTCACTTCCGGGAGTATCAGGACCAGACCATGACGAACGGTGTTACCACTTCAAGTGTGTACCCACGCGAGGACGACGAAGGTCACCCCTTGATCACAGAATATGGCCACTGCACCTATCAGGATCATCAGACCATATCCATTCAGGAGATGCCTGAAAGAGCCCCAGCAGGTCAGCTGCCACGTGGCGTGGATGTCATTCTGGATGACGATTTGGTCGACAGTGTCAAGCCTGGTGACCGTGTCCAACTTGTTGGCATCTATCGGACCCTTGGCAACAGGAACACCAACCACAATAGCGCACTTTTCAAGACCGTCCTTATCGCAAATAATGTCGTCCTTCTTTCATCGAAGTCGGGGGGGGGCGTCGCGACGGCCACCATCACCGATACAGATATTCGCAACATCAATAAAGTTGCAAAGAAGAAGAACCTTCTTGAGCTCCTATCACAATCACTCGCCCCGAGCATCTACGGTCATGACTATATCAAAAAGGCAATCTTGCTCATGCTCCTGGGCGGCATGGAGAAGAATCTTGAGAATGGGACACATCTGAGAGGTGACATTAACATTCTCATGGTGGGTGATCCGTCAACAGCAAAATCCCAACTTCTGAGGTTCGTATTGAACACCGCACCTCTAGCAATCGCTACAACCGGTCGTGGATCATCTGGAGTCGGTCTTACTGCAGCGGTCACCTCGGACAAAGAGACAGGAGAGCGTAGGCTCGAGGCTGGCGCCATGGTCATGGCCGATAGAGGTGTAGTCTGTATCGACGAGTTTGACAAGATGTCGGACGTCGATCGCGTGGCTATTCACGAAGTGATGGAACAACAGACAGTTACCATCGCAAAGGCCGGAATTCACACATCGCTCAATGCCCGTTGCAGCGTCGTTGCCGCTGCTAACCCTATCTTTGGACAATATGACCCGCACAAGGACCCTCACAAAAACATCGCCCTTCCGGACTCGCTACTGTCACGTTTCGATCTGCTCTTTGTTGTTACTGATGACATCGAGGATGCTCGTGACCGTCAAGTATCGGAGCACGTTCTGCGCATGCACCGCTATCGCCAGCCTGGGACTGAGGAAGGCGCGCCAGTCCGCGAGCAAGCCGGTCAATTCCTGGGCGTAGCTGCCCAAAGCCAGAATGAAGCACAACAGAATACGGAAGTGTTTGAGAAGTTTGATGCGATGCTTCATGCCGGCGTCACCGTCACAACGGGCAAGGGAGCTAACAAAAAGCCTGAGATCCTTAGCATTCCCTTCATGAAGAAGTATATCCAGTACGCGAAGAGCCGTGTGAAGCCGGTCCTCACACAGGCCGCCTCGGATCGTATCTCTGAGATCTACGTGGGTCTGCGGAACGATGAAATGGAAGGCAACCAGAGGAGAACAAGTCCCTTGACTGTACGTACGTTAGAGACAATCATTCGCCTGGCCACGGCGCATGCGAAGTCACGTCTATCATCCCGAGTCGAAGAACGAGATGCTCTTGCCGCAGAGGGTATTCTTCGATTTGCTTTGTTCAAGGAGGTCGTGCAAGATGAGTCTCGGAAGAAGCGCAGAAAGACGGGCACCGTCGACTTCGCCTCATCCAGCGAAGAGGAGTCTGACGACGATGATGATGAGGATGCCCAAGCGGCCACCGACAGCAGTTACCGTGGAGGCGCCAACGGCTCGTCATCACGGCCTACGCGCACCTCAACACGATCACGTACAGCGGCTAGCAACAAAAGCAGTGGACAGGCAGCTGAGGAACAGGACGATGAGGACGATGAAGCTGAGACAGTTACACCCCGACGATCAAGGCGGTCACAACGATCCACCAACGGCGCTTCGCAATCGACGTCTTTCGCCTCTTCACTTTCCTCTTCTCAGCTGCCGACGCAGACCGAGAATGATAGCGAAACGGAGGAAACCTTGGCCACTGTCGCGGCGGAGCTTGCCATAGACGATGATGCGCCGATTTCAGCAGAACGCGCGGCTGTCTTCCGCACGGCTCTTGGGCAGCTGCTGAGTACCGATCTCTTCGTGGATGATTCAGCTAGTGTTACTGATGTGATGAACGCGGTCAACGGCAAGGTCACCGCCCGTGAGGGTGGTTCCTTCAGCAAATCTGAGGCAACAAAGGCGCTCAGGAAACTTGAAGAAGATAACCACATTATGTAAGTCACTTGTGTTCCCTATATTGTGATGAAGTCAAGTATTAACTTTGATTTCCAGGTTGTCGGATGGCGAGACGGTTTACAAGATTTGAGAAGAGTACTTGCTGCTGGCGATGAACGATCCTACCCCACGACGAAAGCGAAGGGATGGTAATGAGGCACGCACGGATGATCTAGCGGTTGTGGTTTTTGGGCAGGATAGTTTTGACATTCTGATAACTATGGTCGCGCTGTAAAATCTAGTTCAGGCAGCATCAAATGTCTACAGCCTCTCTTTGAACTCTTGCAGTCGATCCAACACTTTTTGACCGTTCCACAGCTCCTCCCCTTCGTCGTCGACGCTCCTTTCCGGCACGCCAACCTGCTCTATCGCGAAACTCGCTGCTATTGCACCCCAAAGCACGGCATCCTCTATTGACTCCCCTCTGGCCAGGCCTGCACCTAATCCACCAAGGAAGGTATTGCCACCTCCAGTGGGATCGACGACATTGGACGAATCTCTGTGGAACGCTGGAATCCAGCGCTCTATGCCTGGATCTACCTCGATCTCCTCTCTAGCGACGAAGCCATCCTCATCCTGCAGCAGCCCTGCAAAGAGTGCCTCCATATCTGTGTCAGGCTGTAGCCCCCCGTGATGACCGACCTCCTTCTTCCGGCGTTTTGTCTTGGCGGCAGGCGTCTTTTGGCGTTTGCGGCCACCATTCTTGGCAATATAGCAGCCTTTTTCTCCTGCCCTGATAACGAGGGTGAATGACTGAAGAGGCATGCTGGCCAGGAGTTGCTCACAGGAGCGCTCAACAGCCTTCGTGGATATCTCGCCCGTCTCGGGGTCCAAGCCATCATCGCCCATGAAGCCGGCCAGTTCGGAGTGATTAGGGCTACATATGTCCACCAGGGGCAGAGTGTTGGTACAGTTCAAAAGCTCATCTGGAGTGCAGAGATCCGGTACAGGTTCCCAGATGAAGATCGGCCGTGAGTAGGAGTCGGAATCCGCTGCCGCCTTCCGCATAGCCGTGATGTCTTTCACCAACTCTTGTGCTCGGGTTGGGCTGCAGATGAGATGGACGGCTTTTGCCTGGAGCAGATTACCGGTAAGATCAGCAGCGACGAGACGCTTCTTCGGTGTCAAATACTTGAATGCTCTTTTCTCGTCGGTGCCCTCGTAGCCGTTCCAACCCCGCGTCGTCAATCGTTGAGAATCGTCTCTATAGACAACTGAGGTTTCCCAACTGTCAATAAGCGTCGTGAGCTTTTCCGGGAAGTCGGAGCCCCTATCCACGATCCAACCCACTGAGGAGGCCAGTGGCGGGGGTGAGAATAGACGAGCTCCAAGTGCTGAGTATGTGCCTGCACCACCGAGGATATCCTTCACTGAGGGCGTGGGTGGGATGAAGTCAATGTCATCTGAGACACGTCAAGGGTCAGAATCATCTGTGCCTGGCGGGCTCCGTGGCTTGCTTGGATTAGGTCCAGGTCTCGGCACGCTTACCGATGATGAACATGCCCATCGTGACGAAGTCAATGGCAGCAGGCTCAGCCTCGGGCTCGGCTTCATGATCATCCCCATCGCGGGCGGTTTGTACGACAGCCTTTTCGCTGACATTCTCTGCATCGTTGGGCTCCATGGTGTGTCGGTGAGGCGGCGTGCCGCGCTGAGCCCGCCGCGTTGGTTGTCAATGGAGCCTGCGCCTAATGTTAAGACGCATCTGGGCGAAAGGGTGTCCTCCTGGTGAGGGCTTGCAACCAGGCAGCAGAGGCAGCAAGCATAGGTTCCAGAATTTGATGGCTGATGCAGGCTGCAGTGGTGTATGTATGTTTATGCGTCTGACACTTGTGTCATGTCGGTAGGGAAACCGAACGCACGGCATGAGAGAGATATGCTATCATATTACCATACCTCACCGTGCAGCTGCATCCACAAGTGATAGGGTGGCAGCGGCTCATCATTACATGCAGCCTCCAATGCTTAAATAAACAAGGTAGATTTAGCCAAGACAATACATAGGGGGCAAATTCACAAGGTATCTATCGGTATTGGCAAACATAGAGTTATGATGATGGGATTGGTACGCGACGTGACTACTACGTGCTTTCGAAGAAGCCATTCCAAAAACCCTGCCCCAACCAAACCAATCAGTCTACAGGGTAGCAAAATAGCTAGCCCACCAGGCTCCGCGTCACCAAGGATCAGCAGCAGCTCATCCACTGTCGTCAGGGGTAGTCGTGAGCTCGGCACAGCTGCTCGTGTCGTCACATCAACAACGTCTCTCCATTCCTGCTCTCACAGGCTGCAGTATTATCAACAAACGACATCAGTGTTGTCGCTTTCTCTGCTTCAAATACGTCGCCATACAGAGATACCCCGATCCCTGATACCTCGGTATCCGCGGAACCGGCCTTTGTGCGCTCCGTAGCTGTGGCTGTGAACGTGCGTAATCAGCGGTTCAACCACCTCGACACCACAGTCCACAGTCCACCTGATCAATCGCATACACACTTCGATCACGAGAAACCACCGACGGGCTGAAGAAGAGTCTTAGCTTCACAATGGCTGGGAACTCCATGCACAACCTCACCACCCTCATCAAGAGGTACGCGCAACGCCGACACACCTATCTCCATTCTGAGACCTAAGCTTTGCTAGGAGAGGTCGAACCGGATACTGATTGGTACTACTAGGCTGGAAGCTGCAACCTCCCGTCTCGAAGACATTGCTACCTCTACCGAGCTGCCTAAAGATGTCCCGGCTCTCAAGGACACCGTCCTCTCTCCGCCTGTTGCCTCGACCCCCCAAGCTGCGCCTCAACCACCACCACCCGCTCCTCGCGAGGAGCTCCCTGAATCCGTTGAAGACTTCGACAGCTTCCTCAGCTCCTCCGTCGATCAGTTCGTAAAGATCAGTGCGCAAGTCGGTGGCGTTGTCGCCAAGCAGGTAAGTTTGCGATACCAAATGGCGTTGTGATGGGCTACAAACATTGTACTGACCACCCATCTGCCGCAGGCAACTGAAGTCGCCCGAGGCTTCAGCGAGCAGCGCAAATTCCTTCTCCTCACGACAAAGGCAAAGAAGCCCGACATACATGGATCCGAAATGGCTGTTTTCCAGAGTCTGATCAAGCCCATCAACGAAGCGCTTGTTGCCGTTACGGAGATCAAGGAGGCCAACCGGCCGGACCCCAAGTACAACCACCTCAGCACCGTTTCCGATGGCATTATGGTGCTTGCGTGGGTGACGGTTGAAAATAAGCCCCATAAGCACATCGACGAGACTCTCAGCTCTGCGCAATTCTTTGGTAACAAGATTCTGAAGGAGTTCAAGGAGAAGTATGAACTATGAACCCAGGGCGAGTGGCCATTTTGCTCAACCATTCGGCTAACATTTACGACAGGGATCCGAAGCAGGTCGAATGGCTCCAATCCTTCTACCAAATATTCCGCGATCTCAGCGAGCTGGTCAAGCAGCACTTCCCGAACGGCATCCCGTGGAATCCCAAGGGCGAGCCCGCGCAGGTCGTGATGAAGGCCCTTGCTTCCTCTCCCACTCCAACTGCTGGTTCAGGAGCTCCTCCACCACCAGCCCCAGCGCCCGCAGGAGGAGCACCACCACCGCCTCCGCCGCCGCCTGGCCCGCCGCCGAAGCTGGAGTTCAAAGAGGAGCCGGCAGCTTCCTCAGCACCCAGCGGTTTGGGGGCTGTGTTCTCAGAGCTTAACAAGGGCGATGCGGTGACCAAGGGCCTTCGGAAGGTGGACAAATCGGAGATGACACACAAGAACCCTTCCCTCCGCGCCTCATCCACCGTAAGCGATGGAAGCTCATCCAGGGCGAAGAGCCCTGCGCCCGGGAAAAAGCCCAAGCCAGAGAGCATGCGTGTGAAAAAGCCTGCGAAGAAAGAACTCGAGGGTAATAAGTGGACAATCGTAAGTTATCCTCATTCAGTTATAGCAAAGCCTCAGGTGCTAATCACTATTGGAAAAAGGAAAACTATGAGAAGGAACCCCAACCCATAGAAATTGAGGCAACCCTCACTCAATCTATTCTCATCAGCCGCTGCAACAACACCACCATCATCGTCCGCGGCAAAGCCAATCAAGTCACGGTCGAGAACTCCACGCGCCTCTCTCTCGTTGTCGACTCCCTCGTCTCTACCGTCGATGTTGTCAAAGCAAACAATTTCGCGTTACAGGTCATGGGCAACATCCCCACGGTCATGCTTGACCAGGTCGACGGCGGTCAGATCTACTTCAGCAAAGAGAGTTCTTCCACTCAGGTCTTCACTAGCAAGTCTGCGGGCATCAACTTGAATATTATCTCGGGCCCGGATGACGACTATAAGGAGGTCCCGTTGCCGTCACAGATTTGCTCCTACTATGATGAGGCCAAGGGGGAGTTGGTGAACGAGATCGTTGCGCACGCTGGCTGAGGGGATTCACCCCCCTTAAGTTGTTCATGCATATATACTGAGTCTGTTGCGAATTCGGGCACTTGGTCAAGAGGTGGAAGGAGCTGGCTAGGCTGTATGAGTACGAAAGCGAAGTTCTCAGCATCTTGTACTCTGCATGTAGACCCCCATAGTACGAAGCCTGATCCACCAATGGACCGTTCATCTAGAACCCACATCAAAACAAATGATCTTCCTGAGCAATGCTTGCCCGTGGATGTTCGAATACACTTCTATGAACTTTGTCCGCTGCCAGCCCAGTCACCGCGTTTTCCCTCCACGTCTATACAAGCAATATGCCTAACTCGTTCGCTCTTATCAGCATGCAATCGCAGGTGCATCCAGAGACTGTCGCTGTGCACCCTCCTCGCCTGGCATGCTGTCCTATGAGATGGCGGCATGTAGCGTACAAGCCTCTCCGTGTCCAACTCATCCTTTCCGATATGTACAAAAGGGAGTAAATCGTCTATAGCTTGGCCTTGGGGGCCTCGAGGGTAGGTGTGAGGAGCTCGCGCATGTCGCTTGCCGCTTCGTTGAGGTAGTAGCTCATTCGCTCGCTGCCGAGGCCCTTGGAAACGATATTGAAGTTGATGCTGGAACACGTTAGCGTCTGGAAGATTTGTGAAACTGAAATGGGAGAGATGTATTCGCCTCACCTATTCTCGTTGATCATGTATGCGATACCGAAGCCGTCGTCGATGACCTGGCTCCAGCCGTAACCGTTGAAGAACTCAGAGCTGAGCTGAGAAGTAGACAGGCACCAAGAGCTTGAGTAGCCGTAAGCAGGGTCCTTGTAGATGGAGGGAACTTCCTGGCCTGGCTCAAGAAGCTTCTTGAGACCGAAAAGATGCCTGTCAACACCCTTCCCGTCGGTTGCAGCCGTAATGTATTCAACGTGGGAAGTAACAGCCTTGCGGAAAAGTTCAATGCGCTTCTCATTGGTCAGAGAGTCATCCGCCATAGCCTTGCACCAGGCAGTAGAGTCATCGGAGACGGTCCGGCAGGTCTCTGTTCGGCCAAGTTGGAAACGGCGGGTTGCGGCGGATTCGTATGTTGGGCGATTCTTGCCGTACATCTTGAAGTACGCAAGCTGGATGATCATTTGGACATAGGCATCAGGGGAGGCCTTGAATTTTTTGATAAGGCCCTTGCCATATCCTTGGTATGCCTGAATTGCGAGCTGGTGCTTTCCAATGATCTCATTGAAATCTTTGGTGGCACGGTCAATCTCGCTTTGAATCTCGGGGGTTACGTTGAACTCGATTAGCTGCGGTTCCACAGGCGCCGATGATGATGCTTCCTTGTCGAAGTCAAGCTTGTTGCCGAAGATGAGGTCATTTATATAGTCATTCAGGCGGTGGGTAGGGGTACCATCCATCATGGAGTGCTCGCCCGTGAAGCCAGAGGTTCCATTATCATTGACGATGAACTGTATAGGCTTGTCAAACCAGCGGTTAGCACCGTCTCCGTGCCAGTACTGGTGAGCGCGCTCCTCAAGTGTGACCGGGGAGGCGTCGTCCAGACAGACAACGAAGGCGGAGGACTCAATGGTCTCGAGTGCCTTCTTGTTTTGAGCACCGCCCTTGAGCAAAACTTCTCGAGCGTCGGTCCAGATGTCGCGGTGTTCGCTGGTGAGGATACCAATTGCCGGAGTTGATTTGGCCTGCTCATATACCTTGCGGAATTGCTGCTCGAGCTCACGTGTGGTAAGCTGCTGACCATTGGCTTCATACTCGATGCGGTAGAACTGGTTCTTCCTGATAGCAATGATGTGCTTGTTGGACTCCGGTGCGTACTTGACAGGGTGGTCGGCGGGCTTGGCAGGAACGCGGCAGGCATTGAACATCCACTTGTAAGAATCCATGCAGATGGGCAGCTTCTTCATGTACTCAGGCTCAAGAGTGCCAGAGTCGACCTGTCCCTTGAAGTCGAGAACAGCCGTGGTAATGGCTGCAGCGCGCTTGGCGGGATCCCGACGCCTGCGATCATCGCGATGGGAGTAGAAGTAGCTGACATAGGGAACAACGGGGTCACGATATGCAAGGTAGGCAGCGTCATTCCACCAGTCGTAAATCCAGTTCTTGGTGTTAGGATCCTCGCGCTTGGCAACGAGCTTCTCCTGAAGCTTGCTGCCAATCCCGCCAGGCTTGATGAATTCGGCGACGGCCTTCTTGCTGTGCTCGAATTCAGACTCCGAGAGCAGTGGGTGCAGGGACTTGAGGTAACGCTTCGCGGTCTCTTCGAGTGTCGGAACTGGAAGGCGAGGGAGAGATTCTTGGAACCTCAGCATAGGACCCTTGGACTTGTCCTCGGCGTAGCCTGCGCAAACAAGTGTCAATTCTCTGGTTCGCTTCTCCGACGACAGTCTTCCTGCCAGGTTCTGCAAGGCGTCCAGAAGAGGCAGGATTGTGGTGGACAACTTACCAGCAGGAAGTGAGCTCTGGTTACGTCTTGCGGGGGCCATGGCTAGTGACTGTTCGGCTCACGTCAATCATCCACTCATCCTGAATCTAACGTCCAAGGGAAGCACAGCAAAGCTGCAGCGAGCCGGAGAAGAGCTTACCTTGGGTGCTGCTGTCCTGACGCGACTAAGAGTAGAGGTGAGTGCGCGAGTTCGTGCGCTTGCGTACATGGCCAACAAGGGAAACGTCTCTTGAGGAGTGGAGGGGTCACAAGGGAAGAATGGAAGGAAGGAAAAAGTGTAGTGGAAAGAAGGCACGAGGACGGTGATGCGCAAATAAAGCAGCAATGGCGCGCGGTAGAGAGAGGCCAAGATGACCGATGCCGTGCGAATGGCCCGAGGCACAAAGTGGGTAGCTGGTAGCCCGGCGTTGGAGGGGTGCGTGTGCGCGCCAGGGAAGAACCTCTGTGGCTGATTTCGGCAGTGAATTGATTAGCTGAATGGATGGATGGTTTCTGACTTGCAGGCTAAAGAATCCGCGATGCTGAGGGCTGGCGAGGGCGATAGATTGAAGTTGTGATGATTCTCCCCCGGGTTCGAAAGTCGTGTCAAGTGCTCACAGAACTTGGGCTCGCTCCTGCCTCTTGATTCTTCGCACTTGCCTTTGCACATGCTTTCAGCGGCCCAGATGTGAGACGTCACCTGGGTCTCCGAATTGGGCCTAGAGCAGGACCTCTTCAGTGGATGCCATCCGGTCCCCAGCGCTCTCCATCCCCTGGAACCTACCAGATCACGCTGAAGACCCCTCGACATGCCAGTGGACATACCCCCAAGCCGGGCCCTGGCCGGGATCGCGGGGAAAGCTGGATCATAGTGCTCCTGCAGTTGCAGTAGCGCGAGTGCAGGCTCGGCCCAGTGGGGGGTCCTCGCCATCCGCGGCAACGCGACTCCGGGGTTTGGCCAGGCTAACTTTGCTGCTCAAACACTATCAGGCCATCAACTGCCATGCCCAGTAACCTACCTCCCTTGAGCCGAGGTAAATTGCCACGTCCCCATCATCACCACCTGGTCACCAGCCCAACGCCACACACTTATTACTGAGTGATGCTGACTCGGTGTCAGATTCTGTGCGAATGAATCTGATGATTACCTGGAAGTATTCGGTTTCTAGACCTCCGAGCAATTTGGTCACATGGATCATCATGTACTTGTTTCAAATGCACGTCATGTATGTCTACACGTTCACAGTTCATCAACTCGCAGAACAGCCCATAAATTTATTTGCCAGCCAATGCGCCCGAGCGGCCTACAAGTACACCTATTTCAAATACCTTACAAACAAGTGACCAGTGACTGCGGAAAGAAGAAACAAAAAGAAAGAAAGAAAGAAAGTTAATCAATAACACCACGTGCTCGCCTTCATTCTCCCTGACCTTCGTTAATGCCAGGCACTCTCGATTCCCACGACCCAGAATACACCTTATGCGCTCGCTGTTTCTTCGTCCCCGTTTGGATTCCCTCTCCCCGTATCAACAGCACGTTTAGGCCTCAAAGCTCTTGATTTGACCTTCCGCGCTGAGTGGCTGCACCGATGGCATGCCCGTCGCTGGCTGGAATCCCAATCGCTCGCCGTCGTCCATGATCTCATGAGCCATCCGAGCACCCGGTTCGCCACCGACTGTGGCAGCCGCTTTGAGGCCCTCCTGCACTGCACGAACGCGTTGCTTAAATGCGAGACGATCCAGGAACAGCTGCTGCCGTCCCCGTTCCAGTTCTCGCCTCTCTACCCGGAGGATAGCCTCCATCTCGTTGAAGTACTTGAGTTTCAGCTCCAGCTTTTCTAACGTGATATTGGCTGCTGCTGATACCAGGCGCGTCATTTCCCTCTCCTCATGAGATGCAAAGCCTGCCGCCCTGGCTCCCATGGATGCAAGAGGGATAGAGGCAAGACTGGTTTTCGTTGTTGTCGTCGTCGTCGTCGTAGTTGTTGTAGTCTCAATCTCCATGGACTCGGTCTTCTCCTTGTCCTTACCGTTGACTTGTAATGAGCCATCTGATCCAGACTCCAACTGCTTGCGAAGGTTCTTCTTGAGCTCGTCGGCTGATTTGCTTGCGGCCGCCGCTGTGCTTGCAGGATCCGCCAAGCTTGCTAAGAAGCCAACCACTGACATGACTGGATTGTCTGCCTGACTGAAGGGGAGTTGGCCTTGTTGCGACCCGAGCATTGACAGGCCCGTCGGTGCGTTGACTGCCGCCTCTGAATCAAGGTACTTCTCCTCGATATCCAATTGGAGGAATTGCAGCACACATTCTTCACGAGTGCGAGTACCAACGTGCTCCGCGATTTGACCCCAATCCTCGTCGAATCGCTCAAGACCCTCAAGAAGGCGGAGGATTTCGGCATCAGACCACGGCGCGTCGCGGTCTGGTGTAGCTGTGTAGGCTGGGTTCTCAATTTTGGAGTAGGCGCTTGAGCTGTGGTTAGCAGGCAAGCGGCCCTCCGTGTAGCAGCTCGGGCAGAGGTCATAGCTAGACTTGGTAGTTGCATCGGTCTGCGCATTGTGATAGTAGATGCGCGTGCAGTCATTCCCACACTGGTGGCAGGTGACCTTCACCGTGGGCGTCTTATTTGCGGCCTCGCCGCCAGTCACACCGTTCGTAGAGGGGGTGTCTCCATTGGCCTTGGGCTCCGTCTTGTTGATTGGTGTTCCCTTGGTATTCGCCTCGTAGATGTTGCGCCCGATCTCGAGGTTCATATCACTCTTGCCACCAGTTGCGGCAGCGGCCTTTGCGTCGGTATCCGCGTTCTTTTTCCCCTCGAGGACCACAGGGTCCGCGGCCGGCTGCCATGGCTGCAAGCCACGTGGTGTATCGCAGATGATCTTAAAGTGCCCGGTGAATGGGGGACCAACGTGCGACGGCCGCGCCTCGGCATCCACCTGATATCGCAGGCTTGGTGAGCAATGATATAGGGATAAAGAATAGTCGAAGATGAAGTCTTACCTGGTAGTTGATGAGTCCCCACTGCTCAAGGAAAGCATGAACTCGCATGATGGCGCAGACGTCGCCAGCCAGGTTCCTTCGGCATGCCGTCACCGTGAGGTACTCAACAGGGTTCAGTCGATATGTGTTGATCATGAAATCGCGGTAATCCTTGTAGACAGCAGGAGTTTTGCTTCGATTACGGCTGTTGAAGAACTCGGCCATGGCCTTGCGCTCAACATCATGGATGGAATTCATGTCGAACCATGTGCTGTAGCTTGGAAGCACGATGGCGTGTGTTTGAGAGATGAGGTGTTCGCGGGCAGCAGACTCGAGGGCTTCTTTGGACTTCGCGCCCTGGGCCTCGGAGGTTGTCGCACGGTTCTCGCCATCGCCCTCAGCCTTAGACTCCTCAGCCGTATCTCCCATCTCTTCGTCACCACCGGCAGTGGTCTGCGCCGCAGGGCCCTCTTGCGCGTCGAGAACATCGCCAGCCGATCCGACCGGGGCGGGTGTGGTGCTGTCTTGTTTGACATTGGCATCAGACGCGACGCCTTCCGACATCTGCACATCTGTGGCAATGGCGTTAGTAACGCGACGACATGCTTTGGCTCAGGAGCCAGTGACAGTTATGTAAGTACCTTCGCCTTCGCCAGTGGTGTTCTCGTCCTGCTGCAGCGGGGGTTGCGCGAGCAGAGAGTTGCCATCGGGGGTTGCGCCGTGGCTCGGCGAGCCGTAGTTAGCGGAATCGTCCATAGTTGGAGACGGGTACGATGCGCAGGGAGCGGAAGGGATGTAAGGCGATCAAGCGACCGCGCGAGCCTTCAAACCGCGTCGTGGAATTGGGCGCGTCTTTGATAATAAAGAAGCGCTGGTCACGAATTCAAATGAACGTGATGATCGTTTGATCGCTTGGGGTTGGCGTCGCGATGCCAATGCGATGGATAGCCACGTCGCGTTGGGTGAAATTTTGGCGCGAACGAGGATGCAACGGGGGTTTGCTGCTTGCTGCTTGTGAGTTCCACCAGAGGTAGGTCGCCTTCCTCCCAGCTCGGGGTAAGCCTTGCACGTGATTACTCACGTGAAATATGTGCTTACATAATCTTGGAGGCTGGGAGACGCAAAGGGCCGTCATTATGCTGAACCATTCATTCACACGACTTGTACGGAGTACGGAGTACTATCTATGTGTATGTAGGATATTGTTTACAGCAGCATATATTACACTTGTATTTGTACAAAGGCTCTCATCTCAGCACTGTCAGCATCTCGCTGATGCTGGAGAACTTTTCTCTCTCTTTCCCTCGAATCTGCCCTCTCTTTCTCTCTGCGTCGTCTATCTTCCTCCACTGATTCCATGTCACAGCACTCTGCCCAAGGTCACTCAGCCCCTCTCTCACACTTTCCCAGCCTCGACATCCCCCGCCATTCCGGGGCTGTAGGAACTCAGCACCTGATGCCCAGTCGTAGGCGATGGCTTCCCCTGTAGTAAAGGCGTCCTGCATCGTAGACGCGATGACTCCGGTCGGACCATTCTTCAACCAGCCAGCGCAGTAGATACCTGGGATTTGCTGTGTCGCAACATGCTCCCCTGAGTCCGCAGAGACCAGACGAGTCACTCGGCCCAGACCATCGTTGTCGACGACACCCCTTCTTTCATCGAACTGAATCCCGGCTTCAGCAAATCCAGATAATGGCGTTGACCTGTAGCCGACAGAGCGAAACACGACACTAGATGGAAGTACAGTCGACTCGCCAGTAGTCTCTACCCCGGAACGGGGTTCGAACGGATCGGTGAGTTTCGTGACATCGAATTTCGTACTTGAGACGCTGTCTGTCTGGTCGGCCTGAGCCAGGAAGTGCGCTGGAGCCAGGCAGCTGTCCAGCGACCAGGATTTTGCTGCACCAGACGGTGATCCAGGCGTACCTTTCAGAAGAACCTCCATCAAACGCTTCGAAGCTCGCGGCAGGCTCTTGATGTCACTAGGAATCAATGATCTGTCCACGCCATGAAACGCAACGTCTTTGAGCTTCATCAGCTCTCGGACTTCCTTGATCGTGAAAGCAGCCTTGAAGTGGTCAGCACATAGGTCGTGTCCAACCCGAGAGCTTTGCATACCTGCATCGGGCCCCTTCTGCCCACAACATGAACCCTCTTGACTTTGCTCCTTGCTATCTCTGCGAGGGCGTGGTCTGTGATGTCTGTCTTCCTCAAAACATCCACATCTTCAAGAAGGATACGTGCCACATCGAGTGCAACGTTGCCTTGCCCAATGATGACTGCTTCTTCGCCTCGAGTCAGATCCGGCGAAAGTTCCGTGCACTCTGGGTGCCCGTTGTACCATCCTACGAACTGCCGTGCTGAGTAGATACCTCTGAGCGTTGATTCTCCCGGGATCCCCAGTTTCTTGTCCTCTGAAGCACCATAAGCAAAGAGTACGGAGTCGTAGTTTTGCAAGAGCGCCGGAAGCTCGACCGAGACGCACCCGGCTTGACGCGCAGGTTGACCAACAGACACATTGCCAATGAAGGTAAAATTTGGTGAGGAAGCAACTTCGTCAAACTTGTCTTGGCAGTTCTTGACCATTGTCAGCGGATCCTGAGTTCAGTATCGCACATCGAATTCGTACCTTGACCTCAGGATGATCCGGAGCAACGCCGTGCCGAACCAAACCAAAGGGCACCGGCAGAGCTTCATACATGTCGACTTTGGCCCCAGGTATCTTGGACATGACCCTGTATGCCGTGTAGAATCCTGCGGGTCCGGATCCCACGACTGCCATGTGGAATGGTGACCCTGTTGGTCGTTGCGTTCTTGATGCTGTACTATAATGCTTAGCACACCTCACCGAAGCTGGTGGATGGCTGCGTCGCCAAAGTGGCCGCGCAAACATGATGGCTCAGCCGTGCGTGAGGGTGGAAATTGACATTATGGGAAGTCACACTGGACGCCGTATAGTACATGATGCCTTTTTTTTTGATGGATTCGTCGTTGTCGATAGGCGAATAATGCTCGGAGGATCGGCGCTTGTCGGGGACAGTCGGTCAGTGCGCTAAGGTTGGCCCCCTCTTCCCCCCTGATCACTCCTCTGACAGCAACAGTGCGTCACTGCTCCAAACGAGTCGTTGCCCCGCCAACCGTGTTGCAGTCATCCTAAAGCATGGCCCTCATCTCCCCCACCATACCTCCCCTCCGGTGCCTCGTTCCTCAGGACCTTAGCTCTGCGACTATGCCATATCGCCTTCTACCTTGTCTCTCGCTGTCTCATCCTCGGGTGCATCCGCATTCCTTCCCCAGCACCTCGCGCACGCCTCACTCCTTCCAATTTCACTCCAGAATCCGCACATAGCGAGGACTACAGTGCCATTTCAGTCAATATGGGCGGGACGCAGCAGCCGTACATGTATGCGCCCGAGCACCGGAGCAGCTCGCGATATCCTCAGACCACTTTTGATCCCAAGGCTGTCACCAGAGCCAGCTGGGAGCCCAAGCCGCAGAAGCCGAAGCAGGAGGGACCGCTGATCTCCTTCAACCGACACCCAGAGTACGTCTAAGATCATCATTGCTCAGGAATGCTTCCATGAATCTGCCATCTGACACTGCCCAGTGCGCACATGGTGCTTAATTATCGATCCAACCAGTATACATCTATGAGCTCTCGCACAAAGTCATGGGTCAAAGGTCTCCGTCGCTTCCAACTTGTCCTCCGTATTCTGCATTTCATCGCAGCTGCTGGTCTTCTCGTTCTGTGGATCTTATTTGACCACGTCGATAACATCACAGCATGGGTGATGAGAGTGACAGTAGGTTGCCCGGTACACGGCTCGGACAGGGTCAACTGCTAATTGTCTTTCCAGTGTGGTGTAGTCATGTGTCATGCTGCCTACGCCATTTATCACCTTGCGCGAGATGCGGCTGGTAGAACACCTGGGTCTTCTTCCGCCTATTCAGTCTTTGCTGCCGTTACTGATCTGACGACCCTGGTTATCTATGCATTTGGAGCTTTCACTATCCATCAGAACAGTGGCAAGTGGGCTACTCGGCTGCAAGACCAGAGCCTCATGCAGTACTTCATGCCCGGCGCCTACTATGCAACAATCGGAGCTGGTGGTCTTCACTTGATATCTTTTGCCATCTCGCTTTGGCTTGGAGTGGTGTTCCGCAAAATCAGCATGATGCCGCCGGATATGAACCCGCTGGAGAGTCATCTGACGGCGCGTCCCAAGCACAAGAAAAGCAAGTCCTCGGTCTCAACTATGAGCACGGCTGATGAGAAGCGCCTCTCGACACCTCTTGAGTCCCATCGGCGATCTGGAGTCCCTTATGAAGATGTCTCCCGCCCACCGAGCGTCCCATTCATGCACACACGCACACAATCACGCGACTCGAACACTTCGGCAAGAAATTCTTGCGTCGACCTTGCCAGTCTCAAATACGAACTTGCATATGGACAACCGGCTCGCGCGTCGATGACCTCTTTGAACTCCAAGCGGTCGAGTGGCCCTCGCAACTTGCAGCGCGGCTCGTACACCGAGATTCCTCTTCATGAGACAGGATCGCCCCTTGCCGATGACCACTTACGAAACTCCAGCCAAAACCGGGTTGCCAAGTTCACAGAAACCTGGGCTCCAACTGATTCTATGATCTCTCGTACCAACCAGCGCAACCGCTATGAGGCTCTCAATAAGTCAACGGGACATTTG
The DNA here is from genome assembly GCA_030435815.1 of Sarocladium strictum. Classification (NCBI taxonomy): domain Eukaryota; kingdom Fungi; phylum Ascomycota; class Sordariomycetes; order Hypocreales; family Sarocladiaceae; genus Sarocladium; species Sarocladium strictum. Next base: position 3,768,686 of record JAPDFR010000003.1, on the reverse strand, counting down.
AGGCAGAACAAGTCATACTCTGCTGTCCCACAACGCTTCAACCTGGATGACTCTTCTGACTCCGAGTACGATGATGAGAACAGGCTGGGCGGCAGCGACCCGGATGTCTCGAGCGGACTTCACCCAAACCCCCTGCGATCCAACCCCTCGGGATCTGAGCTTTCTTCAGCCAACTCATCCCCAAAGAAGGCCAACCCTCGAATGCAAACCCCATTCCGCCCACGCGCTCGCGACTCCGCAAATGGGCCTGCTCTGACTACCCTAAGCTCCAACGCAAGACGTGTAAGCGCCAGCCTCGATATCGCCGACCAGTCGTTGGAGCCTGAGAGGCCCTGGAAACGTTCCACCGACGGCATGCTGAATGCAGAGGACTCATTCTTCTCTCGTCCTTATGGCGAACTGAAGAGCGCCACGCCACCGGTCATGGTTGGTTCCAATCGCAAGGTCTCATCAGGTAATGACTACGAAACCAAGCACCAGTCTGCGATCTATGAGAGACGCAACGTGAGTGGCAAGATCGCCGAGGAAGGGCGTGCGCCCAAGCGCGTCAGTCATCAAGGTTATTTTTCTAGCAACCGGTGAAAAATGTATATGGATCAACGGCCAAATGTTTTATGTGTGGCGAGCTTGCTTTTGACGATGGGGGGATACTATATGATGGAACGTGTCTGGACAACAATTGGCGTTTAGGTAGTATATTGATTTGATTGAATTTCCATCAGAATAACTCCCAGATCATTGACGCCCTGTAACGACCCATCCTATCTATTCCTGCATGTACCCCGCCCACGAGGCCCTTGGGACAACATCCGAGTCATCTTTCCACCGCTTTTGATCCCACGCTTGTAATCGGCAGAGATGTCTCATCGTTGGCCTTCCATGTGGACAGTTCCAGGGCTTATCCATCTCTCCCATATGCCTCACCAGCCCATACATCTGATGGTGCGTCAAAGCTTTCCCAATCATGACGCTGCTACGGCATGCTCGCATGGCAAACATCTTGCGGACCTTGACCGGACGTGGAACGTGCGAGGACTCATTTGACATTTCTCCCAGTAGCGAGATCAGCTCCTCGAGGTCTGTGAGATTGAAAGTCGTCTCGCGGCTAAGTGGAAGCGCCAAGAGATGGCATCGTGCCCCCACTGGAGAGTCGCCGCTTGTGTCGACATCTACCTTGAAACCATTGGCCTCGATTGCAGGTAGATTCTGCATGACGATCTCTTCCTCCAGGGCAGTAAGTTCGAGTCGTTTTGGCTGAACAAGGCGCTGAGACTGGACGATAGTTTCAGACTGCAGCCGCTCAAAGTTGTACTTCTCATCTGAGGCGTGCTGATCAATAATGAACAGCTCATCGTCTCCCTTCGCTTCGAGATCGTCCGACACGAGAGCTGCTGGACGTACTGCAATAATGAAGCCAAGGTTAAACTGCCCTGCTACCCGCATTCTAGAAAAGTCTCCTCTTGATATGACCAGGGATAATTTGGACTCCGCCTCTGGGTCAGTGATATCCTCAACCTTGTTTGATGGCTCGTGGTCCGTAATGGGCTTGACACCTCTGGCTTCCCAACGATTCACCAGAGTCTTTAGGTCACTTTCGCTTATCTGCAGCTCTTGCTGAAGAGTTGTCGTGGCATCTTTACGACGGCGAGCTGCCTCAAACGCAGCGGCTCGTGGTTGAGCATCCTCCCCAGTGGACAGATGCCGTGTCTTAGAAGGCGTTATGTTAGCTTCCGGTACACTAGAGGCGGACGACTCCGCATCATGATCACTGTTGGGAAAGTCCCCTTCCCGTGTAGACGCAGACTGGAGGTGTACAGTCTCATTCAGACCATCTGGTGAGACAACACATTCGGTGGCGTCATCGGCTGGTCTCACGGATCCATCCATGTTGCTTTGCGAAGCTTGCGATATTCTTCCTAGTCGTTTGGAGGTTTCTCTTGGGCTAGTTGCAGCATACATGTGCGTGAGGCGTGTACCAAATGATGGCCGTGGGGCCTCACTTTCTTCGGGTGTTGCGCTGCGCGGCCGTCTGGCAGGAGAGCCAATCCAGCTCGTACTCGTTTCGTTTCCAATGGTCACTGTGGCGAGCTGAGGAGCAGGTCGCCTTAGATGTCGACCGACACGAAAGAGCTTTTCCTCGTCAGAGTTCAGTTGAGGACTCTCGACTGACGGTATCAGCTGGGAACTGCTCACAGAACCCTTCGCTGAACGTAATGTGCTTTCATGGTCAACAGCAGAGTCGTCGCTGCTGGCAACAAACAGGCTAGGCGAGACCTTCTCCGACGGAACTTTGTCGTTCATTGCGTCGTCCGAGTCATCATCCCCACCTCCGCCCTCACTTTCAGATTGTGATGAGGCGGGGGCCGATATGTTTTTGCCAACTGAAGCATCCGATTTTGGAGAAAGGCGCCTATTCGGGAGCCCTGTACTACTGGTTGACAGGCTTGCTTCGCTTGCTTTGCTGTTGACCCATTGATGCAGTAGACTCTGGGAATGAGGACCACCTCTGGACAGAGAGTTGGCTGAGGGGATCCTGCGTGCGCGTCCTCCAGCACGGTGGGAGATACTCGGTATTTCCTGTTGCTGCCTTCGTGACGCTTCGTCCTCGCTCTCTCTTCCTCCTCCTCCTTCTTTCTCCTCCTCCTCATCACTCAGACTCTCGTCAATTTCTGACTGATCGGAGGGTGGTGACTCGGGTGCCATGTCTTGTTTTGTGAAGCGGAAAGTGCTCTTCTCTGAGACTTTTGGCTCGACATTTGACTGCGTGCCTCGAGCTACGCCAGCTACTGGCACAGTGTACTCGTGGTTATCAAATAGGCCAATAAGGCAAGCCCGTAGTGTGTCAAGCATTTGCTGTTGGTCATGTAGCATAATGCTTCGTTTATCTGGGCTCACGTTGACGTCGTACATATCAGTATCGAGTCGTATGTCGGCGCAGATGAAAGGAGATTGAGTTGAGTTGTAGGAACGATATACTTCGTTGAACGTCTTTGCAAATTGTGGTAAGCCGCAGGGTCTCCCGTTAACGAAAAACATCTGTCGATCGGGAGTCTGCCGTCCTTCTCCATGCACTGGCCGAGAGACGTGTCCAACCACCCTCACTTCCTTTGACGCTTGGGCTTGGGCCTCGTCAGGGTTGCCCATAGCTTGAGGAGCATGCGTAGATTTAGTCGGTCTCATCTCCAATTGCAAGTCTAAGGGTACTAGCTGATTTGTCATCTTGGCACTGAAGATGTTGATAATATTCTCCCGCGTTGTGGCGTTGCCTTTGGTAGAGAACAGAATAATACGCTTCCCTTTGCTTGGTTGTTGAGAAACAGTGAACTTGAGTCCAGTCAGGATGCAGGCGTACTGATTAAGCAGCGCTATCACCTTCTGCCACTCTCGCTTAATGTTGCGCTCAAGCTCGCGCCGCCGAACGGGCAGATTATGAAAGAGTTTCTCCACGACGACTGTCGTACCCTTCTGCGCAGCAACGACAGAAGTCCCTCGAAGGCGTCCTGATGCCTCAAAAGAAAGGATTGTGCCTTTCGGGACATCGCGCGCCAGGCATGTCGTGATTGAAAGTGTGGACAAAGCACAGAGTGAAGCCAGTGCCTCGCCACGGAAACCAAAGGTTTGTAGGGACGCGAGATCGTCATAGGTGGACAATTTGGATGTATGGTGCTTCAGACACACAGACTCATAATTCGCAGGTGAGATGCCGCCACCATTGTCCTGGACTTCGATCAAGTCCAGGCCTTGATTTTTGAAACGTACATCTGTAGGATTGCCCAGAATCAGTCATGATCAGACAGTTCTCCGAGAGAGACCGCTGCTCACCAATGCTTGTTGCGCCAGCGTCCACCCCATTCTCTACAAGCTCCTTCACGACTGAGCAAAGATCGACAATGACTTGGCCGGACTGGATTTGATGTACCTACAACCAAAGTCAGCTTCCAATGATGTAGCAATAATACTCATAATAGGTTGGCAATACAGTCTTCCTTTCGATGGGCTTGATAGCGGCCATATCACATGTAGTTCAGGCTGAACAGCCTTGCACGATGAGGCTTCACTGATGTTACGTGCTATGCCCAGGCATCGTAAGACCGCTGATGCTGAGTTCCGCTGCCATGTGGCCGCACTGCCAGCCAAGCAGTCAAATAACGTGTGTCGTGGGAAGTTTGAGGCGGATACTCCGTAGTTTGGGGCGAAATGTGAAGCCAGTCCGTCAATCCTACGGGGTCAGGGTCTCAGGCTGATAGAACATCAGTGAGCAGCGCCACGCGCCTGAGCCACGTCAAAAGTGGGTCACAGCAATGGCGCAGCGATAGTCGCATAAGTCGCGGACGACGTAATAAAAGTTTTGCTTAACTACATATCAGCCCGATGCGAATGGGTGTCGTCATGCCGTGTTGTATGCATTCATCCGAGCAGCAAGATAGGCGCGAATGCTGTGGTACAGTGCAACATTCTGCATATCATTGTCCAAGAGATCCTAGACACCGCATGCAGCCGCGACGCCAAGACCAAGATCTGAGCGCCCGATATCGACTCCTAGCGACTAAGGGAGGTGGGAAGCCACTTTTCGACAAGCGATACGAACTTCGCTCAGGCGCCTGACGTGACGAGGCCGAGGAGGCGAAGTCAAGCAACATCTGCAGAGTCTGGCATTAATGATCACGAGGCACACGCGGGACCGGGCGCAAGGGGGAAAGCCTCGATTCTCCAACATGCCGCAGGGCAATGAAGAAAATGAACCAAGCTCGACAGGACACTGTGACAGGGTTCTGTGCGTCAGCGAACCAGAGCATGATGTTGCTGTCTAGGTAGGTGGTGAGCGATAAGGTCCAGCAGTAGAGTAAGTGCCAGTCACAGCGCAACCCTGTTCCAGTCTTGTGGACGCCTTCACTCGCGGGCGGGGGGAAGCGAACCAGATCAACACAATGGCCGTCGCGAATCAAGGTTAAGCAATGAAACAAAGACGCAACCGTACCTGGGTATTAAGTGTTTTCTTGGCTTCGGGCTTTCTGTGCCGTCATATCCATCGCTTGCCGTTGTGAGCATGACGAGCGCACGACAACAGTAGATGGCCTAGCTGTGTCCAATAGGAAAAGGGGATGGCGCAGCTTTCGGCGTGCTTTCCCGCTGCCAGCGGCACCTTACCAGACTGCGGTTAGCAGCCCGACATACGGTGGGAACCGACAGCGACTTGGATCAGTGCCTATCATCGCTGCAATCGCCGTCCTCAGTTGTTCATCGGCCAGCGGCCGGCACTGATAGAGCCAAAGCCACCTTCAGGCGGCACCCACTACTGGCGACGCATCCCAACCACAACCCCTGCTCGCTTCTTGCTAAGCTTCGGCTCGAATCACCAACGTCTAATTTCCCATCCCCATCCTGCACCGCACAGTAGCACACCACACACCGTTGTCGCTGCTGCACTGCACTGCACTGCACCGCACCTCCTCCTCTGGTAAAGCACGCAAAGGAGGTCTGACAACCAGGCATGTATCCTCTGCTCCGCCTGTCCCTGTGCGATCACATTTGACCGACCGACGGATTGCCTCCCTTTACTACCTTCACCACCACCAAACTCAGACTACCTAGGCCCCAAAGTCTCGAGTCTGGACGGGAAGTCGCTGCGCATTCGTTTGCTCCGCCACCACATTCGTTTTCTGTCGCTACTGCCAAACGTGGAGAAGGTCAGGGTGGTTGTTTCGAAGTCAACATCAGCTCCTCGCAGCCTGCAGTCGCTACATTGCATACACCGAGCTCTCGATCGCAAAGCATTTGCCCCTGTGGCCACGCGCAGATCTGTCGACAACACGAGCGCCGAGTTGAGATCGTTTTGCTCGATCGCTTCTGCTTCGTCTCTGACAAGCATCACGCACCCTGGAGCCCTTCGTCTCCATGAAGAGGCGCCCATCACTGTCGACCGATGACGATGCTGAATCCTCTCTCGAGTCCGACGTTCGCACCGGCCATGCCGCGCCGCCAAAATCAAGCTCTACCCGTCGTCCCTCTTCAGCTCGGAACTCACGGCCGAGCCGTCTGAACTGGGAGCATACAAACGGCTCCAACGGCTATACCAGCTCTGATACTGTGGCCAACTCGAAAACGCTGCCTCAGCCATCACTCACCACAGTTCATTCCGCCGCCGGCATGGCTAAAGAGCGCTTACCGGAGGACTCACCGCGTCCGGCCCATGGGCTCTGGTCAATGTCTTTTCTTACCTTGGTCACAGCCCTGTTCGGCATTACGATACTTGGCAGCATAGTCGGCTCGTTCATCACGCGCCAGAGCGATCCGAAGGGATGCCGTATGTCCTTTATGAGACCGTCCTATGTCCCGTTTTCCGAGTTCGATACGGAGCACACTCGCTTTGCAACCAAATACTCCTTGTACTTATATCGCGAACATGGCGTCGACGACGATAAAGCAGTACGTCATGGAGAGCACAATACATAGACTCGATTCCAGCTAATGACGTGTTATAGCTTCGTGGTATCCCTGTTCTGTTTATTCCAGGAAATGCCGGAAGTTACAAACAGGTGCGGCCCATTGCAGCTGATGCGGCGAACTATTTCCAGCAACAGTCTCGTCACGGCGTCTTCAGTGAAAAATCAGGCGTCAGGAACTTGGACTTCTTCACTGTCGATTTCAACGAAGATATCACAGCCTTCCATGGTCAGACTTTGCTTGATCAAGCTGAATATCTTAACGAGGCCGTGCGATACATTCTGTCTTTGTACTCCGATCCACAGCGTAGCTCCCGAGACTCAGATCTCCCTGACCCGACATCAGTGATTATCATGGGACACTCCATGGGTGGCGTTGTTGCTCGTGCCATGCTGGTTCAGCCCAATTACCTGGCGAACTCGATCAATACGATTCTCACTATGGCAGCCCCCCATGCGCGCGCTCCGGTAACTTTCGATGGTCAACTTGTCCAGATCTACGACGAAATCAACGAGTACTGGAGAAACGCTTACACCCAGAAATGGGCAAACAACAACCCTCTTTGGCACGTAACGTTGGTGTCTATAGCTGGAGGAAGCCTTGATTCTATTGTGCCTTCTGACTACGCAAGCCTCGAGTCCCTAGTGCCAGCCACGCACGGCTTCACCGTTTTCTCTACGGGTATCCCGACTGTTTGGACAGCCATGGACCACCAAGCTATTCTTTGGTGTGACCAGTTCCGCAAAGTTGTATCTCGCGCCTTGCTCGATGTAGTCGACGTTCATCGTGCCTCACAAACGAAGCCACGAGCGGAGAGAATGAGGATTTTCAAGAAGGCTTTCCTTTCGGGACTTGAGTCAGTTGCTGAGAAGACTGGGCCTGTCGATGGTGCTACTACGCTTTTGACTTTGGGTGCCAATTCGGAGGAGGTTGTGCCCTCAGGTGGAAGACTGGTACTGGACCGTCTGGGAAGTTCGTCTTCTCCAATGGCGCACTTGATGGCCGTGCCTCGGGAAAGTGCTTCCGGATCCCAGCGCTTCACGCTCTTAACAGACGCTCGCCTTGAAGAGAATGGCAAGAACACGCAGTTGGACATTCTTCTGTGCGCACTCTCTCCTTCTCAGCATCCAGCCGTGCCCAGCTCGCACTTTTCAGCAACCATTGACTTGTCTGGAAGCGGGAAGCCGACGACAGTCCTGGCATGCAGAAACGTGGCTGCCGATCGAATTCTTCTGCCTGCATCAACCGTCACGTCAAAGACAACGTTCTGTCTCGAGAGGGATTGTCAGGCGCCCACATTCTCCTACCTTCAATATGATGTTGACGACCTGTACGATCATCAATTCATCGCGGTCGTGGAGAAGGCGAACAGCCCTTCGTCAAATTTCGTCATTGCAGAGTTCTCCGACCGTGTCGATTACCACAGAGTTGACAACAGCAGCTTGACCCAGCTTCTCACCGTCGGGACGACCTTGGAAATGCCCGAGAAGAGACCGATGGCAGTTGAGGTGCAAGTTCCGTCATTGAAGTCCGCATTGCTTGCGTATGACCTAGATGTCAGTCGACCTCAATGTTCGTCTGGACGCAAGGCCCTCTTCCAACCCCTTGTGCGTCAGTATCTGGAGAGGCCTTACGAATCTCGTTACTTCGTCAATGTTGAGCACGCGAGCGTGACACTCCATGGCGTCGCTCCTTACATGCCAGGCCCTCTTGAGCCGAACCTTGCTAACGGCCTCACCCTTCAATTTTGGAGCGACCCATCGTGTGGCGGTCCTATCCATCTTCGTCTGCAAGTTAACGTGCTGGCTAGCTTGGGCAAACTTTACATGCGCTACCGAACCGTGTTCGCTGCTTTCCCATTGCTCATCGTAGCCTTGGTACTGAGGCAACAATTTCGGGTCTATGACAACACTGGAGTATTCGTCTCGTTTTCACAAGCTTTGGATCTGGCTTTGCGGCAGTCGATTCCTCTGCTTCTTCTTTCTCTTACACTCTTGTCGATGTCGGTCAGCGGGGCAGCCACTGCAGCCACTGGTCTGCTCCGTTGCAAGCACTCTTCCAAGTTAGCGGGCGACAGTTTTCATGGGGACGAGCTTCTCGTTGGCACAAGGGACCCTTTCTTCTGGTTCCTGGTGCCTTTGATTGGTGTAGTCTGTGTCGGAGTGTGTGTGGTGCTTCACTACACCGCTCTGGCTGTGACACACATCGGCACCTTATTTTACTGGCTACTCAGTACGATTCGACACACAAGTTCTGGTACGGATCGAGCCAGAGCACCCTCACCTGCCTTCGTTCCTTCTACGCCCCGGAGGAGAATGGTTACGACGATCGTGCTTCTGTTTTTGGTTGCAACCTTCATCCCCTATCAGTTCGCCTACCTGGTGGCGTGTTTGGTACAGTTATTTACCGTCACCCGAGCATTGAGGATACAAAACAACATTTCCTCCACTGGAAACACTAATTACTATAATTACGCCCACTCTATCCTCCTCCTCATGCTCTGGGTCCTTCCCATCAACCTCCCTATCCTCGCCGTCTGGATTCGCAACCTTGCCGTACACTGGCTCACCCCTTTCTCGTCCCATCACAACGTGTTGTCCATCATGCCATTCATCCTTCTCGTTGAGAACCTGACAACAGGGAAGATGGTACCACAGGTCACCAGTGGCTTGCGCTTTGTCACCAGCGTGCTGCTCTTCGGCACAGCCCTTGCTGCAGCAGTTTACGGTGTCTCCCACGCATACCTACTTCATTACCTTGTCAATGTCGTGGCAGCATGGCTCGTCGTCATACATTCTACGGCTGAAGCCTGGTCACTGGCCCGTTTAAGCGCAATGTTTGAGGTCAATCCTGACGACGCACGGAACAGAGGCAAAAGAGCATAACGTCCATCTTTAGCGCTCAGCAGATCTGAGCCCTACATACCTTCGCTAGTCGGAGGCTTACCCCCTCAACCTAATCATCTAATACCGGCTGAGTCTGCCGTGTACATGAAGAGCGAAGCCTGCATCCCTTCATTTTGCCACCGATGGCGTTTATCAGGCTATGATTCGGCGGCGTTGAATTCTTGATTTTCCGGCTTTTCTACTTCATTTTTTTCTTCAATCATCCCTATTGAGCCCCGCGGACGGACAGGCTCAGAGGGCAGTCAGCTGAAGTGCTTTTTTTTGAATACTACCTGTCGAGTTGGTTTGTCGTCTGCTTCTTGGGTGAGGAAGGCAAGGGCAGACGATGATGATGTATACGATACGGTCAAGCCAACAAATGAAGGAGACTGAGGTGGATCAAAGCATATACTCGTGGTTAGAAATCCCATCACAAGCACTTATGGGATTGTATATACAAAGATCATGTTTAAAACCGTCTCTTGAAGAACGTTGTTTCCAATGGTGAAAGTCCCGCTGTCTAATGCATCCTAATCCAAACTCAATTTCCAGGTTGTATGCTACGCAGGTTATCTTGAGATATCCACCACGTAGGCAAGTGCGTCTCTTAGGCCACGTGCCGATTGACCTCGAAGCTTTAATCTTCCTCATCCGCCTTCATCTGTTCCTTGACCCGCGAAGCATGCTGATGACGGATAGTCCAGAGTGTAACGATTACACCAGCTGCGCATGCAGCTAGTGTCATGATATACGCTGCGCGGTAGCACTCCGGTCCTTCCATGCAGACTCGTTCCCCATCTGGTTTCTTAATGCTGTGGGAGTCGTAGGTAGCACCGTAGAATAGGTTAAAAACATTGCCTGACACAACCGGCGACAATGTCATGAAGCCCCAATTCTGACTTAGCCCACGGATACCGAATGTCTCAGCAACGATGGAAGGAAAGACTCCAAATAGGAACCCGTATCCAAGGCCTGACAGACCAGACACGAAGCTGAGGAAGTGAGGATTGGTGACGGTCAGAGCACAAACTTGTGCAATGAAGAATACGAAGCAGGCGATGACAAGACACCATACGCGGCTTGCGTTGAGCTTCTTCACCAGCATATCAGAGCCGACACCTGTACATCACATTGTCAGCTATATCCTCGCCCAATACAGGATATTGGAGACAGACCACTGGCAAGTCTTCCGAAGAAACTACCAACAGAGAGGATGGAAACATGTAACTGTTGGCGCTTTACCAGGAAGGCTTCGTCGACACTCTCATCGTAATGCTCCCACAAAGCTTTGGCGTCATTTCCGATATTGCTGATGAATGGTCAGTGCCAAATTTTGGACAAACCAATCCTGACGTTCAACTTACTTGATCGTCATGAGGCCAACGCCGGCGAGAAGAGCCATGATGGTAAAAAGCTGCCAGAACTCGATATCCCGCAACAGTCTTGTGCCTCGGATATCTACACGGTGAGATCGATCCATATCAATACTGCCCGCAATGATCTCTTGGCCTTCCTCCTCAGTCGAACTCGACATGAGTGATGAATTCTCGTCGACGGCAACATCCCCCTCACTGTCGGAGCTGGTTCCGCCGGCCCGATGAAGTCCATGATTTCTATGTGTCTCGGCTCTCGTACCGGCTTCCAGCACCGCAGGGTCGGTGATGTCGACGTCGGCATCTGAGGTAGTGTTGGTGTTGGATGACATACCAGGTTCAAACATTGGGTGGCGCCGCGTGTTAGGCTTGCTTTCATTTGTTGACGTACGACGAAGCTGCTGCGAGTCGCTCAACGAGCTGGTGCGCGATACTGGGTGGTAAGCCTGATGAGGGTAGACCTTGAGAAAGAAGAAGCCAACGAAGGTCATGACGAAAGTGCCAGCGGCGAGTAGTAGCAGGAACTCGCTGGGGTCACTGGTGGCTAGAGATCCCAATAGCGAAAAGAAGAATGCACTGAGACCGAACGAGGCCAAGGGGAACGCTGTGGCCGTGCCTCTGTGGTGCGGCCAATTGAGGGCGGATGTCTTGACAGAGGCGGCGAAAGCCATGCAACCACCCAGACCGGACAGATATGAGCATAGACACATGAGAGCAACGGATCCTGATGCAGTCTGGTAGGCGATGTGAAGAGGAAAATAGCCCAGCGCAAGCAAGACTGACCCGGCCAGGACAGCAGGTCTGGGTCGCTGATCAACGAACATGCCGATAGGAACGCCCATGGTGTACATGCCGAGGTTGCCAGAGAGACCGATAAGGTTACTCTCCGTAGCTGACAGCTTCAGCCTGACGGCAAATTGAGGAGCCCATGCCGAGTAGACATACTGTTGATGCAGTCAGTCACTGTTGCGGGTTCATTTGAGGTGGGAGTTATGTAACGATGGAAGCATACGTTGGTCCCACAGGCAAGGGAGATGACTGTGGCAGCGACGCTCGCTATGAGGCGCGCATAGTGCAGCTTCTGTGGAGGCTGCATTCTGTCAAACCCATTGCTGAGTGGCGAGGCGAATGTGATACTGGCGACGGAAACAAGATCTGATCCGGGCGACGTGTAATGGCGGAGAAAGGGACAGTATGGTCCAAAGGTTCAGACAATGTACTGACTAGGTAGGGGACTACGGAAGCTACTATCGGCCAGATGCCGCTTATCTCGGGTGCGTTATCTCTCGTGATCGACTATGATATGTCCGGCGTCGGAGACACGCGTCCAGTAAAAGCGTCCAGATGGGGTTCCCTGATGTACAAGTTCGGAAGGTTGACAGTGGTTGCTTAGGCCCTAGGCAGGTACCTGAAGACAGACCCGCAGCGCTGTTTATCTGGGGTGAATCCCGGCTGGTGTACGGATATTGTAGACCAACGATATCTCCATACTTGCCGAGTAGTGCCGACGTACTGAAAGTCACGCTTCGATGGCCGTTATTGAATTAGCTTGAGCAACTAGACTAGACAACGCGAAAAACAACAATATTACCTTTCGGACACATATAATGTCCCACGGCGTGGAAGAATGCAGTGATCTGCAGGGTAGCTAAATGTTGCTCATGTGACTGAGCCCAGCCACATCTCTAGTCCCGCTTAGCCACATGCAGGAAGGTACGTCACCCAAACGTGGCTGCAATGCGTGAGACTATCCTCGCAACCGCCCGCGGCCTGCCTGCTCCCGACCTCAATTCTCTGCCTGCAACACTCGATCGACTCTCGCCCGACTCTCCGTCGCCCAGCGTCCAGCTGCATCACTTCCCCAAACACAACGTACCTCGAAGGTCGTAAAGTTGCACAATGGGGGCCCTACTCTCCATTCCTTTCCTCGCTGTCCCCAGCGCAGGCGCAGTACGTCTTCCGACCGCCGTAATCGACTACCGAGTCCCTGCATCTACCCATCACCATCCGATCCATGACTAACCCGCCGTCGTCTAGGTCATGTCCTGCCTGGGGAGTTGCTGTGGTGCCGCCACCTGCTCCATGGTCTGCAGTGCATGCGGTAAATGTGGCAACAGGTATGTCACTCATCGGACGGTGGCCCAGATTTATATTGTTCGCGGTTATTGATTAACGACGTCCTGCGCAGTGTCGCTACTCGTATCGCATATGCTCTCCTCCTCCTTGTCAATTCGATTATAGCCTGGATAATGCTTACACCCTGGGCGATCGAGAAACTCCAGCATCTGACACTGGACGCGATCCAGATCAAATGTCCCACGGGCCAATGCTATGGCTGGTTTGCCGTACACCGCATCAACTTCGCCCTCGGTCTATTCCACCTCATCTTTGCTGGCCTACTGTTTGGTGTGAATAATTCCAAGAACCCCCGTGCTGCTCTTCAGAACGGTTATTGGGGTCCCAAGGTCGTCGCATGGCTGGCACTGATTGTTCTGTCCTTTTTGATCCCGGATAGGTTCTTCATGTTCTGGGGAAACTACATCGCCTTCATTGGGGCCATGCTGTTCCTGATACTCGGTCTTATCCTTTTGGTCGACCTTGCGCATACTTGGGCAGAGTACTGTCTGGCGCAAATCGAGGACAGTGATTCGCGAGTCTGGCGCGTTGTTCTCATTGGTTCCACACTGGGCATGTACGTTGGCTCTCTTGCCATGACCATCGTCCAGTACATCTTTTTCGCCAGAGGTGACTGCACCATGAATCAAGCTGTCATCACCATCAATCTCATCTTCTGGTTGGCTATCTCCTTTATCTCCGTCAACCCGACGGTGCAGGAGTACAACCCCAAGGCTGGACTTGCGCAGGCGGCCATGGTTGCCTTCTACTGCACATACCTGACCATGTCAGCCGTCTCAATGGAGCCAGACGATAAGCAGTGCAACCCTCTTCTTCGCGGTCGCGGAACCAGGACTACGTCAGTCGTCATGGGAGCCGTGGTCACCATGCTGACCGTCGCCTATACTACTACTCGCGCTGCCACACAGAGTCTTGGCCTCGGAGGCAACGCGAACGGGATCCGACTCCCCGAAGACGACGATGACTCGCACGACCTTGTCACTCAACAGCCGACCTCTCGCCGCGAGATGCGGGCCGAGGCTTTGCGCCGAGCTGTCGAAGAAGGCAGCTTGCCAGCCGAGGCCCTTCTTGAGGACGACGAAAGTGACGCTGGTGGCAACACTGCGCATGATGATGAGCGTTCGAGCACTCAGTACAACTACACCATGTTCCATATTATCTTCTTCCTGGCGACTGCTTGGGTTGCCACATTGCTCACCTTGAACTTTCAGGAGTCGACCAAAGATGCCAAGGATGGTGGATTTGCGACGGTTGGACGTACATACGCCGCCAGCTGGGTCAAGATCGTGAGTGCATGGTTTTGCCATGCCATGTACATCTGGACCCTTGTGGCACCCATCGTCCTCCCCGACCGCTTCGACTTCTCATGAAACAGCCAACAGCGATGAGCGGTTGCGCTCCGGGCTCCTGACAGAGCTCTTGACAGATGTACATATGGGCGAACATGTTCCTAGCTGGAGTTTCGGGCGTTCTTCACTGTCCCAACATAGTATCTGAATTTTCGCGTTAGCATCTGCCAGTGTACAGAGGTTTATACAGTGTCGGGAGTCAGTCAATATAACCTGTAACATTTCGAACGCAGCTGAAGCCGATGGAAGCTTCGCACAGTTTGGACTCAGATGCGCGCTGAACTCTACGAGAGCCTATGATAACCACGCATTGTGCCAATTGTAACACAGTGCGATGTTTCTGACTGTTCAACTCATTATCACGAGTGGCCCCAGGGGGGCCCTTCATATCCCCACCTACCGTCCAAAGGAAGCTCGCCGTTCATCAAAGACCGTAAAGTCCCATGACTTTCCTAGGCCGAGATCTCGCGCCCAGACTTTCCAGCTGTGACACGCCAAGTCCCCGGTCCCTTGCCTGTCAATGTATGCAATGCAGTGCACTCGAGAAGCAGTGGCAAGGGATGCCTCACGTGGACTCGAAATCTGCAGGTTTTCCTGCTTGAAGCAGGCTGTTCCCGCGCGAGCTCAAATGGATGAGAGCGGTGACCGTGCATGACCACGGTCGGCCCAATCCTCGGTTCTCTTATTTTTACCGGGGGAGGGGGGCCGGAGAACTGAGAACGCGTCGTCCACGGAGAGTCTTGTGTGACCCATCCGACAATGGTTATGGTTCTCCTGACTTTGGCTGAGGGAGAGCGACAGAGGATCGGAGCATTGAGACAAGAGGTCTCGGTAGGACTTTCATCATTTGAAGGGGTAGGATTGCCGTGCATGAAAATAACAAGGGAAAGTCATCTTCTTTCCTGTAGGAGATTCAAGTTACACATCCCCCAGTGCATGCTGGGACAAGGTAGAGCTATCGCCACTACTCAAGGGGTAGATCTGCTGAGAGGTTGCATCAGGACTGCATGGTTTGATAAGGAGAGAAAAGACGTACGTGGACAAGTGAAATAGTTGCGATCTTGACCGGTCAGTCGGTTTCGGGGATGACCAAGGTCCTGCTTGTCCCAGGGGAAATTCATGCGTGTTGCGTGAGGATGTCATGGTCTGCACGAGAAGGGTATCGGTTTGTTGGTCCAAGGTGATGCTGGGTCTTTCTAAAGGCAGTGTTCGCGAAAATCCATATATATGGGCAGCTTTAGGAGGACACGAAACTCATGAACGAGAACAAATTCAAGAGGGACCATACGAAAGAGCCCTAGGCCTTGGATGAATCCGTCACCATTTTGACTTCTTTCTACCTTAATACTTGAACATTCAGCAGGTATGCCTGCCTCCTCCATCAAAGGTTCTTCCCCCCCTCATGGCAGGTACGTCAGACCTTCGTCTTCATATGTCCAACTAGGCCCTTCTTTTCCGTTCTTTCCGATAGCATTTACGCCAACCCGCAGAAAATTTCGCATGTTAATGATTTGCAATATCAGAAATGAAGCAAAGTCAGAGTCGCCAGAGCCAACGTCATCGTGTGTACAGAATGCGAAAGAAGAGTCACGGGGGAATGGCGCGATGTTAGCGTCGTGGGTACAGGAGACGCGAAGAGAGAAATTGACCATCACAGAGGTGCTCCAGCAGAGCGTCAGGGATGGGTGCGTTACGCTCTCACTTCTGAAAGGCGAGTTGCTGACCTCTGACAGTTCGCCTGATCGTAGTCGGTTGTGACGTCAAGACGGGAGGAATAGATCGAGAGACTTCTTATTTTGAGGGTGACCCATTTATGTGTGCCTTTCATTGCGTCGAGCAGGGTCCGATTCCAGGCATGGCGATTGAGTATTGCCAGGCTTTGGGGGCGTTAGGAGCGACCGGAGGGAGTTTGGCTTCTCCATATGGGATCTGTTCTGCGGAAGGCTGATGCTGGCATCACTGAGCAGAGAGAGGTGTCTGGCCGAGCTCTCGGGCTGCGCCAGCGGCATGGAAGCCATCGAGGGTAACCGTGACGGCACCAGCTTGGACAAGCTGAGAATTTTGTTAGCATTTCCTGATAATAATCAAGCAGTTCCAGGTTTACGGCCACTCACTGCTCGTGACAAATCCTCAATGAGGTCGTCCACATCCTCAATACCGACGCATAGACGGATGATATCCTCTGGCATCTGCCTCTCTCTTCTCGTCTTCGCATCGATACTAGCATGGCTCATCTGGCAAGGCATGCTGATGAGACTGTTGACACAGCCGAAGCTGACGCTGATACCCCAAAGCCTGGCAGCTTCGACGATACGTTCAGACATGGCTGCATCGCCTGTCTCAAAAGAAAGAACAGCACCTGCGCCCCGGGCCATAGACCAGTGGAGGTCGTACTGAGGGTGGGATTTCAAGCCAGGATACCGCACACGGAAGCCGTGGTTCTCGAGGAACTCAGCAATTGCCTGAGCGTTGGCCTGCTGCTTTTCCATGCGGATGGCAAGAGTCTTCACACCACGCATAAGCAGGAAAGAGTCGTTAGGGGACAAACCACAGCCAGTTGAGTTGATGGTAAAGAAAAGCTTGTCGCCAATTGCGTTGTCGTTGAAAGCAATGACACCAGCCATAATGTCGTGGTGGCCAGACAGATACTTGGTGCCGGACTCGTACACGATATCAGCGCCAACGTCAAGAGGGTTGAAGAGCATGGGAGACAGCATAGTGTTGTCCACGACAACGAGAGCCCTGTCATTGGCCTCGTGCGCAGCACGGGCAATGCCAGGAATGTCGACAATCTTAATCAGAGGGTTTGTTGGTGTCTCAAGAAGGACCATAGCAGTCTTGTCAGAGATCTTTGCGCGCACGCAGGAGGGATCGGTCGTATCGACGTGGTGAACGATAATGCCCTGGTTGGTCGCCAAGTAAGTGAGGAGACGGTGAGTGCCACCATATAGATCATCACCAGTGATGACCTCGTCTCCGGGGCGCAGCAATCTGCTAATGACGTCCAAGGCACCCATTCCAGAGCTAACGGCAAGCGCACGGTTGGCATTCATGATCTTAGCGAGATGACGCTCGCAGTGTGTCCTCGTCGGATTGCCTGAGCGAGTGTAGTCATATTCTTGCTGGCCGCCACGGCCGGAAGTCTGCTTGAACGTAGCCGACTGGTAGATGGGAATGCTGGAGGCCCCGTATTGGTCTTTGGCATCGGTATAGACGAGCTCTGTAGCCAGGGCATACCGTCTGCGGCCATTGCGAGGACTGGATGGGGCGGGAGAGGGAGGAAGATCATGCCCGTCAAGGTCGATGCGCTTGACGGACTGGTTGGCAGCCTTATCGGATGAAGGACCGTCGGAAGACATGATGAAGTATGTAGTGAGTCGGACCGGGAGCCAGCCCCGAGGTCCTTGATAGGAATGAGATGGGAGTGCAGGCTCTGACGCGGGGAGGCTGACAAGCTGATAGCGTGCTGAAGGAAGTATCGCAGTACGCAGTCGAGGTAATGCGAGTCGACAATGGGATTGGATTTCGGCGAAAGTGAGAGTTTCGATTGGCAGTAGTTGAGTGTCAAGGTCGGTCGCGACGAGGATGTATGTGCAGGTCTGGGATTTTGGTGCAGCTCAGTGGCTCCATCCTCTGGCCTGTCCCTTGCAGCCACCGCTACTTGCGTCTCGTGGCCGATGTACGGAGGCGGGACAGTGAGTCGAGTTCGGCGGTGACAGCGGGGTCACAGCCATTGAGGCGGGGAGGAAGAGGTACACCTCTAGCAGCACTCAGTCATGTCGGGGCCCACTCGTGCAATGACGTGCTCGGATGGGAGTCAGGAGCACCCCGAGAGCCGGCAACAGCTACGGCAACAGGCACGGCTTGCAGCACCAGATCCCAGACATTTTTATGGCAATGACTAGCCAAGTTCTAGCCCATTGCTATAAGACAGTTTCATTAATTATGATACGCCATCGCTAAGATCCATGTCGTGATACCGCTCGGGGCTGGCGAGAGGGCTCACCACATCTTCGCGGTTGCACTCCTCTTTGTCTATCATGAAGTAGGTATCTTGTACGAGTTGGGTGGTGAACCCCGTGTCCTTCCCATAACCTAGATGTACATGTTCATAAACCATCAGTTCCAAACGCGCACCTTGGAAGTCCTAGTCTTGCTCGACTGTCTCATCCACATCCTCAAACCCGTCGCTAGCTTCCTTCGCGCTCCGTGTGCTCTCGCGCCTTACCGCCTTCTTCTCTGGCGGTTGCGTTCCCCGTCTCGCCAGGAAATCCGAGCTGCGGATCCCCCTAAATTGCCCAGGATCCACGCGCGCAATCGCCCTGGGATCTTGGGACCGATGTTCGCGCATGAACTCCCGAACCGGAGCCATGGCCGCATCACGACATGCCTCTTTGATATCACTGCCAGACATGCCGGCCGTGAGGTTCGCGACATACTCGATGTCAAACTCCTCAGGGTCCTTCTTGCAGCCTTCGAGAATGAGCTGAAGGATCCTGCGTCGCTGTGCTCGGCCGGGGAGAGGGACGGGGAACTTCTTGGGCATTCGGCGGAGAATGGCTTCGTCGATGTCGTGAATGCGATTCGTCGCACCCAGAACTACAATCTGGTCGGGCAGTCCAGAGGCGTTGGCTGACGTCAAGCCGTCCCAGAGAGTCATGAACCTGGTGGCTTGTTAGCGTGGACACTCGAACTATTTGGTGTAGTTCGTTTCCAACTTACTCAGCCTTGACCATTCCACTGGCCTCGTGCTCGCCACTTCGACGTGTCCCAAGGACAGCATCGATCTCATCAATGAAGATGATGGAGGGCTGCATCTTTCGTGCCAGCGAAAACACAGCACGCACAATCTTGTTAGAGTCACCATACCACTTCTCCGTCATTGTGGAAATGTGCAGGTTAATGAAAGAGGCACCGCTCTCTCGTGCGACAGCTTTGGCCAACATGGTCTTTCCACAACCGGGAGGTCCGAACAGTAGGACACCAGAAGGCGCAGAAAGGAGTGGTGCACTATGTGAGTATAGATGCGGCATCGTCAGGGGGTAGATAACGGATTCTTTGAGCTCCTCGATGATGGCGTCCAATCCTCCGATATCTGTTGCAGGAGCGTGTGAGCGTCAACCTTCTTGAATCTCGTAGCACAGTCGTTTATGGTATTACACACCGTCAAATCCCACTGGGATATCTTCTGGAGCCACCATTTCCAGAGCAATGAGGTTCTCATACTCGTTGAGCTTCAACTCCTGTATTCTGCGTCGATGCCTCGAATCGTCCGTATCATCGTCATCGGAGCCCTCGACTCCTCTCGCCCGCCTCTTACTGAGTCTCTCGAGGTGCGCCTCAGCCTTTTGTCTCGCCTGGTCGTGCTTCTCCTTATCGGGATCTTGTAGGCTTTGTATCATGGGCCGTGCGAGGTTCTGTAAGAGGTAGTAACCGGCACTGAGCTGTGCACGTTGTCAACTGAGTGTCCTGCGATAAGAGGGGAAAAGAGGAGCCTCACCACGCCGGCGTAAATGACTGCCTCCCAGACATAGTCGCCGACTCTCCGTCTGTCACTCATGATGAGTCCTGAGCAGCACCTGCTGGTCCCGTACAAGTATGCCAGCAGCTCCCCTCAAGAGGAAAGAGGTGGCAGACGTGGTATCACTTGCTCCGCTGAGATGTCTGGTAGGTATTAAGTCGTTCGTTCGAAGCTAAATGTTGTACACGAAAAGAAAATCATGCGAGCAAGAACATCGACGAGACTGTAAGACTGCTGCCCTGGAAAAAGTAATGCGACGTAAAGTGGACAACAAGAGCTACCGAGGAGTGAGGCTGCACGGATAGCGAAGCCGCGGCGCTTGGTGCCCGGACTCTAATTAACCCAAAGGTTCTTGGGCGCATGTGATGAGTCAGGAGCACAGCCTGAGCTGCGCCACCACCGCCACAGGATCCCCACCGTGTCAATGAGGCGTCACTCCAAGGCTTGTTTACTTTCGACCCGAAGTGGAAATGCTTCAACTGTCGCAAAACACCATCAGCAGTACCCCTCCCGAATTGCGCGATCACCACATATGACAGCTCGCTTCTCAACATTAGTTCTGTCTGATACCAAGCGTTATCCAGAGGACTGAGCGTGCGGATCTGATTGACCCAGAGACAAGCCCGACGCGACACCGATTGAGCCTCGATAACGGCATCACAATGGCTCCTCGAACCAAGGTTGCTGGTGGCCTTGTAGGCTTCACGGCCTCAGACTCCGAGCCAGATTTCGACGATGTTGCTCAGATAGAAAACACTGCCTCGGTACAGCCAGTGAGAAGAGGTCGCGGTAGACCACCTACTGCATCAAAAGTCACAAAGCCGGCGCAGAAGCAAGGGCGGAGCAATAGCGTGCGACCAGTGGGTAGGGCACAAGCATCGCCGCGTCGCGCTCTGGCGGATAAGAGCAGCAATACCATCGCAGCGAAGAACATCCGTGTGGAGAAGATTCAACCCGAGGATGACGTCGACATGCTCGAAGGACAGCACTTTTCACCAGCGAAACCCGCCAGAGCTGCAAGAGGGAGACCGAAAGCACCGAAAGAGACGGCAGCTGTGGAGGAGAACGCTGATGGTGATGGTGATGCGATACCTTCTGAGGCGATGGATGCGGAAACAGAGCCTTCTCAGCCTTTCGGGACCGATGAAGGCGCCAACGATGTGACACTGAGGAAGAAGCTGAGAGACCTTACTCAAAAGTATGAAAGTCTAGAAGCTCGGCACCTTGAACTGCGTCAAGTTGGTGTTGTAGAGGCTGAGCGCAATTTCGAACGACTACAGAGGCAGGCAGATGCCAACGCAGCCGGTATGCACACCCAAAGAGCCGTGAACGACGAGGATTCTGGCTAATATTCTCTGCAGCCGCGGATAAGCTAATCAATGAGCTTAAGGCTGAGCTTGCGGCTCAAACCGCTCTCGTTAAGGAGGGCGAGAAAGTCCGCAAGCAGCTGGAACGAAGCAAGACGGAATGCGCCAGTCTGGGGGCAGAAGTGAGCAAGGCAAACGCGTCACTGACGGATGCCAAGTCAGAGATTAAGACTCTATCGAACAAACTAGCGGCTTACCGTTCAGCTGAGGCGAATCTCGCTGTGCCGGGAAGTGCGCTTAAAGCTGGCGCTGCTGGTAACCGCGCTCTTTCGGTCCCATCAGAGAAGGTGCAAGATGCGCAAGCGAAGGAGGATCTCTACAGCGATCTTACCGGGCTTATAATCCAAAAGGTCAACCGGGGGAAGGAAGAGGATGTCTTCGACTGCATTCAAACTGGACGGAACGGTAGTAAGTGACCAATTATATTGACCAAGACCATAGGCTGGCAATGCTGACATGACATGATAGCTTTGCACTTCAAGCTGGCCCTCAACAAAAGGGAGAATTACGACCATGCCCAGTTTTCATATCGCCCGCAGTTGGACGAGAGTCGGGACGGGGAGATCATGGAGATGTTGGAAGAAGTTGCTGACTATCTGGTCGACGAGATCGAATTCCCCCGGACGAATGCAGCCGGATTCTACGCAAGAGTGAGCAAGGCGCTGACGGGGCGATTCGAGTGACCATGTCGAAACGAAAAGACATGAAAAGGAAGTGGCTCAGCGCTCTTGACCAGACAGGCATACATTGATTGTTTCAGGGAGCGGAGGAGAATGGCGTTGATTCAACCTGCATTGTTGCTATTCAGATACCATACTAAGCCCAGGCATTGTGCATGTGTTCAGAACATCTCTTCCAAAGCAACATAGTGCGATTCGTGTCATATCCATATGCCAAAGTGGTATGGGATACTTGCGTGAGCCAGATCCAGCAAGGTGAGGCCAGTAGAGCCAACAAGGCCCTCAGCAGTCAGACAATTTCTCAACTAATGCGCCCTGAGCTACAGCTGGCGCCTCGACAGTGTCCAGATCGGCCTTCCAACATGAGCCAACAAGGTGCGCAGAAGGCTCTGGTAAAGGACAACGTGCCCTTCAAACAACGTAGACGTCGTCGCATGGGCGGGTCGCGATTGGCCAGGTCGTGCCTATATTAAGAGTCGTGCTGTGCTGTGCATGAGAGGAGAGCACAGTGCCGACGACCCTTGAGCACTGCAGTTGAGCTAAGCTAGGTACCGTTACCCTTACTACCTTATTAGCGACAGCACCATCTTTTTTTTTGGTCCCCTGCACTTCGCTGCACTTCAGCGTCGCGTCCAAAATCCGTTCGACGACTCCTTTCCCCTGACTTTCCCGTGTCTGCCAGCCAGCCAGCAAGCAAGCAAATCTCGCAGCCGGTTTGTTCATTCCCATTCTCATGCAGAAGGCCTGATTAAGCCCGTTACTCCTTGGCTGTGGAATGACACCCTTCAGTTTGTTCCTACGTCTGATTTTGGCTCCTGGAATTGGCGCTGTTCACTCCTTTAGATAGATACCTAGCTGTACCTCGACGCGTGGACCTTGAAATCGAATCGCGACTCCGCCAGAGCCCCACGATCTCGAACCTCAGACCTGGCCATTGTCTTCACCTTCCTTCCCTTTCGATACGGTTGCTTCGATACATTCGATTGACCTAACCAGGTCGCTTCCTTCTTCAGCATGGCCAAGTTCACTCGTTTTGGCTTTCTGGCCCTTGCGGTCATCTTCCATGTCGTCTCCTTTGCTTCCATCTTCGACATCTACTTTGTCAGCCCAGTCGTCTCTGGCATGCGACTCTTTGCTGTTCCGCGGACACCTCCAGCGAACAAAGCGCCTGCGGACAGACTTGTTCTCTTTGTTGGTACGTGCATCTCGGTGTAAGCCATCGCTGTCGCATTGGCCAGCTAACGTGCGTCTTCAGGCGATGGACTTCGAGCAGACAAGGCATTCCAGTCTTTCCCCGAACCCTATCCCAAAAACGACGAAGATTTGGTCCCTCGCCCACTGGCACCTTACCTGCGTTCCAAGGTCCTGAACGAAGGCACTTTCGGTGTTTCTCATACTCGCGTCCCGACCGAATCTCGACCCGGCCACGTCGCCCTCATTGCCGGTCTATACGAGGATGTATCTGCTGTCGCAACAGGCTGGAAGTTCAACCCAGTCCATTTTGATAGCGTCTTCAACAGGAGTAGCCACACTTGGGGATGGGGTAGCCCAGATATCCTGCCAATGTTTGAGGCCGGAGCGGTGCCTGGCCGCATGGATGCCTATACGTATGGTGCTGAGC
Organism: Sarocladium strictum; assembly: GCA_030435815.1. NCBI lineage: Eukaryota > Fungi > Ascomycota > Sordariomycetes > Hypocreales > Sarocladiaceae > Sarocladium > Sarocladium strictum. The sequence continues at coordinate 3,745,310 of JAPDFR010000003.1, read as the reverse complement.
TGGAAGATTTCTCATCGGATGCTACGCACCTTGACTACTGGGTCTTTGACCACGTCAAGGACTTCTTCGCTGAAGCTGCAAAGAACGCAACTTTGAACCAGATGCTTAGGGAGGAGAAGGTCGTCTTCTTCCTACACCTCCTTGGGCTCGACACCAACGGCCACGGATATCGCCCGTACTCGAAGGAATATCTTAACAATATCAAGGTTGTCGATCAGGGTGTCAAGGAGACTGTGGAAATCATCGAAAAGTTCTACGCCGACGACCGCACCGCCTATGTCTTCACCGCCGACCACGGAATGAGTGACTACGGCAGCCACGGAGACGGACATCCTGATAACACGAGGACCCCCCTCATCAGCTGGGGTTCTGGAGTCGCAGCTCCACAACTCTATCCTGAGACTATCGCCCCTGGTCACGACGAATATTCTTCCGATTGGGGTTTCGATCATGTACGAAGACATGATGTTGCCCAAGCTGACGTCGCGGCCCTGATGGCGTACTTGATTGGCACGGAATTCCCTGCCAATTCCGTCGGCGAGCTCCCTCTCTCGTACTTGGCGGCCGACAACAAGGAGAAAGCTACTGCCTCCCTCGTCAATGCTCAGGGAATCCTGGAGATGTATCACGTCAAGGAAGAGAAGAAGAAGGCGAGCGAACTCAGGTACAAGCCCTTCGGCCCCCTGAGTGGCGACGAGGCTACCCCTGAAAAACGTGTTGCCGCCATCGCCGAGCTCATCAAGAACGAGAAGTACGAAGAGGCAGCCGAGGAGTGTGACGCTCTCATTGGCCTGGCCATTGACGGTCTAAGATACCTCCAGACCTACGATTGGCTATTCCTTCGCGTCCTCATCACGATTGGGTACCTCGGGTGGATGGCATATGCCCTCACCACCGTGCTCAACATCTTCGTTGTGAAGGAGAACGTGGCACCGAAGCGTTCCGTTTTGGGTGTAATGAGCTTCTCGTCTGTACTCATTGGCCTCTATGCCTCATTTGTCGTGTCAAAGTCACCGGTGGCCTATTATGCTTACGCCTTCTTCCCAGTGTTCTTCTGGGAGGAGGTCTATGCTCGTCGCAGCAGCCTTGCCGAGGGTCGCAGAATTTTGTTTTCTGACGTGAGCTCGGCCAGCGCTGTCCTGGGTTTCGCGCTCAACACGGTTGTTTATATTGGAGTCATTGTACTGATGGTGAGTTATTCCATAGCTTTATTGGACCTACATCTGCTGACCATCACCAGGCTCTGAGCTACACTCACCGTGAAATCCTGACGGGCCTTTTCATTGTCGGTGCGGTCTGGCCAGCCGTCTATGGCTTCTCATTCCTTCAAAACCACATCGCCCTGAGTCTGACCTGGGCTGTGTCTTGTATCGTTATGAGCAGCTTCACCCTGCTCAATGCAATGAAGGTTGAAAACGTGAACTTGATGTGGGTTACCGCAACGCATCGTACCATGGTCAGGGCTAACTTCAATAGCATGATTGCTGGCTTCTCCATGGCAGCACTGGGTATTCTCTACCTGCTGTTTGAGGACTTCGTTCTCTCTGATTTCTCAATCGTCCGCTCTGAGTCGAGACAACCCAAGCGACTTGGCCCCGAGAGGCTTCTGGTTGGCACACAGGTCAGCGAGGTCACAAGCCCTGATATTATGCTGAACTAACCTCTGCATCAGATTGGACTCATCATCCTCGCTACGCTTGTAACCCGATCCAGTGCCTTCGCCTTGCAAGACCGAACCGGATTGCCACTGGGCAACCAGGTGGTTGGCTGGGCCGTCATGAGTAAGTTGACTACACCATAAGTTCCTGAAACACCGTGGCCTAACAGCAGGCAGTCAGCTCGATGCTCATGCCACTCGCATACCGGTTGTACCCGAATAATAACTACACCCACCAACGCATGGTGCTGTTCCTGACGTGCGCGCCCGCCTTCATTATTCTTACTGTATCATACGAGGGCATCTTCTACATCGCCTTCTGCAGCCTGTTGCTGGCATGGGTGCGCCTGGAGTACAGCATCCAGAAGCACAACACCCGTCACGCTCAGGCAAGCAAGCCCGCAGCAACCAAGTCACCAGCTGCTAGCGGATCTAGTTTCAGAGCCCTGCGACTCTCCGACGCCCGTGTCGCCCTCTTCTTCTTCGTTCTACTCCAATCGGCTTTCTTCAGCACCGGCAATGTCGCCTCCGTATCGTCTTTCAGTCTTGAAAGCGTCAACCGCCTCTTCCCGGTCTTCGACCCCTTCTCCCAAGGCGCCCTGCTCATGTTCAAACTCATGATTCCCTTCGCCCTCATCTCCGCTAACCTAGGCATCTTGAACAAGAGGCTTGGTGTAGCACCGTCCGCACTCTTCATGGTGGTCCTTACAGTCAGTGATGTGCTGACGTTGTATTTCTTCTGGGTGGTCAGGGACGAAGGATCATGGCTGGAAATCGGTTCAACCATCAGTCACTTTGCCATTGCAAGCCTGCTGGGCGTCTTTGTAGTGTTGCTGGAGGGCGTTAGTGCAATGTTTGTGGAGGGTGTTGAAGTGGATGACGAGGATGACGAGAAGAAATCGGAAGCATATGTAATTGCCAAGGTCAACGGTGAGAAGAGGAACGGACATGCAGCAGCAGCAGCAGCAGCATCCAAGTCATGAAACTACGAAAGGGGGGAGGGGGGAGAAAAACACCATCCCACATCATCTCAGGGACGGGATGCATAGGATGACACTAGCCCAGCATTGCATAACATCGGCTCACGGAAAGGGCAAAATGACGATCGCCCGGATAATACACACAAGGTCAATAGAAACACGGTCGCGAAACACCAAGCGCTTCCATCCTGGCGAAATCTCTCATATGTGACGTGTGAGTGCCACGCAGATCTTTCTTGGGGATATAGGGCCAGAGCTGTGGCTGGACATTGGACAAGGAGGTTTTCGCAAGCTTCCGCCTCTTTGAGGGCACGGAGCGAAGAGCCACCAAACATGCCTCGGCACTTCCTCAATCAGAAGCAAAGCAACGCATCGCGTTGATGCGCGCAACTTGTCAGGACTAAGCTTTCCCTTAGTCTACTGTAGCTCGGGACGCCATGGTTGGTAGCGTGCCGGGATGGCCCCAGGCACATCTCCCAAAAGTCCGCTCGAATGCTTTGACTAGAAGGGCTTAGAACTGCCAGTCGTACGTCAGTGAGCCTAAATCCTCCTCTTTTTTTTTATTCCTTCTCTTTCTTCTTCGGGCCGTGGAAACCACTTTTTTCCTTAACTCCTAGTTCAGTTTGAAACGGCGTTCGAAGAGCCTCCAATCCCGCGCGCCACTTGACTTGCAGAGTGGAAATATTCCGCGCGCTTTCTCGGAACTCCATCTTGGATGGGATTAGACGCTGGAGAAGACTAGTTCAGGAGCGACCTCCGCGCCTTCTGCTGATGGAGAGCGGCAGGGGACAAGGTAGGCTCTGTCTCCTGCACAAAGTTCATTGCGACGGAGATGTCACCGGAAGAATTTTGCCCATTTTAACGCATCCGTTCATCCGTGATGGAAGAGAAACTCCCAGTTTCTGTGAATGAGATCGTATTTGTGCTTAGTTTGGGTGAGAGACCCGCTTCAAGCAGTAGTCTCGCTGAGTTAAGGTCCTGGTCGAAACACAATGGATCGGGGCAAATCTCCTATGGCGGTTTGATGTACATGCGTGCCGCAGGGCTGGGCGTCACATGTGCGTTATAGAATCGCACTGCGCCATAATCAAAGCTGCTCACCTACCTAGTGGTTGGTGTATTGACTGACGGTGGTCTTGGAAATGAGGGGCTTGCTCGTCAGATGCTTGGCCTGGGGTTTGGCCATCCTGTTGCAGGAACCATTCAGGGCTGAATGCACCTTTATGGGACGAGGATGCGACTCGAGTGGGACGAGGCAAAGCTGGGGTTTGAGTGTGGCTTGCCTTGGATGTGTAGCAGAGTGAACGCTCACACTTCGCAAGGAGGTCTCTTGCTTCTCCTTGCCAGGTAAGGCGTGGCAAGCCGTCGTGCATCTGTCTGGGCGACTTGCTCCATGTAACTAGTTTAGTCAAGACTCCTCGTGGGCATGAAGGGAAAGCAGGGCAATGCTGCACATACGCAAAGGACCCCACACATCCTTTCATGTATGTATCATACGCCGCATGATCCTGACGGTCTCGCCTCGCATCAGTGTGATGATGTGTGGAAATGTGGAGGACAAGAACATCCTGAAGTTTGATGAGTGCACCTTGATGCGGCGATGCACATGTGCATGGGGGGTCTGCACACATGCGTGTGGTCCCGGATGGCCCCAGGTTCTCCGCAGAAACATCGTCCCGTGAAGACGTTGAGTGGAGGGCCGCGAGTACTATTCGGTCGATTAGCAAGCTGCATTAGTGTCTCCATGGAGCTTCTAGCGTCCGTGTGAGGGCACCAATAACTTGTGTGTGATGTGCTCACGTAGAATTTACGCCACATTTATGGAGGCGGAGAAGCTGGAGGATCTTGTGGTGGTAAAATCGTGATCGAGCGTGCTTTGTGGTGTGGGAATCCTTACCGGCGGTAGTGGTGCGTGTACCTATGATTTGGGTGCGGAAGGTATTAGACTACCTATCTACCTCCAAGTACCTAGATGAGAACGGTGCAGTGCTCGTCCAATGCGCGCAGATCAAAAAGGATTCTGGTCTGAACTTATGCTTACTTTGTATCTTTGCACCGTTTTTCGCATGCTTCGATCCTGGCACAGCGACGGAAGACGAGCGTGAGAAGGTCTGTGACAAGGCAGAACAGTGAGTAAAAGGAAACGAAGCTACCTTGAGCAGAACAGGACGTGCAGTTCCCTCCAGCTGCCATCACTGGAAACACCTGCCACAGTGTGCTCCCCTGACTGCACATTTCCTTTCCCTTCTCCCCCATTGCCTCGAGACTCTCGGTATCTTTCCGGCCTCACTCTCACTTTGAAAACGCACGAGTTCGATATCAAGCGCCGTCTGCAATTACTCCATTGCCACCTTACTGACCCGTGCTGCGCTCCAGGCCTTTGCGGACTCTCCTGGTCCAGACTCAAACACGCCCGCCCAGACCACACGGCGCAGTGTCTCGGCCGACCCACTGAGCACTGGATGCGGTCAGCGTATGTACCGCACTGTGCTTCAGCCACTTGACACTGAAGGCCCTGCCTGCGTTAAGTATTCATCAGCCAGCGTCATCCACTGCCGGCAGACAGTCACATTCGGAAGCTTTGACATATCTGCTTGTGCCTCTCCGTCATCATCAACTCCGCGTCCCTAATCTTGCGATCGACTCTCTGGCCGGGCTGACTGAACCTTTCTACACGAAATTCCGACCTTGTCGCTGCGCGTGACTGATCATTGACCGAAGGAAGCCGAAAGCGTCCTGGACTCGATCCTACGACTGGCGGCCCTTTCGCGGGGCTGCGCAAGCGACAAGCCTGCACGCTGTCAATCCATTCGCAAGCAGGACAGTTGACTGGACCTGTTTTCTGGTCATCGCCTTGCACCTGGTGATAACACGCCTGGTGTCGCCCGCTTCAAACCCTTCGCTCGCCACGTAACGCCTCACCGAGTCAACGATCCTTACCCTTTCTTTCCTCCGACCTCTCTTCAATCCCGATTCCGTTCGACTCCCGCGCGTTGCTACAGAGTGACCGACGATGGAAATCGACACCATGTCGGGCGAGGCCAAGCAGCCGTCACTGTCCCAGTCGCCCTCGCGAACGACACCACCTGCTCCGAACAGCGCGACATCGACAACCACTGGTCAGCCGAGTTTCAGACGGTAAGTTGTTGGTGACGGCAGAGCAGGCGGTGGATTGGGGCATCGGCACCTCCTCACAGCACACGAATGCTGCTTGTGGGAGCAGGACAGAATCCCCTCATCAAAGTCGGCATTGACTCGCAGAAGAAAGAACCGGCTGACCTGCATTTATAGACAGCGAGCATCTCGAGCATGTGAGGTAAGTGTTTCTTTGTGTCTGCGGGTGCAAACCGAGTGCCTCCACCTTAGCAACTCTGCGACTGGTTGAGTGCCCCGCGAGCCGAGGCACGTCGATTGTGTGGTGGAGGCTGGATCGCACACTGCCACTTTATCGCAACACACTTGTGAGATCTATGAAGCTGATTTGCTGTACCACCATGCCAGACCTGTCATGCACGAAAGGTAAAGTAGATATGCTGGGTCAACAGTCCGGTTCATACCATCGATTCGTTCCAACGCCGACTAACACCTCTCATAGGTTCGATGTGACGCTGCAAGTCTTGGTGTACCATGCACCAATTGTGTCGCTTTCCAGATTGAGTGCCGCATTCCTAGCCCAAAGCGCAAGAAGGCGCAGAATACTTCAGGTGGCGCACAGAACAGTAAAGATTCAGACAGGTGAGGCCCAGGTTAAAGGCTGCAATCGAACCATGGGATCGTACTAACCGCAACTGCCTGCTTCAGTGATCGAGGTGATGCATCTGATGAGAAGCAATCAACCCCGGCACCGAAGCCGGGGCAACCATATGCTTCACGTCCAACCACGGCCTCACATACAGTGGAGGGGACGCCGCAAGCCTCCATGACCGAAGCCCAGGCAAGACAAGAGGAAGTTGACAGCGGTACTTATGTAAATCTGGTCATGAAGCCCAAGTTTACACGAGCTCCAATCACGGAAGCCGGCAGAGTCGCGTATCTCGGAGAGTCATCCAACCTTACACTACTCGTCCATGACCGTCAGGGCTCGTCAGATGTGGTTCACTATCCTCTGCCTGAGAATGTCAGAGGATCAAGAGCAAGGCTGACCGAACTTGACAATGTCGAGATCGACATACTGCATCAACGGGGAGCATTCCTGCTGCCGCCTCGATCGTTATGCGACGAGCTTATCAACGCCTACTTCAGCTGGGTGCACCCTATTGCGCCCGTCATCAACCGTACACGCTTTATGCGACAGTATCGGGACCCGAAAAACCCCCCATCGTTGCTCCTCCTCCAAGCAGTCTTATTGGCAGGTTCACGTGTATGCAACAACCCACAGCTCATGGATGCCAATGGTTCATCCACCCCAGCAGCACTCACATTCTACAAGCGCGCGAAGGCACTGTATGATGCGAATTATGAAGATGACCGTGTCACAATCGTTCAGTCTCTGGTTTTGATGGGTTGGTACTGGGAGGGCCCAGAGGATGTCACAAAGAATGTGTTCTACTGGAGTCGGGTCGCAACAATTGTGGCTCAGGGATCGGGCATGCACCGATCTGTGGAACAGTCGCAGCTTCCCAAATCTGACAAGAGGCTTTGGAAACGCATTTGGTGGACTCTCTTCACCAGAGATCGCTCGGTGGCTGTTGCTCTGGGTCGTCCTGTTCACGTGAACCTGGATGACTCTGATGTTGAGATGTTGACGGAGGACGATTTCATCGAGGATGAGGACGACCGACCAAGCGAGTATCCCCCGGACCCTGTACATGTGCAATTCTTCCTGCAGTATGTCAAGCTATGCGAGATCATGGGTCTGGTGCTCTCCCAGCAATACTCAGTGGCTTCCAAGGGCCGTCAGCGCAACGCCATCGACCTGACACACAGCGACATGGCTCTGGCTGACTGGCTGCAGAACTGCCCCAAGATTGTATACTGGGAAGTTCCGCGCCATCACTTCTGGTCTGCGCTGCTCCATTCCAACTACTACACAACTCTGTGCTTGCTTCATCGAGCTCATATGCCGCCGGGCGGCACTTCGAGGCTTCCAGAGGAATCGCCTTATCCTTCACGCAACATCGCCTTCCAGGCGGCAGCCATGATCACATCCATCATGGAGAATCTAGCGGCGCATAACGAGCTACATTACTGTCCAGCATTCATTGTGTACAGCTTGTTTTCGGCGCTGATCATGCATGTTTACCAGATGCGGTCACCAGTTCCTTCTGTGCAGCAGGTCACACAAGATAGGTTCCGTAGCTGTATGGCTGCTCTCAAAGAGGTTTCGAAGGTCTGGCTCGTCGGGAAGATGGTCTACACCTTGTTCGAATCGATCATGGGGAACAAAGGCCTCGAAGAACGGTTGCTTAAGGCTGGCAGCAAACGCCATCGCAGAGCATTCCACAACCTCGATGCCGCCAGCCAAAATCAATCTCAGGACTTTTCCAAGAGGAAGTACGATGACATGGCCATTGACTTCACGGCGAACACCCCTACACCTCATGAGTCTTATGAGCGATCACGACCTCAAACTCCGAGCGCAACTACGCGCGATCATGCAAGTCCAATGCAGCCTCCTCCGATTCAGTCACCGAATACACGAGCAAACGTTACTGGAGATACGTTCATGGGAGGCACCAGTTCGAGACCGCAGACCCGACCAGCGACTCCCTTCAACCCCTCTTTCTCCGTTCCGCCAACTCCCCCTGATCTATATCTCGTGACGAGAAATTCCCCGAACATTTCGCAATCAACGTGGGAGAACTTCCAGCCAGACCAATTATTCCCAGACAGCTCAAGCATGCCGGCCTTCCCTATGATGTCGCCCTCGCAGGCCAACCAGACGCTTGAACAGAATCTGATGACGCATATGCCGCCAGCCACAATGCCTCACAACGGCGTGCCGGCCTCGTCAACTTTCGATTTCCAGTCCAACCAGGGCAGCGGTTTCCTGCAACATAACGCAGCTCAATCGTTCCAAGGTCATCCACAGATGTGGCAAGCAAATTTCGACGGCCTGCCAGATGGTCAGAGCCCTGAGAGCTGGAGCACCGGCTCTGCACCTGGCGGACCTGCCCCCACGACTTTGAACGTTGAAGACTGGTGAGCAAAGCGAATGACTACATCGAGTTGCCTTGTTACTGACATTCCCGACAGGTTTCAGTTCTTCGGTATTAATGGTGATACAAGCAACATCAATCTCGACATGCCCATGGGTTAACATGTGATCTCAACAAGGGACGGATGAAGGAAACGACATTAAGGTTGAATTGCAATGGGCTACTGCTTTCCCCTCAGGATTGGAAAGCCACAGCGTGGCGTCTGGTGATATTTGAAAGTTAGAGCCACGAAACTTGCATGTAGGATCTATTGAACTACGAGCTGCCAAGTCTTTTCCATGGTGAAGTTGGTCGATGCGGATGGTTGAAACTATGAGATGATGATATGTACTTTGCTTAAGGAAATGAAGACAAGGCAGGTCACCATTTGATGACAGGACTCACACGACATCTACGTGGTGCAAGTTCGAGAAAATCGCTTCTTCTAGTTCGGCGGCCATATGATTTAGCAATTAATTGTATAGGGTGCAGGTGGGCGTCGGCCAGCGGGAGAACCAGACCTGTTGATGGGGGGGCGAGGCTGTCCAGTGGATCCCGCCCGTGTTACCTCGTAGCTCCACGCGGCTTCATCCCTATTGCAACATCATCATCACTGGCGGAAGGGTCCCCCTCTGCATTCTTCACATATCAATCAAGACGCCAGGAACTGACAGTATTCTAGACTCTGATCACTGTACGGGTCAAATTGAGGCTTTCCATCCCATCCCCTTGCGAGGCGCTCGGCCCCTGAGGCCCGTAAGAGCCACCGTCTCCAGCCTTGGTACACCCCTCAGTCGCATCTCAACCTCAACATTTCCAAACGCGATCGAATCTTGCCCCCCCTACAATACTCGATCGATATATACATGAGCGCAGACAAATAATTTCGACAGCGGTAGAGACAAGACTTATCGCTTCGCCCTGATGCGAAGTCAGAACATCATCTGCGAGCCGTTCTTGACGCTGAGAGCGCGGTCATCATGACGGACTCGCACTTCACCAGCACCCTTCGCGATTCTAGCAGCGTCCGATCTCGAAACACACGTCTTCTAGATGAGGAAACAAGCAAAAAACAAGGCTCGGGGCTGCTCAGTGCCTTCAGTCCTGTAACGAGCCGTGCAGGAAGCCCTTCGTCGTCGAGTCGAGCCAATCGCAGCCTCAACCAAGATGATGGAGGAAATGGGAATATTGGCCAGTTCCTGAATGAGTCGCTATATTCAAGCTGGTCATCTGTCTCAGGCTTCGCAACATCCTTGCTGGGCAGCGGCGAACTCCCTGGAAAGTCTGGTGCCAGGTCTTCGTCGCATGCGAGAGCTGGAGCCAGAGGTCGGCAGAACCTCCCCAAGCCAGGATCTTTACGGACAGCGAGGTCGTGGGGTCCCGCACCTCCTACCGAGCAGCCAGGACTAGGCGTTATATCAGGCGGCACATTGGCGGATCGCGAAGCTGCTCTGAAGGCAGCCAAGACAGCGAGTGTCCTGGAAAGCCACGACGGCGTTAATGGAGGCCTAGACGTGACTGGAAGGCACAAGCGAAGGAATTCAGACGACGTAAAACCGCCAGCATCCGAGGGGGAAGAGGTACTTGTGTATATCCATTGGGTACAGAGCAGTGACACCTACCAAGGGCTCATCCTCCGATATAAATGTCGAGAGGACGCCTTTCGAAGAGCAAATGGTCTATGGTCCCGCGATACCATCCAGACACGCAAATGGCTGACAATCCCTGTCGACGCTTGCGAGCTTCGAGGCCGGCCTTGCGAACCACCTACATGGCACAATGAGCGCAGGGTCGACCTCCTTGCGCCAACGCCAAAGGCCGAAGATCAAGGGTCTGGGAAACAGCCAGCCCATGATGACTTCTTCAGCCGGCCCCTGAACGGCGGTTCAGAAGATACCAATAAGCCAGAGGACGAATACCCATGGACCCATGTTCGTTGGGTGAAGGTTGACTCGATGCAACAGCCGGTCGAGATTGCGAGAGTATCGAGACAAGCTATCGGATACTTCCCACCACGCAGGAGGAAAAGCATTCGCACATATTCGACACTTTCAACGCCACGTCAGAGTCTCGATTTGTCGAGTAACCCGCCAGGGTCGGTGGAAGGCCCTTCCTCTCGCCGTGAGAGCTCCCTTGGAAGCCGCCCGCAGCTGTCAACTACGCCAGTATCGACAAGAAGTCGCATGAACAGCGTGGGTGCCGATACGAGGCCCATGTGGATGCGACGACCTGGCGGTGTAGGGTCGTTGGGCAAGACTGTCCGTGCTCCTGGACCGGAGAAGGACTACTTCAACACTTTCACCAAGAAGCACATCCCGGGCCTGAACATCGACGGACCTTCAATGTCAATCATGGGTTCCGAGACTGCCCATTTCGGCTTCGGCCACGACTCCGCCACCTTGGTAGAATCACCATTCGAGGAAGGCCGCGATGCCGCATCATCATCTCGTCAAGGTACCGGGCTTGACAAGGCCGCGGCCGCGGTCGAGATGTGGCTACGAGGAGCACTCTCCAAGCGTCCAAGCACTCCTATGATGGCTGGGCTCGCGAGGTATGGCGGCAGGAACGCAGGTACCGAAGACAGCGACTTGATCGAATTGACAGACACGGCCAGTGACGATGGGAGGCTACTGGGCGACTCGGCCATGGGGCTATTGGACCAACCGATTGGCACGACTGGGAGGAGTGGCGGGGAAGGATCAGTTATCAGGGGAAGGGGACCGACATCTGGGAACATCAAAGGGTCGAAAGATGACTGATCAGCAATTGCCTGCACCCAAACGATCACCACCAATGGTCACCGACATGACCTTGTTGGATGAATGATATCTTTACTAGCGAGCGCGTCGTTGGATAAGCAGGAGATGGCAAGAAAACATACAAATTTCTTTTGGCGGGGCCACACGATCGTCTCCTTTCCTCATCGAACATCTATAGACCTATTTTCTCCGATAAGCATTTTGTTGTTTCCTTTTCATTGTTACATTGGGACTGGCGTTGTAAGGGACAGGGGCGACTCGAGGGTGACGAGAGTTCCAAATTATTACTCATTGAAGATCAGGATAGGCCTACAGGGTCTCTGATACCCAAGAATGCAACACCTTCAACGGCTCATCTTCACTTGAAGTTGTGACATGATGTGCTGTACGAGCAGAGCAGTGAGATGTGTATGGATAAAGTGTGTACCGGCGTCTTCGATTCCCAAGAGTATGATACGTGATCCTGCGATCAATTGCCATGGTCAGGCTGTACTTTCCGCAGCGTGACACAGGCTTCATGTCACACTCACAAAATAGGCCTGCAATATAGGAGAAATGACGCGAAAGATTCAGGGCAAGCATCACGAGTAACTCGTTAGTCGTAGGTTTCATGCTGGGAAGAAGAGTCAAGCCTCATGTGGGCCAAGTTCGTCGCTGTCATTCAAAGTTCAAGCCGCATCAGCTCGTTTTCCAGGAGTTGCCGCCTTGCTTGCTCCATCGCGGCTGTCCGAAGCGTTTCGATCACCAGTACTGGTGACAGTAGGAGGGATTTGGCTGATGATGGAGATCATAACGGTGACGGGATGGATTCAAAAAAAGAAAGAATTGGACAGAACGTTGCTAGCGGAAGCTGATGATAGAGGAGACGAGAGCACAGCTTGTCAATAAAGGCAATGCTTTATAACCGATCTTGATCTCCTGCGGCTACAACCTACGCCTGCTCAGCCGCCTCCATTCAACTTCTAGGGAGTATTTGCATCTCCAACAATCAGGCCGGCACACTTGGCAGTAATGCTTCTATATATCGACTTGTCTAGGTACAATTTTCATACCAGGCGGTCACAGGTCACGGGAGGCTTAGATGGACATTTCCTTAGTTCCGTGTGATTGACCCTGGTTCTTGGGGTAATTCTGGTACTATTGCACGGATCCTTATATTATCCACAGTTGCCATGCCACCGACTTACTTGCATTTCTTGCTGCCTGAGAACAAAGCATCGACATTGTGGTATCGCTCTATACTCTTTTGAGCGACAAAGATTGCCTGCTTCGTCGTCCAGGCCGGCATCACACCTCGCCAGCACAAAGATGTAAGGTGATGAAGACAAAACCCCCACCATCTCTAACTTGGGAGCTACGCCACGCGAGTGCATGTGTGACTTTGTGAATTTGGGGTAGAATGTGACGGCCGACGCTGCGTACTTTCTTGGCCCAACCACATGTTCTGCCCTTCTGCACCTGGTGCCGAGGTTAATCGTGCTTCTGCATATTGAAGGGCAAAGCCTGTGTCTTTAAGTCATTCTCTGATCCGGTTTGTCACTCTGGTGCCATGTTTACACAATAGTAGGAGAAGCGGCCGCCTTTGCGCCCAATCCATACCCGCGAAGATCAGCTCTTCACCTCCAAGTACATGCTATGCATCATTCTCTCATATAATTACGAGTACAAATGAAGGAACTTCGTCGGATACCAGTAATCTTGAGGTGTAAATGACCTCATAAAGAATAAGAACGGTGTCGATAGAGAAGACCTTGCGAGAATAGTAGGTAGTGTAGAAGTCAGAGTGCCCTTGGTCGCTTGATCACACATGCATAGGATCGTGAGATAGATAAATAAAGTGCCTTATTTTTATTATTTTACATAGGAAATAGCTATTTAATTAAATACAAAGAAAATACCCCTATTTAAGCATAGTTTATGTATATAAAATGCTTGGAGATTAGAGTACTTACTTTAAGCTACCTTATACTTTTATATACCCCCTATTACTAGTATATATTACTAGTAATACTATTTATAATACTTATTTTAGTATAAGCTTTTTAAATTATAATATTATAGTATTATTTCTATTAATAAGATAGTCTTTATTATATATAGCTATAAATAATAAAATTATTTCTCTTATTAATAATATACTTTATATACTATATATCCCCAGACTTTTTTATACTCTCTTTTCCTTCTTTTCCTTTAAATCTTTACATTATAATAAGTTATTCGTATAGGCTATTATTGCCTTTTTTTATAAAGGACAATTATCCTTTAAATTATTCCTTAAAGGCTAATTCCTTTAACTATAATACCCTAAACTAGCTAGCCTAAGCTATAAGAGAAACCCCTATGCCTGCCCTATTGAATGAGGCTATTACTAATATTGCTAGTTAATGCTCCCTGCTATTTATACCTTAGCGCTTTAAGTATTACTACGTGCCCCCCCCGCTCCTACCCTCCCCCCCTACTCCCCTAGTAAAGCAATTAAAGATTATCTTTAACTAGTATTTAGTTTATAAAATAGTTAAGGTAAAAGAAGAGGAGGAAAAAAAAGAAAAGGAGAAAAAAGCCCCTTTCTTAAAAATAGCCTAAGTAAGCATTTATTCCTTCCTTTATATACTTCTTTTACTAATATATTATAATAATTATTATAAACTCCTACTATTAGTATAAGAATGCCTTTAAATCTCCCTTATTAATAATATATATAAGTAGTAGTTATTAAAAAGGGTAATCTTACTTAATATATATATAGTATTAAATATTATAATAAGGAGGTTAAGTATTATACCTATTACTTTAATAATAATTATAATTATTAATTATAATAAGTATTTCTCTTTTCTCCTTATTATTTAATTTACTAATTTATTTATTTAATTTACTATTAGTTATATTATTTATTTAGTAGTAAATAGTAGTATTAGTAAAAGGGGTAAAGCCCTCTTTTATAAGGGATTATTATACTACTTATTACTTAATTAATAAGATATTTATTAAGGAGGAGAAAGAGAATAAAAATTAATTTAAGTATAAAATAAGTATTTAATTTTTATATAAGAGTATATAATTAGCTAAGCAATTTATTTAAATTATTTTTATAAAGAAGTAACTTAATAAATTATTATAATAATTTATATATATACTTAAGCACTATTTAGTAATATTTAATTTAAGTAATATCTTTTCTTATAATATACTTATATTAGTAAATAAAAGTCTATTTACTATACTTACTTTACTGCCCTTATAACTTATAATAAAGTATATATATATTTTTATAAATATATTATAACTAAAGTATAACTCTTATTTATATAATACTCTATAGCATATTTATTACTTACTTTAAGTATACTTTTATTATAATATATTAATTAAATTTAATAGTTTAATAAAATATTTAAACTTTTACCTTAATAAAGGCTTTATAAGTTTATTTATAATTATATTTTATATCTTAATATAAAAGACCTTAATTCTCTTAAATTATACTTCTTATTAAAGTAATATTTATAAATATTTATATAATAAAGTTTAATAATAAGGTTATAAAACTTAGCTATTAATAGCTTAATTATTTACTAATTATTATAAAATACCTTTAACTAAAATTACTTTTATTTAGTAATATACTTTAATAATTAATTAATTCTTATTACTTTTCTTATTATATATTTTAAAGTAAGTAACTTTACTTTAGTTATTAATATAATAATTATTACTTATTAAGTTATATTTTATATTATAAGTTTATTATATATAAATATTAAAAAGCCTTATAATAACTTTCTTATATTAAAAATATTTATATAAGAAGTATTAAAATAAACTATTTAATATCCTTCCTTTATTATATATAATTCCTAAGTATTTTATTAAGTATAGGTATTTAATAGCTTATATTACTACTTATTTATATATCTTACTTAGATTTATTAAAAACCTTAAAAGTAAAAATATAATATATATAATATTTAATTATAATATAATTATAATATAAAGTAAAAATTTAACCTTCTCTTAATACTCTTTTACCTTATATAATATTACTACTTCTTTTATACTCCTCTTAAATATAATACTAAGTACTAATATACTTAAGTAACTTATAAAGTCTTATAGCTTAAATTTCCTAGTAATCTTCTTAATATAAGTATTATAAGATAAATAAATGCATTTTTATTCTTTATTATATATAATTTTTATTTTAAAACCACTTTAGCTTTATTATCTTATAAAATTTATACTTTTAAGTAATTTTAGTAATAAGTTTATTAATTAGCTTCTTATATTCCTTAAAGTATATTTAAAAATATTATTAATAAAAAAATAAAATAAACCTCTTATTCTTTATATAATATAAATATAGCTCTTTTAATAAGATATAAAAACTAAACTTTATAAAGGTTTTTAATAAGTCCTTAAACTATAATAAAGGTAAAACCTTAATTTATATAATACTCTTAAAAGTTAAGTATAATATTCTTTTATTTTATAATTATATAATAGCTTAATATAAATTAGTTTTATATTTAAAGTAAACTTTATATTAAGAAAAGCTTTTATTATATTAAATTATTATATTTTATAATTATATTTTATAATAATTCTTATTATAATTTAAAATATTTATAATACTAATATAATTATAAATATTTCTTTATTTATTTTTATTAACTAAAAATTACCTTTTATAATTAATCTTAACTTAAAGCTTTTTAAGTATTTATTTAAATTAATCTTATACTTATTTACTTATTTAATTAATAATAATAAAAACTTAGCTTTAAAAATAAAAACTAACTTAAATACTTTAATATCTCTTAGCTTAATTATCTCTTTATTCCTTAATTAATTAAACCCCTTTTTTCTTAAATAAGCCTAAAGTTCTCTTTTAGTTTTAAAAGTAAGTAATAATTAGCTAATATACTCTTATTTTAAATTTAAAGTATTAATATTATAAGTTATATACTTCTACTTTTTTCTCTTTTATTTTCTTATATAATAGCTATAGCTATTATATTATAAAAAGTTTATACTTTTATAAGCTATTTACTATAATTTTTAATTAATTAAATTAATATAACTTATAATAAGCTATATTATATAAAGGCAAGATATTATATTTATTATTATTGCTATTAAGTTATAATATAATTATATATATTAAATTATTTTTATATTATTTTAATAGTCTTTTTTTATAAAATAGCCTTTAAATAACTAATCTTATTACTTTAGTTCTTATTCTTTTAAATATTAATCCTTTTAGTCTTCCTTTTTTCTAAGGTTAACCTTTTATTTATATAGCTTCTCTTAAATATAAGATTTTAGTCCTTAATTCCTTATAAAGTAAGATATTTATTCTTTTCTCTTTTTATATTTTAAAAATAAATTTAATAATCTCTTTTTTTTATTCTTTCTTAACTTAATATTACTTTTATTCCTTTATTAAGTCCTAAGATATAATATTAGCTAGTATTTAAATATATACCCTTAAGCTTAACTTATTATTTTATTATTAATTCTTACTTAGTTTATACTTTAATTAATATTATTTTAATACCTTATTTATATTTAATATAAGCTTACTTATAATATTTAAAGTTTAGTATTCTTAGAGTATTATTTTAATTTATTTTAAGAGTACTAATTTAATATAACTTATACTTTTAAAAGTATACCTTTAATATACTTTATACTCTCTTTACCCTTAAGTTTAAATATATAATACCTTTTAATAAGTTTATTAATTTAAAACTTTACTCTAATATATTTTATTTAGTAATTTTAATTATAATATCTTAAAGCTTTTAAATTTATAGCTATTTTAGTTTATACTTTAATTTAAAATAAAAAGTTCTTTATTAAACTTTATATTCCTTATTATAATAACCTTTTAAAGGTAAAAATCTATATCTAATATAAATTAATTATAATATATCTAATTAAATATTTAATATAGCCTTTAAGGCTAACTTTATATCCTCTTTTATTTATATTCTCTTTTATTTATATTAGCTTCCTTTTATATTATAAAGGGTATGCTTTATACTTATATATAAAGATATAATTTTAATTTAAATATAAATCCTTTATATAATTAATTATAAGTATATATATATAATTCTTATTTATATATATAAGACTTTTATTAATAACTTTTAACTAAGAGTTTTTAAAAGGCTAATATTAATTAAATAAACTACTACCCTTAAGCTTTTATTTTATAAATCTTTTAAGAAATTAACTTCTTAAATTATTATAATTAACTTTATTATAACTTTTTATTAAATTACTTACTTTTTTATTTAATTTTTAATATATAATAAACTAAGCTTAATAATAATCCTTTATTCTTAATCTAAAACTAATATTTAATATTTCTTTTACTATAATAACTACTATTTTATAATTATAATAAAAGATATATATTAAGAGTTTAAATTATCTTTTAACCTATTACTTAAATTAGTAAATTATATTAAAAATAATAGTATGCTTCTTATTTAAAAGTAATATTACTATACTCTATCTTATATATTTATCTTTAAATATAATTAGCTAATTTATTCTATTATATAATAATAGGTAGTTTTATAAATCCTAATATACTTTTTAAAAGGTCTTACTACTTTCCTTTTAAAGGTTTTCTTAATATTATATTCTTAGCATATACTAATAAATATACTTTATATTTAATTTATCTTATTTTTTAATTTTAATATTTCTTATATTTTTAATTAATTTACTTAAAGACTTTTTCCTAAGTGCCTTACTTATAAATACTAAAGATATTTATCTTTCCCTTAAGAGTATAGTATTAATATTTAAAATACTTTAATAAAGTAGACTTTTATCTTTAGCTTATTTTATTATAAAAACTAAAATATATTATTATATTAAATTAATATAATATTTTATCTTTCCTTAAATAAGTTAAGTAAAGAGTTACTTTCCTAATAATTAAAAAAGTTAGGTTATATTTTTATATAAAATATTTAATAATTATATTATTTTAAATCTTTTTATTTTTAATATATTATTAAAACTAATATACTAAGCTTTAGCTTTTATAAAAAGCTTTTAATATAATATTAATATAAAAGTTTAATATAATTATAATATTCTTTAAAATTAAGTTTATTAATAATATCCTTTTTATTATTAAAAATCTTAATTAAAATTCTCTTATTATATTTAATAATTTAAAATAATAAAAATCTAGCCTTAATATAAGATTTAATTAAATATACTAAAATATTCTTAGCTATAAAAGATTTTTATAATTAATTAAATATATAATATTATAATTATTTAAAAGTATACTTAAAAATAGTAAATATAATATTTATTTTATTATAATATATACTTCTACTTTAACTAAGTATATTTTATTATTAATAAATTAATAATTATATAAATAATAAATTTTTATTCTTATATAAGATTCTTATTATTATTTAGCTTAATAATTTACTTTTAAATTAAGTTATTTTTACTTTTTATACTTCTTATTACTTATAATCTTTTAGTAAATATTATTTATATATTTTATTATAATCCTTTTTCTCTTTTAATAAAGGCATTTTAAATTATAAAGCATTTAAAAATCTTTTATAAATATATTTTATTATATAAGTAATTATTAATTCTTTTATTATTAATCTCTTTAATCTTATAAAGTAATTTATAAACTTATTTACTTTTATAAAGCTTACTACTATAATAATATATACTCCTTTATTAATTTATAACTTAATATAATTATAAGATATATATTAAACTTTATAGCATAATGCTTTAACTTAAAAAGTTTTTTATCTTCTCTTAAGTTAAATAATTTTAATTATTATTACATTTACCTAATTTAAAGCTATTCTTATACTAACTACTTTAATAAAGTCTTAAAGTACTTAAAGCCTTATAACCTTTAATATATTATAATATAGTTTATTATAATATACCTTTATTTAATAAAGGTACTATATTTTTAGTTAGGTATTTACTTATAATATATTATTAAATATACTTATATAATTCTTTTAAGCTTTTTAAACTATAATTAAGTAATTTAATATAATTTATTTCTTAATAATACTAAAAGCTATTATATTATATACTTTAAATTTTATTTTATAAGCGCTTTATAACTAGCTAATATATACTTAAGTTAACTATTTAAGCTACTTATATTTTAATAGCTTATTTATTTTTATAAAGTTTCTTATAAATAATTTATTTTAATTAAAAATAATATTAATTAAGTTATATAATTTAAAGAATATAAGTTAATTTAAAACTTTATTTTTAGCTTATTTATATACTTAAGCTTTAGCCTTTTAATAATTAAAGGCCTTAAAGCTTTATTAATATTTCCTAATTAATTTAGCTTTAAAGAATTAATTTTATTTTAAATCTCTTAAATCTTAGTATAACTTTATAAAAGAGTTATTTATTTAGCCTAATAGTTTAGTAAGTTAAGCTTTATTATTATAAAAAAACTAATATTTATAAAAGCATTTAAGGTACTTATATTATACTTTAGTAAAGTATATAATACTTAAAAATAATACTTATATTTTTTTAAAAAACTTTTTTATAATTAAATAGTACTTTTTAAATAAATATTTAAGATAAAAGATTAAAAAAGAATAGGGAGGAAAGGGTTAAGGTATTTATAAAAGCTATTAAGCTTTACTATTTATTTATAAGAAGTTATTAGTATATAAATATATTACTTAGGCTTATAACTATAAAAGTTAAAGTACCCTTAGTTGCTTAATTATATATATATAGAATTATAAGATAAATAAATAAAGTGCCTTATTTTTATTATTTTATATAGGAAATAGCTATTTAGTTAAATATAAAGAAAATACCCCTATCTAAGCATAGTCTGTGCGTATGGAATGCTTAGAGATTAGAGTGCTTGCTCCGAGCCACCCTGCACTTCTACAGGTAGGTACTCTTATACCAACCCTAACCCTACCCAACCCTCCAATCCAATGAACCCCCCCCTATCGATAACATCCAGTGCTCAACGCGTTCGTCTGTTTCCATCCAACTCCTCGACAGCAACCACAACGGTACGACGAGCGTGAGGGCGAAAGTCCTTTTGGTACCATGCCGATTTGTATAGAGTGCCGCCATCCGGTCAAGACACTATGGACGCAGTATTCTGGGGCAGGTGACAAGTCCAGCGGCCACAACATACGATTAACCGTCTGTCGCAAATGTGGCCGCTTCTGTGACAAGTATGTCGAGCATGACTTTGTCGTGTTATTCATTGATCTGGTCTTGATCAAGCCTCAGGTACGCTCTGGTGGTATTCGTAATGTGTGCCTCACTAACGACAGTTGTATAGGTCTACAGACACTTGCTGCACAACACCTTGATGCGCGAAAATGATCGATTCGATGTACGTTGACATATCGTCTCCTCGCACTACATACACGGCTGACGTTTCAATAATGTTTGTGCAGCATTCTATCATTAGACTAGGCGTTCTGCTCCTACTCTTTGATGTATACCTCACATGGGCTCGGATCGAAAAGCAAACAGCACCGGACTCGATCCCAGGTGAATCGAACTTAGGCAAACTTGCGCAACAGCCCATTGTCTTTCAATACCTCTTCTTCCGTAAGTCGGACATGAATCGAGTCCCTAGTTAATCATCAAACAATAGCTCTGACATTCCTATAGTCATACTCTGCGCACTATCAACCTTCGCCTTTCACATTTCGATTCGTTTCCTTACTTCCTCGCATTTTTCACCGCTCATACTCACCAACCTCCTCCCACGATACCCACGCCCCAATTCCGTTTCTACAGCATTGCTGGTCTCCTCTTCGACAAAGCTCTTTCCCATTCTCATGGTCATCTGGGAATACGACGTGCCAGCAGCAGCGCGCTCTCTCGGCTGGGCAGTGGTTGCGAACAACGTGGAGGCTCTTCGAATCCTCCTCGACTGTAAATACTACACAGCCTGTCTCCTTGCATTAGTCGGCGCGGCAAGTAGATGGGCTGTAGGGAGGATGGTCCTCGTTGCAGCAGGGTTGGGGGATGTGGACTCGATAACAGAAACCAGTGTCGCGGCAGATGGAAAGGCCCTTTGGGCGCTCATGACATATGCAAGGGAATGGGCCGGACGTATAGCTGTTGGGTAGATAGATTATCCATGATTGATGAGTTTGTTATGTATGCGCATAGGCCCAGGTAATGTCCTGAAAGTGTAGAGGAGACGTCGCCTATCAATGGAGGCAAAATATGGTCTACAACAGTGGCACACCCCGTTCCATCTTGTCGACCGTCAACCCCTCCGGACATGCGCTCAAGTAATGCAAGCTTTGCGATGAATCGCTCCCAAAAAACGCCAATGTAACTTCCACCTCATCTCGAGAGATCGTACAACCACATCCGCTTCCAATACCTCCCACTGCTTCCCCACTCCTTTGTCCATCTTCTCACTCGAGCATTGATTCTCTGAGATCGCTTCGTCTCGGTGCAATCAGCGGGTGGAGCTGCGCGAGGAAGGTGATTGCCCATAGAAGGTAGCAGCTGACGATAGCGAGGATGAGGGATGATCGCCACAGTCTGGTAAGCCCAAGTTAGATTGTGCCGTCTCTTTGGGCGCCCCAGAGTATTTACATACACTTGGTCCGCTCCCTTGGGAGCGAAGAACCACGAAGCAACGCACATGGCGACGATGATGGCAAGGCCGATGAAGATGGAATACCTGGAACACAGCTCCTACGTCAGCTTCCTTGACCGTACTCCAGGTCGCGCACTGTATTCTAGGCTTACCCTTGTGCCATATTGACGAGATATCGATGGATAACTGGGGAAAATCCGGTTTGTTCGACTGTTGAGTTTGACCCGGTACGCGTTTCTTGGTGTAGTCGTCGATGCGTTGTATGGGTACTCGTGCTATGTTCGGTGATTCGGGGACGGGGGTACCTAGCTTCACAGAGCAGTCGACGGCTTAGTCATCCAACGAACTCTCCTTGCGTGCGGCGTGCTTGGGCTTCCTGATTGTCCGACTTACAGGAGTTATCAACGACAGTTCTCTAGACCAAAAACGAATGGATGTAGGAATGCAGACAATCTTGGCGAACGAAGCCAACGGGTATCTGGAGAATGCAAGCTTGAAATGCTGATTCGCTTCAGAACTGAGCTCATGCACCTCAACCGATGCCCACAGTGACGCTGATTCTTCTAGCTCCACTACAGATAGCACCCCGGCTTCAGCTTATCACCCGATGCCGGCAATCTCAGTAACGGACTTCAGAAGCTCCTTAACTTTGACTCATTAGGAACGACATAGCCCCCTCGACATTTCACTCTTCTTCTTTTCGGCCCTGACCTGGCTTGCTTACATACTGAGATGGTATCATAAGAATACGTGCGTTGTCGTAGCGGCACGGGCATCCCTAAACCAGCTCTCTAAACCGAGGTTGTCGTCACCGCTTCTCAACCCAACGCAATGGGAAGCCGCTGTGCAAGCAAGACCGCCTTGAAATGCGGCCAATGCGTCATTTCCAGGGCCCATGAGCAATGCTTGGGACAATTGGGCCAACAACACGTTCGTTTGTTGTCAAGCGCACCGCCAAAGCCCAACACAAAACGGAACCTTGACAGGGTAAAGCTCACGGCCGTCCCATCGTCACATGCTTGCGTGCTGATCAATGCCACAGGATGTCCTCGTCTCAGTCCTTGAGGCAGCCGCTACCAAACGTGATGCCAAAGGATACCTTCAAAAATACGCATCCAAGACCCCGAAAATCTTGTCGCGCACACCTCAATTTCAGCAGGGCAGGCCAAGCAAGACTGTCCGAGAACTACCTGAAGGGTCATCGAACATTGCCATCGTCAAGATTCGAGCACCAGCTCAATTGGATGAGCAGACCGTTGATGGAGTCGCCAGAACGCTTGACCAGCTTCGTTTACTGGGCCTCCTGAGTGTGGTCGTGATGGACTGTGGGCCAGATGCAACCGTGAAGGAATGCAACCATCAAGCGGCTCGGCTTTGTGAGGCAATCGACGAGTTTGGAAAGCCTGGCTCAAGATTCATGCCCCCAATTTTCACCCGAAAAATGGTGCCCAACACCGCACGACCTGCTTTCCTTACAGACCAGGTCGAGGTTGATGACTTTAGGGCCATGGACCAGGCTCTGCAGCATCGCCGGATCCCAGTTCTGCCACCGTTGGCTAGTCCTGACGCAACGCATGCTCCTAAACCTACCGATGCCAACGACCTTGTTCTGGCCCTTACGCGATACTTCTCTGGGTTACAGTTCAATACGGGAGAGACTACTCGAGACGTAGACGAGGCTCTTCTTGAGCCAGTGAGCAAGATCGCTTCCGTGGAACGTATCATCATACTCGACCCTCTTGGTGGAATCCCGAAGTCGAACTGTCCAGACATACGCCACAGATTTATCAACCTCGAGCAGGAGTATGATGAACTGACTTCATATTTCCTTGGAGAGAACTCTGAAGAGTTTTCGAACAAACACAATTCTTCGGCTGAGATCCATGCCTCAAACCTTCGTTTGGCCAAGGAAGCTCTCTCCATTCTGCCTTCTACGTCTTCTGCTCTGATCACTACGTCAAACGAAGCAGCAAACAGTGACAGGAGGGAAACCCACACAGTACTACGCAATTTGGGTGCTAGTATTGACGACACAGCCACAATTCGGCGGAAGCAAAACCCTGTCCTTTATAACCTGCTTACAGACAAACCTGTGTACTCATCTTCGCTGCCTACACAGAGGATACAATCTGAGGCTGGTGATAGAGCGCAGGAGAAGCAGGTGCCTAGCAATACCGCAACGCTCGTCAAGCGTGGCATGCCTGTCACCATCTTTCCGGATACTCGTGCTGGTCCGTGGCAACCACCCAGACCGGGGTCACCTCGACTCCGCCTCACAGACAGATGCATCGACCTTCCTCGGCTGATGTATCTCATTGAAGACTCTTTCAACCGTAAGATTGATGTACAAGACTACCTTGACCGTGTCGACGACAACCTCGCTGGTGTCATTATTGCGGGTGAATATGAGGGCGGTGCAATCTTGACGTGGGAGAAACCTCCGGGCTTGAGTGAGGAGGAGGCATATCAGACGGGGAGGATGGTTCCCTACTTGGACAAGTTTGCAGTTCTCAAGAGTCGACAAGGCAGCGGAGGAGTTGCAGACATTGTTTTCAACGCCATGGTGCGAGATTGCTTCCCCGAAGGCGTATGCTGGCGCAGCCGTAAAGACAACCCGGTAAACAAGTGGTATTTCGAGCGGTCAAAGGGAACGGAGTTTTTGGCAGGATCGAATTGGAAAATGTTCTGGACAACACCGGGGGTCTTGCCAGGCACAACGACACACCAGGACTACGAGGCTGTGTGTCGAGGGGTTGAGCCGTCGTGGGCAGACAACAAGCATATCGTTGACTAGTGGGAAGAAGGGAACTGTACCACAACCTGCATTGTTTCCTAGGTAGGACGCGGTGATCTTGATCCTCGTGACCAGATATCCATCTGTGTCATTGGTAATAAGTGGCTCTTCCAGGGCAGAGGCAGAGGCAAGTTCTACAAGCGTAGGGCCAGACTACCGGGATGTCACCGAGAAACTATCGCTGGCTGGCGGTTTAATACGGGATTGATACGACCAATGTGGCTATCTGGAATCTTAGTAGTTGACCTGCCACAGTATTTACGCACAACGATCGGCATGTTTGCATGCATCTCAGCGGGTCCACTGGCTAGACGTTTGCAGTTTTTCAGATCTTCCACAAAATGCGACCGAATCGTCTGAATGATGTCTGATACCTGAATGATGTCTGATACTTGATCATCATCCACGTTGCACACCTTTAATGTCTCGTCGGGCTGGAATGCACGTGATCGAGCAGGACCTGGTGGGGCACGGGAAGCTAGAGCCAAGGGACCTGCACCCCTGAGCAGCCCTGGGGCTGCAGCCTGCAAGACGGGAGGGAGGAGGTGGGCAACGGTGGTGCAGTGAGCGAGTGCTTGTGACAGTGGTTCCCATATCAACCATTGCTGTCGACACCTTCAAGCTCATCCTCCCATCATCATCCCACCACAGCTACCTCTTGCAATCTCCATTCCCCGAATCAGCTCCGAGTGCGCCTCGACCTCGAACTTCAAATCCCATCCACCTTTCTTCAAACGATACGAATCCCACATTTGCCCAACATGGATTTCAAGAACTTTGGCAAAACTCTCTCGTATGTACAGCACTACGTAATGGCCTGTTCCGGCGCAGCTCAAGGCCACCATTGCTCCAACCGCAACAACTGACGACAACGCATGCAGTGACTTCAGTGCGCAGGTGACGCCATTTGCGTCGCGCACTTTCCAATACACCAAGGAGCAGTTGGGTCAAGCTGAGGACAGGGTAAGATCTTATCTTCAGGGGACCACGCAGTGACTGCAGCTGACGCGCGCCTTTCTCCAGACCCAGCTTCCTCCGGACTACATTGACCTCGAGAAGAGGGTTGATGCGCTCAAGCAGGCTCACCAGAAGATGCTTACTGTGACGTGCGTTGGACATACCCGATCGAGCCAGCCTTGCATCGACTTACTAACTCCGATCTGTTTTATAGCTCGCAATACCAGAACGAAGCGTACGACTATCCCCCCAATATCAAGGAGAGCTTCCAGGACCTTGGCCGCACCGTCACGGAGAAGGTTCACCTCCTCTCATCCGCTACTTCTCCCGCCGAGGCTCAGGCCGCTCTCGTTGCTCCGCCATCTGCGAAGCCTCAGCCCAAGACTTTCTCCCACGCCCTTGCTCGTGCCAGCTTGGCTAGCAGCCAGCTCCTGCATCAGCACCACACCGGCGCCGGCGAGGATCCTCTGGCTACCGCCCTTGAGAAGGTCGCTCTTGCCGAGGAGCGTGTGGGCGAGGCCCGCCTGGCTCAGGATGCACAGATCCAGAGCCGTTTCCTTGCTGGCTGGAACACCACTCTGAACACCAACCTCCAGTTCGCGACTCGTGCCCGGAAGAACGTTGAGAACTCGAGGCTCTCTCTCGATGCTGTCAAGGCTCACGCCAAGGGCACTACTTTCAAGCTCGGTGTCCCTGGCTCACACCACGGCCAGGAGCCCGAGCTGAGCCCTGAAGCCCAAGAGGAGATCGAGAAGGCTGAGGACGAGTTCGTTACTCAGACCGAGGAGGCCGTTGGTGTCATGAAGAATGTATGTACACCGATTTTAGAACCTGCCAAGAGCAAATGTATAGCTAACCACCCGCAGGTCCTCGACACCCCCGAGCCCCTCCGCAACCTCTCCGAGCTGATCGCCGCCCAAATGGAGTACCACAAGAAGGCATACGAGATTTTGAGTGAGCTCGCGCCCGTCATCGACGGTCTTCAGACTGAGCAAGAAGTAAGCCGCGCCGATGGCTTCTAAGGGATTCGTTTTTCAGGGGCTAACCCCGCCCTCTCTTTAGGCTGCTTACCGCCAGAGCCGCGAGGAGGCTTCTTAAATGCCCTCAGCGACTATAGTCGTCTGATGGCACCCTATGTCTTCGTGTCAGGGCATTATTCGGCTTGTGCAGTGCGCCAAGGGCCACAATAATGCGTGGGACAGCTGCCCTAGGGATTGCAACTAATGAATGTCCAAATGGCTTGGACATCTAGGACTATCAAGTATTGGCGGGAGGAATGTGCCGTTTTATCAATATACTCCTTATGTTTCGTTTGTGCCTCGTCTGCTAGATCCTACATTGTAGATCGCGACTTTAGCAGCACATGAGTGCAGACATAATTGATTGCACAGAATGTCTCAGTGACTTCTCGAAGAGAAAAGAAAAATCTTAGAGGAGATTATCCCATCGGTGTTAGCGATTCAATTGGACCTCTAGGGGTGTAGTAGTGGTCGCTGGTCCATTACATATTCGCCGCGGATGATTGGCGTCACACGGCTGCACGTGACCTGATACTTCCAAATGCCGGCAGCTATTCTGGGCCGTCGAACCTCGACTTGGAACCACCACTCCGACGTCAACAGCACAACGCAATATACCCATTGAACTTGCCAGCATGCGGCCATCAACCCGCCTGCTTGCGCGCTATCTAGAGGCCGGTCAGCCGACCGGTCTCACCGGCCTGTGGACGCACCGTTCACCCCGATCGACCCTCCTTTACCTCTACGACAAAACCCTCGAGAAGCTGCAGGCCGTCCCCGAGACCTCCCTCTACCGCCAATCAGTCGAGGCCGTGACCAAGCACCGCCTGGAGCTCGTTAAGCAGTACACCCCGCCCGGTCACGCCGAGTGGGCGGCTAAGGCTAGCGAATTAATCAAGAACAACTCCAACTTCCGCGTCGCCAGCGGTCGCAAGGACGGCAGCGAGGCAAGAACGGTGAAGATTGGTGATCGTGTCTTCATTGTCGGCAGCAAGCACGAGCCTGGCGACATTCGTTACGAGGAGTGGGACGGCGAGGAGCCTACGGAGAACGCTGGACCGCAGCTTACCCCCGAGCAGTAAGTCGAGTCGAGACACTGGGCCGGACGGTTGATGCGCGTCGGTTCATACATGCTGACAGCATCCATAGGCGCAAGGAGATTGAAGCCAAGGTTGGCAAGGAGTTTGCCGAGGAATTCATCCAGAAACTGGCACCAGTCGAGGACGCTGAGACTTCCGCGGAGACCGAGCTGATTGACTTTCCCGAGGAGCCTCAGCTCACCGCTGAGCAGTACGTCTACAGACCCGGCGCCGAGATAGCGAGTGTTCCTCTGTATTTGCCTGCTAACCCTCGAATAGGATCAGCGAGCTTGAGCACAAGATTGGTGCTGGTCTGATTGAGGAGGTCATCCAGGTTGCGGAGGGTGAGCTTCAGCTCATTGATCGCATGGAAAAGGCCAAGGTGTAAGTTGGATATCTTTTCCCCCTCTCATCCAGAGGCAAAGTTCTATGGATGATGCCGGCAGGGTTTGCTAACATTTCATGCCTAGCTGGGAGGACCTCGAGGAGAAGCCCATCGAGGGCCAGTGGACCTATTTCGAGCGGACAGCTCCGTAAAGGGCGAGTTCAGGACTGTTGTGTAGACTAGGTGTCTTTGCTGTATAAATTGCGCACCGCGCGACTCGGATAGATTCATCAAATGGATGTTTGAAAGCACGTTTTGAGGAATTGTTCTTAACATGTTATGTGACTCTGTACCCTGTATACTGTAAAGATCATGGACGAGCCATTATTTGATTCATGAATGGCTTATGAGATGTGAAGATCCGGGTTTGTGATGGTTATGGTATTGGAGAGGAGAATTTCCCGTGGTTGGTAGTGTCTAAAGCCAACATCTGTAATGGCCCGCAACATTCAACCATCAAACTTCTACCATGAACTTTCGCACTCCAATGCGCTCAAAGCCACCACCACCTTTTCAACCACAGGAGGATGGCAGGATGCTATGTCCTCATCTCCAGAACTGCCGCCTGCCTTAAGGCCACAATCCAATAAGCGCAAGAGAACTGCCAGTTTTTCTGATCGCAACTCCTACCGTTCAACTTCTGTAGGCTCCATCAACCCACGGAGCCACTCACCCTCGACCGTCCGCCAGCTTTCCATCGCTGGCGTTCCTATTGAAGAGGATGACCCAGCTCGGCATATCTCTCATTTTCCTCATCGGGGTCTACCACGACACGGGACGGTAGCAGATGGAGAAGAGTCGGAATGGACCGACGCGATTGAGGCCTCTCATGGTGAACGCAAGAAGAAAGCCAAGAGCAAGCCGCGAGAGGCGCTCACCGGGCACAACGCAGTCCTCCTGCGTCTCATATACGAGAATCTGGATCGTGGAGATATAGAAGCCGCAAATCGGTTCTACGGTCATCTTCTTCAGCTTCGAGATCGTGGCCGTCCCATCTCCGTCCGGCAACATAACCTCTGGGCCATCGGGGCGGAGATCCTCATGCGAGAGGGGGAACGCCCGGCAGGAACTCACGAGGCTGGAGACGAGTCCGCGAAGGAAACCCAAGCTTCTCGACGAAGATGGGGCCGTGCGGCGAACATGGCAAAGGTCAGAGCATACTACGATACGCTCATCAGGGAGTTTCCCTTTGACTACAGGAAGCCAGAGATGACTAGCGCGGTGGACTTTTGGCTTGCGCTCATTAACTGCGAGTTCTACAATACGTACACTGAACAGGTTCATGCCCTCGAGCGTCTGGAACTGTCAGATAGTCTCGGTGAAGACGATGAATCCCTGAATGAGCATAAATCAGAACAGGGGCAAGACGAGAGTTTGCTAGAAGATAAACGGGCACGACAGACCCTGAGACGAAAAGAGGATCTGAGAAAACGTACATTTGCAGCAATGGACGGTTTGGCAGCGAAGATGGATGAACTCATGTCTGAACCCCCCTACTCCAAACACGACGAGTTCAAGCGTCTTCGCGCTATGATCTCCTTGTACATAGCGGATCTCATGATCCCGCATACCGTGGAGTGGGAGGCAGAGATGCGCTCCGCGGAAACGAAGAAGACGCGAGAGCAAGATTTCGCCAGGGACCTGTTGCAGAAAGTCAAGAGGAACGGAGGCGTGCTGGACCGGGCCACAATGGACTTTGTTGATCCGGATGGAGAGATGGAAGAGCCTGCACCAATGTTCTCGTCTCTTCCTATCAGAGGGATATGAGAACAAAGGGAGGGGGGTTAATGTGTTTCGTGAATCTTTGGTATGCCCTATGCGCCCCGCAAGGCGTGCTTCCAAGACTTTCTAACATATAGAAGAAATGCTATTTTGCCCAACGCTGCAACACCATGAGCGAGTTCGAACTACCCACAACAACGCACCAGTCCCCCCCTGGGCTCCAAGCTGTCTGCCTTCCAACAATGTTCTTGTTCGACGACTCCGTCTTGTGCGCCTTCAGCGGCGTGGCTGCATCTACAAGGCTGTACTTTCCTGCCCATGACTCGAGCGTCTCCTGACTGGGCAAGCCCCTAAGCTCGCCATTCTCCCGGCTGCTCTTATCGCTGTGTCCCGACTGCATCGAGATTTGCGAGTCCTTGTCGCTTGGGGCATTTCTAAAGCGGTTCAGCGCGTCGGGCTTTACTCGAGGAACAACTTGCTTCAACCACGCCGGCAGACGCAGCGGTTTCGTCGTATCGCGATCTGGGTCATTGAGGTCCTTGATAATGTCACTGTAGACTTCGAGTCGCTTGAAATCCCAGAAGAAGATGTTTCCTCCGGCGTTGCAGAAGCCAAGAACGTGGTTCTGGTCGGGGACTTTATGGAGTTTGAAGCGCATGAAGAACTGAGTACCACAACCAGGCGTCTGGAAACTTGCGAGCTTGGTGTAGGGGACTGGAGAGGGTGAAGCTGCTGTCATGAAGGCGGAGCGGGTAAGCTGACTTGCAGCAGCATCAACGGTCCGAGCTTGGATGTATGAAGGGACCGGGGCGAGGGAGGGAGGTGGTGGTGGCCCAGCGGATGAGAAACCTTCGATTTCCCAAAGGATGATAGCATTATCGCGACATGCTCGGGATAGAATGCGATCTCCGTAGAATTGAACACTGAAAACCCTCCTGTCAATTCCTGAATGGATTGTGAACACACACGCATGACGTACCAGTCAACAATATCATTATGAACAGCGGAAGTAGAGAAGTGAGGGTAATGGACCTGGATTGGAGTGTCGATGGGCTCTTCTGGGAGGTCGGGCAACGTCCACTTCGGCAAATCAGTATCGAGTGTGCTTATCTACAGAAAGTGTCTTGACTCACAAGGTTGATATGGTGATCATGGCTACCCGAAATGATGTATCTCCCGGTGTCGTGGAAATCCTATCATGAGGTCAATAGGGGGATGATAAATCACGACAGCCAGAGTACGCACTACGCTGAGCAAGCCACCGTGATGACCTTCTCCAGCTAATATGGCCAGACACGGCATCTTCTTGTGGATATCGTGCAAACTCCAGATGCGAACACTGGCGTCATCTGATGCGGAGGCAATGATCAACGGATCTAGCGGCGAAGTGACCAAGTCATTCACGTCCTACACTCGTCAGTTTTACTGGAGCTTCACAAATCCTCTACCACGATGACTTACTCGACCATGCCCTATCAAAGTCTACCACAAAAGTCAGCTTGGCTACCTTAATTTGGCTGAGCGCGCTCTCATACCTCGACTGGCTCGCCGGTCACGACATTGTAGATCTTGACTCTAGCGTCTATGCCGCCAACGCAAAGCCAAGGATTCCCGGTCTCTGGATCCTGCGTCCACGTGCAACAACAGTTCAAGGCCTCCGTCTAGGGACTGTCGGTCAGATAGTACCTAGCGGGTTTGGATTTGGAACGTACATCGTCATCCCTGATGACTGAGATCACCGAACATGGGTTCTTGTCTCCTGTATTCCGGGACAGTCTGCAGATAATGACCTACACGGGAGTTAGAACCCTCCTTAGATTGGCTGGAATTATACTCCGCAATGCCCTCTCATGTGACTGACATGTTTTTTGCTGATTGCAGCGAAAACCGCATCTTGGTCCAGGGGCTGGTATGGGCAGAACTTCACATCGAAGAATTCGGGAACCCCATGATCTACCCCCCAAAAAAGAAACTTCACGTCAGCTTTCATCTGAAATGCCTTGAAAAGTTGATCATGCTTTGGTATACCTGTGTCCTCCTCGTCTTGACTCAAGAGATGCGTATCATCCTACAGCGCGGCGATCGTGAGTAAGGTGACAGGGCATAAACGCGGTCGCGTGTGACAACACCACTCACATCGAACTTGTAAGAGACGCGTAAACGTGGTAGCTCGAAGGGGGTGCCATCCAGTGAAGCCATTGGTTCGAAGCTCCTCCTTCCTCACACCATGGGCAGCCTGATGCTCTCAGTTTAACTGGAAGGGTGTGATCAAGGGCAAGGTGGTTATGGCTCCATGTACGGATACGCCCAGGGCGTGATCTATCTTCGGATTCGGGCTTTCAACGCAGCCTTATCTTGACACGGACTTTCTTCACAGGCCAGGGTCGGTGTGGAGAGCAGACAATGTATCGTAGTGGCTACCGGCTTCTCAGGCGTTGGACGGAGAGAAGGCTGTTGTTGCTGCCAGCAATGGGCGCACTTGGTGCGGTTAGCATTAGGGAACTGGAATAGTGGTCAGATGGCGGTAGGAAAGACAGACTCAGTGGTGCTGGTGGTCGCCCATCTCCACTAAACGGAATAGCACAGTACGTCGCATTTCATACGGTGCGCGATCACCAGAGGCCTGTACCTCAGATCTGGATCGCGCACGGACGGCCATTTCATCTTAAATCCGCTCAGCCTTTGTTGTAACTCATCCTGTCTGTCCTTTCGATTCCACAATGCACTTGTTCCAGGGCTGAACTGCACTACAGCATCGAGTCGTGTTGGCCAGTCCAAATATGGCATGGGGCTGGCTTCGACACAATGCAGGGCTTCGAACACAAACGCACACGTGGAGCTTGAAAGGCAGCGGGAGTGACAGTCAAGCGAGAGTGGCTGCTTTGCTGCGTCCGAGTATCTTCGGCCATCGAGGACGCCATCTCGCAATGTAAACTCTCTTCAGTAAGCAGACACTAAGGGTGACCCAACGAGTAAATGGCCTGATTCACGCGTACCTGCAGTTCATCCGAACGGTCTAATACCTCTTACTCTATCATGGGGTCCTCATCAGACTTGCAAAACACGGGAGTCAATTGGCTCCACGGGATAATGAGGCACGTACCTATACACACATGTCGCAGTTCTCACCTTCCCAAATTGTGGCGCCGGATTGGAATTAGTTGTAGGACAGGCTGCTGTCGATCAGGGTCTCAAGCCTGAACACTTTTTCCCATCCGTCATTCAAATGTCACAACCTCTGCAGAGAGACATTGGAAGTGGACAAAAGAGGGTCGAGGCCAAACACTCCATGCCTCGATCCCTGTCGGTGTCATACCGGTAGCGTGCCCTTGCCGAATCGAGCAATAGTAATAACTATGTGTGACATCGTCAGGCATAATGCGAGGGAACAAGGAACAGCCAAGGTGCCTTCTGACAGATATGGCACGTCACAGCCTGTCAAGGTGCATACTGTATATCGAGGGCAAGTCGGATACCACTATACCCCCTCCCAGAGACAATGGAGCTATCGCGCAACGTCATGGCCAATATGAAATAGTGCAGTTAGTACCTTGAGTGGTCACTTTAGAGGACTGTTCGTCAGGAGATGGTGGTTCGCTGCAAAAGCACTGGTACAGCACCTGACATTACACATTGAGCACCTACCTAAGCCAAAGACTGACAAGCATACTGTGTGCCTGCATAGATAGCTTGTTTGACAACCTCAATTACTGGTTTGTCGGCGAGCTAGGCTGAACTATCATGCATTCGGTGCACAAGGCTAGGTCCTCATAACCACCACCCCTGCTTGTGATAAGTTGTAGGTAGACTTCAGGACGTGGCTCGGACGATGACACAAATCAGTCGAACACTGTAGGTTTGTCTCGCAAGATATTCCTTCTTGGACTCGATACCCTAGCATCACGCAGCATGCATTATGCATGGCCTTGAGAGGTTCCATGGTCCGCTTCCTGTTGTGCAACCTCCGAGTGATAATGGTGGGCAACACCAAGCAAGGACGTGATGCGTCAAAGTGATGATCCAAGTCGCAAAAGACAAGCATGTTGTGTTGTTAGTGGCACGAGGCAGGACAAAGCTGAATCGAATGCCGCCGTTGCAGACACCCAGGCCTGAGTAGCTTTCGTCAACGATATATCCATGCTCAACGCGATTCCGCACTTGCCAGTGGCTTGCATATTCTGGAGGATGTGCCAGTGTCGAAGTTGCAGCTGGCGCTGTCAACTGTCGAATGGGCAGCACTCACGGAGCTGCAGCTAAAGCGAAACTAAGGACGGCAAGCTAGGATGTTAGAGCTTGATGGACATGGACAGCCGAGCGGGGCCGATGGCGTGAACTGGGCGAGAGACTCGTCGCAGGGATCACGGAGGTTGGTTGTGTGGAATATTGTGGCGCGAGAGAGCAGGTCTGAGTGGCTGCTGAGCGTCTTCAGCACCACTGTGCTGATCGGTGTGCGGGGAATACTGGGCCTCGTAGCAGCACTTCTGCCCTCCTGCCTCGTCCATTCTCCCATCACCAAACCCACCATGTCGTCAGTCTAGTCACCACCCCCGGTCCCCTGTCGTCTCTTTTCTCTTTTTATTTCTGCCACCGTCTTTGCATCCACCCCTCCATCTCTGGCCTGCAACCTCGCTAGCCGTCATCATGTTACGCGGCGGGTTTGGCGCGAACCGTGGAGGACCCTTTGGGTGTTGAAGAGGTGTGAACTTGAGCCATCGACGATACCGTGTAGGTATTTAACCTCTTAAGTGGCCAGGCTCCCCAGCCATGTCTCCTGCAGGACCTAAGTTTCTCAAGGGAAATTGGTCTTGAAAGGACGTATTTGTTCTTGCTCAGCCCTCTCAAGACTCTGTATCCAATCGTGGTCATAAATCGCCTTCATCGAATTTCATCGAAACTAAAGCTTTTCAACAGAAACAAACAGTATTAGCTGTTTTCACTACGCCGGCACCATTATAACCGTTGATCGAGACCACATACCAGTCCTCTCGAAGGTCCGTTGCGTCATTATACATGAAGGTCTTGACACACAAGCACTACGCCTACATCCTTTAAGCCGGCAAGGCTAGAGTTCAGAAACCGGACTGTCTACCACGCGACCAACGTTGCTGATATTTCCATTCTACCCCTCGAAGCTTTACTTTGAAGACCGAACTACGGCAGAAGGCGTGTGCGAACAGTTACTGCAAAGGTCGACATTGGCTTCCCTGTCGTCAGACGCACCTCTTGCCGACCTGGGATTGGGGGTCTCGCAAGGCGCTCCGATGCTATAAGCACCGTGTAAACTGAAATCGTCAATAGCCAAGGCACATCCTTCGCTTTTCTTGATCAGCGTCATCAACAGCAACTCGAACACTGCCGATCGACCCCATATCGGATCTACTAAGCGGGCATCGTCTTAGCAAGCCAGCCATCGACCAGCCGTAAATCTGGTCCTAGAGCACTTTTTAGAGTGCTTCGATTGAATTGCCCCCTTTTTCGACCAAGCAGCTATCGTAGCAATTCGGGGAAATTTCTCTTGATAGCACAAGATAGTGGTACTTGGACACAGTTATAGAAACCTCTCCGTGCTGTGCATTTCTCTGGCTTCATACTGAGCCACCACTTCTCAAGCATGGATTCGACATTTATGACCATTCACAGTAAGCAAAACGTCTCCCCGACTCAAGGCGAGGCTATTATTGACTTTACACAGACTTGAGTTCAGACGCCAACATCCTTTTTGCCTCGGACTCGATCTTTGATATCTTGGGCTATCAACCGCGCGACGTTGAAGGAAGATCATGCTTCGACTATTTCCACCCCGAGGAGGTGCCGCTTGCCCGCTATGTCCACGGACGCGGCATTCTCATGGACAAAGCTGCGGCTCTGCACTATACACGCATCCGTAATATTCACGGAGAGTGGGTAGGTTGCGAATGTACCTTCTCTGTCGTTCACGACATTCTCGTAGCTTGCACTAGCATCTACTATCGCGACGAAAAGAGCGAGCGTAGGTCCGATCAAAGTCTTCTTCTCGTCCACTAACTGATGGAGAGCTAGGGCGCGCGCAGGACACACCTCAAGTGCGTCGACTCTTCTCCTCGCCGTATGATCCTCGCTTCCACATGCTGGGGCATCTTGCTCCTAAATTTACAACGGCCCCTCCAGATCGGGAGCTGCGAGCGGCGCTCATCATAAATCGCTTCACTCGTTCACTGGCAATCATGTTCGCCACCAACTCCGTTTCTGAAGTCCTCGGCTTGGAGCCAGCCGACCTGCAACATAAGAGCTTTTATGAGTGCATTGAGGACGACTGCCTTGATGACGCGATAGAATGCATTGAGGCCGCTAAGGCTAACGATTCCATTGCCTACTTGCGGTTCTGGTCAAGGGATGCCCGTCGCGAGGACGAGCTTGCTGATGATGCAAGTGAAGTCGATGAAGATCTGAACGGAGACTTTCTAACCGAGGGTTCGTCGGGCCCTGGCGAAGGTACTTCGAGCTCCGCAAGTCTCAATCGCGATTCTGCTTCTCGACGAGACTCTACTGAATCGGAGGCAGGCGGCGTCCGGTTGGATGCCGCCATGGATCTAGACTCTCCATTTCAGTCAGTTTCACCCATCAAAAGAGAGCCCAATAGCGGGGAGCCAGATGGCGCAAGGATTACACCAGAAGGGGGACCAAGTGGACTTGTGACCTCTAACCAAGACTCGACTGCCCAGTCAACTGGTTCCGATCATGAGAATGCACGCCCTGAGAGCCGACGGGACGAACGCTCCCGTTCTCGCCTTCAGAGGCGTCAGTATCCTGTTCCGTCCGTTGAGATCGAAGCTTTTATTTCCTGCACATCCGATGGCTTGGTCGTCATTCTCCGGCGGGCTCGGCAACTTCCGTCCTCTGCCGCTGGTCCTTCGGCAGCTGAGCTTGGTCGTCAAGGGATTTTCGCCGCACCTTGGGCCCCTTCACCCGTGGCGGCTCACTATGGACGGAACAGTCGCCATTCACCTGGAATTTCGCACGCCTCAGGATCGCAGCCCCAGCCACAGCATGTATCCGCTCAGCAGGAGGGCCAAGCCACCGGCGGGCCTCCTATGGATGAGCTGATGGCATCGATCCAGGAAGTCGCTGTCTTTGCCTGGGCTTTGGTCGGTATCAACCGCGGCTTGTCTTCCTACAGTTATGGCAACCCCACGGGCAACGCTCAACCTCCCGAGGACCGGTACTATAGTGATGAGCTTTCTGGCTCCGAGACAGCTGCCTATACCACCGCTGGACAAGACGCACAGACTCAATGCGTCACTTTCGGAGGCCAATCGCAACATTCTTCAAACGGTTTTATTGTCTCCGGTAAGGGGCAGCCTATTGAACCTCGGTATACTTCTTATCCCGAACAAGGTGCCAACCAACTACGCAGCAATGGCCCATGGTCCAACAGCAACGGAAGGAACTGGCGGAGCCAGATCCAGCCCTCCAATGGGCAGCACGCTCATCCTGATGGAACGCCTACAGTGCCATCGCAATCAAGTGGGCTTCCTGCCGGTATGGCCTGGGGCCATGAGACCAATGGACAGCACGATATAAATGGACAGGGCCATCAGTCGACCTACTAAGCTTTAATTGTATGGCGTGGGCCGCACTTGTGAGCATACCAGGTCGGTCCGAGAATTAGAATACGGCGGGGATGACATACCGTCGAAGTGTTGAGTGCGCTTAGAGCGGTGCGCTCAGTGCTGGGGCACGCATCTCGCGTGTGGCAGAGCAGTAATGCAAGCTCGATAGTGTGCTTTTCCAGTCTTAAGAATTGAAATTCAATGCAACACAATTCTCCCTTTCCAGTGGATGTGTTACGTTATGTGGTGAATGAATGAGTTTGGCCTGGAGCAAGAGGGCGGGTACACTTGGCGAAGTAGATCAGAAGTCGACCAGGCTTAGCAAGTCAAGAGAATTGGGCATCGGAGTCACCAGAGAATTCAAGTTGAACTGTACGAAAGTCTCAACTCTAAAAGAATTGTTCATTTTCCGAGCATATAGCAGCGCAGATTTGCAAACAATGTAGTGGAAGATTCATAGCGCGTGCTCGGCGCTGACGTGTGAGGTTGCGAGGACCCCTGACGCAGCTTCGACCAATCAGAAGGCGCCTCGCTGGTGACGAGAGGCAGACGTGGAACTTGAAGCCAGCTTTCGCCAGTTCATCCATCTTCATTCCTCATCGCAACGTCAACGCGGCCGCTTACTGGTTCCCTGTCCGCAGTCGAACTTTCCAACCACATCCTGTGCGATCTGACTGCACGAGCGATCAGACGCCGAAGAATTAGATCACAGTTCCTGAAGCTTAGGCTTTTGTTCGGCCAGTCATGGCTGCTCACAGCGCAAGGGGCAACTACGCCAGCCCGCCTCTCGACGATGACGACCTGATCGACCCCGATGATGGTTCGTCGCTGGTGCTTCTCCGGCATTCTAACCTGCTCACTACTGACATCTTGACACCCAGCTGACCTCAATGATTTCGATGACCCTCTCGCCTCCCAAGCGCAGCGTCAACCTGCCCTCAGCGGCAACATCGGTTCTTCCTCTTCCTCACGGCCCCTCAACGAAGGCCTCCTTACCTCCTCCATTCCTGGCGAAGATCGTTCCGCCTCTCAATCCACCATCGACGAGTCCGTCTGGGACACCCTCCGCCGCGACCTGCTCGCCGTTTGGGCCAAGCTACGCGAAGTCCTCTACCCGCGCTACCTCCTCGGAGGAACCATGTTCGACAGCGACAATGGTCTCCGCGGCGCCTACTCTTCCATCCGTGGTGCAGGGATCACTGGTACCCGGGAGGAGTTGACCGGACTGGCGAGCAGGGTCATGGATGCGGAGGCATTGTTGCAGAGCAATATGAGCCCCGGGTTGAGAGATTGGGATCTCTGGGGCCCGCTGATCTTCTGTCTGCTGCTGAGCTTGTTGCTGAGCTTCACAGCACGAGCCGATCAGAAAGACGCGGTTTTCAGTGGCGTGTTTGCTATGGTTTGGCTGGGTGAGGCGGTTGTGACCCTGCAGATCAAGCTGCTCGGTGGGAACATGTGAGTGCCATTGCTCTGCTATACTGCTTGTTTTGAAGGGTTGTTTCGTGCTGACATGTTTCCTTATAGCTCCTTTGCACAGAGCGTCTGCATTATCGGGTATACTCTCTTTCCACTGGTTCTCGCGGCCATGATGTCTGCGTTGGGCCTACACTGGATTGCTCGCATTCCCGTCTACCTTGTTCTCATCGCGTGGTCACTTGCAGCAGGTGTAAGCATCCTGGGAGGCAGCGGTGTGGTCAAGAACCGCGTGGCCATTGCTGTGTACCCTCTGCTGGTGTTTTACCTCGGCTTGGGATGCTTGTGCTTCATTAGCTGAGCCAGAGAGCAAGGCCAGAAGGCAGAGACATTCCAGAAACAACACAAGGGTAATACGTCTAGATCGCGCCACGCAATGGATTGTGATGAGGGGGTTCGGCTTGATTACTGCGACAGGCGCATATGTACCACCAAGGAGTCTGTATTTCTAGAACATGGCACAAGTTGAACATCTGCGGTGATGGCAGGTGTGGGAATGCCTGGCGGAAAACTAAGAAGTCACTTCTAATTAACTACAACTGCATGCTTTATGATCGTCACGAAGGTGGCCTTGTGCTCATGTGTACCATACTTCACGAGGAAGAGGTAAGTATGTCTTGTTCGGTGCAATCGCTCAGTAACACGGACGAGATGCAAAAGGGAGAACAGCGAAAGTAAAATTGAGAACACCCAGACCGAAGCAGATTTGGATTTTGCCTGCTTCCCGCCCATTTTTAAGCTCAACCCTAATTACTTAGATATCTCGTCCAGTGTCAGCGGCATCATCACAGCGTCCCCTCTCTGAAATCATAGCGGGGCGGTGAAAGCTGAGATGCGGCTTCAGCACCTTGATTGGACCAGGACATAAGATCACTAACCCTCGCGCTTTAGGCCTGTGACGCTGCCTTGCATTTCGCGGGTTGATTTAATTCCAACATCAACCTACTCAGACGACCGCCTGACCCCGCGACCGTCTTTTTCATCGTCTCCCGCCTGCGCATCCTGCATCTCTCTCAACGAAACTAGAACATCGCTACTGGGAGCCCCGCTTCCCCAGCACCCGCGGCGCAAACAAACAACCTCGTGCTCCAAGCTGCCCTTCTCTCACAGCCTTGTCCCCTCGCTACCCGATCCACGAGCCTGCCTGTGCCAGTGTCAATCCCCCTACCTCCCGCTACCAGAGGACTCATTTGCCAAATGGCTGAAGACGAAAAGGGCACAAGCCCGAAAATCGATCCTGTTGACGTGGAAGCTAAGGAGGATGCTGAAACCCGGGCAGCAAGGCGCGAGCTGAAGCAATCTTCCATCTCCGACGCCCCCCCACCGAAGGAGGACGAAACGCAAGATGACGACAAAAAGGTGGATGATACTGCACGACCAGCCACTCCTGGTGATGTAGAGAACGAGGACCTGAAGGAGCAAGTGGCATCACCAAAGAAGAAGCGTGCACACGACCAGCTGGAGAGTGGTGCTAAGGGCACAGAGGATGCCGATGCCGCGAGTGAGGCTTCTACAGACTCAGCGAAGGACAGGTCGTCTAGGTTGGAGCCTGAGAAGAAGAGGCATCGGGATGATGAGTCTTCAGAGGGAAAGACGGTACGCTCCCTTGCTACGCTTCATTGGTACGCTGCTGATAGAGTACTACAGACCACAGATTCGTCCACAGGAGTACAAGCATCGACCACAGCAGCTTCCGAGAAACCCAAGGAAACATCAGCCAGCGCCTTTGCTGCGTCAGGCTTCAGCAAGCTGGCAACCGGATCTTCCCCGTTCGCCGCGTTGGGAGGGGCTGGTAAGCCGATTGGATTTGGGTCCTCAACGGCGCCCAAACTGTCTACGTTTGCAAAGCCTTCGGCAGATACTGCGGAGCCCTCGCCATCATCGGCGGAGACGCCGAGCTCTGCAGCAGCTGCACCAAAGCTAAGCTTCGGTGGCACCACCGGGGCTTCTCCTTTCGCAGGACTCTCAGGGACGAAATCAAATGGTTTTGGGGGTGGCTTTGGAGGTGGCTTTGGTAGTGGAGGGAGTGCGTTCGGCTCTGCACTTGGAGGTCCTAAGCTGGCCGGATTCGCGGCGCCGGGCACGAGCTCAATCCCTATCGGCAAGCCTGCGAAGCCATTCGGCGCACCTGACAGTGATGCCGAAGAGGAGGAGGAGGAGGATGGAGAGGAGGGAGACAACGCGGCCGCAGGGGAGGCGGAGAGGGCGCTTTCTCCGGATACTGATGAGAAGAAGCGGGTCAAGCTTCAGAAAGGTACGATGACTTCTTGATGCATGGTATGTAAAGCAAAACTGACGAGACAACAGTCGAAATTGACGCGGGTGAGAAAAACGAGGCAACAGTCCTCTCTGTTCGAGCCAAGATGTTCCATCACGACAAGGAAGCCGGCTGGAAGGAGCGTGGCGCGGGTATGCTCAAGATCAACGCGCCAGCCAGTTGCGTTGAGTACGATGATGATGGAAATCCCATCGCTGGCAGCTTCGACGCTTCAGGCCTCGATGAGGGTGACGAAGAGGGAGCGGATGGCGGTAACAAGGTTGTGCGCTTGCTCATGCGCCAGGATCAAACACACCGGGTCATCCTGAACACGGTTCTCGTGCCGGCGATGAAGTTCCAGGAGAAGGCTTCGCTGAAGTCGGTAGCGGTACTTTTCACCGCTTTCGAAGGCGAAGATGCAAAGCCAGTCAGCGTGACGATGAGGGTAAGTCTTTGGTATGGATTTGTTCGCAAGGGTTGCATTAACATTGGGACTAGATGTCGGCTGCGAATGCAAAGCTATTCATGAATGAGATCGAGAACATTCAAAGGGAGCTCAGCAATCGATGAGCGAGACAGGGGCGACAACCCTCCAAGACACGAGAAGAACATATTTATTACCCTCCTGGTGAGCTAGTTCGCAGATTGCGTGTCGCAAACGGCCCATGAAATAGGGAGCCTGGGCCAGGATGGCCATGAGGGACTCGTGGCTCTGTCCAAATAGACGGCGCTTGGCTGGTTAGCCACGTTTTTGAGGTCTGCAGGATAAGCAATCTGGTGCAATTCAATTTGATATAATGCTGCGAGGCCAGTGGCATGGGCATAACCTTCCGAGAGCTGGTGTGATAGTTGAAGTCCAACCAAACACTGCTCAGAGGTGGTGGGTAGCTCACCACCTCATCGGTCAATTGTTTTATGTCGAGTTGGTATTTCCCGACATTATTCACAAGAAAACGACATAGAGTATGGACCTGTACCTCAAATGAATGAATGCGTTTCATCAACTATTTATTTCCTCGGTGTAGATGCGCATTGTACGTGTACAACTATGCGTCCACGTGATTGGCGCTAGTTCCGTGGTTCCTTTTGAATGCCGGACGTCACGACTTCACGGTCACCTGAGACAGTAGCAACAGCAGCCTGCAACGCTGCAGCCACGCAGCAAAATGCGTCCTTCAAATCCGTTTAATACTTTCCCATGCCCAGTAACATGACGCCTTCGGAAATCTCCAGTGCCGAAAGGCCTCAAAACGACAAGCCAGGTGGCAAACGAAAACGTTCCGTCAAAGAAGACGTGCCAACCGCTAGAGGACCTTCAGCTGAAGATGTAGAGAAACAAGAACCTGCCCCAGCTGACCGGCCTTCGAAATCCAAGAGAGGAGTTCGCAAGACAAGGGCCGGCCTGCCGAAGGAAAGCAGTCAAATCGTCGAGTGTGTGATGGAATGGCCAGACGTATTCAAGAGCCTTGAGAAGACACACCGGGCACTGAACCTCGTCTTCACCTTCTGCTGCACCCGTAAGTATCTAGCGACAACATTCGACACCATCAGAGCCACGGTCGAGACGCACATCAAGCGGCACTTGTCCATCGAGGAGGTTGCCTCCATCGTCGCCTTGCGCCCTGAGGGGATCAATTTCACATATGTCGATGAGATGATGCTCCAGCTTGATGTTCGGGGCGCTGAGAGAGATGACACATTCAAAGGCGGCAAGTCTGCGAGGTCTCAAGCCCCAGCCCACGATGCGTCTGTGGGTGGACTGTCAGGCAGAGAGGGTATAGACGAGCATCATCGGCGAGAACTTGGTGGACCTGAAAA
The DNA here is from genome assembly GCA_030435815.1 of Sarocladium strictum. Taxonomy (NCBI): domain Eukaryota; kingdom Fungi; phylum Ascomycota; class Sordariomycetes; order Hypocreales; family Sarocladiaceae; genus Sarocladium; species Sarocladium strictum. The sequence continues at coordinate 3,702,033 of JAPDFR010000003.1, read as the reverse complement.
CCGGGAGGTGTTGTACTTCGAGTTCATCGATGGAGACCTCAAGCGACAAGTACAGGATAAGAGAACTGGGGAGATCACGAAGCCGAACCGCAAGCTCCGAGAAGAGGATTTGAAGATGCCAGTTTTTAGCCAGAAGCAGATGACACAACTCATCGAGCGCCGAAACGCCAAGTTCGCCAATGCGATCAACATGTTCTTGAACGAATGTGTAGAGAACAAGGTTGATCCAGAGATTACGCTGAAGGCTAAGACGGAAGGTTATATCCCGAAACCTACCCCAGTAGAGGAGGAAGATGACAAGACCCCCAGCACACTTCCGGAGTCGATCCCAAAGGTGCGAGCACCTATTCCGGATATTGTCCAGGAGCTCAAGGACAGCCCATGGTATACGGGCCAGATTGTTCCAGACGGTCATCGAGTCTTTGAGCAGCAAGAGCCGGTGTACGGGGATCTCAACTTCTTGCTCAGTCAGGACTTGGTCAATGCTTTGTACAACACGAAAGGGATCACTCAGTTCTTCGCACATCAAGCTGAAGCGCTAAACGGTCTGTACGAGGGGCAAAATGTCGTGGTCGCAACGTCGACGAGTTCGGGCAAGAGTTTGATCTACCAATTGCCGATCATCTATGCCTTGGAAAGAGACTACAACTCGCGGGCGATGTATATTTTCCCGACGAAGGCGCTGGCTCAGGATCAAAAGAGGAGTCTAAAGGAAATGATGGCGTACATGCCAGGCATGGAAGAGACATTGGTCGAAACGTTCGACGGGGACACGCCCATGGCGGACCGTAACATGATTCGAGACGAGGCACGCATAATTTTTACGAACCCCGATATGCTTCACATCACGATCCTTCCGCAAGAAGAGCGGTGGAGGACTTTTCTGAAGAACCTGAAATACATCGTTGGTGAGTCATTCCCGGACTCTCTTTCGAATGCTGCTAACCGTGGCAGTGGATGAGTTGCATTATTACAACGGCCAACTGGGGTCCCATATGGCCTTTATCATGCGACGGCTGCGCCGAATATGTGCGGCCGTAGGAAATAGACGCATCAAGTTCATATCCTGCTCTGCCACAGTGGCGAACCCCGAGCAGCATTTCAGAACCATCTTCGGCTTGGACAATGTCCGTCTTATAGACTTTGATGGCTCGCCATCTGGACGCAAGGAGTTTCTATGTTGGAACACCCCGTACCGAGATCCAGGTGATCCAGCGAGTGGGCGCGGCAACGCCAAGCAAGAATGTGCTCGATTATTCTGCGCCCTGATGCTGAGAGGTGTGAGAATCATCGCTTTCACGAGAGTGCGCCATCAATGCGAAAAGTTGGTGAATGCGATCAAACAAGAGCTGGAGACTCTTGGCCGGCCCGAGTGTGTCAACCTGGTGATGGCGTATCGAGGAGGCTACACGCCACAGGATCGGCGTAGAATTGAGAATGAGATGTTCGAAGGGAAGCTCCTGGGTATAGTGGCAACAACTGCACTAGAACTGGGTATCGACATTGGCAGCCTGGACTGCGTGATGAGCTGGGGCTTCCCGTACACTATTGCCAATCTCAGGCAACAGAGTGGACGTGCTGGTCGACGAAACAAGGATTCTCTGTCAGTGCTGGTGGGAGACTCGTTCCCTACGGATCAACATTACATGCAGAATCCTGATGAGCTATTCACGAAACCCAACTGTGCGCTGCAGGTGGACCTGGAGAATATGCTCGTTCGGGAAGGCCATATTCAATGCGCGGCATACGAGATGCCTATCCGGCCACAGCAAGATTCACAGTATTTTGGGACGGACCTTCCATCTATATGCGAAGAACGGCTGATCAAGGACGAGCTGGGGTATTATCACTGCCATGACAGGTTCAGACCGATGCCGGCCCGATATGTGGCGATCCGTGACACTGAGGATGAGCACTTCGCCGTGATCGACATAACGCACGGCCGAAACGTGGTGCTCGAAGAGTTGGAAGCTTCACGGGCGTCGTTCACACTTTATGACGGTGCTATATTCCTTCACCAGGGTAATACGTACTTGGTTCGAGACTTCCGACCTGACCAGCACATTGCCAAGGTAGAAAAGGTCAAGGTGGACTGGACAACGCAACAGCGTGACTTCACGGATATTGATCCAACGGAAACCGAGGCGATCAGGCGGATCTCTAGGTCTCTTTCCAGAGCTTACTACGGATCCATAAAAATTCAACAAAATGTGTTCGGCTTCTTCAAAGTCGACAAGAAGAATCGGGTGCTTGATGCAGTGCACGTCGACAATCCGCCCATCATTCGTTACAGCAAGGGCATGTGGCTGGATGTGCCAAAGTCTGGGCTAGAGGTTCTCCAGGAGCGGCGGATCAACGTTGCAGCCTCCATTCATGCAGCCGAACATGCTATGATGAGCCTTCTTCCGACCTTTGTCATCAGCATGCCAGGCGATGTCCGCACCGAGTGTAAAGTCGCATTGAAGGAGTTCGCCAAGTCCGAGTCTCAGCGTAAGCGACCTGCTCGACTAACATTCTACGATGCAAAAGGTGGTGCAGCTGGTTCTGGCATAAGTACCAAAGCATTTGAGCATGTTGACGCTCTGCTGCGAGATGCACTGCGTCGGGTCGAGGGCTGTTGGTGCGTCCGTGGGTGCGTCGAATGTGTCGCTAGCGAACAATGCAAGCATATGAACGAGGTAATGAGCAAGGCTGGAGCAGGGGTGGTGCTTCGGAGCTTACTAGACCTTGAGATCGACGTGGAATCGTTGCCGATGGGACCGGAGGACTATAGCCCTGTGGGCATCGAGACGGTGGTGCTAGCAGAGGAAGTGCCCATGAGGCAAGGGGTCCAGGAGGTGAAAGCAGAAGCGACGGAAGATGTCAGCATGGGCGGGTTTGAGCGGTGGGACGGGCTGGCCAGATGAGGGGAAGGGAATGCCAACAGCGGAGGCGCGTATCGCCCAACAGTCACTGAATAGATGTAATCCATGCCCAACCTTTCCTGCAATCACCTTACACTGAGACCCTTAAAACCCTCAGCTGGATTTCCAAGAACGTCTGAATTTGCTGTAACCCGGAAGTTGGTTGGGGGAGAGAGTGGCTGATCAAGAACGTGCTTACTTGCTTGCTTCGTGAGAAGCTTCGTGAGAAGCAGGCCCAGCATAGGTTAGCGGACATTGCGTGGTGACACAGGTTTCTTCGAAAGCAGAGGTATTTCTATGGTACTGGGATGTGATGATCGTGAATGCTACGTGAATGACAGCCATGACCACGCATGGTCTTGTCACATAGATATCCCCACACAAGAGTATTCAATCGACAGCGAAGTTGACTGTGGTGACGCCAAGGCACATCTAAGGCGGGCCGCATCTCAGAACCCACCGCTTGGCACGTCATCGCTGTGGGGAGTGCCCCCCCTGCAGCCCACCATCAAATTCCCACAGCCACCTGGAGGGGGGCCACTGGGGGGGGGAAAAACAATCTTGCTCTTACGCCTATTGTTAACCTTCAGCTACCTTAAAACAGGGTCACAAGCGTGCGTCGGGTCCCTGTGCAATGACGGAAGGGCAGCCCGCCGCTAGTAGCACTTTGGACCTTAGTCCCCGTCCAAAAGCAGGGCACACGGGCAGACTAAAAAGTCCTCCTCCCGCCTGGCGCTTTAATCTACTTGATTTATTGGACTGGCCTTCGCTAGGCTAGTTGTATGTATGTAGTACGTGATCGGGGAGATTGCAGGTCTTGCTTGGTGGCTGGTCATCCAGGGGGGTCACTCAGCAGGGCCCAGGCAGGCCCAATGAAGGAAGGGAGCGATGCAGAGATGGGTCTGCTTCTGTGCGAGCTGAAGTTGCGATGATGTTGTTTCACCCAAGGCGGTGAAGAGGGGGGTCCAGAGCGAAGAGGGTGGTGATCAAGTCGGGGCTTCTGATACTTATTCACCGTTTCTTGGCACTTCCTTCTTTCTTCCCTGGCAGATCTGACGATGGCCTCATGTCGCTGCATCCTGTGATTTAACTTCGAGTTCTCCCTTTGTGCTGCACAGCGACCACACGAGGAAAGAGCCACCGTCTTGCTCCTCTGCTCCTTCCTCGGCTGCTCTGAAACACTCTCACCCCGACTCCTACTTCCGCTGCTTTTCCCGCTTCACTTCGACTTCCTCCTCCTCCTTCTCATCACTAGGCTGGCTGCCTCTCCGTCCGTCGCCCAACTTTCTTGGCACGCAACGCCGTTCCCTTGCCCTCCCCTCCCCTTTCCGCCCCAAAGCAAATACCATCACCCGTTTCATTCAGCCATGACGTCCTCTCACTCTCGCCGACGCTCCCACGAGGATTATCCCCTGGCCGATCGCTCGCCTCGCCGCAGCCATTCTCACAACGGCCACAATGGCGGTCTCCCGCCTCCAACAACCTACAGTCAGTACAAACGCCGTCGCGGCACCGAAGCCAAGGAACCCCGAAGCCATCGCCTGATCCAACCGGCTGGGGAGAGCGGCAGGCGAGGCTTCCATCCTTTGAAATTCCTCAAGATTTCGTTTCGCTCCGCCAGTAGGGCCAGTTTGGTGTGTAATGTCTTGTGGCCTGTTGTGCCCGCCGCGTTGGCTGTGCGATGTAAGTTCAAGGCCCGTCCAAGTATTCGACGGATTGCAGCGGTACTGACAACTCTGTGTCAATGCTAGATTCGCTTCCTGAGAAGCATGTTCTCATCTTCACCCTCGCTTACATCGCCATGGTACCCTGCGCCAACCTCGTTGGATTTGCGGGCCAAGAGCTCGCTCGCAAGTTCCCACATGTTGCCGGAGTCCTTGCAGAGATCACGTAAGGATTGGGCAATCCCGTTGATCAACTTCTAAAAACGAGAACTGACCTTGCCAGGTTCGGCTCCATTGTTGAGATTGTTCTGTTCATGGTTCTGTTGTCAAAAGACATGTACGAAGTGATCAAGGCCGCTATCCTAGGTTCCATCTTAGCCACCATGCTGCTCTGCCTTGGTCTGTGTTTCTTTGCTGGGGGTCTGTGGCACGAGCAGCAGACGTTCAACGAGGCCATTAGCGAAGCAGGGAGTGGTCTCCTCCTCACAGCGTAGGTCTCTTCCCGGCCTTGCTCTCCATCTCGCTGACACGTTCCAGTGGCGTCGTTCTTGCCGTTCCAACCGCTTTCGAACGTGGCCTGTCAGCATCCGCCATCTCCCCCGGTGCCGAGCAGCTCGAGATCAAAACACTCAACATCTCACGTGTCATCTCCATCATGCTTATCATTTCTTATGCCGTCTACGTCTTCTTCCAGGCCCGAACGCACCACGGTATCTATACCCAGAGCTATGAAGAAGACGAGCACCGCGACCGTGATGGCCACAAGGACCGAGCCAAGGACAAGCTCACGCTGGTGGAGGCCCTCATCGCCCTGGCCATAGGCATCGCACTAGTCACGCTCATTGCAATCACCCTGGTCCTGCAAATTGAGTATATTATTGAGGAATCAGCCATATCTGACGCCTTCATGGGCCTGATCCTCGTCCCACTCGTCGAGAAGTTTGCGGAACATCTCACGGCTATAGATGAGGCGTGGGATAACCAGATGAACTTTGCCCTATCTCATGTACTCGGTGCCACACTGCAGACGGCTTTGTTCAACGGTCCACTCGCTGTCATTGTATCCTGGGGCCTCGGTACAACTCTTGATCTAAACTTCGATCTGTTCAACCTCGTCATGCTTCTTCTAGCGATCCTCACAGTCGGTCGCTTCCTGCAGGATCAAAAGAGCAACTATCTAGAAGGCATCCTCCTTGTGGTATTGTACATTGCTATTGCGGTCGCAGCGTTTCACTACCCGGATCCTCCACATGGAGAAGGCGGCGGTGAAACTGAAAATGCTGAAGGCGGTCATTGAATCATGAAACTTGCTGTCCTTTGATTGCTTCCTGTACTGGTATGTTCGGACATGAATTTTGACTGATAGCGGCGCGTTTTGGGTTCGAAAGACGCAAGCAGAAGCAAACGTGGAAATGGCACAGTGGCTGAGATCTACACTGGCATGGGATATTAGAGCTCTGGTAGATAGTGCGTCAGTACAAAAGCCTGTCCCAAAATGTGCATAATCATGACTTGGTGTCGTTCGAACAACAAGAACGAAGGTTTGTCACTGCTTACCTGGGTTTGTGTCGTCTTTCGGCGACTTTCTGGGTGCCCCGTGTGCAGCCGGTTATGTGTGAGTCGAGTGCTCGGACAAGCGCTTCTTGTTATCCCTGACAGCCTCCTGGTCACTCTTATTTTTCACCGAGCCATCATGACTTTTCCTGGGGGAGGAAGAATCGAGGAATCGCACAAGCCTCTCTCTCTCGTTCTGCGAGTTGTTCTCGCCGAAACGAAGTCCTGTGGAGGGATCATTAGGCTGAGTTGAGGTGCCTAGCAACGCAGGCTCCGTCTCCTTCTGCCGGGGCCTTCCCTCGAGTGTGCCTGGGCGTACGGGCTTTCCGTACCTGTCATAAAGCGAATTCGCCGACTTCCCGTGGAAAGAGTTGCAAGGGGCCCTCTGACAAGTAGAGGCAGAGGCATGGGCTGGTCCATCCAGTCCATCAGCACTCCCAGGAGGAAGATCAAGCATGGCCTCGGCAATTCTTCTGAGGGTCGGGCTGGAAGCTCTGGCATCCTGAGCTTTCCTGACTTCTTCCTTCAGGGCAGCGCCCTTCTTCTGGAGGCCAGCGAGGGTCCAGGGTCTCAACACTCGGAGTGCACCATTCTGCACCCATATCTCAATCCGAGTAATTCTCTCGGGTCTGATAGGCTTGAGCCAAGTGATGTCTCGGCAGTAAGCTACGAGCTCGGTCTCGGAAAGCTCATACAGTGGACCTTGGATGGTGTGGGAAGCGGAATCTTCAGGAACAGCAGACTTCCGCCATTCGTCAAGCTCGTGACGCAACTTGAAAATGGTAGCGACCATGTCAGGGCTGCATCCATCAAGGATACAGGAAGACTGAGCTTCTGAACCCAGAATGTGGAAGGGACAACGGTCGACATCCACACAGTGGCGCGGGGAGCGTCGTGTGGTAGGCCGGAAGGGCATTTGTAGCCGAGAGAGAGCTGAGCGCATCATAACCAGCGAAGGGCACCCCGGGATAGGAATGTTGACTTCCTCGTGGCTCAAACCGACTGCATAGTTGGCCGCGGCCTGATGGACGGTGGCGTGACGACTTTGAGAAGCAACGGCTGCTTCTAAGGCCATGATATTCTGGGTCAGTCTGAGACCACTGTTCGTAAATGGCGTTTGCCTTTCAGTCTCGGCATTGTGTCTGCAAGGCTCTGAACTGTTCATAATACCCTCATTGTCAGAGCTGTAGCTGTGGGAACTGAAGTCAGGAACGATCCCGTTTGTCATCCATAGGCCGATCTTCTTGATCTGTTTGCTGTTGATGGAAGCGCCTTCAACAGCATCCATGCAGTAGTCGAAGATTTCTTGGTCCGAAATTTCAGGAACAGAGACGAGCCAGTGTGGCTGAAGTGAGTCTCTAAAGACGCTCATCTTGCGTTCGTGTTTGAGCCAAGCGTAAAGTTCTTGGGCAGCCTCGTCAAGTTGGAGAGTGTAGTCACTATCCTGGGTCGTCAGAGACCTGGCAGAATCAGATCCTTCGAATGAGTCGACTTCTTCATATGTTGAATTGGGGACCGATGGCTCAAAGCTGACGGGAGGGTCATTGGGGATCGGGAACAGGCGATTGTGAGTTCCCGAAGTTGCAGCAATCATGTTGTTCGGCCTGCTTGGTTCAGAGTTGCCTCTGGCAGAACTGGGAAGGGCAAGGTGGCCGCTCCCAAAGTCGGGGTAGGTAGCATTCGCGATGCCGAAGACTGTGTAAGCGTTGTTGGCCTGGCTCTCTTCGAGCCGATGACTGCCTAGAGGTGGTCCATGGAGCGGGTAGCGAGCCATGAGGTCGGAGAGGCTCTCATTCGCAGAAGGGAGTGAATGGGGTAGGGTGCTGGGCAAGGCAGCTTGGACAGAAACCCCAGGAGGAGGATTAATATGAGTCTCCTGGGAAGCAACACCTCGAGCAACACCTCGAGCAACGCCTCGAGCAACACGAGCTGTAGCATCATGACGACTCATCTGACCAGGAGGTTCAGAAGAGTCGGGAAGTTCCACTCTCATGATCGATAGTGATGACGAAATGCCCCGTTATGTGTTTCTCGTCAGTGTGAACAGTCAGATTTGGGAGATGAAAGCCAGGTAGGATAAAGGTGAAGATATCAGGCTTAGGTGGAAGATCGAATTGGGGAACGGTAGGCTTATAAGGGCCACGGCTACCGACGGGAGGTAACCAATTCGACATTGTGATGAAAGATGGGATGAAATCGGCTTGATCCCTGGTTGCAGGCTGCTTGAGCCTCGATTTTGCACCGCGGAGACGCGAAGGCAACGGTGCCAGGTGGTGACAGGTGCGAGGAATCGGCAGAATAGGACCGAATATAGCCGTGCTGATTCACGTCTTTCAAGACGGAGTCAGAGCATCCCGATAAGACGGCTGATACCCGTGCTCGATATGCTTTCCCCCCATCCTATCGTGTTGAAGAAAACGGCCGGTAGAGCCAAGCAAGGTCGAAGGGACAGTGGCCGAGCCAATCTCTGCACCTTCCTTCCGTTCGAGATTCGTTGTTAGGTCGCACTCAGCATGAGTATATGATATGGCTCTCGCTTATGAAGAGATGCGGTAGCGCACGGCTTTCTTTGGATTCCCTTCACAGTAAGGATAAGCAGTTTGATACCATTGAAGCAGGCATAATGTCATCAGGTTGAATGTCAGCATCATCATTCACGCAATGGAACACGTTGGAATCCTTGGCGTTGAAGCACAGGGAAAGATAGCTTCGGCCCGTGAAAACCGTCGGCGACAATAGACACTCTCGAATCAATGATTGTAACACACGGACCTCAGGGCCTTTGCATTTATCGATACATTCGACATCAGGGTTGATTTCGATGATGAGATCCGGATCACTGTGCAGGGTAGTTACAGGGCATGTGTAATGACGTTAGATTCCAGTAAAATCTCGGGAGGCACCGAGAATCGTATTCGTATTATTGGCCAGTGGGTGGTGTGGGAAGAGGTGGGAGGGATCGATAAGACGATCAGGGGCATGGCGTGAGGAGATTGACCAATGAGGACAGCAGCGCAAAGTGGCTCACAGGGACGATGGACGCGACTGACAGTTGGATCGCTTGCTGAATTTGCCTGTTGACGGGAACCAAGTTAATTTGTAAATGCCAGAAGCTGTCAATTAGTTACTCCGTCAGGTGGTCATGGACGGGAAGCCGTGCCCGTTTATCTGCACGGTGGGAAGCTGTGAGAAGGGATTCCGACGATCTGGGCGATGGTGACAAAATGGCCTCGAACTGCTAAGAGCTAGGCCATCGAAAAGGCCAGAAATGAGATCTCTCCATTGAGGATACATATTGTGGTTGTAGAACAGCCAGAACAACACCTGAGGGTGGCAACACACGATGCTCAGCCCATCTGCTCCCTCATTCTTCTCTTGCGCCTCACAATGACCCTTCACCAGCACTTGACGCGTGAGACAAACAGTGTGGGTGACAAAAACAGTGACAACAGTGCACCACCGTAGACCGAACACGAAAAAGCGATTCGCGCGTGCTCAACTGGGGAGGGGGGGGGTCTCTTGACTGAAAGCGGTTTAGTCTCCGACAGGACAAGCTTCCCAACATTTCATCAGTTAATTCCTGATCGCGTCTCTGACCAATCGTAGCCTCACACTTGGTGATGGTTATTGTCTTTTGAGTTTAGCGGCGAAGGATGAGGGATGAGGCAAGGGTTCCGGGAAGCGGTTGCACTGTGATAGATTGGCCATCTACGGAGTACTGGGCTGGGCTCTTTTTTTCTGACATCGGAAAACCAAGGGTCCTTCTGCTTGGATTCGTCATCCGCAACCAAAGAAGGGCGGATGTTGGGCTCCGTGATGATGCGACACTGGTCAGTCTCAGTCAGTCGCCCAGAGTGTCGGTCAGGAAAGTTCACAATTTGTTCCATCGCTCAAAAGCTTATTGTCGTGGCTGTCAAGAAGCTTCCGAATATGTGGTCGCAAAGTCGAGCTGTGTGGCTGCTGGTGGTGATCAGGCCTCTGCCATAATCTGTGTAGAGGGCGTCGATGGCCACTGTCCGAAGCCATGTTGCATCATGCCCAGACCCCTTTCGTCTAACCCAATTGAATAAGCAAGGCTTTCGACAGGTGTATGATACCACTCACCAAGAGAACATCCGTTGCTCTACATCCAGTCAGTCAGTTGTTAATGTCACTGTACTGTAATTGCACCCTCCACCATTCCCGGCAGGGGCCATTCTCCACTCCATTTTTTCCTCATCCGCCGCTTCCTTAAGCCAATCTACTCCTCCTCCTCCCCTTCTCTCTTCTCCTCTTCCCCAGAACACTTCTCGACCTCACACTCCCTCCAACAGCCTCCGGTGTGCAATCACCTATTCCGCCGCCCATCATGGACGCCGCCGCCGCCGTCAGTGCCAACGCCTCCCAAGGCTTCACCTCCATGCTCGCTAGCTCGACCAAGATCGCTGGCGTCAACCTGCCCCAGCAGCTTGAGGACCTCGTCGATGCTGTCGCCAATGCCAGTGCCTGGCAAATCATCCTCACGCTCTTCCTCATGTGCGTTGTCTACGATCAGGGTATGTTAAACAACAACAACAACCACTTCTCCATCCACTGCAACCCTGCCAAATCAACACGACAAGCAGTCACCTTATGCTGCCCCTAACGGCACCTGGTGGCTGCCGTGCGACGCGCCTCCACTCCCCGATGCTCATAGCCAAAGATCAAGTGCGCTGACTCTTCTCTTACGACAGTCAGCTACATCAAGAACAAGGGCTCCATTGTCGGCCCCTCCTGGAAGCTGCCCTTCATGGGCCCCTTCCTCCAGTCTGTCGACCCCAAATTCGAGGAGTACCACGGCAAGTGGCTCAGTGGTCCCCTGAGTTGTGTTTCTGTTTTCCACAAGTAAGATCGCTTCCCCTTTCCACTCGCCTATCGGGGCGAAGAGACACCCGAGCACGCGACATTGGGGCTAACTGAGACATTGTCTCACCCGACAGGTTCGTCGTCATTGCCTCTACCCGTGATATGGCTCGCAAGGTCTTCAACTCTCCCACCTTCGTCAAGCCAACCGTCGTCGATGTCGCGCCTAAGCTTCTCGGACATGACAACTGGGTCTTCCTTGACGGCAAGGCCCATGTTGACTTCCGCAAGGGCCTCAACGGTCTGTTCACCCGTCGTGCCCTCGAGATGTACCTCCCAGGCCAGCACGAGGTGTACGACCGCTACTTCAAGCGCTTCGTCCAGATCACGAAGGATAACAACAACAAGGCCACTCCCTTCATGCCTGAGTTCCGCGAGCTCATGTGTGCCGTCTCCCTCCGTACCTTCACCGGCCACTACATGTCCGACGAGGCTGTCATCAAGATCGCCAACGACTACTACCTCATCACCGCCGCTCTGGAGCTCGTCAACTTCCCCATCATCATCCCCTTTACCAAGGCCTGGTACGGCAAGAAGGCTGCCGATGTCGTTCTTGCCGAGTTCAGCAAGGCTGCCGCTAAGAGCAAGGTCAAGATGGCTGCCGGTGGTGAGCCCAACTGTATCATGGACGCCTGGATCATTCAGATGATCAACTCTGACCGCTGGCGCGAGGCTCAGGAGAAGGGCAACCCCTCCGAGATCGAGAAGCCCCAGCCTCTGCTCCGTATGTTCAACGACTATGAGATTGCCCAGACCGTCTTCACTTTTCTCTTCGCCTCTCAAGATGCCACCAGCAGCGCTGCCACTTGGCTCTTCCAGATCATGGCCCAGCGCCCCGATGTTCTTGACCGTGTCCGCGAGGAGAACCTCAAAGTCCGCAACGGTGACGTCAAGGCAGAGCTCAACATGGACCAGCTGGAGTCAATGACTTACACCCGTGCTGTCGTTCGTGAGCTGCTCCGCTACCGCCCTCCCGTGCTGATGGTTCCCTACGCCGTCAAGAAGCCTTTCCCCATCACTCCCGAGTACACCGTCCCCAAGGGTACGTACAGACTGATCACTTGACCATCGGGACGAGAGTAATTCCGCTAACCAACAACGCCAGGCTCTATGTTGATCCCCAGCACATACCTCGCTCTCCACGACCCCGATGTGTATGAGAACCCCGATTATTTCGACCCTGAGCGTTATTACTCAGGCGACGCCGAGGAGAAGGGTGCGAAGAACTACCTCGTCTTCGGTACTGGCCCCCACTACTGCTTGGGCCAGCAGTACGCGCAGCTCAACTTGGCACTCATGATCGGAAAGGCCTCTATCGAGCTTGACTGGGTGCACCACCCTACCCCCATCTCTGAGCAGATCAAGGTGTTTGCCACCATTTTCCCCATGGTATGCTCCCCCATTGCAGTGCAGAAAGAATATCCTAAAAGAAGGCTGACACGAATTGTGCAGGATGACTGCCCTCTTACGTTCACCGAGCGCAAACAATAGTTGCCTTGGGTTCCGTATACCACAGCAGGAGGGGCTACTTACCTCTGTGCAATGCTCATGATGCACCCACGGGGTATCTCGGATGAAATGTGTGTAACGACCATCACACAGATTGAGAACTCTGCGTCTTCATGTTTCAGCATTGTCCGCTTAAGTCTGGTCGACTGGACAAGACCGGACTGCGGGCGAGGCTAGGCAAGGGGCCTTCGGACCTGATACATAATTGTAATACTTCTTTCTGTATATAGTTGGCATCCTGCCGATGGCCACTTTACATTTCTTTTCCACGTAGTGGATGAGTGGCTGTCGGAGGCGGAGAAGCTGGCAAACAGCGAATGGACGAGACCATTGGGATATTGAAGACAGAGTTGGGAATGAAAGTGATTAAGAAAGACTTTGCCCGTTGTTGAAGTGACATGATATGTATGTCCGAGCATGGTGTAAGTAAGCATTTAGAAAGGAGAAGAGAAAACAGGATTCGTGGGAGAATGTGTTCCCAATTACGGAGGGGACGAACTGGTTATAAAACACCACTTCGATTGACAGAACCATGCAAAGATTCCCTCCATTCAGGGGCGAGAATCAACGCTCTATATGCTGACGGATTCTCTGGTGACAACTTTACGCGATTTACCGTCACGCTGACTGCTCGTTGTCACGTAGACAAATACGTTGCTGGCTGTGGAAGGGTGGCCAGAAAGCAGAGCTAGGTTGATAGCTGACCAACCAGCGTGCGCTGGTGACGAAGGGTCGACCTGACTGGCAGTGAGCTAATGTAGCTTGGATGGGGGGGTCCCTGCGCATTCTTCTTTCCAACCTCCATCTCCATCTGTACTGAGAACCCAGCGACCACGGCTTAACCCTGCTGCTAACGGAACTTCTTATTGGCTCCATATTTCACGGCTCGTTCGGTATTGGAGCTTGACAGTGGTTCCTTTTTGGGCTGATCTAACAATCCATTGAAACGGCACCGGGATCGGAGCGAGACGCCCGAACGAACAGGTCTCTTTCGGCATAAAGGACAAGCCTCTGCAGAGCGCTCAAGTAAAACAAAGCAACGACAAAGTGACCTCAGATATCACCAGTCATGGCTGCGAGAAGAACCGCGGTCAACCTCGTGGGGCGCTTCGCGCGTGCCTCAGCACCAGCCTGCCGCGCTGCGACCAGATGGACCAACACGTCCGCCTCGACACTTGGAACGACGAGATTCGCGGCCCCGAAGGCGCTGGGTGCAAGGTGGTACTCTGTGAAGAATACCGACCCGGATGCGATTCCGGGCAGCACGGAGTGGGATTTCCAGATGGTCAGGAGCCAGGCGAATGGTCCCAAACAGGACGTTGTCCTGGTAGGTAAGCTGCATCCTATTTCCCCTTCCTCTTTCCCGCATCAACAGAGGCCCGAATCACTAACCACTCGTTTGTGTAGACGTTCGCGAGCCCCTCGAACTCCAACAGACCGGCAAGATCCCCGGCGCAATCAACATTCCCATCACAACCGCCATCCAGTCCTTCCACATCTCCCCCGAGGACTTTGCCGACATGTACGGCTTCGATAGGCCGACTAAGGATAAGGAGTTGATCTTCTACTGTAAAGCTGGAGTGAGGGCGAAGGCGGCGGCGGGGCTGGCGAAGAATGCTGGTTGGGAGAAGGTTGGTGTCTATTACGGGAGCTGGCTGGACTGGGAGAGGGAAGGAGGAGAAGTTGAAAAGGTCAAGAGGGGAGAGGGACCGGAGAGGGACTAGATGGTGTGAAGCACAAAAGGTTTTGTAAGATGACAGAAGTGGGCAATGTTTGAGCACCGAAGTGATATTGTACACTGTCGAAATGGCCCAGGGCCTGTCCTACAGGCTCATGCTGTCCAGCAAGATACGCCCAGTCTATGCTATTCCGTCCCTAGTCGTGCAATCTTCGTACATGGGATTTCTTTCAACTTCCCACAGATGTTTAAACATGGCTCTCCTTGCTGGGCCTTAAAAGAACATCATCCTGCCGTCCTTTCCATCACCGCCTTTCTCACCGCCTGCGGGCGCCTTTGCAACAGGGCTATTGTGTGCAAAGAACAAGAACTTGATTGTGAGCGCCAGCCCGGCATGCAGGCAGACCACCACAATCAGCAGTACCTTGCTGATCTGGCGATCAGTGGCGCTCAGCACCGGGTACAGGTTCCGCAGGAGAAATGACACGGACATGCCAAACCCAACGGCGACGAAGACCCAATTCAGGATCTCGATGGGGGACCAGGAAATGAATGCGACGGGAATCCAGATCAGGTTGGAGTAGCCGTATAGGGCCCAGCATTCGAGGAGATTGGCAGATTCGCTGCCGAAGTAGCGGAGGGCGAGGAACAGGGCAATGGGGATGAAGAGGGTATAGCCATAGACGAGACCAGCGGCACCTGGTTCCAAATTAGTATCGAGAGATCCTGGCAGCATATGCGCTAGGCAGGCAGGCACTCACCACTCAGCAGACGGAAATCATACGCAAAGGGCGCAGATCCATCCTGACTCAACGATTGGCTGATTGTTCCTCCCAGGAACAGAATCAACACTACTGTGGTCGCAATCCAAAACGGCCCATACAAGTCCGGGTTGCCCTCCAGCACGTCCAAGAAATTCGCCCTCGGGAACAAGGCAGCCCAGCACCTCGACAGCACAGCTGAGGTGTCTACGTCGAAGAACTGCGCGTAGAAGGAGATGGACCAGAGGAAGCGCTTGGAGCCATCGTTGTGGTTCGAGGATGAAGTAGCCGGCGGGGGAAGGCCGGATGAAGGGATGGAGGCTTTGGAGCGCGAGGTGGAAGGGTTGGTGAAAGTTGAGGTGTGAAATTCGAGATCTTCTTGGAGATCAGTATGGCCGAGGTCACCCTGCAAAAGATCGATGTCAGTCAATGGAAGAGGCACTGATTCTCTTGAAGAGAAACCCCTGACGTACCTCGTCGTCAACGTCGACTACCGCGTCGTAGCCTGAACCTGACATGTTTGCAAACCCTGGAAAAACGCACTGAGATCGGAAAAGGATTGACTGGAGTTTGATGAGAGAGCGTGCGAAATTCTGGGTCGCCGACGAAGGTGGTCAAGGAACAGGGTGACGAGGCGTGGGCTTTTGGAGGTCGAGACGTGGAAGCTTGGACAAGTGGTCGTAATGCGACGTAGCCCGATTGGGGAAGCTGTGGGGATGATCCGGTGTTGAGCCGGCACCCTCGATGCAAGATTATAACTAGGATGATGGGAAGAGGATGATCGAATATCGAAGCGAGTTCGAAGATACAAATGGCTGAGTTAGTTTTCAAGGTCAATTACTGGCCATCAGCAGTGAGCATACAATGGGGAGATGAATCCAAAGGTTGGATCTGCTGCAAAACGTGGGTACATCATCCGTTTGTTCAAGTGCCTTAGCCGGAAAAAACTACGGCTTGCCTCCCATGTTGGCATCAAACTACATGTGCTTCGATAGCATCTTTGGAAATGTATGTCAAGTTCTGGACACAAGTCCCGACACTCAAGGTTTCACACGTCGCACGTCGTTTGAATTGGCACTGCTCACATTGCACTACCTATGCTGCCATTTTCCATCGTGGGATCAGTACAGCCAACCTTTGTGTGAAAAGTCAAAGGAGATGCCAGCCACATGAAGAGCATCTCCCAGGGTAGAACCTTTCCCCCTTCCACACCACCCCTCCGTAACGCGAAGAATGCCAGAAAATCCCAGACGCCGCATTCCATGTGACTTGATGAGAGAATTGAAGCGCGCACCGTCTATTTGAGCTTCTTCTTGGGTCGGAGCTGGTTGGTGTGGCCACACTTGCGCTTACGGCAGTTGGTGGCACGCGGGGGGAGACGAGCCTATGATATGTATGTTAAAACCCAAGAGATCTCTAGGCTGGATCGGAAGTCGTCCTCCGGGGAATACGCACGTAGCACTTGCGGCAGATCATCTTGTCGCAGTTGAACTTGGAGGCAAGAGCCTTAAGAGAGGGCTCGATGATACCACCGCGGAGACGGAGGACCAGGTGGAGGGTGGACTCCTGTTTCCATCGTCAGCAATCCCAATTCCCAGTCGACTTCCCAAGCCTAGCATTCAAGTGCCGCCCAGTCGTCCTCAGATTTCCCAACGCACCTTCTGGATGTTGTAGTCGGAGAGAGTGCGGCCATCCTCGAGCTGCTTGCCAGCGAAGATCAGGCGCTGTTGATCCGGGGGGATGCCCTCCTTGTCCTGGATCTTGGACTTGACATTGTCGATGGTGTCCGAGGACTCGACCTCAAGGGTAATGGTCTTACCGGTCAAGGTTTTCACGAAGCTGCGCGCAACCAAATCATCATGTCAGTGAACGGATTCCTCATATTTACGAATTCGTGATCGGAGGGCCGCGGTTCGGGGCGAAAGTCGAACCCAGGGAAAATCGTGCATTTCATCGGTCGGAGGTTCGGGAAGCGGCTCGAGAAGGGGGGAAGTTGGGAGGCTTACATCTGCACTACATCACAGAGTCAATATCAATGTCCCGGGACACGTTTGAAGGGTATAGGCACGGGGTTCACTCACTCTTGGCCGATTTCTGCGACTGACGATGAAGTTTGAAGTGGTTGAGGCAGACTGCGAGTGGTGGGGCGAGAATTGTTGGTCGCACCTTCGAAAACTTAGGGCTTGCTTACTAGCCGAAGTCACGTGCGCAGTACAGCCGGGACGGGCGGCGCATTTTGAGTGGGTCAGAACGAACCATGCTATCGTATAGAACATGTTTGATCAACCACGCTACTATATAGAATATGTTCGAGAAACCATGCTATCGTATAGAATATGTTTAAGAAATCATGCTATCGTATAAGAATATGTTCGATTGGGTATCAAGAAGGTCCCATGTGGTCCTTACTCGCTGCAGTAATCCTAGTCGGCAACCAGAGCACCTCCACTGGGATCGACTTCCTCCGTCCCAGCACGCCCCTGGGCCCTGCCCCAAACCATCATTTTGTTCTCGAGCATGCGCACTGCTCGCGTGAGCTCTGCTAACGACGTCCCTGACGTCTCTGCTGCAGCTGCAAAGACGACTCTCGCTGTTTCCGACAGGCTCTCCACGCTGGCGAAAGATAAATATTTATTGCCAGATGATGACTCTGCTGTCTCGTCGAAAGGCAGTCCTGGGAGTCCAGACGTAGCCTCCTGAACGATTGCTTTGGCTCGCTCGATTATCTCATCGGCAGAAAGTGCTTGAGTTGGAGGTGCTGGCTCTGGAACAGTCGGTTTCTGGAAGAAGGCGGTTATGGCACTGTCATCTGAGGTAGGTACGATATCAGCCTCTCGTACACGCGATCATAGATAAATGTAGATGAGCAGCGACTTACTCCTGTGATCATGGCGACTTGCAAGATGAGCCAAATATTCATTCAGCTCCTCAGGAGGCATGGCTGAGACTTGCGTGGCTGTGATATCTTCATATTTCTCATGTTCTGGGGGTTGACGTTCCGGGGTGCGCTCGTCATAAGCAGTCTTCCACTTTCTCCAGTCTAGCCGGGGTATTGACTGAATCCAAGAGAGCGCCGCGTTCCTACCGTCTAAGGAATAGCAAAGCTTTGCTGACACTATAAGTAGAGCCATCATAAGGATCTCAGGATGATCCACGATGTGTACTCTGGACTGCTTGATGGGAAACTGATAGGGCAGTTTCAACACAGTTGAAAGATGCATTGCAACAACAGCCGTTTCCACTACCAAAAGTTAGAAAAAAAAGATCTGATTGAAACAAACGAGCCCGAGATATATACCTGGCAATGCAAGAGCCTTCACGAATTGCACGAAAGTGGTCGAGGCGTTCGGAGCTGGGAAGATCATACTGTAATTCAGATGATAGGAACACACAAGGTCGAAAACAGCATGATGCAGGCTCGTATCAGCCAATCGCTCACGAGTCGGGCGCTTCAGCTGCTTGGTGAACTCGGCAGGCATACGGTCCTGCATTTCTTGAGGAATACTGTAGTACTATCCTGGTGTCAGTTTCCCTTAACAAGCTGAAAATGCTCACGTAGCTCACCACTGCTCGGAAAGGGATGTTTCCGGTATTCGCCCAATGATGGAAATCTGAAATTGTTGTCGGAAGACGCAGTAAAAGACAGCCCAGATAGCACAGAGCAAGAGTATCGATCATACTGGGGACCGGCCACTGAGAGCTGCTTTCGGGGTCCCAGCTCTTAGCATGGGGAGCGCGTTTGACCTTCAGTGTCTCCTCTTCGCCGCCTGAGCTGAACCCGCTGGAACTGAACATTTGGGACCCTTGATCACCAGAGCCATCCTCAGGATCTTCTGGAAACCCTGCGATACGGACTGCCCAGAGGTCCCGGACGACTGTTTCCAGCTCAGAGAGATGACCCTTCTCTCGGATCAGCCACTGCAGCTGATGCCGCAGAACCAGCTGCAGCGCTTCAAGGTACAGACTTTTGCCTTTCAGACCACTCAGGTGGCGGCGTTCCTTCTCGTGCTTCTCCTTCCTTTGACGCGAGACGCTGCCCATGAGGCCGGCATCGGCATCATCGCCCATGTCATACTGTACATAACCTTCGGATTGGGCGCCGCAATTGCGGCAGAACCGTAAACCATTGTCAATTCGATATTTTCTGTGGCCGCAGTTTGGACAGCGTTCGCCTTTTCGAGCCTTTGATCGACCCGACTGCTCCGCCATGGTGGCATACTAGAAAAGACGTGGGTTGCGTTGTGCAATGTGATTTGAGCGTCACGCAGCGCGATTCATTTGGCGAGAACAACTCTGCAAGACTGACGCAACGGCTCTAATGGTGAAGGAAACATCATGTTTCGTTAGGCATCTGGTCTGGCGGCCATTCTTGGTTAACCTAAGTTGTGGTGTCGAATGCTGCCCCAGAAAATTTGATGCCGCCCCTCCCCAGCTGTAAGACACTCTAACATATCTACTTCACTGATTGTTTTGCATGAACCCGAATTTCAACCAGGTTAAAATTTTGATTCACCTTCTATAGGACAGATAAGCTCGACGTCCAGAGAACTGGCTCTTGTTTCATTTTCATCCCGTCGCCGACTGCGACACTGTGCCTTCATTCGGCAAGTGGTCATCAAAAGAAAAAACGACAAGATTCCAAGGGCACCAAATTGGGGCTCTTACGCTTTTGCTGAGCGTTGCGACCAGCAGAGACGAACCCATCCGTATAGAAACCTTCCAGCACGTCCGATAACCAGATGCTCACAGGCACGTGTTGTTCAAATTGTCAAGAGAAGTCGTCAAAATGATCTCAGCCACCGGACAACTCCCACCCCTTCGAAACGATGAGGGTTCGTAGGCTAGAGCACTGGCAAGGTGCGCGTGAGAGGTTGTGGCGCCAAGCATTTAAGCCTGCTTGGG
Source organism: Sarocladium strictum (assembly GCA_030435815.1). Lineage (NCBI taxonomy): Eukaryota > Fungi > Ascomycota > Sordariomycetes > Hypocreales > Sarocladiaceae > Sarocladium > Sarocladium strictum. The sequence goes on along the minus strand of JAPDFR010000003.1, from coordinate 3,682,181 downwards.
AGCCTCCTTGGCCTCGATGGCGGCTTGCTCACCCATGGAGGTAAGAATGACAACGTCTGGGAAAGGGTTAGTCTTTGGAAAGGGTTCATTGAAATCTGTAGCAGATGAAGACTTACTGGTGTCCTTCTCCTCAGTGGTGAAGAGCTTAGTGATCTTCTCGCCAACCTCACCATCGGGCATCTTGACATCATCCTTGGTGTCACCATCATCGTTCATGAGAGAGAGGAAACCGTCGTCAGAGATGTCGAGCTAGTAATGCGAGTTAATTCAAGGCTCTCGCAATGATGCATGGCTACATCCTAGTGTATGGAAGTGATTGGAACTTACGAGCTGGTACTCACGACGAGTAACGTGAGGGACATCCATGTTGTGAGTAGAGGGAGAGAGATCCTCGTACTTCTTGTTGGTGAAGATGTCGATGGCGACAAGGTGGACCTTGGCGTGACCGTGCTTGCCAGTCTTAGAGGTAGACATGTCGACAATCTTGCAGGGACGGCCCTTGATGACGACGAAACCGTTCTTGCGCAGGGCAGAACACTGCATGGGGAAGGTCAGCGACGCACCGGCGTCAGCCGTGTCGAAGGTAAGCTCATGCTATGAAGGGTTCTTGTTAGCACCAGGATGTCTCCTCCATAGACTAGATCACCGAGACCGCGGGGTACGGAGAAAAGGCGGGCAAGGTTGTCGCAAGACCGCAGCGTCCCCATCCCAACGAAGCCACGGGTCCATCTCGCTTCGAACAGAAAATGACAATGCCCATTTTTCAACGACACCAGCTCTGTTCTTCGGCTAGATACCGTGACTTCGGCGATGGACGTAGTGTGCGGGGTGATGTCGGGTGCTGCGACCAGGACGTGGCGCGCAAAAATAATCACACGAAATGGTGCGGCCAACAGCACTGTATACAGCTGGGGTCCCGCGGGGTCCGTAGAGTGCTCCAGGAGAATGACTTACCTCGTTGTCAGCCATGGTGAATGATTTTGCCGCTTGCAAGAGACCGGATTCGTCGAAGGAATGAAGCAATGAAAATGGAGAGAAGGGAAGGGAATTGGTGGACTTGATCGAGTGGTGGATGGAGAGGAGGAAAGAAATTCGAGGTGGGCGGCGTGAAGGGGAGAGAGAGGCGGGGCTCGAGGGAGGGGCGAGTCTGCCATCCCAGTCCAGTGAGTGACCAGCGTCCCACAAGAGGCAGTTCGCTGGGCCTCAGGGCATCCCGGGACCCCTCGTAAGTTTTTACAGTGGCAGGTTGTTGCTGTGTAGCGCACCGAGGAGGGTGTATTGGTGGGTTCACAGCGCTTTGCCAGTGGCTTAAGTTTTTTTTCCAGGCGCCATGATTGGGCGGCGAGAACCGATTGGGACGATGGAAACGCCCCGCTGGCTGTGGTTACGATCGTTCCAGATGCAGTTGCACTCGAGCCGAGGACATCGACTCCTCTAGCGAGAGCTGGAACGATGCAGATTTTCGTCAAAGTCTCCTACTATGATGTATGCCTTGACTGATATCGGGTGTTGTTCATTATGTACGGTGCGCCTGTGCCCTACTGCCTAAGATAGCTAGCTGGCAAGCGCTGGGGTCACCATCTTCCCGTGTCTAAGTTGTGAAAGCCAATTTTCGAGCTAGCACCGCCACAAAATATTCATCAGCCACTTGAAAGCCACACCCTCGCACAGCCTTACTCCTTAGAGCTTCCTCATGGTTTGGAACAGCTGTCGTGACAGGCTGGTCAACTCTTAGACTTGACTTTTGCGCCAGATCAGACAACCTCAACAATGAGACAGGGGTAAGGACTCTGGAAAGACTGAAATCGACCATTGAGAATACCGCTCTCACCCATCCGTCATGTGGCTTGATCGGCTGGCCTCCGGAGCCGCCGCTTCGGGGCCAGCTACACCACAACCAGGGAGCAGGCCATACTCCCCAGCACCGCGACGAACTTCGAGTAACCTGAGCCCGTATATCACTTCACAACGTGGGCACTCTCCACGCGCATCCTCTCTCTCTCTCGTCTCCAATGACTCATCATCGTCTCTTCTCACCGGCAATCGAAGACCCAATGGTTCAGGGTTACGACAGGCATCCACCGTGGAGCGACCTCCCGACCCATTAATTGTGTTGGACAAGTTGCTCGACACTCCATCTGAGAACGCACCGAACATTAATGAAACGACTGGCGGAATCAACGAGGGAGATATCGAATTTGAAACCGACTTTGGGGGCTTGTCCTTGCAGGAGCTGGCGGCGCAGGTCGAAGATGCAGAGGGCAGCGAGTCCCAAGCACCTCGGCGCTTGCAGACTGCAGATGATTGTAAGCAATCATGCGGCCGCTCTTTGGCAGGTTGACTAATGATCTAGGTAGACGAGAAAGAGCGCACCAAATTCGAAGACCTACACAAATCCATCACAGCATGCGACGATGTCCTCCATTCAGTGGAGGTCAATTTGGCCAGCTTTCGCAATGATCTCGCTACGGTCTCGGCCGATATCGAGTCGCTCCAAGATCGTTCAACCGCTCTCAATAACCGTCTTGAGAACAGGCAAAAGGTGGAGAAGGCTTTGGGGCCGTTGGTCGAAGAGCTGAGCGTATCCCCAGAAACGATCACCAAGATCTCTGAAGGGCAAGTGGATGAGTCGTGGGCAAAGCTGCTCGCCGAGATTGACAGACGATCTGCGGCGCATAAGAAACGTTCCTCGGAACCCGAGGAGATCAAAGCATCAGAAGATCTTGGGCCGTTGTTGGAAAAGCTTACGCTCAAGGTATGTAGCCAGTTAGAAGAACCTGCGAATCATTGTTCATCTGACTGACATTTGCTCATAGGCAATCGAACGGATAAGGGATTTTCTTGTCGCCCAGATCAAGGCGCTGCGATCGCCGCACATCAATGCCCAAATCATCCAGCAGCAAAGCTTCCTCCGCTTCCGCGACCTATACACCTTCCTTTACAAACATCACAGCCAACTTGCGGACGAAATCGCCCTAGCATACATGAACACCATGAGATGGTACTACATTAATCAGTTTAGCCGATACGAGAAAGCCCTGGGGAAGATTAAGCTGCATATTTTGGACAAAAATGATGCACTCGGCCACGACGAAACGACCCGAAAGGCGACTGTTCTCTCCGGAGCCAGAGGAGCTTCTGTAACACCGCACGATGCATTCAATCTTGGCCGCAGAATCGACATGCTGAAGACCAAGAACCACTCGGCGCTGTCCTCTTATCTTGCGGAAGAGGATAACTCAACACATTACCTTGAAGTGCCTTTCCGGAACTTCAACTTGGCTCTGATCGACAATGCTACGGCCGAGTACACATTCCTGGCCACTTTCTTCTCACCCTCCCTATCATTTTCTCGCATTTCCAAGAACTTCAACTACATATTTGAGCCGACCTTTGCACTTGGACAAGTCTTATCCAAGACATTAGTGTCGGAGACATACGATGCCCTCGGTCTGCTTCTGTGCATCAGGCTGAACCAGCACTTCGCCTTCGATCTCCAGCGCCGCAAGGTTCCGGCTGTGGATGGGTACGTCAATGGTACAAATATGCTGCTCTGGCCTAGACTTCAGGTGATCTTCGACCGACACTGCGAATCGGTTCGGCACTTAACAAACGCTTTGCCTTCTAAGCCGCCGAACCGATCAGCCGCAGACGTCGCAAAAATGACCACGGCACCACATATGGTCACTCAGCGCTTCGGACAACTCCTTCAGGGATTCTTGGCGCTCTCTGCTGAGGGAGGTGATGATGAACCTGTCGTCCCCAGCTTGCGTCGCCTCCGCACAGATGTTGAAACTTTCTTGACGCGGCAGAGCCAAATGTATGGCAGTGACAAGCGCAAGAGCCAACGCTTTCTCTACAACAATTACTCCTTAATCTTAACTATTATCGGGGACGAGGTCGGAAAACTGGCAGAAGAGCAGCAAGCGCACTTTGAACAGTTGAAAGAGGCGTACCGGGAGAAATCGTAACACCGAAGCCCAGCAGGGCCGTTGAGCACAGTGATTTCATACGAAGCGGTGATGGTTCTGCATGTACGGCGTTTGGGATATACTGGGCCATAAAGAAAACGAGGGCTGCATTTCAGCTCTCGACACCATATAGAGTTCATCAGATTTCATCAAGATTTACGAGCTATGCCATACCAGTTTCACATCCTATTGCGTGTGCAATGCTGAGACAGCGGTTTGGGCAGAGTCTATCGTGAAAACAGTGCAAATACATGGTTGAGTATCGCCGGGTTGCGACGCAGATAGAAAGCCACGAGTCCGACGGCTATGGTCACCCCCATAGTCCTCGCTGGTCGTCGGTACCTCCAGAGTGCCTTGAGCGCTCTGTCCTTCATCTCATCCCATCGGATCTCTTTAGCTTGCTGCTCGAAGTAGAGCCGGCCACTGGCCATAGTCTGCTCATCGCTGTGATCGACATCCCGGGCAGTTTTGAGTACACTGGCGCTGGATATTGATCGCCATGCAGGGAGTTTATCCGGAGGATGGCGATTGAAGAGGGAGACCGAGTCGATGATGAGCTGGTCTAGGTCCATGTTCGCAGGGACCTTTCCAAGGATGACGTGAAGGATATCTGGCTCCTCGATCTCGAGGATCTCATCCTGACGATCAATCAGGATTTGAGCAAAGAGATACAGACTGAAGGCAGGTTCTCTAGCCAGTAACACGTCGAACAGCCGCGCGATATCTTGATACCGCTCGATGTTGTGAGCGAACATAGTCAGAGTTCCCGACAAGGCATAAAATGGCTCCACGCCCTCCAGATGGTGCCACAGCTTTGGCGAAGCTTGCCGGATGATGTCTGGCAACAATCTCAGCTGGGCGATACTTGCGGCGAGAGTCGGGAGCATGAAGTCGCGAATTCGAAGAACGGAGAGACGAGACACAGAGGACGTGCTGGCTTCCAAGCCGAGAACGAGAAGGAAGACCTGGCAGACATCGTGATAGCCTTGAAAGTAGCCAAGGTAGGGGTGCCGGCGGAGGACTTGGACGATTAGAGAGAACAGCTCCGCGCGGTTGCGTTCTAACTGAGCTTCTGATTGATCTTTCAGGGGTCAGCTCCAGCTTCCCTGGCTGTGCAGAGGGGCCTGACCTTGTGGATAATATACAAAGGACCGCTTGACATCCAGGTCAACCTGGTCCTCATCCTTGTGAGGCGGGAGATCTTGCCACGGGCGGCCCTTCTCGTCGCCGCCCTCTTTGTCGATGGGCAGGCCAGCTGCTTCATCGGTCGATACTCCTAACAAAATCGGCCCTGGAGTAAGCAGTCAGCCAGCAGTCCGCCTGGAACCGTTGTCGATGACACCTACAAGCTCGTCTCCTCACCTGATCTGACAGGAAACCGCCTGCAGACTCGGCCAGCCTCCTAAGCCCTTTGATGTCCCTCCGATCGCACGCTGACTCGATTTCATCGATCTTCCTCTGTGCTATAGGATCGCGCGCAAGAGTTTGATCTTCGGGCACTACTGCTGTCTCTTCTGGGGGAACCGTAGCTTCGTCACTCGTACTGGTACTGGTGGCAGCCAAGGCCACTTTCTCCATGTCCATGGCCGGCTATTGTGGCTCAGAAAGCGTGTATGACCTGGTGCAGAGCATGACTGGATCTCAAGCTCGTGCGAAACAATCGATGTGGCTGAGGCAATATTCGTATTGGCGTTCGATAATCGACGTTGGAACCGGGGGACTAGAGGCTGAGATGGCTGAGGACACGATGTTTTGTTCCAGGTTTGGTGCGGTGGCACAGCAGAAATGTACCTTCGAAAAAGCGGTTTGACAAACAACGAGTACTTTGATGCGTCGGTTGATTAATATGATGTGTCAGATGTGCTGGAGGCACATGTGCAGGCACAAGTCAGGGAACGCGACACTTGACAGAAGACGCGGCAGACTACAACTAGAAACGTGCGAGCATCGGATCGTCATGGGCCCCCACACCACACACACCCCTGTGCTTCCAGACGACCATCATCGATCAAAGACAATAACTTAGTGAGGCACCATTGTAACTTAGAACATGGCGTATGATTGGAAAGCCCGTCCCGGTCTCGGTACGAAGAGACAGCAAGACCCGATCTCCGAAGCTCGTGGTATCTTTTCCTGGAGACTTCCTCCTGGGTGGCTTAGACAGTGTGCCATGACTTGCAGACTGTGCGGCTGAGACGGTCACGTATGTGTGACCCATCTCCAATTTGTAGTTGTAACTTTCTATTGCTAGATCGATTTCTTCATAAGAGGTGAGGTTTTCGCACCCCTGGAAAGGTTGTCCGCCACTCTTCGTCCTGTATACTTGCTTGGTGCAGCTGTAGTCGAAGGAGTGCTGCCTGGCAGCAGCAGCATCACCACTCCCCTCGCCTAACTCATGTCCAACTTCGCCTCACGCATCCACAGTAGCCACCATTGCTTCCTGCATCCTGCACCTCACTTCTCCGGCCTGCGCTTCTCGACACATCGCTGCAACAGAGGCCCGGAAAGCTTACAGTGTCCATAAGGCCTTCATCTCCTTGCTTTTCGCTACTCGCTGGTGCGGTGCTGTACCGCAGTCTGTTGGGGCAACCACCTTCTGCACTGCTCTGGTTGCATCAAGCCTTGCATCCGGTTGGTCTGGCTCTCACCGGTCCTCGAAGCCTTCAACAAGCTTTAACAGCCCGCATTTCTCTTTGAAGATGCGCTTTTTTCTCTTCTTTCCTCATCACAGCTAGCGACGTGCTGACAGCGAGTCTTTGACTGATTGTTCTTTACTCTGTCTGACCCATTAAACCAGCACACAATGGCTGGGTTCCAGACCAACATCTTTCGCGACGGCGACTGGGTCACCAGAACTGTCTCAGCGCAAGAAGTGATCGATGCCACAGCCAAGATCGATGCCGCGAAGGCCCTGCCCCAGACTCAAGCGCCTCGCTGCGGTGTGTTGACCCGGACTGTGGTCCCCAGCCCCGTTGCTCACTGGGTCCTTCCAATACGCATTAGATCCAAATCCAGGATTGACGTTGCCTTTGTCGGAGTATGTAACAGAAGCCACTGCTCGATTAGATGTACATAGTCAGCTGACATTCACCAGAGCCATGCTGTGCAGATCAGCGAATTGAGGCGCGATGGGCAGCTCATCGATGTCGCTCGCAAAGATGATTTCGGCTCACGGATATGCAATGCGGTTGTAATGGGAGACACTCCCAACACGCCTGAGGATATCATCGGAGGGGATCAAACAAGTATAAAAATCGAGGACGCCATGGCCTCGAGCGGATCTTTGCCGCCGGCAGGTTCGGCTACGGAGCGCAGAGTATTGCCTCCCCAAATTCTCGTCCTGTTCCTGGAGAATGGCCTACTTCTATTCATCTTCATGTCCAGTGATTCCGAATCTACTTGGAGCTTCGAGATGATGCACTATCAGACTCCTTGGGCCATCAAGAATCTTGGGTTCCGTTTTGCCATTGACCCAACCTCCCGGTACCTAGCCGCCGCCTCAAGTCAGAAGGCATTCGCGATCTGGGAGCTTGAGACCCGGGGTAATATTGAGCTGCAATACGAGAAGAACGGTGTCTTTAGCCCGTTGAAGCCCAGCGAGAAACCAGGCGAAACAGTCAATGTTGTGCGCAGCTTCCAAGGCACACTGTTCCACCTCGAGTTCCTCTTCCCGAGACCAGAAGATGTGGATCACATTATCTTGATGATGGTTGTAGCCCGCAGGGATTGTCACGGTGGTCCTGTCGCTTCCAGAGTCTTGACATTCGACTGGATTGCAGGGGAGAATCTCGGGGCGACCATTGAGGGCGATGGCAACGGCATCAGATTGCCGGAACATTACAGCATGCCACTTATGATCATCCCTCTGAGATTCAAGAATTCATTGTGTGTGGTCTCTGAACACTCTATCGGGGTGATCAAGAACGCAATTTCTGGATCGATGACCTGCGACGACCTTATGACAGAAAGACCCCCCCGAACGCCACTTCACTATGGTCATTCAGAGCCACTGTGGGCTGCATGGGCACGCCCGATCCGCGGAGATTGGTACTGCAAGAACACGGACATCATTATGCTGGCACGTGAGGATGGCTACTTGGTTCATATCGAGGTCGATGCGGCCAATGTGGTGCCATCAGTCACCAGTGCTGGCTGCTTGGACTCGACTATATCCACTGGCTTTGCCATGCCTTACATTGATGATGCGGACGCTATCATTGTGAGCGGCGATTCTTCACCCGGCGGAACCTGGAAGGTATGTAAGACACTGATGTGGCCATGAACACACTTCGATTGACTCTGGTATCTCCCAGCTATCTCCACGAGATGACCCGGTCCGCGCCAGCATTCTTCGTAACTGGTCTCCCGTTGTTGAGATCACAGCAGCGCCTTTCGTAGCCCCGGCGGCAACGAGCCTTGCGACCAGCTCACGTGCCCCGTGGCCTGACGCTCAAGTTCTCGTCTCAGCTTCTGGCCGCGAGACAAAGGGCAATTTGGCATTATTCCGATGGGGTAGGCAGGCGAGGATTGGATGTGACATCGACACCGAGAGCACCATTCGACAAGTTAGTGCTTTCATTCCACCATATGGAGACTCTAGGTTATTGCATGTTGCACTGTCACTTCCAGAAGCCACCTTGACTCTTCAATTCTCAAATGATCTGACTGAGGTCAGGGCCTTGGGTGATGATGAAACGCCACTGGATCTGGACAGCCGCACTATAATACTTGACAATACAACTGGGCAGCTCGTTCAGGTAACAGAGAGGAGCATCACTTTAGTGAAGGGTGATATGAGGTCTGTCTCGAATATGCCGATCTGAATTCCAATACTGACACCTTTCAGCACTAGAATGATGTTCCAGGAACAGGGGATCTCCTGCGCGGAACACGCTGTCATCGCCTCGGGACATGTTATCCTTTCAAGTCTGGCCAGTACCGGCTCAGCCATGCATGTTTATCGAATTGATCCTGAGGGTATAAAATTGAGAGGCGAGTGGCACATCAACGGTGAAGTGACGTGCTTAGGAGCAATCCCTCAACATGCCGGATTGTCACACAACCTTGTGATCGGTACTTTGGTAGAGGGACATCCTTGGCTGTCATTCTTCGATCTTGACGGGCGGTTACTGAGCAGTCAGGCTGTTGCCCCGGAAGAACGTGAGTTGTAGCAGCAAGCAAAATTCGGCAATGAGATTCACTGACAGTTGATAGCACCCTCAACACAACATGCACCTTCCGACAACGCCCTGTACGAAGGCTTCACAAGCCTGCATGTCCTTGGTATGTCTGAGGACACCGTGACAATGATACTAGGAACTTTATGGGGTCGGATAATATACGTTGATGTTTCCGTCGCAACTGGGGAGATCGGCATTGTCCGCACCCGCAGGCTTGGAAAGTCGGCTGCCAGGCTATTCCCACTGACTGCCGATGAAGTTGGGCGTGATTTGGTAGTCACATGCGACGACAACCTGATATTGCTTTCGAACTATGACATTATGACCCGAAGACACAAGGGAGACCCTCGGATCATCCCAATGAGCGACGACGATGCGGCCAGTCAGCTTCCTCCGGTTCAGTGGGTAGCAGCGGCGCCTAAGGAGCTTCAAATCGGATCCAATTTGACGCCCCTTCTCTTGTTGACTGGATCGCGGCTGCTGATCGCCGAGCTATCGGGGAGTACAAGTCTTGTCCCGAGAAGCATACCGACTGGTGGGACACCAACGAAAGTCATATACTCAGACATGTGGAAATGCTACATCGTAGCTACCACCCAAAGAGGCAGGCCAACATTGCACTTTGTAGACCCGTCAACCGGAAGCACAATATCCCAGCCGACCAACACAAAAACAAGTCGCGAACCGACAGAATATGCGTCAGGCCTGGGCTTGGAAGGCGATAGAGTCCTGTGCATGGAGGAATGGGCTTTCATCAAGGACGACAAAGTGTTCCCATACCTGCTGGTGGGTTTGCAGAGCGGAACCCTCCTGACAATATCTGCACGAAGCGAAGATCGGCAAACCGAAACTGGGGCAACAAGACAAATCCAATATTGGACGCGGCACAAACGGAAAGTCAACCCGAACGAACCTGTCTATGCCGTGCTTGGCGTTGCGGATGGATATGTGCACTGTACCGGCAACACAGTGTATTTCGACGTACTCGAAACGCAGGAGAAGAAGCTGAAAGAGGTCTCCCATTACCCACTCGACTCACCAGCGGTAGCCCTGCAGGTTCGAGACGAAAAGCTCTTCGTACTGACATCGCGACACTCTCTGCTTGTATTGGATCACCGGGCACCGCGACATTCGCACCCAGTCGACCAAATGCTCCTCCTACATGCAGACGGAGCAACGCGGAGCACCATACACATGTTGCCGCTGAAGGTGCCCTTGGCACAGCATCCAGATGAGTCGATCACAATGCTGTCGGATGCAAGTGGCAACGTTGTCGGCGTCTGGACTGCGCTTGGAAAGAGAGACCAGCCGCTCGAAACGGTGTTTCGGGCAGCTTTGCCTGTGCCTATTCGCAGGTTTATCCAGGGCCGGTGTCGTGCGCCTTGGTACGAGTCGAAGGAATTGAGCAGGTTCGGAGCTGTCCAAGGCACAGACGATGGCAAAGATACATTCGGAGTGTCTCTGGACGGCGCGTTGTACCATTTCACTGTTCTCACGGAGGAGCTTTGGCAGATGCTACGTTTTATTCAAGTCCACGCGGAGAGAACACCAGGCCTAGCGCCAGCTGGATGCCTCAGGAAGATTGCGCAGCCAGAAGAGGAAGAGAGGCGCCGCCATATCGACGGAGACCTCATGGCGCGGTGCCTTCAAGCCAAAGGACTCGAGGAGATGATGGCGTTGGAGGAAGTGCGTACCAATTTGTTCAAATTGTTGGATAATATCGAAGGTGGTAGCCTCACCAGAGACTTCAAAGACAGCCCAGAGGGAGGAGAGGAGTACTTTGCGCTTGCGTACCGAATTCTCGAATACCTCGATACGCCTGTTCTTTGAGGGCTGGCTTTGGTCAGGAAACACAGGCTGCGAGATGGTTGAGTAGCCGGGAGGGGTGTTTATGAGACATTGGTCTCCGGTGGAGATATAAGGCCCTGTGCGGGAGAGGGCATATCATAGTGGTGCGTTCAGGTCCAGCTTCAGGTTCACGCAAATGATTTACTGCACATATGGTTCTGAGCATGGAGATACGCATAATCATTAGCATTGGAGATAGTCCAAGGTATAGACGAGACGGATGATACACGCAGCTCATGACTCACTCAAAGATACTAAGCCAGCTTCTCGTGACTGTGATTGTGATCATGATCCAGAGGTTAGGCACAACCTTACGCATCACATGCTTGTCAGAAACGGTTATGAGGCTGTGCCAGTGCCTGAGTCACAGCATAGGAGAGTGCTGAGACGGCAACTAAGATCTGACGGCATAGCATTGAGGCAAGTGCGGAAGCTGTTTGATGAGAATCTTGGGCTGGGAATTTCAGCTGGAGTCATGGAAAAGATTTGTGCGCGCATATATCGTGGCGTACACTTGATGGAGGGCAGAGATGACGATGCGATGGTGGCATAATCTTCGTGACTCAGGTACATCAGACACCCAAGACGGAGAGAGAGAGAGAGAGAGAGAGAGAGCTGCACAAGCCATGTGCTGGATGAGCGTTGGGTGTGATGCCGTCTAGATCGATGTCTTGGGATGGATTAGCAGGAAATACATTTGTGAACATGACCATTCGACGGCTCGATACCGAAGCTTGACGCAGAGTCGAATATGGACAGGACAGGAATTCTCTGCTTGCTGAGAAATGCCATCATGGTCACTGAGCCAGTGCCCCGCCTCACCAGCTGTGGCACGACGCTGCTAAACCCGTTTTCCCCGCGACACCACGCACAGTAACTTACTCCCACCACCACCAAGCCCACTCAACCAACCACCACCACCGATCCGCCACCATCATCATCGTGGCATCCGCCCAAATTTTTTTCCACTTCTCGCTACTTGGTTCCTCCATCTTCTTCAAGGAAAAAAGTCGCCCATCTCACAGCGGCATCCGGACGTGTGTGGAACTTGGCCCATCACTGTTGGCTGTGATTCTCTCTTTGACGCTTCACTGCCCCGCGCAAGCGCACACGCACAACCACGGTCTCTTCCTGCCGTCGCTCGAATAAAAAGGACTGGTCGTACTCTTGAGTGAGCTGCGACCCCCGACACAAGTCTGAAGACTCTTTCGCCCGACCGAAAAAAATTACGTATCGGCTCGGACACCATATAGAACCCCACTGAACGAAAGCCTCGGCCGTCACTCGATCATTTCGCAAACATGGCGCCCAAGAAGAAGGGAAACAAGAAGGGTCAGGATGACTGGGAGTCCGAGGCTCTAGGAGACGCTCCCGCGCCGCCATCCGCCACTGATGCTGCTCCTGATGCCAACGGCGAGGATGGCGAGGCTACCGGAGGCGGCGGTGGTCTCATGGCCATGCTCCGCAAGAACAAAGAAAAGCGGAAGAAGAAGGGCCTTCCCGAGGAGGACTTCGTTGAGGGCGAGGACCTTTCTGCGCCTGCAGAGACCATCAAGGCACCCGAGGAAGCCACTCTTGATGACGAGTTTGCCTTACCCGCGAAGAAGGGCAAGGCCGGTGCCAAGGGCAAGGCTGGCAATGCTAAAGATGCGGATGCTGAAGAGGACGGTGCCGGGTCTGGCCGGATCTTGACCAAGGCTGAGAAGGAGAAGCTGAAGAAGGAGCGTGAGAAGCAGAGGAAGAGGGAGCAAGTGAGTCAACACACCTCCAGTAACTTGTGGGAGCATAGAGTGTTGCTGACTATGATAACACCAGGCTGCGAAGAAGAAGACCACCACTCCCGCAAAGGCTGCTGAACCCGCTAAAGCCACCCCAGAGCCCGAAGCCGCACCAACACCCACACCGGCTGCTGCCCCTGCGCCAGAGGCCGGTGGCAAGAAGAAGAAGTTGCCCGCGCACCTTGCTTTGATCCAGAAGCAACAGGAGGAGCTCCGCCGCAAGAAGGAGGAAGAGGAGCGTCTTATCGCAGAAGCCAAGGCTGCCGAGGAGGAGGCGGCCCGTCTCGATGCCGAGGAGATGAAGCGCAGGGAGGAGGCACGAGCCCTCAAGAAGCAGAAGGAGAAGGAGCGTATCGAGCAGCTCAAGAAGGAGGGTAAATTCTTGACCAAGGCCCAGAAGGAGGAGAAGGCCAGGAACGAGAGAAAGTTGGAGCAGATGCTTGCCGCGGGCATCAAGGTTGGACCTCAGGACGGCGCGAAACCCGAGAAGAAGAAAACTGCTCCCGAGAACAAGAAGAAGAAGGGTCCTCTGGCACAAAAGGTAAGCTGAATCCTTCTACCGCGTGAGACACATAATCAAGTTGCTGACAAGTTCCCCTTAGGCTGAGGAGGAGAGAATTCTTGCCGAGGCTGCTGAGCGCGCCAGGCTCCAAGCCGAGCAAGCCGCCAAGGAAGCGGAGGAGAAGGCCGCCAAGGAGAAGGCTGCAGCTGAAGCTGAGGCTGCTGCTAACAAGAAGGCTGCTGAGAGCGATCTTGAGGATGATTGGGAAGCTGCTGCTGCTTCTGACGACGACGTGAAGGACTCTTGGGACGCCGACTCAGACGAGGAAGCCGAGGGCAAGGAGACTAACGGCAAGAAGGGGGCAGGGGCAGAGGCAGACGATGATGACGATGATGACGACGAGTCTGAGGAAGAATCCGAGGACGAAGAGATCTCCGCGGCCAAGGCTGCTGAAGCGCAACGTAAGAAGGAGATGGCTGAGCGCAAGGAGAAGGCCCACCAGGCTGCCCTCGCCGCTCGCTCCAAGGACAATCTCCGTTCCCCCATTTGCTGCATTCTTGGTCACGTCGATACCGGCAAAACCAAGCTCCTTGATAAGGTCCGTCAGACAAACGTCCAGGAGGGTGAAGCCGGTGGTATTACCCAGCAGATTGGTGCGACATACTTCCCCGTTGAGGCTATTCGCCAGAAGACCGCTGTCGTCAACCCCGATGGTGCCTTCGAGTTCAAGGTCCCTGGTCTTCTCGTCATTGACACACCCGGTCACGAGTCCTTCTCCAACCTCCGTTCCCGTGGTTCGTCTCTCTGCAACATCGCCATTCTTGTCGTTGATATCATGCACGGTCTCGAGCAGCAAACTCTCGAGTCGATGAAGATGCTCCGTGATCGCAAGACCCCATTCATTGTCGCTCTCAACAAGATTGATCGTCTTTACGGCTGGAAGAAAGTCGATAACAATGGCTTCCAGGACAGTCTTGCCCTGCAGAGCAAGGCTGTCAGGAACGAGTTCGAGAACCGTCTCGAGAAGACGAAGCTTGCTTTCGCCGAGCAAGGTTTCAACTCCGAGCTGTACTATGAGAACAAATCTATGGCCAAGTTCGTCTCACTTGTGCCCACTTCCGCCGTCACTGGCGAGGGTGTACCTGATATGCTCAAGCTCATCCTGCAGCTCACCCAGGAGCGTATGGTCGGCTCGCTGATGTACCTTGCTGAGGTGCAAGCCACTGTGCTTGAGGTGAAGGCCATTGAGGGTTACGGTATGACCATCGATGTTGTCCTCTCCAACGGTATTCTCCGCCGCGGCGACCGCATTGTTCTTTGCGGTACGGAAGGCGCCATTGTCACCAATATCCGTGCCCTTCTCACCCCGCAGCCCATGCGTGAACTTCGTCTCAAGTCGCAATACGTGCAGCACGACGAAGTCAAAGCCGCTCTCGGTGTCAAGATCAGCGCCCCTGGTCTCGAAGGCGCTATCGCTGGCTCCAGACTCCTCGTCGTCGGTCCCGATGACGACGAAGATGATATCATCGACGAGGTCGAGTCCGATCTCGCCAACCTCCTCAGCCGAGTCGAGAAGTCCGGTCGTGGTGTCAGCGTCCAGGCATCCACTCTCGGTTCCCTTGAAGCCCTCCTCGATTTCCTCAAGGACTGCAAGATTCCCGTCGCGAACGTCGGAATCGGCCCAGTTTACAAGCGTGATGTCATGCAATGTGGTATCATGCTTGAGAAGGCCCCTGATTACGCTGTAATGCTTTGCTTCGACGTCAAGGTCGACAAGGAGGCACAAGCCTACGCTGAAGAGCAGGGCATCAAGGTCTTCACTGCGGATATTATTTACCATCTGTTTGATGCCTTCACGAAACATATGGATGATATGCTGGAGAGGAAGAAGGAGGAGAGCAAGATGCTTGCCGTCTTCCCTTGCGTGCTGAAGCCTGTTGCTGTCTTCAACAAGACCGGCCCCATCGTCATCGGTGTCGATGTTGTCGATGGACAGCTGAAGATCAACACACCCATCGCCGCAATCAAGAACAACCCCGTTACCAATGCGAAGGAAATCATCAAGCTAGGCAGAGTGTAAGTTCCTCCGATCTCTCCCTCTACATTCTCCCATGCATCCCTTCCTGATCCACGGGACGCTGAGAACTAATTCGCTAACTTCTCTCCGCAGTACCTCCATCGAGCGTGACCACAAGCAGATTCCCGTCTGTAAAAAGGGCCAGCCCTCTGTAGCTGTCAAGATTGAAATGGGCAGCAGCCAGCCTACATACGGCCGCCACCTCGAGGAGGATGACACCCTGTACAGTCTGATCTCACGCGCCAGTATTGATACCCTCAAGGAGTTCTACAGGAAGGAGGTGACAACGGACGAGTGGCTGCTGATCAAGAAGATGAAGCCGCTGTTTGATATCCCGTAGGTGGAAATGATGAAGGGAGAAGGCGGGACATAGATTGCATTTTGCGGTGTTTTGATCTAGGAAGGAGATTGAAATCGCGGAGGAAAAGGAGATCCCTCATTGTTTGCTTTTGAAACGGGTTTTGTTCTACTGTGGGAAGGGTATATATATACATATTCACGAGGGTAAAGAAAAGTTTTCTACATCATTGCTACCTCCATTGATGGTACCTCACCGTGAAGAAAGCATTGAATAAACAGACCGGATTACACTGTGCCAAATTCTTTCTGGAGCAACGCACTTTGATCCTAATAAGCCCTGTATTTCTCTTGTCGTCTTCGCGTTCTATGAACAAAAGTCAAGCAACAACATGAAAAGACCAAGCATAAAAAGATGGTGGAAAAGAAGAAATAGAGGAAAGCTCCTCCTCGGGGTTTCCTTGCCAAAGGGTACAGGTCATTTCATTTCCATCATCGTCATCAAAAAAGGGTAAAAATCGGGAATCAACATCCGAGAAGTTATCTCCATGCCAACAAAATGACCATGTTCCTAGTCCTCCACGTCTAAAAACTTTTCCACCCCGTCTTTCCATTTCCGGACTTCCTCTAACATATTGGCATCATGCAAAGCTTACTTCGGGTCGCCAGACTCAGCACCCTCTGCTGCCGGTGCGTCGGCGTCCTTCATTTCGGCGTCGGCGCCAGCCTGTGCAGCCTTCTCGGCCTCCGCAGCCTTGCGAGCCTCCTCCTCGGCGGCTTTCTTGGCAGCCTTTTCAGCCTCAACGCGCTCCTGAACGATTCTTCGCTCCTCCTCGACCTTCTCGAAGTGGCGCTGAACAATAGGTCCAGCCATAGCGCGGATCTCGTCGATCTTGGCGACGTACACGCTCTTGGTGGTGTCCTCGCCCTCATCGTAGAGCCAGTCCTGGTGCAGCAGTCAGCATATTGTGGTTATGAAGGTGACTCATCCAGAAATCTCTTACCTCAGTAGCCTCGAGCTTGGCCTTGATGTTGCTCTTCTCGTCCTCGCTGGCGAACTCGGCGTACTGCTCGTCAAGCTTGGCACGAAGGTCGTAAATGTATGCCTCAAGCTCGTTCTTCTTCTCTTCAGTGTCGGCAACGAGCTTGTCCTCCATGACCATGGCGCTCTCCTGCTCAGCGAGAGTCTGGCGGGCAGCGTCGGAGAGAGAAGCAGTGCCGGCAGAGATGGGCAGATCAGCCTTACGGACCTGCTTCTTGACCTTGCGTGTCTTCTTGGCGCCGTCGTCCTTAGAGTCAGTGTCCATGGCCTTTTTCGGGTTGGTTAGTGTATGTTCTTTTGCATATTCTGACAGCTCGTCTGACACAGCGGTCCTTGCAGCCTGGGGGCTGCTGAAGCTGGCTTTCCTCGTGAGGCGCTGGCGCTTCTTGCCTCGATCGACGTCTCCGACCAGTGCGGATGAAGAAGATTCGGACTCGACGGGTTCGAGGTTGGGCTTGGAAAAGATTTGCGTGGTACTCACATCTCCGTCCTCCTTGATCTCCTCCTCAACTTCCTCCTCAACGACGTAGTATCCTTGCTCAACATTAAGAACACCGTGGATGTTGACACGGGCCTTGAGCTTGCAGACCATGAAGTCATCAGCGCCTTCAGACTTGACGTTCTTGACAGAGAAGCGGCCGATCCAGGGGTTCATCTTGCCAGGGAGGTCGTCGGGCTGAGCGTAACGAGCCTCGAGGTCGAAAGGCTGTTTCCGGTAGAAAGTAAGAATCTTGGTGGAAGGCATGGTATTGCCACGGTTGAAAACGGTAAGGCTAGTGTCCTCATCGGGGATATCAGGTGCCTTCTCCCAGGCAAACTCGATAGGGTAGCTGCAGATGTCGTGGACAGCAAAGTCACGGACACGGAAAACGGGAGAAAGGATAGCGCAGCTGAAAGCGCAGCCACGGGCAACGGCCTCGTCGGCGTTCATGGTGTAGGAAAGGGGCTTGCCGAAGAAAGCCTGGATGCGCTCCTTCAGGGCGGGGACACGAGTGCCAGCACCGACGATTTCGATGACATCAATGTCGTCCTTCGTGAGCTTGGCCTGGGCGAGAGCAGCCTCAAGGGGCTCGTGAGTACGGGCAAGGAGAGGCTCAATCAGGGCCTCGAACTCTTGCCTGGTGATCATAGCAGATGCATCGATGTCGTTCATGAGAGACTCGATGTTGACAGGAGACTGCTGGTTGGCAGAGAGAACCTTCTTGGTCTTCTCGGCAGCGGCAAGCGTGCGAGCCATGGCACGGGGATGGGTCTTGATATCAACCTTGTACTTGCCCTTGAATTCCTCGGCTAGGTGCTCAACGAGAGCACGGTCGAAGTCGCGACCACCAAAGTTGCGATCCCAGGCGGTGGACTTGACAGCGAGCTCACCCTTTTTGAACTCAACAATGGACACACAGTACTCGCTGTGGCCAATGTCGATGAAGCAGACACGCTTGGGGGCCTCCTCGGGGCCGGGGAGGTCGAGCTTGGTGATGCCCCAGCCGAGAGCGGCAGCGGTGGTGTCGTTGATGAGACGGAGGATCTTGAGTCCAGCGATCTCGGCAGCGTCAAGCAAAGCACGGCGCTGGACGTCAGTGAACCAGGCGGGGACGCTCATGACAATGTCTGAGACGGGGAGCTTAAGCTCAGCAGCGGCAGTCTGCTTGATTTTGGACAGGTACATGGCCACCAGCTGGGTGGCGGTGAACTTCTCCTTCTTGCCAAGGTAAGTGACCTCAGCGCCGACCTGGCCGTTGACGTCGACGAGGGGGGCGGTGCAATACTGCTGCTCGATAGCGACATCGGGGTTGTTGAAAGAGTGGCCGGCGAGGCGCTTGAGGCTGGAGACGGTGTTCTTCAGGTTGGACATTTCCTGGGTCTTGGCGGTCTCGCCGATGTAGCGGGACTTGGGGCCGAAGCCCACGAGAGAGCTGCATAAAAGTCAGTAAAGCTAGTCCACAGGGTACTACCATGCGGGAGCAAGGCAGTAAGGGGGCGTGAGGGTGCTTACGGCGTAGCTCGGTTGGAAACCTCATTGGTGATCTGAAGAGAACAAGAAAGTCAGCATCTTCTTCTTTGTACCGCTTGTTTGAGAAGGAAACAGCGAGCTGACGATGCACCGCGCCTCCGAGCATATGATGGCCTCCGCCTGAGGGTCAAGTGAGGAAACCAGTCGAAGACAGCTCGGAGAGTCGCCACGTCGAGATCAGGCGCTAGGGTTGAGGGTATACGTACAACATCGACACCGCGATTCCTGGCAACAGCAATCACGGTCTTGAGGTTACCGAAATCGACACCTGCGGGCAGACACCAAACCGTCAGTTCAAGAGCTAAAAACAACCAAAGACAGAAGCCTCGAAGAGCCCAGAAACGCCAGCCAGTCGGAGAGCAAAGGCGAGAGACTAGACTCGGGGTCGAGGCCATCACTGATCATTGTCCAACTTACCGACAACGCTCATCTTGAAGGATGGTGGTGGGGTACTGAGAGACTCCCGACCTTCTGATTCCTAAGTGTTTATGGTATGGTTTATGTGATATTTCGGTTCTCGTTTCTGTGCGTGTGCGATCCGCCGGTCGCGAAAGATCGAGGGAATCGTCGCTTCGTTTATATCTTTTGCTTGGGCACAATGCGGAAAGGAGGAAAAGAGAGGGAGAGGGAAGAGAGAGAAGAGAAGAGAGAGAATGTGGATTTGCGAAACTGGTAGCGGTAGTGGCGGTAGCTACTAAGTGGAGGAAGAGAGCAGAGGTTTCTTTTCGATTCAGTGGCAGGGACGGGTACCCCGTAGTGGCTGCAGTGGCAGTGGCTGCGCTGCGGTGCTTATTAGAGAGACAAAGAAAAATGGTAGAAGGAGGATAAGCGGCATGGGAGACCCAAAAACAGGGGACTTGATTGTTCTAGCAGCTCCCAGCATCGCGTTGGACCCCTTCCAAATCAAGGCTCACGGCTTCTATTTAACTCTGCCACGCAAGCATGTTGACTACCTGGAAACATAGGTTTCTATTGGAGATGAGAATGAACACGACACCTCATCGAAACGAAGCCTTCACGGCATTGGCACTGTCTTGACTGTACTTCTGTACCTATCGTTGCTGCTGTGCGCACCCGCCAATGCCCCTCACCCATTTACGATAACGAAGCCCGCCCCAGCAAACTCCGTCAACCTGAATGAAAGTACCTCTCCGCAGCTACACTGTGAAAGAGGTACCCCCCTCTCACCCCGCCAACTAACTCATGGAGGGGGAGGGGCCCAGCGCTTCCTGGATCTCGCAATCGCTGCCCGTCGAACCTGGCAGAATTTTCCAGATCCTTCACCATACCGCCTCTTCTCCAAGCCTGTTCCATTTCTTCTTTTCTGCCAGCTATGATGAAAAGAATTGCTACGCATCGTACCGTATTCGGGACTCAATATACGCTATGTGATAACAACAACTCCTACCAGTGGACCATGTGCTCATGGCCAAGCCTTGCCCTGTCTTCTTGTTACCTAACTGATCTGTCATGAGGCATCCCGCCCCATCTCCCATGCCATGTCCCGCAACGCCAGTTTGGACAGTGAGGCTATTCCCGCTGCACAACCCGAGACCGCCAGCTTGTCACGGCCCAACCCTGAGCCCGACTGTTGCCTTGGCCACGTGGAAACAGGAAACACGTCTCTGATTGAGTCAGTGGCTGCCAAGGCTCCCAATCATCTTCCATGATGTTCTGAGCTGTTAGCCATCTGGAGTCCTCCTTCGCCACAACTGTCTTGATGCTGTGTGTACACTTCTCGAAGTACCCTAGCAGGCAGGCATGCATGCCATCCCATCTGTTGGCCTCAACGACTGGTTTTCCTGCCTGGACTGGAGTATCACGTGACGAAGTCGCTCAACCTTGATCAGTATAACCTACTTTATATCCACATTGTAATGTAACACTTGTAGGCTGCGTGTTGCGATGCGAAGCCACGATTGTGGAGTGTTGGTGCGATTCGCGGAACCATAGATTGATTACAAGCTCAGCTGGAGAAATATCAGCCGAGTCCAGTCTCATACCTAGGCACCAACATGACCATATCGATGAAACCAGGATCGGGAACTACGTAGCTGCCTCTTTTAACCTCAATATTGTGTAAGCGACGATTGGACCCCTGGTCATGATTGCAAATGCATTCTGAGCATCTTAATCCACGAAACATAGCGCTGTAGGTACACACTTGAGGAACCAATGGGAAGCTTCGAGGTAGCCAGGGGATGATGTTCTCTCCGCCACGTCGTTCGCTATGAATGTATTCACGCAACGGAACGAGCAACATCAAGAGACAGGTGTCGGGCTAGTCAGAGGCGAGGCCAGGAAGGGACCAAAGCCGATAGATAACGCAGAGAACTTCATGACTCAACAATGCCTATGCCGCTCACGCATGCTAGCCCTGAGATGCTGGCGCGGTCGTCAACTATAAAAGATGCAGTTGAAGTTGGCTGAGCAGGACCTTCGCTCTGAGTGCCGTCAATCTTTCTAGACTGTAGGAATCAGTTGATCTCCGATGAAGCCCTGCAAGTCGTTCTCAGATAGAGACAGAGGTCTTCAACCTTAAGACACTCTTGTTACTGATATGACCAATAAATAGTAAACCCAGACTCCTTATGATACATTGTGCTCAGTAGATATTGACATCTTGCTCCTTGCTGCACCCTTCAATCGATACTCTTCATACCATGGAGTCGCCCTGTTGCTCCCTTTTCTTTTTTCTGTCCCAATTAATCCTTTGCGCTTCGGTGCGAGATTGTGTTCCAAGTACCGAAGTGGGCATATTTCGAGCATGTTCCCGGCTGCGTTGAGCTCGTCGCGCAATCGCGTACTTCCGCTGATCTTCGTCCCCCATGAAGTCTTCCATGCGACCGCCTGCTCGGGGCCCAGTCGTGCTCTCTGTTGATTCTCGTGAGGCTTGCGCCCAAGGACTTTGTTGAGGTTCTGTCAACATGCATGTTGTACCTGAACTGCCTACTCCGCCAGGTGTTCCTGTTCTACCATCTGTCTCGTCAGAGTAGGCATACACTCCGGCCGCGGTTCGTCGCCTTGCTGAAAACTTGCCGTCAACTGTATCTGGCGGCCTGACAACGCTCTTCTTCCGGATGATACCATCCGTCAGTTGCGGCTCGGTTTTGAACACTGCCCGTCGAGCCTCAAGTGCTGGACGGAAGGTTTCTGGTACAACATTGAGCTCATCGCCCTTTTCTTCAGCCTGCTCAACCGCTTCCCGCGCTGTAGTGTGACTGTCTGCAACTGCCGCATCCGCTCTGGGACCTCCCCATGTCCTTCTGCCAGCTGTGAAGATGCCGTAGACCATGTAGTACCAGTTGCAAAACGGATTCATGATGAACATCAGCGGATACAGCCAGATCTTGAATCGCCTTAGCTTTCCTCCAAAGTACAACATTAAGAGCCAATTCAGTCCCAAAGAGATGGCGATGAATCCGACAGGTAGATCATCCACCTTTTTCGTGCTCGTGATCAGAGCCAGAACCATGATGAAGAAGAGCAAAGCTGTAGTCCTGATCGTGTTCTGCATGAACCGTACAAGGATAAGAATAGGGTATCTTTTCCAGAGACGCCAATCCGTGAGCATGCACACCTCATTGGTGATAAAGCCGAGAAACCATCGGCGCCGCTGCTTAATCAGGGATCGATAGGTCTGCACGGCTTCTGTTTTGCAGAAGGCTGATGTACACATCTGAATCTGATACCTCTTCTTGGCACCAATCATGAATAGATGTGTGAGCCAGCGATCCTCACCCAGATGGCATTTAGCAAAGTCAAAAAGATCTTCACACTGTTCTGCCTTATCTGCGAAGTAGTACTTTGCCATCCTCCGAAATGCTGAGAAGCGTAACATGGTGAGAGCTCCTGGAAGACATGTGACGGATCCACATCCCGACTCGACTGTTCGCTCGAAGAGTTGACCGTGTATATACTCCATGTCTTGCAGTAGAGTAATTATACTGTGCTTCCTCGTCGTTGATGTGATGACGCCCGTCATTGCCAGCATGTCTCTAGAATTGCCGGGGCTGAGTTCCATGTCGTAGACGAAGTTCTGCAAGCACACCTTGTCTAGGATACAGTCCGAATCAATAAAGAGAAGAAAAAGGTTATCATTCCGTTTTAGATATTCCTGGTACACCTTGTCGATCAGCTTGAATGTCGACTTCTGGCAGTGTCGTTTCCCGCCGTGAGCGAATCGAGAGATCGTGACACGGGCCGCTCGGTATACGACGTCAATGCTCTTCGGATATGAGTCGAGTGTCAGAGGGACACCTAATTTGTCTATGGTATTGAGATACAGCTCGTCCTCCTGGTCGCCGTCAAAGGACAGAAAGACGTGTATACAAGCTGGCGGGTAGTCGCAGTCCACGACAGAGTTGATAGCTGTTAAGAGGACGTCCGGTTCTTCTCGGTAGCAAGGCATGACGATAACCACCTTGGGGGCAGTCACATCATCTAGAACTTGCTTTATTCGTTTCGTGCGTCCGAGTTGGTTCGTGACTAGTTGATAGATGCAGAAGAGCCAGGGAACCGTCAGCAAGATGGCGAAACTCCAAAAGGCAAACCACTGCAGGAAAGCAACCATAGCTACTGGCCAGTACTGCACCACCTGACTAGGCAAAGGAAGTGTGACAATCATGATTGGCAGGAAGATGCATCTGAAGCTAGGTCAGCTGCAGCTTTCGAGTTCTCATGGCGTAGCACTTACCTGAGCAGGACGAAGGCGGTTCCGACCAGGATACAGAGCATGTTGATCGACCAGTGTTCCGACTTTTGAAACACCTTGACCAGACAATATAGAAAGGCAGCTAGCCAGAGAAACCATTCCAAGCAGGCCATCAGCATGACCATGCCCACAATGACAGTGTAGACGACCTGAGCGTTTGTCAGTATCGCCGCCGCCTGAGGGCAGCAAACTTCACACCGCCCGCACAACTCATGCCATACTCACATCTCTCACTGGCCAATCCATCTTCGAAGTTCGTTCTGCTAACGCTGTGGTGGTGGCCAGCTTCCCTCAGCTCCAAGAAGAATGCGTGCGTTGCCAGGCAAAACAGAGCTTTGGAGGCACCAGAAAGGTCGTACGCTGAGGGAGAACAGCAAACTGCCTTTCCTCGCGTCACACAAAGGGGTTCCCCTGTCCCAAAAAGGCGGATAGACAACCCGTGAATTCGCCCAGCGGTATAATCTAGGCTGCAGGTAGCCGCGATGCAGCACCAAACACCGAAGTTGGTCTTTGATGGGATGATGACACACAGACGGGACGATGGTTGCGAAGGCTCGTCATCAAACAGGTTAACAGCCTCTCAGTATGGCAGGCACAGTTGCCCACACTGCTCCTTCTCATTCAAAGCGTACCCAGTCTCTAGAGAAAGTTACGCGGGCAGCTGCTACATCTGTCAACCACACCCTACGTGACACAGGTCAATGGCGGAAGCCGAGCTATCTCGATGCACTCGGGATCAACGTGCGACGAACATATCTCTTCATGGTGTCAGATTCACGTCAATGATGAAGGTGCGTTGTGTAGGTGTAAAGAATGTCTCATTCGAGACAATCGCTCGGATCTACCTAGCCCATACAGTGCAGCCAGAAATAGGCCGGTTAATTGGTCCAAGATTGGTTATCAACCCTAGTGGTGACCTTGTCCACAATACAGGTATCGTGACAATCGACGCGGTACGGTGAGTCTGCTTAGATGTCGCACTGAGTCACAGGCAGGCTGCCGGTTTCTCATAGGATGGAATGATTGTCATCAAATGAAGTGAACCGAGCCGCTATCTACTTGGGAGGTGAAAAGGCTTCCTCCCGGCAATTCCCGTGGACCCGATGTTCGGTTGCGGCGCTGGAGCGTGTCCACGACAATGTAGTGGCAGCCAAGGCTATGATAGTAGTCATACTGCGCACGAGAACATATGCGTTTCGAAGCAACGATATGGCGATCGCTACCATTCTTGAGCGCTCATTCACCAGTCCACGTCACTCAACTGCAGTTTCCTAACTCGTTGGCCCCGGTCCTTACCCAGGCGCTCAACGCGGTTGTGGTGGAACGTGCTAGGTCTTTCGCTTGCTACAAGATCGTCAGCGACATGTACGGAGGGTACGAGGAATTATTCCATCCCGCTCACATTCGGGCTCATCGCTCTGCTGAAGATCATAGTTGAGCACAAGGTTCTTGATACGTTGCTGCTCCTCCTTTTCGGCCTGTTGCTGGTTCTTCATAGCAACCGCAAAGGTCGAGTCGGATGGTAGTTCCACCGTTCGAGTCTGCAGCTTGTTAGCAGCGAATAGCTTGGGCGGAAACTAATTCGCATACCTGTTGGCGATTGCCTTTCTTGGTGAGCAAGCTGAAGGCCATGGTAGGGGTGCTGCTGGGCGCTTGGTCGGCGGCCGCGTCTCCGCCCATGCCGGCTCCATCGCGAACCTTCGCCCGCATCGGAAGTGGGACATCAAATTGCTGCTTCCGCTCGAACTTGCGAGACTCGAGGCTTTCGGCCATCATTTTCGCATATTCGCGCTCAAAGTCTGCTTCATCCTCAGGATCGACTGCTTCTTCTTGCCGGGTTACAACGATAGCTTCGTCGTCATGGTCATAGCTACTACCACGATCTGATTCCTCTTCGTTGTCCTGTACTGGAGTCAGCGGAGGGGAGACTTTGAATAAACTAGGGGTCCATACTTCGTTCTCCTCTTCTCCAGAGGAACTGCTGTCATCACCATCTTCGTCATGATCCAGATCATCTCCATCAGCGAGCTCATCATCTGAAGAAGGAACGCTCATAGCGTCTTCAGCGTCGGCATTCTTGTCCACGCCCGCGCTCTTCTGGTCTTGAGCAACAGCAAGCTGGAAGGCTTTGGTTGCCTCTTCTAGGCTTGCGGCAAGCTTCCACTGCGGACGCGTGAGCGCGAAAGTATCCTGCACAGCGAACTCGATATCCATCGGAAGGGAGATCTTCGTGTGGATGTAGTACTGTTCGAGAATTAACATTGGATGGTCTTGGAACATCGCGGCTTGCATACCTGAAAGAAACTTAAGAAATAGTCAAGTTTCTTGCCTGCCGCGCCACGGTTGAAAAACACCCCGCACGTCTCCAGCATTGTTGAGATCAAACGAATCCTGAAGAAGTCATCAGGCGGGTCAAGAGGTACGAACTTTCCTGGAACCGGTGGGCCAGCTGTGACGCAGTCAGCATAAGGTTGTCGTATAGGGGACTCCTGAACGTACCGTGTCCAAATGTCACGATTCTGTACATGACATCGAAGATAACCGGATGCTCCAACATTCTGTAGTTGTAAAGCTCGCTAAGGTATTTCACTTCGGCGATTCGGCGCTGCAAGAATCGGAAATCATTCTGCTCCAGTCCGAAGCAAACAGATTCAATGACATTGTCGATGACCCGCACCACAAATTCAGGATGGTAACGGTAGATAGCGCTCAGCAAGATGGCCAGTAGATGAATGCTGCCATATTTTACCTTCCCAGGCTTAGAAAACACCTTCTCGAGGATTCTCACAACCTGCGCGTTACGGTGGTTAGTCTTGATATCGTATAGGTCTCAGGTGAAGCCAACATGCCTCTGGTTCTTCCCAATGGAGTCTCCGAATCTGCTTAAGAATCTTGCCATAATTTCTTTTGGTCATATCGATGTAGACAAGTTTGCGAATGAACTGATCCATAGGCGTTCTCTCTTTCTGCTCAATGGCAGGACGCTCCGGAGGATCGACGAAGTAGATGGCATTGTCAATCAGCATCCGCTCGGTATGGCCGAGATGTTGCACGGACTTCTTGCGCTGCAGAGTCTCTAGGAAACTCGCCATGCGTGGTGACGTCTCGGCATTTTTGAGAAGATAGCGACCACAATTTTCGATCAGGTTGCAGAGGATTTCGATGTTCATGCGAGAGAAATCGTCAAGACTGACTTTCAAGCAGTGGAAAACCACATGCTCAGGAACGACACCGAACTTTGTAAGCTCTGCTAGGTACCGAATGTTGCTCAGGCGAACTTGTCCTAGAAAGTCTTTCTCCTTGCGGCGTTGCAGACTTCGGAACTCGGCATCTAGATAGTCGACGAGTCCCTTCGGGACATCTGGCATGTATCTGCCAAGTGTGGCGGTTAGACGAGCCCAGCAAGGCAGCAGATCGTAACGGCCCTTGGGCACCTCCGTAAGAGCCTTGACGAGGCGGTTACGAGATGCCTTGGAATTTAGATAGCAAAAGTCGATGGCTGTCTGGTCGATGACTTCTTCATTTGTCAGTTCCGGCAAGCGAGCCAGCAGGATATCGACTTGTGCGCCAATAGTCTTGTTCGCGATGGTTGTTGACTGGTCGTCTGCCGCTTCATTGGACTTGAGGGGCTCAGCACCTTCTCCATCCACCTTCTTCCCGACTTGATCGTCGCCATCGGCTTTTTTCTTCTTGCCATCCTCGAGTAGAATGGGCGGAACCTTGCCTTTCAGATCGACAAGGTTTTCATAGAAGCGCCGCTCATCTTCGTCAGCCCAGATACCAGCACCGTCGCTGATCGATCTGAGGTACTCTCCGGTCTTGAGGAGACCTACGGAGGTATTGGAGGTTCCGAGGGAATCATCAACCTCCTTGAGCTCAGGCATCTCAGCACCGATGGCGTCAGCGATGACTTGAGCGTTGGAAACAAGTCGTTCCTGAGCCTTGAGTTGCTTTTCGTAATTTGCCTGCCTATCCTCAAAGACTTCTCCAGATTTGACATATGCCTCGGCGTTTCTTCGAGCCTGTGACTGTATAGACTTTTGATCTCGTACAATGTGGCCCTTCACGTCCTCAAAATAGCGTCTCAGGATGTTCTTGAATCGGTCAGCCACTTCTGGTGGAGTGAAGGGCTGGTCTGTTCCGCTTGCAGTGTTGGCAGCCTCGTCTACATTCTCGTCCTCAGGCACTGCTTCGACTCCCGCAGCATCTTCATCGATTACTTTCTGACCTTCGGATCTACTGGGTTGAACACCCAAGACGTCCCAGCTGAAGGCTTTGACGAAGATGACGAGAAGTGGTAGGTTAGCATGCTCCCGGTCGTGCCCCAGCAGGTCTTTGAGCACCTCAAGCGGGAATGGCTCCGTCGTCCCGGTCTTATTCGAAGTGCTGCGTGGTTTGAGGTCGCCAGCCTTACCAGCCACACCCATTGAGGCATCCTCCGGTTTGGTAGCATCGTCAAGAGTCCGCAGCACACCAACAAGCCACAGCTCTGTGACCACACGAAGAAGAGCCCGCTGGCGAACAAGTCTTTCCTTCTCTTCTCTTTCACGAGCTTCGGGACTCAAGGTCTTGAGGAAACTTTTGTCGGGCGTTGACATGCCCTTGCCCAACAGCCAAGCGAGTTGCTCCGTAAACTCCTCAGGGCCGAAGCGCTGATGGAGAGCACTGACGATTTCCACGCCAGCATCGATCTCTCCGGGTGTCTTGAGCTTGCAAAGACCTTCGTAACACGCTGAGATGATTTCGGAGATGTATTTGCGGAGGCTTAGGAATCGAATTTCTTGGAGGAAGGTGTTGAGGGTCGCAGGTGTGACAGCAGTTCGCAGTCGCTTGATGAAAGCAGTGTTCTTCTTCAAGGATGAATCGAGCGTCTTGCTGACAGGAAATATATCTGCGATCTAGATCAATATCAGGACGTTTGGAAAAGCGCAGATCCCTTCCGTTTGGCGGTGTCGTTGGAGGGAAGCTGACCTTGAACACGGTCCCATGCCTTTTCATTCTGCGCGCGAAGCTCGCCTGACCACAAGTTAGCTCATGGATTAGGCGTGCGAGGCATTCTGAGCTAGAACACACGCTTCTTTGCGCGATCCATGACGGATCACGGCTTCAAAATGTCGTTATAGTAGTGGTAGTTGGTGGGAAAGCAGCGCTACATTCGCGCAACGAAGCGTTGCTAAGGGACACAGGGCCCCAGGAAGTGGAATTGCAGACGGACGATGTGAGCCGGCATCGAGAATACCGAGCCAGCAGAGCGAGCGGCGATGGCGTTGTGGAAGCACGAGTCTGTCTGCAGTGCCGGGGGGTTCGCGGTGTGGTGAGCGATGAATTTTGGAAACGGGTTGGCTCCGACGTCAGTCCCACCGTCGGGCTGCCGGTGCCACTGCAGGAGCACCTCTTTGGGGGTGGTGACGAGCTAATACCGATTCGACCCTGCCTACAGAGTACACCGACACCCTTTTAGTGCAGTTACACGTGACCTGATCCCTAAGATGGAGTGATCGCTACGAACCCTTAAATGCCTAATTTATTTAAAGACAATGTAGTTTCTACCTACTAATAGTTGTAAGAGCGCTTTGATTATTTGAGTATAATAACGTTATGGTTTTGGATATAATACTTCATTATTTGCAACTTTTATTCCCTAATAAGGATAAATGACAATCAGGTTTTAGTACTTTATCCGAGCTCTACTGCCAAGACGTATAAGGAGTTCTATAACCTCGTCTTCTTTACTCTCACTAGGCTGCACGATGTTGTCAACGATACCATGATCATTATTCAGGGTATGCTGTCACAAACGTTGAGCATAGCTCAGGTGGATAGACGTCAAGCCCATTCAGTGGCACATAGGTTGCCTTGACATTCATGAACGAGAGATCAATCCTGAATCTTTACCCACCTTTAATTTCCGCATTAGCTGAGTACCTAGAGGTATGTAAGCTTTACTCTCCTAGACAATCAAGCAAATTATTAGGCATCCATTGACCAGCCCAGGGCCCCGTATGGCGGTCAGATATCGATTCGGCGCATATGAATCAGGAGGCTGTTCATTGATGGTGCAAAATGAATAAGCAGCCACTGCCCACGTTTTCGAAGGCTCAATCAACGCTGGAAACCAATCGTGGGAAGAAGCTACCTTGATGCGATGTATTGTTGAGGCTTAAGAGTGACACCAGCAACCGTCTGGCATGGGGACGTGGGCTTCCCAGTCTCCTGCTCAATTTCATCAACATAGAATTTCTCAAGGTCTCCGACGCTGGCACTTGCAACAAACAGTTCCAACCTTCCAAACTTACTACTAATCCGTTCCATCTAAAAAGAGAAGGCTTGACTAGTTAATAAGTTATATCACAATCCAGATATGCGGAATCTATCTGAGTCGGCTGCCGTCAGGCGGATAGAGATAGCAGTCTGCTATCATACCTAGTTGAGCCCCTGTATAAGTGCTGCTAAATAGCCAAAGCCATATGATAAGTACCGAGCAGCGTTATTGATAATAATTAACAACTCCAAGACGTGGGGTAGCCCCGCCACATCTTCTACCACCACATATGCCCCACCACATGGAGTTGCGTCCATGGATGGCGACGGAGTATAGTCGGCATTCCACGGCAAAGATGATCTTTGATGGCGGATCGCCCGCAGATTGAAGCGCAGGCTCTCCAAATTTCAGGCGTGGGAAGCAGGCTGATTTGGGGCAAGCAAGTCAAAGTGAGGAGAGAAATCGTACCGCATGCTATCAAAGGCCTGCAAAGTCATCAGAGGTGTGATGCTAGGAACAGGGAAGTTGTGCTCATAAAAAAATTAAGAAAGGAAAAGAGGGGAGAAGAAGGAGGAGGAGAGAAATCTCACATGTCTCATTGATCTTTCGAGGTCTCTGTCCTTCTCAGCCTGCAAGAACAGCTTCCCCGTCGAGCTTTCCTTGGCGACGGCTGGATCGCTGTAGACGAGCCTCATGTTTTCAGTGGCAGTAGGGTTGACAATCTCGGAAAAGATGCGCCGGCGAACGTCATTGTAGACGTCTAAGATCTTGTCGGCTGTGGCTTGGCCCCGATGGATTGCCGTCAGGCAGTCGGCAAGCGAGCCAACATCGCATATACCGCCAGTTAGACCGAGGCCCCCGCTGCGAGAAATGATGAATGCAGGTTAGCCCAGATGCATCTTGTGGGAAATAGTATCGAGTAACGGCCTCGAAAGGACCGTGAAAGAGCCACAAAAGGGGGGGGTGCCGGCGTCAGGAGGTTTCTTCTCACAATGGGTTTGTCAAGTGCGCCGAGTCTCCTGCAAGCAGGAACCTACCCACCCGCATTGCCTCAGCTAAGCGTTGGTGGCAGCGGTAGGGCCGGGCAGCCATGAGCTTGTAATCGCCTGGCTTCGGATTGCCGGGCAGTATGGACTCGTACTTCATGGCAACACGCTCGCGATACTCGTCCTCGGACAAGCCAGTGATGTCGCCGTAAGACACGCGCCAGAAGTTGTCGTCGGTCAGCTTGGCTGCGAGAAAGCCGTTCTCCGGATCGATGAAGTAGTTCACATCGTCACAGCCATGGCTGTAAAAGTCGTAGTATACCTTGAAAAGAAAAGAAAGCTGCCGTCAGCCCGGGAGATCTAGCAAACGTGCTGTGTAAATCCAGTGGTCCAATCCTCGATCGACTTACGTTGGTTGCCACAATGGTCTGGGGCCAGGTGAAACCAGGGAATGCCTTTTCGCCGAAAAGCGACCTTCTGATGACGCTGTTTGCGCCGTCACAGCCCACAACGTAGTCGGCCGCGAGTTTTGCAGCAGAGCCATCGATCAGCTCGGCATGGACCCATGCATTGCTGTCGTCCTGTCCGATGCCGGTGACGATGTGGTTGAAGCTCAATTTCACCCTTTCCTGCTGTTCGATGTGCTTTTGCATCATTCGCATGAGGTCCCTGAGAGGCAGCACCGCCGGTCTGGGCCTGCCCTTCGCCTCCTCCTCCAGCAGTTCCTTTTCTTGCTCCTCGTCGGTCTTCAGGCCGAACAGCCGCTCGTTCTGCATGGTGCGCCAGCTAGCACTTCTCGCGTACCATGCCTCGTGGCGGAGGTCCTCCCCCAGGCCGGCACGATAGAGGTCTACCATGGCGGGCCAGTTGTAGTAGGCGGCTCGTGGCGAGTCATCCAGGCGACTCTCCTTGTCCAGCACCTCCACAGTCATGCCGTTCTTGGCAAGCAGCAGTGCCAGCAGCAGACCGCACGGTCCAGCACCGATAATCAAGACTTTTTGGATGGCCATGGTGGTTGGATCGAGGCAAGGGAATTGCTGTTCCGGATATCGTTCAAAGTGCCTGCGCAGAGTGATGTTCTGTCCCTTGCAACAAACCACATGGGATGTGGCTCACTTTTGGGCCTCATCCAAACTCCCGAATCGCCGTGTCCGCCACCATGATGGGGTAGTTACATTACATGGGGAAGCGGGGCATGTGGGACGACGTCTGCTCGTCGTCGTGATCAACGGCCTCGC
This sequence comes from Sarocladium strictum, assembly GCA_030435815.1. Lineage (NCBI taxonomy): Eukaryota > Fungi > Ascomycota > Sordariomycetes > Hypocreales > Sarocladiaceae > Sarocladium > Sarocladium strictum. The sequence continues at coordinate 3,650,275 of JAPDFR010000003.1, read as the reverse complement.
CAGAGACTCGGTTTTCAGACACCACCACCAGCCCGTAGGGCACTAGCCAAGGACGATGCAGGAGGGCCGAATAGTACTCCGAGGTATCCTTCCTTTGTAATTGCATCGCTGGCCGGGTTGTCCTAGTGTGAAGTCCACGGGGTAGGACCTCTATACGCTCAGGCTTCCTGTCATTGAAACAGCCGTAATATGCAGAAGCTGCCGAGCGCCACTCTGTTCATTTAGTTGAATACAAATGCCGTAGGTACGTTGTAGGTGGGGAAACCCCACAAACCTTGTTGGTTGAAGATAGACACTTCCGAACGCGACCGTCGCATAAACTTGCTTCTCATGTCGTATATGCATCAAAGTTAGAGAGAGGCGTCATAGATGCAGCGTGAAGGTACCATACCGATGCAATCAAGGTGGAGGTCGCTTTCATAAGCAGCATATGGAATCTTCCCCTCGGATAGGTGAATGGCTCTGATAGCGAGCATTCTCGGAACTAGAGCTACGTGAGGAGGCGTTGCCCTACGAGGTGTTGGTGAAAGAATAGCTACGCTCGCGAACGACAACTTTTGGTGAGTTTAATAAACGGCCATTGGCGGGGCAGTGATGGTCAAAGTGCCGAAACCACTAGAACCGTTTCGCGTCACACAATGGCCACCACGTAAAATCATGCAAAAACATTAGTATTAGGATGATAGTGAGAACAAGTAGTTGTAAGAGGTTGCACATAGCTAAAGAAACTATTATTAGGAAAATATGAGTTAGTATTAGGTAGTTTATGTACTCCGAGAGTATACGGAACCTTCCTTCCCGTTCGGGTCCAATGCGAAGATCTACTAGAAGCATAGCACCACTGTCTACATATACTGGATAAAATGGTAACGTGGTTAGATGCATATATGGATCACTCTGGTCGAGAGATAAGCCTGCATCAACCCTGAAGAGGTTCGCAGCACACACGAATTGGGATCGTGAGAAGAGTTGCCTCAAGACGTCATGTCATGCCTTTCCTGTATGATGACGATGACGTGAGGCATCATCGTCGTTCTCAGCGAACAATGAGGGAGGCTCGCATAGGCGCCATCCGATGGGAGCAAAGCTGTGGCACGACTCTGCCTCGTTCATCGAAGACTTCAACAAATTGAAACGCGTCAATCAACGCAGAGTGTTGCAATTGACTTTTGCTCCATGGATGCAGACCAAACTTTGCGTGTGTTCAACGCGTTGTGCATTTCCGAGGGTCACAATAGGTAGACCTTGCTTTATCTATGATGGATACAACTAGGTCCAAGGCTCCAAGCCCAGAAGCTTCTGCACGGCACACGACCTGCAGATCCCCAAACACAGATCCAAAACCTTCACAAGCCACCAACGAACGCCTCATCAGCGATTGACAATTATGACCGAAACCCCACGGATTACCTGCAGAGGGGACCCCAGCATCTTTCGTCCCTATCTGGATCATCACATCAGGGTACGTCGACCTAGGCCCAGGGTTGGCAATTACTAAGTAATTAGTAATAGTAATACTAATTACTAATTACTAAGGGAAAAAAATCGTTAGTAATTAGTAATAGTAATTAGTAATAGGAAATCGTCTTAGTTAGTAATTAGTAATTACTAAATTAAGAATAAGAATTAAGAATTAAGAATTTAACTAAAATGTCTTTTTTTAATAAAATAAAGATAACTTTAATTTTTTTTTAGGTATAGAAATTAGCTTAAAATATGGACTATATAATATATAGTTTGCTTAAGGTAATTAAGTGCATTTAAAGAGTAAGAAATTCAAATATAGCTCAACTTCCATACTATATTCAATTCCTTATCGATAAGAGATTTCGCTCAAATAGGACTAGCGCGCTTAGATAAGGGATATCGATTATGATAAGACTATTTTTAGTAACTAGATGAGATCTTTTAGCCTCTTATCTTATCAATCTAGCCTATACTAATTACTAATTACTAATTACTAATTACTAATTACTATTACTATTTTTACTCTTAGTAATAGTAATACTAATTACTAATAGGAAATCGTCTTAGTTAGTAATTAGTAATTACTAATCTGAAAATCGTTAGTAATTAGTAAAAGTAATTACTAATTACTATTACTAATTACTAATTTTTCCCAACCCTGCCTAGGCCACGCCGTGCGCCTCGAGTGGGTCGCCACTGGTCGCGACATCTCCGGTACCAACGATTCCTTATCAGCAGCCCGCCACACCAATGGCCAGTCTCCGCGGGCGCTTCAGGCCCGTCTTCCCAGACCACTTCAGATCCGCTGCCCTCGTACTGCTATCGTGGACAGCACCCACTTGGGGCGATGTAGGTGCATCTCCACGCTTCCTGCGATCAACCTCCGAGGATATGTTCGATTGAAGATGGGTCTGGGAAGGGCAATGAGGACTTGAAGAGGTCAATCCCCCTGGGATGGCCACCGTGGATCTTGTCCTCGTTATCTTTATCTTCTCTTCTTCTATGGAATCAGGGTTCTTTATGCCTTCCTGAGCCAAGCTGTTTGCCCTATCGAAGTGATACCAGTATGGCTGCTTCTGCAATAACAACGACAATGGAAGCCTACCCTTGTCCAGTCCCGGCGCATGCTGGTTCACTGCCACCAAGCCCTCCACCCACGGCAAGACCTTCTAGAAAGAACAGCTGCCGAGAATGGGACTCAGATGCTCAGCTCGGAAGCAAGCCATATCCCCTGCCGCCCAAATGTGCACCGAAACAGGTCCTATTCGAGGATCTCAAGACACCTGATCGCCACGTCGAACGAGACTCAAGACTGATTCGTCTCACCGGTGTTCATCCTTTCAATGTCGAGCCGCCACTAACAGATCTTTACGATGAGGGCTTCCTCACCAGCGAGAATCTTCACTACGTCAGAAACCATGGCCATGTCCCAGAATGCACAGACAATGAGATCCTCGATTGGTCTTTTACCGTCGAGGGCATGGTAGCAAATCCCATCACGATGACTGTCAGAGACCTCATCGAGGATTACGTCCAGCAAACATACCCCATCACACTTGTCTGTGCCGGCAACCGCCGGAAAGAGCAGAATGTGGTCCGCAAGACAAAGGGTTTCTCCTGGGGAGCCGCTGGTCTCTCAACAGCGCTGTGGACAGGGGTTCCGATCGGAGATCTCCTTAGCCGAGCCAAACCCATGCGAGGCGCGCGATACGTTTGCTTCGAGGGTGCAGACAAACTGCCCAACGGTTACTACGGTACCTCAATCAAGCTGAATTGGTGTTTGGATCCCAACCGTGGTGTCATGGTGGCCCACAAGATGAACGGCGATGTCCTTCATCCTGATCATGGCAAACCTGTACGGATTGTCATTCCGGGACAAATCGGTGGACGCAGTGTGAAGTGGCTCAAAAGAATCATTGTCACGGCGGAACCAAGCGACAATTGGTATCACATCTATGACAACAGAGTACTCCCGACCATGATCTCTCCCGAAGCCAGTGCGGACCTTCCCGACACTTGGAAGGATGAGAGTTATGCTATCTACGACCTGAACGCCAACAGCGCCATCTGCTACCCACAACACAACGAGACCATTCCCTTGGCCACAGAGTCATCATCATCATCATCATCATACACCTTCCGCGGATACGCTTACGGAGGTGGCGGTAAACGCATCACTCGGATGGAGTTGACACTCGACAAGGGAAAGACTTGGAGGTTGGCCAATATGCGGTATCCGGAGGATGACTATCGGCTTGCACCCGAAGGTGACACCCTCTTCGGCGGAGAAGTCGATATCACCTGGCGCGAGGCATCATTCTGCTGGAGTTTTTGGGACATCGACGTTCCCGTCTCAGAGCTTGCCGACGCCGACGACGTCATGGTCCGTGCCATGGACGACGGCATGATGGTCCAGCCGCGAGACATGTATTGGAGCGTCCTCGGCATGATGAACAACCCTTGGTTCCGCCTCGTCATCCATCGCGAAGGCCACTCCCTCCGCTTCGAGCACCCCACTCAGCCTGCTCTGATGCCCGGTGGCTGGATGGAGCGTGTCAAAAAGGAGGGAGGAAACCTATCGAACGGGTTCTGGGGAGAGAAGATGGGCAAAGAGGACGAAGAAGAGGCAGCTGTGCAGGAACCGGAGAAGGAGATCTGCATGACAAGGGCGGATGTCAAGAGAATCATCACGCCCGAGGAGTTGGAAGCACATGATAATGACACGGAGCCATGGTTTGTCGTCAACGGGCAGGTGTACGATGGCACACCATTCCTGGAGGGCCATCCTGGAGGTGCAGCATCCATCTTTGGTGTCGCTGGTCAGGAGGCAACGGAGGAGTTCATGACCATCCGTAAGTGTGACAACGAGTGACCCCATCTTCCTGACGCGCTCTGACCACTCTCATTTCCAGACAGCGAAAACGCCAAGGCTATGATGCCTGAATATCATATCGGCACCCTCAGCGGCTCATTGACTGAAAAGGAAGAGCCAGCTGACCCAACACGTGCAGTCTTCCTCCAGTCCAAATCTTGGGTGAAGGCAACGCTCGAGACCCGCGACGTCGTCTCACACGACAGCAAGATCTTCACCTTCAAGCTCGATCATGAGCACCAACAAATCGGCCTTCCCACCGGCCAACACCTTCTCGTCCGGCTTCGCGATCCAGCCACACGCGAAGCGATCATCCGGGCGTACACACCCGTGTCTGAAGTCGACGATAAGGGCAAGCTACGGATTCTCATCAAGATCTACAAAGATAGTGGCGAGCAGAAGGGTGGCAAGATGACCCAGGCACTGGACGCGATTCCACTTGGTCACTTTGTCGAGTTCAAGGGTCCTGTTGGCAAGTTCGAGTACCTCTCAAGAGGACTCTGCCGCATTTCTGGTCGCGACCGGCACGTCCGCCGCTTCCACATGATCTGCGGCGGCTCAGGCATCACACCGATTTTCCAGGTCCTTCGTGCCGTTGCACAAGACGCCGAAGATGCCACTGAGTGCAATTTACTGGACGGCAACCGTGGCGAGGAGGACATCCTGCTGAGAAGCGAGCTGGATCAGCTCTCTAGTGCGGCGTCCGGTCGCTGTACGCTTCTGCACACGTTGACGCAGCCCGGCGAGTCGTGGACCGGAGGCAGAGGAAGAATTGATCAGGCGTTATTGGAGAAGGAGGTTGGAGTGAGGAAAGGAGAGCAGGAGATGGTGCTGGTCTGTGGACCCGAGGCGATGGAGACGTCGGTGAAGGAGATCCTGGAAAAGATGGGCTGGGGAGAGGAAGACATGGTTTTCTTCTGAATAACGAATCTATCACGACTGTACATTTGAGCATATAAATACGATGCCTCGGCCTGGCTGTAATCCCTGTGGTAAATCAAGGTGGCTTCGCTTCTCTCTGTCTGTGTAAGTGGGGGCGGGGCAGTGGCTCTGGTGTTCCTCGATAAGCACCGAGATGAGCGTTTGGAGCTAAAAGAGTGGCTGTTGGGCTTCAGCACCGCCCAGGCGAGACTGCCTGCATCATTAGAGGACAGGCTATTGTGTATCAGCAAAGAACCTCTCTGGAAGAACAGAAACAATGACGTGGCTTCAGGTAGGTGCCTGTTCAAGATGAACAACCCGTGTATAGATCTCCCTCGTCTGTGGAGACTAGACCGTACCCTGTAGACGTCATCCAGGAACCTACCAGTGGTGCTCATCTGACTGCCCAGATCGAAAAGCTCTTCTCTTGCTCAATCACTCGCTAAAATATGCAAATGCACGTCAGATAAAAGCGCATGTGTGAGCGCTGCCTTGGAAGAAACAACTGCGAAAGAGGCAGTGTCACTGGCTGGTGTGACCGCTTTCGCCCCATACACACACACACACACACACACCTGAACCGCTCCCTCCCTGGATCACATCATGCAGACGGGGCACAGTCGTTCTGGACCAGTGCTTCTTAAAGCCGCCAGGACCCGTCACCAGGCGAGGGGTCGTGTTTCTGCATCTTACAACCACTTCACGAGTCATCCAACACTACAGCAGCGACATCACCTTCATCAGTCGAGAGAGTTCTCTGCAACAACACAAGTCAACATGCCGACCTACATTGTGAGCACGATCTTGGATCGTCTTCAGGATTCCATGGCTAACCGATGGTAGATCACCTGCAAGGAGGATGCCACTGATGAGCAAGTCGCCGCGTACGTTACTCTTCCCCTCCCCCCCCCTCCCTTCGATCCAACATGAACATGCCTACTCGGCTCCCATCGTCCCAGGGGCCTAACAATTCCACAGTGTGAAGCAGCACGCCAAGGACCAGGGCGGCAAGATCGAGCACGAGTACAACATCATCAAGGGTTTCTCGTAGGCAACCCCCGCGTGTCCCAACCCTCCCTCTATCGTACGCTTGATACTGATGGCTTGATGTCTAGTGTCGCTTTCGACGACGACAAAGTGACGACCCTCGAGCAGCACGAGCACGTCAAGGCTGTTGAGGCCGACGCCGAGATGCACACGCAGTAGCGGGGCACGCTTTCTGCTGGGGTCATGACTGCGAGCATAGACGATACAGATAGCCCTCTTCTAATGTCATGATGCTTTTGATTGCATAGAATTTTGATTCAAGGTCGTAATTCTACCCAATACCTGTAACAAATCATTCTTGTTGTGCTGTGAAGGCTGCTCACCATGATCAGGCACGACACGTACCATACCAGTGACGTAGGCCACCCTCTTTCCCCCACCAAGGCATTCAGGGTTGTATAACCCTGACCTGGGCCATTACAACCATAGCGGTACCTGAATGCGCTAGGCTCAGCCCGCCGGATGAGTCAAGCAGTGAATCGTGCTTCACAGCCAGCACATGCTTCCTTACTTCATCTTGACAGTTTTCTTACACTTACTATTGCAGGAAGCAGGATCACGATGAACTCAACTCAACAGAATGGACCAGTCATTCTATTTCCTCCCTAATTCTCCTACCAACAGACGGCTGGACCGCTTCAGCATCCTCAACGATGATCAGGAAGGAGAAGACGGCCCCGTTCCCTTCTGGGCGCTGCTTCAACATGTCCTGCAACCCAACATCGAATCTTCCGGACAACTCATCGAGGTCTTAGATACTGTATCCAACATTCTTCGAGATTCATCCGGCAGTGCGGGGGAATACGGCACCTTGAAAAGCATGGTTGATGGGCATGGCCCGGCATTCTTCGTCGATGTTTGGCCCAAGATTGTCTACTGCAGCCTCCAGCTACAAGAGTGCTTCCCTGAAGGGAGGATACCGGTCTTGCAGCCAGGAACAAAGTTGCAATGGACCAGACTCCAAGTCGCCTCCTTGGTGGCCAATCAGTTCCTTTGCTCGCTAGACTGCCCTGCAGGACGAGATGGATACTTCGATTTCAGCATATGGTACGCATCTGAGCAAAGACACCCTTACTCAGCACAGATGTACCTGAAAGCGGTGTTTGAGTATTTCCGACAACTACAAGTCCCCTTCCCTGACGAAGCAGCATCCAATCCGGCCAAAGTGGTGTACTCAATGCACGATTACCATGAGACGAGCCCTCCGTCGCCAGAACCGGAGCGCGTGCCTCTCCAGCCTATAAGCGTGCAGATGCTCGAATCCTATGACACGCGTCTACAAGAGCATTCTCATCAGGAACCAGATGGTGCGGTCGTCATCTCTGCGAACAAGGACATTGGTTTCGGTCAATCGGCGACGCAGGAGAAATGTACGTAGGAAACAGTCCCGAGGCCTGCCCGGCCGTCCTGGTCACCCCAACCTTGCAAGCAACCGAGACAGTCACGATCGAGGGAGCGGCGCCGATGCTCTGCATCACAGGACAGAGGCGAAACGTTCAATGGGAGGTTCTCCCTCGGGAGCGCAGGATAGGTGGGCGGATGCTGTTCATGGATGCACTGGAGATTGACGAGCTGGATGGTTCGGAGGCTCTACCTGATATCCAGCCGGGACACCTGGAGAGAGAGATCCGAAAAGCGTATACTGCCTTTTCATCATGGGCGTCAGGAGACGAGTCAACGGTGTACACTGGAGTGTGGGGATGTGGTGCCTTCAATGGTGATCCAGGGGTGAAGATGACCATTCTCTGGATTGCAGCGTCCATGGCGGGACGGAGGTTGACAGTGGTGTGCGATGATTCGCACGGTGGCTTTCCGATGCAGTTCAGAGGCTTGGTGGATCGGGTCCCGAGCTCATGGACGGTGCGGGAACTGAGAACCTTGCTGGAAAGCTTGGCTCCAGATACCCAACGCTCCGAAACTGTGAAAGAGCTATCTCGGCTGCTGGAGTGAAGGATTGGACACTCGAGCAAGAAATCATGCCCTGAACACGGAAGGGTTGCATCCGACAACGATACTCTGTCTTCCTCGACACGTATAATGCCAGTCAGCAGTGAAAGAACCCGTGGCTCTGAAGAAAAGTGATGCAGGCCAGGGTTATGTAACCCTAGGCTGGGTCATCCCCGCGCCATTGCTCCTCTCCGACACTACACTTGCAAGCCAATCCCGGTATCATGCCATCTCCCCGCAATCACGCACAGGCTCGATGGATTCCCCTCCCCTGTCCTCATGACTAAGCAGAGAAAGCCAAACGGCCGTCTTCCCGACCTTTTCCACGAAAAAACACAGTGCCTAGTGCCTATCCCATGTCGGGGCTCCGGGTTTCGGCTCGGAGTGCTTCAGAGTGGATGTCCTTCTCCGACACACGACACACCAACACACGCCCGCTTCCCGAGTCCTCTGCCGACCTTTTCGTATCCCACCCCCAACAACAACAACCACGACCACAATATTCAGCCCATTCTCTGCGTTCATCGAGTCTTCCCATTTCTTGAGACTCGCCTCTATAACAGTTGAGACGGCATGATCTCGCAATGAGGCATCTCTCCCACTCCCTCCGCCGGCCCTGGTGTCGTCATGCACCACCGTCCGTGATCCTTCCCGCGGGTATCACCACTTTGCCATCGCAAACACCACAACTGCAGCGCAGAGCGCGAGGCCAATTGCCATGGCATGATCAGCAATCCCGTCGCGGCTTCATATCCCTCTCGTCCCTCTTCACATCCTCCTCCGAATCCAACACAAAGACGCACGAGGTTTCCGACGCAGAAGTCTACACTCTCGCCCAGCAGAAGCAACACCCTCTCAGCCTCGCCGACTTGATCAAGTGAGTCTTTGCTCTCTCTCTCTCTCTCTCTCTCTCCAATAACTTCCACTCTATCTTTCAAGACATTCAGCTAACCGCCCATCTTCTCCCCAGACACGGCCGTCCTCCACTCTCGGAGAGATCCCTCCTCGGCTCCGCCAACTTCACCCTCTCTCTGCTCCCCATCCGCCTCGCCCACCGCATCCAAGCTCTACGCAACCTCCCCTACATCGTCGTCTCCAACCCGAACGTCGCTCGCATCTACCGCAACTACCTGCACTCACTATCCATCCTCCTTCCCTACTGGCAGCAGGCCCAGAAAGGCATCCCCATCGCCCATCTCGAGGACGAGATCCGCTTCACAAAGACGTTGGCTGAGCTCGTCGCCACACACACAGACACGATCCCCATCCTCGCAAAGGGCTTCCTCGAGAGTAGACGGTACATCTCCCCCGTGGAAGTCACGCGGTTCCTCGATGAGCACCTTCGCGCTAGGATCGGCACCCGCCTCGTCGCGGAGCAGCATATCGCACTGCACTACTCCTCACAGCCGCACTTTGATCCGGACGCCTCACCGACCCTCTGCCCCGAGCACCCGTCCTACATCGGCGTCATAGATACCGCTCTGCGCCCTGCATCCATCGTCGAAGCGTGCGGCGATTTCGTGGCAGACATCTGCGAGTTGCGCTACGGCGTCCGCCCGCAGCTCATCATCGACGGCGAGCCCGACACTACCTTCGCTTCCGTCCCTACGCACCTGCAGTACATCGTCACGGAGATGCTGAAGAATGCCTATCGCGCCACCGTGGAATCTCGCTCGAAAGAGCCCATCGTGGTGACCATCGCGCCCGAACCACCTCTCAAGCACCAGCCAGGAAGCACGCCTTCCATCAGACCCTCCGAACATGCCCCCCTCGGACCTTTCTCCAACGACGCGATCCAACCACTGGACGATAACGCTCCAGGCGTAACGATCCGCATTCGCGACCGCGGCGGCGGCATCTCACCCGACACCCTCCCCAACATCTGGTCGTACTCGTTCACAACCTTCTCCGAAGACGACGAACTCCCCGGCTCCAGCGGCACGGAAGGCCTCAACGCGCTTTCATCCGCCAGCGCAGGCGGATCGTCAATCGCGGGGCTGGGCTACGGCCTACCCTTGAGTCGCGCATACGCCGAGTACTTCGGCGGAGGCATCGCCGTACAGAGTCTGTACGGATGGGGAACCGATGTTTACCTACGCTTGAAAGGTGTGGGCAAGATTGACAATGGTCAGGAGCTGGGTGCTGCGAAGAAGAGGTCCGCATAAAGGCATTGTAGCGCTCATTGTCAAAGACCTGCACCAAAGAAAAAAAAACACGAGGTTTAACAATCATGAATTATTAGCGAGGAAGCATCTGAACTTTTTTTTTGGACAAGAAACGGTGGCAGGCATTATTTGAACAACTGATAAATTGTCGCGGCGTTTACTCCGTACATACTTCACTATAACAAAAAATATGAATCATAACACAATCTCAAGATTTCACGGACCCCTATTATGGATGACACTTTCTTAAGAAGTTAAAAGAGATCAAATCTTAGTTGCGAGAGGGAAAAGCGCGAAGACCAATCCAAGATCGCTTTATTAATCCAATACCACGAAAGGTTTGACATTACAGACAAAAAAAAGAACCAAGAACCTTTCCAGACGAGAGAACCCATTTTTTGCAACCCAGAACAAAACTCGACATGCTGCCCAAGCTACCACACGCTCGTGTATGTACGAAAAACTACCCACTGGAAGATGGGAAGAAACCGAATAGGCCCAAGCAAAATTACAAGCTCAGTATGTGTGAATGTGTGTGTACCCCTTTGTGTTACATCATCTCCAACTCCCGGTCAATCTGTTTATCCATGAAGGTTCTCCTCTCACCAACCAGCTCCGTCTGTAGCCTCTGTTCGACTAGTGCACGGACTTGCTTCTTGGTGACTGTATCGAGATCAACTTCGGCCAAGACGGACTGGATGCTCTCCACGATCGCGTGGTCGTCTGGACCAACATTGCCACGCTGGAAATCGAAAGACGTAGTTGACTGCATACCCTCACCCAGTGGGGGACGGTGGCCGCCTGCGTAGCCAAGGACCGAGGCGGAATGGCTGTAGCCAAGGGCAGAGGCGGAACGGCTGGCACCAAGGCCGGGGGATATGGGGCCCAAGCCAGGAGACAGACCGGGTTGGCGAAGCGACATTGTGCTACCGGCACGGTTGGCTGGGAAGTCCTGGTAGGGAGACTGCGTTTGCTGGCGGTCAACTCCGGTGCCCATAGACATTATAGACTGCCTGTGGCTCATCAAGGGCTGATTCTGGAAACCGGTCATGGTAGAAGCGCGGGTCATGTTGAAGGCGGGAGATTGAGGAGGCATGAAAGTATTGCGACCCTGCAGTCCGGTCATAACGGAACCCTGGGGTCCAACGGAGTACACGGATTTCATTTCGTCCATCGTGTCGTACTGATCACCGTAAACTTCCGGCTTCTCGTTGCCACCACGTCGCCCAGGAAGGTTGTTCATAAGAGCATAGTCGTCCCAGCGCTGCAGAGGGATGGATCTGGGGTCGAAGCCTTCGTCCTCAACAGCAACGATCTGCTTGTTGCCCTTCTCACCAACAACAACACGGGTGTTACCCCACGAGAAGTTGTCCTGGTTCCAGAAAGAGTAAATGGGAAGAATGAAGGAGTAAATAGGGAAAGCAATGATGTAGATGATCATCCAACCGATGTGCTGCCACTGCCTCTTGAGGATGAAGACAAGTGCCTGGAGACCATACACAGCCGCCAACATGACCACTGCGATAAGTGGGAACGGACCACTGCCTGTGGCGATGACATAAATAAGATAACCGAGGTAGACGCAGGTGGCAGGGAGCATGATCGTTCCGAATAGATCGATGAAGACGACGAAACGCATACCGAAGCAACAGAATCCACACATTTCCTTAAGGCGCATCAGCTCCATCAGGTTGTGGATAGTTGAGTTGATCCAACGACGGCGCTGAGAGAGCAGGACGCTCCAAGACTCAGGGGCAGCAGTCTTGCACTGAGCATCAGGCATGAATTTGTAAGACATGGACGGGAAGTGCTTGGTCATGAGGGTGGTGAGGAAACGATCCTCACCAAGGGAGAGCAGATTCTTCTTGTGGAGGGTGTCAACATCGCAGATACTGTACTCCTTAATGACTTCGTCGGAGATGATGAGAGGCTTGCCCTTGTCTGCCGTTCGAACGCGGTACATTGTAAAGCTGGAGATGATTAGTTCGTTGCAAGAGCAGCATGTGTTGGAGAACTTACCATCCAGGAAGACAAGTGACGCTACCGAAGAGAGACTCGAAAGCCTTGGCCAGATGATGGGAGATGAAGTATTCGTAAACCTGGATCATTGTCCACCAGGACTTCTCGTCGTTCTCAAGACTTGTCTCTCCACAGATACCGGCAATCTTCGCGTTGTGCGCACAGGCGGATACCAGACGGTTCAGAGAATCCTCTGCGACAGACGTATCGGCATCAACCATGAAAAGGTACTCATACAGCTCAGGATCCACGCCGATGATGTTGTTGATTTGATGGAACATTTCAAGCTCAAGTGGGCTCATGGGAGATCTGTGGTGAACGCGATTGAGGAAGCTCATGACCAAAATCTGGGAATCACGTTTGCCTCGATTACCCGGCTTGGCCTTTTGTTGTTCCGATTCCTTTCCGACCTTGACAATGACAAGATACGGCACAACATTGCCTTCAAACTCGTAGAGTCCAGAGTAGACTTTGCCGTAGTTGAGTTGTTCGCTACCGGGGCCCACCGACTTGAACGGCAAGGCCGGGGGGTCAATCTTAGGGTCAACGCCAAGAATGTCAAGTACGATCTTGGGTGTGGGACGATCGTTGCCTTGGCCGACAATGACACCGTCACAGATGACGCAGATGAGCTTGCGCTTATTGTCATACTGGAGAGCAGTCAAGGAGTCCAGAGCCTTGCGCAGGGAATCCTCACCCTCTGTATAAGCCGGGACCTGGCAGATGACGAACTTGTCCTGGGGTTGCGGGCGACGTTTCGAACCGAATTGGAGGGCAGACAGAAACTTGATCAGAATAACAGCGCACAGGATGCAGGCAAACGCCAGAAGAAGCCAATTATTGACTTGGCAGCGAGCCGAGTCACGGAAATCAGTATAGCCCTTGAATCCAATGTTTTGAATGCAAGTCCAACTGTTGCGGACGCTAGCCTCGTTGTTGGTGCCCTTGGAGCGCAGAATAATGTCATCCAACTGGTCCTTGATGTCGTCGCCGGGGTTGTTGGCCCAGAGATCCGATACTTGCTCGTTGAGGAACTCGTAGATGGCGACATTAGGTTGCAAATTTTGAGTGTTGAAATAGTTGGTGAGATCATATATCTCGTTACCATAGCGAACCCATTTGCGCTGCTCGTTTGTGCCTTGACTCTGGACAGTGCCGGTCTTGAAGACAAGGTGACCTTTGTAGTATTCTTCAATGGCAGGAAGAAAGTCATCCCAATACCAGTTCTCGTTCTGGAGCTTCTTGCTGGAGCGGTCGGCATAGAAGCCTGAAGAATGAACGGCAATCTCGAATTCAGGCGTGTTATTGGTGATCAGGCGCGTGGTCTCCTTGATTCCAAGTCCACGGCAGGCGCGATCTAGCGGCATAGGGAAGTAGTCATCCATGTCAAAGCCAGCCAAGTCCATCATCCTGTCGTTTGTCGTCTGGATCGTGCTGTCACTGTGTTGCCGTCTCCAGAAGTCTGTCATATCGTAGACTTTACCACGGACACTGATGTAGTAGCTATCACCGCTGCTGTGGCCCGCGACCTCCTGGGTATTCCAGACTTTGTTTTTGTTGGGACACAGAAGATCTCCAAACCAAATGATCCAGAAGATAATGAGGGCGTTGATCAAAAAGATGAAGAAGCAGAGGACCAGCTTCTCTCGCCATGCCATACGAACATCGGGGCGCCTCATGCGTCCAACGTAACGGAGCAACGGTGAAGGAATCCAGAAAGTGAGTGCCCAGACGACCGCAACCCAAATTCGGCGGTCCATGCCAACCTCTTTCGTCTGAAGGTGCTTGCCCTTGGCCAGGTCAGCATCAATCGTACCAGTGAAGTCACCCTCAGCAGTGTAGAAGACGTCATCTTTGTACGTGTCTCCCTTGTTTCCTAGTCCATAGTCGCCATTGCTGACGTTGCGTTGAGCGGTAGGGGCGATAGAGGGTGCCACAGCAAGATTATTGCGACCAAGAGACACCTGGCTAACGTTGCGATTATGAAGTTGATCGTTGCTTTCGTTGAACTGATCTGCGAACGGCGTGGGAAAATACCCACTGCCATTTGCAGAATATCCTGTATCGAATCCGGTGTCGAATGGGTTCCGTGGCATGGTTGATCCCACATCGAGCATGCTTTCAGCCTCCCACCAGGCACCCTCGCGGATCCAGACGCGTTCCTTGCCGATGAAAACCTCACCATTGCTCCAACCACGTTCGAGCATCCACGCTTCGATGCCTTCCCTGCCATCCTTGCAGCCCAGAACACCATAACGGCGCACGAACTCGTCAACATCGAAGTCTGCGGTGTAATCGCACACGCGATTTCGACGATTGGCCCACTCCGGAAGCCTCCAGGATCGCAACTGACGAGACACTACACCTGCAGACCATGCAGAGGTGACCGATGGGAGGCCCGCGAGGTTTGCAGGAGAGTCATCTGTGGGATGAAGGGACAGATGGTACCAGACACGGCTCGAAGCCAGGACGTGCATGAGATCAAATCGACCGGCCTGACCAAGGTTGATGCCTTCGCCTTCAATCGGGAAGAGCAGCTTCTTGAGATAACCATCATCTTCGGCTGCGAAGCCAACCTTCTCCAGGACAACTTCACGCTTCTCAAGATCACGTTGACGATCTCTTCCAGTTGGACCAGTCATGATGCCGAGATCTGGTGCAACCTCAGCAACAGCTTGCTGGACCTCCTTCATAACAGAGGAGCCTGTGGGGGAGATCTCAATTCCGTCGGCGATCATCTCAGCGTTGAGACCCTGGCTATCGTCGAAAATTGATTTCATGCTGAAGGCTTTGCCGAGAGTCGGATCAGGAATATCGATCACAGTAAGTGTCACAGTATCACCATTGTCGTCCCCAGACACACTAGCATTTGTACCGTAACCATCCAAAGACTCAACACCATCCTTGATTCGGCCCATTTGAGCAGTGATGGCGGTGTTTGCTTTGCTGATGACCCAATCGACTAAAGCTTCGTAAAGTCCTCCGACCAATGTGCGGCGATCTTCAGTGCTGAGTTGTTGCACCAAAACTTCTGGATCCATGCCAAGAAGCCCACCAACATCTTCACAAATCTCCTCTAGGGCCTCGACATCGAGGTCATAGTCAAGTGTGTTGCCGAGCTTCAGCAGACCAGCCAGAATAGAGATCAGGTTTCGGTGGGCAGACCCCTTGATACCAATGTCTTTAAGGGCCTGGCGGAAGTCGTCGGCGGCAGCAGCATCATCGGCAGTCGGCAAATATGAGGGAGGGAAGTACGTTCCGGACTTTTCGAGGAGTGCGTACGCCGAAGCAGACTTTAGACCAAGGAATTCCCTTTCCGCGGGTGTAGATACTGAGGTAAGAAGGTAGTAAAAGACGTCAAATGCGCGATAGCCAGCCTCAGCGGGGATGCTGAGCAGTCCATTTGTGGTGTCGATGCCACCTTGAGAGAGAGAAAGCGAGGCTGACTCGAGCTTTCCTGTCAGATTGAGGGTGAGTGTCGCGGCCAAAGCAACGTGTCGCGACATGGCAGGATTATAGGGGGTGCAGCAGCGGACAAAAGGTTGCACAACCTCAAGCGCCTTGTGCAGCATGGAAGGTGTTGGAAATGGCAAGCTTGAAAGCATTGGGCCCATAAGTGACGGCGTGGAACCATGTAGAGACCTGATCCGAGTTAGCATCGGCATTGACCACAGGGCACCGGAACTTTTTCATACCCAAGGACGATACAGCCGTCTTCAGCTCGGCGACGGGCATGCTCGAAGGCACGCGAAGCCAGAGTCGTATCGACGGTGCCGCCTGAGCGAGACGCCGTCAGCCATGTGTTTACGACGAGACTCGTGCTCGCGTCAAGTCCATGAGCCTGGCCATTGAGATAAATGTTGTGAACGGCATTGAGGAGCGTCGTTGTCGAGACTTGGGCAGTCTGAGGGCCACCAGCCCGCGGACCACCCATGGCCTCCGATGCCATGGAATACATGGACATGCGGTGCGCCATGATGTACAACGATAGAGGCGTCAAGCCCACAAAGGACTGCACCTAGTGGCCTTTGTCGTCCGTGATCGTGCGAGTATCTCGAAGCGGTAGACCAGGGGGTTCTCGGATGACGGGTTGTTGAGTGTACAGCGGCGAGATCCTGTGTCGTAAGAATGAGGTAGCGAGTGTTATAGAGCGAGTGTGTCGAGCGACAGGCGTGAGTCGTGCGTGTCGGAAAGGACTATCTCTCCTATCCCGGGACGCGAGCGTACTGTCTACAAGGAGACAGACTCGAGTAAGTATTAAAGGATGTAGGAGCGAAAGCAGCAAAGATAGGAGAACAAAGCAACGACTGGAAGGAAGCAGCCAAAGCGAGTGAGGCTAGCAACCAAACGAAGAGAAAATGGTAAGTTGAAGAGCAAAAGCACCGAGACAGTGAGTCGAAGGTGAAGGGGAATGGCAGAGGACGAGGAGAGCGAACGGCGAGCGAGCAGGATGGACAGGCAATGATGATGAGGCAGTACCATTGGTGCGGTGGGTACAACGGCCGTTGGCCAGCATAGCAGGCCGTTTACACTGCGTTCAGGAACTCTGGTGCCTGGAAGGACCGCTGAATCAAGCTTTGACGGCTACGAAACGGCCACTGAGACCGAGCCAGTTCCTGACTTAGCGTAATGGACGCCCTAAGCTGTCTGTATTTTTCTTTTACACTGTGCCGGCTTTCTCGTCACACTGTGTCATCGCCACCGCCCCATCCCTGCACGGTAGAGCAAAGCGATCGCTTGGTCCTCCACACACACTGATGCAACAAGACGCTCCCACTTTTCCTAAACTTGGAACAGCGGCTGTGGCCGATGGGAGGGCCAGACTATAAGCCGACTTGTCCCCCAGCGCTTGATACGAGCTTTTCGGTGGGAGCAGCCCCAGCGACCTCATGCTTCCTCGAGGCTGTGCAACTGCATGATGATGCAGGTGTTGATTGCTTTGCTAGACTTGCTGAAGGACTTGACGATGTGCTGGAATTGTAGTGCCTGAGTACCACAGGCCACACAATCGGAAATCGGTGATGGGACTTTCGCAGTGAGTACAGTATGAGCCAGACATCGCGGAGTCTTCGATGTACAACAATTATGTGAATCGGAATGTTACAAGACACGGCATGTCAGCTACAAGCCGACGCGCTCTCCAATTTGTCCGTGTGGATATGCTGTGTCTCACTCCCACAGCCAGGACGCACGACTAAAATGCACAGCAACGTCAGCGCGTCAGAGACGTAAAAGTTGATTCTATTTCAGGGGCGTCAAAGTCAGAATGACCAGCCCACACGCTAGCATCGCCCACACATCGCTGCGTGCCGGCCGCCAGCTCAGATTTTGGTGGATGGGGTCTCTGGACGCTCGGGCAATGACCTTGGCTTTGATGAGCCGGGGCAAACGGGCACGCCGCTAGCATCGTTGAAAGAGAGGGTCCAAAATCGAGTTCAACTGAGGAACTCTCAAGATGTGAGACGAAACCAATACGGCCAATGGATGAGCACAGGTCGCCGTCGATCTGAGAAAACAAGCACTAGATAGATGCTGGACAAGCGTAAGCCACAACATCTTGCCAACGGTGCCTTGCTGGATGCCAATCATCACAAGAGACACAACAACAAAAAAGAAAAACAAAGACGTGCTCAGTCAGTCCCAGGTGTAGGGAGTGGCTAGCTCGTATGTACCAAGGTGGAGCTCGGAGTCCAGCGGGACAGGGGATACGAGAGGACGGCGGACACTGCAGGACAAACCCAAATTCTTTTCACCATAGCGCTGTGGCTCCAGGTGCAAGAAATCTCGTGTTGGGTTGCAGTGACCTTGTGACAAGGATGGTCAAGATCTGAGCATGACCCGGAATTGATGGCAAAACTCGATCATCCCATGCTTGGCTTTTACAGCAGGGTGTGGCTAGGACTCGCTCTTCAACAGTGGTGAAGTTGAGTGTTGATCACCGAATATGTGGTAACTTCACGCGTTTCGTGTTTTGAGCTGGAAGTGGCCAAAGGCGAACGCAAAGGAACGCAGATGCGTCGAGCCCAACGAGCCACTGAGCACAACTTCAGGGGGGAAGCTGAGCCAGTCGCCTGTTCTCGAAAAACAATGACAGCCACTGTTCCCAGAAGAGTGTACTGCACTCTAGGTACTCTAGGCACTCCGTACCTACTGTATGTATACTGAAATACCTAATGTGATAAACTTTCTCATAGGGGCTGTACAGTGCGAGTTCACCTCAATCCCCTATCACGTCCCCGACTGGCACTTTCAGGCTGGTCCTCGCGTATTGGGACCACATGCTTCCCTCCGCCCCCCCAACCGAGACCTGTGGCCTAAAGTAGTTGTCCAGCACAGTGTGGCAGTGGACAGACTGGGTCTGAGTAGTTGCAACAAAACTAGTCGGCCTCCTTTCCCTCTTACTGTCGTCGTCACCTCGTTACCATACACAACTGCACGAAGTCTTTTGGATTATTGTCCTCCAACTTCGGCGGCCCGTCGTTTCCTATCTGCTTTCTTTCGTCCTTCGTTCACGACTCTCGTTTAATACCGACTTCTTGTGCATCCAACTCTCGCTAAGTAATCGCCTCCTGACTATACCAGGTTCGATAGGCCTCCTCGCGATCCCACGGTATCGAAAATAGCTTCGACCATTCACCCTTTCCGATCCGATACTGCGATTCTGTAAAGTCACAAACGAGCCCCTTGGCTCGCCTCTGGCAAGATGAGTCTTCCACCACTAGGCGGTGGCAGCGGAGGCGCTCACAACCAGCCATCTCTTCCTTCACTTCCGGCTCACCTGCAATCCGACACGAACCTCACTGCCCATCTGGCCAGCCGCTTCCATGTCTCTCACCCGACCGCGAGGCTTTCATCCCATGCCCTCATTTCTCTCAACACGTACACATCCTCTTCCAAGGGGCCCGATGGAGGAAAAGAAGGGAGCGCCCAAGCTGGCGCAGAGGACATGGCTGAACGTGCCTGGCTTCGCCTTGGACACAGATCTGAAAACCAGGCTATAGTCTTCCTGTAAGTCAACAAGTTGTTGAAGTTGTGAACGCGTTCAAACAGACTAACCGTGTGTCCTAGCGGCGAATCTGGTTCCGGAAAGTCAACTATTCGATCCCATTTCCTCACGTCAATTCTCAATAAGTCATCTACCCCCTTGTCCAACAAGCTGTCTCTAGCGGCGTATGTATTCGACACGCTCACCACGACCAAAACTGCGACTACTCCCACAGCCTCCAAGGCTGGTCTATTCTACGAGCTCCAGTACGATACGTCGGCAACAACCAATCCCACTCTCCTAGGTGGCAAGCTCCTGGATCACCGCTTTGAGCGTAGCCGAATTGCTGATGTCCCGACCGGTGAGAGGAATTATCACGTCCTGTACTATCTGCTTGCGGGCACGAGTGATGCTGAGAAGGCTCACTTGGGACTGGATGGCACCAGCGGCGTCACCTCGAAACGCTGGAAGTATCTGGGCCACCCAACCCAGCTTAAGGTCGGCATCAACGATGCCGAGGGTTTCCAGGTGTTCAAGAATGCACTGAAGAAGCTTGAATTCCCCAGAAGCGATATTGCCGAGATTTGCCAGATTCTCGCCGCAATTCTGCACATTGGCCAGCTCGAATTCGAAACGACCAGCGACACGAGCGCGACTGCTGATGACAGCGGTGGTTTCTCACATGAGGGAGGCAACACCTTCACCGGTGTCAAGAACAAGGATGTCCTCTCCATCGTTGCCGCTTTCCTCGGTGTGAGCGCTGGAGAGCTCCAGCAAACACTCGGCTACAAGACCAAGATGATTCACAAGGAACGCGTCACGGTCATGCTAGACCCTGTCGGAGCACGTGCCCACGCAAACGAGCTTTCCAGGACACTTTATTCACTCCTTGTAGCCTGGATTATGGAGAGCGTCAACCAGAAGATCTGCGCCCCTGAAGAGACCATCGCCAACACCATCTCAATTGTGGACTTCCCCGGCTTCGCTCAGCAATCTGCCACCGGATCTGCTTTGGATCAGCTTTTGAACAATGCTGCTACGGAGGCGATCTACAATTTCACTCTGCACAACTTTTTCGACCGCAAGGCTGAGATTCTTGAATCTGAAGAGGTCAGCGTAGCTCCTACCAGTTATTTTGACAACTCCGATGCTGTGCGTGGTCTGTTGAAGCCAGGGAATGGTCTGCTGAGCATCCTGGACGATCAAACCCGCCGAAACCGCTCTGATATGCAGCTGCTCGAAAGCTTGCGTAAGCGTTTTGAGGGCAAGAACGCTGCCATCGAGGTCGGCTCAGCCACGGCGAAGCTTCCTGGCAGCAACTTCATGACTGAAAATACAGCTGCCACGTTCACTGTGCGCCACTTTGCGGGCGAGGTCGATTACCCAATCAAGGGTCTGATCGAGGAGAATGGGGAAGTCATTTCTGGCGACCTTCTCAATCTCGCCAATTCAAGCAAGAGCGAATTTGTTGCCAGGCTGTTCGGCCAGGATGCCCTGCAGACCGTCACACACCCTAATGAGAAAACTCAACTCATGCAGGCAACTGTCAGCTCCAAGCCTACCCGTGCCCCTAGCGTCATGTCACGCAAGGCCACCAGGTCTCGCTACCCTGCTGCCTTCCGCCGTAAGCAGCTTGAGGACACCAATGAAGCTGCTGAGCAGCTGAGTGAGACCGCCTCCACCAAGAGGGGGACAGTAAAGCCCGCCACTGAGCAAGGTGCCTCTGGACAGTACCTGGCAGCCCTGGACAATGTGCAGAAAGCTGTCACAGACCCTGGCACCAACGCCTACTTCGTCTTCTGCCTGAAGCCGAACGACCGGAGGATTGCCAATCAGTTTGACAGCAAGTGTGTTCGCATGCAGGTGCAGACTTTCGGAATTGCTGAAATCAGCCAAAGACTTCGATCAGCTGACTTCAGCATCTTCTTGCCATTCGGCGAGTTCCTGGGCCTTGCTGATGCAGAAACCATGCTTGTTGGTAGTGAGCGAGAGAGAGCCGAAATGGTCATAGAGGAGAAGCGCTGGCCAAACAACGAAGTCCAAGTCGGCTCCACCGGCGTTTTTCTGAGCGAGCGATGCTGGATGGAAGTCGCCCACCTGACTGATGCGGCAACTGCTGCTGGACTTTACGGTTTGCCAGCGTATGGCTCAGGCCTGACACCCGGTGAAACACCTTTTGGTGCTTCGAATGAAAGGGGTGGCTCCAGCGGCACGACCCCCCTTATGGCTGGAGAAAAGTCACGCAGCGGCTATTTCGGTGGCGATGATGCTCGGTCCGAGGCAGGTGTGTCTGCCGTCGGCGGTGGTGACCTTTTCAAGAATATGGACACGCGAGAGCACCTTGCTGAGCGCGGCAATGAAAAGGCCCTCGTGGAGGTCGATGAATACCGTGACAGTCCGAGCCGAAAGCGTTGGCTCTTCCTGGTCTACTTCCTGACCTGGTTCATCCCCGATTTCCTCATCCGCTGGCTTGGTCGTATGCCGCGAAAGGATGTTCGCATGGCGTGGAGGGAGAAGGTTGCCATCAACATCCTTATTTGGCTCATGTGTGGCATTGCCATCTTCTTCATCGTCATCATGCCTATGCTGATCTGCCCTACTCAACATGTCTACAGTGGTCAAGAGCTTTCCTCTTATGACGGCGGCAAGGGTAGCAAGGGTGCGTATGTATCGATTCGTGGCTACGTCTACGATTTAGCCGCGTTTGCACCTCGTCACTACCCTCCCTATCTGGAAACCAAGGAACTGCTTGACTATGCTGGCAAGGATGTCACCAATCTGTTCCCGGTACAAGTCAGCGCATTGTGCAATGGCACCAACGGTGACGTCGATATTGATCCTCGCGTCACGCTGGATTACAGGAAGGTGAACTTTACTGGCAGCCCTACCCTGATCAATGGGGATGACCCCAATGCTCAGTACCACGACTTCCGCTACTTCACCAGCACCAATGACAGGAGACCTATGTGGTACAAGCAAGAGATGATCATGATGCGATCCAACTTCATGAAGGGCAATGTCGGTTATTCACCTGAGTACGTGCAGTCTCTCGCAAACAAACAACAGGCAATTGCGATCATCAATGGGAAAGTCTATGACTTGACAACCTATATCATGGGTGGACGCCGTATGATTCCAGCACCTGGCGAGAGCTCAAAGGGCCTGGATCAGTCAAAGACAAATTTCATGGATCCCTCAGTGGTCCAGCTTTTCCAGCTCAAGTCAGGAGGTGACATTACAAAGCTCTGGAACTCACTGAACTTGCCAGACAATAAGAAGGCTGATCTGGACAGATGCCTGACGAATTTGTTCTATGTCGGTGATGTCGACACCAGAAACTCTGCCCGCTGTAAGTTCGCAGAGTATCTGGTGTTAGCTATTACGATCCTCTTGACTTCAGTTCTCGGCTTCAAGTTCTTGGCTGCGCTTCAATTTGGAGGCAAGAATGTGCCTGAGAACCTCGACAAGTTCGTCCTGTGCCAGATTCCCGCGTACACCGAAGATGAAGAATCTCTCCGTCGTGCCATCGATTCCGTGGCGAGAATGCGTTATGACGACAAGCGTAAACTCCTGGTCGTCATTTGTGACGGCATGATTATTGGTCAAGGAAACGACAGGCCAACCCCGCGCATTGTCCTCGACATTCTTGGCGTGTCCGAGACAGTTGACCCTGAACCTCTGAGCTTTGAGTCTCTCGGCGAGGGTCTCAAGCAGCACAACATGGGCAAAGTCTACTCTGGTCTCTATGAGGTTCAAGGCCACATCGTTCCTTTCATGGTGGTCGTCAAGGTTGGCAAGCCGTCTGAAGTTTCACGTCCTGGTAACCGTGGCAAGCGTGACTCTCAGATGGTCATCATGCGCTTCCTCAACCGCGTGCACTACAACCTCCCCATGAGTCCTCTGGAACTGGAGATGTACCACCAGATTCGGAATATTATCGGCGTCAATCCCACCTTCTACGAATTTACGCTTCAAATTGATGCCGATACCGTCGTCTCACCGGACTCAGCAAGTCGCATGGTCTCAGCCTTCATCGACGACACTCGCCTGATTGCTGTCTGCGGTGAAACTGCCCTGACAAACGCCAAGTCTTCATTCATTACCATGATCCAAGTTTACGAATACTGGATTTCTCACAATCTTGCGAAGGCCTTCGAAAGTTTGTTCGGTTCAGTCACTTGTTTGCCCGGTTGTTTCACCATGTACCGCATCCGTGCAGCTGAGACCGGAAAGCCACTTTTCGTCAGTCGCGAGGTTGTTGACGCCTACGCTACTATCCGTGTCGACACGCTGCACATGAAAAACCTGCTTCATCTTGGTGAGGATCGATACCTGACAACTCTGCTGCTCAAGTTCCATTCGAAGTACAAGACCAAGTATCTTTTCTCGGCCCACGCTTGGACTATCGCACCAGACTCTTGGAAGGTCTTCATGTCTCAACGTCGTCGCTGGATTAACTCAACTGTGCACAACCTCATTGAGCTTATCCCGATGAACCAGCTTTGTGGTTTCTGCTGTTTCTCTATGCGTTTCATCGTCTTCATCGATCTGCTCAGCACCATTGTCCAGCCTGTCATCGTCGCCTACATTGGCTATCTCATCTACCGCGTTGTGGAAAATCCTGGTGTAGTACCTGTGACTGCCTTCATCATGCTTGGTGCAATCTACGGTCTGCAGGCTATCATCTTCATTCTGCGTCGCAAATGGGAAATGATTGGCTGGATGCTTCTGTACATCATGGCCATCCCAGTCTTCAGTTTCGGTCTCCCCCTGTACTCCTTCTGGCATATGGATGATTTCAACTGGGGTAACACACGTGTCGTCGCAGGCGAGAAGGGCAAGAAGGTCGTTATCACCGACGAGGGCAAATTCGACCCCAGCTCAATTCCCCACAAAAAGTGGGAGGAGTACCAGGCAGAGCTCTGGGACACTCAGACTTCCAAGGACGATACCTATTCCGAGGTGTCTGGCTACAGCTATGGCACTAAGGCACCTGCTGTGTACTCTGAGTACGCATACCCCAGCAGCCGTCCTGGCTCCACCACCGGCATGATTCCTCCATTCGACTCTCGCAACGCATCCCGCATGTCTCTCGCCCATTCAGAAATGGGCGGTGGCATGAACAATCGCATGAGCACGTATGGTGGATCTCAGTTCTTCTCACAGGAGGACATGGTTGGTTTACCAAGTGATGATGCAATCCTTGCTGAGATCCGCGAGATTCTCCGAACAGCAGATTTGATGACGGTAACGAAGAAGGCCATTAAACAAGAGCTTGAGCGACGCTTCGGTGTTCCGCTTGATGCGAAGAAGGCCTATATCAACAGTGGTATGTACACTTTATCTTTCAACAATACCTGCGATTCGCATGCTAACTTGCTCTTTCCAGCAACTGAGGCACTCTTGACTGGCCAGCTGTAGGAGGATTACGGAATTTGGCGCTGACAGAACGCTACTTGGATAAGCGTACTGTGCCATGCAAGGATGTTGGAGTACACATGCACACTTTTCGGGCGAACATAATGGAGAGCAGTAACTGTGCAGCACGAGAGCAAAAATCGGATACTTGGATAAGGTAAACCTCGGGGTGTTGGGTCAACTTATTTTGTTTGTTTCTTTTCGCGACAAATTTGTAGTCCTTGTACCTGATTTCTTCTGGCTTGGGAGCGGTAACAACGTACAAAGCATAATCATCAACCATTCATTCCTTTTCACAGGCACACTGAATAGGCCGGGCGGTTCTCGCTGATGTTTTTTTCCCTTTATATATGCTTCTATAGATCGATGTCCGTATCGTGCGTGGATGCTAAACCTTTGATAAACGCTCAACAAGCTTTTCAACGCCTCCATGACTCCAGGTCCCAACCCTCTCCTGATCACACGTCTCCCACACTCTCCTCACCAATGAATCATAAACGCCCACCTCCTCCACGACATCGCACACCGCTCTCTGAGCCGCCAGCCAGCTGAAAACCCCGAATCTCGTGGCCAGCGTGGTGCTCCCGCCCTCAATCTCCGTAGCACGATACACAATCCTCAAGATCTTCTGCCGCAGATTTGACCGCACGTACGGGTTCCCCGCAAGGGCGAAGATCTTCTCGAACCAGCGTCTGCGATGGAAGACCGCGAGGTCTGATGACGTACGAAGGGCGTCGAGGAAGTACGTCAGCAGCCAGGCCAACTCGGCGTAGTAGCGGTCGTCTTCGGAGGGTTCTCCGTGGAGGACATCAGGGGCCATGGGGAGGCGGTCGGGCGACCAGACGGGGCCGCGGGTAAGGAATGTGTTGACTTTGGGGTAGAGGACGTGCAGAGGGTTACGAAGCACGTCGATGGCGTGGGTGGTGAATGCGACAAATGGAGAGGGGACGGGCCCGGCGGAAACGAGGGAGGTTGATGACTCGGCGAGCTCGGAGAAGAGGAGCCAGATCTGATCTTTCTCCTCGTAGGAGGATTCTTTGACCTTGGCAGCAAGCTTGAGGATGTTGGTGAGGGCTTCTTTGCGGATGTGGGTGTGTGGGGAGAGGAGAAGGTGGACGAGGCGAGCAGCCCAGTCGTCTTCGAGGATGTCCTCAACGCTTTGGTTCGCCCATTTGACGAGAACTGTAGTATCTTCCACAGGGTGCTGTTCGACGCGGAGAGTTTCCTCCAGAGTAGTGGCATCGACAAAGGTGGCTGACTTCTTCTCTGAGGAGGCCGAGTCTTCCTCAGCGGCGTTCGCCTCCACAGGGAAAGCTTTAAGAAGGTCAACATCTTCTGATGCTCCTAGCTTTGGAATCTTCACTGATGCTTCCTTGAGAGAATCGCGGATTTGCTGGTGTAAAGCACGGAGGATGGGCTTCTTGCCGTCGGAGAAGTTGGCGGCATTGAAGTACAGAGAGAGGAACTGGCCGAGCAGGGCCTTGTCCGCTTTGCTCGTACTCGCTGTGGCAAATGATAGCTGTTCTGCCAGAGCGACACCTATGAGAGAGAATGACTGTCTCTCTTTATCCGACCCTGCCTCTTCGATCTTGTTCTCGAATAATTCGACGTACTTGATGGGAGTGGAGGCACACCGCGTGATGCTGTTGTCTAGGTATTGCCATACCGGGTTCAAGTCTTGCTTTGTGGTACTTCTCAGTGCTTGTAATGCTCGGTAGATATCGTTGAGCTTGGAACTCTGTGAAACAACCTGGCTCTCAACGGCTACAGTCTCGAGAACCTTCTTCAGATGTATCGCTGAGTCTGCCGAGTCGCTCTGACACAAGAGGCGTAGGAGAGCTGTGAAGGGCGACAACGCGGTTCCGTCTGCTGGCTTACCGGGCCTTGTGAACCAACGCATACCAGGTGAGTAGCTTGCTATCGACACAAGGTTCTCAAGCTCAATCATGCCAAAGGAGGTGGCTTCCGCGTCAGCATCTTTGCTGTCAATTTTCCTGAGCATCTCAGCCAAGAAGGGCGAGACGTCGAAGTTTGCAGCGAGAGCCACACGGGGGACGACTTCATAGTAAAGACGGAGAAGACGACTTGCGAGGGTCCGGTGGAGGTAGTGGTCCGAGGGGATGCCTTTGTATGAGCGGACGAGCTCGACCATATCTGGAATGCGTCGACAGAAAGCATCCAGAAGCTGGCGAGCCGCATCTTTCCAAAGTGAGGATGTGGACCGGAAATCATCCTCTAGAAGCGCAAGGACTGTGGACAACTTCTCCAGAGCCACGACAAGAATGCGGGTAGCGAAGAAGGACGTCAGGTGAGAGTCCGGGTTGAAGCAACGGCTGAGAACCTTTTGCGTAATGGGAGGTGGAATCACGTTGTCCAGAAGGATCTGCACAGGAGGCGGAACTGCAGCGTAGAGGACACGATCGCCGAAAGATGGAGGGATGGGTATCATCATGGTGTTGAAGAGAAAAGCGGCGTATCCGATCCAAGTCATGGTGAGTTTTGGCTCGAACGTGAAGGATCGATTGTTGTAGAAGTAATCCGAGATCAGCTCTGGTGCTGCTGTGAAGATGGCGACCAACAGCTCGGCGTGCTTCGGATTCGACCAGGGACGAAGCTTCTGGGCCAGCTCTGACAGAACGAAGTTGTAGACGGGAACACCTTCGTCGAGAGTGCCGACCCAGAGATCAGAGTTGCTGGCAGCCGTTGCACCGCGTGTGAGTGAGGGCTGGTCTTCCTCGGCTGTCTTTGGGTATAAGCCGGTCGCTGGGTAAAGGATACCGGCGCTCTGTGTTGTGCCAATGTATAGGAGGAACTCGTGAGCCTTGTCGCCGACACTCACTTGAGAGTCACCACCGATCGCGGTGGCATTGCTGCTGTAGAGGGCCAGCACGCGCATAAGGGTCTTGGTGTTGAAAGCCCTGAGCTTGGACGGCCTGTCGATCTTCTCATCCATCAAGATGTACTTCTTGAGAGAGTCCAATATCTCCAATGCAAGATACGGAGGATCGCTCTTGATGGTGTACGTCAGGTGAGAAATCCATTCTCGCTGCGAGAGGAGCTCCTTTCTAGCCGCAGAATGAAGATATCGGAGACAGCAGAGCAGGAATCTGACAGCCGTCGTCCTGATGGATGCTCGGTGGACCTCCTCCTGTCCTTCTCCAATATGTCCCAATTCGAGATTGCGCCCCAAGGCAGTGAATGTGGAATCCCGTGCCCGGAAGATTCGTTTCGCAAAGGCCCCGCCATCGAGGCAGACGGCTTCTGTCAGCAACCGCAAGGTCGGCGATATGATGAAACCGCCGCTCTTTGGAGCCGAGAGATTCTTTGAGATGGATTTGAGCTGCTGTTCTTGGAGGAGTGTGCGGCAGATGCCCAGGCCGTGGGGCAGGAGTTGGAGAGAGTTGGAAATGATCTGGAGGAGGAGGGCAAGGACCACGGCTACTGAAGACGCAACATCGTCATTGTGGACTTGAGTGGCAAACGACCACATTTCGATGATGTCCGGGAGGTAGACTGAATCATCGTCGGCGTTTCTTGGCTTGACATCCTCGAGGTACTCGGTCAGAATGGCGAGATTTGCTCGGCGGTTTTCGTCGTTGGAACGAATGGCATCGAGAAGTCTCTTGAACGATTGCAGGGCTGAGAGTCTAGCTGTTAGCCTGGGAAATCCGAGTCACTGTGTATTGGTCGATCCAGACTTACCGTGTCGAGCTCTGTGCATGTCCTGGTCAAAGGACAAGAGCTGTCGCAGATGAGCACTGTCGACGACATCTTCGCCAGCTGGGACCTCGTGTGTGATCTTCTGGCGCTTACGAAAGGCAGCAGCGCCGTCGGCTTCGTGTGTCGATCTCTTGCCCATCCTGCTATCGGCCAATCAATTGACCAGGGCAAGTTCCAGGCTGTGTGAGATTGACAATCCTTCAAGCAGAGGAAGAAAAAAAAAAAAGAGCTGCACGTTTTCTCGCTGGCGCAACCCCCACGATGCGCCGCCATGATGAAGTTCCAGCGGATGGGCGGCAGAATCTCAAAAAGTTTCCACACCGCTTTTACCGCTTTGGGACACTGCTCTGGCAGCCTCCACCTTGCATCCCAGAGGTGACATCTGAGCACCCTCGACAACCATGTACGTGAGAAGCATCGCGGCAATTGCTCATTTGAAATCATTCGAAATTGTGTTCAGGGCTTGATCAGGCGATGGTAAAGTGCCAACAGCCAAGCACCCTGAGGCAAGGTGGTATGCATGGCTAGGGCTGACTTTCTCCATGTGTGTCGTGATTAGGTAGGCAAATCCAGCCCATCGATCATGGCAAGAGGGCGCTGACTGCTGCATATGTAAGATGCAATGCGAACGGATGTCTACACTGGGCTTTGACAAGATCACTGCCAAGCTGTTGAGGTCAGCTGGAAGTATTTGTCGTTACGAGTCCGACCTGCGAGCAGACCTTCACCAGGTATCTACGTATCTCATCTGGGCCAAGTTACCACTACGAATAAGTGGTAGTTGAGTTGTAGAAAAGTGATATATTTGATAAGTCACAAGACAGATGAGGCCATAGAATTACATACTAAACAAGAAACTGAATAGCAGGCAGAATAACAGTGATAAGAGTCGACCCCAGTTCCCTTCGCATAGACCAACTGCCATCAGCTACCATCGAAGAACCCGGCCATATCACAGAATGAACAAAGGAATACCATTGAAGGTTATCCTTTCGGAATCACTACGGGGTGATGCGATAGCATTGACATTTCAATCTCAGCATTTGGGTCGCCCAGCAAGTGTGCCGCTTTGATGCGACATACCAAACATCCCCCGATCCCACCCACACAATGCCTCCTCATTCCGTGAGACCTCCGCTCAGGGTATGATTTGGATGCACATTGCTGATGTAAGAGCCCTGCATGATTATTTGACAACCTTCTGCGAGAGGACTGCAGTGCTACATACGTTATCTACATGACAGTATGGGTAGATGATACTCATATATCACTGCGGCCCGTTTGAGGCTTTCACACCGCCGTGTGCTCGATCGGCACAGCGTACATCTCTCATCATGTTGCAGAAGCGTTCTGTCCGTATTGCCTTCTTCGTCGCCTTGCTGGCCGCAGTAGTCTGTCTGTGGCAATCTCCACGTCCAGCTGCCGAGCCTCCGTCTTTCACTCGCGGCCGCAACAACACCGTCCTCTTCCTCACCTCTGAATTAGCCGGCCTCACAAATGTCCACGTCGCGACAGTTTTTGCTCTTTTGGAGAATCACCCATCCGTCGAGATCCATTATGCATCGTTTCCTCGACTTGCCGAAAAGATAAAAGGGGTGTCAGATGCTGGACAAGCCAAGAACCCATCTTCGCGACCCATCAACTGGCACCCCATACCTGGACCAGATGTTCAGGAATCTTTCTGGCGCGTCTTCGGGGGGCCCAATGGGATGATTGAGCTTCCCGGAGCGCAGGGAATGGCCAAGAAGGTGAATGACTTCAGCGCGCTGGTCACGTCGTGGACAGCTGAGGAGCATTGGGCAATCTACAAGCGACTGTTGGACCTGATCGATGAGGTCGATCCTTCACTCGTGGTGATTGACCATGTTTTCAAACCCGCAACAGATTTGCCGGGAAACGTCAACAGGCGTTTCATCACCATCTCTCCGAATTCACTGTTGGACTTGATCCCGGACCGTCAGCCATGGGGGGGCATGCTTTGGAAATACCCTGCGTAAGCACCTTTCCCCGAGAATCCATAGTTTCAGACAACAGGACAGGTATACGAGTGACTGGCTGACTGACCAATACTGGCATAGCACGGCTTCCGGTTACCCTTTCCCTGTTCCATGGTACCTGATCCCGTCGAACGTATACATCAATCTCCGTATCATCTTTGGCATCCTTACTGTTCCGGGGATGAGCACCATTCGCGGCTTTCTCGAGGGAAAAGGTGTCAAAGATCCTCTTACTTTCGGACTCTACCCCAAACGCACGCAGCTACTTGCTACGACTGTTCCCGAGATCAATTTGCCCATGGACTTTATCCCTCCGGAGATCAGCTTCTACGGACCGATCGTGCTCGAGACGAGACCAGCAGCGGAGCAGGACGGTGAGCTTATGGCATGGCTGGCTAGTTCGGATGAGAAGACAACATTGGTGAACCTGGGAAGTATCTACCAGTACGGTGAGAATAGGGCAAAGGAGCTCGCTCAAGCTCTGTCGGATGTACTGGAGCAAGTGCCTGGGTCACGCATCGTGTGGAAGTTCCGCAGAGACGGTGATTTTGACGAAGAGGCTGCTCTGGCGCCGCTGGAGCGATATGTCAAACGAGGCTGCGCCAGAGTCGTCGCTTGGCTTGAGGTCGACCCCAGTTCGCTCCTGGAGAGTGGCCATATTGATCTTTTCGTTCATCACGGTGGAGGCAACAGCTATCACGAGAGCATCTTGTGAGGCCCTCTCTCCCCCATCACTAATCAAGCGGCCTGCTAATGGAATGCTCAGTGCCGGGATTCCCCAGGTCATACTACCCCTGTGGTTCGACTGCTACAACTTTGCCAGTACAGCAGAGTACTTGGGCGTGGGCATTTGGCCTGGTCGAGACACGGCACCGGCTTGGCATTCACAGACTATCTCGGCCGGGATAGTAAGGGCCTTGGTTGGGGATGGAAGCGCTGCTCTGAAGGAGAAATCAAGAGCTTTGGGAGAGAAGGCCAGGTCATATGGTGGACGGAATGCGGCAGCGCGAGAGGTTGCGAGGTTAGCCGCGCATTAGAAGATGGCAATGAGTCATGGCTTCGGCAAGTCCTCTGAACAATACGAAATCAGCTGCGAAAGCCCTGGTCATGCTTTCAAGAATTTCGATCGGGGACTCTGCCACATGGCTGGGATGGATGGTCCGAAGGTGGTTCGCCAGATGCACTATTGATTCTTCGAGTGAATATTTCCCCTTCCTACCATTCGGACTACTCGAAATGACCGGTCGAATAGGAGAGCCTGGATGGTGTTTTTAGTATCAAATATGATTTTGCCATCGCTGCGGGCCTGAACGGGGGAGGAAGGCAAATATGCACGAAGTACCTCCGTAGGGTCTCGTGCTTCGCCTAGTGGCACTGGCGATCGCTCACGAACCATGAACAATCAACAACCTTGTTTTTCTCCGGCATGGTTTTCCCCGGCATCATCTGCTCCGAGAATAAGTTTTCATCTCCACAGGCAAGCTTCTTCAGCAGGTCAGTCACAACACCGGCATCTGCCATCTGCCATCTGCCATCAGCTCCGCTCGCTGCTCGCCGGTGTTGTTGAAGACAACCTGTGGTGGAACCCTCCCTTGCATACAGCACGATCACCAGAGTTCGTTACGGGCATCACATGCCCACGATGAATTTGGAGAGCAGGAGGCGAATTGGCAGGAGACCCCATGTTCGTTCAGCTTGGATGGAATCAGGGGAACCCTCCTCGCCTTCGCACGAACACCCTCCATTACGGAAATGGCAGCACCAGTTCCCACCGTTCAGGGCGGCAGTGACGAAAAAAAAGGAAGAAGTCAAAGAAGCATCGGTTGACGGCGCGTGGCTGTGGTGGTGTGTGGTGTGTGGTGTGTGGTGTATGGTGTGTGGTGTATGGTGGTGCGTAGTCTATCATAGTGTGTAGTGGTGTAGGGAGTTTGGTGGTTCGGCAGGTGCAAGTTCTTCAGGTGCGTACTGTAGGTTGTCGTAGCGGAGACCTCCACAACGCCACTGGGGGGGCGCTTTGCTACCGTAGCAGTGCGGTAAGTACAGTACCTAACCTTACACCCAAACTTGACAAGCAACCTGGGCATCACCAACAGCAGGGATCCTGTGATGCATGGGCGGGAGAGCGACATGCGCGCTTCACGAGATTGGCGCGTGTCAGAAGTGGTGGACTTTGTCTCGATACATGATGATACGGCTTGTCTGATGTTTCTTGCTTTGCCATCAGGTAAACAAGCGTGTCGCTGACTTGGGTGCTCGTGTGTTGTTTTTAGGCATCAACGCAAACCCACGTTGGGACGGACGAAAACACGAAACACGCAGCGACGTGATGATGGGTGTCGAATCCAAAGAGAACGATTCATTCTGAAGCGGTGACGCCAAAATGAAAGGGTCCCTCCGTTGGGCCAATGCCGACGAACCACGCGGCACCTATAGCAAGCTCCTGCGGCAGACCTGATCTCTTCAAGGCGGGATGGGGACGGATGGCTGGTCCAGGCAAACCACTCAACAACCTGTGACTGCATCAGAGTCGACGCACGACATCGACTCGTTGCCATCGTCTTACATCCATCCATCACCATCTGTCGATGGATCCATGGAGCACTGGATGGGCCATGCCACGGCAGTGGACCACCGCTTCATCCGTCAAGTGGCATCTTAAGCGCCCGACTGGCCGGCGCTCGATGCAGCCTTGATGCAACCCCAGCCTATCACCGGCCCCGGCAAGCATCGCCATGCAGCACCCGTGGGGCCTTGGGTCATTCACTCGGCCTCGCGCGTCCCCCTTCGCCCAATCGCTGCTCGTCGTCCTGTCATTGTTCGTGAGAACTACTTACAACGAGCAAACCAAGCTGTACTACTCCGTCATGTGTGTGGGGATTTGTGTGCTTTTCTTGGGGGTTGCGTGACGCGCCCGTCCTAGGTGAATGAATGGCATCCGCCATCACGGATGGGTGTGGGCGTGCGGAGGCAAAAAAACCCATGGAGACGATGCGAGGGCGTGTGCTGTAGAAACGCCTCTGCCGTTCTTCACAAAGAGGCAAGAGGACGCTTGCAATCCTGCTAGGAGCGCCAGCCTCCTGGAGCCCGTTCGTTGGTCTTGCTTGAATCAGGCTGTCTCGTCTGTCTCATCTCGTCAGCCTCTTTCTCCGGTCTTTCTTCTCATCTCTTTTAATCATCTGACATCCTCCTCCGTAATATCTCCGCCGCTTACACCTGACTCTCTCTTTGCTTTGCAATCTTTCCTCACTCTTTTTTCTTTTGGGTATTCGCGTTGATCGCTTGGGAGGACGACTGCGCCCTGCAATACATCTCACCTCACCTCACCTCGCCTTACCTCACCGTATATTCATATCCTCACTAATCCTTCCCCTCTTCACGAGCTGCTGGTCTTCTCGTCCTCTGCACACTCTTTCCCTTTTCACTTCTCCCGTCCTCCCTCACGCACCCTCCGATTCTCAAAAAGGCACAAGGATCCTCCGGCATGCACAGCATCTTCATCCTACGAGCATGACGGTCTCGCGTGGCGCTCCGGCCGGGACTTACACCTCGTGGTTCTCCTCCGTCTCACAATGCTGCGTGCCTCTGACTTCCTGTCTGTCACAGAGGTCGGGTCGTAGTAAGTCTCTGTCTACTACTGTCATATCATGGCCACTCGGCAGGACCAGCGATCAGGACTTGCTGATCGACCAAGACGACCAAGATCACTCCAACATCCGCGAGAAACAGACGCCGCCTCCCGTCATTCGGCATCAACCTCGCATGCACCACCAACCTCCACTAGAGTTAGGGTATGAAGAGGCATACTCCCGACTGCACGGTCAGCGAGAAAAGGCACCCAGAAAGAGCTCTGCATCCAGTCGAACAGCTTTCTCTGTGAGAAAACGGTTTCGTTCTGATGCATCGTCGCGCAGGCCCCTCATCTCCGCCCCTACCGACTTTCGCCATGTCCGTTCAGGCTCCTTTCAGTTCCCAGCTCCTGTGCCCCAGGATCACAACCCTCAGGCGAGGCCCAACCCGCCTCGCAGACGCCACTCGATTGAACGACTTGAGCTGAGCATTTACATGCCTGAGAACCAGATCTCGCCCCTTCTTCCTCACTTCCAATTCCCTATTCCACCGATTCCGCCTACAGCTCACCTTCAGCGCCGAGCCACTGATGTAAGCTCTATTGAGCAGTCACATGAGAGGAACTATTCATCCATGTCGTTCCATGTTCCACGTAAAGCGGGCGCCGAAGGGTCAGGATCTACTATGCAGGATGATATCCCTCCATTGATCCCCCCTAAAGCAAAGGCCCGGGCTCGTGCCTATACTTCGCCAGAAGTGGACGTGATTAAGGAGCGAGTGGCTAGTGCCATGATTGAGGTGGAGAGACTGCAGAAACAGATCGATGATGTGATTGAGAGGCAGAGTCTTCATGCACCAAGTCGGCCATCTACAGCGCATTCCATGGCCCGTACAATGCCCGGTGAGTACATGGGACACCCATTGGACATACCACGGCATATTCTAACCTGGGTAGACCTTGAGGAGCCTATGCCTTCCATCCCAGCTCTGCCACCTGCGGCGCCTTCTTTCGCTGAGCGTCTGAAGGATGACACCGACAGACCAGACAGACCACATACGGCACCTATCAAGACACCTCTTCGCATTCCTCCGCGATCAAAAGCCTTCAACGAGGCTTCAGCCACGTTCAACACTCCAATCAGTGCTAGCTCGAACCACATCCCACTTCCACCACCTCTTCCTCTGGTGCTCCGCCCGCCTCTGCGGAAGAAGAAGTCCTTCTCTCGTGTGTCTAACTGGCTCTCGATGAGTCAGGGACACAATCGTGACCTCAGTCTGGAGTCAATCACAAATCACCCACGACCGGTTAAGGGAACAGACGGGTTCTATCAATGTGTGCCCGCAGGTCAGTCAGCGTCTGACCGTAGAAGCTTTGGCTCTGTCGGCAGTATCTCAACATGGGACACCGATGAGGAGGAACGGACCGTTCCCACGACTTGGTCACCTGGCAGCACACCGATCACCAAGACAGATGCACCATCCGCGGACCGCTCGATGACGTTCGGGCGCTTCACAGGCATCACAGTTCAAAGGAGCTTCGGCATCACAGCTTAGCTCCCACAAAGATCCATCGCGATGGCTGGATCACATCTTTGCATTACTTGTACATTCTTCCGCCCGAATCTTATGATACCCGAGCAGCGATGGATTGCGCGCGTGCGCGCATGGATAGAAAAGTTTGGGCGGCAAAGGGCTTTTTCTTTTCTTTTCGTCATTTTCATTTTCGCATTTCGCAGTGTATATAGCATAGTCTGGTACTGGGTGATACCTTGGGTTAGATTGGAGGGAGGTTGGTTTTAGTGAGGGCCTTGATGGCTTGAGAGGATGCATTGCGTTCCTCTCCCGATATGACTACATACGATTGATAAAAATTGACGATGTAAAACTTGTGCCGCAAAAATAATCCGTGTTGCCTATTTTCCATGATGGGGAGCCGCTTGGCGATGACTTCTGCCGTTATGCACTCTGCCAGTAGTGGCGACAGGCGTGGCACTTACCCACGTGTACTTGGACACCAGACGCCAACCCAAGCTCCCCAACTCTTACTTCCTCAAACACAACAACTCATCCACTCCACCTCCAGGCTACCAGCAGGACTGTCTCGGCCGCGGCCATGATGCGAGGCAGCAGCTCGTGAGACATACATCCTGCATTGTCGACACTATCAATACGCTGCAAGCTGCGTCATTCCCACTATCCCATCCAAGGCTGTGCCAAGGTCCGACAGAGGGTGGTGCATGCACTGCGAAGATGGGTCTCCAGGAGACAGTTGACTCTGTCGCAAACATTTTCACAACCAAGAAACACGGATACAGCGCCATTCCAGAGGATGGACAGACGCGAAATGAACGTCTCAGTGCAGATCAGCGAGCCCAAGGGCGGCGGTTCTTGAAGTTTGCCATGTTGGGCGTCGGGGTTACGATCCTACTGATGTTCACCATGAGCTGGGGGTAATACGCACACCTCTTACTCCCCCAGAATAAAACATGACTTCAGAACTCATTTACTAACTGAAAGGATGAATACAGGAGTGCTAGCCCACAGCGTTGCGAATGGACAGGCAACTGCACGGATACCTCCCCGCACCTTTGGGGTCAGTACTCGCCGGTCTTCTCAGTGCCTTCCGAGATCAGTCCGGATGTCCCAGAAGGCTGTGAAGTG
Source organism: Sarocladium strictum (assembly GCA_030435815.1). Taxonomy (NCBI): domain Eukaryota; kingdom Fungi; phylum Ascomycota; class Sordariomycetes; order Hypocreales; family Sarocladiaceae; genus Sarocladium; species Sarocladium strictum. The sequence continues at coordinate 3,613,489 of JAPDFR010000003.1, read as the reverse complement.
ACTTTTGCGCTGATCCTGTCCCGCCACGGAGCGCGTGATCCCACGGCGTCCAAGTCAGAGCTCTACAGAGCCTTGGTTGAGAGGATTCAAAGTTCCGTCACGCACTACAGCGTTGGATTCGAATTCCTACAGGACTTTAAATACAGTCTTGGCTCTGATCAGCTCACAGGCTTTGGCGTTCAACAGATGACTGATTCAGGAGAGGCGTTCTATGAGCGGTACAAGAACTTGGGGCGTGATGAGGAGCCTTTTGTCCGTGCGGCTGGGTCGCAGAGGGTGGTTGAGTCGGCGACGAACTTCACGAAGGGGTTCTACGCTGCGCGAGGGAAAGGCGGAAACGGGGCGGAGGATGAGGTGCTGGTTCTGCCTGAAGAGAAAGGGTTCAACAACACGTTGAACCACGGGACTTGCACGGCTTTCGAGAGAGGTCCTGCATCAGAAGTCCGGCAGAAGATGCAGGCTGTTTGGAAGAGCATTTGGGTTCCCCCAATCGCAGCTCGGTTGAACCACTTTCTCCCGGGAGCTAACTTGACGCTCGACGAAACCATCTACATGATGGACCTCTGCCCCTTTCACACCGTCGCCACCCCTCACGCAGCTACCCGCTCCCCCTTCTGCAACCTCTTCACGAAAGACGAGTGGCGCAGCTACGACTACTTCATGAGTCTGGACAAATGGTACGGCTACGGCCAGGGGAACCCACTAGGTCCGACGCAGGGTGTGGGGTGGGTGAATGAGCTGATCGCAAGGTTGACGGGGAAAGGAGTGCAGGACGGCACAAGTACGAATAGCACGTTGGATGGTGGCGAAGAGACGTTCCCACTGGGGAGGAAGCTGTATGCCGACTTCAGTCACGACAACCTGATGGCCAGTGTGCATGCAGCCATGGGGCTGTATAACCACACGAAGGACTTGCCGACAGGGAGAAAAGTTGCGCCAGGCGATGCAGGCGGGTTCTCGGCAGCGTGGACGGTACCGTTTGCAGCAAGGATGTACGTCGAGAAGATGCGGTGTGAAGGGGAGGAGCAACAAGAGTTGGTTCGGGTCATCGTGAATGACCGAGTGGTGAAGTTGGAGGGGTGTGAGGGCGATGAGGAGGGGAGGTGTGAAGTCGGCAAGTTCGTGGAAAGCCTCTCCTTTGCGAAGTCTGGCGGACGTTGGGACGCATGTTTCACTTGAGAGCTTTTCCATGTGATCATCATCCCAGAATACGGTCGGCACGCTCTGACATGTGATATGGTATCCAGGAGAGCGGCAGTAGTGGTGGTGGTGGTGATGATGGCATCATAAAAGGCAACCCAATAATAGATATATATGAAAAAAAAAAAAAGCACACTTACACGCTACGTAGTACGTACGCTACAACCCAACCAGAAGTTATGCCTGATGAATGAGAGAGAGAGGATGGATGGCGAATCCTGCTGCATGTCTCTGAGCCGTGTAGAGCCTGGTATTCGCTAGAGAAGGGCCGGTTTGCGGGCGAGACAAGCAGATGAATTTAGCGAGTTTTGATGGTAGACTTCGCCTTGGTTTTCTCACGATGGTTCGGCCAGTGAGGGATTGGAGTTTTGAGACTTGCAGCTGAGGCGAAGTCGGTTGGCTGACGGTTTGGTGGTGGGTGGGGATTATGTAATGGACCTTGGCGGCCGATTGATCGTCGATTGAATTGTTGAGGTCTGATCGCGGGGATTTTCTTGGGTGTAGGTTAGTTCATCTCGATAGTGGTAAGTTACGTACTACTAATGTAGAGGCCATCAGATGATAAGGCCTGGTACTCCGTACGGTACGGAGTATTAGTTATCTTCAGCGGTTGAAACGGCAGACACGCCCTGTGGCCCGCCCCATCGACGCCTAAATTTAGCAGGCTTGGTCCGATCTTAGCCCTGTCAGTGCTTTTACCTTGCTTGGTCGCATCGCTGTAGCTCTCCCTCCACAGCTCCAGCTCCAGCTGCAGCTCCCAATTCCAGATCCCACCCAGCACCTCCCGCAAACAGCAGCATTACCAGACTACCATCATCATTACGCGGACCAGGGTCGGTCGAGTCGCACGCACCACGTCGTCAATCCAAGGCCAGCGCATCCAACACACCACCACCACCACCACCACCATTTGTCTCCTCCTTTACCAAGCATACGATACGGAGACGCATGTCTCATCCTGCTCACCACAGCGGCAAACCTTCCATCACTCTGCCACTGTACCCTCCATCGACGTCACCCTTGCGATCGCCCTAATTGATCCATCGGCTACCCCGGGCGCAACGGCTTTGTGACATAGCTAGCGAGGCAGGGCAGCACGACAAGGCAGCGAGCAAGCAACTTTCCCGACGGAAGCGCACAGTAGCCCACCATGGTCTCAACGGCCGGCGGTATCGTCATCGCCATTATCGTCATCGCCCTTGCTGCGGCAGTCGGCTGGGTTGTCTTCACACAAGTTCGTGCGCGGAGGCTCGGCGTATGTGGTTCCCTCTCTCTCTCCCTTGCTTTCTACATAGCTCAATTGACATACTGACACAACGCGCGAATAGCTTCCACCACCATCTCTCTCCTCCTACCTTCCCTGGAAATCATCTGACTCAGGATACGGGCCGCGTCCCGCCCCGGGAGGCGTCGTCGGTTGGTTCAACGACCAAGTCCGGAAGTTCAAGAACCGAAACAATCGTTCCGCTGCAGGTGCATACGAAGCGCCTCTCCACGGCAGCGGTGGAGCTGCCGCTGGCCGCCGTGGCTTCGGCCCTCTCGACCCTGACGAGGCGTGGGATGCTCACGTCGGCACGGAGGCGGACGGCTACGGTCCCTATGACGAGACGGAGCTGAGGAGTACGGAGTACGGGGGTGCGCATGGAGGAAACAGCTATACCATGAACGTGCCGGAAGATAGTCCTTATGGACAGGATGAGAGGAGGGGCAGATCTGGAGCAGGAGGGTCTGGGTCGAGTAATCCGTTTGATGACGATCAGGCAGTGAGCATGCGAGGTGTGAGCCCCAGACCGCTGGACACAGGCGCAGCGGTGAGGAGCAAACCACACGGGGAGCCGGACAGTGCCGGAAGTAGCCCTGCAGAGAGGAGATCGGTGTTCAGGGAGAATGTCTGATGAGGGAAAAGAAGTCTGGCGAAGAGGCTGCGGAGGATGTCCAGAAGAGGGAACGAACCATGAACGAGTGATGTGCGGAGCCGGAAGGGAGGAAGGGAACGAGGAGGGTTTATGTGATGATGACGATTCTTGTACAAATTTTGCGACGTGGTTTTGGGAGTTTTTCTGATCAATAGCAAGGGAAAGGTAGCAATGGGACAGAAGCCGTTTTGTTTCCTCCTCCGCTTCCTTGGGTTCAGTAGATTGATTCGACGGAAGAGAAGAATGGCCGAGCCCAGGATGTTTTCCCATCCTTGTTTCATTCCGTGAACTGGTTCAGAGATTGCTCCGTCTGGTCTACATCGGCAAGCGCACGATTTGATAATTACATACGAGCATATGAAGAGGCCAGGGGGGGGGTGTTGGGTGTTTACTGGGGTTCCCCCGCCAAACACGTGGGGACGTTGTTGGTGATGCCCCTCCAACATCCAACGTCAACTGAGCCTCAAGTTCGACCTTCCTCTAACCTCATCCCTCATCAGCTTCACATTTCGATTTCTACCGAGAAAAAAAAACATTCACTTCTCACAAGAATCTGCCAAGATGGCTGACCTCGACCTCGAGGCCGTGCGCGACCTCATGATCTCGGTCGCGTACGAAGCTGGTGCCATGATGCTGGCTGCGAACCCGGCGGACATTGACCAGGGGACGAAGCTGAACTGTGAGAGACCCCCAGCCTCAAGGTTTCAATGGAGGCTCCCATGCTGACGAGGAGTTCTATAGCTGTCGACATCGTGACAGAGGTGGATCAGGCGGTTGAGAAGATGGTCTCGACTCGGCTGTCAGAGGCATATCCCGACATCTCGTTCATGGGCGAGGAGACGTACAAGCCAGGGATGCGCGTTGGTCCTGAACCTACCTTCATCGTTGACCCAATCGATGGTGCGCGCTCTCTCTCGTCTCTCTACTTGACCTCTGCATCAGAACCGTCTGACATGACCTGCAGGCACAACCAACTTCATTCACCAACTGCCTGACTTCTGCATCTCGCTGGGTCTCGCCATCGACCGCCAGCCCACCATCGGCGTCATCTACAACCCATCTCAAGATCTCCTCTTCACCGCCATCAAGTCCAAAGGCGCCTTCATGACCCGCGGCAGATCGTCCGCTCCGCAACGCCTGCCCGTTTCACGCAACCCGCAGCCCCTGACCGGTCTCGGCACCGCCCTGCTCGCCATCGAGTGGGGTTCTGACCGATCCGGCTCCAACTACGAGCTCAAGACGGACGTCTTCAAGAAGCTGGCGGCCAAGGAGGGAGGCATGGTGCATAGCCTGAGGAGCTTCGGGTCCGCGGCGTTGAACATCGCGGCGGTGGCGGCGGGGTGGCTGGACGGGTATTGGGAGGGAGGCTGCTGGCCCTGGGATGTGTGCGCAGGGTGGTGCGTGCTTGAGGAGGCCGGGGGTGTGATGGTGAGTGGCAACCCGGGGGGTTGGAAGGGTGAGCTGGAGGAGAGGGTGTATCTGGCTGTCAGGGGGGCACCAAGTGGACAGAAGGAGTTGGTGCAGCAGTTGTGGGATATCATGGGAGACAGGAGGATGGAGTATAGTGTATAGGGATTTTGAGGGGTGTGTTGTAGCATACGAGACTATGTAAAAGGGGTGGTGGCGATGTAAATATGCAGATATATAGTAGAGCACAGATATATGGGAGCGAACGGAGCACAAGTAGGTCCAATTCATATCATTGATTGGGAAGTGATCCCACTCGCGTATGCTGCGCTGGGATGTGTACCTAGACACCGACAGGGTCGAAACTGAGACTTGGGGTAGAGCAACGCAACAACAGACCTTGCCACTATTCATGGAAAGGTACATTGACCCCCTTTTGAAGAGAGCGTAAAAGCTCCATCTCCGAAGAAGTCAACAGCTTGCCGGGGCCGAAACCGAGTCGGAATGGCGGAGGTCCCGGCTTACACCAACCCCGAGGAGAGTCACGTGCCAACACCTTATCAATCAGTACCGTAGACTACAGTAAGTTAACCTCTCGTGCTGTGTGTAAGTCTGTCATTGTTCCAGCCATCAGCCAGGAACACCCGGTATCATCCACGCGCCAGGGGAAAAAAATCCCAAAAAAATCCAGGGCAATCTCGTCATCGCGCAAAAGACACAGGAATTTTCCTGGATTTATCACGACAACATTGACGTGGGAAAAAGGGGTGCGTCATACAGCAATCAATACCTTCGGTCATCCCACAGCGCCTGGGTCACGGTCGCGCGCGCGCGCGCCAATGGGTGATGCCAGGGGCGTCCATTACACACTCCGCGGAAATCAGCAGAATTGGCTCGTCCATGTTTCGCTGGACCCATGTCCCGAGATTCTCCTCAGCGGAGATGCCCTATTTTCTTTCTCTCAGCCCCCAAGCCTATGATAGCCTAGCCCACGATAGACGCAGGGTCAGGGTCTCGGTGGGCCTGGATTTGGTCATTATTAATTCATCCCATCCCCCTCCATCTGCCGCCTGCGGGGTTCCCTGATTGCACTGGACTGGCACTGGACTGGCACTGACTACACTACACTGCCTTATTACTGTACAGTACAGTGCACCGCACCTCAGCGCCCTCTTATCAGTCATCTAGCGCCTAGACTACCTCCGATCGCGGTGCCGGACTCTAGCAACGTTAAAGCGCCCCTCCAACTTTTTATTCCTCCCACTCCCGTCGCCATCACTACACTCCAAACCCTCATCCATCGACTCCAGCATCTCTCTCTCTCTTTTTTTTTCTTTTGCTTTACTCTTGCATCGACAGTCACTGCAGCCATGTCTCCCTCTATTGTCACCATCGACACCTCCGACGACCTCGACTTCTCTCCCAAACCCACCACTACCATGTCCTCATCCCGCACCCTCCTCCTCGCCCCTCCTTCCATCGCCGCTCACGAAGAAAAACTGCATGCCATCTTCGCGACCCATGACCGAGCGACCACCGACCTCCAGATGCTTGATCGCCTCTCTGCAGGCTTCATCACTCTGCCCCCTCAGGCATACTCCCAGATCCTCATCCTGACCGACGCCAGCGATGCGCCCGCCGCTCTGCAGCTTCTCGACAGGAAGGTCTTCGCGGCACTGGTACCGGCAATGAAGGTCGGAGGCACATTGAAGACGCAGCAGGGTGATGCATTTGGACAGGCACAGGTCAGGGAGGCTGTTCTGGCCGGATTGGTGGAGAAGGACGGGGGTTTTGAAAAGGTGATGGAAGAGGAGGAGGAAGTGGCGATCCCCATCAAGTTTGGCGCAAAGAAGAATGCCAACGCGGATGGGTCCGTCAGCCTGAAGAAGAAGATCGTCACCATTGATCTGGATGATATGGGTGACGATGATGACATCATTGATGAGGATACCCTCCTGACGGACGCTGACCTCAAGAGGCCCATCGTTCAGCGTGAGTTACTCTCTATCCCAGCAATCCGTGCACCGCAACAAGAAACTGACACAGAGCAGCCCCGGAGTGTCAGCCCAAGGCCGGGAAGCGCCGTCGCGCGTGCAAAGACTGCACCTGCGGTCTCGCCGAGCAGCTCAAGTCCGAGGACGAGGCCCGCCGCGCCCAAGCCGATGCCGACCTCAACGCCATGAAGCTCGACGCTGATGACCTGAACGAACTGGACTTCACCGTCCAGGGGAAGACTGGCTCCTGTGGAAACTGCTCGCTGGGTGATGCGTTCAGATGTGATGGTTGCCCTTACATTGGCCTGCCCGCGTTCAAGCCTGGTGAGGAGGTGAGGCTGCTGAACAACGTGGCACAGTTTTGATCCGGTTGATGTTCACGGCACTGAACGGAAGATCACTTTACTGGAGGGGAAGGGAACGAAAGGAAAGGGAGGGACGTGAGCCAAACGGCGTCGGGCGCAAAGCCCATACCCTCGTGACGGCACTCCGCAAGGCCCAAGTCCAGGACAGGACAGGACAACGTCCTCGCAGTCCGACAAGGCAGCAGATGCGCCCACGGAAAGCTGCCGAAGATACCCTCCGAGGGGATTCTTCCCCTCAAGGCACGGCTTTGCCTCAGCATTGTCACCATGGGAGAACAGAGGAGACAATACGGGCAATTGATCCAACCGGAGATCAACACGTCAAGAAGCGACTTCGCACTTATCTGAGAGCATAACGAAGTTCACTTGACGTTACAGCCTCAATTTATAGAAAGTCCATAGATACAGGGCACACTTGAGTGTTGATGCTCCAGATATACGACAGCAAAGCCACTAGTTGCCAATTCACGTCAACAACTTCACATACCTGGCTGTTCATTCTTTGACGGTGAAATCTGTCGTCCCAAACCTCACTCTTTCTCGCCCATCATCACCAAACCCTGTTGGTAAATACGCTCCCATCTCCCGTACCAGTACACGCAATCATTCACCTCGCAACCGCACTCCTCGCTCTCATCTTGGCCCCGTAGAACCACAGCCATATCGGCGCCGGGATGCCCAATACGATCGCCACACCGGCCAACAGAGTCGCACCCCATCCATAGCCCAGCCTGTCATACATGCTGCCGGCGAACAGGGGGAACGCAAACCCAGCCAGACTCCTCGTGACGGTCGTGGCGGCAACGGCCGAGGCGGCGAAGCGCGCAAACGTGTCCACCAGATAGGTCTGGAAGCACTGGTAGCTTATGTTCATGCCAGCGGCGAAAAGGGCAGCGCCGATGTTGGGCCCGATCCAGTGCGTGTGGTACTCCGCCGTCCACCCGTAGATCAGCAGGCCCATCGGGACGAGCAGCGCGCCGGGAGCCATCAGGGGCACGCGGAACTCTGGCACGCCCGGCTGACCCTCCGGCACGCGCCTCTTCTTCAGGGCCTTGTACACACGATCCTGCAGGGGGGCGCATACCTGTGCGCCGATGTAGAAGCCGGTTCCGAGGGAGATGTAGTTCAGGCCCTGGATGCCGGGCGACTGGTGGTAGATGTTGGCGAAGATGGTGGGGAAAGTGGTCAGGATGAGATACATGGTGCCGTAGAGGTAGGTCATGTAGGCGGCGACGAAGATGATGATGGGCTGGGTGAAGAGGAGGCGGAAAGGACGGGTGAAGGCGAGCCGGAGGGTCTGGCTGTACGTCCTGTCGGGACGGTCGTCTTCGGTGTGCAAGTCGGCGTTGCCCGTTTCTCTGACGAGGAGTGCCTTCTTCCGAGCGAGCAGGACGGGGGCATACGTCTCCTCGAGGAAGAACCACGCCGCGAGCTGGACGAAGCCGCACAGGATCGTCGTGGAGTAGAAGACCCAGCGCCAGGTGGTCCTCTCGGCGATCCACCCGCCGGCGATGGGACCGACGGCCGGGCCAAGGAGGGGCGCGACGGCGTACATGGCGATGGCCTTGCCCCGCTGCTCGGGGACGAACAGGTCGGCGAGGACGCCGCCGCCGACGGCCTGGGGGGCGGAGCCGCCGAGGCCGGCCAGGAAGCGGAGGGCGATCATGGAGGCCTTGTTCCGCGCGAGGGCGCAGCCCAGGTTGAAGCAGAAGAACCAGAGGTTGGAGACCTGCAGGATGACGACCCGGCCCTGCAGCTCGGAGAGGGGGCCCCAGAGCAGGGGGCCGACGGCGTAGGCGGCGACGAAGATGGACAGCGTCAGGGCGAGCTCGAGCTGGCTGTCGATGTGCAGGGAGTGGCCGATGGCGGGGAGGGCGGGTGCGGCCATCGTGGAGGAGACGGGGGAGATGAGTGTGAAGAGGGAGACTAAGTAGAGAAGGGCAGGCATGTGTCAGTTACTGTGGGTGAGTGAAGTGGTGATGTTGTGGTCGATAAGGGGGGTTCTTGGGTTGAGAACTTGAAATAAGGGTAGTGTTGAAGCTGCCTGAATGGGCGGTTGGAAGGGATATATACAAGGGTCCAACATACCAGTCACAACCGCCGCCCACTTCTTCTTGATCGTCCAGTTCTTGGGATTCGCAGGATCATCCGGCCCATCCCAGGTCACCAGGTTCTCATCAACCTGCTGTCCTTCATCTTGCCTACCGCCACCGTCGTCTTTCCCTGGCTTCTCACCCTTTTCCTCATCGTTCAACTGCCCCCGTTCAGTGACGATATCGTCTCGAGCTTCGGGAGCTGTTGATGAGAGGGCAGCTGAGGGAGATGCAGGATGGTGAGATTGGTGCTTGGAAGAAGAAGAAGAAGAAGAAGAAGGGGCTCTTTTGCCGGATGACAAGGAAGAGGAACGAGAGTGGTGTTTTGCTGGGTGTCTATGGACAGCTGTGTCGGTGTCGAATCGGGTAGTTGACTGTTCGTCCAGTGAACAACGCTGTTGGTGTGCTTCGTTGTTGGCAGAAGTCATGGTGATGATTTCTCAGGGAGTGCAGTTCCCTTGCCACAGCTTGTCTGATCTTGGTTTAGAAAGTCGACGAAGGAAGAAGATGGGAGATTCGAGGAGTAGAACACTCCCGAATGCACGTTGCCCATCATACTATATATATGTGTGTGTATGAGTAGGTATATACATGTGTACAGTGTACTTATACAAGGGGAAGTCGATAATCAAACCACAAGTGATAGAACAACTATACCCTGGTTGGAAAAAAAAAGAGACGAGAAAAATAATAGGAACAGCACGAAACTCGGCAAAGACGGCAAACAAAGAAACAAAAAAAAGGAGACAGAAGAGAGACCGACAAGGCAGAGAATAGATACAAGGGCAACGTCTCTCGGCCTTCACCCTCCTATGTCCGGACCCCCAATCGCCTTGTGTCTTTTATCGCCGGCGGCTTCTAGTCCATTGGAGGGGGAGGGGGGGTCCCCTTGCAAGCGTCTGAAGGATTGCCTGTTCAGGATCAAGAAAAGAGAGATGCGTCTCCACCTCCCTTGATCACGGACCCTCTTCTTCATCTTTCATCTTTCTTGCGGTTCTGGCTGCCGAATCGCCCCCCCCTACTCCGTCGCCGGGCGATAGATTTGTCCGGAGTGATTGATGCTTGCTTGGATGGACCCTTTGGAATGGCGTGTGCACGGATGGGTTGGGATGGTGACAAGATGGACGGCATGGACGGTGTGGGTCTGGTGATATTTGTGTCATGGTTAATGGAGCGAGATGATGAGGGAGGAAGATGTTGATGGACACGAGGTTCAATGTGCAAGGCAAGCAAATCAAGAAAGAAGTGGTGTGTATGTAGAAGTGGTGGTCCCTCTGAAGCCGGCATGGCCAGTGGGAGAAGTGCTGGAATCGTCACCCCTGCATGGGATGGGACAGATGGACTAGTTCGGCGGCTATCCTGGCTTTGATCCCAGTTACTATCGTTTCCTGACTGACTGCTGTTCTGAGTACTGTTTCAAGGCCTGTCCTGCTCACTCACTCCCTATGATGGAGTCCAGGTGACCAAACGAATATCATCTGGTGGTTGAGCGAGTTAGTGCCCAAGGTCCTACTTCGTATTCAGTACAAGGTGCCCCCTACAGAAATACCTGTCACAGCGAGTACATGGAACACCACTATCCTAACAGATGCATATTCTAGCTGCTATTCTGGTTACTGTTGTTGCTACTTTGTCTACTCACTATCCTCCCTACTCTTCTTGGATTCACCCACTGCTCATCTTCAAGCCAAGGAACAGCACGGTAGTCTCAAAAGACATAGATAGAGGGCAATCATACATGGACAACAAGACTTTCTCGCTCACAGTGACCCTGAAACATGTCGAGCAATCGTGTCTAAAGACCCAGGCTCTTACGATGTGTTATGTACTCCAGACACTAGAAAGAAGAATCAAAGTTTGTACCCATGTTTCCCTTCTCAGGTCTTCCCAGGTGGCCACAATACATCAAGCGAAAGATCCTAGATGAATGACTACAGCCGAACAAAGTCTTCTAACGGACCATGAATGAATACCACACGTGCGCGCCCACATTTGTCAAGCTCATCAGAGTGTCTTCCAAGCAAGCAAGAGACAGAAAAATTCATCCGTTGATACAAAGTTCAAAACGACGCCGTTGTAAAGTGCCAGTGCCATCTTCCTTTTCTCCTCCCGTCATCGGACAAGACATTCCAAAAAAAGGAGGTTTGTTTTTTTCCCCATCATGTAGTACCATCCACTCCTTCACGGCAAGACTCATGACTCCGCGGCCACCTCCGACTTGGTATCAACCTTCTTGGCGGCAGGCTCCTCGTTGGAACCACCATCCTCCTCACGTGAGCGCTTGCCGTTCTCCTTGGCCTCCTCCGCCGCAGGATCACGAGGAGCCTCATCCCGACCGCCACGGTCACGGTCTCCACGGCCGCGACCTCCACGTCCACGGCCGCCACGTCCACCGCGTCCACCGCGTCCGCCCTTGAAGCCATTCTTCTGGTCGTGGTCACGGCGCTTCTTCCAGTCGTCGTTGTCGCCGCGGAATCCACCCCGTCCACGGCCCCGGCTTCCACCACGCTCCGTACCCTCGAAGAACTTCCTAGGCTGCTGGCTGTTAGGCTCCAGCTTGCCCTGGCGGATCAACTCGCTCTTCTCGTCGCAGTAGGCAGCCTTGGACATGATCTTGAGGTCGTGGCCCTCCCACTTGGGCGCCGGGTCGAGCTCAAGGAACTTCTTGGCAGTCTCCTCATCGGCGAAGGTGACGAAAACGGATCCCTTGAAGAGGGCATCGTTGGTGCGACGAAGCTTGAGACCCTTGACCTCGCCGTAGTTGGCGAAGAAGCTCTCGAGGTCGAACTGCGTGTTGGGCTTCTCGTCGCCGAATCCCTTGACGTAGACGGTAGAAGCCTCGTTCTTGGCCCGGCCGGCGCCCATGGGCTTGTAGGGTTGCTTGCGCTTGACCAACTCGTTCCCCTCCTCGCCTTCGACGTCGAGGAAAGTGCTGTCGCGAAGGGCGGCGACGACGGCTGTGTAGGGCTGGAAGCTGCGCATACGCTTGAAGGAGTGGATGGACTTGATTGGGATGGGCTTGTTCTCGGACCCGCCGCAGCTCTCCCACATGAACTTGTCCTGGGGGAAGTTCCAGTCGCCGAAGTAGAACTCGACCTGCGGACAGCTCGATTAGTGACTTGTTACAGAGCACGATTCTTAGTCTGTGGATCGACAAACCTGCTTGCGGATGGCGACTGGGTCATCAGTCACCTCGCGGACGCTGGGATCGAACTTGCGGTTTTTGGCGGCATCCCTGTCGGCCCTAGCGGTGGTCTTGAGGATATCGGGCTTGCTGCCGTTGGCCTCGGTGTCCTTGGACTCCTCCTCCTTGGACTCCTCCTCCTTGGACTCCTCCTCCTTGGTCTCCTCCTTGGTCTCCTCCTCCTTGGTCTCCTCCTTGGTCTCCTCCTTAATCTCTTCCTTGATCTCGCTTTCAGCCTCGGTCTTGGTCTCCTCAGCAGGAGTCGAGTCGGTGGCCTTCTCCTCGACCTGAGGAGCAGCGGCCTCGGTGGGCTTTGTGGCGTCGACCTCGCTCATTGTGATTGTGTAGGAAGTGGTGAAATTGGGGGAGGAACGAGCGCAAAGGTGCGCAGCGTAGAAATGTGATCGGGTAACTTGCTGCGTATCTCTTGGATGTTTGTCAGTATTCTGGATGACACACAATGGCCACCAACAACGGGGTTGGTATTTGGTTCGCAAGGCGGCGGGGTCCAAAGATCGAGTCACCGGCGAGGCGGGGGTCTGGTGACAAGGATTGTGAAAATTGTCTCACCTCTGTATGTGTGTGTGGTATCAAATGTTGTCAATGGTCACTTTTTCAGGTATGTTTTGAGCAGAAGAAAATTGGTCTTCTCGGGGCGTAAAGAAAGGTCGACCAAGCGCAAAGCTAGAAGATGGAGCAGATGCGACTGCAGAGCGGGAAGCAAAAGTTCGGTGGGTGGGCCGCGTTCAGGAAATTCTGCCAGAAGAGGCTGCCACACGACCCGGAGTGTGGCTGAAGACCGCGCTCTCACCGCCTTCCAGCCACAGCTGAGAGGATGTGCGCCACATGGAACCAACTGCCTTGGTGGAGCTGGTTCGGGCACAGGCCTCAGCTTCTGCCCTCCTTAACAGTGACCAAAACCCAAAGCTTGTTCCAACGCCTGTGTGGCTGATCACTGCATTGCAGGCCTTGGCAGGAGAGATGCTATGTACGTACCGACAGCCGAGCGAGGTGGCTTGAGGCGTAGCATGTGGTGGCTGACCTTGAACAAGAACTGATGCAGATAGGATAAACTGCCTGACGTTTTCTGTCGATTGCCACGTCCAGCGAGCGATGAATGTCCTGTCAGGCAAGAACGTCTCAGGCACGTGACGGTCATGCCCAGGATCAATCAGTTCGGAATGTCTCATGTCTTCACTCCTCACTCCGGAAATGCAATGGGGCTGCATCCATCAGCTGGTGCAAGACCATTTCTGAGCCTATCCGTCCTCGTCAACCTCAATTCCCGCCTCTCGCACTCCACCATGCCGCCATTGGCTGGTGCCTTGGTCTGCTCAGCTCATCCCCGCTGTCCAACCCGGAGCTTTACGGCCTCGGACCCTAGCAACTTTTAGTGACTGGCAATGACATCAAGACCACCAGCACCACGTCTAGAACATCCCCGCGCCTCGACCTTTTCGTTGTGACCAACTTTACTCTGTACACCATTCTCTTCACTCATTTGCAACACTTTCTGGCTGGTCTGATGTTCATGCTTCTTTCTTTCGTTACCACTGCATCTACCATGCTTGTTCCTCGCCCTAATTGAACCGGACCTCTGAAGTGATCGAAGGGCGAAAGCGAATTATCCCCAACAACTTCAACCCCTCGCCTGGGACTTGTCTGCAACCTATTTCTTGAGTGTTCGGACACAGCGCCTCGGGATGAGGCTCCCCAACACCCCGAAAACGAGCCTTCATGGCATCAAAACTACTGCCAGGCCCTCCGGCCGAGTCAATTCAGTCATTCAGCACCGATTGCGCCGCGCACTCTTCGGCCGAGCTCAGAACACAACCCAACCAAAACAGCGTTCACGCCTTCCTGTCGCGGTAATATTCGGAGGCCTCTTCGTATGGTGGCTTTATCCTTCTGACGACTTCGCCCAGCTTTCCCGAGTAGGCACCTCTCTTGCAAGAGAGGCTCAAGCAGAAGCTGAACGCGCCGACGATACTACCGAGGCTGACGAGGGCGATGGGTCGGCCTGGTCCAACTTTGCACGTCGCATGGGCTCCGTCTCGTTTATGAGCGATGTCGAATGGACTGCCGTTCCAGATAAACTGGTGGGCTACATCGTCCCGGAGTGGTCCAAAGCTCTCCCATCGTATATCAAGAAGCTCCAGCGCGAGCTTTCCATGTCGCCCGGCTCCTTGGCTGATGAGATCTGGACCGAGGCCCACGATCCTAGTATTAATCCTGAAATCCGCTGGTCTGCGGATGTGCGCGTTTCCTCGCAGCTCTGCGACGAAGAGAAGGAATACCTAGCTCGTCGCAAGAAGGTCGCCCATGTTGCGCTCTCCAAGTACCTCGACATCCCTGAGAAAGATATTCACCCGGACGATGTGCCTACTATTGCCATGTGTGGCTCTGGTGGCGGCCTACGGGCTTTGATTGCGGGAACGGGATCGATGCTTGCCACAGAGGAGGATGGTTTGTTCGACTGCGTTACTTACACATCTGGCGTCAGTGGCTCCTGCTGGCTCCAAGCCCTCTGTCTCTCCTCCTTCACCAAGGGCAGCATCAGTGCATTGCTGGAGCATCTGAAGGCCAGGGCTAGCACTCATATTGCCTACCCGCCCACTGCTTTCCAATCACTTACAACTCTACCCACCAGCAAGTTTCTGCTCAGCGGGTTGGTTGAGAAGCTCAAAGGAGATCCCACTTCTGATGTCGGGCTCGTCGACCTATATGGGCTTCTCTTGGGTGCCAGATATCTTGTTCCCAAGGGAGAGCTCAGCGTCAATGAGCATGATTTCAAGTTGTCGAATCAGCGTGAGTACTTGAAATATGGACAAGTGCCGCTGCCTATCTATACGGCCATCAGACACGAGATCCCAGGCTTGACGGAGGATTTGACAGCGGTTGAAACGGAAGCGGCGAAAGAAAAGGCAAAGCAGGAAGCCTGGTTCCAGTGGTACGAGTTCACGCCCTACGAGTTCTTCTGCGAGGAATTCAGCGCTGGGATTCCAACCTGGGCACTGGGTCGTAAGTTCAACAATGGTCGAGATGTTGCCCCAGAAAGCGGCTTCCATCTCCCAGAGTTGCGGATGCCGCTGCTGATGGGCATCTTCGGGAGCGCTTTTTGCGCAACACTCAGTCATTACTGGAGAGAGGTCAAGCCGCTGGTCAAGGGCATGGCTGTGTTTGGCAAGGTGGACGATCTGATTGCTGGGAGAAACGAGGATCTGGAAAAGGTCCATCCCATTGATCCGGCCAGTATACCCAACTTTTGCTACGGCATGCATGGCAAGCTGCCAAAGACAACCCCAAAAAGCATCTACGACAGCGAGTATATTCAGCTGATGGATGCTGGCATGTCTAACAACATTCCGATCTACCCACTCTTGCGGCCGGGAAGGGACGTGGATGTGGTCCTGGCCTTCGATAGCTCGGCGGATGTCAAGACAGACAACTGGCTAGCCGTAGCGGACGGTTACTGTCGTCAGCGCGGCATCAAAGGCTGGCCTGTTGGCATTGGCTGGCCCCAAGACACCGAATCAGCAAAACAGGTCGGCAAGGAACTTGAGAAAGCACAAGCAGAGACCAATGTCGATGCCGACAAGAGACTTCAAGAGGCCAAGCAGGAGCAGGCCATGGCACGCGAGAAAGCAAAACAGCAAGGCGAAGATGTCAAGACGGACAAGGATGACTCAAAGTACGACCCTGGCAACACAAAGGCGGGGGATCTAGGATACTGCACTGTCTGGGTGGGCACAACACAGCAGCGTGCATCAGAGCCTCCACCGCCGTCTAAAGCGATTACAGACGATACACATTGGCAGCTAATGGAGCCCGAGGCCGGCATTGCGATTGTCTACCTCCCCTTCCTCGCCAACGAGAAAGTCCCTGGCATCTCACCTGGCACCACAGATTACCTCAGCACGTGGAACTTCATCTACACACCCGAGCAAGTCGACAAGATAGTCCAGCTGGCAAAGGCGAACTACGACGAGGGCAAGGCGCAGGTTAAGGCAACCGTCAGAGCCGTGTACGAGAGGAAGAAGAAGCTCAGACTTGAAAGGGAGCAACAGCAGCTGCTGGAGAAGCAGGAGGCGGCACTACTTGGGGAGAGTGATCAGTTCAGCTAAGGGAAAGGTTGTGATTCGAGCACAACAGATACCCAGAACCAGATGGGCGTCTTTTGACTTTTTTAATAATAGCACGGCGTGCACAGGGATTCAGGAATGGCAGCCTGTAGCAACGGGGACATGACTTAACAAAGGTAGACTTAGATGATAGAGAAGGTATCGGATGTGGCTTTTTTTTTTGTTCTACAAAGTGTATTTGATATGGTACAAAGATCATTTTAGTCGGCCGCGACCGACGTAATGCAGATTTCATCTTCTTCTCTCTTTCCACCGCCAGACGCATCATGTCCCAGGCGCTGTTATACACACAAGATATTCCCGTGACACGTTACCCCGGCTTCAACTCGTACATCTCCTCTCAGATCTCTCGGCATTTAGACGATCTCGCCAACGTCAATGTGCGGCGGCGTCCAAGCCTTAGCACCCTCCTCCATCATATCACTGGGCACACGGACCTTGTGTCCCGGGCTGTACACATACCACGCCTTGAGAGCATTCATCGCCGCCAACTTCCTCGCCGCATTCAGACTTGGCCCAGCGCCTTCGCCGAGCTTGTCCTTGCCGCTGTAGATGCCGACGACGAAAACCGGTGTCCTTGACGCACGACCTGTCTCGCTCTCGAGGCGGGCAACAGGTGCCTCGAAACCTTCACGCATGCAGAGCATGGAAAGCTCACGAGATGGCTGCTTGAACTGGAAGAGTTCCGAGGGGTCAAGGTGGCGGGAGAGGATGTGGGAGGAGACGAATGCCTTGGCGGACTCGCGACCGCAGTGGGCGTAGATGGCGCCAACGACGGCCTGAACGAAGGAGCTGTGGGCGACGGATTGGCAATACGCCAGGTGCTCCTCGGGGGAGCGTGGGCTCTTGCTGACAGGCATCTCGTCGCCGAAGGCATCGTCGAGAACAATGCGGCTGCTGATGCCACGACGGTACTCAATGTCTCCTCTCTCGGCTTCGGCACGGAGATGAGCCCATTTTGTGTCCACGGCGTCCTGCTGCTTGACGGACCACTGAAGGAGACCGGAATCAACCTCCTTGCCTGGCGCAGCAGCCTCCTCAACACCCCACCTCTTCGATACTTGTGTTAGAGACTCCTTGCCGGCATATGCGCTCAGAGCCTGGAAGAGAACGCTCTGAGGCAATCGTGGCCACTTGCAGATGATGTACTCGTAGGCGTGGTAGTTGACGATGGTACTCCCGAGAAGAGCAAGGTTTACGTTGTTGAATCGCTTGTCCTGATCGGCTGATGGAGTCACGAGACAGCGCGCCAGCGTCTGCAATGGAATCTTTTTTGAAAGAGCAAGACGAGCGTGCAGAGCAGCAAGCTTGGCTGATGTAAGAGCGGCGGCGGGAGGGGGGGAAGTATTGAGCTCGGAGAGGTGGTGCGCAGATGGCGGGAGCGGCGTGTCGGGGAGGATGGAAGTGGTGATTGCTTCGGGAGTTGATACTGGCGTCGACTCGGTAGTGAGGCAGCGACGAGACACCGACGCATTAGAGATGGAGAGGCCGAGGCGAGATTGGGTCTGAAGATGCTGAGCGGTCCATCTCGAGGAGGACGTCGTCAACCTTAACCTCTTCATCGGAGCGGTTGTTATGTGGTCGGAACAAGGGGGAAAGGGAAAAGAAGAACAAGAACTGCAGAGCTGCCTGCGCGTGAAGTCCTCCCACTCAATGCGGAAGAACTCTTGATTTCACACGAGACAGAAAGGGTTAGAAGCGTGACGTTGGGGATGAGTTGGGACAACTCTCCTTAGGGTCGTCGTGGAGTTCGTCCGGGAGTTGAGAGCATCACGGAAAAAATGTTCGAGAAAGGCCCGAGTCGTGTGAGCGACAAGCCAGCAGCTCCAGCGCGCGCTTTGGTGGTGGAGCTGCCCAGCATTTCGGGGGGAAGAGCACTGGAAGCAGTGGTGGAGGCTTTTTAGGGGACGGAACATCTCTCGGGCCGTGGGCCAGCGAGCAGGCCGTGGATTGGCATCACTGGGCGAATGCTTCAACCACTCCAACCAACCAGACGCAACGTAATTGCGATCACCAACACAATCATACACAAACGTCCATTGAAAGAAAGCATTCAAAATGGTGAGTCGAAGAACCCATCCGGTTGAATCGACGATTGCACGCGAACGGACCAGTAGGCTAACTATCGATCAGGGCGGTGGTGGAAAGATCCCGTGAGCCGAACCTCCCCCGACCTCTTCCTTCTCTCGACGACAGGCGCCCACTCGAGACGAGGTGAACCCGAAAGAATCTGTGCAAATACTGACGAGTGGTTTTCTCAATCGATAGCTACCCTAAGCACGTCTGGTCACCTGCCGGTGGCTGGTACGCTCAGCCGGCCAACTGGAAGGCCAACACCATGGTCGCCGGTGCAGTCATTGTCGGCATCGTCGCAGCGACATGGTCTTTCAGCGCGGATAGGGAGAAGTTTGCACGGAAGCCTGAGGCGTGGGAGTGGCACCCAAGTCGATTGTGCGTATCGCCGATATCTGACACTTTGCTGAGAGCTGGCGTTGCGATCGTCAACCTCCGGCTGCTGTGTCCTACAGTATAGGGATCAAACGATTCGCTAACGAGATTTTCTTACTTGAAACAGGTGGTCAAAACAGCTCATCGAGTTCGATAAGGAGGACCGGGAGGGAAAGAAGCAGTGAACCTGAGATTGGCTTGCGAATGCTAGGAGTGAAGGCATGGGCCTTGTGTATACAAACAACTTTGGGGCGGGCGATAGACAACGATGTCGACATAGAGGCAATGTGACAGCAGCATTGTGTCCTGATTTCCAACCACGGCGTCGGCGACGTGCAGCTGTGAACGAGCATGAGCAGTTGTGGTGTAGATTCAGCTCTCGAGTTGTATCCCGATGGCTCACTGCAGCATGAGAATTTGTTGGGCTTCCCGGCATCGGCCCAACGAGCGTTCTTATTTCAGCGTTGACGGTACTGTTGATCAATTGAAGTCAGCCACGCACCCATATCGCAAGGCATAGTCACGGCACCCACTCCATGGAGACTATATACAGCTGCTGGCAACTGCAGCCACGAGGCGGACGCACTCGAGCCTTACAATAGCGCGCCTTCCCATTCTGGCATAATCTGTTACAAGCTACCAAGAGCGGGGTTCTTATTGTGTAAGTCGAGTCAATGGGCATGGTGACATGGCTCTGTTCAACAATAGAATCGTGGATCTTGAACGACCACGTGCGATACCCGGATGATGATGGGACGACCCAGCAGCTTGACTCGTCGGCTCCTCTTATCTCCTGCCCTGCAACTTATGTGAGATGATAAAGAGGAGTCCACGATCGTGGTCTTGTTCAGCGATAAGATACCGAGCATATGGGGATATGCTGGACGATAAACATGATGAATATTCCGACATGCATGGAGCATCCACCGGCCCTATGTAGGTATCCTGGGACGACTTGTCGTTTCATACAAACACTATTTCGGGAGGGTAGCGTGGCTTTCACCACGTCATACGGCGGCCATTCGACTTGGTATTATTCAATATCACATCTCCTGTAAACGCAGCCATGAATAACTTGCGGCAGTCTTCCCCGTCTACACAATGCCAGCACCCCCGCACCTTCCCACGCAGACAACAAAGTGATCTCACGCCCCAAGAGTCAACAAATATATCTTCAAGTGAGGGGTCGTCTATTGTTTGCGCACCGATATCGGATCTCAATGGCAATGACACGAATCATTCTTAGAGGCATTCGACTCACAAATAGATGGCTCCTTGCCGGGTGCTGGGTGTCGTGATCTTGTCCACTTACAGGGTGGTTCGGGCTGCTGTTGCGGGACATGACAGGTACGGCGGGTACGGACTGGCAGCCCAGGTCGGGCGCTCTTACCTCATCGACGACAGCGTCCCCATCGCGGCTTCCCTATCCTTCGTCCAACTTCCTGCCGTATTTAATATTCTTTCTCTGCACCCTCATCTCTCCTCTGACTTCGCTCCCATCCTCCCTTTCGTTTCCGTACTTTTCTGCCCTCACGGATCGTCCTCTCACCTCGACATCTGTCTTTCTTCGCCCAGACCAGCTTCCGTCCCAGAGTGGGACGATCCTGCTACGGTCCGCAGCAGGGCTCTGTACCGCAGCCTGGTCTGAAGTCCGACTTGCGACACTTCCGCGGCCTTCGGTCACGCCCTTGTCCCTGTCCAGTGTCCATGCTCTGCTGCTTGTGATATGCAGTCCGGTACCACAAGCCCTTCTGCAGCCTTATGTGTCTTACTCCAGGCCTCTGACATCAGATACAGGACGTCGTTTCTGCCTTACCGCTAAGATTTGGTGATTCACAGCCTTACACCACCGATTCACTGCTTTATTCGGCCCCGTCGGTCAGCACTATCGTCGATCATCGACGGATATCTTTGTGCTATTCCCGTTACTATTCGATTCTACGTTCCCTGTCCAACCGATACGGCTTATGAGACCCTGATCTACTCTGTCGACGCCGAACTCCGCCTCGATCCGCCTTGGCCGAGTTCTCTGCACCCCACGAAGCCTTTGCCGACCGACCATACAAAGTTCCAAAGTGGCGTCCCGCGCACTTCGTCTCGCTGGCCTTGCAGTAGGCCTTGGACTGAGCGCCGCCGCCGCTGCTTATCAGCGCAACCAGGCGCCCATGTCCGCCTCACGGCCTGGCGGTGGCCAGCATCTTGATGCAACGGCAGGTCGCGAGGTTGTCTTCTGCCATGCGTGCAGCTATGAGTGGTATCGCGATGAGCAGGGCCTAGAATGCCCTCGCTGTCGAAGCGAAATCACCGAAGTGGTAAGTTTCTACTGCAACCTTTTGTGTACTGTGGCCGGCCGTCTCTGCACCAGCACCTCCCGCATCAGTTCTTGCACTATGCTGACCTGCAGTTTTAGGTCGACCCTTCAGAAGACCCGCGTGATCACTCACGACCAGTCCCCAATCTGGATGACTTACCATCCTCTGCTTCGACTTCGCCTGAGCGTCACCGCCACCAAGACGAAGATTCGGATCCTGAAGAGGCAGATATAGAAGAGCATCTCGGGCCCCATGGCTTCACATATCGTCGAGCTACGTTCAGCGGTCCTGATCATGATCACTTACATCATCATCATCACCAGCCTGGGTTCGAGCAAGACCACAGTGACCGAAATCGGCAAAGCCCTCCAGTTGATCCAGTTTTGCAGCGCTTTGCAGACATGCTTCAAGGACTTAGCAATCCTAGCAGGGCTGGTGGGCCGATGAACTTTGGCGGCAACAGGCACACGACGTTTCAGCGCACGACTTTCACCTCTAGAACCACGGGAGGTGGCACTGCTTCTGTGACCATCTTTTCAGGACCTGCGCTGCACCACGCCCGCGCGGGCCACGATGATCCTTTCCAAGAGTAAGTCGAGAACGCCGGCCTTTGTGGTTGCAAATGCTAACTGGACGCAGTTTCTTCAACAGCACCATGCGTGATATGGGACCGCCTCCTGTGGCGCAGGGCCAGGCAAACAACGAGCAAGGTCCGCCGGCTGGTTTTGCTCAAAGTTTACAGGAAATACTGAACCTGTTTAATCCTGCGAATGCTGCTGTGGGCGACGCAGTGTACTCGCAGGAAGCGCTGGACCGCATTATAACCAACCTCATGGAGCAAAACCCCCAGTCAAATGCTGCGCCCCCGGCTTCTGAACAGGCGCTCGAGAAGCTTGAACGCAAAAAGGTTACGGCTGATCTACTCGGAGAAGATGGCCATACGGAGTGCGCCATCTGCATCGACAGTTTCGAGGAAGGCCAGACAGCCACTTTCTTGCCCTGCAAGCATTGGTTCCATGATGAATGTGTGGTCCTGTGGCTCAAAGAGCACAACACATGTCCGGTTTGCCGCACTCCAATCGAGACGCGAGAAGAACACAACGCAAATCAAAGTGGAAGTGGTGGTAACGGAAGTGGGAGCGGAAATCGTGGTCTTGGCGATTCCTCGTCATCTGGAGATCAGGCTGGCCCTGAATCATCACAAGCACAACCAGGCTCTACCGACCCTAACACTGGGTCTCGCTCCAACCATGGCTTTATGTCCTTTGCCACGGGGTCCTACCCCCCACCTCAACAAAGACCCGAAACCAGAGTCATGTTCTATCGTTTCGGTACTGGGAATGTTCCTGCACGACCAGCACCGCTAACAAGGCCACCAAGTCAGAGCCAGACACCCCTAAACCAGGTCATGCGAGACATTTCCTCGTCACAGCGCGAACAGGAGCGAACCCGAGCTCGAGAGGCTGCTACGGATCAGAGCTATGACACTTCTCGTTTCCAACACCGACGTACCTCAATGTCCCCAACAGCTCCCAGATCGTATACTCCTGCAGAGCATGGTGCTCGAATGAGACAGCGCAGTCCATCAAGCAGTGAGAGGCGCCGCACTCCACCAGAAAGCGAGAGCAACAACCGGAACTCGTCGAACGGACCTCTTGGCTGGTTGAGAGACCGGTTCGGGGGTTCACAGCGCGATGGTCGAGGGTCATAGGGACTGCCCTCCATTCAAGTGCAATTTGAACTGAGTATGACGACCTCAAGCCGGCAACATGCAGCTTTGAACGCGGAGCGCACAGCAGCTGCGAACAATTCCCTGAACCATTGAGTAGTACAGTTCGTCTGGGACCATTCTTCTACTTGACACAGCACTTTCATTTCGAATTTTCAATCACGACAGCATCGCCCTCAGCCACTTCCTGACCACCCGATACCTCATTAGCTTTAGCATGGCGAAAGGACTGGAAGCGTCCTTCTTTATTTGTACTTTACGATTCTTCTTCGGGATGGTTGGAAAGGCGATGAACACCATAGTCAGGGTACTGATAGACAGCCTGGGCGGCTGGTTGTTACAACGGCATTTATCTTGTACCATTTACTTTTTGGCAATCGTCTGAGCCGAGCCGTCTATATTTCCACACTTAGTGCCGATCGCAGGCTTTGGCTATCACCGTCTTGGGGCTGACGGGACCTTTTGCTTTCTTTTTGCCTTTCTTTTTACAAGCTCCTTGAGGTCTCTGCACAGCCGACCAAAGTCTGACTCGGGGCCGCGGGCGTGCCAGGAGCCTCTTTGCTGCAACTCCTTGAGACAGAGTACCACAGTACAGTAGCAGAGAAGAGATGAATATCAGATGGTTTCGAAACGGAGTTGTTGACGATCGGATGAGAATGGTATGATGCTGGCTCATGAAGCTATCCTCTGTGACCGTTGTGAAACATCAGCCACGGCAGACGTAGTATTTTGTCACAGATCCAGAGGATTCAACCAGGAATTTCTCGCTATGCTTGGGCAATTATGCCTTATACCACACCTCGTGGATGCGTGATCAGCTGATGTTATCTTGACACTGGATCATGAACTGTCTGACAACTCGGTCATCCAGAGGAAACACAGCTTCAATACTCCCCACCGTGAATCTCGTTTCTCGTGACGATCAGTCGGTCATCTTCCCCGGCACATCATGGCATATCGTCGGCTGCAGATGTCCAACCGGCCTTGATCAGTCGAATACCATAGACGGCTACTACTGGTCCACTCTGTAAGATATCTATGCACCACGAGCTGCCAACTTCCAATACACTGGGGCTACCCAATGTCAGTACGACGCTCCCGATTCACTGGCAGCAGTATGCATCGACAGCCAAGAGTCGGCAGTCAGCTGAGAGCGTGTCGCTTACGGTAGTAGCATGATAGTCACTTCATGCGTTGTGCACCAGTTTGAGCTGACCGGTGGTCTGCAACCGAGGAGTGAAGAAGAAGAATCATCGAGGCTCGGTTTAGTCGTCGTTGCGGCTGAGATAGCATGCCTCGTTCTTCCTGCGCCGGGGCAAGTCCTGGGAGATGTCGAGAGCAATCGACACTGCCGAGCAGTAGGACTGAGTGGGCTGGTTTGTGTCGACTTATTTGAGTCGTACAGAGTTGGTGAGCATGAATTGAAGCATGGGAAGGGAGGCAGAGTGCACAATCCAAGACGGCGAGAACATGGCTGCCTGTCAGTTGGTGTTCGATATTTTCAAAGAGTCTGCGTGGACGGGCATGGCGATTTGGTACACCGGTTGGGGGTTTTCCCTCAGTCTGTAGATTTATTACCTGTCTCATAGGAGACGGACAGGAACAACGCATCAACGACCGTGGTACTGTACATCACGGGCTGTGCCATGGAACATGGGTACAAGTTCATACACAAAAGACGATATAGCTCGAGTGGTAACTATGAATGATGCAAGTGTATCGAGACAGATAATTACTGCATACCTTCAGCAACAGAACCTAGAGCCAGCTAGACTACAAACAACACTTTGCTCATCATCAACTGACATCATCTAACAAAGGAGAAACAAGAAAAGTAGCGTACGTGGTATCTTCCCGCCGCCCCTGCCGCTGCAAACAAATGCATAACCCAGTCCTTCCCGCAATGCTGAACCATGTCCCCATCTTCAGTGTATCCATCGAGGCCGTAAAAACCAAAAGAGTAGTTTAATCCAATACAGGACGTGTGTAATTTATGATTGAGTGTCGTTCTTGGGTATCGAGTAAAAGCGTATCCTTTCTATTTTGGAACTTCAGCCCGGTTTTTCCGCCACAAGCCGCCTTCATTTCCATTAAAGTTCCCCCCTTTAATCCTGGAAGAACTTGATGATCTGCTGCAGGTCACGCAGACCAACACCGTGCTTCGGGTAGCAGATGTACACCGACTCGCCGAGCGCGCCGAACTTGTTGCGGAAGTCAGCCTTCTTGCGGAGACCCAGGGTTTCGACGATGGAGTTGTAAGTCGTGGCCAGGAAGCGTGCGCGGATGCCGTGCAAGTGTTCGCCGGCAGTTAGCTTCTCAGACACACCTACACCGAAGGTCACCTTGCCTGTGACGCTGGACAGTGCAAAATCAATAAGAACCTCGATAGCGCCGTTGACTGAGCCGGGGAAGTCAAGCGCCCACTTGACCTGCCAACCATAGCGAGGAGCGAGCTTATGAAGCACAACCATGGCCTGCACCTTGCCATCCTTCTCAGCAGCGAAGAAGCGGCGGTGCTCAAGGTCGATCCAGGGACGGACCTCAGTGAGATGCATTTGCTTGCCCTTGCGGGAAGCTTTCCATGTATCGACAGCTTCTTGTGCACGCTTTATGAAGTCCTCATCGGGCTTGACTTCGTGAACCTTCACACCCTCGCGTTCCACACGACGGGCCTTGGGGCCGGCAGTCTGGCTCTTATGCTTGTCGCTGTCGACACGCTGCTCTTCTGTACAAGAGAGGGTGCGCCATCCCATTTCGGAAGCGAGGAAGCGCTGGACGTCGTAGGAAACGAGCATCCAGACGGGGGTGAGGCGAAGCTCCTTGGTCACGAAGTTGACGAACGCGCGAGAAACATCCTTGAACTGCGACCTGTCGCAGAGCGGGTCACCCGTGATCATGGCAAACTTCTCCTGCTTGACATAGCCTACTATGGCTCCAGTAGGGTGCTGCCAAATCTGGAAACGGTCGTCCAGCCACGATGTGTTGGTGGCATCACCGTAGTTGGCAATCAGCTTCTCCAGCGGCGGCATCTGGCCAGGCTGATGTGGTTTTGTGGTATCCGCCTCGGGGTGAGGGAGGCCAGGCGGGCGCTCAGGAAGTGACTTGGGGTCACGATGGAAGAGGGATGCATAACGAACATCGCCGAGCTCGAACATCCAAGCGACGATACGTTCGAGACCAAGACCAGCACCAGCGTGTGGCGGAGCACCTAGCTTGAACGCCGAGAGGTAATCCTCCATGCCATCCTCGGCCATGTTCGCTGCGGCCATGTTGGAGCGCAGCTCCTTGAGGTCGTGAATACGCTGGCCACCAGAGCAAATCTCCTGTCCACGGATGAAGATGTCGAATGAGCGGGTAAAGAAGGGGTCCTCAGGGTCCTTGTGGGTATAGAAGGGCCGCGCGCTGGCGGGGAATTTGTCGAGAACGTAGTAGTCTGTGCCATACTTCTCGCGAACCAGCTGACCGAGCCTAATCTCGTCGGGGGTAGAGAGATCCTCCATTTCAACATCGCGGCCATCGTCTCTGAGCATTTGGATACCATCGGCGAAGTTGAGGATCAAGGTCTCATCCAGCCACTTGAATTCCTTGCTCGGCCACCGCTTCTGAAGCACATCAACTTCTGGCATCGCATAGACCGACTCGAAGACGGACTTGAGGAAGGCGTCAATCACGTAAATGACCTCATGATAATCGTGCTCAATGGCCATCTCAATATCAAGCCCGGTGTATTCGGTCAGATGGCGATGGGTATTGGAGTTCTCGGCACGGAAGACCGGCCCCACCTCGAAAACGCGACCGAAATCGGCCGAGACGGCCATCTGCTTGGCCAGCTGGGGGCTCTGTGCGAGGAAAGCTCGGCGGCCGAAATAGTTGACTTTGAAGACAGCAGCTCCAGATTCGGTGGCAGCAGGCTGCAGCTTAGGAGTGTTGATTTCAACAAACCCTCGTTGCTCCAAAGTTTCGCGGAACTTGCGGGTGACGAGAGAGCGAATGCGGAAGAGCGCCTGGTTAGAGGGATGGCGCAGGTCAAGGATACGCGATGTCATGCGGTTGCGCAAAGTCTCCGGGGGTCTGTAGTTGCTGAAAGGAGTGTCTGTGGCGCTATTGACAAGGAAGATAGACTGAATGTCGATTTCGATCTTGGATTGAGTCGCGGATCGGACGGGTTGCGGGGGCTCCTTGATAAGACCGCTGACCTCAACGAGGGACTCTGGGTGAAGCTTCTGCACCCATTTGACCATGTCCATGTTCTCCCTAGAAAGGACACCCTGAACGGAATGTGTCTGGTCACGGAGGAGCAAGAAGTCGAGAGCTTTGGAGAGCTGACGCTGAGTCTCAATACGTGCGCGGAAGTTGACCTCTGTGCCGACAGGGAAGCGGTCGAGTTGAGCAATCGTATTGATCTCGTTTGGGTGAACGGCTAGGTCGGCGCTGGTCCCGGTTCTCCCACTGTCGAGAGATGTACGTGACGCTGCAATAATGTCCATGCTGCTGCGCTGAATGTCCAAACTAGAACGTGGCGAGCTGCGACCACTGTTGGTAGCAGTGCCCCGGCCAGAGCCGTTGAAGTCAACTCCGCTGTCGTTCATCTTGCTCAGCAAGCGACGATGATCCGGGATGACCGGCATCTGGGGTGGGGTTGTTGGCGCCGAAGAAACGGCGGGCGAATCGACGGGATCGGGATGCATGATGCTACTGACACTGCTTGCCTCGCTGGTAAACTGATCAGTCTCCGTAGGGAGCTGCTGGTGAGATCCAGCCACTGGGGTAGCAGTCTTGCTGCGACGGGAGGGTGAGGGTGAATGTGAACGGCCGAATGCTGAGGCAAAGGGAGCCAATATGTCTGAGCGAGATGGCATTATTGCCCTTGGAGAAACTGTAGGTGAATGGAAGAAAGGAGGAAGAGGAGGAAGGAGGAAGGAGGAGGAGGAACAGAAAAAAAAATAGGAAGAAATAGGAACAGGCGGTGCTGGTGGTGAGAAAGCTGAAGCTTCGGGTGATTGACGTTATGGGCGAACAACGAGTGCGGGAGGGGGAGTGGAGGGGTGAACGTAGATAGATGATGTCGTAATGGAGGGAGTCTGTGCTCTGCAGCCACGATCGGTATTGCGGTCGCGGTCGCTGTGCCGGGTGCGGTATTCCACTACAGTACAGTAGGCCGTAGCTGACGGACAGCGGGTTTCAGCGAAGTGTCCGACAGACAGGTGGGAGCCGGGTGTGGCAATCAGATGCCAAGTGCAGAGGGTGGACACTGTACTATAGTGGGTGATGAACACTACAGCGACGGATCGCCGGGGCTGCTGGTGGGTGTCACTGGAAGCCCGTTCGCTTGCACGGCACGACGGCAGTGGAAGGTGGGGCTTGCAAGGCGAGGAGGGGCAGCGTGACAGTGAGATGGTGAGTACGTCGGATGTAGTCAAACGCAGGAACCAGTCGGAGCAAAGCTAGCAGCGGAATTGGGTAGAGTAGAGTAGAGTAGAGTTGAGAGTCGACTCTGCCGGGATGTTTGCTGGCCGCAGATCAATTGGATTCAGGTGTCAATCCCGGCGGGGGGGTTGACTTGAACCCCGACTGTCCGTGGGTTTTCTGTGAGACCTGGTAGCCAACGACGGGACGGGCTTCTGCGGCTGAGCGGCTTCCAGCGGTTACTTGTCAATAGCCCGACGCTCTTTTTCAAGCTTGCTTGTGGTCGGTACGGCAGACAAGGTATGCCTGCGACGAAACAACCGTATCGGGAGATAGGAGGTGAGCTCTGGCAAGGGATCAACAACGATCTCGATGGAGGTGGGTGCAGAGGAAATGCCGATGCAGGTCGTCGGTATGGGTAGGGTATTGCGCAGCGCTGGCATCAGTGAGGTGAAGAATTTCAACCGTTCCGATCGTCGTGAGGTTGAGTATAATGAAGAAATGAGATAAGGGATGAAAGCATGGAAGAGATATCATAGATAGACATTCTGGCCCAGTGTGGTCTGGTGCCTTGGTAGAGGAATGCAAGCAGGGCCTTGAAGTACGTTAGTGATGTTCAGTGGCTCCAGAACACATGGTGGCTTCACAGTGCCTGCCGCCAGTTCAGATGCTCCCGGCATTTGGCACAGTTGCCAGGTACAACTAGGTCCAGGGCCATGTCGACTGCCAATAGCGATCATCAAGATTTCAACGCTGATAAGAATCTCCCCCAGCGCCTGAGCTTTGGTCGGCAATACCACAGTACTGTACATAAGCACCACCATCGAAAACCGTCAACAATCATCCACTCAACCTCGGGCTGAGTCGCCCTCCGCCAACCCAACCTGAACGCCGCATGATCCGGATTGCCACCCCGCCCTATCAATGCAGATTAGCACCAGCACGGAGCTCGATTGCGTTCGGAATAAGGGTGTAGGACTGGTTCAGAGACATTCCTGCCACGAGGCGGCCCAGGGCATCGAAGCTCCTTCTCACGCGCGGCTCAGGCTCGCTAACGCTTTAACGCAAAGTCAAACTGTTCGCTCACTGTGGCGCTAACGTCCCATTAGACTATTTGGACTTCGGGACTCTCGCTCACCTCGCGAGCGACCCGGCGAACTCCCGCCTAAACTAACCTCAAAACAGGCTTGGCCATGAGTAATCTCAGCGTCCGACTTCATTGTCTGACAAACCCATCTGGTTCCTCCTGCTGGTGCCATTCTCAGCTTCTGTGAGTGGGAAATGCTCGTAGGGCGGGGTTTCGTCGCTACCCGAAGCACCGCGATTACTGATGCGTGTGGAAATCTCTTCTTCAATCTTCCATTTGCTGACTGTCATCAACTTGCAGCGTCGCGCACAATCGGCCTGTGTACAGTAGTCTCTGATAGACGCACACCCCCGACCCTGGCCTTCAGCCTTATCCCCGTGCGTCATTCTCCTTCCAAGCAGAGGAACACTCAAGAACACACAAGAAAAGGAAATCTAAGACAAGCTGTTGCCAATACGGATACAGCCTCCTCAGTTTCCACGTTAGGGAGTCACACACCAACCCAATCATTTCCTCAGGGCATTCGTCGAAACCTCCGCTTGGCAAATGCGGGAAGGGCCTGGCACTTGTCTGTCCCACATGACGCCCTCCCGTCTTCGGCATCTGCGCCTGTGCCTTGGAAAGCCGACCCTGTGAAACTACTCGCACAGGAGCCAAGGCCTGTCAAGGGCCGTGCTGTTTCTATCTTTGATCAATTGACGATCTCCCGATCTGCCAAACGGTCCTTGCGATGATGATGCCCCGGGGCAGATGGTCCGGACGACCAAGTTTCAGGAACAAGTGCCTCCCTACGCCTCCCTCGTGCGCCCAATCTGTCTTGGCTACGTGTAGGATTTGAACGATTGTCAGATGGCAGCATTTTCCCCGGACATGCCTGACTACTCTGCCGCCTCCTGGCAGCAGGGTCATGTTCAGAACCTGGAGGAAAGAAACCCTGATTCGTGTTTCCCCGCCCCTGCATTACGTCGCATGTCTCATCCATCTTGCTTGACGCACGCCGTCCAGCCAGCGAGATCGAAGCCGGGCATGGTGTCTATCTCGATGTCTTGATGCTCAACGTGATCTACAGCGCGAGTTACTGTACCGTACCTGGGTTCCAGCCAGAATGACATCATCCCGACTCAGGGTTCTGAGCAATTGAGGGAAGCACGTGAACTGCGCCTGTGTGCTGCCTGGCTTCTTCTGCCTTTAGCCACGCCTTGTCTTGCTCATTGCCGATAGCGAAATATAACATCTGCGATGATGCCAAATTAAACTCAGCAAGCACGTGGTTACGTCGCGTCTGTGTGCTGCGTCCTGTTGGATTGCACCCCGAACAGCCACAATGGCCTAATCGCTGATTAAGTTATGTTCACTACCAACCCGCAAACCTAAACCCTTTCCAGTAATCCAGTCACTTCTGACCCTCGGAATGGGTCTTGTCTTCAGCTGCGTCTGTGCCTGTGCCTGTGTGTTCTCTGTCACCTAAACCTTCCACGCTCCGCTGACACAATGCAGGACCTGGCGGGAAGATAGAGCCCTCGTTTTTTCCCCTGGAGCGAGGCGCAGCCCTCCACGTTTTCAAGCTGCATAGTATATCTCGTTCAATCACACAGCGTCCGAAGATTAGCTTACCTTGCTTTGCAATCGTAACCGGCTGGACGACTTTTGCTGAAGTGTGTCGCGCACAAAACACTCGACTTTACCGTTTAGCCTACACTCATTTCACCAGCCACAATTACTCGACGTCACTGCCCCATCACGCCACTGTCCTCTCTCACCACTACCTCTATCTTCATCACCACCACCTCGCCTGCCTCAACCTTTTCCAACCTCCCCCCTCTCCTTTGTCATCTCTCTTGCTCAAATATACAACTACCACAAACCACCTGATGGAACAGGAATTCGGCACCCCGGGAAAACCCACGACCCCCGAACCACCA
Source organism: Sarocladium strictum (assembly GCA_030435815.1). Taxonomy (NCBI): domain Eukaryota; kingdom Fungi; phylum Ascomycota; class Sordariomycetes; order Hypocreales; family Sarocladiaceae; genus Sarocladium; species Sarocladium strictum. The sequence goes on along the minus strand of JAPDFR010000003.1, from coordinate 3,582,284 downwards.
GATTACGTCAACCCCCTCGAATCGTCGTCGAGATGGTACCTCACAGCTCGAGCCCAAGCCTTCCGCTACGCTGCCTCCTTGGGATTCGGCATCGCCAACCGTAGCGAACCTCCGGCGCCCGTCCCCACGCGCGAAATCTGGCTCAACGCGACACTGTCCCAGTGGAAGGCCGATGGCGCCATCAAGGTCGAGATCTGGAAGCCACCGAGGCTGAACACTCGACCCCGCATGGCGGTGATCAACTTCCATGGTGGAGGATGGATCCTGGGCGCGGGGACCGACGATGCGAGGTGGGCAGCTTCGGTGATGGGAGCGTTGGATGCTGTGGTCTTCTCGGTGAACTACCGCCTCGCGCCAAGTTATCCCTTCCCCAGTCCTGTGGAGGATTGTCTCGACTCCATCATCCAGATTGTGATGCGCTGTGCCGAGTTTGGTATCGATCCTAATCGCATCATGCTCTCAGGCTTCTCGGCAGGCGGAAATATAGCTCTCGCAACCTGGATCATGCTTCAGCAACCCGAGAAATGGGGCTATGAGGTACCGATCCCAAGCCCACATATTGCCGGCATTGCGCTCTTCTATCCACTCTTGGACTGGACCGTCTCTCGTCCTGAGAAGCGCCAGACTTGTCTGCGTCCAGATCTCACTCTTTCCAAAGGCATGACTGACCTCATCGATGCCTGCTACGTTTATCCTCCGATTCCCCGCGAAAAGCGTACCGACCTCCGTCTCTCCCCTGGTCTCCTTCCCGACGAGTTGATCGAGGCCCTTCCTCCTGTGCACCTCTGCCTTTGCGAATACGATATGCTCCTCGCCGAAGGTCTTCGGTTTTCGAAACGGCTCGAGGCGCTCAATAAGCCCTGTACGGTCAGTATCGTGCAGGGGCAGAAGCACGGGTGGGATAAGCCACCGGGAGCAGACATCGAGCTTGTGAATGCACAGTACGATATTGCCACCGAGGCAATGGCGAGTTGGGTGGGCAGGACGTGTGAGTCGGATCGGGAGTCGATTAATTCGATGAAGACGAAGAGACCTAGGTTGGTGAGGCCGAAGTACTTGTCATTCAGGTCTAGGACGGCTGGATGATGCACGTCTGGAAGCCAACACGGAACCAGGGTCTATTCTTAGGACCCTAGCAGGGATATGGAGGAAAACTTAGAGGGAAGGATCTGCAGGCTGTCATTTTTGGTCATTTTCACAGAGAGCGAGGTGTTTCGGGTGTCTGGGTTTGTACTCTACCATACAATCATCCAGTCGAGCGGTATTTTGAACAACTAAAACTCCGCGCATCATAATACAGAATGAACCAGAGACATTGTTCACATGATTGCCTAATAACACCATCTCCCAGCCTTCAACCCATGTAACCCAAGTGCCGGCTAGGGACAGCTTCTGCAACGGACTTCAGCTTGCCCAACAATCCCGCTGCAGATCAGCCAAAACCACATGATCATACCTTCCCCATAACAACACCACTCTACTACCCGCAAATATCAATTAAGTGTGACCATCTGTATTCAGCTTTAACAATTGTCAAGGGGGGGAAGGGGGGGCGTGTATCCTCAAGGATCCCGGAGGGTGATCTCGGCACGCCCGCCCCGGAAGCACCGGGCGCTAATAAAGCGATCCAACGGCGGCCGGAAGTCCACACGCATCATCACGAGCTTGTACTTTTCTTTGCGAAGAAACGATAAACACCTGCATCCCCCCCGGCGAGGGTGATTCTCCGCCATGACGCGCACTGGCAAATGGGACCCTCTGTCGCGTCATACGATCATTCCGGAATAATACCAATATCAAACCTTGCTATAGATACGGACAGCCAGGTTAGGTATCCCTGTGAGAAGAGAACGCCGGTCAGGGTGTGTATCATACTTACTCACTTACTGTAGGTAAGTCGAGCTTCCGCAAGCAGCGGCTTGTGGAAATCAGAACTTGTGGGCTTCCGTCTGCCACCAACACCCAAGAGAAATAAGAGACAAGAGCCTAAGAAGAAAGCCAAGTCTTGTCCTAAAACTCCCGATCTTTCGCACGTGGATGCCTAGACGTGTTAAGCTTTTCTAGCCAAGATGCAACAAGACCTTGTTTCCTGTTCGCTTGTGCTAGGGTAAAGCTTTGGCCAAGCATGCTGACCGCCTCTCATGGTGGTTGCTGACCTACGTAGGTAGTGTTTACGTGTTACTTCGTTCGGCAACGGGGAAGTCTGGGGAACGATGCCAGTGTTGACATGAGCCATTGCACGTACGATACGAATCTCCACCCCATCGGATCAAAGTCGAGAGGGCTAGTGTTGAAATAGGGTTGAAGAGTGTTTGGTCAAGTGTTGGTTGAAGTCGATTCGGCGGTGCAGGGTAGCAGTCGACAGAATATCTACTGCTGGACTATCCATTGGACGATGAAGTAGTTCCCTTGGAAGGGTAGAGGGATTGATCATAATATTGCAATTTTCGAGAAGTGTCGAATGGAAGAATAGCCATAGCTCGCAGTTCGTCAAGTACTTAAAAGTCGTCGCTGATGTACGAAAGGGCAATCGACTTGGAAACTGCGTTAAACGAGAACATGCTAATTTGCTTCGATTGCAGCTCATGCCTGTCATAATAATAATATGGGTGCCACCCTAGATGCGATCAAGATTGATTGTCATGCTTTTCAGCCGTAAGTGCCCCGCCATTCTTATTCCCAACTCATTGCTAAAGAAAGAGGGTATCCGGTCTTTGGATTTACCACTTGGCCTCCTTAGAGTCAAGGAAACCTTTGAGGATGCCAACAATCTTCTCAAGAGAAGCAAGGTAGGTGCGGAGCTCGCTGGTGACCTTGGCCTCATCAGCGCCAAGCTTGGCGTAGAAGTCCTTGCGATAGGGGCAAGCGCTCATGGCGGCGCTGAAGATGGGCTTGACGAGGAAGCTGTGGTGGGGCTTGAGAGTGCTGCCGTAGGCGCTACGGAATGAGTCGGCGAGCTCTTCGTTTGACTTGGCAAGGTTCTGGCTGAGGGCAATGGAGGTGAACTCGAGACCACTGACGTATGTTAGCTATGTGTTGGCGAGGAACAACACCTGTGTGGAACGTTCAAAACGAACCGGACGAGCCAGAGGAGACCCTCGGTGGCGGTGTGCTTCTTGGTCTTCAGCTCGTTGCGGCAGAGGTCTTGGATGTTCTCAGACTCGGCCGGGGCAGCGAGCTGGCGGTCACGGATCTTCTGTTAAGCGGAAGAGGAAGTCAGCAACTGTACTTGTGCCTTGAGTTCGGAAGCTGGAAGCTGGGTCACATCGAACCTTGACGTTACCGAGCATGTCAGACTTGACAGGGGAGAAGGCAACGGAACCCAGAGCATCTAAAAAAGATTTCAGTTCTTCTGTGCAAATAAAAGAGGTGCCCAAAGATACACATACCGAAGATGGTGGTCAGGGACTCGGCAGCATCGAGGAACTCGGTGGTGGAAATAGCATTGCCCTTCTCAGCATCGACAGGCACGTCGACGAAGGACTGCTTGAAGGTCTGGACAATAGTGCCACCTGGGGGAATGACGGGAGCGGACATGATTGCTGTTTGATCTGATGTGATGACGATGGAGCTAGAGAGAGCTTCAGAATCTGAATCGGGGCGAATTGAAGGGTTGAGGAAGCAGTTGATGGGAGTAACGGAGAAGGGGACGATCGTATTTCGAAGCGAGCAGGCGGTCTAGGACAGGACACGCGGATAGTGGGGGAGGGGTTGTGAGGTCAGGGTCCAGAACAGTGCGAGTATGGCCGCTTTGCTGGCAATGCGTACAGTGTTTAGAGACTTTACGTACTGTAGAACCCCTCGCGTCGGAGAACGGAGGCTGGAGACCCGGACACCCCACTAATTGCCCCTGGAGACATCGCTGATGAAGCTGTTACGTGGGATGGGAGCTTGGGTTTGAGCTGCACCGTTCGACTCGCACTACGCCGTCTCCTTTCTGATGTATTGAGAATCCATCAGCCATGACCCTCGAGCAGTGAGCTAGCAGTGGTATGCTCAGGACTCCTTGAAAACAGGATGATCTCGGCACAATTTCCGTTGCTGCCAAGCCGAGCACGACATCACAGCATCAGCTTAGATGGACAGAGACACACCCACTGCAGCTCACCTTAGTGGCCCTGACGTCACGTCGTCTTTAGCCCCTCCATCCAAATCCAAGTTTCAGCGACATTCATTGCCAGTCCAAGCTCAGCTCACCAAGGCTTGACTGCTAATTATCGATGGACGGCCTGATTCAGAACCAGGCTGGCTCTTGACAGGTCGATGCGTATGATATGCCCTGCCCAGCTTATGGCCATTTTGTGCGTATCCGATTTCGTCTCAGCCTCCCCCGTGATCTTTCTTTGCACGACAGCACTAGAGTTAATCCAAGAAGGACCATGACGCAGCTTCCCTGGAATGCCCCGTGCTCCATGATACCACCACTGTAGTGCAACTTTACCGCGTCCGATCTCTGTAATCTTTCGATTCCCATACCCGTCCGTGCCTGGCCGTCTCCTCTTTGCACTTACTCTGACTTCATGTGCAGAGCAACTCACATTGAAGCGCGAGACGCGAGCTTGGCAGCATTCACTAGCATGACACCGATGACCTCGTGGAACGGAATGTCGATCGACTGACGCCTGTCATCGCCGAGCGATGGACACGGACGACGCGGCCACCAACTTGGAGACAACGTGTGTGGCTCCCTCCTCCCCAATGCCTTCCAAGCCTCCCCAAGCCTCCCAAGCCTGGTCATCTAGCGCAGCAGAGAAGCTTATGTCAATGGCGGAGGGTCCTGCTCCATGCACCACGTCCCTTTTTCTCCTCACCTGCACACACATTTAGCAACAAGATCCCTGTCAGCCCCGTTGCCTGTTTTCGTTGCTGTTCCTGTTACTGGCCTCTCCATGCTGTCTACCCACCCTTGTCGGCTTCCCGTCCGCCCTATGACATCGCCTTCGAGAGCTTGGACGCTCCCCACGCACGACACACCTCCTCCCACTTAGCACTCGTACCTAAAAACCACACGATTCTTCCCCTCTTCCTCCATCTCAACGTCCTATTCCCATGCCAATGTAGCTCGTGTGCTCTCTGTTCGGTCCCTCACTGTCTTTTCCGCTCGGTGCGAAAACACCCCAGTAACGAATCATTGATACCCCCGAACTTCTGCCCCCCGTCATTTCCTCGGATCCTTTCCCCTCGACTTTGCGGCAAGCTTGTCCATCAGTGCTGTGAGATTTTGCCTTCAAGTCACGATGTCTGGATCAAATTCAGGTGACAAGGAGAAGAGCCATGGTGGCTTTCACAGCTTCATGGACGATCTGAAAGATAAACTCAACGATACCAAACTCCGTGACGCCAAGATCGCTCTCCACCACAAGAAGTTCGTTTTCCCCGACTCCATTGCTTATCGCGGTCGCTTCCATTCTCGGCACAGCTGACAAGCTTTCTACAGGAACCAGATTGGCAAGCTAGGCAACTTGGTAAGAGCCTGGCACCATAGACTGCCCTGAAAGTCTTCTGTCGCTAATTCCTCTCCTACTGTCCAGTTCAACTCAAATCATCGCCACGACGAGGAGCATGAGCAAGCCTGTGACGAAAAGCGGTCAGCCATCTGCCAGTCCAACCGTTTCGAGTCCTATTTCCCTGTCCGCGATGGCAACCACATCAAGTGGTATGTCGATGGGCGTGATTACTTTTGGGCTGTCTCCATAGCGCTCGAGCAGGCTACAGAGTCCATCTACATTGCAGATTGGTGGCTGTCGCCAGAGCTGTTCCTTCGACGACCACCCTATCATAAACAGGAATACCGCTTGGACCAAGTTCTGAAGCGCAAGGCCGAGGCAGGCGTCAAGATCTATGTCATTGTGTACAAGGAAGTGGAAGCCGCATTGACGTGTAACTCCCTTCATACGAAGCATGCTCTTCAAGCTTTGTGTCCAGAAGGCTCGCCTGGCCACGGCAATATCCGAACTTTGCGCCATCCCGACCATAACCCTTTCGAGAATGCCGCCGACGCGACCATGTTCTGGGCTCACCACGAGAAGTTCATTGTCATTGATTACGCGATCGCCTTTATTGGCGGTCTCGACCTTTGCTTTGGACGCTGGGACTCCCACCAACACACTCTTGCCGACGTTCATCCTGAAGGTATCTCAGAAGAGATTTTCCCTGGCCAGGACTTTAACAACAATCGCATCATGGACTTCCATAAGGTCCAAGATTGGCAGCAGAACGAACTCAGTAAGGCCGAGTATGGTCGAATGCCGTGGCACGATGTTGCCATGGCAGTAGTCGGGCCTTGCGTGTATGATATTGCCGAGCACTTTGTCTTGCGTTGGAACTTTGTCAAAAGGGACAAGTACAAGCGAGACGAGCGGTACGACTGGCTCGTGCTCGAAGGACGCGAAGGCGAGGACGAGGATCTTGTTGGCGTACAGCGTCCCAAGCACCCTGTGGGTGACTACGTCAAACATCCGTTCACCCCGTTGGCCACAAAGAACCTGGAAAACCGTGGTACTATCAGGGCGCAACTAGTGCGATCCAGCGCCGACTGGTCAAGTGGCATTCTGAGAGACCATTCGATTCAGACTGCTTACATCGAGATCATCCGCAAGGCACAACATTACGTTTACATTGAAAACCAATTCTTCATCACTGCCACAGGCGAGCAGCAGGCCCCAGTTCGAAATACCATCGGCCGAGCCATAGTCGATGCGGTCGTGCAGGCCGCGCAAGAGGGCCGCAAGTTCAAGGTGATCATTATCATTCCGGCCATTCCCGGCTTTGCAGGAGACCTAAGAGACGACGCGGCGAGGGGTACACGGGCAATCATGGACTATCAATACAAGTCGATCTGTCGTGGCGAGCACTCCATCTTTGGACAAGTCAAGGCAGCAGGCTTCAACCCCGAAGAGTATATCTTCTTCTTCAACCTGCGCTCATATGATCGCTTGAACAAAACACCCAATATCCGTGACACGGAGAAGAAGACAGGCATCAGCTACCAGATGGTACAACGCGCTGAGGCTGAGGAGATCATGGCTGAAGGTATTCACGGTAACATCGATTCCGAGGACAGTGAGCGTGACGAACACATGGGCTCCAAGAGAGAGAACAGGAAGCAGAAAGATCACGAGGCTGTGCAGGCGGCGATGCAGGCCCGAAAGGTGTTCGAGGAGGCCATGCCAAAGGAAGAGGTTGTGACGGCGTCCAGTCTGGCTCACTATGCAATGGCCGGCCAGGGGTCGCTCGTTGACGAGCCGTGGGATGACCGCGACACGGAGATGGAAGTCCAGAACTGGATTCAGGAGGAGCTGTACATCCACTCGAAGCTTCTCATCGCTGATGATCGCATTGTAGTATGTGGTTCCAGCAACCTCAATGACCGCAGCCAGCAAGGCGACCACGACAGTGAGCTCAGCATCGTCATGGAGGACACACGCATGGTGCAGAGCACGATGAATGGTCAGCCCTTTGAGGCAGGATACCACGCTACAACTCTGAGGAGAATGCTTTGGAGGGAACATCTGGGCTTGCTTCCGCCGCAGCCTCTTGATGCTGGCGATGACATCAACGCGCTGCCACCGAATGTGGAACCTGCGAACAACGTCATGGACCAGGATGAAAGCTGGAAGTTTGTGGAGGACCCGTTGAGCGATGAGCTTTGGGAGACGTGGACCTCACAGGCAACTAAGAATACGGACACGTTCAGACACCTGTTTCACGCCGATCCTGATGATCACAGTAAGTTACACCCTTTTCGGATCATCGAACCCCCGCTCTTTATAGATGAGACACTAACATCACGTCTTAGTCAAAACCTTTGACGACTATGACAGGTATCTCCCTCCTCGCGGTGTCAAAGCCGGACACATCTTCGATCAGTTCATGCCCCCGGAGGACGTGCGCACGAAACTCGACCAGATCAGGGGTCATCTGGTATGGATGCCAATGGAGTTCCTGAAGGACGCAGAGATGGCAGAGAAGGGGTTGCAGGTAAACTCCTGGACGGAGAGTGTGTATACCTAGATGGCCATCGTGCCTGTCAAGGTCCTTGGGCACACTTTTCTCGTTGTTGACTTACGGGATATGCAGCATGTAGCATTGGCTATAACGTGCTCCTCCTCCTCATTCTCAATCAGTATATTTATGTGCGTCGATATTTCCGTGTCTCAACAGCTTCGCCGGGACGCGTGACACCTATTTCAAAACCTGCATCACATTCGTCCCTGCCCAAGTCGGGTGAAGTTGCTCAGAAACGTATCTAATGGAAGCAGGGAGCAGCAGATCGCAGCGGGTCAAAGCTATCTTGGAGAGTAGTTTCGTAGACCGTATGTGGATATGGAAATACATCTTTATATGTTGCTGAAAGCCCAGAACCAAGTTACTATGGGCAGATGATCTGAATTAGAAATCACATGTAAACCCATGATGAACTTGTCACAAGCTCGCAACCGGGTTCGCAGTGGGTTGGCTGCTGTTCACGATCTCACATCAGAAAGATGGACGTTGGCCACATCTCCCGAAGGGTTGTGTTCTTTTTTTCCTGGTACCTTGACCTAGACAGTCTGAATAGCCGGACTAGACTCTAGTAGTGTGTTCATTGATTGGGAATCCCATCTTGGACACCCCTTATTGGGCCCATCTTTGGTGTGTAAGAGGCACTTCGGTCGACTCCACGTGGACCGTGACATCAGCACAAGACTACCGTGATCATCTGGTGTAAGCTGGCAAGTTATTATATAAGCCAGTCAAATGTATAAGTCTTTTTCTTGGCAGGCAAAATCTGAGTGAATGAAGTACTAACTGTTTCGCGACAACCGGCTGCTTCGCTTATGAAGGTGCTCTGACAAGCCCTAGGACAGATGGCAGATCTGCTCCTCAGGTCATGCCATCAAGGTGACAGCTTACTTGAGAGCAAATGGGGAAAAAAAGGGAGAGAGAGAAGGAATTAAAAATGAAGAAGAAAATAAGGCTGTGATGTTCTTTCTTTCAAGGCTTTCCCCCTCACTCTTTGTACTATACCTATGATGTTCCAAATAGGGTGAGCTGGCTCCCATTCAATGAAGGCGAAAGAACAGCGGCAGAAGCTGCAAGTCTGAGACCCCGCCGGTGACAACAGACAGAAGTTCTCATGCTGCAGCAAATAGAGTGTTTCCTAGCAAGACTCACCGCAGTGATAATCAGAACTATCACATTCAATACAAGGAACAGCTGTATGATTGGTTGGACTCTTGGTCTAGACTACCACCTCATCCCACGCTGAGTGCTGAGGGCATGCAGGGAAGACCATCTCGCGGCTCTTCACTCTTGAGGATTTTGATTGAAGGAAAAAAAAAGGGAAAGGAAAAACAAGGAGAAACTGACAAAGCATCGTAATTCCCAACTGCGACGTACAGATCTCATCACTTCTCTGCTGCCTGCTGCCTTGCCTACGGTGGGAGAGGCAACGTCACTGAAACGCGAAGCAAGGTCATAGTCTAGTGGGCCTAGCGCATCCAGACGTCGGAGTCCAGGGCTCTTAGGCCCGTTGGCGGGGCTTCCAGTGGAACGGCTATGATACTAGCTTCAATTTACAGTACGTCTGAGGCGACTTCACCCCGCCTTGGTTGGAGGGAGAGTCCAGCGACTGGAGCTTACTATTTGCCTCGTCACAGCGCAGGCGCCTGCTACGGCAAGGCAAGGTACGGCACTGTGAGGTACTGTACTCCGTATCATACCCTCTATCATAACCTCGTCCCTCACGGACAGGCAAGCTCCAGCTCCAGCTCCAGCTCCAGCTCCATCCAGAACAGGGCAGCTCCCCCCCAAAGCTCCAACCTCACTTCTTCTTCTTCTTCCATCCTCCTCCCTTCAAACCCCTCCATCATCGCCGCCCTTTCAGACATGACCACTCGGCTGGCCTCCTTTATACACTACGTCTGCAACGGAACCAAGACCCGACCTGCGTCATCTTCCAGCGTCCTGCACCTGTCCTGCAACCGCCCGCCCCCGCTTGCTTGGGCTGCCATCATCTACCCACCTTTGGGCCACCCTAAGCGCCAGCAGGTCGCAGGAGACGCGACCTCCCGAGCCTCGTTTCTCTCGTCCTCGACATACATTTCTCTCGTTGAGCTCCTGTCTTGACTCGCCGCGGCAGCCTCGCATACCTTTGCTGAGGCAGTCATCATACATCCACGCCCCTCGAGACCCCCCCTTCCCGCTAGATCGGTTCTCCATCTCGCCGACCACCGATCCGGTACTGCACTCCTCCGCCACTTCACCGACGCATGCGAGTCTTTCGTCCGTCTCGACATCTCGTCGGGCTGCAATACGTCTTTTGAATCAGGCTGAGCTGTCTCTATCATACCATATATCTTCACGAGCCGGTCACCCAACGGTGGACGATCCCTCCGATTCCCCCCCATCACCGCCAAACACCCCCCACCAGCACAGGCCTTCGTGTGGCTGGCCTCGTCGCACAAGTGTGGTCGAAGCCCTCTTGCTTCACTGCAGCGGACAAGACACACATAGAAACATACATACCGAATAGCCGCCCATCATGTCGCAGTCACCAATGATCTCGGTGCCTCTCAAGGCTACCAACGAGATCGACTGGGTTGCCCCTCTCAAGGCTTATATTCGCGATACCTACGGCGACGACCCTGAGCGCTATGCCGAGGAGTGCGCTACCCTCAACAGGCTGCGGCAGGACATGCGTGGCGCTGGCAAGGAGACTGTCTCGGGGAGGGATATGCTATATCGCTACTACGGCCAGCTCGAGCTTCTTGACCTGAGATTTCCTGTCGATGAGCAGCACATCAAGATTTCCTTTACATGGTATGAGCAGACCCATTCTTGTCCTCGAAGATGGGCAGTTTGCGTTGCAAGCTAGGACACCATCACAAGCATAGGGCTGACCGATGTTCTGATAGGTTCGACGCATTTACTCAGAAATCAACCGCCCAATATTCCTTAGCCTTCGAAAAGGCGTCCATTATTTTCAACATGGCCGCAGTCCTCTCTTGCGCCGCCGCAAACCAGAATCGCGCCTCTGACGAGTCGGCTCTGAAGGCTGCCTATCACTCGTTTCAAGCATCGGCAGGCATGTTCACTTACATCAACGAGAATTTCCTTCACGCCCCTTCAACAGATCTGAGTCGAGAGACCGTCAAGACCCTCATCCACGTCACGCTTGCTCAGGCGCAAGAGATCTTCCTCGAGAAACAGATCGCAGACCAGAAGAAGGTGGGTTTGCTAGCGAAACTGGCGGCACAGGCCGGTTATCTCTATAGCCAAGCCGTAGAGGGTGTCCAGGAGAATGTGCAAAAGTCCATCTTCGAACGTGTGTGGCTGCTGGTAGTTCAGGTACGTTTAGCGAACGCCCTTTGTGGTAGATAAGAGGTCGAGTAGCTGACTCTCCCCCACAGATCAAAGCCAATTTGCTCAACTCTATGGCCATGTACTATCAAGCAACTGCCGATGACGATGCGAACCAGCACGGTAGCGCTGTCGCCCGCCTACAAGCAGCAGAAGGCCTTGCGAAGGAGGCTGAGAGAATCGCCAGGGGATTCCCTTCGACCGTTCCACCGACGTCAAATCTCAGTGCAGAGTGCGGTGGCATTCTTCAGGACATGGCAAAACGACATCTGTCCTTGGTGCGGGACAAGCTCACAGAGGCGATCAAGGATAACGATTACATCTACCATCAAGCTGTGCCCGCGGAAGCCAGCCTAGCCGCGATCCCGAAGCTCCCTGCTGCCAAGCCGATTCCAGTAAGCGAGCTCTATGCGGGCCAAGATATCCAGCGAATCACCGGGCCCGATCTTTTCTCTAAGATTGTGCCTCTTGCGGTGACGGAGTCGGCGAGTCTGTACGACGAAGAGAAGGCGAAACTAGTGCGTGCTGCGACGGAGAGAGTCGAGACCGCCAATGGCGAGATGGCTGCCAGCCTGGACTACCTCCGACTGCCCGGTGCTTTGCAAGTGCTCAAAGGCGGATTTGATCGTGACATCCTCCCAGATGAAGACTTCCGTCAATGGTGTGATGATGTTGCCAACCATGAGAACCCCGGCGCTGTCTTCGACTTTCTCAGGAAAGAGAAAGAATCAGTGGTGTCAATCCTCGACAAGAGTTCGAAGCAACTGGATATGGAGGAGAGCGTGTGCGAGAAAATGCGGTCCAAATACGAGAACGATTGGACGCAGCAGCCAAGCTCAAGGCTGACTTCCACGCTGCGTAGCGACATTCGGAACTATCGGGAGGCCCTGGAAGAGGCAGCCAGGAGTGACAATCAGCTAGCAGCAAAGCTGCGTCAGAATGAGCCCGAGTTCGATGAGATGCGGCGAGCTGCTCAGGAGGGCGAGGTGGACCAACTCTTCCAAAGGGCGGTAGCGCACGTGCGAAGAACTGGGAGCAATGCCACTAGTCCATCAGGCATTGAGGCAAACCTGCTAGATGCTGACCTGGATGAGGGAGAGCCCAGTGTGGTGGCTCAGATCGAGCACGTGGAAGAGATCCTTAAAAAGCTCAACCTGGTCAAGCGCGAGCGCAATCATGTGCTGAAAGACCTTAAAGAGAAGGTAGGCGATCAAACGAACATGGGAGACGCACAACAGCATGCTAACAAGCTTACTAGGTCCGAAAAGACGACATCTCGCAGATTCTTATCCTCAACAAGAAGTCAATAGCAAACTACGAGGAGCAGCTTTTCCAGCAGGAACTGGAGAAGTATAGGAAGCACAATGACAGGTTCATGCAAGCGCACCACAAGCAGACGGCCCTTCTCAAGGACCTCAGCAGCACGTTCAATGCACTTCTGCAAGACAAGCGTGTACGATCTGAGCAGAGCAAGTACGAGACCATCCAGCGGCAGCGGTCTTCCGTCATCAACCGATACAAGCGAGCGTACCACGAATTCCTGGACCTGACATCGGGTCTGCAAAGTGCAAAGAACTGGTACGCAGAGATCAGGGACACGGTGGCAAGCTTGGAGAAGAACGTGGAGACGTTCGTCAACAACCGAAGGTCGGAAGGCGCGCAGCTCCTGAACCAGATCGAAGAGAACCGATCAACGAACAAGAGCGCGCAGGCTGAGCTGGAGCGTGAGCGACTTCGTGGGCTGATGGAGCGCATGTCAATGGAGCCTGGCTCGGCCACATCCCCGTCACAACAGACACCTCCGACACCGCAGCAGCAGCAGCAGCAGCAGCACAGCGCTCGACAAACACCTGCACCGTTATTCCAGCCAGGACAGGGTCCTCGCTATCCCCAGGTGAGCTACCAAGGGCAGTACGGAGCACCGACATCACCTGCGCCAACGCAGCAGCACAACTACGGGGGCTACTCAAGCCCACCCGCTACGCAGCAGTCATTTGCGCCGGCGCCGGCCAACACTTACGGAGCACCACAGCAGCAGCAGCAGCAAGCAACGTACAACCCCAGCATGTACGGACGTGCACCAGGCCCGACCTCGCCGCCGGCGACCCAGACAACGTTCAGCCTCCGCAGCGCTGGGCCTCAATCGCCACCGGCACATCAGACATCATTTGGCATGGGGCCAGCTTCGCCGCCTCCGACTCAGACGTCTTTTGGCCACCCACACTCGACATATGGAAACCCCCAGACACATCAGCAGCAACAGCAACAGCAGGCGGCATACGGAGGATACGTGCCGCCGCCGCCGCCTCCTGGTCCGCCGCCATTGGGCCCTCAGCAGACGATTCACTATGGACAGCTGGAGTTCACGCCGACACAGCAAAGAGCTCCCCAGCAGCAGCCGCAGGGCCAGCACCAACAACAGATGCCTCAGCAGCAGCAGCAGCAACAGCATGATCCCTGGGCCGGTCTCAGCGCATGGAAGTAGAAAACAAATCGCACCACACAAAAAGGAGTGTCGAAGAGCATGCAGGAAAGGGTGCAATTAAGCGTGAGAGGAAAGGGCGTTCACCCACCGCATGGAGAGGATGTGGGGAATAAAGCAAGCATTGTGGGCTGGAAAGGACGTTTGTATCTCATGTACAGTGCTTTTGAGTTAGTGTGGGCTGTGGATTGGGCAGAGTACATAGCTGATGCTGGGGGTGATGCCCGCATAGACATGCATAAAGAGACTTCCCCTCGAAGGTCTGAAGAAGGGCGACAGAGAGGGACAAGAGGCACTCGTACCAACTCTCGATAACGCCGTTGAATCTATGAAGCTATGGTCCGCCAACCAAGGGGAACGAGTCACCCTGCAAGACAGTCACTGTCTCCCTCCCGCAGGTACTCCGTGCCTACAGTAGTCGCGATGGGAGACGGTGGCCTCGGGCTAAGTGCACCGAACGGGGGAAAATAGGCGTGAGGGCAAACCTTGCTTGAAGGAGACAGGTCGCGTCGGTCTTATTAGTTTCACAGCAACGGTGAGTGGCTGACAATAAAAGAGCGATGCTCGTCGGGGCACCATCGGAGTTGGCGACCCCAAGACAAGTGGGCGGCTCCACCTCCACATGAGAGAGGGCGGGGGGATCTCGTCTCCAGCTCGGGGAACAGCATTTAAGTGAGTTCTTTCCCCGGATTCAGGGTTTTCGTCAATAGTCGGAAGAGGTGACCGAGGATAAGATTGACCAGGTGAGTCGGACTATTGAATTTTTCGTGGGCACTTGGAGGTGTGTAAGAGGTTGAAGCATTGTACCGGTGGAGAGCCGACGGGGCATCTTGGGGAGTCGGCCGGTCTGGGGGTTATATAACCCTGAAGGAGGAGGGAAACTATTCATTCTCCTTCGGACCGAGTCGGATCATTCGTTCGACTCGTTGACCTCATCGCATTGCACATTTTGGGTTCCATGGGGCTGACACTTCCTTGACTTCTCTTCGCCATCATTTTCCAGAGACGACGAGTACTTTTCGAGAAACGACTTTTGAGTGAGACCTTGCGTAGGTACCTTTGAATCTCTACCGTACACCATCAGGAAGGCAAAGAAGGAAAGCCACGATGCCTTTGACTGGTGGCGAGGTTGCTGAGCATAGCTCGGCTGAGAGCTGCTGGGTTATTGTCCATGTGAGTTCAACGACGAGAGTTGGCGACTTTGAGCGTCTATCCTTCTTTCTTTTTCTCTTTTTTTCTCTTCTTTTTTTTTCTTCTCTTTTTGCAGCGCTTTGGGACTTTTCAAGACTGACAATGTCGCTTGCTTTCTTCTACTACAGGGCAAAGCTTACGATGTCACCGACTTCCTTCCAGGTATGATTCTCACAGACTTCCTCTCACTCACACACACACACCCCCCCTCACCCATCGCCATCAACTGATCACCTCTGCAGAACACCCTGGCGGCTCCAAGATCATCCTCAAATATGCCGTGCGTGCTCCCCATCTCTTATCGCGTCCCTCTCAAGACTCACAATTGCCCAGGGCAAGGACGCAACGGAGGAGTTTGATCCCATCCACCCTCCGGACACCCTGGACAAGTATCTCCCCAAGGAGAAGCACCTTGGCCCCGTCGACATGTCCACCATCGAGCGGGAGCGCAAAGGAGACGACCCGGATGAGGTTGAGCGCCAGCAGAGGCTCGCGCAGAAGCCGCTCCTGTCCCAGTGCTACAACCTGCACGACTTCGAGGCTGTCGCTAGGAGGGTCATGAAGAAGACTGCTTGGGGGTACTACTCCAGTGCTGCAGACGACGAGATTGTGAGTTTGGAACCCGGCCTTTTGTCTTCTTCTTCTGCTTCTTCTCTGCTTCTCTTCTTATCTTGCACATGCCTTCTTCCTGCGCACAAGATGCTCAGTAGCTGACCGGAGAAAAAACGTAAAAGACCATGCGTGAGAACCACAGCGCCTACCACCGCGTCTGGTTCCGTCCGCAAATCCTCGTCGACGTCGAAAACATCTCCCTCTCCACCACCATGCTCAACACCCGCTGCTCCCTGCCCTTCTACGTCACCGCCACCGCCCTCGGAAAGCTCGGCAACCCCGAGGGCGAAGTGGTGCTCACGCGCGCCGCGCGCACCCACAACGTGATCCAGATGATCCCCACCCTGGCCTCCTGCTCCTTCGACGAGATCGTCGACGCCAAGCAGGGCGACCAGGTGCAGTGGCTGCAGCTGTACGTGAACAAGGACCGCGAGATCACCAAGAAGATCGTGGAGCACGCGGAGAAGAGGGGTTGCAAGGGACTCTTCATCACGGTCGACGCGCCCCAGCTGGGCAGGAGGGAGAAGGACATGCGGAGCAAGTTCGAGGATCCCGGCAGCAACGTCCAGTCGGGGACCGAGACGGACAACACGCAGGGTGCGGCCCGCGCCATCTCCTCCTTCATCGACCCTTCGCTCTCGTGGAAGGACATCCCCTGGTTCCAGTCCATCACCAAGATGCCCATCATCCTCAAGGGCGTGCAGCGCGTCGAGGACGTCCTCAAGGCCGCCGAGATCGGCGTCCAGGGCGTCGTCCTCTCCAACCACGGCGGTCGCCAGCTCGACTTCGCCCCCTCCGGCATCGAGGTCCTCGCCGAGACCATGCCCATCCTGCGCGAGCGCGGCCTCGACAAGAAGTTCGAGGTCTTCATCGACGGAGGCGTCCGTCGCGGGACCGACATCCTCAAGGCCCTGTGCCTGGGCGCCAAGGGCGTCGGCATCGGCCGCCCGTTCCTGTATGCCATGAGTGCGTACGGCCAGGAGGGCGTCGAGAGGGCGATGCAGCTGCTCAAGGATGAGATGGAGATGAACATGCGCCTGATCGGGTGCCCGAGGATCGAGGACTTGCACCCCGGCCTGGTGGATACGAGGGCGCTTTCCACGCATATCGCCACGCCCGCCGATAACCTGTCGACGGCCGTCTATGATCCGTTGTCGGTACCGGAGCAGAGACCCAAGTCGAAGCTGTGAGGTGGTGTGGTGTGGTGTGGTGTGGTGAGTGAAATGAGCCCAGTGGCTTCGTGTGTTTGGATATAGCATGTTCACCCATGTACGTCGATGTAGTTCTCTATGAGCCAGGTAAACGAGGAAACTCCAAAGGGATATACGATGTCCGATGCACCTTTATTCAAACGCTATCAGGCAAATGCGAAGGGCTATCAAAGTGAATTTCCTAAGCAGCCATGCAAAATTGTGGTCATTATCATCATTCGCCCAATGCCATCCCTTACACCAAATCAATCCCCTTCACAGCCCTCCCAAGAATTCCTGCACCGTGATTGGCTTTCTCACCGCATTGTTCAACCCTTCGTGATACGTTACCCAAACCTTCGCCTTCTCCTCCTTTCTTGCCCTGCTCTCCGCTACAGCATTGACATCCAACTCTGCCAACGGTCTAGCTTCCACAACCCGACCGAAGAAGTCTCTCTTTACAGCCACGGCCGCGGTCTTGCCGTTCTCCTGGTCTGCTACGTTGCGAATCGCCGGCGCGAGGATTGCTGCAGTAGATATGGAGGAAGAGGGGTTCCCGGCGTGGAAGCGGGCTTGTCGGGCTTGGGCTTCCCGCAGGGCGATGGTGCGTTGCAGCTCTTGGTCGAGGACTTGGCGGACGGCGTAGCGGGTTGGAGCACTGGAGGGGAGGGAGAGAGAGGCTGCTGTCTCGAATGTGGCGAGTGCATCAAGATCACTGTGTGTTGTTAGCATCGATTATTGCGTGAATGAGTTGAAGAACATCAGACTTACGGTTCCATGCGGTAAACGAATTGAGCGTTCGTCCCAGGGCTGTCACTCTCGATCTTGCCCTTGACCACAGCAACGCCAACCTCAGCGAGTACCTCTGCAGCCCGTTTGACCATTTGCCGTTCACTCTCCTTCCTGACACTGGCTGTCGATCCTTGGCTTCCACCGACAACTACCGGCTTAACATCTGGAGACACCATCCTGACGAGGTAGGGCAGGAAATCAGTCGCCATGTCCTCAGCGCTGCGAAACAGGCGCATCATGGTTGGGTTGAGTTGACTCTGCATGCTCTGCAATTGTGCGCGGGTCTGTTTCTCGGCCTCGAAGGCTTGATAATCACCTCTAGCACCGGAGAAGGGCAGCGGTGGTGCTGCATCCTCCTCCATGGCATCTGCTCCCCAGCGCTTTTCATACGCCGGATTCGCAACGTAGTGGCGCTTGGGGGAAGCGAAGAGATGATGCCATGCGAGCACTGGTTGGCAGAGGTACGGGGCGAGCTCCCATTCTTGGCTGGCGTATAGACGTGATTGGCACTCATCGTGGAAATGGAGCCATTCATAGGCCTCGTTTGGCTTTGTCAGATAAAGGTCGTCGTTGTACTCCCTGTTCGGGTACTCTGCGAAGATCTCGGTGATGATGTGGCTGATTTCGCCGCTCGTGTCGATCATCTGTCTAAGACGGTCCATCGAGTACTTCTTCCTCTGTTCACCCAGACCAAGCTCCGTCTTTGGTTGTTCGTGTCTCGTCTTGCTTTCTGAAAGATCCAGGGCCTGTTTAGGGAAGCCCCCTCCTTCTTGGAAAAGCCTGGAAACGATGTCCTTGACGTTTCCTCGTCCTAGACCACGCGATCCAGCTGCGCCACTGGTCAAATCGTGCAGGATGTTGCGCTCAATCCATTGCTTCGTGAGACTGGCTTTCCCAGGGGATGTTGAGGCCCTGAATCGACCGGCCACCCACTCCCCTACGACCATGACACCGCGCAAATCGCCCTC
Source organism: Sarocladium strictum (assembly GCA_030435815.1). Classification (NCBI taxonomy): domain Eukaryota; kingdom Fungi; phylum Ascomycota; class Sordariomycetes; order Hypocreales; family Sarocladiaceae; genus Sarocladium; species Sarocladium strictum. The sequence goes on along the minus strand of JAPDFR010000003.1, from coordinate 3,563,706 downwards.
CACAGTGCTCTCTGCGCCTCGTTTGGCATCGATTCCGCTGCTCATACCCCATGCTGCCTCGCATAGCTTTCGAGCCGCATCTTTGTCACAAGGAATACCCTCCTTTTCGAAGACGCTCTTCAGTCTGCCCACAACAGCATCCATCTGGGGCCGACCAACGTGGATGATCTCGGCCAGATTGGACTGTCGCAATGGTCGGAGAGAAGGATGATACACATCGTTGCAAATCAGAATCAGAGGCCGCATGAGTCGGAAGTCATCGCCCTTCTTCTTGCGACCATAATCCGCCGAGGAGCCACCCGAAGAGTTCTTCTGATCAGTGAGCACAAGGTCGATCAACGCCTTGATGAATCCACCTTCGCCAGAGCCGCCAGAGCCCGTAACAACACCATCGACCTCATCAACCACCACGCAAGCTGGTTTTGCAGCTTTTGGTGTGCCATCAGCCGCTCTGCGATTGCTAACCGTTTTGACAGACTCAGTCCCCAGGCTTGTACGAATGCGGTTCTTGACGACATCGCGGCTGCGATCATCACTGGCATTGACTTCCATGACCTCGTAGCCAGCTTGTCTCGCACATACGTGCGCTAATGTGGTCTTTCCTAGACCAGGCGGGCCAGTAAGCATAAGGATCTTCTTATGTGGCTTCTCCTCTTCAGGGCCTTGCTTCCCAGGTCTTCGGTGAATCACTGGTCTCGACTTCACCATTCCAGGGAACACAACGGGATCCCACTTTTTCAGCCATCGCAGAACCAATCTGTTCGTACTGTCATCGCCACATAGGTCCATGAAGTTCCGAGCCCGGTACTTCTCGGTCCAGAGCAGAACCTTCTTCGCCTTCCTTCCGGGGGCATGTGCCTCAACTGAAGGCAATGGCCTGTCAGGCACGACCTCAGTGTTGGCTGGCTTCGCAGCCAACTCAGCCTTTGCCTTGTCGACAAGCTCATGTACTTCAATGCCATAATAGCTTCTCTTCGCGCGACCCTCTTTGGTCCTAGACCTGGCCGCAACCATTGACTCGTAAGAAACGGCTTGAGCCGCCTTCCGCTGACCTATGGCGGTTGCCTTGCCACTGGAACTCTTGATGATGTACGATGATCGTGAGGCGGAGAAGACAGATGAGTTCTGCGCCCACAAAGGAACGGCAGGTTGTGTCGTCTCTGTGGAAGTGCTGAAGGGGGCAGATTGTGTCATTTGCGTGCGAGGCTGAGCATCTTGACTTGGTGCATCGAAGTCCGGGGATTCTTCGCTTGGGATGCTGTGTCCTCTTGGATCGTGGAGCATGCGCCTCTTTGGAGAAGGAGCATTGAGATCTGGGTCCTCAGCCGCGTCATGATTCTGGACACCCTTGTTGACGTTTGAAACATCATTCTCGCCGTGCTCGTCGTCTTCCTCATCATCATCGTCGAGTACGAATGGCCCTGCTGGTTTTGATCGAGTCTTTGTGGGCGGTTTCGTGCTCGGGTTGGGCCGCTTCACTGGTGGCGGTGGTGATGAGCTTTGGGGAAAGCGAATCGGCGAGGAAGCGGACAGCATGTTGACGCCTGGAGCCAGATCTTTCACAAGGAGTCGACATGCAAATCTGGTGGCTAAGGCAAGCTCGAAGTTAGGTGGAAGCCTGTGGATGCAATGCCAATCAGTACCATGTGTCTCGCCAGCAGTAAGGGATCTCTATAGTCGCGTCGCGTCGGGGCAACCGCGTCAAGTGGTTCTCAGGGTCCCAAAGAGGCAAGTGGGCTTGCTGCACAATGTGACTGCATAACCCCACTTATGCATAGCTGCATAAATCCGGAGCTGACTCATCAAGACAGTAACGGAAAAACCCTCTGCCGCCGTCACCCGAAAATTGTACCAACGCGTTGAGCTCTGTCCTCGATCGACAGACTTCAGGAGCTTTGCAAGGTCAACGTCTCCTCGAAGCTCAGCCACCTCTTCAAAATGAGGAAACCACCACGTTACTTCAACCTTCAGAGGCCGGTACGTCACCTCGGCGCACGCGGCGTTCTTACTTCCCGAAGAGTCAATGGAACTGGTGGTCATGCGACAGGAGCTAACTGAGGGCTGTGAACAGAAAATCCGGTTATCGTGGAACAAGCACAATGTCTACAATCTGGCGCGCATGGTCGGCCGTGACCGATCTACCGCCGACCGAATGACTTTCTTCCAGATGAAGTGGGACGCCAAATCGAGAACACGAGGTTACCACGGCGAGCACATCGCCGAAAAGAAGTGGAAGCGCATGTTCTCCCACCGTCTCATGTCCGCTGTCGACCTCCCCCCTCAATATCTTGCCGAGCACGATGGATCAGAACAAGCTGCCGGTCGCGGTTCTGGTATCAGCACCAACGACGTGTCTGCCGAAAAGTACTCCAACCTCCGTAAGCTTGGTACAAGATCGCGCACCACCCACGGCTTGCAAAGGCCGAGCATGAAACGTGGTGATCCAGAGCGCATGCTGTCCAAGCACCACAAGGATATGACACCCTACATGCAGATGGCATACGCGCCGCTGGAGAGGAGACTTGACATGGCAGTGTTCCGTGCCTTGTTCGCAAGTAGCGTGCGGCAAGCCCGTCAATTCATTATTCACGGAGCTGTCGAGGTCAATGGCAAAAAGGTGAGCCTCAATGCACTGGCTGTAGCTGGCTTTCGCATGACTGACGATGAATCTAGATGGTCCATCCGTCCTATCAGCTCAACCCTGGCGACATGTTCCAGGTCGAGGTCGAGAAGGTCCTTTACGGCACTGGAAAGCAACACGAGCCCCGTGGCGAGGAGAAGATCCCCAAGAACCCTGTCGTTGCGCAGAGACGTCGACTTCGCCGCCTTACAGAGAAGGACAGCAAGGATGTCAAGGAAGCAGGGCAGGAGAAGCCATGGCAGAAATTCTGGGCAGATGTCAAGGGTCTGGAGGGTCACCCCAAGTTCAAGGACTTGAAAGAGCTGACTCAGGAGCCGCATATCATTCTGTCCAAGATCGAACAGATCAGGTCAAGGACGGCATCTGACGGAAAGCTTGACTTTGCCGGGAAAGAGATCCTGAAGGATGTCATGAGCAGGACTAGGCGCCTCCTCGGTAACCTTCCTGAGGATACCAAATTCGAGGAGATGGTCGCGGACTTTAGGCTGCTTCTCGCCAACCGTGATGCGCTCATCAAGGAACTTATTGAGGAGGCGGAGAAGAACCCTGCGCCCGAGCCCGAGGCCGGCAGCGAGACTGCTCCTCCTCCAGCTGAGAACGCCGAGAACGCAGATGCCGCTGCTGACGCCACTCCCAGCCAGGAGCGCCGCATCCAAAAGGCCGCTACTGGGCTGACCAAGGCGCAAGCCGAGAGACTGCGCGCCACCCTGGAAAACGAGCAGTTCAAGCTCTCCAACGATGCCATGAGGAACCTCGCTCAATTCATCAAGGAAGACGAGGAGAACCCCTACGACCCATCAAAGCCCTACAAGACCCCCTGGGAGCCGCGGCCCTTCATGTCCGCCTTCGCCTTCATCCCTCGTTACCTCGAGGTCAATCCCAACGTCTGCGCGGCGGTCTACCTCCGTCACCCCGTTGCTCGGAAGGGTATGGCTGAGGTGCCCACACCGTTCAGCTACCTGACGAACCAGCTGGCGCATAACTGGTACTTGCAGCGTGGACCTAGGATGAGGAATTGAGGGCTTTGAATCCAGCAAGGTGTTGGAAAAGGCGGGGGAAGGTTCTGTAAGATGGCGTGTACAGCATATCATACTGATAGAAGCATTGTGTGTATATTTACTACCAGTCGAGATGGGGAGCATCTAGAATTCAAATCTCGCTATCTTGGTCATGTCTTCGTCACATTTCGGTATGCTAAAAACGTTGGTCGCAGCCGCCAGCGGCCTAACGTGCGTGAAGTCTGTACACCAGTTCCCGTTGCTGCTCCTCCTTCGCTGCTCGCTTCCTTTCATCCTCCTTCCTCTTTTCCAGCATCTCATCCATCAATGCCAGAACCCGCGTCGCACCCCTCTGCGCCGTCAGAGTATAAGCTGTGTCAGCCGCATCCCACGCCAACGGATCCGCCCCAGCCCGCAGCAGCAGCTCGGCCGCCTCCCAATTCTGTCTCCAGACAGCGACAAAGAGCGGCGTGGAGCCGAACCTTCCACCCCGGGAGTCGACGTCGATGCCAAGCTCTGGGCGGGTGAGGATACGAAGAATGGCAACCATGTTGAAAGACGCTGCGTAGTAAATGGGCTGCGATCTTTGAATATTGTGGGGATTTGTTTCCTGAAGTAGGAATTGCACCCAGGAATCAAAGCTGGATTCATTGGTGCCCTGCCCCTTGGTCGCGAAGAAGTCGAGAATCTGCTGCTCGTCAGATGCCTGGAGGGGGAAGCGCTCTGAGTGGATCGGCCAGGAAGTGGTGGCGTAGGAGAGGAGAGGGTGCTGTTGTTGGCGTTCTCTGAGGAGAGGTAAAGAGTTGACGGGCCCAGAGGAGAAGGGGGAGAGGCGAAGGTAGGTAAGGCAGCGGCTCATGATGTGAGCGTGAGCTTGATTTGCATCAATGGCAAAGTAGGCGGCACTGGTTTGCTTGATGTGGTCTCCTGTCAGGAAGCTTCGTACCGAGTCATGAGCGAGAGTCAGGAAGAGCCCGTTTCTGACAACGAGCCCATTGCAGATATCCAGCAACGTCGCATTGTTGGTGAGTCTTGCATCGTCGTAGATGACGATGTCATCTTCACGGAGGATCACTGCCTCAGCAAGCTCCGACAGCCGCAGGGGTCGTACGGAGAAACAGAGCCAGAGTAGAGTCTCTCGGGCGAGGGGTCTATCGTAGTCGGGGATCCGATCCAAGATGTTGGTGTAGGTGTCATTCAGGGTTCGTGGCATATCGGCGAGGGCATCCCGCATGTCTCGACCGGTGCGAAGAACGCTGAGACGGTCCAGGCAGAGCTTTGCCCAGCGGAACCTAGGGTTACCACTGTCAACATATCAGTCAATTGGGTCGAATTGCATAATCACTCACATTCCCTGTGCATCGATTGTGATTTTGTCCAGGATGTGCTGTCGCATTGTTGGGCTGAGGTTTGCGAATCCTCGCTCGGTGTTGAGGCGATCCTGGATGTAGAGGTGGATATCAGAGTCAACTTGGAGCGAGTCCATAGGCCGATATTGCAGAATATCGCTCGTCTTGGTTGGCTCCCCGGTGCAAGTCACCAGGATCTTCAAGTTCGTATGCTCCCTGCACAGTTCTTCCAACACATCGATGAGTAGCTCCCTGGTGCCCGGTGCTTCGTTCACAGCGTCCACCAGGACGTACAAGCAGCTGGTTGAAGCAGCAACAGTGTCGAAGACGGCTTTGATCTCGTCCAGGGACAAGTCGTTCTGTGGCACGAGGTTAGGCGTGGCGTGACGACGTCGGCTGACTTGTTGGAGCAGTGCAGGCTGCACGGCCCCAACGGCAGCGAGGATGGAGCCGAGGATGTTGGGTAGTTGCTGGGAGGCCGCTTCATCCAGAGAGCAGCAGTGGTAACCGAGCAGTCGTTTGGGTGGTGAGTCTTGCCTGCAGATCGAGCTGAGCTCATCCACGATGGTGGAACTGGAGATGTGTCAATTCTGAGCTTGGAGACGAACGGGCAGAGCCTTGAACAACTTACAAAAGCACAGTCTTTCCCGAACCAGCTAGGGATTCAGATCAGAAAGTGCGCATTACTCCAGGTTCAACTTCCGGAACCCACTTACATTTGCCTGAGATCCAGACGAAAGGTTTGTGCAGTTCGCCCACCGATTCAGGATCCATCCATGCTCGGATCGCCTTATCTTCAAGCACCCATCGTCCTGTTCCTGGGGTCTTCCCCCTCGTGGCCTTCTCCAGCTGTGCTCTAGAGTCGAATGGTGCAAGCCACCTGAGCATCTTGCCAGTTTCCTTGACAAGGCTCGCTTCCCTGCGCTCGAGAATATCATGCTCTACCAGTTGAACAAGAGATCTGAGCTCTTCTACGACTTCTCCCGTTGCGTCGCTCGAGTCTCGCAGAATGACCATGATGAACCATGACTTGGCCCTGTCGATTGTCTGGATATGCTTCCTCACTTCGCCAGCCTGGAAGGGCCATTTTGCCGACTCTACTGCATCCCGCAATCTGCTTGTCTTGGTACGCTCGAGACGGGCAGTGATACCATTGAGAGTTTCCGTGGTGAGAGCCAGAACATCATCAGCCTGACTGCGCAGATCAGGGGCCAGGTCTTGTCGAGAATGCAGATCGAAGTGATCCAGAGCAGCCTTCAAAGCCAGGAGTTCCTGCGTGAGAGTCCGGATGTCATCTTTAGCATTCTTGACGCCTCTAGCATATGTGTAGAGCTTCTTGATGATCTCGGAGATGGCCAGCCCCGCCTCTAGAACAGTGAACACCTCGGCCATGGCAGGCTGTGAGCGGTGCCAGCCGGACCTCTGAGGCCGTGCGTGCAGGAATCTGGTCGGATCGTGTTTGGGGGCTGATAAAGGTCCCTGGGGGCGGGAGGGAGCCCGGAAGGTGGGGCCGCTGTAACTGTAGCGAGCCTTTGCTTAGGTAGGTATCAGCGATGTTAGGGACCAACAAGTCCAGACAGACCAGATCGGCTGGAGGAAGAGCTCGTTTGACACGGGTCAGAACTGAAGATGCATTCCTGCAATGTCCAAGTATCGGGAGTCCGTCAATCGGTTCTGCAGCTTCGTAGAGTAAAGCTGCAGGAAAACACAGCCACACGCTGCCTCAGCCCCTCATGCCTCGCAGGTTGCGCGTATCCTGACGATGTCACTGGTGCAGTAAAGTATTTGGCAGACCACTAAGTTACAAGGGTTCGAGCAGTAGTGTGACTGTCGTTGTCCAGGTACCTACAGTATTCTGTAAAGTAAGGTCTAATGCGAACTGTCAGAACCCACCTACCGCTACAGTGTAGAGGCACAGTACTCCGTACCTTGGGGAATTTGTCACCCGCCCGATATGATAGTGGACACTTTACCCCTCCAGAAGGTACTCAGAGCATGATCCCAGGCACTATCCGTCCTGTAGTTTCACATCTAGCCAGGACCTTCTAGCGGCCAGGTGGCAGTGGCTCTCTGCCCCGCGCCTGCAGCTGCTAGGCTTTCTGCGTCTCCCGCCCTGCGCCAATCACAAGTCCAGGCTTTGGTGGATGACCAATCATCCATGGCTTCCTCTCTGCCCCCCCCCCCTCCCCAAGGTCCTGTCGAAATACCCTGCATCAGCCCATGATGGTGGCGGCCGGCCCTCCATCTCGCCGTCAAGCCAATCCTAGATTTAGACGTCAACCTTATCCTCATCTACTGTATATCACCACAGCTCCCTCACTCATCCGCCATTTATCGTCATCATCACATCTATAGTCTCACTACCAACGCCACCTCTGCACTCTAACGCAAGCCGCTATCAGGGTCTCGCATCGCCATCCCTTTGCTTCTTACCCCCAACCGACGCCAATCAACGCCCTCGTCTTCTTATCAAAACCCCTCGGTCTCACCCATCTGCACACCCTCACTCGTCCGCCCCCATGTCGGCTCTCAGATAAGGCCATCTCTTGGGTGCTGAGCCCTCGCCAGCTGCTCTCCGATTGCTCATCTCAACAAAAGACCCCTTCCTTTCCCCGGATTTGCTCATAGATCCCATCAGATCCCACCAGATCCCACAGAGACCCCGTTCACTCCACCTCACTTTTCTTACCCTCGTTTCGCTCCTCATCTTACGCCCCCAATGGATGCCTTCAACGGCTCTCCAGCATCTCGAGACTTCTCATCCGCCTTCTCCGGTGAGGTCTCAAGCCGGACTTCGGCCTCCTCCACTATGGAACCTCAGCCAGCTCCAGAAAACCCCCGTCCCAAGAAGAAGCCCACCACCCGCAGGCGTGCTGGCTCGGGCAGTGGGAAGCGCAGATGCATCAGCACAGCCTGTATAGCCTGTCGAAAGCGCAAGTCCAAGTGTGACGGCGCTCTGCCTAGTTGTGCGGCATGCGCCAGTGTCTATGGAACGGAATGCATTTATGACCCCAACTCTGATCACCGGCGCAAGGGCGTCTATCGTGAGAAGGTCGATAGCATGAAGGCTCGGAGCTCAACCCTGCAGATCCTCATCGAAGCCATTCTCAATGCTGCCGAGGAGGATGTCCCCTCCATTGTATCCAGGATCCGGACCTGCGACAGCCTCGACACCGTCGCCGAGTTCCTCATCAATCAGCAGCAGGAAGCTGAGAAGGAGGCCGAGACCGCCGCTGCAGGTATTCAGTCGCAAGAGCAGACGGATAGGGGCGATCTTACCGACGACGGCGAGATAGAGCTTGCCCGGAAGATGGGCGAACTGAGAATGGAAAATGGCAACGTGCGGTTCATCGGCGGCACATCTCATCTCATCTATGTCGGCGAACCAACTGATACCTCCAGCGAGGACCTTGACACCGGCGACTATTCCGCCAGCGACGATCCCATCACGACGTGGACTCGTGTGACCAAAGATCCTCACGTCATCAAACACCTCATGCAGATGTACTTCAACTATCACTACGCCTACTTTGCTACCCTTTCCAAGGTCATGTTTTGGCGCGACTACAGCAAAGGAAAAGCTGGTCTTGTTGGTCACACGGGCACCGTCTACTGTTCTTCCCTTCTCGTCAACGTAATGCTAGCACTTGGCTGCCACTTTACAGACATCCCCGAAGCGTACGCCGTGACTGGTGACAACCGGACGAAGGGTGACCACTTTTTCGCGGAGGCCAAACGCTTGATTCTCGAAAATGATGAGTTCGCGCGGCCTCGGCTCGTGACTGTCCAGGCTCTTGCGCTCATGTCTGTGCATGAAGCTGGCTGTGCACGTGAAGCCAAGGGCTGGGTGTACAGCGGGATGAGCTTCCGCATGGCACAGGACATCGGTCTGAATTTGGAAATTGGAGGTTTTGATAAAGAGCGCATGACAGAGCACGAGGTCGATGCTCGCAAGATCACGTTTTGGGGCTGCTTCATCTTCGACAAGTGTTGGTCCAACTATCTCGGCCGGCTACCACAATTGCCTGGGAACTCATACAGCGTCTCTAAACTGGATGTTTTCCCTTCAGAGGATGCCGAGCTCTGGCAACACTACACTGACGATGGTTTCGGTAACAAGGATCAGCAGCCTCCTCAACCGGCGAGGACGAGGGCAGCCGCGTTACAGCTTGCGTCACTCAGCGAGATTAGCAGTGATCTTCTCATCTTCTTCTATCACCCGAATCATATCGGCAGGTCAAGCGGGAAAGCCGTTGAGCTTAAGAAGCTCAGCGAGCTGCACCGTAGATTAGAAGAATGGCGCAAGAACTTGCCTCAGGAGTTTGAGCCACGGGATGGCCAACTCCCCAACGTTATTCTCATGCAGTAAGTCATTACATGGACATCTTAAGACGGGCTGATTGAATATGTACGTGCTTGATGACTGACCTCACCCCAGCATGTTCTTCCACCTTCAATACATCCACCTCTTCCGCCCCTTTCTCAAGTACCATCCTTCCTCCTCCCCTCTCCCGTCCCACGTTTCACCACGCCGGATCTGCACGGCCAACGCAGGAGCCATCTCCAAGTTGGCGCGCCTCTATAAGAAATCTTGGGACCTGCGTCAGATATGCAACATCGCTGTCTACATGCTTCACAGCGCGTGCACGATTCACCTCCTCAACCTCAACCTGGAAAAGACAGCCAGAAGAGATATCACACACGGCGTCCGCCATCTTGAGGAGATTGCAGAAGACTGGCCGTGTGCAAGACGGACCTTGGCTATCCTCAGCGTCCTTGCCAGAAAATGGCGCTGTGAACTCCCAGCCGAGGCTGCCGTTGTGCTTCAACGGACTGACGAGAAGTTTGGGGAATACAACCTGTCAGAAGTGCCATCTCCGCACTCTCAGGCCGGTCCATCACCTTCAAACTCTGAGAGGGCTAACGGAGTGACCATTCCTCACGCTCAACGGGAGACTAGTCCTACAATGCAATATGCCCAAAGCCAACTTACGCAACCCACCCGACCCTCCGCCGTTACCAACGGCCTTCCGATAGCAAACTCTATGAACAATCTTGGTAACGGAACCCGCACCCGCCCTGATGTCCTTGACGGCGTCTCCTCAACCAACGGGCTTGATTCGTTCGCCCCAGACTGGCGATCTCAACCGCCGGCGCCAGCACCTACCCATATGCAAGACTTTCCCGTCTCGTACCCTCAAGGACAACGGCAGCAACGGCAGCAACAGCAGCCTCCTCCTATGCCTGCACCATCCGCTCCTCTGAACCTGAATATGGACGGCCAAGAATGGCTGTTTACCGACTCCGCTCGCTGGCAGCAGAGTTTCGAGAGCTGGCCTGGCCCTGGACCGAACAGTCCTGTGTTCATATTCAACGACAGGCTAGCGAGCAATAGCCCTGCTTCCACAGGTAGTAACGCTGGTGTGAACGGGGGGCACACCTCGAGTATGAATGGCGCAGGCAATACCGCCAGCGGTGATGCTGCGATGGGCGCGTACGGGTTTGAAGGGTTGGGCGTGTCATTGCAGGACGGCGGCTGGCTTCCTGGTTTGGACTGAATTCCCTCGAATGATTGCAAGTCAAGAGACTCGAAACTTGTATGCTGTGTAATTTATTGACGCTATCTTCCGCGAGAGATCTACGCTTGTTGCTGGCTGGAGTATATTCAACGCACGGGATTGAAGTTGGAAGGAGGATACCACTAGTAGTTTCAATGAATTGAACGAATCATTGTCTGTTCTATCTGAAAGCCGGCCTCTTCTGAACCCTGTCGTATCTCGTAGGCTTCAGCACCGCACTGCATTTCCAAGTAGTCAACGCACAATGTATATAATATCATACCCAGGGGTAGGAAGTGAAGGCACATCAAGGCAGAGTGGTATCGAGAGTTTGAAATTACGCCAAAAGACTACTGCCATATACGCCCATTCCAAGCCGCGGGTGAAAAAAAAAGAAAAGGTATCTACCAGTCGTACATACACACCTCGAGAGTGTAACGGCTCGTCCACGACCTCTGGGAACCCCGAGAGCCGCGCAAAGGATGGAACGAGTCGGAGGAAAAGAAAAGCAAAAAGAAAAAGAAAAGTAGACTTGTTCCCAGAACACCCGCCAGAGGTGGCATGAAGAGAAGAAAAAAAAGGTATAATAAGCCCGCTCTCCCCATAACGCAACGAAAGAAGCGCCATTTGATTTCCCCCATCGCATCACGGTGTCTTCACTTTTTCGACTTCCAGTTTCTGTCCGCTCTGGATCCTTAATTTTGTGCAGCATGAAGGGAAGAAGAAGAAAAAAAGACAGAGTTAGGTTTTTGGTATCTCTCGCGCCCCATTTCCCCCCCATCCCGTATATACGCCATTATTTTGTCATTATCATCATTCTCTTTCCTTTGATCATAGGGCGAGACCGGTCCCGTCGCCAGTCCACCTGTAAAGAGCCAGTAGCTCACGTCGTCGTTGGTGTTGTTCGTTGAGGTCCTCCGGTACGCGGCCGCGAACCTGTGCCAGGGCGCTGCGCATAACTTTGCTGAAGTTCCTCTATAGTGCTTGTTAGAGACATGTCTGCAGAAACACCAAAGGATTATGAAGTCCAAACTTACCTGGTATTCCGTGCTGAGCGTGACCACACATGCTTCATGTGCTCTCACAATTGTCTCACACGCGCGGACCACGCTTGGGGACGCCTCAAATTGCAGCTTGTCTGCAATCAAGAGAAGCAAAAACGATCCTTGGAGCAGGTAGATACCAAAGAAGAAGGGCATGAACTCCAGCCCTGGGTCATATTCGAGGATCTGGCTGATGGCCTCCGCAGCTGAAACAGCATGGCTAGTCGAGGTGAGAAAGCCCTCGGATGAGATCCAGAGGTCATTATCATCGAGGAGGTTGATGGGATCCCACTTTCCAGCAAGAAGAATATGGAGAACATGCATTACATGTGTGCCGTACGCAATGACGATCCGAGTTTGAATGTCGCTTTCGGTCATGCGATTCGAAGCATTTGTATGTACTGAGTGGACAGACGGCGTGCCGATGTCTGTGCCGGTCCCATGGTGCTCTCCTTCGACGTGATTCGTGTCCGTCTTATCTTCCGGATTCTTTGGTAAGTGCTGTTGTTCGAACCTCTTCAAGCTCTGCTCGTAAGTCTCGAGGTGGCGCGTGATCTCGGCAGCTTGATCATCCCATTCCCGAGCAGATCTAAAGCCAAGGCCAAAGCGCGGGTGGTTCCTAGCATGGTGAAGGTCCACAATCTCGCCAAGAATTGTCATGAGTGGCAGGAAGTAGCCAAAGATGCTGTGGCCTCGGCATTCGAAGTGGAGTCCCCGTACGCGACCGTCTGTTTGAACTGTGCCTTCTGGTACTGAGTTCAAAACATTCGGATCGGCGTTGGCTGGTCCTGATGCTCCGAAATCACCATTTTGCCATGCCGTGTCATCCACTGGCTGAAGAAGTCCGTCGCACTCAACATCCAGAAGGAATAAAGGTCGGTTGTAGCAAAGTGCGAGATGGCGGTCGACAATGTACACAAGCCACCATATGCGGCGACGCTCCTCGCGCTCTTCCTCGGTAACAAAGTCGGGGTTATTTCGCTGTCGGTCATGCTCATCAAGACCTTCGGCATCCATATCCTGAGGGTCTTGGCTGCCTTGGCAAGCATTGGGTGGAAGCTCTCGGCCGAGCTTGAGCTCTCTCGCTAGAGACCACGCGGCGTTCCACCACCGGATACTGGCACCCTTGTACTCACTAGCAGATACGACAGTAGCAAGGTGGATATATGTGATCACATCATCGAGGTTTCCAGCAGCACCAAACGCGCCGCTCTCGCCAGTCAACGCGTCCATACTAATGGTGCCCGGTAGCGCGACGCCCAGACCTCCGAGAGCAACACCATCTGCTTGGGGGCTCGCGGCAGGTGACGTATCGCCGGACGGGGTGTGAATGAGCGGCCTCAGCAGACCGACAGTGAGTTCGAGAAGCTTTTGACAAGTCTTCCCACGCGCAGAAGGGGGGCTGGTCAGCAAGGAGGCATCGCTGGTTTGCGCCGCAACCCAAAGCATGCTTGCGAGGAGAGCCGGCTGGCAGCGGCGAGGCTTCGTCCGATGAAGGAATGCTCGTTTCCTGAAGACAAAGCCAAGAACGTATGGCGACATTGGGTGCATCTGGGCAGATGAAGAAGAAGCAAAGTAGAGATCGATCAAGTCGCAGGCGAGGGAGATGGGCATGATGTTTCCAAGGTGTGGGATTAGCGGCTCAAGCACTGGATAGCGCAGATGCCCGGGGTTGAAGTTTGGCTGATGCACGGGAGCCGTTTGGAACTGCCCCGGAGGAGACGACATCGAAACCCCCCAACCTGGTGAAGTTGCGCTTGCCCCAAGACCATATCCACCCATCGGGCTATTACCCATGCGGAAATTGGTAGTGTTGTATCCAGCTGAGTTTGGCTGGTTTTGCATGCCATACGGCAGTTCAGGATAGTTGGACATGTTAGTGCCATTGGGGCCGTACGGCTGACTGTTCATCATGTGTCCAGCCATTGCTGGCCGGTCGTAGCCAGGAGTTGGCGCACCATACCCGTTAAGCTCCAGGCCTGAAGGTGTGGCCATGTCGTCCCTCTCAAGGTTCGGATGTGCTGCGAGATGCGGAGGCTGTGCGGGCATCTCCTCAATGCTCCCCAGTGATTCGTCGCCGGGATGCTGTGGCATGGGCTCATCTCTCATCTCAGAAGTTGACTTCTCACTTGAAGTCCCGTTCTGCGTTTCAGGCTTAATGTGTATCGGCTTCGAGGTCGTGTTCTTGCCGGCAGCTACATCAGAAGCCCCGTCTGTGCCCATGGTGCTCTCCGCACCGGAGTCGGACTTGCCAGCGGCGGCAGCAGCCTGTGCTGCTGCCTGTTGGGCGAGATCCTTGCGCGATGCCTTGCCACGCTTCTTTCGCTCGCGAACGTATTCGCACCCGAGGCCAAACTCTGCAAAGGATCAGTTCAACATCCGGCAGCGAGCAGAACCGGGGCAGTGCTTGCTTACCGATACAGTGTGCGCAGGGATGCTGGCCATCGCACTTCGTCCTGAGTTGATTGCACTGATCGCACGCGCGACTAATTCTACGCCTTACTGGCCCAGATGTGCTCGAGCTTCGGCCGCTAGGACCATATGGATGCTGTCTTTGCCGAGGCTGGGGAGCTGACCGTGCTAAATGGGGATTCGAGACACTAACGTGCTGTAGTTGCTGCATGCCATAGTGAGGGTTCTGGCCCATCGGGTCCATACCGTTCGAGTGCATTGGAGGCGGCGGCACGTGGCCATTAGATATCAATGAGGATGAAGGGAGGTTGTGGTATGGAGAGAAGCGCTGCAGCGGGTTAGACAACATTGCTGTAGTATGCACTTTTGGTGAATTTCCGGAATAGGCCACGAGTCGCTCCTGATGCTGGGCTTGGCCCTCTTCGTAGAGAGCCAGTGGCACGGTGGCTAGAAGGAGTGGTCAAGTGTTCGCACAATTAGGCGTTGATGCTGATGCGCAACATGCGGCAATAGAATTGTCGAGGTGTGACTTGATAGGTGCTTGAAGGGGTCTGTCTTCGGGGACGGGCTCTGGGTTCAGAGTGTACACTACACGTAAGGTTAGCAATCTACGTGCCAAGGGTCATAAGCCATGTGCTCGACCGAGCTAGTTGCAATTGCAGAGTGATTTTGAAGAAGATCCATGGTTCATTGGATGTGCTTCTCTATCTCTAAGCCGAAGAGAAAGAATTTTCAGCTCAAAAATGAGTTCCAACGCGGTGACAATCCATGACCGCAGGATGCCGAAGGACCATGAAAGTACAAGCAACTGCTTCGACTTCAGGCTTGGACATGAGCCGATGTGCACATCACTCGGCACTCATTTCATGACCAGAAGAAATACCACAAGTTACTGACCTTCTCCTCGTTGTTCTAGTGGAGGTGACACGCAACAGTCGCGTGTTGGGGAATCTCTCGTGACGGCGAAGAATGCCGGCTTTGCGGGAAAGTTGTGATGAAAATTCACACTTTGTGCGAGCACCGTAGAAAGCTAGGTGGTCCCGAAAACCAGTATCACCAATCTGGCGAGTGAAGCGACCTGTGCGTGCAGCAGAAGTTGGGAGGCAATCCAGAGGTGGTGAGATGGAGGTGATCGTAAGGTAACCTAGGCAGGTACTGGTGAAAGGAATCGCTTAGCCTACAGCGGATTGCAGTAGCTGTCCCGGATCAATCGGCGTGAGATGCGTGTTCTTCGTTTCTCGTGGGCTTCAGTGGCGTATACGAACATCGATAAGGTTGACTTGGAGAGTCAAGAAGGCGGCGGCGAGTGGTGCATGTATGTAGTTGAAGATGGTGAGGGGGAGAGACCAACGAAATCCGGGGGAGGAAAAGCAGCTCACAGCAGCATGTGGTCGACAAATAAGGGTTCCAAACAGGGATTGGGCCTTCCTGGAGACTGGGTCGCTTATTCCAGAACAAAGTGTGGTGACTCCGTCTCCGCAGCCCGGGGGGGTGTGGTCTGGTTGGCGCGCAGCCAGCATGACCAAGTTGTGGAGGTGTGCTAGCATTCTCTTGGAGGTTGCAGTGGAACCCCTGTTAAGCCAGCAGCAAGGACGAGGAATGAGCACGCCAGTTAGTTTACTGTACCAGCCCAAGCACGGAGGACATGTTGCGTCGTTCGATGGCTACGCCGCGAGCAAGAGGAGACTCACAGCAGACGGAAGCGACACGGAAAGTACCCCAGCTGTCGCTGCAGACATCTTTGACGCTTGGTTTCCTCAGGCAGCCGAACTATTCAGCACATGACACCGACACTGTACTGTATTGGTGCTCGAGACTAGGCAGAACAGGGCCCCTCGTCTTGTGCCGAGCGAGTGCCCTAAAACCGTCAATGGCTTGGTGGCTTGTCCGCCAACGTTTCCCACAAAGAGACGACTGAGACTACTGCTCGGCTGGATCGAGTCATCATCGCCACAATGTTCATCAGGCTTGCATGTCTGAGACCGCCCCTTCTCATTTTGCTCAGTGTATGATATTCTGTTCCTTTGCAAATGGTGGAGGGTATATTGGGCGCTCTCCCAAGGCCCGGCGTAGATGAGACGGACCTGCAGCGCCGACCAGAGGACGAGGGCGTCGCACACCTTTCCGGGCCATCTTGCCCCTGCGGGACGAAATGTTTGTCGTCCGGTGGTAAGTCGGGGGGTTCTCCAACTCTGCACTGTCGTTGGAGGTGTGGGTGGGGATTGCAATGAACGTGTGCCGGTGTCGCGGCCTCGAGTTCCCGCCAACCACATGCCCCTATAACAGAACGCCGCCCCAATAACAAGCACCTTCTCCGCATCATCGACACGCTTGCTTGGCTGCTTAAGGTAGGAGCTTCTCGTTCCATGAGCTTCAGATCTCATGGGGAACTTCAAGTACGGCCTTCAGCCAGCGAGGGCGCAATCATGCCTTGACTCTTGTCATGTCGTGTGTGTCAAGACTCGGTGGGCAACCTGGCGCCCGCCACTTGCTGCCAGGATTCGAGTCTCTTAGACGGAAATGTCACTTTCGCTTCCCGCACATGATGACTGTTAGCTGATGAACCAAGCCAGTGCCCAAAAGGATGAGTGGATACTGTGGTTCTGTCACTCGCAGGTCACCCGCCAGAGAGATCTGTTGTCCCCAGACTATCAGCAAAGATTCCAATGCTGCTTGCAGCAAACCGCTATTTCGAGGAGATGACACTAGCGCATGCGACATCCTTACCTTGCCATGCGGGCGTTCACCGACTCAAAAGCGCTTCCCAACGTTTCGCGCGCATACGACCGATGAGACGATCCGAAAAACCGCCCTTGATTGTTAGACATGCCGCTTGGATCAGGTATCTCATCCAGTCGAGGCTGCGACGTGCATCTTAGCATTTCTGTAGGGCCTCATCTGTGGTGACAACAATGCAGTCTAGTCATGGACGGTGGCTTCGTGACGCATTTATTACGGGAGATGTTGGCCGCGAAACCGGGGTATGAGAGCAGATCCGGACGTGTCCCTAAGACCCTGGTCGTGCCGCGTCGAAGAGCCGGACTTTGTTCTCAGTTCGTGGCCCCCCGCCGGCAATCCTCCGCCAAAAAGGCCAGCCAGCCCTTCGCCCGCCAGATCGAGCTAACTAATTCAGGAGCGCATAGCGGTGGCTTACACATGAAGTTGCTCCAAACTCGCCCTTTCGTCCGTGGTGAACGTGTGGATGGAGAGCTGGACTCCAATGCAGAGGATGGTCTCGCGCAGAGTCTCACTGTTCAGCACAACTTATCGAGTTCTTCGCATCTTGAGATGGCGTAGTGTCGAGAGCTCACTGCT
Organism: Sarocladium strictum; assembly: GCA_030435815.1. Lineage (NCBI taxonomy): Eukaryota > Fungi > Ascomycota > Sordariomycetes > Hypocreales > Sarocladiaceae > Sarocladium > Sarocladium strictum. Next base: position 3,546,390 of record JAPDFR010000003.1, on the reverse strand, counting down.
CAAAGACAGTTACGACACCGCCTCCAAATGGGGTGGGCTTTTCGTCAGATCGACAGCTGGGGTAGGTAAACGGAAGGTTCCGCAGCTTCGCAGGGACGAGGGCATTGCCATGCCAGGTCAATCTTAGTGTGGATCGCTTGAATTTGACGTAACCAAAGCCGTTCGGAAGCCGAATGCGTAGATATGAGGGTACCTTTGGGATCAATAGCAAGCCCTGTATCGAGGTAAGGTCAGTAGGCGAGACGCACATTGTAGATAGAGAGTCCTTGTAGGGGCACGAACAACTGTCAAGGCCGCTGCGCATGGCTTGATCGTCTTTCAAGGACACAAGCCACCTTATGCTCCCTGGAACTAGGCCTAATTGATGCCGTGTATCGGTAGGCCAGGACAGTACGCCGTCATCAAGCGCGAAGCCTTCGGGAAAGCAGGAACGTAGAGTGCATGACCCAAACTCCAGCTCACACCGACGGGCCGCTGCCGAAAACCTGGAGAAGCCAAGGAAGCTGGGGTTTGATGTTCGCAGGTGTGGGTGGCCGTCCTTGAGATTGACAGGCTCTCATCGGTCGCTGCGGGCGTCGGTGGCTGCAATAGTAGGCTGCTGTTATTCTTTGCAATTTCATTCCATGCTGAGAGCGGCTTCGAGAAGGGTCGGCATGAGATCGGGATCGTAGACATGAAACAGATGATCAGACAACAGTTCGAAGCGGTGTCGATACTTGCCGGAAAAGCAACGCGGCCCTTTCGGAACGAACAGAGGACGATGCAATTTGCTGAGATGTGATGAATGCTGCATCACCTTGGACAAGGGCTATCTGTACTCCGTAGTTCAGCTCATGATGTGTCGAGGGCACCTATCGCCCAGTGAGAGGTTTTGTTCAAGGGTTTCCGTGTGCAGATATCTTGCTACTCTTCCTCGCCTCCTCTGGACATCTGCAACTGAAGTTCGCATTTTCAAGTCGTCAATCGCTGTCTTCAGCGGTCTTGATGGCGATCGCATCCAGAAGCGGCATCGGCACGCAGTCGAACTCTAAATCAGACACCCCCAGTGACATGGCTCACACCTGACTTAAGGATCCTCTTAGGCCGACGCTGTCACCGGTTGAATACGTTAGCACCTGGTCTAGCGTGTGGGCTCCACGAAACGCCACGCCCCTCCTGGGGAAGATATTGCGAAATAAGCCAGGCACGTCTCGTCAAACTGTCAAAGAGATACAAATACCTAGGTTGACTCGATTTAGGTTCACCTACTCCAGAAGCTTTGGGAGAACTGGGTCCGGCAGTCGTCGGCAATGTGTTTCCTGTCTCGAAGAAAAGGGCTGATCTTGACATCGCGAGGGCTGGCACGTGATCTAGGCAGCAACACAGGGCTGACCATGTTCATCTGAACGGCAAGGGGTTGGACGGGTGACGTGACATGAGATGATGACAGCATCTGCAGATGAACACGATGCTGATGTTTAGAGTAGTTGTAAGTTCATCGAGAGTCAGGAGGATCAGTGGCTTCTAGTTTAGTTCTCATGCACACACATCAGAAGGAAGACGTAGACTTTGGCCCCCAGCCAGTGCAATGCTGCAGGTGCCTCGACGGCGTTCACTGCTCCTGGTAGCTTGCCAAGGGTCTTCCTCCAAACTACGCTTCATACGGCCATCATGTCCAATTCCTTCCTCCTGACCAGGAACAGCCTGATCACCTTCATAGACTCGGTATTTTCCTGTTCCCAATGACCGTCATCTTCCTCCACCCAGGCCTCTGAAGCGCTTGCTCGCTGTACCACCACGCACTTCGGCTGCCAGTGGACTATCTCGCCAATACCAATCGCTTCTCGCCCAGAGTTCCTAACATCGCGAGTTACCAACTATCCAAGGCCAAAAGAGATCCCGACCATAATGCCGGAGGAGAAGCAACGGAGCATCCTCAGCACCCTCGTGGCCTCTCCCGCTAACGCAGAGAGCCCAAAGTAGCCCGATTCTTGCAGACCACGGTAGGTATCTTCACGCAATGCCTTCTGTCCGGGGTCATGGGCCCTAGACCCTGACCTTGCTGTGCATACCCTGCTACTGCATCTCAAAGGTGGTTCATGACAGGGTTATGCAGCATTACGTACGGAGTCTCTCCTTGCGACGCTGGGTGAGAAGACGTCGGGTCGGCGGTCCGCCCCATCCACCATTTTGGCGCGCCGTGAACCGCCCACGCCCTGCCCTCAGTTGAGAACATGGCCATGCATCTTGTCAGCACTGATTTCTCTGCCCCGTGTCCTCGCTACAGGGAGATCCTGAAGCACTGATATTTTCGCAAGTCGTCATTGTCAATATAGGTACATTTGTCCTCCTCGCTCCCTGATCCTTGCCCAGTGCCTGGATCTTCCAGGAGCACGCATCATCTTCTGGTTCTCTTTACCGCCTAGCGACGCGATAATCCGATCCACGAAATCAGGGCCATCAGCACAAGATTAGAGGAAATCCGAGGCGATGACCGCAAGATCTGAAGGCACCTTCCGGCGCCCAAAGTCTTCTGGGAAACCTCATGTTACCCTTGAGAGGCCACGGGTAGTTTCCAGACGCAAGTTCTCTGCGCCATAACAACTTATGATCTTTGTTGACAGCACGTGTTTGGACAATATGCCAATTCCGTTCCCCCGGCCGGTCGTTTTGGAAGGGAATCTTGACAAAGCTGAAGTAACAAATCAACAACCTGACGCCGTAAAAAGCTTTGCAGAAGAAGTGACGGGAGGATCGCTCAACCACGTGACGGGGATAGCAACCCTGAGAGTCCGACGGCGCGGAAGGCACACTCGCCGTGTTCCGCACAAGCGCTGAAGAACTTGAATCCGGATCACATCTCGAAGCGATCGTCAAATCTCAAAACAATTGCGCGCATGAATGTTCTACAGAAATCTCTAGATCCCCGATGCCAATTGTTTCATGGACTACGTTCTCGAGGACCTGGCCAACCCAATAAAGGGCCTCGACCCAGCCTTCCCGGCAATTTTGATGAGATGTAGACAAGGAACACAAGCCACTTCGGAGCATAACACTAGGATCGGACTTCACTGACCGGAGAGAAGAAGATTGAGAGCAATTTCGTTTTCTTTAGGGAGGATGCAGCGGTTTGCGGCGTCATGCAGCACAAAGCAACGGCAAGGCAAGTCGGCAGGTCGCAAATTGAGGATCTGGCAGCCAACTAATAGCTCGCAGAGGCAGGCAAGTGATCTTAAAATCAACCTATATCACAGCTCAGGTATTGCAAACAAGATCATGCAAGGCTAGTCACGATGGAGCCAAGGAAAGAGACGTTTTGAGAAGATGTGGGCGAGCTCCTCCCCAACTCAACCACACAATCAGTAACCCTCACCGATACAAGGAGACCCATTGTTCACGGGAATGCACGTCAAAGCATCTCGATTCGTTCACCGCGCACTGTCACCCCGGGAAGTTTCGAAACTTTCACGATCCTGGGGAAGCATGGCTAACACGAGGCAGTGACGGCACTGGAACGGCCACAACGTTGAGGACGACCACCAGAACTGGAGAAAGCAGAGGGGGTGAGAGACAATGAGAAGGGGCGTGAGGCTAATGAAACATGGCCTCACGCGCGTGGCTTCTCCAATTTCTATTGTCTTGGCTTTTTGACACGCCTTTCAGCACCTTTCCTCGCTGCCGGCAAAATGCACTTAGTCTGCACCAGAACCACGTGGGCGGTTAAATGCCTCCTCGCCCCTACCCCACCACCGATCGTCAAAGATCTCCACGGCCCCCTTCAGCAGCGGAGGAATGGCGTAGCTGGAGGAGGATGGCAGGCCACTTGTGTGCGAGTCATCTCTCTCCTGAGGGTCCTTGGAAAACGGGCGGCTACATCTTTGCGGAGTCTTCTGGGGCAACCGTGGGGACGAGCTGAGCTTGAGCCGAGGCAATTAGGGGGAAGAGAAGGATCGTGACTTTTAGGGTTTTGGTGTTGAGCCCTGTACTGAGAGCCGAGCTCGGCTCAGCCAACAAAGTCATTCATTCGTACGAGACGCCACCCGCTCTGTCTAGTGTGCCAAGGCTACTGCTGGAGAGCGTACACCATCGGTAGAGACTGACCGTCTAGCATGAGAGAGTGAAGGCGCCCAGGCAGAGGTGGACATTAGGTCCATCGCAGAACGGGGACCTGCGTCTGATGTCCTGCAGTAAACAGAGACGCTGGCGCCCATGGATACGATCAGCTGAAGCCACTCCTCAAGCCAAGTGGGTGTGAAGAAAAGCCTGTTCATGCTCACCTCCGATGCAAAGAGTCGATGGTGCTCGCCACCAGCCAGGCGGATCGAGAGACCAGGCTCGGTATGTGACGCCTTGATGATACTCAGTATCCTGCAAGGCAAGGCAACGTAAGGCAATCACGACACAACTCTACTTGATTTTGTTTAGATTGCGAGGAGCAGCCTCATGTCAGAGTAAACAAGGGTCAGTCACTTTGAGCATTCCTTTCGAGGCGAACATGGCTTCAGATCGCCGCACGAGGTAGCCTTCATCAACAGGATACAGGGCATCAAGCATATCTTATGTCGATCAATACATCAAGGGTCCAGGCTCCCTCCTTCTCCTCACGCATATACGTGTCGTACGTTCATGTGGTGGAGGACTCACCGTGAGTAGCTTGCCCTGAGCTGTTTGTCGTAAAAGGGAATTGATCGACGGGTGACCCTCCTTCGGAGTGTTCGTCTCCAACTGGAAATCGCGGGGGGGCGTCAAGCGGCATCGATCCTCGGGTAGAAGGGGGAAGGGGGGGGGCTTACTGTATGCATACTGGGCGTTTTGTTTCAACGATCAAGACTTCAAACCCTGCCGTCTTCGGTCTCGGGATCAAGCCCAGACCCTGCATTGGTAGCACAAGCATAGACTGGCCTGGCCTTGGAAACAAATTCTGGGATTCAAGTCATTCGGCCCTCAGCTATACCTAGAGGGGACAGCAAAGGACAAGCATCTAACTTTGCTACAGCGGATGCATACGGAAATGAGAAAGGAGCGCCTCTTCATGTGTCAAATGACCCTGTACCTCGCATCCCTCCCATACCCATTCCAGGAAAGGTCAAACCCACGCATCAATTTGTGTTTCCTGCAGCTTCGTCACCATCCATAGGTTCTACCAGGGTGACCTCTCCATGTTTCCGTGGTCAGGCCTTTGAGGTGGTGCGGTTTGCACCACCACACCCGGCCCGGCCTGTTCATTGCCACGACTTAGCAGGATGTGGCGTTCTGCTGTGCCTCACGGTTGTGAAGGGTCCAGAGCATGCCCCTATTCCAATGATAGCAGCTTAATATATTTTCGCGAGTAGGCTTTGGACGATGAGGGATGCCTGTGGTTGGCACATCTCCGGTTGTCGTATTTGGCGGGTCGAGAATGGCATCGAGTTTCGGGAGCGGCGATCTATCGTGGCGAAGGACGCGGATGGGGGAATTGGAGGGATGATCGGGGGGCAAGGATCTCTACCGGATGGTGATCATTTCGACTCTTGAGATCTTGTGGTTGATGAAGAGGGTGTAAGAGGGGTCTGGGGGTCAGTCAGCTCGAGCAGAAGATATTGATGAAGAGACAGCTCTTACTCGTCTTTGCAGGGTAGAGCAGTTGCTGTAGATTGTTTCACGTTTGCTTGTGATCATGCTCCAAGGCGTAGAAAGGAAGGCTTCTTGGTGGTTCTTCGATTGTTGGAATCCAATTCGATGTTGAACGACCTCAGCTTCACTGCCTTAGCTCAACGAAATGGTCGCAATACCCGTCCCAGATGCCATATCATAGTGCTGTTGACAAGCGATCGCAAGGCTGAAGCAAGAGCACAAGAATCCTCTCAGGAAGCCAGTGTGCCAAATGCAGCTTGCTCATGATCGAGGGCGATACCACGCAGCAGATGCGAAGACATTCGCACAGCAACTTGGATCATCCAGGTCGATTTGCAGAAGATCTTTTTTGTTTTGTTTTCAGAACGCGAATGATCGTGATGAGCAATAAATCAATGTTTCGGGGTATTTTTGGAGTTGACGCTTTGTAAGGTCGTAGGAACTTGTAGATCTGCAGCATGGTCAATATCGTAACTCAACCGCTCTGTCGCTATCTCAAAGATACATTCCTCCGTGAGGCTATTTCGGGTGAATGTGTGATCACGAGCTCTTTGAAAGGTGGTTGCGGCTCCTTCTGGTCAAAAACATCTGTGCCTTCCTCTTTGTTGACGTGCCGTTGGGGCCTTCCTTCCCTATCGTTTGTGCCATGGTTAGCTCTCCGATCGGTTTTCTGATTAATCTTTCACCACTGCCTGACGCTTGAGATGCTAGGGATACTGTACCTGGGGAGGCATCGCCGAGAACTCTTTGTCAAGTTGAAGCCTGGCCAACACTCTGGCCACCTCCTGATCGAAGGCACAACTCCCTTCTAGTGGCTGAAGGGCGAATACCGTGTTTGCATGCTTTCTGTACAGTCTTGATTGACTCTCTTCTGGTTCTTTGTGTTGACCTCTGCCGCGTTGGTGATGTTTTCTTCCGACACTTTTCAGGCCCTGATTCGAAAGCGGAAGAGTCACTGGTCTGGTCACAAGTCGTGCGACGTAACCGAACAAACCCTCATAAGAGTCATCGATATTGCCGTCGCTTGTGCCCATCACCGAGGAGGGGATGAGCGATGAACGCCACGTCGTCGGCGAGCTGAGGTGGTTTGCGGCTCACAAAGGCGCAAACTGATCATCGACCAGATCACGCTCCAACAGGGTCCTGGGAGTCCAAGAAGCGCTGGCAAGTCACATGTGGCCTCAAACCATTCGAATTTTGTGGTCAGATCTCGCGGTCGCGATGAAGCTCCAGAGCCCTTCGACGACATGATTGTGGAGAAGGGTTGCCTCACCGATATTGCTCGGATGCAGAAGTCGACTCAGGGGCGATCTTGCGTGCTCGAAGCATCTCTTCAAAGACGAATACATCGAAGACGACAATACTGTCAATAATTTCCCTTGACTTCGACTGGCAACACCCGCGATGTTTCGATTGGGATGCGGTATCGCAAGGTCTCGAGGGAAGTGCGAAGGTACGAGACGGGGCAATAAGAAATCGGTCGAACATAACATATGGAGAACACCATGTCCTGAAGTATCAACCAGGAAGAGCAATGGGGTCTCAGAGGCATCGAATATCAGAGAGCGGACTTTGAGCCGTGAGGCGGGAGGAAGAAATCGATGTTGAGTGGTCTAAAGGTGGGCACAAGGTGTCTGGATCCCTCGAGCCACCCACTGACAAGGTCACAGTCCAACACAAGTCCTCAGCATTATTTATGGGAGACTTGCTGCTTGTTTGAGAGCACCAAAACATGGCCTGGAATCACCTTCTACGATTTGTCACACGGGGGCTTGCAAGACAACCTGAAGAGCACGTGAGAGCAGGGAAGAGAAGATTCCATTCAGGAGCACCACTTCGCCACATGGAGAGAATATCATTGTTCAATAAGCTCACAATCACATCAAAACGTATCTTTGGCAAGCAACAATAGTTGCCAAGGGGATCTGAATCAGAAAGCTGAATCCCAGGGGCAGCTTGCAGCTGCTAGCCTCCAACATCTCTGTTGCCCAGCAGCTGCCGGGGGGGCTGGGGGTCCGCAAGAGCACATGTGCCCTCTGTTTTCATTACTACTTCCCTCCTCAGCATTGTTGGCCCTTCACCGAAATTCTTCCCCTCACCATCGATCCCATCCTCTACTCTTCTTCAACCTCCCTTCCTGAATCACCCCTTTCCCTCAACACCCTCTATCTACCTTTCCAACACTCTCATCACGGACCAGTCGAGAGACAACACGTTTGCTGAGACTTTCAGTAAGAAGTGAGTACCTTTTTGTATCTTCTTCTTTCCTTTTGTGCCTTTGGGATCTGTGGAATCTCGTGAAGCTTCCTTGACTCCCGGTCGCCAGGCAGTCACAGCTCCGAGTTCTTGATTCACTCTCCCCGATCCGAGTTTCTCACTTCTTCCACCCCGTCCCCTTGCCTCTGTGCATCTTCATAAGCATTGAATCTCCTCGGGCGCTGTGTTTTGAGAGTTCTGAGAGCTCTTGAAGCCTTCACCGTGAGGAAAACATCGCGTCAGAAACCATCTTCACTCTTTGTTCACGTAACAACGTGTATTTGCCCACCGTCTTTGCTTCCTTGAGTACGTGTAGCTCACAATCGACCTTCTAGAATTGCTTTTCCTTTGTTATCCATTCCCTACCTTTTCCTATCACGATGGCGCCGCCGGGCGAGAAGCGTGGCCCTGACGAGCCTGGATCCTCGCACGCTCCAACAATGCACAAGAGAGTTCGGAGCACTGGTGGAGGAACAGATGATCCCTCGTCGATGGCTTCTGAGTTCTTCGACACCCCTTCTCCCCTCCCTCATACTAGTGAGGGCTTCAACTTCTCCACGCCACTCAGTGGTAATACTTCGAGACACAGACCTGTTAATCAGGGCTTATCCCATGCCGCTCGACGCATCCGGGAACAGTCCGAGGTGTATACCATGAGTGAGGAGACCAATCGGGTCGTGACATACACGCCAGTCAAAGCCACTGCAAGCAGCGACGGCTATGTCGTTGGCGGCAGCAGCCGCCACATGCCCGAGGAGCTAGAGATGGCGGGCTTTCCCTTGAAGGAGGTGGGACTCGGCCTTCGTCTCGATCTCGACGAGGATGATGCCAAGGCCAGAAGTAAGGCCTTGGATGGAGAAATCGAGATCCAGAAGCGAAACCCTCCAGTCCTGCCTCGAAGCGATGTCCCGGAGCTTGCTCCCAAGACTGCCGTCCACGTTCTTCTCCCCGTACCTGCAGGTGCAACTGCAGAGGAACGTCAACAAATCGAGCTTCAGAACAATGAGATTGCCCTCCTCAACAAAGCTAAGGACCGAGAGCGAAACAATCAAGCTGCGAAGAAATCCAGGGAGCTCCGTATCGAGAGCCTGGAAAGAACTCGGGACATGCTCATCGAATCCACGGCAGAGTTGAACTGGCTTCGCTTGAGATTGATCGCCTCCGGTGACAGGGAGGCTCTCGCGGTTTGGGAGAGTCTGAGAAGCTCCGGCATGGTCGAGAGGATCGCGCAGAATGTCAGAACTCGCGTTGACATTGTTGAGAACAAGCGTTACGAAGAGAAGAAGCGCAAGGACTCCATTGCCCGGGTCAGCCTGAACAAGTCACGCTCAATGGCACGCGCTGCCTCCGCTCAGCGTCTGTCCAGAGACCGAGAGCTGGCTTCGGAGCTTGATTCTCTTCGCAGAAGCGGCGAGAATTCGCCTATTGAGCCTCTCCACCGTGCCGATGCTTTCTCCCCTAGCGGCACGCCGTCTCGAGTCCTCAGGTACGGCGAAGGTCAATTCACCACACCTCAACGTCAGTCCTCGAGCCAGGATTTCTCTACTCCTGATCTCACATGGTCTTTGCCCTCCACTGGCTCTGCTCACGCGAGCGGCGGTCCTATGCGCGGCCCCAATCCCTTGACTTCCACCCCGATCTACTCGGCGAACTCTCATGGGATCTCCTACCGCGAGTCGCCATCTATTACGGCGCGCAGACGCCAGGCTCAAGCTGCTCAAGCCCAATCCTTGGCTGACGCCATGGGTACCGTCCCCAGCATCCCTGACGCTGGCTTGACAACCGTGGCTTCTCGCCGCCAGCAGCAGATCCAGGCTCTTGCTGCTGCACACGCGTTCACTTCTCCTTTGCCGCCACCTGGATGGAACATGAACTCACAGGTTGACTTCGTAGGTTTCCCATCTGATCCGAGTGTCCCCGACATGCAGCGTCGCCGTAGGCGGGGCGAGCAGCAGCCTGAGCAGCAGCCTGGACAGCAGCAGCCTGGACAACAGCAGTCTGGACAACAGCAGCTTGGACAGCAGCCTAGACAGCAAACTCAGGGTGGCTTCCAGCCCCCGTATCGTCAGGAGGGCCCTCCTCCGCATGACCTCGCTTTCTATCAAGCCAATGCGCCGCCACCCGCCTACAATGCTCAGTGGTCCTTGCAGAACCAGCAGCAGCAGCAGCAGGGTGGTCTTGACCCATTCGGTAATAATCAGTCTTCGTTCCCGCGAAGCGATGGACAGCAATAGGGGGCTGATCTTAATACTTCGCGATATGTCGTTCGTGCTCTCAGCAATGGTTCTCCTGTTCGGCTTCCAGCCCACATCTATGGTCCTCCTTCGCTTAGCCAAGATCTTTATTTCACCGGTACATACCCAAGACGGAGACTCATTCCCCGAGTTCCGCCTCCTTCTCCTGTGGAACCGTCAATCACGCTCCCTGAGCCCCTGGATTTGTCTTCTCTTGGACCCGGTTTGCTACCCCGACCAGCCACCGCACAGCCTGCTGTGGTAATTGCTCATGGTTCTTTTCAGGCTCCTCGTCCTCGCAACTTGGGAGCTACTAATGCCTCTCGACCTCCCGCAGATCCACCTGCTGTGGTTATTGCTCACGGTTCTTTTCAAGCTCCGCGTCCTCGTAACGTGGGAGCTGCTAATACTTCTCGACCTACCGCAGATCAACCTGCTGTGGTTATTGCTCACGGTTCTTTCCAAGCTCCGCGTTCTGGCAACGTCGGAGCCTCCAATGGCCCTCGTTCTACCTCTACTTTTCGTCATGGTCAGCTGCCCGTTGATCCTTTGAGAATGCATGCGCCTGCTTCTACTTCTGTGCAGGCCAATGGGAATGGCATCACAGTTCCCATCCCGGATACACAGGCAAACAACCGGCATTCCAATGGTTCTACATACTCGGTTCAGCTTCCTGGTCCCGCTTCCACTTGGAGGTATTCTTCCCCTGAGAGCAGTGTGTCTGCAAGCACAAATGCCTCGGGGGCTCGCAGTCCTGGCTCAGGATCCAATGGAACCAGAGGCACCGAGGAGCGGGGACGGGCGCGATACCCAAGCCAGCCTCCTCCTTCTCCTGTTCGGGGGGACATCTTTTCTCCCTAATGCTCTTCTTGACCACGTCTCTTTGCATTGTCCTTGCCTGCTGATTCTCTTCACATTTTCCTGTATCTTTACTTCTTATACTCGTTTTGGCAATTCCAACGTGCCTTGAACAGACGGGATCGCATCGGAGGTCACGACATCATTCGGAGAAGAACCATCTTGTTTTGGCTCATCTCAGAACAAAATGGGATGGCCTCCAGCTTCGGTTTCGTTGACCTACAACTGGCTTGCATCAGGGGACGCTATTGTTATGGATTTCTGGACTATACCCCGGTTCTGGTTACTGCATTTTGATTGCTTCATCTTTGGTTTTGAGATGACTGAAAAGTTCTTGCGATATTTGGCCTTGTGGTCCACGAAAGCCTTCATGGCACGTGGAACGAGGCGTGACAGATGATGAATACCTGTCTTTCCTTCTTCCTGCGGCACCTACCCCTGAGGTGCTCTTCACGGCTTTTTCAAAAGAGGCCAGCTTACTCTACGACGCGGTCGTACATGGACAATCTTGAAGTTCCATCGAATGACGTCTGAGAAACAATGAACACCTTGCTTGATTTCTTGGCTTCCTGTCACGAAGTCCACCACCCAACGATATCCTCCCGGCTTTGACCAAAAGAACGCAGCCTGAACGACGGCAAAGGCAAAAGGCTTGCTTGGTCATTGGCACTTTGAGGGATCACTTTGATAGTGGTGAAACATATTTGCACAGTACATCGACTGCTTTTTTGGCATTGTATACCCCGAAGCTGCACGAACTTCACAGAGACATCACGATCACGATCACGACAACGAGAACCGCCATCGTTTCGATCATGGACAAGAAAATCGAGAAGTAATCACGTTCGAGGAGCGGAGGGATAAACAATGAGGCTCGGAACACACTTCGGCAGGACCACATTTGCAAGGATATCGACACACTGGCTAGTAGATAGAAACAGAAAACCCACCTGACCGAAGCTCTGTCTCCCCTTCTGCTCCATGTGATTGTGTTTGTGGATGGCCTTGCTCTTTTTGAAGCAAAACATGTAGCCACCACGTGTGTAGAATGCAATCGGCGAGTCGTCGTGAACTTGTGACTGCGCTCTCCATGATCATCAACACCAATGGGGGAATGCCTGTAGTGGAATCCTGCGGTTATCCGTAGCGTCGAGCTATCTGAAAGCCTTCAATCACACGAGCATCGAAGCCCTTTTCCTGTGCATTTGCCATCAAACACCTGGACAGAGACACGCGCCTTTCTCTTCCACTTCCAAGCCACAAAGAGAGGAGTCACGGGCCCAATATTCACGGAAATCTTCACGGACGGTATGAAAAAGAACAAGTAAAAAGTCATTATATGGTCTCCTCGTATCCTGGGGGGTTGAGTTGGGGGGGTATAAAACTTTCAGAGCCAAAGAAAACAACAAGGGGTATCATGCAAAGCCCCTCGTGATGGCCGGTTTTTTGCCGTGAAAAAGCAAAATGGCTGCATCGCTCTTCTCCTTTCCGTAGCATCCACCAGCACTACGAACGTATTTCTCCGGGATGAACCTCTTCTGCCCGCTCCTCATCCTGAACGACGACAGTGGCCCCGTGGGAAGCCGCTTCTCAGCTACTCCTCATCCCCTTCTACTGTTTGTCGAGCCTTACGGTTTTCCCCTACACCTTCTGCACTTGGTCTGTTGGGTAGGGCGCGCCCTGCTGAGGCTGCTGGTAGTGTTCGGGAGAAGGCATCTCCTGGGAGTAGGGAGATTGCTGCGGCGGGGGAACCTGGTTTTGAGCAGCGGGCTGAGCGCCGTAGTAGTCCTGGGTCTGGTGGTTGAAGCCATTCACGTCGGTGGCGGGAGCGGGAGCGGGAGCGGGAGCAGTGGCAGTGGCAGGGGCAGGAGTCTCGGTCTTGGTGTGCATTCCCATCTCAGTTTGGTTGGCAGCGTTGTCCTCGCCATCACGGAGGCAAGCGATGATGTAGAAGATGGTGAGAACGATGATGGCGACCCTGTGAAGAGCACACAGAAAGAGACAGAGTCAGTCAAGCTTCTTGATTGTCGCCCAAAGGCCGGCGCAAATAAGTGACATACCAGGTGAAGGCACCGAGAGCAGCGCAAGCGGCAATGCTGGCACCGTAGCGGCCAAGAGCGGTAGACCTGAAGAGGGCATCGTTGTAGGCCCCGCGGAAAGCGCTTGCGACGGAGGCAGACCAAGCCCATGCAGAGAGCCAGAAGATGGCGGTAAGAGGAAGCAGGACGACGTAGGTAAGGCGGATGTAGAACTGGTGATACCAGCGGCCGAAGACGATCATGGTACCGACGACAATCCAGGTGAAGATGGCCTACGTGAACGATTCCCCCGTGTCAGTCCCAAGAAGCGGTTGTCGAAGAGACACGAATGGAAAGTACTCACATCAAAGATGGTGAAACCTCCAGGGCCGGAGCTGGAGGTGTAATACGCCCAGCCATCAAAGGTAGCGACGTTGATGGCACCAGCGATGAGACAGCCGAAGGAGAGGACAATAATGGCGATTTGGAGGTAGAATATCCAGGATGGGAGAACCGGTGGACGGCCAATAGCCATGAGACCCTCGACGGCCATTGTTGAGCTGGGAGATGTGATTGAGGATGGAGGAACGTAGGACTCGTGCGTAGGTTGTTGATGAAGAGGTCTCGACTAGTGGAGAAGAGACTCTGCTTGCTAGGTGTAGTAGAGCTGACAAGAGGTTGAAGGAAGGAAGAATGGAAGTGAGCTGTGCCGATATCGTGAATCGAATCGTGAGTAGGATGAGAGGAACAAGCGACGATCACAGGGACAGAGCGGCAGATCAGCACAGGCAGCTCACCGATGTGTGTATACGGAGTACGTACGTATATATATAGAAAACACTTCACCTGTTCGGCTGCAGATTGCGTGTCCAATCATTTCTCCCAAGCGGCCTCCCATGCCAAGCCCTTGCTTTTCGTCCATACCCGCCGCGCTTGCGGCTGTGGTAGTGGTGTGTCAGGTCCCATCATTGCACCGTTGACACGACTCATCTCATGACCACACACACGCAGGGTGCGCGCCCTAAAGGAGAGGAGAGGAAAAGGTAATTAGGTAGGGTTTGGCCTAGGCCAACGTGGTAAGGCTGACTCGGACGGCCTGTGTGGGACTTGGGTATACGCGAAAAACAAGTCTCGTAGCTAAGCTTAGCTTCGACAGCTCCCTTATTTTCCTCGGCAGTTTTCGCCAGGAACCGTCTTAGCGCTGTAGCTGGAGACAAGGGGGTACAGTATCATGTACGATGTACGGCGTAGGAGAGAACGGATGGTCACTTCAGTATTCGCAGACTGGGCGTACGTTTTGAGTCGTTTCGCTGTAGAACGTCTGAAAGGTCAAACAAAGCCTATGGGTTTCGAGAGGAAGCTGCGTTTGGGAAATAGGAGGCCTGTCAAACCCCAAGTTGGGGTCAAGAGAGTTTGGGAAGCCCAGTTTGAGAGGAAAACAGCTGGTGCACTCGTTACCGAGTCTGGTAACGCTGCTCTGGGGCGCATGTTCAGCTTCAAGCCACTGGCGCCGCGCCAAGACGAGAAGAGATGGGAGGGGGTCCTGGTCCTGCGGTGTGTCTGTTCGTGATGAAAAGGGAAAACTCGAGCGGTTGGGCGAAGCATGTCATTGGCATTGGTGAAGGAACGCGAGGGTTTTGTGATTGGAAGAAAACTGATCCAACAGGGGTCACGGGACTGGGCGAAGACTTGCCGAGGGGAGGGGAGAGCAGAGCGTTCAAGCCGGCAGTGGTGATGCGATGATGACGTGGCGCTGTACATGACAGACGATGGAAGTGCAGAGCAATGGATGCATGCTCTCGTCCAGCGAGAGGAAGTCATGGGATTCAATGGTATGGGACAGAAACTGAGTCTGCGATGCAACATGGAAAGGAGAAAGGCAGAGAGAGAGAGAGAGAGAGAGCGTCGAGACGTGGCTGATGGCTTCTGAGACAAGGCCAGACTCGGGCCCGAATTACGGAGTGTGGCCCTGTGGCATCATAGCTCAGTGTACTGTAGGTAGGTACTTACTCAGTAACTTACAGCAGCAGCGTATACTGCTTGTTCGCGTAGGGCTGTCGCTCTCCCTGTCTCTTCCCCAAACACCATCTTCAGTGTTCACCCTCCTCCAACACCCTGAACCCATGAGCCATGAACAGCATCCAACGCCATCCAAGCCACTCATTACCACCCGACTGACTCCCTTCTTCCATCTTCATTCCATCCTCGCATGCGATCAACAGCCCTGGGTGTATCTCCTGCCACAGACTCGGACGATCAGATCTCAAGCAGTCAACACAACTGCCAATGGCTGCCTCCCAACTTCCATGCCCAAGCATTCGAGCGAGCGAGCACACCAAAGTCCCATACCAAGACCCTGCCAAATGAATGGCATGTGCGCCCAGCCTCCATTCTCCGAAGCTAACCGATGCACCTCAACCTTTTGACTCATTCAGATAGTACCGTAAAGGGATGGCTCAGAAGAAATGACCCGTCATGGAAATAACTGTCCTTGCCAGCTCGCTAGACTGTGGGAACCAGGAGGGGGGGGGGAGCCACTGCGGCTGAGTGACAAGACATGCCCTACCCGGCACATCGGCAACATGAAGGTAGGGGGGGAAACTTGAGCTATAGAGGTGCTACATGAACTGGGGTTGCCAGCCCGAACTCATCGAGTTCGGTCCCCCGTATATTGCATAAAAGATCGCTTAAAGAGATCTACCCTTAAAAGCAAAAATCTAATATAGGGTAGCCTAGCATTTATTTATAGGCTTATTACAACCTAATATTAGTGTATTTACAAAGAGATATCCTAAGCTAGGGGCCTCTCACCGGCCCCTAAAACCCCGGCTAACCTATCTAACCCTAACCACTAACCCTAACCCTCCTCTACTAAAAACACTGTTATTAGATTAATAGAAAACTGATATTACACTCATCGGGTTCGTTAGCGTACCCGAGGTTCTGCCGCCCCACCGCCCCACTGGCAACCCCAGGTGAGGTAAGCCGGGCAACCCCATGTTATCTACCACCTCTGAGCTATACCACACTGAAGAGATCATGGAGCATGGGTAAAACTTTGTCGACGGGGCAGTGAATGATGGTGAAGAAACCATTAGGTTTCGGAAATTAGCCGTCCTGGTAGCATGTGCTTGTTGAAGATTCAACCGCGCCAGAGGTGAAGACCGCCTCATGTTCGAAATCCATCTGTGCTGGTGGCTTGCTCGATGAAGCTGCCCCGTCTCCCTGTGATTGCCGTCTTCCATGAGCAGAACCGGACTGGGCAAATCTTCAGAAATGGAAGTCACACAGACAATGAACCGTAATGGACGGCATATGCAATAGTTTTCAATATCCCTTCTCCAAGTCGAGATTATACGGTCACAGCTTTGGATATGGCATCCCCTGCCTCGCCGTCTTCCCTCGAGACTCACGGCTATTGGATAAACGTGAGGATTCACACCGCATTGCTGTCTTACCATCCGAGTGCCGCCCTCACCCCTGAATAAAGAGACATGAAGCATGTTACAACAACCTGGGGTCGTGGTGATTTACTACAGTGGCCGGAGAGGCAGGTAGCCCCTAGAGGAGCTCAGACTTCAGCACACATCTTTGCTGGACCTTTACCTTGGTAGAATCGTCTTGATCCTCACATATTTGCCTGCGACTTTTGCTCCCCGTGCCCGCGATACGTGATACAGCAAGTCAATTCTCAGGAACGACTTCAGGGAGGGCGTACAAGCAAAAGTCGGAGGCACGACATAGATTAAATCGATCCGACACTCATTCTGCTTCATATTCTACTATGTATCCTACTTGATATTCTACTTCTTATTTTACTTGGTATTCTACTCTTTATTCTGCTTCATACTCTACTCTTTATTCTACTATATATTCTACTATATATTCTACTATATGTTCTACTATATATTCTACTATATATTCTACTTTCTATTCTACTATATATTCTATTTCTTATTTTACTTTATATTTTACTCCTTATTCTACTTTCTATTTTCCCTTTTGATTTACTTTTTATTCTACCTTTTATCTTACCTTTTATTAATCTTTTTGCACTCTGTCACGGGCCTTGGGATCCACGGACGGTCGCATGTGAAAAAGGCATGGGGACAATTGAAGGTTGTAAGAAGGATGACGATTTGAGTCCCTAGAGGGGACGCTGAGGCTCTTTAAGAGAGCCTTAGTTGGGCCTAACTATCAATCTACCTGCCATGTCTTGAGTATCTGGGACATACTCCTTATTTTGCTTCCTATTTTGCTTCCTATTTTGCTCCCTCTTCTAATTCTTATTCTACTTTCTATCCTTAGGCAGGAGTTCCTTTTGTTCTTGTCCAGTATAGAGTATAACTCCTTGTCAAGGACCTTGAGGCTTGTTGACGATCGTGCAACCAAAAGGCATATTGGGACTTGAAGTTTATAGAGAGGTTAAGATGTAGTCCCTCGAGGAAGGACGCTGAGGCTACTTAATATCCTCCAGGAAGGCTTGACTCCGATTGGCCTTGATGTCTCTCAGTCATCTGTGACACACCTCTAGCAGACAAATACTCTTGCTCATATTCGCCCTCAATAAGACATGCTGTTTGTTTCAGTATTCTCATATTTATTCTTATCACTATTATACTAACTAAGTGTTTTAACATCTTACTCTCTATCCTGCCTTATATTTGTGTACTTGAATTTTTAACTCTTAATATTTGTAGGGAGTATTATTTTCGATATTATGTTCAGGCTTACTCAAATTTCCTATATATCTTATACTTCTTACTTCAATCTCACCTTAGTTCTCGTGAAACTTTCATTTAGTAGGGCATAGGTTTGCCAACAAGGAGCTCTTGTAATATTGTTGCTATTCGTCTTGTTATTCTATCTCCTTTTCTTCCTGCTATTCTATTACGAATCGTAGTGGCGCAGAGCAGCAATCTATAGGCAGTTGATGATCAAGATAAACTACTAAAGACAGGTACTGCAAAGGTGCATCTGTGAACTCTGAATCTTCCAGCGCGCTTGCCTCTCCAGCCACCATAGCAGGCTACTACGGTACTACGTGATCTAGGTTGTCCAAGTATCATCTTCGTCAAGCTGATGTCTTCATCAAGAACCTCCAAGTGCACGACAATGAGGTAAGACCTTTGCAATCGACTCGACTTTATCCCACAGTCGTGCAACCTATGTTCCTTTCGTCTATCTCATAGAATCGTTAGTCATAGACCTTCTGACCCTCACTTCCTCTCATGTACCAGCCTTCCCTTTACCCACACCTTCTTCGTGTTCCGATCGTCTCCGTTGTATAACCACTTCGCCATCCTCTCCTCCCAGTTCTCCCACCCAAACATGTCGACGTTGCCCTCGCCAGTCTTCTCGCCGTCCTCTCCCACAACCGCCAAGCCAATCATCTGCGCATCCCACTCCTTGCCGACCTCGAACCCGCCAACCCTCTCCTCCATGCCCAGGCACTTCGCGCCTCCTCTCGTCGCAAGGTAGAGCACCTCCTCGACCGTCAGCTTTGCGGCCTCCTTCTCTTCACCTTCTTGTTCCACTCCCATGGCTACATGTCGGCTGACCAGCACGGCTTGCCGCGCCGCTTCGAGGACGCTCGGGCTGTAGCCGCCGCTAACGTCGGTTCCTAGTCCAACTTCGATACCACGAGACCAAAGCCAGCGAACCCGGGCCGCACCGCTCGTGATACTGCTGTTGCTGCATGGGCAATGCGAGACCTTGGCACCGCGAGAGGCAATCAAGTCGGCTTCTTCCGTAGTAACATGAACAGCATGCGCGAGGACGGTCCGTGGAGTGAGAAGCCCATACTGGTCGTATACTCCGGCATACGAATCTGAGTCCGGGAACAGCTTCGCAACGAGCGCAATCTCTCCCTTGTTCTCCGAGATGTGTGTCTGCACCGCCAAATTCTTCTCCCGCTGCAGCTCTGCCAGACCCGTCATGGCCTCCTTCGAACAGCTCGGTGCGAACCTGGGCGTCAAAATGGGAGCCACGATATCGAAGCTCGGATCAACGCTCTCAATGTGTTCAATCACCTCCTTCGTCTTCTGGATGCTCGCCTCTGCAGACTCGTCGCGGTAGTAGTCCGGGTTCAAACCTTTGTCGTCCATGCAGACTCTGCCGACAAACGCGCGCTGACCTATCGAGAGGCAGAGATCGGCAAGGAGATTCGTAGCAGCGACGTCGATGGTAGCGTAGTAGGCAGCAGTGGTTGTGCCGTGGGCAAGAGTGCGACGAACGCAAGCAGTGTAGACCTGACGGGCTTTGGGGAGCGAGGCCAGGCTGGCTTCCAGCGGGAAAGTGTACGTCTCAAGCCAGTCCAGCAGCGTCGACTTGCCGAAGATGCCGGCATTGGGATATTGCGAAGCATGGATGTGGGTGTCTACAGACAGTTAGCAAGTTGGCAGAAGTGATGCACCTCGTGAGCTCACCTATGAATCCTGGGAAAAAGAACTGCCCTGGCTCGCAGACATGCCAGTTGACATCCTCGTGATGCCAACCCAGCTCCTCAATGACAGCATGAGCCTTCGCATGCAAGCGTCCCTCGCCAGTCTCCTTCTCGATTCTCACAATCTTGCCGTTCTCGTCCACGCACACAACACTGTTGTGCATGAACTCAATCGCCTGTCTGCTGTGGCAGTGGACAAAGGTGCCCAGGGCTACCAGCTTGTTTGCCTGTCTGCCAGTCATCCTGGTTGTCACTTGTTCCTTTTGATAGGAAAGCTCAAGATTTTGTTGGGAGGTGTTGATGCGATGAAGATCTGAGACCTTTCCCACCCGTTCTTTCCGCCTCTTGGATGTTTCGGGCCTGGAGGTCGACTCAGTAGCGTAACACGAACGAAGAGCCCAATCAGTGAGGGATCCTCACAGCCTTTATATCCTTCCCTCAATCTGTTCTGGCAGCTATCATTCTATGTATAAACCTCTCAAGATAAGATGGACACAGATAAGAGATGTATGGTGTTGAAAATGCCTAAAGTAGATGTCGTTCTCTTCCCTACAAATGCGCTGCGACCGGAGATCGGAGGAGGCAGATCCGCTTGCTGCCCCACTGCGCACCACAGCGGGCATCGCCGCTGGCCGACTTTCTGCTGGCTCACTCTGAGGGACAAGCAACGGGGGGCTGCCAAGGGCACGAAGCAGCAGAGATATGGGAAATGTGGCTGCCCCAAGTCAACTCTTGCTTGCTCAATCCTCGAACTAGTCTCACTGATCTGGCACCTCCGTGGGGGACTAGTGAAGATAAGAGGGTCGAGTCCGACTGGTTCTCCATGCAGTCAGTGAGTGTACCCAGTGCCACGGCTGAGCTCCTGGCAAGGGCAGAGAGGAACACAAGACAGTACAGCGTTTGTCAGAAATATCTACTCGATTCATAATAAATGCAGTACAACTAAACGCCGGTCTGCAACAACAATACATCTTCTATCGACCACTGACGATATTTTTTCGTCAGGTCTTCATGCGGGTTTTCACCACAATTCTATACAGCTCCTGCTCGTCCATGTTGTCTCGTCATTCTGGATTAAGCCGCCGCACCGGGGCCGTCATACGCACCGCTCACTCCACTGTCACTGCCGGCCTGACCATTAGTCGTCGGCTCCTCCTGTGTGTATTGCTCCCAGTTGGCGAGCACCGCCCCAATTCTTGGCGAGTTGGTCAACCTGTACACGTCCTCGAAGTACTCCTTCGTGAGCTCGAATGGTCGTGCAGTCACGTTGGGAATGTACTTGCCGACCAGCTTAGACGGGTCGATGGTGGTCTTGTTGATCTTCTTCAGCAGGAATGAGCGGAAGGGCTTGACGCCGGAGCGAAGGAAGGTTGAGTGGAAAGGCACGTCAATACCACGCAGAGGAATAGTGGCAAATCCGCGTTCAAGTTCGAGCGGTAGAGGCTTCTTCAAAGTAGCCTCAGCACAGCCACGGATGATTTGGCGCAGAGCATCCTTGGCCTCCTCGATGTTGGTCCGCATCTCCTCAACGTCGATTTGCTGCTTCTTGATGAAGTTCGTGACACCGGCCAGGGTGTCGAGCGCGCGGAGGTCTCCAGCACACACGTATTGCATGTTGGCAATGTTGTAGTTGACAATCTCCAGAAGCCAGCCGGTCTCCTCTGCAATGTTGTTGACAACGAACTGCAGAGCCTCCTCGTTGAAGGTCTTGGAGATTCGGCTCGGGTTGACGGCGCACATAGAATAGTTGGACCGGCCGCGATCGTCACGCTCAACGGCAACCTGCATGGTCAGACCACGATAGAAGACGACAGACACGAGACTCTCGATGGGCATGACATCAGCCAGCGCGGCGAGGGCAGAGTACTCTCCGAGGGAATGACCCGCGAAGGTGCTGTCCCTGGGCACGAGACCCTTGGACTTCATGTCCTCGAAGCTGGCCTTCTCCATCAGGGTTAGGGCTGGCTGAGTAAACTGAGTGGCGGACAAGAGACCAGTAGGGGACCTGTAGGTGTAGGAGGTAGTCGTCTCGTCAATCTCCTTGAAGATTCGCTCAGACCTGATTGATCCATCGGCAGTGACAGTCTCGAAGGTCATAGCCATGTAGTTCTGGCGGATGGCCTTGCCACGAGGACCACCGAAGTGGATTGTGAGCTCCTTGGGGTTGTTTTTGACGATGTTGGTGATGGAGAAACCTGCTCTTTGTTAGTGAAATGACGGGCTGAAGGTGCAATCGGAATTTCATCTTACCATAGCTGTCCTGCAGGTACTTGTCGGCGCGATCCCAAACTTCCTTGGCGACCGGGCTGCTGGCGTAGAGCTCCATACCCATGCCCTGCTCCTGAGAACCCTGACCAGTGAAGACGTAGGCAGTCACGGGCTGCTCGATCTCGGCCTCACCCAGAAGGACCTTGTCCTCGGTTTCGACGTTGCTGACCTCAACCTTGATGATCTTGCGGCCGGAAACCATACCGACGTGCTGGAGGTTAACCTGGATGTCATCATTGGGTAGCACCATGCCAGTTAAGGAAGCATGGAAGCTGCGGACGCGACCAATGTTGTTCTCAGCTGCCCAAGTCTCGACTAGCGAGCGCACGGCAGCACTGGAGTACATGCCGTGGGTGATGGTGCCAGGAAGGTCTGCGTAGCTGGAAAACACCCGGGAAACGTGAATAGGGTTATAGTCACCGGAAACGCGAGCATAAGTCTCGTTGCCAGCGGGAGCACGGAGCTGCAGGGGGGTCTTCTTGCCGCTCAGCGGGATAGGGTTCTCGAACTTGATTGGCTGATCGATAGGAGAGCCATGACGCTCCAGGTAATCAAGCACCGGGTTTCCGTGGGACTCTCCAGCCTCGTAATCGACGCTGGCAATCTGAATGACCTCTTTGGTGGGAAGTTCAATCATTACCTGGCCCTGAGTCTGAACGCTGCTGAAGACCGTCTTGTTCTTGAAGCGAACTAGACTCTGGAGGCGGAAAGTAAGAGTCTGGCCAAGGAGATCGATCTCACTTGGCATCTCATCCACATTAAACCATTGCTTGGAGCGGAGGACAGCAACATCCTTCGTAGTGGCGAGGTGAACCTGAACGGGAACCTCGTGCTTGCGCTGGAAGGTGTTCTCGAAGTCGGTGTACGCGCCACGGTAAAGGAACTGAGAGGTGACTTCCATGACAGGCGCACCATCGCGGACAAGAGTACCGCACACCTCAACCATCTTGCCAGAGTCCTGGTTGATGACGGCGTTGATTTCAGCGGTAGTAGAAACAACGTCGCCCTTCTTCAGAGGCTCAGCACCGGGAATCATGCGGAAGCCATTGGAGAGGTGAACAAGCTTGAGCAAGTCGCCGTCAATAGTGCGGGGGAAGATGGGCTTCGTGATGGCCTTCCAGCCTAGGACAATGGCGAAATCCATAGGGGCATAAACAGTCTTGCCAGGTCTATCAACAAATGCCTCGCCGGTGTTGCCGACAGCATGCACGAAATCGTTGATTGCCTCGCTGGTGATGGTGGCCTTGCCGCCATCGAATTTGCTGGTGACAAGCGCATCGAGATCGAGAGGTTCCTCGCCAAACCAGGCACGCCAGTAGAACTCCTTAATACGATCATTACGGCCCTCCATCACTTCGTGAATTGGAGCGTAACCAGCATCGGGGTGGTAAGTAAACTTGAGGGGGAGTGCGACAGGCTTGCCAAGGGCAGTGGTATCCTTGATCATGTTCACAAGGATCTCATTCTGCCCAGTGAGCCTGACTTCGATGACGTCTTGGTATTGGTTGTGGCGGGGCTGTTCCTTCACGACAATAACGGTCTTAGAGGGATCGTTAGGGTATTCGATCTCAACGAACAGGCCTCGAGCAGGTGCAAAGATGCGACGGAGGGGGTTGGTCTGGAACTTCTTGCCCTGGACAACGACATCAGACATCAGCAAAGCATGACGCCAGTTGCGTTTGGGGCCGGCCAAAAGTGACAGCCACGAGTCCGAAGAGGGCAAGGTAGCTGCCACGGACGATGACAGGCGATAGGTGTTCTTGTGTGCATCGTAGCTGACGGTCAGGCCCTCAACATCAAGAGGGATCTCAGACTCGACAATCTTGCCACCTATGTACTCAATAGCAGGTACGGAGTCAAGCTTGTTGCTGTAGAAGTCGCGAGTGAGGAATTCAATGTGAGAGTTGTGGATTCCGCCCAAAATATCTTTGATAGGCTCGTCAATGACGGTGGACCACTTGACGGCCATAGGGCCTTGGAGGATACAGGTACGGCCAACATCCTGACCAATTACAGCATCGAGGTCCTCGGACTGCCACAGGGAATCCTTCTTGAAGAAGTACTCGAAATCATCATCAAGGGCAGGAACAAAAGTCACAGGCTTCTGTCCAGGTCGCTTGCAAAGCATGATGAAGTACTGCACGTCTTGAGCGTTGATGATCTGGTTCTCAGCCTCCGGGTAAGACGCAAGAATACGATCAACGGTCTCGAAAGGCTCCTCGAGATCAGCGTAGTTCTGAAGAAGAGAAGGCTTGCCAGACTCGGTAGTGAAGCGTTCCTCGACACGCTGGATGAAATCTCCGACGAGGCGCGTGTAAGAGGCATCGATCCAGCGAGATTGGTGCTTGACATAAAGAAGCTCAACCATGCGGCGAACCACCTCGGCGTAGGTCATGTCCTCGAGGTCGACAGACTTGCCTTCCTTGTTGCATCCGAACCAAACCTTCTGGAAATCATCATTCAGCTTTTTGATGATGTGCTCACGGTTCTTCTTGAGTTCAGCGACACGCTTCTCCTTGGGCAGGGCGAAGATCTTCTGGTCCATCTCAGACCAGAAACGCACACCACGGGTAGCCAACTTGTGGATTGGCTCGCCCATCTCAGAACGGACTGTAATAACACCGCCAGCAGGTCCCTTGTAGGTCTTTTCCCATTCGTCATCGCCAACGCCAGGGGCATCAACGATGGCTTGCTTGGCGGCCTTGCTTGTGTGTGCTTCCTTGGCGACCATCATGCGGCTACCGAAAAGGCAACCATCGAAGGGCATAGGAGGATAACCGTAGGCCTTCGCCCACTCACCGGTGAGGTAAGGGTAAGTATCCTCTGCACCGCCGAAACCGCTACCAGCCACTAAAATGATGTTCTCTTGGCGGCGCAGGCGACCGTACATTTGCAGTAGAGGTTGGTGGAAGTCCTCATAAGAGTGGTGACCGCCGCCGCGGCCACCGGTCCATTGCAGGATCACAGGGAAGGTCGGGTTAGCCTTGGCGATGTTGATGACAGCCTGGATGGCCTCTAGGGAGCCAGGCTTGAAGGAAATGTGCTTGAGGCCCAGCGTCTCGATGTATTCCTGAGCAACCTCGATAGATGGAACACCAGCCCCGATAGTGAGACCCTCAATCGGAACGCCTTCAGCACGCAGGCGAGCAAGGAGAGGAATCTGCCAGCCCATGGCACGGGGGTTAACGTAGATCAGGTTCACGTTGATACCACGGCCTGCTGGAATGGCGTCTTCGATTTTGAGCAGAGCCTCGGTCATCTTCTTAGCATTGAAGTAGCCACCGCCACCGAGCTCAATCTGGTAGCCGGCATTCATAACGGCCGAGACGAAGTCCCATGGGACGGTACAAGGCGTCATGCCAGCGACGATGATCGGGGGCAAGCCTGTCAGACGACTCATCTTGGTGTCGACAAGGACCTTGCCGCTCTTGGTCTTGACAAGGCGAGGTCCAAACTCGCGGACCCAGTCAATGGCGTACTTGACTGCGTTATCCTCGTCCCTGTCAAAGATCTCAGGCTTGTACCCAACTTCAGTAATTGTTCCGTCAACGGTGCCAGCCAAAATGACGCGGACGCCAGTACCCTCTTTGTTGCGACTAGTCAAGACACCAAGACCAGAGACACCACCAGGGCCAAAGTCCAGGATATGAGTGGCGCCAGAGAAGACAGTAGCCTTCTCCCAGTTGACAGGGTCCCTGGTAATGAGGCGAACGAGCGCTGGGACGACATTACCATCCACCTCTCGGAGGTCACGGCCAGAGCTGGTGTCGAACACGGGCATTCCGAGCGACTTGGCGTCAATAGTGATGTCCTTGAGGTCCTCATCTATCAATGAGGTAGCTTCCTTCAGGTACTGGCTGTGGAAGGGAGCGGTGATGGGGAGAAAGCGATTGGCAAAGCGGACCTTGCGCTGAGTGTGAGGGATACGGGTCTGGTCAAGACCTGTGGACGCCTTGAACTTGCGGAGCTGGGAGTTCAGACCGTAGAGTGAAGTCGGAGGGCCGGTAACAACCATGTTACGGGGGCTGTTGATAAGAGAGATGCTAATGTGGCGGTCGGCCGGAAGGTACTGGTTCGTGGCATCGATGTGCTTCTGGACCTCAGACTGAGGCAAGTCGCGAATGCTAAGCATGGGCGTCGGAGTGCCCTCGCCATGCTCGAGAGACTCTCGAAGCATAGTAGGTGTCATGGAAGTGGTAGGGAAGGTTTGCTGGCTACGAGTTCCAATCCAGAAGAGGATGGTAAGGGTAGAGGTAACGATCTCTCGCCAGGACTCCCAAGAATCAGCTGCAGCAGTAGCGGCTGCCATGACAATGCCCTGGGAATGTCCAGTAGCACCGCTGAAGCGCTCACGCAGACGGCCAGGGTCAATGCCGAGAACGCGACAGGTGACCTCGTAGTGAGCCATCTGCACAAGACCAATGAGCGGGAAGCTCACTGGGGCTGAGATGAGGTAATCGACATCAGGGGTAAGCTCAGAGTGTTGAAGCCAGTTCATGATGTCGAGACCTTTGGGGAACATCTTCTCTGCACTCGTGTGGGTGGAGAGTGTCTGTAGCAGCTCGGCGGAGGTGGTGATGAGCTCGCTTGTGAAGCTAGAGTAGGTGGTGAAGAGTTCACGAAGTTCGTCAAAGTACTCCTCAATATTGCCCTGGCCACCGAAGATGGCGTAGATTCGAGCAGAGCCATCTTCAGCAGCGCGGAAGAGGGCTGACTCGTGAGGCCTAATCGCACGGTTCGAGGTGGCACGAGCAGCATAGTAGCTGCGAATGACCTCGAGCTTCTTGGCCTCGATACCAGGGAGAGAAGCAGCCAGGGCGTGAGCTTCGTTGCCACGGAGGAAGGCCCTCTCGAACTCATTAAGGACGATCTTCAAGACTTCCTCATAAGAGCCTTGAGAATCATCTTCGCCCTCTTCAACCTCGCGGGCAATGAAACCAAGATATCTGGCGACGAGCTCGGGAATGGACGACGGCTCATCATCTTGTGCAAGCTCGTCAGTAGCCTCAGGTAAGCTCGCAACAAAGCGGTCCTTCAGCTGCTGGGCATGGAAATGCAGGCTGGTGGGAATGAGAAATGAGGTCTCAAGAGAACCATGATTGAGGGTGAGGGGGCGGAGGGAGGAGCTCGATCGCGGAGTGTTGATGCCCGTCTGGGGGCCAGTTCCGGTGCCGTACATGGTCGAGAAAGGGTATCAAGGAGGACAAGGGCTGGCGTCTTAGAATGTCAGTGAGAATTTTTGATAATCTTGTTTGAGGGAATGCACAAACAGACTGCACTCTCGTGCGGCGCTGCTCTCAGCGCTTCGTGATCCGGTCGTAGACCGAGGGTCGATGGAAAAGCGTCGGAGGACAAGCTCCCTGGTCTGACGGAGAGGAGCAAAGACAAGCGTCACGAGCTCAATTGCGACGCAGAAAGAAGAGAAGTTGCAAGATTAAAAGTCGTAGAGGAGGATGTGAGGTGCAAGGAGGAGAGGGATGATGCTTAGGAGACCGCTCTCACTCTCTGTCTCTCTTGATTTGGGATTTGGAGGGGGTGGATGGATGGGAGAATCGCAAGACAGAAGAAAGATTTCGAGCACGGCGCGGGATTAGGCGCGATGGTCGGGGACTCGGAAGGTTGCGGCAGGGGTCACTGCGCTTCCGCCAGCACACAGCGAAGGAAGCTTAGCTGGGGTACCTGCAGGTGGAAAGCAAATTTGTGGGTATAGGGAGGTACCGGCGCGGCGTCCTGAGTGGGATTACACCCGGCTTTAGAGATGGGGCAGGACAGAAAAGCTCCAACAGAGCTTCAACAACTTCGACCTTCAGTGATGGTGACTGGCCCACGACATCCACTGTAGCTCCATCTACTGGCCTGACTTCTGCTCCCTCTGTCCACTGTCATGAAATTTGATGACCTGATGGTTAGATGCCCAATTACAGTGGCCATGCAAACTTGACGCTGTCGCCTTCTTCGATGGCCCAGAGCCTCGCCAAAAATTTAGTTCTGTTGGGGCAGGGGTTGGTCCCACGGCTGGGCTGGAGACTGTCCCTCCTCCACCTTTAAGACCCATGCAGGCACAAGAGGTTGCATCCAGTTCCCAGGGTCCTGCAAGACACGGGAAAGCCAAGGTGAAGGTACAGGTACCTTTTTTCGTTCGAGGCGAGATACTGGAGCATTGGTCTTGGGAACAGAGGCGGACGAACCAGACGTCGATGAATAGGTACACCAGTTGTGGCTGCATACGTTATCGAAGCTGTTATCTACAGGAGGTTAAGTGGTTACTATCAATGTCCAATTCCTGTTTCTGAACTGCCTGAGGGAACCAAAGGCGGGAGCAGTTTATTTGCAGCGTGTCACTCGGTTGCTCCTTGGATGTCACCTTGAAAAGTTCTGCCGGCAGAACCCGGGGGCGGTGACGTTGAAGCAATCATTCACCACTCCCCTAAAGTACACAGGAATTGCGGCCTTCAGGGTCTTATGGAGACGTGGGATGTTAGGAATGCCATTGATACTAGCTTGTCTGTCTGAGAAACGTGTTCCTCGCCAATGAGACATTGCTTCGTCTCAATGCGTTTCTAGTAAATGCCACAGGGGGGTTGACCTCATGGTCTTCATCGTTCACCGCCCTGCCTAAATGGGATCGCTGTCGTTGACTCGCGGGTGCGCGGCAGCCATGTCGATCACCTGCAGACGGTAGTGAGCGCCCTAAATCCTTCAAGAGGTTGGAAGATCGTGGCAAAATTGGTGTCCTGAGAACTTGGCTGAGATCATTGAGATGTCTGGGATTCTGAGCTGCGCTTTATCGAAAGTGTCAACACCATTCTTGCCACGGTGATGCGAATCTTCCTTTGGCCCGATCTGAGAGAAGTCGATTAGAATCCAGGTGGAGGTACATTCGCCCAGGCACCATTTCCCAGCAAATTTGCGACCAGCGGCGCCGGCCCGGGGCAACGGAGGGTCCATCATTGGTAGGGCGCCACGAGAAACAGCCCTTCTGGGTACCTTCATATTATCGCCTGATACGCAGAGGTGATAACCTAGCCCCATCGCAGCTATCATTTCAGAGCTCCGTGTTTTGTGCTCATTATCATCAGTGCCCTGTTATTATGCTGATCAATCGTCAGTACACCGCGCAGGGAATAAAAACGTTAGTTCGGTACTTGTAGACCAAATAGAGTAACTGAATCGATGATCATCAGTGACATAGATCTCCACGTAAATTATATGTGTTAGAATGTACCTATACATCAAGACACCCAAGACCGAATGTGCTAGAAGCCTAAGCCCCTGGTCAGCCCCTGAGTGAGTGATGCTATTCGCAATAATACACACACAAAGAGGTCCAATCAGGCTTAAGATACTCCGTACAGGTGGCTACTGTACAATCCCATGAGACATTTAATTGACTTTATTTACCATATATACCACAGCTAATTGTATGTACTCTTCATGTCTCAATGATCATCGGTCTAGTTACTCTATTTGGGTCTACAAGTACTAAACTAACGTTTTTATTCCCTGCGCGGTGTAGCTGGCGCCAGTTTCAGCGATAAGCACCCCTTTCGAAGCTGTTGGTGGCCGATACGACATGCACTTCCAACTTGGCCCCAAGAAACGGTCCCAAACTGGCGTCATTGGTAACATGTTCGGTCCGAGGGCACAGGTGTTGTTCGCTGAATGTCTCGGTTCCGGTTCAACTATACACTGCAACCTCCAGATATTGATAACAGCCTGCGCCGTGACGCCAGGTTATGCAGGAAAACCTGAGGAAACCCACGCCAGCTGTGCTGATGGTGCCCCAAAGGATTTGCAGGTCGTTGCTCGTCAACCCTTGGGGTCCCTCCCGGGGAATTGATGCTGCTCCCATTGAGTTTAGCGTGTTCAATCGGTTGAGGATCCTGTGGCGGCAGCTGTGGACGGTGGGTGATGGGGTCGTACCACTTTGGATACTTCCCTGCGGCCCCCTTCTGCCTGGCTGCGCCAGGGTCTTTCGGTGGGTCAATGGCGCACGCTGGAAGTGGGTTTGCCCGCTGCACCCCAATCTTTTGCACATCCCCTACAGCTAGTCTAGCAGGTAGATGGAGGTGCAGCAGTCTGCAGTGGTGTCCATACGGGTCCCGACCTTAGGCGGTTCTTTGCCGGGCATCCAGCGTTCATTGCGCGGCAGCCCAGGCACTTTTAGCGCGTCGAGTACAGCGTCTCCATGTTGCGTACGGAGTACTGTGTAGTAGGAGTGTGCACTGTTCTGCGCCTGCGAGGGTATGAGGCTTCGCGCCTGCAGCCAGCCAGCTCCCGCGTTCAACAACTCGGATCCACAACTGCTCGACCCAACTTTCTTCTTCCTCGTCTTCCCGTGTCCTGTCACCCCGTCTCCCATCCCCTCGACACTACGGACTGACTCTCGTGCCATTGTCGTCCCTCCAATTCTGCTTCTTCCCGAGGGCTTCTCTTTCTGCTTCATTTGTAGCTCCTCCTTGTTGTACTTTATTCTCACCAGTGGCAGGTGTCTCCCCCTCTCCACCTGACCTCACCTCACCTCGACCACGAACTTCAACTAATCCTCCTCCCCTCGAAACACTCTCCATCGAAAACTTCGCACGGGCTACTCCATAGCTCACGCAGAGCTCGCCTGGCTCCGAAACTCTTGAGAGATTCGCTTCTCGTCAGAGTCATACACAACACAGGCTTCTCCAGTCCCTCAAGAAGTGACGGCTGTTTCCTCTCCTTCAAGATACCCTCATAATTTTCTCGGCCTTAAATCGCCAACATGCGTCCCGAGGTCGAGCAAGAGCTTGCTCACACCCTCCTTGTCGAGTTGCTCGCCTATCAATTTGCATCTCCCGTCAGATGGATTGAGACGCAAGATGTTTTTCTTGCTGAGCGCAATGCTGAGCGCATCGTCGAAGTCGGTCCCGCCGATACCCTTGGTGTAATGGCCAAGCGCACACTCGCTTCCAAGTACGAGGCCTACGATGCTGCCAAATCCGTTCAAAGACAGATTCTTTGCTACAACAAGGATGCCAAGGAGATCTATTATGACGTCGACCCCGTTGAGGATGAGCCAGAGCCCGCTGCTAGTGCGACGGCTCCTTCTAATGCTCCGGCTGCGGCGCCAGCGGCTGCCGCTGCCCCTTCGGCGGCTGCTGCACCAGCTCCCAGCGCCGGCCCTGCTGCACAAGTGCCCGATGAGCCGGTCCAGGCCGTCGACATTGTACGCGCCCTTATCGCACAGAAGCTGAAGAAGCCAATGGCGGAGATCCCGCTGAGCAAGGCAATCAAGGACCTTGTGGGTGGTAAGTTGTAGTGCTGCATCACTTGCACAATATGTGTTCTAATCCAAAACTGTAGGAAAATCGACCTTGCAGAACGAAATCCTCGGTGACCTTGGCAAGGAGTTCGGTTCCACGCCCGAGAAGCCAGAAGACACCCCGCTTGATGAGCTGGGTGCAGCTATGCAAGTTACCTTTGACGGTAACCTGGGCAAGCAGACGCTCTCTCTCGTTGCTAGAATGATCTCATCCAAGATGCCAGGTGGTTTCAACATCACAGCTGCTCGCAAATACCTCGAAAGCCGATGGGGTCTTGGGCAGGGTCGTCAAGATGGCACCCTCTTACTTGCTTTGACTATGGAGCCCGCAGCTAGACTGGGCTCTGAGGGCGATGCCAAAGCTTTCCTGGACGATGTCGCTCAGAAGTATGCCTCTAGTGCTGGCATCAGCCTGTCAACTGCCGCTGCTGCAGGCCCCACGGGTGGTGCCGGCGCTGGCATGATGATGGACCCTGCTGCCATTGACGCCCTCACCAAGGACCAGCGTATGCTGTTCAAGCAGCAACTCGAGTTGTTTGCCCGCTACCTCAAGATGGATCTCCGTGGCGGAGACAAGGCCTTCATCAACTCGCAAAAGTCCGAAAAGGTGCTCCAGGCTCAGCTTGATCTATGGACTGCTGAACACGGCGACTTTTATGCCACTGGCATCGAGCCCGCTTTCAGCGCCTTGAAAGCTCGTATTTACGACTCTTCTTGGAATTGGGCTCGCCAGGACGCTCTCAGCATGTACTTCGATATCATCTTCGGTAGGCTCCAGGTCGTGGATCGCGAGATCGTCAGCCAGTGCATTCGCCTTATGAACCGTTCCAACCCCAAGCTCCTCGACTTCATGCAGTACCACATCGACAACTGCCCAACCGAGCGTGGCGAGACCTATAAATTAGCCAAGAAGCTTGCAGAGGAGCTCATGGAGAATTGCAAGGATGTTCTCAACGTCCCTCCTCACTACAAGGATGTCTCTATCCCAACCGGCCCGCGGACCACGATCGACGCTCGTGGCAACCTCAACTACGAGGAGATCCCCCGCGCCAGCTGCAGGAAGCTTGAGCACTACGTTCAGCAAATGGCTGAGGGTGGCAAGATCTCCGAGTATGGCAACCGCACGAAGGTGCAGAGCGATCTGTCGCGCATCTATAAGCTCATTAAGCAGCAACACAAGATGTCTAAGACCTCTCAGCTCGAGATCAAGAGCCTCTACGGCGACGTCATCCGATCCTTGGCCATGAACGAGAGCCAGATTATCCCCAATGACAAACCGAAGGGTCGCAAGTCTGGCCTAAAGGGAACCAGCTCTAACAAGGGCAAGGTTGAGACCATTCCCTTCCTGCACCTCAAGCGCAAGACGGCCCATGGTTGGGACTACAGCAAGAAACTGACGGGCATCTACCTAAATGGACTTGAGGAGGCTGCCAAGTCTGGCGTCACCTTCCAGGGCAAGCATGTGCTCATGACTGGTGCTGGTGCTGGATCCATTGGTGCTGAGGTCCTTCAAGGCCTCATCAGCGGTGGTGCCAAGGTTATTGTTACCACCAGCAGGTTCTCTCGCGAAGTTACCGAGTACTACCAATCCATGTATACTCGATTTGGTTCTCGCGGCTCCCAGATCGTTGTTGTTCCCTTCAACCAGGGTAGCAAGCAAGATGTAGAAGCTCTGGTCAACTATATTTATGACCCCAAGAACGGCCTCGGCTGGGATCTTGATTACATCGTTCCTTTCGCTGCAATCCCCGAGCAGGGTCGCGAGATCGATGGCATCGACTCCAGGTCTGAGCTTGCTCACCGTATCATGCTTACCAACACTATCCGCCTTCTTGGTGCTGTTAAGGCCCAGAAGAGTGAGCGTGGTTTTGAGACTCGTCCTGCTCAGGTTGTTCTGCCCCTGTCGCCCAACCACGGTACCTTCGGTGGTGATGGTCTCTACTCCGAATCCAAGCTTGGTCTCGAGACTCTCTTCAACAGGTGGCATGCTGAGAGCTGGGGCAACTATCTCACTATCTGCGGTGCTGTCATTGGTTGGACTCGTGGCACTGGTCTCATGGGTGGCAACAACATTGTTGCAGAGGGTGTTGAGGCCTTCGGTGTCCGCACATTCTCTCAGAACGAGATGGCCTTCAACCTTCTCGGTCTTATGGCCCCCACTATCGTTGATCTCTGCCAGGACCAGCCTGTCTTTGCCGATCTTAACGGTGGCCTCCAGTTCATTCCCAACCTGAACACAACCATGACTAAGATCCGCAAAGATATCATGGAGACTAGCGAGGTTCGCAAGGCAGTCTCAAAGGAGAGCGCTCTCGAAAACGCCGTCGTCAACGGTGCTGACTCGGAGGTCTTGTATCAGAAGAAGACCATCGAGCCTCGTGCCAACATCAAGTTCGACTTCCCTAAGCGCCCCGATTGGAAGACCGAGGTTGCTCCCCTCAATGAAAAACTCAAGGGCATGGTCGACCTCGAGCGTGTGGTTGTCGTGACTGGTTTCGCCGAGGTTGGTCCATGGGGCAACTCCCGTACTCGCTGGGAAATGGAGGCCAATGGAGAGTTCTCTCTCGAGGGCTGCATCGAAATGGCCTGGATTATGGGTCTCATCAAGAACCATAACGGCCCCATCAAGGGCAAGCCGTACGCGGGCTGGGTTGACGCCAAGTCTGGCAACCCTGTCGACGATAAGGATATCAAGGCAAAATACGAGAAGCAGATTCTCGAGCACTCTGGTATTCGTCTGATTGAGCCGGAACTCTTCGATGGCTATGACCCCAACAAGAAGCAGCTGCTGCACGAGGTTGTTATTGAGGAAGACCTCGAGCCTTTTGAGACCTCAAAGGAGACTGCTGAGGAGTTCAAGCGTGAGCACGGCGACAAGGTTGAGATCTTCGAGATCCCTGAGTCTGGCGAGTACATCGTCCGCCTGAAGAAGGGCGCTGGTCTGTGGATCCCCAAGGCTCTCCGCTTCGACCGTCTAGTGGCTGGTCAGATCCCTACTGGCTGGGATGCCAAGAAGTATGGTGTTCCGGACGATATTATCTCCCAGGTCGATCCCGTCACTCTCTTCCTCCTTGTATCTACCGCTGAGGCTCTTGTGTCCTGCGGTATCACAGATCCTTATGAGTTCTACAAGTATGTCCACGTTTCCGAGGTGGGCAACTGCGTTGGTTCTGGTATGGGTGGTGCTGCTGCTCTCCGAGGCATGCACAAGTCACGTTACCTCGACCAGCCTCTTCAGAATGATATTCTTCAGGAGTCATTCATCAACACCATGCCCGCCTGGGTTAACATGTTGCTCCTGTCCTCTTCCGGACCCATCAAGACTCCCGTCGGTGCCTGTGCCACTGCTGTCGAGTCTGTTGACATCGGTTATGAGACCATTATGGAGGGCAAGGCCCGTATCTGCTTTGTCGGTGGTCTTGACGACTTTGGTGAGGAAGGCTCTTACGAGTTCGCCAACATGAAGGCCACCAGCAATACCCTTGATGAGTTTGCTCACGGCCGTACTCCCAAGGAGATGTCCCGTCCTACCACCACCACTCGGAATGGCTTCATGGAGTCACAAGGTTGCGGTGTCCAGATCATTATGACTGGTCAGCTTGCTGTAGACATGGGGATGCCCATTCACGGTATTGTAGCCATGACAACCACTGCTTCTGATAAGATTGGACGTTCCGTCCCTGCTCCCGGTCAAGGTGTCCTCACCAGCGCCCGAGAGCACCAGGGCAAGTTCCCCTCGCCTCTTCTGGACATCAACTACCGTCGCCGCCAGATCGAGCGTCGCAAGAAGCAGATCAAGCAGTGGCAGGAGTCTGAGCTTGAGTTTGTGCATGATGAGGTTGATGCTATGAAGGCCCAGGGTGCCTCCTTCGACGAGAAGGAGTACGCCCAGGACCGCATTGCTCACATCGAGAAGGAGGCCAAGCGTCAGGAGCGCGAGCTTCTGCGCAGCATGGGCAACAACTTCTGGAAGCAAGATCCTAGTATTGCTCCTATTCGTGGTGCCCTTGCAACCTGGGGTCTGACTATTGACGACCTCGGCGTTGCCTCCTTCCACGGCACTTCAACCAAGGCTAATGACAAAAACGAATCATCCGTCATCTGCCAACAGCTCCGCCACCTCGGTCGCAGCAAGGGCAACGCAGTCCTCGGCATATTCCAGAAGTACCTCACCGGTCACCCCAAGGGTGCAGCCGGTGCCTGGATGTTGAACGGCTGTCTTCAGGTCCTTGACAGCGGTCTTGTGCCTGGCAATCGCAATGCGGATAACGTTGACCCTATTATGGAGGACTTTGACCTCATTGTGTACCCCAGCAAGAGCATTCAGACTGATGGCATCAAGGCTTTCTCTGTCACCTCCTTCGGTTTCGGACAGAAGGGTGCTCAGGTTATTGGCATCCACCCCAAGTATCTCTTCGCTACGCTCGACGAGCAGACCTACGCCACTTACTGCGCTAAGGTCGAGGCTCGCCAGAAGAAGGCATACCGCTTCTTCCACAACGGACTCATCAACAACAGCCTGTTCGTGCCTAAGGCTTCTTCCCCTTACACTGAGGAACAGCTTAGCTCTGTTCTCCTCAACCCCGACGCCAGGGTAACTGAGGACAATAAGACCGCCGGCCTCACCTTCTCTGCAAACTTCATGAAGCAGTCTGAGAAGGTCGTTCCGTCCGAGAAGGCCAAGGAGACTCAAAAGGTCATGGAGGCTCTTGCTCTCAAGGTTGCCGACAAGAACAGCAAGGTCGGTGTTGACGTTGAGGACATTTCAGCGATCAATATCGAGAACAATACTTTCCTCGAGCGCAACTTCACCAAGGAGGAGATTAGCTACTGCCGATCTGCCCCCAGCCCGGCAAGCTCCTTTGCTGGTCGCTGGAGTGCAAAGGAGGCTGTCTTCAAGTCTCTCGGTGTCCCTAGCCAAGGGGCTGGTGCTCCCTTGAGCGACATTGAGATCCGCCGCGATGCAAACGGCGCGCCCGTCGTCCAGGTAAGAATGACCCCACCCAACATGATGTAGGTCCAGATGCTAACAACTCATAGCTTCATGGTCAAGCTGAGGCCGCCGCTAAAAAGGCTGGTGTCAAGGACATCACCCTGTCTATCTCCCACTCTGACAGCCAGGCCATTGCTGTCGCCGTCGCTAGCTTCTAGATAGCTGTGGCGGTTGGGATTTCCTTTTGAAGTGTGTAAATCTTGTGGTTGAACAGAAGGAGTAGCAGCTCGCCAGGCGTTTGTAATGTCTTCACCGGGTTGTGTTAACATAAGTGGATGTCGACGAGGCTGCCCAGATCAGTGGAGAACGCTTTGTTTTTCGAGCTCACTGATCTGGTGGCAGTCTGGATTATTTAGAGCATTATAATAGCATAGACGTCTTTATCATCAATTGTCGCTGAAGGAAAGTACAATGTACTCAAATGACCATGTGACCTAAATTGTATGAGGACCTCCCACTGCGTTGTGCCTGCTCTGCTACCCTGCAACGACACCACGCCGGGCAACATCAGCCCGCCACGGACGCGTGCATACTCGGTTTCCTTGAGTAGGCATTCAATTCGTCTGTCTTGATTTTAAGTACTGGGCATCAAAGTGGTCTTTCCAAGAGAGGAAGTTCGTTATCCCGTGGTTTCGGTCGTGCCAACGCTTGAGCAATACTACATCGCCAAAGTGGAACTGTAAAATGGAGAACCTCAGTATGATCCTAGTTACGAACTGATCGCGTAGAAGCCATGGTTTAGGAGGGAGTAGAAAGCTGGAATATGTTGTCCAAAAAAAGCCCTTTGACCGGGTATCAAATGAATTCCTTTAGGCGCCTGTTTGAACATCTGAACGTGACTGATTGCCGATCGCGATATCTGCGTGGCCCTCTAATTCTAGTGCCTCGCCAGCCCTGAGTCTCTCTGCGAACAGGACAGGTTCCCCTTGCTGCTTGTGCTGCTTGTCGACTCGTCCGTCGTGGGATGATGTCGCCTCATTGCCCTCTTCCACGTCCGCGTCCGCCACGGTTACCACCACGGCCTCCCCTTCCTCTGTCACCACCCCCACGTCCGCCGTGGTCGCCTCTTGATTGACCGCCTCCTCGTCCGCCTCGGAAATTTCCTTGGTTGTTCTTCTGGTTCTCGGTGACGATATCGATGATCTCTTCGGGGACGGTGAGATATTTGATCTGTGTGGGAATGGTCGCCGTTAGCTTCTTCTGCCCTGACGCACAGACAGGCCTTCGGCCCAAGGCCTATGATTCGCCACGCTGGAATTCATCGTGTACGTACGTTATTGCCCTTGACGTAGACCTCTGGTAATCGCACGAACTTGTCGCCGTCCTGCGTTGATGACTCGTCAGTTTGCCGAGCGTGGGCCAGCTGGGAGAGATGCTAACGAACCGGGCTAGTCTGCACAACCTCCTTCAAGGTCAAGTTCATCCATGTATCGCAGGTGATCAAGTGACCGTTGAGTGTTTCGCCATTCTTGAGCTCGACGAGCATGGGGTGGCCTTGCGCCGCATTAAGCAAGCCGAGAGGGAGCTAGCCTCGCCCTGTCAGTACGGACACTTCGACGCCAAGGGCTATGTAGCAAAAGAGACAGATACATACCATGATGTGATAGGTATAAGTGCGCCAGTAATCACTGCGCGCGCACTCTTTGTCGATCCAGTTTGTCGTTGAAGCTTGGTGGGGAGCTTGTCGCGATGACACCGCAAAGGGTACGGACGGACAAAAACCCCGCCTGGTGCATGGGTCCCGCTTACAGGCATTCGTTATCGGCCTGAAGCTACGATAAGGAATTGTGAGCGCGCCGCAAGGTTACAGCACAGCACAAGGAGGAGATGGCACTTTC
This sequence comes from Sarocladium strictum, assembly GCA_030435815.1. Classification (NCBI taxonomy): domain Eukaryota; kingdom Fungi; phylum Ascomycota; class Sordariomycetes; order Hypocreales; family Sarocladiaceae; genus Sarocladium; species Sarocladium strictum. The sequence continues at coordinate 3,508,596 of JAPDFR010000003.1, read as the reverse complement.
CGGCGTCAATGCGAACATCGAGACGGACGGGTGCCCACGGCGACGATGATGCATCCGTCACCACTGGCTTTCGACGGTCTGCGAAGATGCCTGTGCCCCGGCGTAAGCCCAGCCAGCTGGCTTGCTGTCATGCGCGGAACGACGGCATTACAACGACTTCCGAGACCTGGGAAACGAACGATCCAAAGCACTGGCCGACCAACTTCATCGCGACAAATTCGCACATACCATGCTTCTGTGCCGAAGAAACTCGCTGCAGAAAACCAAGAGATTAGCCGTGCGCCTGCGGTTGCTCATCATGCGGCCCTTGACCCTGTGCAGCCAGAACAATCGCCCACTCTCGACGGCACATCAGGGGAGGTGATGCGGCTCTTGACGAAAGCAGGCCCAGGAGAGCTCGCACTGGAAGGCATACCGACAGAGGATATTACAGCTGCGCTGAGGATTCTTCGCCAGCCTAATCTATCTGGACTGTGCGCTATACAACAAGATCAGGTCTATGATCGGATCATCCTCCTGGCCAACTTCCTCGTGACCAGGCGTGGTATGCGAAAAACACTATTCATATACGAAAGTCTCATGGACACCATGACCGATGTGAAAGGCTCATCGCACGGCGCCTTCGAACTACTCAGAGACATGGAAAAGGCTGGGCTTCAGTTTTCGGAAACGATATGTCGGAGCACACTAAGGGTCCTCACGGTGCACCCGCACTACAGCCTCCAAGTCTTCATCCTGCAAGTCATGAGGGAGAATTGGTATACCATCGAACCTAAAGACGTGCAGAATGTTGTTCTAGGCCTCCTACGCGACGACCAAGACAGTCTGGCGTACGAACGGTTCATGGAGATGATCACTGTTGGCTCGGAGCCTGAGCTTTGGGTTTACGACATCTTGATCATGACGCTCGGTTCAAAGAGGTTCTACGATGAGATGGTGGAAGTCTTCCAACTGCGTTGTCAACGAGAGAGCTCAGGAGACGGCTATGTTAACCTTGTCTATCATGTGCTTGACTGTTGCAGCAGCAGCTTCCACTATGCGGGCACGGTGGCTGCGTGGGATATCGCTGTCAAGGGGGGCCTTTTCAACCCGTCCGACGGCATCTTGGATAATGTTCTGTCCACAGCTGCCCGGGAAGGGGATGCAGAACTCGCCTTCGCTGCATACGAGATGCTCTCCAGCCGCACGAGGATACTTGTCGAGCAACATTCGGCCCTCATTGAAGCTTTCTGCACGGCTCAGGACTTTCCCAGGGCATTCCGGATGCTGTCCATCATTGAAGGCATGGGACTGACGTCTGCAATGGATGGAATGGTCAGGCTGGTGGGAAAGTATCTCGAAGAGAGCGATGACCGTGATGTGTTCAAAGTGGCCACGGAAACGGTACGAGGGCTAGTGGCCGAGGGCAGCCCCGTGGTGTATTGCCTGAGGACATTGGTCAGGGCCATTGCAGGAGCGCGCGGCGGAGAACAGGCAGTCGAGCTGCTTCGCGAGTGGCGTAGCATGTGCGGCCAGGAACCAGACGACGAAACGCTAAGATGCATGATCAAGCACACCGAGGACTTGGATCTGCGACGGACCTTTGTTCAGCAGTACCGGGACACTATTCCGGAAGCCAAGCAAGTCGCGTGTCATGCTACGACGTACCCAGGCCTGATCTCCGCGTGTATTGCCATCGAAGCAGTTGACCTGGCGCTGCGCTTCGCACTGGAGCACACGCGCGTGACCAAGGACGAGGTGATGTGGAAAGTGATCCCTTGGTTCGCGCCGATTATGCAGCAAGCATGGGACGCCAAGGACGACAGGTTCTGGGAATGGTACGAGGCAATCATGCAGACGACCAGTTGGCGTAGAAGGGTCAAAGAGTCTATCAAGAAGCTTGTGGAAGACTACAGGGAAGAACGTTCGAGACCGTCGCCACAGGAGGAGGAGGAGGAGGAGGAGGAGGAAGAGGGAGTCGGCAAGGCACCGCCGTTTGGAAGTGAGTTTGGTCTGGCGAAAGAGAGTGAGGACACGTCAGATGTCGCCGAGGCGTCTTCGGCTGGGATGCAGGGAGGCAACCAAGACGGCGTGAAGGGGATGGAACATGGGAATGGCGATGGGCTTCCCACCGGCGAGAATGGCAAGCTCCATGTATAAAAGATGTCGTCCTACAAGCGAGGACATTCTTCCGTCTTGTTTTTTTATACCACATCAGGGCGTTTCAGAGTCTCACAAATTCAAGTTCCTGGTAGAGCACCAGCTTGATAATTCACGATACTTCCACCAAAGGCCTACCGCAGTTCACCTTCTGGGAAGGTGCCTCCAAATCAAGCTGCATCGTGATGATGAGTGGCGATGAGGTTCATGCACACACACTCTGTCCGCCAGGTTTGTACACCACGAAGCTGCCATGTCCTGTTCAGAGAGAGAATCTCCGCCTACGAAAGCTTTCTCCCCTAGCTGTGTAGTGGGAAATAGGCGTTTAGGCGTTTATTATGGTCAGGAGTTGCGTGGTGGATGGGCGTGGGTACAGTCGGCGGTAAGGGTCTATGTCCGGCAACTTACTTTCCCAGGGCATATATACCACGCTTTTTGGGGGGTTCCAGGCATGTCAAGAATGGAGACATCAGCCGAAAAGCACTGGGACGTGAAGTGGCTGGTGCCGTTTGGGTTCGTGTGTCTTCCATCAGGTTGAGTGAATGCAGGCCAGTGTCGGTCGGAGTCAACAGCACATGGAGGAGTCTCGGTGAGAAAGAACATGAAGCACAATAGTCGGAGTAGAAAAGTGTCATGTTCTGGACACAAATTGGAGCAGGTACACGATTGGGCGATGCATGTGAGACGGATAGGCTGGAAGCGAGTGAGACGTTCGCTCACTGCAGACGTGGTCAAGCTTTCATGCAGACGAGAGCTATGACCGAACCTCTCCATCAAGAGGAGGCAACCGACTTCGAAGAGATGCAAGGATACACATGAGAGTGAGAGATTCGCGGTCCTCCGTGTGTGGCCGGTGTCAGCTTAGGGACATACATACCATAACGAACGGGGGCCCTCCCAGATTGACGTGTGCATCCATGCCTGCAGGGTCCGTCCCTCTCTTCCTCTCTTCTTCTGGTAGTCTATGATAGGTGTTTCTTGGGATCAGGCTAGATCTGGACCGATTTCTAAGCCAGATTGGAATGGAATGGATGGATGGATGGATGGATAGTCTAATGGGTGGATGGGGGTAGATGCAGGAGAGAAGAGGAGCCACTGCGCTATGATTACTGATCAACGACGACCCAAACTCCGTCAGAAAGGCTGATCGATAGTCTTATCATACCCACTTTCAGAAATGGATAGAATCCTCGCATGTCTTTCTCTCGCATGGCTGTTTTATTTTTCATCTTTATTGAAGTGCTGCTGACAATTCGCATTCGCATTCGCTTGCTGCTGTAGGGGATGCAGGCTGGAGTGAATGACGCACTCACTGGTCATTGTGGGATGGAGCGAAACACAATGCATCATCCCTCAAGCAAGTATCGTCTGTATCTGACTGAGCTGGACAAGATGTAGACGAACGATGCGCCGGCAGACGGGGCCAATCAAATTGGATTGGGTATGAACGAGAAAGAGAACACTGCTGTGTTTTTCTCGTGTTTGTCAATCAAACTCTACCTCAGTTCCAGGGATGGTGGAAGGTATCGTCAGCTGCGTCAGAGTGCGAATCACCAGCCGTCAAGCGCCAACAGCATGGTTTGAGTATCGATGTGCCCTCGGCAGACTTCCATCATCAATGCATTGAATCCATGCTCACGCACATGCACCATCCGTGTAAGGGTAAGACGTACAGAGTCCAGGCTATCATATGCGATGCGTATGGAGGACGAGCCTCAATGTCCGAGGTGCAACGCATGGCTGGATGACAGTCGATGTCTTGTCAGCCCTAGGCTCCGAGCATCCGGGCCTGAGTACAATAAATCTGGCGGAAAGCTTATCTGACTTCCTTCACACCTTAGCTGACTTAAGTCGCCCTAACGTGCAGCACGTCATCCACCGTGACGGAGATATGACAAAATTCTCGGGTTTCCAAGGTGTATCTATCTACTTTGATTGATTCTGCTTGCTCTCTTGTGTGGGTGGGTGGCTGCGCAAGCGGGCGCCCGACAAGTCCGACGCAGCGGTTGTTTGGTCGGGTTTTGTGTGCTTTATTTGTTTGTTTGTTTTTTGTTCTTTTTTGTCCTTTTTTGTCCTCTTTTTTTCTTCTCTTTTTTTTTGGCTGCAAAGGTTGTGGTAATAAAGGTGTATTATATGTACAGTACACATCACAGTACCATATGCACGCATGCTGCAGCTTGTCATTCGCCGTGACTGGACTGGAGCCTAGCCTCAGCTTTCATAATTCTCCGACTGTGAAGATGACGTCTTCTCTGCGTGTGTCAAGTCGACTACGAACGTGACAAAACTCGTGACCCAACTTGGATGTAGGGACGACGACTTTGTCGCCAGTTGATTGTGCTGTGATTAATAATTCCTGCCGCACCTCGCACTTCTTGTTCCTCCGAGTTTTTACTGCGGTCGATCTGCTATGCACCCACCACTAGACTCCAGTTCGACTTTTCCCACCCTCTTTCTGAACCGGATTATTCTTTCTTTCTCGCTCTCTCTCTCGCTCTATGTCTTGTGCACCCGTATGAGCGGCAGTCGGATGCCGGAGGTGCTCACCCACCCACTAACCCTCTCCAGGGAAGCACCGTGTAGTTGACTCATTGGCTCATATGTAAGCATCCTGAAGCCTAGCCTTGCCTAGCCCATCCTATCGTGTCATTTATGCGGAGTATAGCTGGTTTGCTTATGGTAAACCCCGATCTCCGAAACGGCAAGGGGATAGTTATGCAGCTTGTCACTTTACCGCCGCGTGCTCTACCTGTTGGTATTGTACCCAAGTGAAGAATGAAGCTAGTCCCCGTCCCTCGTCTGATGCAATTGTCAGCTTTTTCTCTTTTGTTTTTTAGTGAGCAAGTTTGTGGGTGCTCCTGTTGTGTGAGCTCTTGATCTGGCTGTGGTGGTGAGATGTTGGGCAGCTGCCGTGTATAAGAGATCAGGCACGTCCTCCATCAAGGCTGCTGATGTCTGATATCTCTTATATCTCTTCAATCTCAATCATCTATAAACACGAGTGATCAGTGAGTTGTGATCGAAAAGAACTGCTGTCAGACTCTGCATCCTTGAAAGTTGACACCCTGATCTCGTCATCTGCAAAGAACCTCCCCATCAATATCTAGGCAGCCCCCCAACAGCACTCCTCGTTGAGACTGAGCACAACCCCAACCACATCCTGACACCGGCATCGAAACATGATCGACGCAATTCGTGACGCCCCTTTTGGGCAGATCGTCCGCTTCGTGACAAAGGCCAAGTACTTCAAGTACCCAGAAGAGAAGGATGGCTTCCAGCTGCCGGCCCCCTGGCTCGAGATGCTCAACAACCCGGATGCCGGCCTCGAGCACACCGTCGATCCCACCCCAAACACCATCTCTTCCTCAGCCTCGACCGTCAACAACGAAAAGCCAGTCGATTCTCCTGCTGCTGCTGATGCCACAGAGAAGGAACACGGGCCTGCCGGCTCCCACAATACTCACAACAACCCCATCCGCGATGAGGAGATTCACCGCACGACGAGTCACGGTGGTGGGCTGGCTTTCAACGACGCCCGTCTCGAGGAAGACGAGATGCACCACATGGCCAAGACCAAGTCCATCCCCATCGTCCCCAAGGTCACCAAGTCGGGCGCCATCCTCGTCGACTGGTACTTCACCGACGACCAGGCCAACCCCCACAACTGGTCCAACCGCAAGCGTCTCTTCCTGACCCTCATCATCTGCTTCTACACCTTCGTCGTCTACACCACCTCGGCCATCTACACCTCGTCCGTGCCGCAGATCCAGGACCGCTTCGGCGTCGACAACGTCCTCGCCACTCTTGGTCTGTCGCTCTACGTCCTGGGCTACGGTGTGGGACCCCTCATCTTCTCGCCGTTGAGTGAGATCCCGAGGATTGGACGGAACCCCGTGTACATCATCACCATGTTCCTCTTCGTTGTGCTTTCCATCCCCACTGCGCTGGTGGACAACTTCCCCGGTCTCATGGTTCTGCGCTTCATCACTGGGTTCTTCGGTTCGCCGTGCTTGGCCTCCGGGGGTGCCTCGCTCGGTGACATGTACAGCTTGATGAACCTCCCTTATGCCATGATGGCTTGGGTTTCGGCAGCCTACTGTGGACGTAAGTGAACGCCGTCACCCCTCCCTACCGAACTCCTCTCGAAAAGGGGGGCGCGAAATTCCAAGCTAACAGACACATCACGCAGCTGCTCTCGGTCCTCTGCTCTCCGGTTTCGCCGTCCCCGTTGAGGGCTGGCGCTGGTCTCTCTACATCTCCATCTGGGCTTCTGCTCCCATCCTCATCCTCATGTTCCTGTTCCTCCCTGAGACCAGCGGCGATGCCATCCTCCTCCAGCGTGCCCGTCGCCTGCGCAAGCTCACCGGCAGCGATCGATTCATGTCCCAGAGCGAGATCAACCAGCGTGACATGAAGGTGTCCAAAGTCTTCCTCGAGGCCCTCATCAAGCCTCTCGAGATCACAATGAAGGACCCCGCTGTCCTCTTCGTCCAGATCTACACTGCCATCATCTACGGCATCTACTACTCCTTCTTCGAGGTCTTCCCTCTGGTCTACCCCGTCTACTACGGCATGAACCTCGGCCAGATCGGCCTCGTCTTCCTCTGCGTTCTCATCTCCTGCTTGATCGGCGTGGGTGTCTACGTAGGCTACCTGTACTACTACGCCAACCCTCGCCTGGTCAAGTACGGCTTCGGTGCTCAGGAGAGCCGTCTGATCCCTGCTCTCCCGGCGGCCTTCGGACCGACCATTGGGCTCTTCCTCTTCGCTTGGACTGCCCGCGCGTCCATCCACTGGATCGTGCCCACCATCGGCATCACCATCTACGGCGCCACCGTCTTTGTCGTCATGCAGTGCATCTTCATCTACATCCCGCTCAGCTATCCCATGTACGCCGCCAGCCTCTTCGCCGCCAACGACTTCTTCCGAAGCGCTCTTGCTTGCGGCAGTGTCTTGTTCGCCCACCCTCTGTTCCACAACCTGGGCGTCGCGAGGGGAACCAGTCTGCTGGGTGGGCTGAGTGTGATCGGTATCGTCGGCATCTGGCTGCTGTACTTCTACGGTGCCAGGCTGCGAGCCCTGAGCAAGTTCGCGCTGTACATTGCTGAGGAGTAAGCGCATGAACAAATCACTGTGTCGGCATTCGGAAAGGTTTCACAACCTTTTTGCCCTACACTAGGCGGGAGAATAATGGACAGGGCGGCAAATGAAGGGAGTAAAGATAATAAGATATTCAGGTGATGAGATAATAGACAAGCCATACACGGATAAATGATATATATACACCTTTGGTTTAATGACATTCTCACTTTGAATATACACGAACGGATGAAAATCTGTAAACTTGATTGCAAACGTCATTCTGGATGATATATACCTTTGATTTAATGACATTCCCACTTTGAAAATACAACCAATGGATGAAAATCCGAGAACTGAATCGCAAACATCGCTCTGGATACATCGGTTCTCACTAAATCTCTAATCGAAAAATGAGCAGCAGCCCTTGGAGCCGTAGCGAATCGTTGAACCCCCTATCTCGGGTAGTATGAAAGATGTATCTGCAACAGAACATGCCTATAAGAATAACTTCCCCCCTCATCCCCTTCTTCTTCTTCTCGCAAACAGGTACTTTCTTTCAGCACTACAAGACGTACTCTGCGTCAGGCTGACCGACGCCGTAACGCCGAATGTCGAAATCAAACCAGAAAAAAAAAATTCCTTAGTTCGTGGCACTATGTACCACTTACATACACACATCAAAAGAGCAAACAGAGCATCATCAGTCCTGCGTTGATAAGAAGGAATACTTCGACCAGTCAATCATCCTTGCCAATACTGCCCAAATGAATTATATGAGTCGACATTATTGGCGTTATTCACCGCATACCAGCTGTTCTGTTGCTGCTGGCCGCCAGTCTGCTGAGAAGTATGCTGTTGCTGCTGCGAATTGAAAGACTGGTAGTCCCTTTGCGTACCAGGCTGCTGCTGCTGCTGCTGCTGCTGCTGCTGATGGCTCAAACGTCGGAGGCTCGCGTTGTTGGCGGTGCCCTGTTGACTGTTCGCCGCGTGGCTGTATTGATTGGAGACTCCGTACGGGCCGCTGCCGTTTGTGCCCGAGGATGTGGTCGTCCCCCACTGGCTCCCTCCTGAAGCCGAGGTGTACGTGGTCGCTGCTGCTGATGGTCCGGTCGTTGGCAAGGACGCAGCTGCGTTGCTTCGAGCCTGCTGCTGATGTGCATGGCCGTGGCTATACGGCTGATACGGGATTCTGTCGGCAGAACCGTCGCTGCCCATGCCACCTGGGTTCTGCGCGCTGTACCGTGTGGCAGCACGGCCGCTGGAGTCTCGCAGCGGGTTGAGATTGTTCGGCGCGTTCCCCCCACCAGCCACTTGCGCTCTGCCGTTGCCGGGGCCTTGGTTCGCTGGAGTGACGGACTGGCCTCGCTGGCCCTGCGCGGACTTGGTTCTGGCCTGGTCCGAACGTTGGGCCGGCGACGTTCTTCCTTGCGTCGCTGTGGCCACTGCTGCTACTACTCGAGGCGAGGCGCTATGTGCCAGTCGCTCACGCTGTGCTGCACTCGCTGATCTGTGGTGTCCCACTCGCGCGTCGCTCTGAGTCGCGGGAGCTTGGTAAGGGTACGAGGGAGAGGCGTTTGGAGCAGCAACAGAGGCGGGAACCTTCCCTGCGTGATCTGATGCCCTCAACCCGCGCCTGTTGGACATCGAGCTCGGATCAACGCCATGGTTGCCGTGCAGGGACTGTACGGGATTCGAGAGCGAGTGATCCGAGCCGTAGGTGTTGTTCTGCAACAGGGCAAGCCCTGAAGCTGCCGACATGTCTGTCTGCTGATGTGAGTCGTCATGCTGCAATGGCACACCAGTGGCTGACTGGTAGTAGCCGGGTGCTTCTGGCTGTGGGTTGTGAATCGGAGGCTCGACCGTCGGGCCTAACATGGTGGCCACCGGCATCTGCCAATTCGACGTGTTGCTAGCCTCCTCTGCCGGTTCTTGCTGAGTATCTTCTGCATCAGCGTCGTCGTCGTTATCTTCTCCTCCGTCGGAATCAACTACTATTGCTTCTGACTTCTTCTTGCTGGATCGGACTGGTTGGGGAGGGTACTCGCACGACCGAGACTCCTTGGCACAATCTTCACAGGTTGGCCTCTCCTTGGAACACTTCAAGCCCGTTTGTTAGCCGTCTGGAGGTGTAGTACAAGGACAGTTTTCTCTTACTTTGACACGCCTTTCTTTGCACTGGTAGCAAACAAGGCGCGATTTGCCCAGTTTGCCGCTCTTGGGAGTATTGGCTGCGCCGTTCGCAGCCGACTTCTGCGCGGCAGAAGGGGTACCTGGGAGGGGGCTCCGATGCTGGGGGACCAATTCCTTAGTTGTGACTGCCCCGTTCGCGGAAGCCTGTGATGGTGCCGGCGTTGGCTGTTGTCCAGAGCCTCCGGTCGTGGGCTGCACGATACGCAACCTCTCCGCACCGTACTTCACCAGCATTGCTAGCGAGTCCTTCTGCAGCTCTGGTGACTGGTTCGCAAAGATGGAGAACTGATCCACGGACAACGAGGCAGGGTCAACACCCGCCTCGGTGAGGAGCTTCATCGCCACGTCCTTGCGACGGGCAGCTTCGGAGGCACTGACGTTGGGGAAGACCGCGCTCGCCGATGCTGCTGCAGCCTGCGCATTCGATGGACCAGTGGAGGCAGAGCCAGCATTACTGGTAGCTGCCGGTGTAGAGTCGTATGCAGGATGGTCAGAGTCCACGAAAAGGGAAGTAGATTCATTGTTTGTAGACTGGGGGTTGCCATCGTTCTTCTTCTTGCGCTTGCGAGGCACGCTATCTTCACCTGCAGTAGACGCCCGCTTCTTCTTTTCCTTGGGCTTGCCGTCCGGACCGGTCTTAGGGGTCTTGGGGGCTTTTGGTGCTTTCGGTACTGTCGGGGTCCTTGGAGTCTTTGGCGTCTTCGGGGCATTAGGGTCTTTCGCTGACTTCGCCTCGGCCGTTTTCTGAGGAGGCAGAGGTCTTGGAGGAGGCTTGAATTTGTCCCTCAGCTGGGCAACGGTCATGTGCAGAGGGCTATGTTCGTATTTGACGGAGATGGACCGGCCATTTCGAGGGAAGGCAATAGTAAGTGTGCCACGGCAGTCGAATGCTGGGCGATCTGGAGAGAAGGAAACGTAGTCAGTTGCCGCCTCAAACATGCTCTAGGACGGGGTTACGAACTGTCAAGGACAGGATCAGGGTCCTTCTGGTACCACTCTCCGATAACGTGCTTCTCTGGCGCTTTCGCGTTCTGCCGCGTCCACTGCTGAACCGAGTCTTTGCAGTGATAGGTGAACGTCCAGCCTTGCCCTTGACGCGATACCTCTCGAATCGTCCACGTGCTCGCATCAGCCTCGCCAATGGCTGCGACCAAGTGCTTAGCGACAGCCTTTTGCAACGCTGGATCCGAAGCCGGCTGGTTCTTAAGCGCCTCGCTCGCGTTCACCACCCTCACAGACTCTCCCCCCGCCGGCGTAGACCTCAGCCCTCCAAGCGAAGGGTCGAGGTTGCCCAGGCCGGCCAGTGCCTCGTTCTCGCTCTCTGCGAAGTTCAGCTCAATCGGGGCAGTGGCGCGAAGCTGGAGCGCGGTCGAGACGTGCGAGGCTCGGGTCGCTGTGACCTTGTCCGAGATCAGGTCGCGTAGCTGCGTCTGTAGTTCCTCGACCGATGCGCAGCCGCGCGCGTTGGACGGGCCGGCAGCGGGTTCTGGCGCGATGCCGAAGCTCGCGAGGAAGTCTGCCATTGGTAGCAACGCTTGCGATCGCTCTTTCGGTCGGGTGGCGCGCCTGCGAGATGCCCAGCGTCGGAGGCGCGTGCAGCGACAAAAGTTCGATCTTCAACGCATCAGGGTCAATCTCCTCTGGCCCGTATTGAGCTTCTTGTCGTGGGAGTGTGCGCCCGGCGGCAGAGGGGGAAGAGGTGGCTGACGCGTGAATGGGACGGATTTCACGAGTGCCTGGAGGATGACAAGTGGGATGATGATATTGTGAATGGGCGTGCAGCGCTACAGCCTAGAATACATCATTAACCCAGACTACAAAAGCCAGTAACAGCCCTCCTCCCCTCCCTGTTCAAAACCTTTGCCTTTTAAATTCGCTCAATTATTATTATTGATCAATCAATGGATTAAATAGTGAATTAATTGATTGATTGGTTAATATGCCATAGTCTTGCTTGGCGCCATTGACATCAAGTGCCATATGTTCGACAATGACATTGTTATAAGTTTCAAGACTAAAGCGTGTAATGACAGGCACGCAACGAACTGCATTGAAAGTTGCAGAATAGCATTCATTCTGGCTTCTTTCCGTGGCAACAATGTACATTACAAGAAACAATGCCCATGTACACCTACATATCTCACGCTTCTCTTACACCAGTTCTAGCCGGATTCTTCAACCCATTGCTCGACTCTCTCTATCAGCTCGGCTTTCTTGCCGACTGTGTTCAGTCCTTTGGAACCAAGCACGTCCTTGAGCTGGGCAACCGTCATCTTCGCGATGCCTCCACTGTCAATTGCAGCCCTGAGCTGAGCCATGTTCATTGACGATGTGTTGGGCTTCTCTGACCCTGCTCTGCTCTTCTTGGCGGGGCGTCCGTTCGTGTCATCCTCGCCGTCCGCTTCTCGTTTCAGGGCCTTGGACTTGTTGGCCTGCCCAACCTCCTGGCCAAGGGTTTCTGTCCAGTCCTCAAGGTAACCGCCAGCACGTTTGCTGATAGCTTTGTACTTTGGCTCCGTCGAGTCTTCTGCCACTTCAGGGACCTCTTCCTCCAGAGCCAGGGCTTGGAGAATCTTGTAGTGCCATTGCAGTGATGGATTCGGGTATTTGAGGGGGTTGTACATGGCTTTGGGCAGCTGCAGCTGCTGCACGATCGTCCGCATCTGCGTCTTCAGTTCATCAGAGCTCTGCGTGACCTGCTCAGGCATTCTCGTCTCTCTCAAGTCATCGACGAACGGAAGTGGGTAAATCCATAGCCCAGCAGGTAGATAAGGCGTTCCGGAATCGTCATCGGCTTTCTCTCTGGAGGGAATGATGGCCGCGAGCATGGGCTGCGCGTTGGCTCGTACCACGCACCAGGCAATGGCAACCTTTTCATCGCGCAGAAGCTTTTGCCACAGGGCCGAAAATACTCGAGTAGAGCCGACATAGTCCTCTTCGCTCGGGAAGATGAAAGTAGACTTCTTGATGCTTGCCCATACGGGCAAGGCTTTCCGTGGCTTGAATCCCAAGATGCGAATGACTGGCGATCCAAAGTCTCGTAGGGATTTCTGCTCATCGGGCGAGAAGTAGACATACTCTCCACCGAACTTGTATGCCTTCTTGATCTCGCCCTTGTCCACGGTCCTGGTGGTGTCCTCGGCGATCTTCGTAGTTTCGCCGCTGGCTATCTGCGGTTTCTCTCCATCCAACCAGATGTAGCAAGTCCGTGCCGGTGCTTGTCGATGAAGGATATTATACCCCTTGACCGAAATTCTCAGTCCAGGCGCAATCTCAAACGGCAAGTTCGAGAACAAGGCCCGTTTGGCAGCCTGTTTTGAGTTTACATTTGAGATCAAAGAATTGAGTAGACTGATTCCGTCGCCCGATTTCGAGGTCCGCACTTCTGACATGTTTGCCTCACCGAGTGTCTCTTGGTAAATGATATCCTTTCACAACGTCAGTACGGTCCAGCGAGCGGCTACAGATTGTGAGGGTCAACGAACATCATAAAACTTGCTGAGGTCAAACTTTTTGTCCTCTCGACTGATTGGGAAGAGTTCAATGATGATCCCCAAGTCGTACAGGTCTTTTGCGCGGACAGCCGCAGCAGACCTGGCAGCCTTGTCTGAGGAGTGAGGGTCGTCGCGATCAGTGACAATGAAGAGTCTGCGGCTGCCAAAGTTGGCTGCCTTGGTCGTGAAGATCTGGTTCGCACAGAATAACACGTTGGACATGGACACCGGCTCCTTGGACGCTGTCAGGATTTCCTCCTCATCCTCCCCTTCTTCGACTAGTGCTTTGAGGGTCTTCACATCCTCCGCGGCAGGGATGTCCAGGTCCATGAAAAGATAGCAATGCGGGTAGCCAATTCCACTCCGGCCATCCGCCTCATTCTGGAACTTGGATTTCTCAGTTCCGAAGAGGAGGATTCCCATCATGTCCTTGGGGTTAGAGATGATGCGCTGTTGCATCAGATGGTAGGCGCACTTCAGCGCAGCTTGCACTGGACTGTCGCGATCGGCTTTCTTAGAGTCTGAGGGTGGCGGTGGCTCCAACATAGAATCGCTGACCTCAATTGCCAGTAATACGGCATCTTTCTGAGCTTTGTAGACCTGTCTTGCAGTCAGAAAGTGATTATTGACTGATACGAGCAGGCAACTTCATTGCGTGACGCAGGTACTCACGGTTTCGTCAATTTCCTGCTCATCCTCCTCATCCTCCTCCCGTCTCCATTCGCGATTGCCCTCAGACATGTTCAGAATTTGACCGTATCTTGAAAGAGCGAATTGCGTTGATGGAATCTCTTCACAGATGAGACAGGCGTGAAGGCGGCTCAGCTCATATTATGGGCCGCTAAACACCAAGTGCCCCAGTCACGCCCGCTCCAGGCTGCAGCTCAGTAGCGCGACTTGGCTACACGAGGCAGAGCGCGAGGTCACGTGCAATAAGGCAACGATCTTGAACGCATCGAAGGTGAATGCCTGCCTTCGCCGATATCTAGGCGTTATTCATCGAAAATTTTTATGAAGAGAAGATCGAGGACAAAAGAATGTGATTGAATTGCAAATTTGTGTCCGCTCCATAACTGACATGTCAGCGAACGATGTAGATGGCCTGGTGATAGAAATCAGCCATGATCGATCATATCACCTAGGAATCGCGACAGCCACACAGGTACGCCCGCAACCCTCTGAGAAGCCATTTACAAAGCAAGGCATTGGCTTTCCCCCAAGAGAATCTGTCTGAGAATATAGGCCATCCCTCCGCAATCCTCTGCTGTCATTCACATGTGGGAAGACTCCTTCGGTATGTCCTGTACAATGAAGTCACACAGCGCCCCCCACACGTCTGCCAAGTATCAGTAGGAATATAACATATCACGAAATATCAGTAATCAATAGCAGGATCAATCTTTCCTCCTATTCATGCTTAACTCAAGAAGTCACGAGAAGTCAAAATGTCACGGACTCTTGATGTGATGACGCGCTGTCACGTGATGCTCGTTAATGGTCGGATTATTCTCTTGCACTGTGATTGGCTCGAAATATACCAGCGACGATATGCCGATCCATGTTAGAGTTGGTCATCGACTCGTTACTTGCAGCCCGGTATCCCAGGCATTGAGCCGTATAATCGATCTCAAACCTCTCGGCTCGTCGAGCCCGTGATGGCGAAGCTAGCATTTTGCCTCTCAGGTCAATCATTTCAATGATTTGCCGAATGTGAGGCCGAGGCGTCCTCCGTGCTCGCCCATACGATTCAAAGCTTGAGCTCGCTCACTGTGGGGCTCGGCCTGTTACGGCGATCGCCAGCGAGAGCGTTTGAGCGACCATCGAAAAGACCACCGAGATCTCAATCTCTCTGACAAACCTCTCTCTTCCCCATCTCTCCCCTACACAATTCTCTTGAGCCATCGCAATCACCATGGCATTCAAGAGCACCCTCGGGAAGCTCCCGCGAACACTCGGCGCAGGCTCTGCCTCGCGTCTAGCTCTCCCCCAGACTCGGTCATTTGCGACGCCTGTCCCTCCAGTGACGCAGGATGCTACCGGCTCAAAAGGGCCAACGGCCATGGTTTTCCTCAACATGGGAGGGCCGTCAAAGACCGATGAAGTCGGTGACTTTCTCAGTCGCCTGTTCGTAAGTTTCGAACTTTTCCAGATTCTTCACTTTGCGAAGGCTGCGGATTTAACTCCTCGTTTCGCTAGTCCGACGGCGACCTTATCCCCCTCGGACGGTTACAGTCCTACATCGGCCCTCTTCTGGCAACTCGCCGGACACCCAAGATCGTGAAGCAATACTCCGACATTGGCGGCGGCTCTCCGATTCGCAAATGGTCCGAATACCAAAATGCCGAGATGTGCAAAATCCTCGACAAGATTTCGCCCGAGACAGCACCACACAAGCCCTATGTGGCATTCCGTTATGCGAACCCACTCACCGAGGAGATGTACGCGAAGTTGTTGGAAGACGGTTTCGGAAACGGCAAGGGCGGCAGAGCTGTTGCTTTCACCCAGTACCCTCAGTATTCGTGCTCAACAACTGGTAGCAGCCTTAATGAACTTTGGAAATGGCGGCATAGGATGGAGGGCAAGACGAATGAAGAGAATCCTGCCGGTTCGATTGCCTGGAGTGTTATCGACAGGTGGCCGGTGCACCATGGACTCGTTGAGGCTTTCGCGCAGAACATTGAGGCGAAGCTTGCTGAGTACCCTCCGGAGAGACGGAACGATGTGGTCCTGCTCTTCTCTGCTCACAGCCTGCCCATGTCTATCGTCAACAGAGGTACGATGACACCTGAGAGCCTTGGGGTCCTTAGACATTGACTGACATGCGTCCTACAGGTGATCCATACCCCGCTGAAGTTGCCGCTACCGTCTACGCCGTTATGCAACGCCTGAAGTTCTCGAACCCGTACCGTCTGTGCTGGCAGTCACAAGTCGGTCCGTCCGCCTGGCTCGGCCCCCAGACCTCCGACACCGTTCAGAACTACGTTGCCAAAGGTCAGAAGGATTTAGTCCTGATCCCTATTGCCTTCACATCAGATCACATCGAGACCTTGTACGAGCTGGATCTCGAGGTCATTCACGAGTCAGGCAGCCCAGAGACCGTGAAGCGGGCTGAGAGTCTCAACGGTAGCCCCGTGTTCATCGAGGCCTTGGCAGATATTGCGAAGACACATCTGGCCAGTGGGGTAGCATGCTCAGCACAGATGGGTTTGAGGTGTCCTGGTTGCAAGAGCGAGAGATGCGCAGAGTCGAAGCGATTCTTTGCCGGTCAGCAGGAGTTCATCTGACTTTCCGATAGGACGAAGTCTGCTCAACAATGAGTATGTCACTTTGTAGTATTCGTGTAATAGATAGAAAGTGCAAAAGCGGCTCTATTATATTTGATACCGAGGGGGTTGACGGTTTGGACAATCTGTTCCCAGTGTTATCTTCCCACCCTGTACACATTCACCCCAACTTTTCGTCATCATACTGCGCCCGTTGTTGTAAGTATAGGAAGATTTGAAGAAAAAGGCAATGGAGCTATCTTTTGGTGTCGCACAGGAAAATTCGTGAGCGACAGCATTTGTGGTGTGGCATGCGCGGGTGTCATCAAGTGCAACACGAGCTCTCCTTGCATAAATGCTGCAAGCTTGCATCAAGCTGCAGGCTCCGGTGATAGGATCCGAGTTGGACGCGTCAACGGCCTCAGTGTGACGCAAACCTCATCAAAGAATGCCATTGCGAAAGAAGTCAAATACCTTATCTAGATTTGCCAAGTAGAAACTGATTCTGAGACCTTATCATGTTACGGGATGCAATCACGAGGAAAGGACACTGAGATGTGAAGACATGACGATCTCAAGCCTCAAGGCCCTGAGTCAGAGACCGTGCGCCAGAGGGTCCTCCAGGGGTCAGGGGCGTTACCCGAGCCGGCATTTGGCAGATTTATTGATACCACCTTACCTCAGGAAAAGGTTAGAGTGACTCTGTCAAACCTTGACACCAGCTCGTCTGGTTATCGCCAGACAAACGGGCGGTCATTATAGGGACATGGTACCAATTAATAGGCCCGGTGCATATACGAAACGAGAGCCCGACAGGTGTCCTTTCACGTCATGCAGCTCAATTCGGACGCGGACCTTTGACAGCTTGAGATCCTAGCTCCAAAGTTCTGCTGACCTAGACTACCATATACTGTAGGTACTAGGTAGCGACGCCGCCGAGCTCCAAGAGTCGTGACCTGCGTGGTCATAGCTTCACGTGGCAACAGCTCGTCTCATCTCATCTCATCTCATCTCCCAGCCATCGTTTTTTTTTTTTTGTTTCTTGCTCCTCTTTTCTCACTCAAAACACAGGTCCAATCCCCGGGACATGAGCCGTGGTCAGGGTCTTGGTATCCTCTGCGATTAATTACAGTGCTTGGGACCAGGGCGAGCCGCCTGTGACCAATCATGTGCTGGCAATGGACCAGCCCCAGGTTGGCATTAGAGGATGCGAGGCACTACTCCCAAAGCAGCCCAGCGCTGTGCAGGTCGAGGGAGCCCCTTTTAAGGTGCTGGAATTTAGGAGCTTCCGGGCCGCTCAGTGCCCACTGTCTCGCTCTTAGGGGCGTTGGTGGCTGTTGCTCACTGCCGCTCAACTGTTGCATAAACGGGCACAAGCCGCATAACCGAGCTCTCAATGTGCACAACTCCTGCACAAACCCGATTTGTGCCCCAGCTTCATCCCCACCTCTCTCCTCGTGTCTCTCCTAACCTTTGCCCCCTGTCTCCCCCCTCGTGCACCCAAAATTTCCCACCTAAGTTCCCCTAACTTTCGACGACCTGTAGCCACCAAGCCACCAAGCCCCTTGCCCAGTGTGCCTGTGCCGTCCTACTTTTTTTTTACACCCTGGGAGTCGACTCTCCTGTCTCCTTGGACCTGGCAGAGCGACCTCATCGACTGTCTTCCACCTTCGCGTTTGTCGTTGCCTTCCTCCAACCTTCTCGATCTCCCATCGACTCTCGTTTTGCGCGCCTGTCCTCTGGCTCGTTCCCTTTGACGGCGTCCCTTTTTTAATCTTTCTTGACATCCTTTCTGCTGTGACAGCACTATCTTTTCCCAACGCTCCGACCTAGCTTAGCCGGCCCCGTTTTCCCACCCCCCTTTCGGCGCCGTCGACACACGCGTTGTTGGCTTCTCCTCCTCCAACATCGCCTTCCACTGCTCTGGTACGTATACCTGCCCCGTGAATCGTCTACGAATCGAGGCAATTGCTTCTCACGAGTTGCATTGGAGCCTTTTGAAGGACGGACCCAGACTTGAAACGTGTGCCTCCCGAAGTTGGGCGCATGGTCTTTCTCTGGCGTGCTCCCTTCCCATCCCCCCCCTGGAGCTTCATCATCGCTGCTTTCACTCCGCACAAGCTGACTTTCCACCGCATCTTGCAGAAAGCGCTCCTCCGACCTTCTTTACCGGCCGATCGCTCTTTATAATTTGAGATGGGTAAGATGATTCCTTCTTCCACAGTGTGTGCACGCCACATGGCTTGCAGGCAGAGAGGCACGAGAAGAGATGTTCCCCTGGCGGGCACCGCCTGCCCTTGCGATGCAACAGTTCCTGGCACCCTTCGACTGAGTCCTCTGGTACCTTCGTCTTCCTTGGAAAAACAACATCACGCTCAATAAGACAACTCCCACGCTCGTTCACTGCCATTTACCATTTCTTGGGTCTCTCTCTTTTTTGGTCTTGAACATACTCTCCCTGAGAAGGCGATACCACCTCAAACAGAAAATCAAAACTCAACTGCCGCTTTCTGCTCCAGCTCAAAGTGCCATGGCCTTCGGCTTGGTTCAGCACATCAAAGCACGCACTCGCAGCGTTCAGCTAGACAAACATACTGCCCTTGATGTAACTGGCCTCTGTCCTGTGGATCGCAGAAGTCCAAGCTCGCGGGCCTCTCACCGGCTAAGCAGCTTCTCTACGGGTGACGAGAGTCGCGAGACGCTCAGCCCGACGGATGTAGTTGCACCAACAGCAACCCTTCGCCGGTATCGCAGCATGCTCGAAGTCGAGGATCCTCCAAAACTAAGTCCCTGGAAACCGATGTCGTTCGAAGAGCTGTACACTGGACCATTGCAGCATGCGACTGGTGACGATATCCGTGAATCTACCTCCTACCCAACACACGGTGAACCCAAGAGTTCGAAAGACATTACTTCCTGCCGGATACCGCTACCCACCAGTCGGGCCACCGTCGGCCACCCTCTCTGCCTCTCTGCCTCTCTGCCTGCTCGCATCGAACTCATACTGTTCCACCCTGTGGCAAATGCTAATTCTTGGTTTTCTAGCTTCTCCCGTCCCTGAGTCGGCTGCTGCCGTTCCTCCTCCTTCTTCGCCTCCCGAAGGCAAGCCCGCATCTCTGGTGGAGTCTGTTGATCAAGGCGTGCCTCCGTCTGACACCCATGATGTAGTCACTTCTCCTGCCCCCAGTGCTCCTGATAACAGGAACATTGTGCGGCGGAAGCTGACCGGCTATGTCGGTTTTGCCAACCTGCCCAACCAGTGGCACCGCAAGAGCGTCCGCAAGGGCTTCAACTTTAATGTCATGGTCGTTGGTAAGTCGGTCGCTCAATGCTGCGTTGGAACTGCGCTGACTCCTCATCTATCTCAGGTGAATCTGGCCTTGGCAAGTCCACGCTCGTTAACACCCTCTTCAACACTTCTCTCTACCCCCCCAAGGAGCGCAAGGGCCCTAGCCTCGACATCATTCCCAAGACTGTGACCATCCAGTCTATCAGCGCTGATATCGAGGAGGCTGGCGTCCGTCTGCGGCTGACTGTCGTTGACACTCCGGGTTTTGGTGACTTCGTCAACAACGACGAGTCGTGGCGCCCTATTGTCGACAACATTGAGCAACGCTACGATGCGTACCTCGACTCTGAGAACAAGGTCAACCGCATGAACATCGTTGACAATCGCATCCACGCTTGCGTCTTCTTCATCCAGCCTACCGGTCACTCCCTCAAGCCTCTCGATATCGAGGTCATGCGTCGCCTTCATACCAAGGTCAACCTGATCCCCGTCATCGCCAAGTCCGACACCCTCACCGATGAGGAGATTACCAGCTTCAAGCTGAGGGTATGTTCTCTCAGCGCGTCATGATTACTGCTTCATGCTAACAAATTGTAGATCCTGTCCGACATCAAGTACCACGGTATCCAGATCTTCGAGGGCCCCAGGTATGAGCTTGACGATGAGGAGACCATCGCCGAGAACAACGATATCATGTCCAAGGTCCCCTTCGCTGTCGTTGGCGCTACCAACGAGATTGCCACCGCCGATGGCCGCAAGGTTCGCGGACGTGAATACCCTTGGGGTATCATTGAGGTCGACAAGGAGGAGCACTGTGACTTCGTCAAGCTGCGTCAAATGCTTATCCGCACACACATGGAGGAGCTCAAGGAGCACACCAACAACATGCTTTACGAGAACTACAGAACCGACAAGCTCATCGCCATGGGCGTGTCTCAAGACCCCAGTGTCTTCAAGGAGGTCAACCCTGCCGTCAAGCAGGAGGAGGAGCGTGCTCTGCACGAGCAGAAACTCGCCAAGATGGAGGCCGAGATGAAGATGGTCTTCCAGCAAAAGGTGGCCGAGAAGGAGAGCAAGCTCAAGCAGTCCGAGGAGGAGCTCTATGCTCGCCACAGGGAGATGAAGGAGCAGCTCGACCGCCAAAGGATGGAGCTCGAGGACAAGAAGCAGCGCATCGAGAGCGGACGGCCACTCGAGAAGGAGGGCAAGCGAAAGGGTTTCTCTCTGCGCTAAGCATGAGCTGCTTGTTGCTTGCCTGTCTGCCCCAATGGCGCCTTTTCCTCTACACGATCTATGTCTGCGTGCTATGATGCCCACACAATACCAGCTCGACGCTCTTTCCTTCCTTCAATTCTTGTTCTTCTCGGCTTCTGTCACATTTCATCTTTTTTTTAATCACGAGCAAACCCTCCGCTAATCACCCATTATGCCGTCACGTCTGCTCGCGCTTCAAACCTGAGAAAATGATCCACAAGGTGCCCGTGGCCAGGATTATGCATTACAGCGGTCTGCATACCTGGCATGCAACTCCCCTTATCGAAGTCGCGGGAACAGCATCCGCCTGTCCTCACCTTTTTGGAACATGAGAGGACTTATGTCATGGCACTGTCCATCCCTCGGTTTGGAGAGCAACGTGGTCTGGCTTTCGGCGAGCTAGCTCCAGTAAGGTTGGCATGAAACAGTCTCAGTCAAGACTGGAAATAAAAGCATACGCACGCACAACATACCTTTCTTTAAACACAGCTGCGCTTGCCACTCCTGGGCCGGCTTTCGCCTTTCTATACTTTGTCTTACGCTTCTCCTGATTCATCTTGTTCAATACCCTGTCTACTTCCTCTTATCTAGACGGAGCGTTGCAGCTAGTTGCGGGTTTGAAATGAGATACTGCAAGGGAGGTCGAGGCGGGTCGACTGGGCGGGCGGCTTGAAAGATGTATTTTAGTCGTGTAGTAAGGTGATACTGGGAACGGGATGTTCTTCCACCTGGCGGCAGGGGTTTCGTCGCATAGGGCTGTCTGTCTTATTTCTTAGCTAGCTTGATTTCATTGGTTTTCTCTGACCTTGCTGTGATGTTGGCTGCCTCAGTAGACTTTGTGACGCCAGTGCTTCAAGTGGATATAAGGCCAAGGCGGGGGTGCACCATCCCTCTATGGGGGAAGAGCTGCGATCGAATGAGACTGTTCACGAAGGGAGTGATGTTCGATTTGATTTCATTATTCAACGATATGTTACAAATGTGCCACAAGCAAGGAATCCAATGCCATTTTGCGCCGACCAACTCCTGGTGTTGGGCCAAAACCTTCTCGCCGTAAGGCCTTCACGCTCTGCACATAACCTCCAACGGTCATGTCTCAGCTTCAGGGAGTTCCAAATCCTCCATCAGGACTGTGGGCACTGCTCTGCCCACAACAAAAATGCCGATCGCCTTCACCTTCTCCTAGCATTCTTCAGGAGGAACGCGCCCACAACACCCGCCGCGATGCCAACACCACTGAGGATGGCGACGCCCATCAAGCCCTCCCTCGCAACCTTGTCATCGACGAGCTGACGGAGGTTCGCAGCCTGCAGGTTCGCAGGCTCCTTGTCGAGCAGCAGATCGTTGTAGCGACGGGCCTCAGCGTAGTTGCCGAGCTTGTAGTTGCCGAGGGCGAGGTAGTAGAGGCATTCGCGGCGGCGTTCGGGGGAGGTGCGGAATATATCAGAGAGGAGGCGGACGCCGAGTTGTTGGTCGGAGCGGGAGGTGGATTTGACAAGGCCCTGGTGGGAAGATGGAGGTCAGCGAGGAGGATTTCCCGAGGTTCGGAGGGGGGGGTGGTTTGGTTCGTACCCAGGCATAGTTGAATTTGGTTTGGACGCCAACCATGTCGCCTTCCTTCTCGTACTGCGCACGGAGGACATTGAGTTCTGAGGCGTTGAGAGGCCTGTGAGGTCAAGAAAGTCAGGTTAAGCTTATGGTGAGGGTTGGATGGGAGGAGCGGGTTGTTGGGAGGACGTACGTCTCGGCATCGAGCGCATCTGGCGTGATGGTCAGCCGTGAGTTCTGCAGATAGTCTTGCACTCTTATCGGTCCTGCAGAGCGGCATCGGGATTACACAGGCTTGGAGGGAGACTTACATGGTAGATCGACAACCATCTTGGAGTATGTGCCGTTCGCAGAGGGTCTCGGGCTCGAAGAAGAGTTAAGAGCTAGATGTAGCTGGACAGGGGCGCACAAGCGGCTGGAATCGTAGACCGTTGAATATATATATATATATAGTGTTGTCGAAACGATCTGAACGTAAAGTCTGCCGTGTAGAAATGATGTGCAGAGAGCAGAACGTGCGTGGTGTCGTGCAGTTTCAGGAAGAAGAAGAATGATATTGGGGGAAAGCTGGGCCACCTCGGGATTGACGCAGGGCACCACCACGCGACGAACGGAGGTTCAACAAGTGGCAGCTGAAGAGTGTGGCGTTGGGAAGCCGGTTTTGTGTGGCGCAGTGATGACGCTGTTGCACGGTCAGTGAAGGTGGAGTCCGGTAAAACTGGGGTGCCGCGCGGGGCTGGTGAGGCGGTGGGTTGATAAGCGATAAGGAGAGTGGACGAGGAGAGAGAGTTTGGGAGTTTGGTTGTTGTGGTGATGTTGTTTTCGCGTGCCCATCACCACCACCATCACCACTACGAGGACAATCATCACCGCGAAAGAAGCAGTCAATCGACGAGACCCAGACGTTAAGCAAGTTAGAAAAAAGAATCATAACCCAGAGGAAGGGTTTCTTGGTATTTCAACAAAAAGTTCTTTCGTCAAACCACAACACCGTCACGATGTTGCTCTCAGAAGACCCAGACAAGGTACGCCCAACGCATCCCCAATCCTTTTCTCATCCATTCACCACTAACTCCCATTTCCCTCCCCAGCTCATCTCCCACACCGTGGACAACTTCAACATCGAGCCCGACAAGCTCGCGGTGGCACGCATCACGGAATCCCTCTCGACGCTGCAGCAAGCGCGCGACCTCCGCGTCAACGAGGCGCACTCGGCGCTGAAGAAGCTCTCGCGCCAGCTGCACACCCTCACGTCGCAGCACGACGACCTGGTCGCCGCGTCCAGCCACGGCGGCGCCGACCACGCCTCGCGCATCGCCCGCCTGGACACGGAGAAGTTCCGCACGGCCAAGGCCGCGAGCGACGCCGAGGTCGAGGCCGAGAGGCTGGCGCTCAGGCTGGCCGACCTGCAGGCCAGGCTGCAGGAGCTGGAGCTGCAGGGTGTCGAGGGGGACGAGGCCGGGAGGAGGAGGGATCCCGTCGACGACGAGGTGTTGCTCAGGCTGAAGGTGTACAGGAGCCTGGGCGTCGATCTCGAGAGGGATGAGAGGGATGGGGAGTGGACCAAGGCCGTGGTGAGGAACGATCGCAAGGGCGATGTCCATGTGGTGAATATGGACAAGAAGTTCTCAAGGTACTTCTACGCGAATTACTTTTGGCAGACGCTTTGAGGGAGGCATGGGGAGTAGCGGTTGGGATGAGGTGTACGATGCGTGGACGATTCTTTCTTTTTGTTTCTCAGATGAGCATGTTTTTTGATACCACGTCGAGGGAGAACGCGAACCCTCTTTACATAAAGTCGCAATGAGATCATGAATTACTTTTTGCCTCTGCATTCTGCTGCGCACTCATCGCCCGTACATCGAAACATTGCCCTTCTCGTCGCAGATGCCGTGATCCGTGTACAAATCAACACCAAGATCTGAGAAGCAAGAACTCGCCCAAAAAAGCAATCGCACTCATTATGTCGTACATATATCATCAAGTCACTCCGTCGCTGATACGAGTCCAGCCCCATTCTCAGTGCTCCGCCGATACGGATGGTCTTCTGGTGGCCTTTGAGGGGGAGTGGGTGTGTGATGCCGGGAAGTAGCTATCACCCAGTGTGCCATTTGGAGCAGAACGAGGCACAGGAGGCGTCCTCGCTCGCGAACTGTTCGGAATGACGAGCCTGGTCATGGCCGTCGCCTCAGGGCTGCGTGTGCGGGACTTCATCATCAGATAGCCGACGTCGCCTGGCGTAGCCGGTCCCCCAGAGAGGCTCCTGTGGTGATGGTACAGCTTGCTGCTATTGCCGATATTGGTGCTGCTCGTGTGGTGATGTCTGTACTGGTGAAGGTGGTCGCCGCCGGGTAACTCGAGCCTCGGGTTGCTGACAGATGTCCAGGCCTCATCGTCGGCAGCCGTGCCACCGACTCTCCATCCTCCAATCCCTTCGTAGTCACGACCAGCGCCAATGCTGGGAATGAGACCCAGGCCGCGTGAGTCGGTCAGTGATGTAGCAGAGCTGGCGGAAGGGAGGCTCGTTGCTGAAGAACGACGACGGCGCCGGCGATGGACCAGAGTCGGCGATGAGCTACGGCTGTTGGGAACAGAGGCCGAAGCAATGGAAGAGGGCGCAGACAAGTGCTTGAGCCTGTCTTTGTACGCGACGGGACGAGGAAGCATAGACAAGGCAAGGTCGAGGTAGACGACGATGACGCGGAGGGAGAGGATGGAGAAGGCGACGAGCGTGGTGATGCTGGCGAAGATGGCGAGAGGGATGGTGGTTATGAAGAGGAAAGGCACGATCAGGGCGTTGACAGGATTGAGCATCGCCATTGTGAGATACTTGGCCAGGAAAGTGGAAACGAACTGTGATGAGAAGAGTGTGAAAGTTGATGATGCTACCTCAGCAGCTCACCATCTTCTTGCCGCACTGCACACACACACCTGAAGGCGGATCAGATGAATGTCAGCCGAAGCCAGCCAGTGTTAGGTAGGGTTGTTGTTAGAGGGTCTGAGACAATCTTAGACAGTCTCGCTGCTCCGGGACACGACAGCAGAACCCGGCCGTTACTCCGAACCAGACTTTTGGAAGGATCAGCAGATGGGAAATCAACAAGATATGAGTCGTCAGTGGTGAGTTGGGTAGTTTTTGAATCGCGTGGATGACGGACGAGGCAGGCTTAGAGTTGGGAAGGGCGGGGCTTTCACATGTGAGACATTGGGAACCCTAACCCCGTCCGAGATTGAATTGCTGGTGCATTGCCCTGTGTCTTGTCTCCTCAAACGGAAAAGGAATCTTGATTTATATTTTTGTGACATGTATTGGAATACGGGTTTCACCAGAGAAAGTCATCCCGTAGGACCTGAGTCTTGTTGCGGTCTGCTCGATGATGGTCCCTGTAGACTTATACAGTGATCGGCCTACACTCATTGGCCACTGCAGAGCTGATCATTTGCCGCCGTAGCAAACTCGTAGCCAGTCGAGGTATGTTTACCTAAATCTGTCAATGGAGATTAAATCACTACTTGCTTAATCATTCGAGGACGGAAGGACGTTGAACGATCTATGATTCAGCCTGCATAGCAAGAATAGGCTTGAGACATCTGCCAGAAGGGAAACAAGTTAAGGGAAGCCAGACTTGCAGCTTAACCCTGCATCATGCCATCCAGATATACTCCAGTAACAGCTACCAACGGAGGTCGGCGATTAACAGATAGGCATATATAACCTAGCACGTAGGAGGCTAGGCTCTTATTGTGCCTTGCTGAACCAAAGCTATAAAAGAATTAATAAGTAGGTATCTATTACTTGGAGTATTTAGTATTTATAGTACTAATTATCTAGGTCTCTTTGAAGACTAAGCATAAATTTAAATACTAGTAGAACTACATATAACTATGGCTAACTATAGTTACGTGTATGTGTATTTATGATACGTACATTCATAAAAGCAAACTAGATATCTAGGACTATCCTAGGTCTCTCTGGACTATAAGATCTTGCTCATACGCAGTTATTTTACCCCACAAACTTTAAGGAGAGACGTTTTGAATCTATCACACGCTCCATGGGACAATCGCACCTTGATGACATTTCGGACGATGCGGACATGATGAAGTCGATGAATGCCGCACTCGATCATACCACCCAATCTCCTGTACATGCCCCCCTCCTGTTTGGTGTCAGACCTCTCTCTATACGCACATGCGAATAAATGAACTGCCAGCCTCCATTGCCACTTCCTTTCTTCCCTTCACTTCCGGACAATCCACATTTGCCCGGCTACGACCACGACCCTTTCAGTCTTGGCCTGCGGGAGCCAGGAGACGGTGTCCACAACAGCAGCAGCAGCGTTTGCTTACCAGTACTTCTCTTGTCTTCTTCATCTATCATATCTTCTCGGTTCGGCCATATCCAACCCTGGCCATGCATGAATCTCCCCCCGCTTCACTCAGAGGCCCACCCCTCCAATACCACCCAGCTTCTTGGGAAGCGGCAACAGGGTGTCAGTGAGGAGAAGAAGGGTCGCGGGTGAATTGAGGCATATTGAGCCTGCCGTTGGTTAAAGTCCGGTTCCCAGGACACACGTCCTTGTTCACACCTGCTGAGGTGGTCCTAAATCAGTGTGTGTGTGTGTGTGTGTGTGTGTGAGCTGGGAGGGGATTGAGATTGAGAGGGACAGGGGTGTGTGCAGGTCATCTGGACGATGGTCTGGCCCTTTCTGGCAAAGTCCACTCGCTGTAGTTTGTCGAATTGAAACGAGGAAGAGAAACAGGGATTCTCTGGCGAACCTGGGACAGGAGCCCGTTAAGCTTATTTCCCAACTCTGTTTGCCGTCTGCTTGGACTGGGAAGCCGTGTTAGTCTACAAGCTGTCATTCCATGTCCCTGAACAGCCTGGTTTCTACATCCCTCGTTTCGGTGCTTGGAATAATTCTCCCGATAGAGATGTCTTTCTAGAGCATCAGCCTCATTTGCGTGCCGTGAAGAGTCTACGTGATCTTTACCGTAACAAAGACACTGCTTCTGGACAACTAGTTGGGTGTCAGCCAGTGTGACCACATCTTTCTCCAAGGGAACTCACCGCATAGTCCGTCCTGCAGTAGAGCAGCCCAAAACGAACTGAAGATACTGGGATTTCTTCCATGGGAGCCCATTGGAGATTCGACCCTGCAGCAACCCATTGAGCTAAATCGTCCCTGATAAGGGTTCATCAACTGCCTCCGGCTCACAGTCCCGTTGATGCAAAGCCTAGTAACTTCCGAAAGACGTTCAGAGAAATGCAACCAAGCCTTCCAACCCTCTTCCGTGCTAGATCCAGGTTCTCCCGCGCCTTGTCCTGTTCCTGGTAGCCTACAGTAGGCGACGCCTGTTCCCTAACCATGGGACAGAAGCAACCCCATTTATCATTTGACAAATGATGCCAATCTATCGAATCATGGCTCTTCAACCCAACGTGGCCCTTCCAGGAGGGTCCATGCCGTGCCATGTCTCCCACCTTTTTTTTCATGTGGCTGACTGACCCCAGATAGTCCTTTGAATGAAGAGGGTTGCAGTCAAGACCCTGGTTCGTTTCCCTCGCTCTCACCCCCAAGAGCAACGAGAGTCGTTTTAGTCTTCCCCATTTGAAAGAGCACTCCTGTCGGATATCCAATCTCTCCTTCTTCTGCAACACAACCACCCAGCTCCTTCTCTCTTCGGAAACACCTCTAAGAGAGTCAAAGATGCGTCTTGTCAAGGCTTTCGCCATTGGCGCTTCTGTTCTCGGGGGTGTGATCGAGGCGCTTCCCGGGAGAGCTCAGTCTCTTGCGAAGAGGCAGGTGACGGAACTGAGGGACGAGTACGACTTTGTTATTGTCGGTGGTGGCACTGCCGGCTTGACTGTTGCCCATCGCGTTTCAGCTGCTTTCCCCAAGAGTGAGCGGATACATTCCTGTACTTGGCTTGGAGTAACAACTTCAGACCATTTGTTTTGAGGTCTTGACTTACACAACCTCCACACAGAGACTGTTCTCGTCATCGAGCACGGTACGATCGAAGGCACAGTCGGCTACTTCGACCCGCCAGAAGATGGCCGCGGTGCCAGCAGACTCGTCATCAGCTCCCCTCCAGTCGCCAGCGTCAACAACCGCACCGCTACCGTCATCCTCGGCATGACCGTTGGGGGAGGATCTGCGGTCAATGGACAGTTCCTGGACCGTGGCTCCAGGTACGACTACGACGAGTGGCAAAGGCTCGGTAGCCCCGAGTTCAACGACGCTGAGGAGATCTGGGACTGGGAGAACTTTGGACCCAGCTTCAAGAAGGTGAGTTCCCCTCTTATAGAGTAGAGAACGGGGTTATAAGCTTATGCTAACAAATCGGCAGTCTGTCTTCCTTACTGAGCCCAGTGGGGAGCTTGTAGAGCAGTATGGCTATACCTGGGACTCTTCCTACTATGATGGAGACTCCATCGAAGCCTCCTTCCCTCCTTTCCAATGGCCTGTCCAGAGTATGTCCACTCCAAAACAAACGAGGGAGAGAAAGAGCATGAAGACTGACAGACGACTCCCCTTGCAGATATTGGCTGGAAAGCATACGAGGAGTTCGGTGTCGAAAACCCCAAGTCCTGCGACAACGGCGACAAGCACGGCCTCTGCTGGGCTCCCACTGCCCAGAACTCACAAACAGTTCAACGCTCGCACGCCGGCATCGGTCACTACACCCGTGTCGCCGACTCTCTTCCCAATCTCGACCTGCTCGTCTCCCACAAAGTCCTCCGTCTCATCATCGACAGGGATGACGACGACCACGCCCCTCCCGCCGTAGAGTTCCGTGCTGTTAATGGTGGAGACGTAAAGACCATCCGCCCCAAGAAAGAGATCATCCTCTCTGCTGGCGCGATCCACACGCCGCAGATCTTGCAGAGGAGCGGTGTTGCTTCCAAGGAGTACCTCGAGTCGGAGGGTATTGTGGTCGTGGAGGATCTGCCCGGCGTGGGCCAGAACTTCCAGGATCACTGTGGTGTGCCGATCGTGTTCGACTACGAACCTCCTTCTCCCAGTGAGGCTGAGCTCAATGCCAACGAGACCCTCGCGGCCGAAGCCGTCGCCCAGTTCCGAGAGCGTCCCGCACGTGGTCCTTACACCCTCGCCATGGGTAACAGTGCCGCCTACCAGTCTCTGCGGGAGGTTACTCCAGAGTGGGAGAACATCGTCGCCGACATCCGCACCCAGATCAAGGACGGCTCTGCTCTGCAATACCTTCCTCTAACCGCTGGCAAGACCGTGCAGGACGGCTACCTCGCTCAGCTCGAGATCCTCGCCCAGGCTCTCGAGCACCCTGAGCACCCCATCCTCGAGATGCCCTTCGCAACTGGCCCTGGCACCGCTTTCCTGCTCAAGCCTCTCAGCCGTGGGTCTGTCGTCCTCGACCCTTCAGACCACGACGCCACTCCCATCGTGAACTACGCCACCGGTGCCAACCCCATCGATCTCGCCATCATGGCCACCTACGCCGACTACATGCGGCGAATCTACTCGACGGAGACATGGAAGGCGCGCAACGCCGTCGAGATTGCCCCTGGCGCCAACGTGACTGAGCAGGAAGCGCTTGTCGAGTTCGTCAAGGACACTGTGATCCAGTCGCTGATGCACCCTTGCTGCACGGCGGCTATGCTGCCTCGTGAGAAGGGCGGGGTGGTTGACTCGAGTCTTTCGGTATATGGCATCCCTAGTCTGCGTATTGCGGACTGCTCGATCATGCCGACGGTGCCAGCGGCTCACACGACGACCACGGCATATGCCATTGGTGAAAAGGTATGGTGGTACTCTTCAGCAGATATTCGTTGAGGTTGATTGACTGACTTGAGCTATTAGGCTGCTGAGATCATTATCAAGAAGTGGAAGAAGTGCATCAAGAAGACGTAAGGCGACACACAAAAATCACAAAAGAAATACACCACTTAATGCTCAAGGCTGTGCTTCTCTACAGTAGCGGATGGATGGTAAGAATGGTGTACATCTGCAGGTGTGAACACAGTCTCAAGCACTGTGTTGCTCCTTGACTCTTCACACATCAAGAAAGACATGACATCATGATTCCTAACCCACGCCTGCCAATTAAATAAAGCACTCAATCAATCTCCAGCATCTGTCTCGGTTCCTTCCCAGCTGCGAACAGGATTGTCGACACACTGTATCATACAGGTCAGGTACGCTACTCAGCACGACAACGACAGTAGATCGCCCCTACGCAGTCATAGGTGGTACCCATAGTGATTAATGCTCAGTTCTGGCGTGAACTCTGCTAATGGTCGCCCGTAACCACACCAGAGTTCACGCCAGAACTAAACATTGATCTCCGTACAGATTACTCCGTACGCCCTTACATCTCCACTCACGACTTTACTACTACCCGCTCCACGCCCTTCCACATCCCGCACCCAGTCTTCATCACTATATCTCAACCTCATCCTCGACCGCAGATATTCCCATTTCTCACTTCTCATCTCATCAACTATCCTCCATGCTTCATACAAACCCTCTCCAAAATGTGTCAACAACATCAAGACGGGAACCCGAATCCTCCACTTCAATCTTCCTCATCCTCCAAAGACCCGTTTCCATGGCATCTCCCCATCTACGACGCCCACTGCCACCCCACAGACACCATGTCCTCCGTCCCCTTCATCGCCTCCCACCTCCGCGCCTCCGCTCTCACTATAATGGCAACTCGCTCACAGGACCAGCATCTCGTCGCAGAGGTCGCTTCAGATTTGGGTGTCATAAATAGCAAACAAGACCTCGTTCAAACTACCAGCAACGGAGGAGGAGGAAGGAAATGCAAAATCATTCCTGCCTTCGGGTGGCATCCCTGGTTCAGCCACCAGATTCAAGATGATACCACAGCGAAGATCGACTCCAAGACATCTACCGAGGAGAATAAATCATCCCATTACCGCTCCGTCCTCACCCCCATCCCCGACGACAACTTCATCGCCTCTCTTCCACATCCCCTCCCCCTTTCCACCCTTCTCTCCCAATTCACAGAGAACCTAACATCCCACCCCCGCGCCCTCGTCGGTGAAGTCGGTCTGGACAAAGCCTTCCGCCTCCCCTCCGCCCCCTCCACATCAGACGCCCGCGACGAATCTCTCACACCAGGCGGCCGGGAAGGTCGTGTCCTCAGCCCTTACCGAGTGAAGCCCGAACATCAACGAAGGATCCTCGAGGCACAGCTGAGACTAGCAGGGGAGCATCGGCGAGCTGTGAGTGTGCATGGTGTACAGGCCCATGGTCTTCTCCTCGAGACTGCGTCGAAATGCTGGAAAGGCCACGAACGCAAGATCGTCAGTAGACGGAAGCGCCGCCTTGTAGCTGAGGGCGCCGAGTCCTCTTCAGACTCCGACTCGGACGATGACGGTGATGAGACTGCTTCCTCCAAACCCCTCCCTTACCCACCCCGTCTCTGTCTGCACTCCTTCTCTGGTCCCCCGGAACTCGTCCGCCAATGGCTCAACCCCTCCATTCCTGCTACGATCTTCTTCTCCTTCTCCACGGCCGTCAATGCAGCCTCCGAGTCTGCTCGCGAGAAGCTGAAGGCGGTCGTGAAGGAGATACCGGACGGGAAACTGCTGGTGGAGAGTGATTTGCATGTTGCCGGGGAGGACATGGAAACTAGTCTGGAGGATATGTATAGATTCATCTGTGACGTGAAAGGGTGGGACTTGGAGGATGGAGTGAGAACCATTGCGAAGAACTATGAGGACTTCGTCTTTGGAGCGAAGCAGTAGCAAGGCATAAATCTTCCGACCAGGACGTCTTGCACAATACGAAACATGATCAGCCGAGTCAAAAGCCACATCATTAGTATTATGTGTTCTACCACGAACAAGTACGACCAAGTTCCTATACGTCCAGCATATATGGTTCCCCCCATTGGCTATCCATGAAAACGTAGCCCATTTCTGAACGCCAAATCATGAAACTCATATCGCCGGTTTCGATACCCATTCACCCCTGACTAGAGAAACAAGACGAAAAAAAAAGGGAATTGGACGCTCATTTGTTGTACCCAAGCCTGTCGCTCGATCGCTCAGGCACAGGCAGGTGGCGTTGCTCGGGTGCCCTCCACCCTGGCTCGAAGCGGAAACCGTCCGCAATAACGGCCGAGTCATGAATCTGCTCCTCGTATGTCGGCAGCCTGTCATCGTACGTGACGAAACCAGAGATGGACGGTCTTGGTGGGACTGGCGGAGGCTGTGGCTCTTGCTGCTGAGCCTCTTGCTGCACGGGCGGCTGCCTCCCAGACACCATATCATCCACCATCGCTACCGCAATCCTCAGCCCAGCCAGCTCTTGTTCCATAGACGTGTTCTGTTCATTCTGAGCTTGACTTCTGCCCTCCTCAGCCTGCCTCTCAGCAAGAGCTCGTCTACGCTCCTCCTCTGCTGCTCTCTTCTCAACATCGTAGTCAATTAAGCTGCGCAGGAGATGACGGAAGAAGTCGCGAATGGCTTCCTTGCGAGCTTGTCTGGCGGCACGACGTTCTTCTCGCGTGCGGCAATGCGCACGACGCTCTTCAACAGCTGTGCGAATGCGTTCACGGTGGGTGTACAGGAGGCTGAAGAATGTGAAGAGCGAGAAGGCCAAGAGAGCTAGGAGGAGAGCGCTAAGAAGGGCCTCACGGGACGACTCGGAAGACTTCAACTCTTGACCGTTCAATGAGCTCGGACGGTGCTCTGAGGGCGCTGACTGCGAGACAAACCCGTCTGTCAGGGGTTGCTCGTGCACGTTATCACCAGCTTGAACAGCGGTCTGGAATTGGTCTGCGGTTTTGTGCGAGCCGAGAACCTTTTCACGTAAACCACTGGCAGTTGCCTTGACCTTCGCCTTGATCACCTGCCACATGCATCGACTGGTCTTGCAGTCTTTGCTATTTGTTGAAAACTCTTCGATAGCGGCCTCGGTTATGCCAGACAACATATGTTCATCTTTAATTTTGGCCTCCAGTGCGGCAGCCTGAGCGCGCAACTGCTCCAGTCGGTCAATCTCAGCCTGGAGCTCCCTGTGACGGAGTTCACGCATGGCGCTCGCATCGAGGTCGGCGGAGGGAACATCGTTGACCTGTGGCTGACCAACAGTTGCGCCGTCTGCCTTCGATTCGGGTGAATAGAGGAGATGAGTCGAGAAAGAGACGTTGGGAATCTTATCGCCGTCAAATGACAGGATGGTCATGTCAAGAAATTGGGTGGGGTCGTCGCACGTGAAGTGCCACTCGGCCGTGATGAGCTGACCATCCTCGAGCGTTAAGGAGCCTGATCCGGAAGTTTTGCCATCGCGTAAAAGAGTGTTCCCATTGATCGAGACAGCAGACGAGTCGCACGGCTTGTCGGTAGCATGCACATCGAGACGCAAGGACTGCTGAAGTATGAGCACATCTCTTGATGGCAAAGGAAACCGCACTTGGCAGTAGAGTTGATCTCACCACTATCTCGAAGCCGTCTTCGCCAACGGCCAGCGGAAGGTTTACGATCTCAGAATGAGTAACGGCTAACCAAAGTTAACACCTGCGCACCACTGATACTGAATAAAATCAGGCACTCACGTCTGCTCTCCGAGCTAGCGGCAATTGGCGCAGCAAGAGCAGGAACGGCGAACAACGCTGCCGCCTGAAAGTTACGCATGACGGGATACCGTGGCCCTCCGGGTGAATGCTCAGCTGACGAGGCTGCGATACGTAATGAACCTCGAGGAAAGAAGTAGTCGTCACAGGCCAACGCGGTTAGACCTCACTTGATGGAGAACATACGCTCTCTTTACAAGTATAAATCGACGGGGTTTGTTCACGATAAAAGAGAAAGTGGCCCCAAGCACGCCAGATGGATCACGACTTGAGAGGTCGCCAATCGCACTTGGCGGTTACGTGTCGCCGAGATAGCTGCAGGTTGTTATGATAGAGCACGGAGATGGCAGGGCAGATGGTGAACCCTTGTTTAACGGACGGTAAGGGCCTTTGTTCTCGAGCAGATCCAGTGTCAAGAATCGAAGAGAGGGCGATTGAGGCTGTGCACTTGGGCCATCTCAGGTGAAGGTGATGGTGCGCCGTGGTGGTGATTGTGGTGCCACTCAGATGTGCAGCAGCGCCGAGTGGGGCTCTGCGGTGCTGCAGCTACAGTAGTGCCCCAACTCGGTCATGAGCCAATCAAGTGTGAGAAGCTGACGAGGCCTCTCGCACTTGTCAGGCAGCTGCGTTTGCTTGCCTGCCGACTCCCGAATGTGCTCACCGTCGATCTTCGACAGCATGCCTAGCAACTGATAGCCAACCTTGCAGAGCACAGCGCCTGATCTGTACATCACACGGTGTTGACATTGTTGGCTCTTTATGCATGCATTCTCGTGTAGGTTTACCTGAACTAAATTCGTGTGCATATGCGTTATGACGGCAGGGCGTCGTAATTTGGATTGAGCAACGCAACCTTCTGGTGTAGGTGAAGTTAGCTCTGCAACTTTTTCAATATGGCATTGTGAACCCAAAGGCTTGAGGCCGATAACGGCAATGCCCTCTATCTCTTCGGTACTGTCACAGTGTCAATGGTGAGCAGCTCCTTGCCGGATTTAAAGCTCACTCCACC
This sequence comes from Sarocladium strictum, assembly GCA_030435815.1. Lineage (NCBI taxonomy): Eukaryota > Fungi > Ascomycota > Sordariomycetes > Hypocreales > Sarocladiaceae > Sarocladium > Sarocladium strictum. Next base: position 3,473,736 of record JAPDFR010000003.1, on the reverse strand, counting down.
CGTAAACATGATCGACACTGGTGCAAGTCCGCAGCTTGGCATGGCAGATCGAATCAGCGGGTACTGTACTCCGTTTATTTCCTCTTTCCCTGGTAGAAAATGCAAAGTCACTGCGATCCCGTATACGAACAGGAGTAGACAATAGGGTATCATCTGCATTATTGATCTCTGCGCGGGAGACATCGCCATGGCCACTCCGTGTTCGGCCTCATGCGCGTGGCCTACCAAGAACTAAGTACAAAAAGAAAAGCCGTACATCCGTAGCGCCCAGTCTAAACTTCCAATCGCTCGAATATAATGTCACTAGATTCGTAAGGGATATACCAAATAGTCCTGCTTATGTATCCAGCTGTCAACACTGCTGTACATCTACGTCAGAAGATCGGATAGCACAACAACTCTGGTCCTCGCCACCTCAGAGTGATCGGCCATCATCTTCATGATCTCAATCATCCGCACTGCATGCATAATTGTCAGAAGTCGTCCGCATGGGGGGTCATGTATCCCGGGGAATGGAATGCTGTGGCCGAAAGACTTACCGATATCTGACTTTGCCCTGACAAATAATGGATCTCTTGCGAGCAAATCTTCGCCGCCAGGCTCCTTACCCGCCTCCTGAAGGACATTGCCCATACACAATGCCTCAAGAAACGCCCTGTGGTTGAAGTGCCACCATACTCTCGCCTCCGGTTCCAGTAGAGTAAAGAGCATGAAGAAGGCATTGATCGCATCATGCGCCGCCTCGAGTGTGCCTCGAACATTGACAGGTACATCCGCACTTTCCGAAGCGTGCACCAGCATAAGGTTATGAAAGTAATTACTCGTAAGAAACAGCGTCTGTCTTACGACGCGCTTGTTGGTTGTGGCGAGAGTAGCAAGGGAGTCCGAATCCCATGAACGGAACACGTCCGGGAAGGATCGATAGACCGATCGAAAATCGGCAACGAGTTTGGATTTATGGCGGGCGGTAGTGCAGATAGGGAGATCTAGAGAGCGAGGGGAACAAATGGTTTCTTGAACGAGGTTGGCAAGAGTCCAGGAACCGCGGATGTAGGCTACGTCAGTAGGGTCGCTGCTTGCGATGGACAATCCATCGTCAAGGAGGTCGTCCACGTTGACATCTGTGTGTGTGGCGGATGGAGGCAGAGAGAGCAAGACGGTGAGGAAGGTATCTTGAAGCAAAACAGCTTGCCACAATTTGCGTCGTTGCTGTTTCTCGAAAGGCGTTGCGTCAGGTGTCACTAGACCGAGGTTAGAGGTTGAGATTTGGTGGTTTCGACGATATTGCTCACCGATATTAGGGTCGCGGTGAAGTCCCATCGCATACGCCTGGCGGACAACGATACCGGCGAAGGACCACCCATCCGAGGCGTGATTGTCGTTGATAAGGAAGTACACCATCAGTACCATAGCTTGTAGTGAGCGTACCGACGCCTGGCTAAGGTAAGAAAACATGCGTAAAGCCTGGTTTGCCGCGGAAGCATAAAACTCGGCAGTCTGCTTCTTCTCATTCGGCGAAGTCGACGTGACGAATTGCGTGCCCAGGCCAAGCATGACAAACATGAGACCGACAAAGTCTGCGTCTGTGGCGTTTTTGTCATCTTGGGAAAGGGACCAGAAGTGCTCGTAGTCGGCATAAAAGGTTTGACGATGGATCATGGGATACACGGGATCAACACATTCGAAATACCTGCTCAGGAGAATGTCGGCCTGGATCTTTTCTGGGAGGACGGAGATGACCTCAGGCAGACCACCCTCACATGTCCAGTAGTTGGCAAACGGGTGCTCAGATCCTATGCCGAAGACATTGCTTGAGGAGGGGAATGTGTAGGGCACATTGGACATGAGGCCCGTCGAAAGAGCAACAGCTCCTCTTGAGGTTGCGTCACGACCATTTAGAGAACCCCGGTCTGCGATATTGGGAATGACCTCCTTGCCATTGGTGCCCATTGGCTTTTTCTTTGGTGGTTTTGTCATGCGACGCCCGTTGGCGGCCGTTCTGTTGGTCTCCCTGTGATGTGATCAGCCCTGATCCCACAGTCGCATCGTTGCGTAGTGAGTCTGTGTACGCGGTACATGGGGGCTTACTCCAGGAGATTTGCAACATGGTCATATGTGCAGTCTGTTTGCCGTTTGATACCTGTAATGTTGTCAGTAAGAGCTGTGCGAGGGAAGATGGTATATGGCTTACAAGCTAAGCAATGAGGTCTTCCCCTGTCGCACTGCAGAGATAAGGCCAATGTCAGTTTCAAGTCAATGCTAAGAAAGTAGGCATATCGCGCCAGGGCAAGGATCAGCACGGTCAAAGTGTAACGGCCTCGAGTCAAATTAATAACCGTTGGGTTTTGGCCTGACGCGACCACAGACTTTGCCGTGACACTGCATTGCCGTCCAAACCTTACGGCGTGCTCTCCTGCGAGTGGGTCCAACGTACCTTCGTCTTACGCTCGACACACTCATGACAAGACAGCGTTGGCTTATTCCGCTTTTGCTTTTTCTTGGGCGGCCCGTCGCCGTTCTGAGAATGAGGAGCAGGACTTTCTTCGTATTCGCTCAAACTGCGCGCCAGGCTGTGCGACAGTCGATGCGACGCGGAGACAGACTGCGGTGAGGGGAAGTTGGTTGTTGTGGTTGAAGCCGAAGTCGGGGTCAAGACAACGGATCGACCAGGTGCAGGCCCCAAAGCATGGCCGTTGGTATGCACTTGAGGCTGCAGCTGGGAGAAATCCATTCGATTGGATTGACTAGCAGTAGATGAGGAGACTAGAACCAATGACTCGAAGCCAAAAAGTAACGAGCCTCGGTTTGCGCTGCAGCCACCGATGATCGTGAGCCTCAGTTCCGTCTCCAATTGATGGCGACCGAAGTGCCGGAACGGGTGACACGGGCGATCAGAGACCAGCGGCTCCGGGGAAAACGGAGTTGACAGTCTGGGAATAAGAAAGGCGTTCTGAATCGAATGTCTGGGCTTTACCCCGGATTTGGCACGCGGATTTGTCTGGGGGGAAGGATTTAATTGACGGGAATAAAGAACGTGAGCGCGGGACGGTGCTTGGACGGGTGAAGCAAAGAGGGAAAAATTGTCTCGGCGCTGACGCGGGTCGTGGGAATAAAACGGCGGAAAAGGGAACGCAAAAGGTGCCCCCCCGTCTTGGGAGGAAAGACAACTTGATAGCGTAAGAGATGGGTTAGGCTGAACTATGGATACGCAGGACGAGGGGGCAGGGACAGATTACAGCCTTGATGACGGTCTTCCGGATATGGTGACGGTGGATTCGAGATGGAGATTGAAAAGCCCAGTCGGACTGAGCATAAGGCCGACGGCAAAAGACCCAAGAGAAGACTCGGAGACCGCCAGAAACGACAGGCAGAGGGATCACGAGCTTGAGGGAGTTGATTATCTAATCCAGCATTGTCCAAGAGATTGATTACATTGCGCCAGCTCCCGCTAGACAAGGCACTGCTTCAGTTCCTGCTCCAGCGATGTTGGGCGTTGAAGCAGTGGATCAAGCGGTGCTGATGACGTCTATGATACTACCATAGAGCACAAGGCAACAGGCCAATGCCTCCACGATCAACCAAGCAACAAAGGGGTCGTCGGCCAAGGAGCCTCGTCTCAAGGATAGGAGTTTGCATTTGATGAAGCATGCGAGTTGAAAACGACCCCCATTTTCCAGTGCTCTGACGTACCAAAATCATATACTTTACAGAGGCCGAACGTTCAAACAGCCACTGGCCAAGGGGTCATCGAGTCATGAGGTCAAGAGGTTGGCTTTCATATTTTAGCGGATTCGGCAGATTCCACTGTCGCTGAAGGTCCCCAGCGGACCCTCCTTTCTACCCCTTCAGAGACAGCATGCTTCAATGCACCACAAGCCAAGACACACACCCCGCGGGGAATCGATTGGATAAATCCCATAAGCCAGAGGTGAGATGGCCTGTCTTTGTATCTTCAAGTTGAGGGCACAGAGTTTGACACTTTAGCTTGGGTTTCCTTATCCATCCCCGAAGTGGCTTATCTATCTCGACACCATTTCGTCCCGCCTTCAGATAAGGCACCCGAGATTCTACATTAGTCGGCTGCCAAATGCACATTCTCAGCAGGATATGTGATGGCTCGGTCCAGTCAAAGCATGATCCCAGTGACATCCTATACGGAGCCAACATGAATGACCATGACTCCTGCTTCAAGCTGAATATCTCACCACTCGAGTTACGCAGCGGATATGGATACGGAGCACTCTGATAACGGCACTATCGACCTCGAAACCTTGTTGGGGGAGCTTCCCGCCTGCAAGCATTGCCGAGCAAGGAGGAAAAGGTACGCACAGAGCTATTGAACAGCGGAAGAAACTGAGAAGGTTGCGGAATTGACGCTGCCGTAGGTGCGACACAAGGCTACCCTCCTGCAAGAATTGCGCGAGAACTGGCAGAGAGTGCGTGTTCTATGACCATGTGCTGAATGAAGAACTCCCACGCAAGTAAGTGTCTTCCATCTCATGCCTCCGAAGTGAGCCTTAAATATGACAGCACCTGACCCGAAGCCAGCTACATCGCCTCCTTGGTCGATCATCTAGAGATCCTCCAGGAGAGAGACAACGCCGCCGTTGCCTCCAGACAGGCAGAAGACCGTTCTGAACCCCCGACACGAAGCCCACGCCAAAGAGGGAAGCATGCATTTGGATTTGCGCAAGGAAGCTACAGATACCTCGGCGATCATTCGCCGTTGCTTCATCTCTATCTATCCGACGGAGTGCCTGGACACGCACCGTCTCGACGGCCCCAGAGCAGCATCCAAGCGCATCTGGCAGCGCGTGACGGGAATGTTCCGCCTGCTCTGCACGGCCATCTTGTGCGTCTTTTTTTCAGTTCAATTCACCAGATATATCCTGTATTGGACTCGACCGCGACATGGCTATCACCAGACGTAATCATGGGTCTCGCAGCTCACCCGACCCAGGCTTTCATTCTGCAAATGGTTTATGCCATTGCATGTCGCTGCGACCAGGCTAATCATCCGCATCTTCTTTCCCTGGCATCGGCTGCTCACGGACGCGCTCTTAACTTGCTTGATAAGACTACAGCCGAGCAATCCACCACGACTCTCCAAATGGCAATCATGCTCGTATTATACACCATGCTAGATCCATCTAGTGGTAACATCAGCCAACAACTCGGCTTCGCCACTCGACTGGCTCTGGAACTGGCCGCAACTAGCAGCGACGATGAGGCCAACACGCTATTGACGCTGCACAAGATCGTCTACTGTCTGGAGAACGCCGTGTGCAACGTTCTCGTCCGACCGACATCACTGCCCGAACCTTCAACTGCGCTGGACTTCTCAACAGAGGACCCACTGGATCTCCTCTGCCTTCTATATATAATCCAGTCTCATGCACGACGTAATCAGCTGGATGACTCACTGAGAAGCCGTCTCTTCAATCTACAAGAGGAGGAGGATATCGTTCAAAGGCTGCATCCCAACATACTCTCCACATTATGGGAAACAAGACTCACGCTAGATCCTTCGGTCACACATGCTCAGCAGCTCATCTCGGCTTTCTCCAAGGAAGGGTACACATCGAACTTTTTGACACCTTTTTGGTTGCACAAGTCTGGCCGCATCGTTTTGAGTGCCATGTCCTCCACGAAAGGGCCGCCGAGGCCCGAGCTGTTATTGGCGCACGGTCAGACGACGGCTTTGTTTGGTAGATACTCTGGCACGTGGGAGTCTGCTGAAATTTTGCTACGGGATCTTCAAGGCTACTTGAGGACCAAAACCAGTGACAATGGCTAAGGGAGTCTGGCCACGTGCCCGAGGAGTTCTGCGAAAAAAAGAAAAAGGCATTCTAGTATTGGGCGTGGATATCTTGCCTGTCCCCTGCGGCATGAACCAAGACAACCGTGTACATAACTTTAAAAATAAACAAAAATAAAATGATAACCGCTACGGCATACACGAGGGGAATGGTACTTTGATGATTACGCCGCCCCTAGCGTCGGTTTCTTTGAGCTTCGTGGCCAAGCGTGCCTAGGGAAGTATAGGGGTTTGTGTCAGTGTGACAAGCGCGTACATTACGATCTTTATTATCGTAGACGGTCCTTGGACCTGTTCCGTTGTTGAAGTGCCGGCATCCAACACTTTGCAATAGAAGTCCCCAGGAAGCTCGTTGAAAAGCAGGATCGGAGGTGACTTATGGACGGCAAATGTTGTTGACAATCAGTCATTCTGTCCTTTATCTTTGTAGATTTGGGAAGGAAACTCCGCCGCACGTGACCTGCACGTATCTCTGGAAGCATCCCCGCCAATGACTTCTCCCTGGACATAATTCCGTCTCTTCCCGCTGCTCTGTGCTTTCGATGATCTTGAGGTCGAAGTGAGTGCAGTCACAAAAGATGTCCTCGTCGTCGAATGCAAATCGTCCTCTACGTGCTCTGGCCCCAGCTGGCCAGCCCCCGCCTGAGCACCCCTCACCAAACCCGCGGCGAAAGAGGCCTGCTGTGGCAGCGGCATGCGAGGCTTGCCGCAAAAGAAAGTCAAAGGTCAGGGGTTCTTGAAAGGCCCTGGTGCCACGCTTGTAGGTTGGTGCACTGATAGAAGGAGTAGTGCTCTGCGACACGGCCAACCTGTCATACCTGTGCCCGACTGTCTACTCCCTGCCACTATGAGGGGAGTGCGGGCGAGACTCCGGTTCAGGCGCTGAAGCGTAAACACCAAGAGCTACTTCATGAGCGAGAACAGATCTCTCCGTATGAAGTGCTTTTCCAAGCTGTCAAATCGATGCCAAAAAAGCAAGCGTCCGTTGTCATCGATAGAATTCATGCCGGCGAGCCGGTCGAAGCGCTGGTGGACGATATCAAGAGTAAACGCATCTCCTCTCTACACAAATCAGCTGATCCATCGGACTACGAGGAGCTCTATCACCTTCTGCAGAGTCTTCCTGAAGAGGAATCGGAGCATGTGTTCCAGATGGCCAGATCAGGGTCCACGGTGTCGGCCGTGCTGAGACAGCTTCAAGAGGCTGACCTGATCCTACAACTCGCCGTGAGACCCGAGACACGACGTACATACGAGTTCCCGTACAAGAAAACATGGCCAGACCTCCTTCGAAACATGGATCACCTCTATCTGGGGCCTCGATTCCACGCACCCCCACAGGCGAGTACGGCAAGCTTGTCAGATAATGTCATCTACGATGTACCGTATGGAGGAACAACGCTGGTCGAACCAGGTCTCACTGACGTGAAAATCTCTCGATGGACATGCGTGGCTGCTGATGAGTCCATGTTGACTGAGTTGCTTTCGCTATATTTCCATCATGGCTATCCTTTCTTTCATTTCTTTCACAAAGATCTCTTCTTGGCGGATTTGAAGACCGGACGGAAACAACATTGTTCCTCTCTGCTGGTCAATGCTTTACTTGCTGCTGCCTCTCACTATCCATCCACCATGCCGGGGCGAAATGAGCCATGGAATACTCAGAGCTATTCCTACCGCTTCTTCGCTGAGACCAGGAGGCTCTGGGAGCTCGAGATGGGAAAAAATGAGCTTACCACGCTCCAGGCTGCGCTTGTAATGAATGTTGTGTATAGCATGGATGGCCTGGATGAGGTCGGTTTCGTCTACATGGGCCAAGCTGCTCAGCTCGCGCGCAATCTAAAACTTTTCGAAGCGCTTGAAGGTGGCATACGTACAGACATGGACGTCGCACGTCTATATACCGCGTGGAGTTTATTCTCATGGCAAGCGTAAGTACAATCACGACTGTTCAAAAAACTTCCGCGGCAGTGCCCCAGCTCGCAGCTAACCCAAGAATCAGCATGTGTTGCTGCCATTTCTACAAGGCACCTTTGTTCGAGAAGCCCCCGGCCACCGAGTTGCCAGATCCGAGAACAAACAGTGGCTTTTACTGCGAAACGTTTGTTAAGTATCCTCTGTCCGAGAGGATACATGCTCACTGGCTTCCGTTTACCGTGGTCTCCATTGCCAAATTTCGGATCATCCTTAATGACTTAGCTCAACATCAATTTGGGAGTGACAAAAAGGTCCCCTTGACCTTGCAAAAATCAGTCGAGTTCTATGAGCGACTCATGGAGTGGTTTGTGGACCTGCCTCCCTGCCTCCAGGCGCACAACGTTGTGCTGCCCGTCCATCTTCAGATCCAGTTAGTCCTCGACTCTCAATTCCATTCTTATGCTCGCATCTTTGTCCGTTCTAACTTCAAGACAGTCTTCATTTCCAATATGTGATGATGCTGCTCTTCGAACCATTTGTGAACAGCGAATCGCGAACTGCATCGTTTGCAACACCACATGAGAAGTCGACGAAAATGACAGTGCAGGAATTCGTGCAGCTCTCGAGGGTCAGGCTAGAGACAGTCGCCCGTCTGTACTATGCACGACATAGCTTCTCGACATACGCCCCTATCATGTTACAATACCTCTCCATACTTGGGTTTGCCTTCATCGGGGAGCCAGATCCTGCTGATCTTTCTTCTCGATCGGTCGAGGATACGCGAAGCGCGTTACTTCTCGCGCTGCAGGGCCTCTACGAACAGGCACAAGGGTCATATCTCTCCACGACTGTCTTCCGCCTGCTGTACGATAAGCTTGCACCTGAGACGGCCAGTATTGTCGACAGGTACCTCCGACTCAACGCCGAGGCGGCCGAGCCGAAAATCATGGCGGACTATGTCCGATCGGCGTATCCTGTCAACATGGTCAGGATTGATGCCGACGCGGATGAACACAGGCTGGATCATCTTTTGCGAAATCTAGAAGTGACAGGCAACACAAATTAATTTACAGGATTCAGGTGCGAGACGGGCTTGGTCTGTCTCGCCGATCCGTTCTGACCGCAAGCTTAAACTCTCAATGTTCTACTCCGAGCAGAGATGCTTCTCAAAACTTGAATATTATGCCCGTTGCCTCTCCTGACACAGCCTAATACTCTCACAGCGTCCAGCACCCATGACAACGTCCTTGGTGGCTGGCAACTCTGTACCCTGTTGACTTGACCACGGCAATGAGATTCGTTTCAGCAAGGTTGGCCACTTTGATAGTGTCTTACCCTTTTGCCCTCATCGCGTCCGACATCGAGCAAAGCGAAGCCTGTCATCTTAGGGCGTCAAAGTTGAACTCCTCGTCCCAATCACTAGGAACACAAGGATAGATCCCGATGCTGTCGTCCAAGCCTGGAGGCATGACATTGAAAAAGTTGGCATAGTCCAGAGCCTCGATGGTCTCGTCCAGGTCATTCCAATAAGGCGCCGCCGCGCAATCACCCACAAGACTCGCGACTGTGACGCCTTTGACTGCCAGATAAGAGTCTGCTTCAGCGTCTTCCTCCGTCAGCATCTCAGACTCCTGCTGTTGCTTCGAAGCGGTCAGGAAATCCTCGACCTCCTTTTTAATCGGCGCAAGAAGCCGTTCGTACTCCTCTAAGCACCGGGAAGCAGCGGGCCAGCGTTCCGCAACAGTAGCGAAGAAGCGCGAGAACGTGTCCATGTCCGACTCGATCTGGTCCCAGGTGCGAACAGCCAGTATGCTGGCCTTGACTCTTTGCAGAGCCTGCAGGAAGGTGATTGCCGCCGAGAAGGAGTGGTAGCACGCGTGGAAGACGTATTTGCTACTGCCAAACTCCAGGTTCGCTTGGCGCCAGCTCCCATCAGCAACTTCCACGGCTGCCGAGAACGCTTTGATGAGGTTGTCCGCCGAGGGCTGTTTGATGCGCGGGCATGGGCGGAAGAGGGTGACGAGGATGTAGGCTGTTGCGATGTCGGAGTAGAGCTGCATTTCGTCCCACTGCGACTGGGCTCTTGCGTCCGTATTGAGGCTGCAGGAAGAGTGAATCTCCTTGTTCCAGTTCGTGATGGCCTGCTCCTGGTGATCCATCCACTGCTCGAGGGACGGGAAGGATGCGGGAAGCGGCTCGTCGTGGAACAGGGTCGAGATGATATCGCACTCGATCTCCCGGTATCGCCATATGAAGCATGCTGTGAACTTGGTCGCCCTCCCACTCCCGTCAATACCGGCATCTGTGATTGCACTGTCCTCAAGCTTCGAGGAGAACTTGGTTGTAATGATTCGGCGCAGCAGAGTGATGGGCCGGAGCAGCGCACCGCAAACCGCCATCTCCATCTCCCAAGCACACCAGAAGACGCGGCGGCGCATGTCTCTCTCCAGCACGGTGATGGGAGCATCGGCAGGCAGTTCCTGGTGCAGGCCGAGGTCAATGCATGCCTGGCTGATGAAGCCCGTCAACAGCCAAAAGTTGGCAACGCCGGGGTTGAGAAAGGTGTACTGCGTCAGGAGGACGAGCGCTTGGAGGCCGCGCAGATCGTTTGTCAGGACTTCAGGGATGCATTCCATGGCTTTCTCGAACAGGCCGGAGGCAATCGAATTGGCTCTAGCCTGCTTCGACCGAGCTGCTGTAGACAGCGATATGGCCATGATGAGGTTCAAGGTGAACTCGTCGTACCTCGTTGCCGGGCCTCGCGGACACCCGTACGCATCAGTCTCATGGAACGCCGTTTTGTGCATCGCCGTGAGGTCCGGCGTGTAGTGGATAGGATACTGAGGCGACACACGGGTGATGTAGTTGTCGAACAGGAAGTCGGCCACGCTGACGGGGAACCTTGACAAGGGGGTGGTCACCGGATGCGTGTTGATAATGGACTTGGGGTGATGCTGGTGGATGTCGCTCCTGGTCATTCCGGATGCCTTGTTCGTGGACGGCAACCGAGTGCCTGCAACAACGCACCGAGAGAACGGCACCGTAGATGAGAGGCCCAAAGACGGTGCGGTGATGGTGTCTAGCAGATCATTGACGACATGACCTGCGAAGACTTTGTCCCCAGATGACTACACAACGGCTCTCCGGTCAGCTACGTCCTGTATTGGAGGCGAGGAGGAGCATATACATCATGTTACTCTCTGACGTACTCTTGATGTGGCTTGCTGCTTCACGGCCAGTTCTCGCTCAGCGACTTTGGTCTCGAGAAACTGGGCAATACTTCTCGGAACGGCCTGTTGAGTCTCGGAGTTGACGGCAACACACGGCTCTTGCGACTTGATGCAGGCAGAGCATCCCGATGGAAGAGCGTCACAATGGACTTTGAGTCTCCTGCAGCGTGCGCAGGCCCGGGCCCGACGCCGGACTCTCGATTGCAGAACCATGACGGTCTCGGAGAAGAGCAGCCGATGAGCCTGGTCAATGGAAATGGGCTACAACTGCCCTTCAGGAACAGGCAGTCGAGTCTGCATGCCCCCGTGGGAGTGCGATGGAGCTGCTAACGTGTGGCATGTGACAATTTGAACCACCCTCTCCTCGTCTTGGCTGCTTCCAGTACTTTGCAGAAAGCCACTCTCTGTCCGATTGGCCGTCGAGAGGCGCTCCTTATCATCTATCATTTACAATGGTGAACTAGACGAAGAGTCCACGCCGACGGGTGCCTTGGCTCCCACCGACAGCCTTGGACTCGAGGGACTTCCCCGCTCCATGATTCCAGGGGCGCGGGGTGACTGGTCTGATGGCCTTGCAAGGACAGGAGGTCTAAGCTTATCAGACCCGGGGAATGTTCCACCACGAGGTCTATTCTTACGACACGATAAGGCGACTGAGCGATGAGGGTGATAAAAGGACGGGCGCTCAAGTCCGTTAGTGCAACGGCGTGGGCGCTGTGCTCCGCTCAGCTTGTCAAGCCACGAGCCTTGGTCGGGTTCGTGTAAGTTGCTTGGATCTTATCAGCAGAGAGGAACTACTGAGCTGCCACCGCAGATAAAATCCATGGTCCGGGGTTGAGAGAGGCGATGCGCTTCGATCCGTTAGTGACAGACTCGTCTTTGAACCGGACAGTTATATCAACATCGCGTCGTCCAGCACCGTGATCTATACCAGCTGATCCAGCTCCAGAGCGTCTCTTTGCGCGCGCCACGATCTGCCTCACATCACTAGAGCCAGAAGAACCACATTCTTCCTTTCTCTACCATTGAAGCGTCACCGCCAGATCTCCTTCCCATCATGGCTTCCGAGTACGAGCTGGAAATCCCCGTCATCAACCTCAGCGGCTACCTCGCCGGTGACGCCGACGCAAAGAAGTCATGCGCCGCCGAGCTCCGGCATGCCATGCAGGACGTCGGCTTCCTCCAGGTGGTCGGCCACCGTGTGAGCGCCGACCTGCAGAAGCGCTTCATCGAGGCCATCGCTGCCTTCTTCGATCTGCCCATCGAGGAGAAGACGCGCATCGGCCAGGACCGATCCCCGTGCAACCGTGGCTACGAGCGGGTCGGGATCGAGCGCCTCGAGGAGCTCGAGGACAACTCCAAGGTGGAGGTCAAGGAGGGCTTCACCGTCCGGCCGGAGAGGGCGCTGGGCCGCTTCATGACCGGCCCCAACCAGTGGCCGGACCCGAGCCTGCCCGGCATGGCGAGGTTCAGGGAGACGTACATGGAGTACTTTGCGGCGGTGCACGAGCTGAGCTCCAGCATGTTCCGTCTGATTGCGCTGAGTCTGGATCTCGATGAGCACTACTTTGATGCCTTTGCGGCTGATCCTGATGGTTAGTGCTTCTCTCTATCTCTCTCACTCTCCTCCCAAAACGCCCATTGACCACACTTTGCTGACCTTTCTTCTTCTTCTTCTTCTTCTTCACCACAGGCATTCAGCTCTGCCGTTCACACCACTACCCACCAACGCCCAAGGGGGAAGCCGAGCGCGGACGCGGAATCGGGGCGCACACCGACTTCGGAGCGCTGACGCTCCTCCTGCAGGACGAGGTCGGCGGGCTGGAGGTGCTGCACAAGCCGAGCGGTACGTGGCACGACGTGACGCCGATGGAGGGCGCGTACGTGATCAACATCGGCGACCTGATGCAGCGCTGGACCAACGACCGGTACCTCAGCACCATGCACCGCGTCAAGTCGCCCATGTCGGAGAGGCACCGGTACTCGGTGGCCTTCTTCAACGACGGCGCCCTCGACACCGTCGTCGAGGCCCTCCCGACGTGCGTCGCCCCCGGCGAGGCGCCCAGGTACCCGCCCCTGAAGGTGGAGGATCACCTCGTCGGACGGTACAAGCAGAGCTACTCGATTGGCGGGGGGGATATCAAGACGCCTGCGACGAAGATGGATGCTTCTGTGCAGCCTCGGGCGGTTGCTGTGTAGGGAATGTTGATTTGGATGGTTGCTTTGGATCTCTGTAGTAGTAAACTCATTCAGTTTGACAGATCATTATGATGACTCTCAAGTTGTACTTTTTGCCTGGCTCTGGTCTTCCCTCGTTATCCAAGAGCATCATTGTACTCGTTGAGTGAGGGCGTAACACGGTGTCAGTGTGACTTTGGCGCCATCAAGCATGGTCTATCGATTAGAAGCAGAGGATTAGAGGCTCATTACACTTCTTCCTCTTCCTCTTCTTCTTCTTTCACAGTGACTGCAAGTACGAAGATGAAACTCTGTCCCATCGGTTCTCTCCGGACAAGAGGTCAATCCCATGTTCGGAACCACGAAGCATCTTCGTGGCGATCTTACAGAACCGACAGACGGTTGGCTGAGCGGTGTCAAGACATGTTGAAGAACAGACAGCTCAAAGGTCCTTTTGATACTCTACGGTAGGCGAGCTGAAACCACACACTGCTCCATCTCTGATCTGGACCTCTGCATCTTCCGCCTGGGCATACCGTCCCTGAGTCAAGTCCGTCATGTACGAGTACGGGCAATCCATGGCCCCTCCCCTGACCGCCACATAGCCGCGATGGCCAAGCTGGAACAGGTTGTTCTCGACCCCCCACTCGCGCCTCCTCCGCCGGACCTCGTCGGCGCGAACCTCGCAGGCGACGATGTGGTCGGGCGTGCCGTCTCCGCGCTCGAGCACGGTGCCCTCCGGGTCGACGAACGTGGCCTGTCCCATGCTCCGCCAGGTCGAGTCTGCGCCGGCGAGGGCGACGCTGACGGTGTACATGAGGTTGGTCAGGGCGTTGGCACGGTTGGTGACCTCCCAGGCCTGCCTGATGGGCGAGGTGTACCCGGCGGTGCGCAGGAGGACCTCGGCACCGCGGTAGGCGGCCTCCCTGGCCATCTCGGGGAACATGCCGTCGTGGCAGATGATGAGCGACATCTTCACCCCGCCTGGGCCCGTGAAGACGGACACGCCCTGATTGCCGGGGTACCAGGGCTCGACGGGGACCCAGGGGTGCATCTTGCGGTAGTAGTTGACGAGCTCGCCGCGGTGGTTGATGGTGATGCCCACGTTCCACGGCATCGCCCCCTCGTGGTTCTTCTCCATGATGCTGAAGACGCCCCAGACCTTCTCGTCGACGCATGCTCTCCGGAAGGCGGCGACCTCGGGCCCGTCCATGGAGCACATGATGCTCGGGTCGGTGGACATGGACAGGCCGTGGATGGCGTATTCCGGGAACAGCACCATGTCGACGGCGGGGTACTGGCGCTTGGCCCGGCGGACGAGGGCGACGATGTGGTCTGTGGCCCTGGCGAGACACTGCGGCGTGTCGACACGGAACAGCTGTGACTGGACGGCGGCGATGACGATGCCGCCCGTTGTCTTGTTCAGTCCTCCGAGGCCACTCATGTTTGGTTTGTGTTTTCTTTCTGCAGTCGAGGAATCAGGGCGCTTGTCTGTTTCTTTCTTTGGTGTTTGATACTACCACCACGCACAGAAACAGTGTCCCGTTTCTATCACACAGCTTGTGTGAAAACACGTACCCAGTTCACCCCGTCGGCGATGTGATTAGAGTTGATGGGTGAGAGAGATAGTCGACAAGAAGAGATAATGGAGGTCGACGACGCCTTGATGCCACGATGGCGTTCCCATGGCTGGTGGTCTAGATGTGTGTGTCGATGGTTGCGGTGGCGCGTCTTATCTTACGTGCACCTGTGTGGAAGTGGTCATCCTTTCTTCGGCACACGCGACAACCAAAGGCTGCAGCACTCCCCGAGACGTTGTTCTTGATAAGGAGGAATTGATTTGATGCATTGCATTGAACGTGACTGGCATAGCTGCAGACGCCCCCCCATGGTCCCAGAGAGTCGGGTATTAGAGGGGGAGTGGAGTGGAGAGAGAGAAGAGGGTTCACGATTAGAGGGGCGAAGAGGGGAGAGAAGAGGGGGGAGAGGCTATAGGGTGCCACGCGCTAACGGACATGAGCGCGCCGTGTTATCATCCCGACGCCATTGGTCCACTGACTTATACTTGTTGCAGGAGGGAAATGGCCTTGAGCATCGGGTGAACGAGAGAGAGAAAAAGAGAGAGAGAGTGGACGTATAGAAAGAGGACAGTTTCGACGAATATCCTCTGCGACACAAAAAAAAAAAGGGAATTATTCAATCACGCTGATCAAGTGTTCTGCACTCGCTATTGTCAGTCTCATCATTGGCATCATCTGCTGCAAGGACAAACAGCTACCATCTCAACATCAACATTGAGGGAAAAAAAACATTAAAAAAACACACACAGAAGAAATCATGGACGAGAAAATCACACCAGACATCACCCGCCTGCCCACGCCCGACGAGGCCATCAAGGGCCAAATCATCGACGACGACGATGGCGAGGTCTTCAAGATGACCGAGGGCCAGACCCAGTTCCGTACCCTGGGCGTGTAAGACTTCACCACAGCCAAGCAGCTTTTGCTCGTTTCTCAATTCTCAAGGAGTGATGCAGAGACACTGACAAATGGCCCCGTTCGAAATCCCAGGTTCAAGACCGTCGTCGTCCTCGTCAAGCTGTGCTTCGCCACGGGCGTCCTGTCCATCCCGGCTGCTCTCGCCGTCGTCGGCTATGGTCCCGGTCTGGTCCTGCTCGCGCTGTGGAGCGCCATGACCATGTGTAAGTGACCCTCAACCCAACTGTCCTCTCAAGACGTGGCCAAAACATATGAAAAAAAAGAAGAAGAAAAGAAGAAGAAAAGAAGAAGAAAAGAAGAAGAAAAGAAGAAGAAAAGAAGAAGAAATGGCTGATCCTGTTCAAATTAAAAGACTACGCATACGTCATGTTCCAGTTCCGGATGGAATATCGCGGCGTGCACAACATCGTCGACGCCGCCATGCTCATGGGTGGTCCCATTGCTCGTGAGGTCGTCACCGTCTTGTTCCTGCTGACCTGGATGTGAGTCTTTCTCTCTCTCTCTCTTTCTTTCTTTCTTTCTTTCTTTCTTTCTTTCTTTCTTTCTTTCCTTTTTTTTTCACTTTTTTATTTTTATGAAAAAAAAAGAAGAAGAAAAAGAAAACCCAGCTCGTCTCCCTTCAAATCCAATGCACCAAATAGTCCACTAACACCACACGTGTGACCAGTCTGGCCACCGGCTCCGGCTTCATCGGCCTCTCCCAGGGCCTCAGGATCCTCGCCAACGGCAAAGGCTGCATCATCATGTGGACCGTCGTCGCCGCCATCGCCACCGGCATCCTGTCCAGCATCAGGACCCTCGGCAAGCTGGCCATCCTGACTTGGGTCGGCTTCGCCAGCATCTTCGCCGCCGTCTTCATCGTCGTGTAAGTTCCAATCCAAAGTCACCCCATAGAGTAGAGAGAACCATTCGACGAGAAAGCATCCACTGACCTTTGTACCCAAGTGTCGGCGTCACCGTCGTCGAGAGACCGGCAGCTGCTCCCCCGACCGGCCCTTACGAGCTGGGCGTCGTCTCTGTCGGCAACCCGGGCTTCGTGGCTGGTCTCGTCGCAGCCCTCAACTTGTTCTGTATGTGCAAACCAACAACCTCAAAAGGATCATGGCTGCGATGGCGATGCCCTCCTCCTCCCATGGACGCGTGTGACTGACCAGAGATGTTTCATCTTCGCCAAACCACAGCCGGCTTCGGTTCCACCTCGACCTTCATGCCCGTCATCGCCGAGATGAGAGACCCCAAGAGCTTCCCCAAGTCCCTCTTCATCTCCCAGGGCTTCCTGGTCGCCTGCTACATGTCCTTCGGCATGGTCGTCTACATGTACTGCGGCGTCTACATCGCCAGTCCCTCTCTGGCCAGCGGCGGCGGCACCCTCGAGAAGGTTGCCTACGGTGTCTCGATCCCTGGCTTCATCATGACATCCACTCTCTGGGTCCACGTAGCTTCGAAATTCGTACGTGATGATCCCCTCCCAATCGTTTTGGCATGGGCAATTGTGCTGACCTGCTGGATTTTCCCCAGCTCTTCGTCCGTATCCTGCGAAACTCGGAGCACCTGCAGAAGAACAGCGTGAAGCACTGGACGACATGGCTGTGAGCTTTTCTTCAAAACCCCCTTCTTGCCCTTCCCCCATGGGCGGCACACTTGTTAACACCTTTTTGCTGGGGGGGCTCTGATCAGAACAAAAAAAGAAAACTGACAAATGAGCAGATCATCCACCATCGGAATCACCATCCTGTCCTTCCTCATCGCCGAAGCTGTCCCTTTCTTCAACTACATCCTCGGCTTCATTGGTTCAATCTGCTGTTCACCGACCTGTGTAAGACTCTCTCTCTCTCTCTCTCTCTCTCTCTCTCTCTCTCTCTCGTCTGGTGCCTAATCGAGGGAAAGCATGAACTGACAACCGCCTCGGGAAACAGCTCGTGATCCCCGCTTGGATGGGCCTGTACCTGCGCAAGGGAGACTACTTCAGCAGCAACAAGGTCACGGCGCTGTGCGCTTTCCACTGCGTCACCATCGTCGGGGGCACCTTCATGGCCATCGCCGGCACGTACACCACTGTCCAGAGTATCGTGGACGCCTATGCTTCCGGCACCGTTTCCAAGGCCTTCACCTGCGGTTGACATGTGTCTGTGTTCTTGTTAGAGAGATATGCTTGAGGGGTTATTTTCCTTTTGGTCGTTCGGTAATTGAGTAGACGTTTGGAAACTTGCGTACCAGAAAGATGTTCTCTTGAAGCGTGAGGGCGTGAACAAGTCGACTTGAACCAATTCTCCAGGGCACCTCTAACCCGTGTATGGTTATGCCCCCTTTTCCAGGCTGTCGTCAAGTCAAGTCATGGCCCTGCATTCCCAAACAGCTGGCACCTCAGCATCTCATGCATCCACGACCCGGTTCCTTGGATCCCCCTTGGATTGAGTCAGTCCCAGGCTGGCATTCACTCATCGTGGCGCGGCCTTTCAAAACCATGATGATGATTGTCCTCTCCAATATGTACAACAGAAACAAAAGAGTATATATATATATAAATCCATATACACAAGATGTGCATGTTCTGATATTCCTCCCCCCTTCACCTGATCGTTACTATCCACCCTCATCTTCCCTCATAGGCAGTCTCGCTTCCAATGATGCCGTCAACACACTCCCGGTTGCCCGTATTCTGTGTGAACAAGCGACACATGACTCCCTGGCCCAACGACGAACCGGGCGCATAGGCCACAATGTTGACGAAGTGGCAGGACCCATTAGCGATGCACAGATTGGCACATTCGTACAAGCCTGCGCTGTACCCGTTGTCGCTCGAGTCGTCGACGGCTTCTTCGGCGATCCAGTCCAAGTAGTAGCAGTTCGTGTTTCTAGGGCTAGTCCTGGTACTGGAGAAGAACACATACGCGGTCGCTTGCTCGGTCGCTGTCGGCGGCGTCTCGGTCTTCGTCGTGGTCTCGGTCCTAGTCGAGGTTGTCGCCTTGAGCACCTGGACCGTTGTCGTGGATGTGACCTTGGCCGTTGTCGTGGAGGTCGATGTCGAGACGCGGGTCTGGGTGGAGGTGATGGTGTCTTTGGGAACAGTGATTGTCTTTGTCTCGTAGACGGCGACGTTCTTGGCCCAGATGATCTTCATGGTGACGACGATGGTTTTCACTACCATTGGCTTGGACCAGCAGAAGCATGCGTCGACTCCGTCCTCCAGATCAACATCTTTGAATTCACTCGGTAGCTCTGGATACTTGTCTCTGAGTGACGAGATACCCCTCTTGGATTGGCGGCCGATGGAAGCGCGTGTTGTTGTGCTGGATCGAGAAGGTGGACAGGGTCAGTTCATACCTGTTCTGCTCATCATTACGTGGGATGGAAGATGCTAGCCTAGCCAACCAAGGCAAGCCAAGGCATGGGTGTTTGCACGTACATGGTCGTCGTAGGTGTAGGCAGGAGTTTCACACTTGTCGTGAACGAAGTGGTGTCGGAAGTGGTGAGCAGAGTTGTCACAGTGGTGGAGAATGTCGTGCTGGTCACAGTCTTGGTCGCAGCCTTCTCGACCGTCTGGGTCACGACGACCTGTTGCGTCCCCTGGCTGACCGTCTTGGTCTTGGTCCCCGTCGAGGTGATTGTCTTTGTGACCGAGGTCGTTAGGCTGATGGTCTTGGTTGCTTGAGAGGGCCGCTTCAGGATCTTATTGCAGACCGTTTCGCTGACGGAAGGGTATTTAGAGAAGAGCTTGATGGCATGCTGAACATGTGAGTCTGTACAGATCCGTTTGTCGTAGTCGCGCTCAACGAGCTCTCCTTCAATTGGCAATACTGAACCGTGAGCGCTTAACAACAGACATGCGAAAGCGAAGAGCATCCCCACGAGGATCGGTCTGCTGAAAGAGAACATTGCGTCTGCCCTCTCGTTTCAATGTTGCCCGAGCCTACTATCATCTGGCGATGAAGGAACAAAAGGGCCCAAGATGGGCAGTGAAGCATTCATATGCCTCTTCCCTCCGACGGGCCGCGCATCAGGGCCGAGTCTCGAACCAAGCTCTTCATTTCGCGATAGACACAACGAGCTGCTGAAGAAATCGCACTCGCAATCTTGCACGCCGTGAACTCCTCCACAGGCCTAGACTAGCAGCTGTTGTCAATGGCTGTACCTGAGGCTAGCGACAATAGCACTGCAGCCACAAACGGTCTTGAACGAGCTATCGAAGGGTCAAGCTGAAAGTGCTCCACTTGTCAATGATCGCCAGGCCTGATCTGGAAGTAGAGCCAGAGCTGAGCAGCCGCGACCGTTCGCAGCTCCGTGGAAGAAGGACTTGTTTTTGCAGGGGACTGCGCTCAAGTTCAAACTAGGCGTCATCTCCTGGGTCCGTCGGTGTACATAAGCGTGTCTGGTCACACTCGGCGAGAACACGCTCGCTGAGAAGAAGATGGACCATGGGAAACGGGACCGCCGTCGACATTCCATGAAAGACGCGGGCATTGCATCGTCGTCTCTCTCTGTCTTTCTCTCATCTTCCAAGTCCGATTATTCGCCGATAGGACACCGTGATTCATCCACTCTCTTGAGGTGATGCCGACAGGGATTGGCGTGTGTTGCAGCAAGAAGGCATCTTCAGGTTGAGTTCAACAGCCGAACAATTGGGACTCTCCAAACCCCAGGCCATCCCGAAAAGCGAGATACTTTGGTTCGGCTTCCATAATTGAGATGGGCCTCGGCCATATAAGCATCTCAAATTGCGCCCCGACCGTGATGGAGATGGCGTTGTGACGCACGTCGATGATGAAAGTAGGAAAACCCCAGACTGGCGTAGGGACTTCAGCGAGGCGCCTTTTAGCACCCAAACCTTAGGTACTACACTACTCAGGACCTACTGACCTACCTCCCAGCGGCAGACCACTCCACACGACGTATTTATAATCCAAATAATTGACCATCTCCCGTCTCACTCAAACGCTTCATCGTGGTTCGACATCGAATTAAGCTTCAATGTCGCGTGGTTGACTGCCTTCCAAGCCTAGCACTCCGCCCCTCCATGATTCATCACTAGAAAGCCATCCCGTCCCAAGCTCACATCCAAACCTCCACCCTCTCTCTAGACTACAGTCCATCCCTCAAACTCTCCCTCATGGCCCAACAACCTCCCATCTCCCCCATGAGCCGCACCATCTCGGCGTCCAAACGCACGATCCAACTCACCCAGCACCTCCACAGAATGGCCACTCCAGCTCCCCAACCAGCAGCGCCCTGGCGCTCGCTGTTTCTAGACCACATCTCCAAGCTCTCCCCTCCAACCTTCACCCTCTCCACCCTCCACCCGAACCCGTCTTCGTCTTCGTCTTCGTCCTCCTCCTCCTTCTCCTCGGCTTTCAGGTTCACCCCTCGCGCACGAACCGTCGTCTACCGCGGCATGTTCGCCTCGCTACCTGTGAACCCGAAGAATCCAGCAAAGCTGAATCCGGAGGGCGTGTGGGAGAGTGATCTCTTGACCATTACCTCTGATGCGCGCATGGAGAAGATCCCGGAGCTGTTCTCCTCCGGCCGCGAAGATGGAAACGGGACGGCAGAGGAGGGAGCTCAGTCCGGAGAAGGCGGCCCTTTCGAGGCTGTCTTCTGGGTTGACAAGGCAAACACCCAGTGGAGGATCAGAGGCCACGCCGTCGTCATCGGACCAGACATCGACTCTTCGTCTCACGACGCAACCCGGAAAGCTATCCTGGCTCACATGCGCCAGACCTCGTCATCTTCATCCTTGGATTCTCCCTCACCGGACTTCTCCTTTCCCACTGAACTGACTGCCCACTTCGGCAACCTGTCCCCAGCCATGCGCGGCACCTTCCGCAACCCGCCCCCCGGCACACCCCTGACCGACCGTAGCTCTCCTCCAGACTCAGGTCTCGGTCTGGGGCAGAAAGTCGATGATCTCGACGATAAGATCGCAAGAGCCAACTTCAGGGTGGTCGTCCTCGTGCCGGAGGAGGTGGATCAGGTGGACTTGGGCGACCCGGATGAAGGGAAGAGGTGGAATTATAGCTTGCAAGGGAGCGAGGAGACGAGGGCTTGGAAGGTGACTGAATTGTGGCCATGAGGAGCGTGGGTTGTAGATGTAAAAGACACCATCGGTTGGTCTTAGATCCGAGACCGGAGGAACATGTGCAGTTGTAAGGGGCTCCACGGATGAAGTTTGGGCACGGAGCACGCATCTCACAGGCACGACCTGAACAGTGCCTCGCCTCTCATGTCACCATGCAGACGAGCTTCAAAACTTGCTGGAGAATCCGTTGATTAGATATGTGAATGTCATTCCCTGGAAATAAAGCCCCCTGCCTGGATGACCAGCTCCGCATATGCACCTCTTACCACACCACATTGTGCGAGCCATCACATCGACGGATCTTCCCAAATGATGATGCATGGTCGAAATTCCCCTCCGCTCACCCCAAAGACCCTACACACATGCACCTTATGATACCTGATGCGCTCATGATAGCCATGCCATACCATTTTCATCCCACCCCTCACAATCCCGCAACTGCTCCGTACTTCCAGAGAACCATACAGCAGTGGTCCTGCTCAAAAGGAAAAAAAAAGATAGAAGGGGGAACGCGAGCGAGTGCGCCTGTACCAGTATGATATTTGATCCAAATCCTAATCCAATCCCTCGAGATTCCCTGTCATAAAAGTCGTCCAAAGACTATGCGGTGTGCTTCCGGAAGCCTTGAGCGTGTGCAATCGAATTCGTTCTTTCTTCCTTTGTTTATTTTTGTCCTCCTGGAGCAAGCCGCCCTAGGTTCCAGTATGCATGGCAAAAGATCAACGCTTTGCTTTCAAAAAGGAAAAAAAGAAAGAAAATGGCCAATCGAGCCAATTATGCAGTGTCTGCCTCCAGAAGCATCTAAGCCCGCATTGAACGTGTCGACCGGAAATTCAGCTTTGGCATTTGGCTGATATCAATTCCCTCGTCGCCATCGTCGCTGTCAACTTCCAACGGAACATCGACCTGGAGCTTCGCGCCGAGCAACGCAGGGGCAGTTGGTTGAAGCATCGCTGGCTTCTCGGGCTCGAGCTTCGGTTCCATCGCTTCCAGCTTCTCGGGTTCTTCGTTCGACGGTGCAAGCCCTTCTTTCCCACCAGGTTCTCTCCTCATGCTGATTGGTCGCCGTGTGCGGACTTTGGCAGCGTCGCAGGTCTCCTTAGCCAGCTCAGGCTCCTCACGTAACACGCGCTCCTTTTCCTTCTCGGCCATACCAAGAACATCGCGTAGGTGCTTCTGAATCTTCCTGATCTCATCGTTGCAATCGGCATCTCGGAGGAATTGGTGAGCACCGTGCTCACACGTGCTCTGAACGAACTCGAGACCCTTGTCCAGCTGGTCATAAATATCTGGTGCTTGATCGCGGCCGCCAGGCCCTCTTCCGTAGGCCCCGACCATTGATCCATATCTGCGGGTGCTCATATATCGTAATGACGGTAGACTCATCTCATCTTCCTCGCTACCGTCTTCGCCATCTTGTGATTCCATTTCGGCAAGCTTCTTAATGTGGGCAACCTTGACAGCCATTTTCGCTTTGCGAAGAAGGTTACGACTGGCAGACACAAAGCGAACGAGGTCATCGAAAAATCGTTGGACATGGGCATCATAGTAGACGATAATCTGAGTCCTTGTGCGGTAGGCAGGTAACTGTCCGTCGCCGGACAAGACCGATGAGGGTCTTTGACGCTTCTGGGGTACTTGGCGTGCGCGAGAATGGGCGGCGAGGACGGTCTCGTGAGCTTGTCTAGCGAGAGCAGCGGCACTTGGGCTTGTTGGTGCGGTCGGCAGGGTTTCGTTCTTTTCGTTCTTTTCCGGCGTAGGCGTCGAGGGCCGTTGCTGAGTGGTATTGAGAGTTTCGTCGACGGGATCCTCGATGCGGGTGACCGAGGATGTGTCCATGGGCTCTGCAATCATGGCAGTGCCATCATCCTTTGGCTTCAATGACTCCGTTGAGCCTTTATTGCGCATCGACCGTGCCTCGGCGGCTCTATCAGTCACAGCCAGGGCTGCGAGCTCAGCCTGACGCTGAACAACTTGGCCACCCAGGTCGTCCAGGCGAGTGAGCCAGTTGGGGATGTGATTCGTGAGTTGCTTGAGTGCGTCCATGGCGATGTCATGAGCGTCCTCCCGAGACGGCGCTGTCTTCGAGGGAATTTTGAAGGACGAAGGGCGAACGCTCACCCTGGGGCAGCTTTTGTTTAAGATCAGCTCGCACAGCGCGAAGGGTAGAGAATCCGCTTCGGGGCGGTCGTCGGAAAAGGCAAGGTGCCCGTTGCGGCCCTGCGGACAGTCGTTCCTACTAGTTGTAACAGGTCGATTGAGGCGTTGATGCGAGTCGGAAGGCGAACGGACAGCGTTCCGGGGGGGCCGTAGAATTCCAGAAGCCCAACGGCATGTAGACCGGTACTCGTGGAGAGGGGGCGCTGAATGTCGACGAGTTGTTCGAGCGCTCAACTTTGGGGAGGAGAGGGGGGGGAGAGTCTGAGGCGATGGATGTGGCAGCCTCAAGTCATAGTCCAGTCCGCAGAGGAGGACTTGGGTATGTTTATGATAGGTGATGTTCAACTAAGGAAAGAGAGACACGAGGTACAACATCCAAGACAAGATGAAAGATGATGGCCGACGGGAAACTGGGGCCCCGTTCCTAGGCTGTGTTGGGTTGGGTTGGGAAAAGACCCGCTCAGGCAGGGCAGAAGGTGTCCTAGCCGACACACCGTTGGGTGACGCGAAGCCAACTTGAGCACTCCGTAGGCCGTCGAGAAACCGACTGATCTGGCAATGTAGGGTTTCGAAATCTGCAGACGGACAAGACGAACGACAATGAACACCTTCGCGGCAGAGAGGAGAGGATGTTTGTGATGCGTGTACTGTATGTGTGCAAGCGGAAGTGCGTGACTATCTGAAAGAGTGTTAGAATTTGAGGCCATGGGGATGTACGGTACTCCCCTAAAAAGGATAGCTGTCCTACATAAGCGAGTGATGGCGGCGGCAGAGGAGCGCTGGTAGAAAGGAACCCCTCTGAAAGGAGGGAACAATCGTAATAGAGGGGTGCCGGCTGAGGTGACAAGGCGCTGCTGTCGGTCGGGGGCGTGCGGTGCGTGCGTGCGTGTGAGTGGATTACAAGGATATGTCCGGCGGGAGTTGGTTTAGCGGCCGAGCAGCGATGAGCGGAGAGATTGGGTTTTAAGTTTGGTGGTGGATGCACTACAGAGGGCGTCGAAGAAGGAATTGAAGTAGGATGAAATGTGACGGAACTTGGTATGCGAGTCTGGTGGTGATGAGTATGGGATCATACGTGTGACAGGGACGGGATGAGGAGGAGTACCATATCAGGGGGAAGAGTACAGAGGCCCTGGACTTTCTGAGCGGTAGAACCGTGAGAGCTACCTACCTAAGGTAGGTAGTCTACTGTACCTCGTCTGAGCAGGAGATGATAGAGGCGACGCAATACTGTGCTGTACGGTGCGGTGCAGTGGTGTGCGAGATGTGCTCCTGTAACACGCGGGACGCTGCACCGAAGGCTGAAGCCACCAAAAGAGAGAGGTGGCACTGGTGGCTGACCTACTACGTCGATCCCCAGTGGGTTCTTCAGCGGTGGCTCCACTGGGTGATCGCGGGCAGGAGGGAGGGGAACCTGGGAGATAAGTGAGGCTACTGCCTCCAGATCCTCGAACAGGTTATCGCGACATGGGGGAACAAGATGGAATAATGGAAGGCTTCAATCCCACAGGTGATGTCCGATCCAGGGCATTGACAACAGGCACAAGCCAATGATTGACGGCGCGATGATGCCAGGGGGGTTGAGACAAGAGACGACAACTAAGACACGACCGTCCGCCCAGGAACATGAATGCCCCTGCCGCGGGGCTTTCGTCCTCCTGCCTCACCAGAGTCACCACTGCCAGTGCCTTAATTTGCCGTTGCCAACTCTGGCGGTCTCCTCCTCTACGCATAACAACCCCATGCACAACGACAGTCCAGTCTCCATCCTCACGCAGCAAAGTTGACGAATTGCCCGACACAGCTCAAATGGTCATCCAGCATGTGGTACTCTGCTCCCACTGCCGCTGCCTGTGCGTCGTACCGCTGCATATGCATACCTCCACGGGCTTTCAAAACCAGGTGCCTTCTCACCTGATCTCGGCCTCAAAGCAAAAGCTCGGCCGCTTGGATGCAAGACTTACCATATCCGTCTGCGAAGAGGGACACCACTACAGTTACATAGCCCAGGCTTATCCGTGTGAGTGACCGAGTCCATCTGCTTCATGTTGGCTCGACACTCAACCGAACAAGGAACAACATCATAGTTACAGTACACCCACTCCTACAGCAATCACATCACCGCGCATCCAGCCATCTCGCTCATGCTGCCGTTGGGTGGCGAAAGAATCTTCCAACAATTTTCATATTTCACGCAGAATAGATGTCGACGGGAGTTGCGCCTTTAATCAGCAGGATCCTCATGTCATCTTCACTCACGTCCCAAAGTCGCAAACGAAAGACGTTGGGAACAGTTGCGTGTGCGATGACATTTGGCTACACGTCCTTCTTCCTGATGTGTCCTCCTTCGCAGGACTAGCACGGCACATGGACCCTGACGCAGTGCGATGGCTTGACGCCGTTCCATAAGCGGCTCCTCAATTGATGTTACTTCTGCTGAATCATGTATGACTCGCCTGTTGTTTGGACAGGCGGCTTCGATAGATGACTGAGGGCTGCAATGCCCGTTGGCTTGTGTCGGTCTCACCTTGCATCTCAACACGACCATAACGGACATTGCCGGGCACCTTAGGCCGGAGGACGGAACCACTGTTTTCGTCGATGAACATGTCATCACAAGCAATGTCCCTGTTCGAGCTCGCGTGTTCCGACCTCAAACTACGGAGTAGCATCGAGTTCTTGGCCTTGTCCTGCATGCACTAAGCGGCATCTCGCTTCCCCGCCCTTCCGCTTCTTTCATTTCTGTCTTCCTCGAAAGAGCTTGGACGATGAATCTCTATGCCGCCTACCATGGCCTAAGAAGACCACTTGTGCCATGCGCGTGCGAAAAATTGCAGGAAATGCCTTGCCTTGTTTGTTCAGATGCGGCGGCTACGATACCCGTCAAGATCAAGTTTGTTGGTTGACTGTCCTATTTTCTCCAAAGATCCAACAGCCATCCTTGTCTTTTCAAGGTCGCCGACTAATTTCCTCTCGGCCGTACGGGGATCCAACAAACCTTTTTTTCTAGAAGGCTCAATATTAATACCCAGTGTTTCTTGATATAGGTCGGGCCAGGCAATCCAATACGACTTGGTCAGTGCACTGCGACATACCGCGCGAACCAATCCCCGACTATCATCACACCTAAAGGCCAAGATGACAATAACCTACCTTCAAACGTCAACGGTCAATCCAATGGTTCTCGAGTGCCTTGTTCATGAACCGACCAGGGCCGTACCAACACAGTCTAGATTGCGAATTCAGGCTCAAGTATTACGTCTCAACACCTGCATTCGAAAACCTTGTGCTCCGTATCGTGCAAGCAACTGTGCACCAAAACTGCAAAGAGACAATGTCAGCAATCCCCGACCAATGCGTCACGATGATTGAAGGCACAGAAACAGCGGTCAATGCTCTGCCATGCCATGCCGACAGGCACTCCTCCTGCCAATGTACAGACACAGCCATGATCAGCCCTGGGTCAGCCAACCAACTACAAGTCAATGCCGCCTAGTCTCCGTCAGAGCTGCCCGTGCAGGATGCAGGAATGCATTCAAGACTTTTTTTGATCGTCTTCTCAAGCCTGTTGTAGCCGCTGAGCCCCGCCTTTGCTTCGCTGGCAAGCGTCGTTCCTGTCTCCCTGTCTTGCATATGATATGGGTGCGAGTACCCATCTTCAGCATGCATGCACCCTGGCCTGTACTGCCATCGCCAGGTCAGACCTACCGTTACATACCACCTCTGTCAGTGCAAAAGAATGCACTAAATTGCAATTTGTATGCCTTTGTCACCTTCAAATCTCGCTTGAATCCTGACCAGAACACGACCTTGACTACTATGTACCTGTCTCCTCTTTCCGCTGCGTTTATTATTAAGAGCTGCTCACCTGACTCCGAGCATACGTCGATCATTTGGCCTAGAACCGGCCACCGGAGCAGAGCGCCCTGTTCAGACGATGGATGCGAAAGCTAGGTTCACGCTATTCACACTCTCCACACCTATCCCACAAGAAAGGTCTCCCATCGTTCTTGGATCAAGTGCGTAGTCTCAAATACTGTCGTGTATGTTTCGCCGTAAGGTCGGGAATATCTGTCACTGAGGATGCCCTTGCTTGTAGTTGTACTTGCTGTGTACTCCGTACACAAGTCTGAACAACGCCTGAGCGCTCCCTCGCCCTCTCCATTCAGGACCGTTAGGCTCGGGCCCATCCGTGAACCATCTCCCTCCCTTTTGGCCAAGGGTTTCGTGGACTGCTTTAAATGCTGAATATGATACTGTAGTGATGTGACAGGTCGGGATGATCAAATGAGAGACTTGCCCGAGGGACGACATGTGGCATCACGGAGTCGTCATCGAAACTCTGCAATGAATATGGTTAGTTTGTTCGTTGCACCATCGCCATAATTAGCCTGGCTCGCTTGTGTTTGATCCGCAAGCACTTAATGTACAACAGCACCAGGGCCTTCTTCCTCTGCGAGGCAACGACCGTCCGACATGTTGAAGGTTTATCCAGTATCTTATTCACCAAATCTGATTGTCACCGTTTCATCGAAGATACTTCCTCCTGGTCACTCACGCCATCGAGACCGGTAGCCAGCTCACGGATGGAGCAGACTCACCCCGGTCAGTAGACGACGCCCTGCACACCAGTCCTCGCCTGTTATCAGGACTATTACCGTTGGCCTTTTGCTTCTCTTGTGTCGTCCATAAAGTTATTCCCCACCCGGATCGGGAAGGTCGCTTTCCGCGGTGGAGTTGTCTTGCTCGAATCGTGTGATGCTAGTCAAAACGAGAGGAGGGTTGCTTATTGCTTGGCTAATAAAGGGCGTTCGCGCGACTGCGTTCTTGCACTGACTTCACCAGAGACGTCGGACTGGCTGTCGGACATGAGGAGAGCAGGGAAGTGCTGCAGAGCCGCATCTGAGGGAGAGCCCGGGTACTCAGGAAGCGAATCGTGAGAAGGGCGCGCCTATTCACAGGATGGATGCCGTCCAAGCAAACATCTGACGCAGAGCGACCACGGACTGCGTCACCAGGATCACCGCATTCCTTGATCAAATTGTCTCACGTACTGTCAGAACCTGACGATCATTTATGACGAACCTTGAATCTCCGCGGACTACGGTGATCCTGTCCCCTTTGATCAGGCAATGCATCTACATCGTCACAGCCCATTATTCTCTTGCTTATCAGCTTTGATCTCTTCACCCGGAGCGGAGTCCGGCGCTGGTCCGCGGGGTGCCGTGATGATCGCCGAGGCTCAAGCCCTGAAACGCGCTCTTTCTTCTTTTCTTCAGGACATTTGTAGAAGATGATTGTTGATCATGTTGATTAGATTCCCTGTGGAAGTTTCGTACAGAATGCATCGACTGACAACGAAGCAGCGAATAGAAGCATGCCTTCGGATCTGGGCTGCTGCTTGATTCTTGCTCCGGCCGATAAAATGGCGGAAGGGAAGTTGGACTAGAAACTACACTTCTGGTCGTTTTTCCTACCATCACCCTCCTCCATAATGTACGTGTTGTAGGGTTACGGAGTCCCTTGTGCCTCGTTAAAGTAGCAGCTCACCTCCAACCCCGAATTTGTGCGCAAATTCGCGGTTACTGGCACCGGGAAAGACACAACAGATGGGAGGGCAATGGCGATATGTCGTGAGCGATGTGAAGGGATTGGTGATGGATGTTCACCAAGTCCAGTGGCAAGGTTTCGCAGGAGCAAACATCAAATGATGGTTCCATTATCTCTGTGTTAGTATGTAACATCCCATGCATACATACTGACACTTGACGTATTTCTTGCAGCGATATACAAAGGAAGTGGCTGCAGGTCATTGACACAGATCTAATGTACCCTGTGTCCTTCCCAGGGTATTCTGTCGATACCGGTCACTAACCCTGAAATCGTATAGAAATATCTTCAACGCCACATTGACATCTTAACGGGATTGTCCAGGAGCTTGTCCTAAAAGGGTGCTGGAGCTCAGGTTGAGGAGGTCCTCAATTCCGTAGTTCCGTGAAAGGCGCGAGCAGAGGGTGAATAGGACGGGCTCAGCTTCAGGAGACTAGTTCTGCACTGCAAGTGAACATGTCCAGAC
Organism: Sarocladium strictum; assembly: GCA_030435815.1. Taxonomy (NCBI): domain Eukaryota; kingdom Fungi; phylum Ascomycota; class Sordariomycetes; order Hypocreales; family Sarocladiaceae; genus Sarocladium; species Sarocladium strictum. Next base: position 3,443,786 of record JAPDFR010000003.1, on the reverse strand, counting down.
TCAGCGCGGTTGCATTTCTTCTGCAGCAGATTAAGGTGGATGCGTCGTCGGAAACACTGATTGTCATAGACTTGGATGTTGAAGCGTGCACGACTGTTTGGCGGGGGCTCCAGGCAATATGAACTTGGAGCTACTGCCCTGTGGTGGTGTACGTCACCTGGGCCAGCAGCCTGAGGTAAGCTTCAGAGGCACCCACCCGCACGATAAGCGATAGAGCTTCATCGCGTCGCATCATGTGAAGCTTCACCAGACACTAGCCTCCGCTTTACCCCCGTGACGTATGCTGCGCGAGCTCATTCATAGGCCTCCAGGATTCGACTGCTATTCCTCTTAGCATGCCCAACTCCTGAGGTGGCCATTCGATTCGATCCGCTCCCAACGACGGCCGATTCACGACGCAAGACAAACGCCGCCTGTTCCTGAATATCGCTGCCAGAACGACCCGTCAAGATGATCGCTGCAGCTTGCTCGTGCAACGCTCAACAAAACTAGAGAACCACTTTGCTTTGGCGTAGCCCGAGCCACGGGCTGAGATCTACCCATCATGGGTCAGGGTTTCTCGCTTGCCACGCCGTCCGCTGGCTCAACGGGCATCGACGTGCCCCAACTACGAGATGTCCAGTACGAGCGCAGCATCGGAAATGCGCGCTTCATGAAGAGCATCCGTGGGCGAACGGAGAACGGTATCGTCCTGGTGAAGGTGCTTGTGAAGCCGTACGCGGATGTCAAGCTTGACCAGTACAAGAAGCAGATCCTAGGTGAGAGCCCGGCGCACCGGCCAAACAGGCCAAAAGCTGGAGGGCAAACGATGTGTTTGGCTGACACCGAGGTGATGAAACAGAGCAGCGCAGAGCCCTGGCGGATGTACCGAATGCGCTCGGCTTCCAACGCATCATCGAAACCGAAACCAACGGCTACCTTGTTCGACAATACCTCTACTCGTCTCTTTACGACCGGTTGAGTACACGGCCGTTCCTGGAGGATATCGAAAAGAAGTGGCTTGCCTTTCAACTTCTTTGTGCTCTCAGAGACTGCCATGCCAGAGATATCTACCATGGCGACATCAAAGCACAGAATGTGGTGGTCACTTCGTGGAACTGGCTGTACCTGACGGACTTCTCCTCGGCCTTCAAGCCTGTCATGCTGCCGGACGGGAACCCCGGCGACTTCTCCTACTTCTTCGACTCTTCTGGGCGACGGACATGCTACATCGCTCCCGAACGCTTTTACGCCTCCGGGGAAGGCTCTGCACCCCCGCAAGAGAAGATGACTTGGGCCATGGACGTATTCAGCGCTGGGTGCGTCATTGCTCAAATGTTCCTTGAGTCAGAAATATTCAGCCTCGCCCAGCTGTACAAGTACCGCAGGGGCGAATATGATCCTGTCATAACCCATCTCAGTGTCATCTCGGACAAAGATGTCAGAGAGATGATCGCGCACATGATTCAGCTTGACCCTGAGAAGAGGTATTCGGCTGAGCAGTACCTCGACTTCTGGAAGGGCAAGGTCTTCCCGACTTACTTCTACAACTTTCTGCACCAGTACATGGAGCTGATTACTGATCCTTCGTCCGGCAATAACCCCATGTCTGGCTCGCAGAAAAACATGGGAGAGTCAGATGATCGCATTGACCGGGTGTACTACGATTTCGACAAGATCTCGTACTTCCTAGGATATCAACCCGAGAAACCGCGTGAAGCATCCTATCGACTCTCTTCACGGCTGGGCCTCGATCACTTCCCCGTACAGCTTAGCATACCGAACCACGAGCACACGGTCTCTGCAGATCTCGAGCCACCAGAAGATGATGGCACCCTGATCTTCTTGACACTCATTGTCTCAGCCATGCGAACCACGGCGCGAGTCACATCTAGAATACGGGCTTGCGACATCTTGCTAGCATTTGCAGAAAGACTTACCGACGAGGCGAAACTCGATCGTGTTCTGCCGTACTTGATGACGCTACTCAGGAAGGAGGAGACCGACATGGTCATGATCTCTGCAATCAGAACTATCACGCAGCTCCTGCAACTGGTGAGAATGGTGACCCCCATCAATTCTCATGTCCTCGTGGAGTATGTTCTCCCACGCATGGAGATCGTCTTGGGATCGAAGAACCGAATGACGAGCCCGCTTGTGCGTGCTACGTACGCATCCTGTTTGGGAAGTCTGGCGACAACCGCCCAACGCTTCCTGGAGATGGCATCGAGCCTACGAGCGGACGGATCGATGCCCATCACGGATCCCGAAATCGAGCCAGGAGCCGATGCAGAGGCAAATTTCGAGAGCGTCTTCGATAATGCCGGACGACAGCTCTTCGAAATGCTGGAAACGCATGTGAAGGCTCTCGTGGAAGATCCCGACGTTCACGTGCGCCGTGCGTTCCTGACTTCCGTACCGGAGCTGTGCATGTTCTTCCAGGAGCATTCAAATGACATTCTTCTCACCCATCTTCTAACCTACCTGAACGACCGCGACTGGACACTCAAATGCGCCTTCTTCGATACCATCGTTGGCATCGCCACGTTCATCGGCAGTACGAGCCTGGAGGAATTTATGCTCCCGCTCATGATTCAAGCCTTGGCAGACAAGGAAGAGTTTGTGGTCCAAGCAGCTTTGCATTCACTTGCTCAGCTTGCAGCTTTGGGTCTTCTTTCCCGGTCAAAGCTCTGGGAAATGGTGGATTTGGTCAGCCGCTTCGCTGTGCATCCTAACATCTGGATTCGGGAAGCCGCGGCCGAGTTTGTCTCCATGTCAGCTAGCTATTTAGAGCCTGCCGATGTCCGGTGCATTCTCACGCCACTGGTGACTCCGTATCTGACGGTTGGGACGCTGCCGGACTATGGTGAGCTCACGATTCTGAATGTGCTTCAGAAGCCGCTGTCGAGGGCAGTATTTGAACAAGCCGTCGCTTGGGCCGCGAAGTCGGATCGTGGTAACTTTTGGAGACAAGTGCAACAAAGTCGCCAGAACCCATCAAATGCCATGGCGGTGCGATCTACACGAGATCGTGGGCCTGGATCATTGAGCAAGATGACCTTGAATCAGGAGGACGAGCAGTGGCTTGGAAGACTGAAGAACCTTGGCTTGAAGCCTGAGGATGAGTTCAAACTCATCGCGCTGGCTGACTTCATCTGGAGAATCTCGAAGATGAAAGGACGGGACTCCTCGGCGGGAGACCCCAGCATGGTCAACGGGGTCGTGTCTCTCACAGCACTGGGTATCCAGCCGCAGACAGTCTTCTTCAACGAAACCTCAGTTGACAGCACAGCGCTTCCAACCGAACTTGATCCCGAAAACGGTCTTTACACTATTGAGAATGCTCTTCTTGATGCATCCATGACAATCGATGACTCGGCTGGAAAGAAGAAGCGAGCAATGCTCAATTCACACAAGAGGGTGCATAGTGTTGGTGCACATAGCTCCACAGCTTCTGGCCGCCTTCTATCTCCAATTGGCGCAGGACGAGCGAGCTCACAAGATGCGAGAATTGGTTCGGTGGCCCGGACAGACACCGAGCCATCTGTACAAGACGGGAACTATTCGCTACGGCGACCGATCAGGCACTCAGCTAGCGCGCTGCATCTTCTCGATCGGAAAGACAGCAATAAGTCGATCCCTGAGACCGGAACGAGTGGCACGAATGCCTTCGGCGAGATGGAAGGTCCCTTCGCACAAGCAATAGAACCGCAAAGTGCGACTTCAGCCAGGAGAGATCAGCAGGTTGCAGGAAAGAAGCTTTCGCGGCACACATACGAAGGAGGTGACCCCAGCATTCAGAAGATGCTTGACAAGATGTTCCTCGATAACTACCCGCGCGACATCGTGGAGTTTGGGCCAATCGTGCTGCCTGTCTCTAAGAGAGAAAATCCCACGGGTACAGAGGCGCCGTGGAGACCCGAAGGCAGTCTGGTTGCCACTTTCAGCGAACACAGAGGCCCCATCAGTCGTGTTGTCGTTTCGCCGGACCACGTCTTCTTCATCACTGGTGGGCACGACGGCACTGTCAAAGTGTGGGATACGGCCCGTTTGGAACGGAACATCACCCATCGTTCAAGACAAACGCATCGCCATGCACCTGATGCCAAGGTTCTTGCATTGTGCTTCATCGAGAACACTCACTGCTTCGTCAGCTGCGCTAGCGATGGAAGTGTACATGTCGTCAAGGTCGACACGCTCACAGCCGGTGGCGTTGTTAGGTATGGCAAGCTGCGGCTGCTGCGCGAGTACCAACTTCCAGAGGGCGAACGCGCTGTATGGTGCGAGCACTTCAAACAAGAGTCATCCTCGGTGCTATTGCTCGCGACAAACAGATCGCGTATCCTGGGCATCGACCTGCGCACCATGACACTGCTCTATGTCTTAGAGAACCCAGTCCATCATGGAGCCCCAACATGTTTCTGCGTGGATAGGAAGCGCAACTGGTTATGCGTGGGTACGGCGCATGGAATTATCGACCTGTGGGACTTGAGGTTCAGAATGAGGTTGAGGAGTTGGGGGATCCCAGGCGGCAGGAGCCCAATCTACAGACTTGCTGTCCATCCGAACAAGGGTCGGCTCAAGTGGCTTTGTGTGTCTGGTGGGACGGGCCGTGGAGAGGTGACAGTTTGGGACCTCGAAAAGATGGCTTGCAGAGAAGTCTACCGAACGGGGAGCGAGAGCGCTCGCCACGCTGCTGCCAGTGGAAGACAAGCCGTAGATACAAGCAAGACATACGAGGCATGGGATGTAGACGAGGACAAGCCTGAAGCTATGCTTGACCGCTTCATAACGGGCGACATGGACGAGGAAGCGGAAGTGGAGGACGATGGAGGTGTGCGTGCTCTGGCAGTGGGTACAGAATTGGGCCCGACTAGGGAGGTCAGACACGCATTCCTCCTCACGGGCGGATCAGATCGTCGGCTTCGATTCTGGGACCTCAGCCGAATCGAGAAGTCCAGTGTCTACAGCGGCATGGTTCTCCCTGGCTCAGAGGAACTCCAGCCACCGAAGGCGACGTACACCTCTTCTCAGCCCGGAGCCAATCTCACGATCAACGCAGAGAAGCTGCCAAAGACAGGAGCAGCGAATTCCTCTTCGGCGGGAGGGAAATCAAGCAGCGGGAGTTCGTCGAGGTCGTCGAGAGCGACAGTCATCTCGAGGCAGCAGGGGCAGCTGTTGCAGAGCCATATGGACGGCGTGGTGGACATGGTAGTGGTCGAGAGGCCGTACCTGATGAGCGTCAGTGTGGATAGAGCAGGCGTTGTCTTTGTCTTTCAGTAGATGACGAGATCGCCAAGTATAGAACTTGGCCGGTAGATCAGGAAGCAGAATCACAATGTGACATTCAGGATCCAAGAATGTTCGGATGCCTTTATCTTTTGCGTTTGCTCGAATCGCAGTTGAGACCGTACCGCTATTAGTCGAATACTGCTCACTTACACGTCCCCAACACTGCCACGACCGCCTCAGAATGAAAACAAGAATACACACACCCCCCATATTCACAAGTGTCATTTCACACTATGACGCCAGAAGAGACTTCAGATCTTCTCAAGGACCTCACCGCATCCTTCCCCATCAAGCTCCCAACTCTGCTCCTCCACCGACCCAGAGAAGCAGCTCTCAAGTATGAGCATGTCTTCTTCCCTCCCGAAGACGGCCCGTCTCTTGAAGCATATGATAGACGTATTGGACATCGAGTGACCAGTAGCACTTACATGGTCTTCTTGTAACGTTTCCATCATTGGGTGCCATCTTCACCGACATCAACATCAATCCGCACGCTTCGCCACCGTTCGCAGTAAGTCGATTTGTTGATCATGCTGTTCCCCCTCACAGTTGGCAAAACGTATGAAAGTGCAAAAAGAATGAGCGTGCGGTGATTCGAACACCGGTTTGCTGCGACTTGTGGGTTATTGCTAACCCAGTCTGCCACAAGCAGCTGTCCTGACCCCTAGACGACACACTCGTGCATCACGTGATGTGCTTGTGGAATCGAGGGTCTTTATTTAGTTTAAGTATCAACCACGATTCAACCTAGGATTCGATTGGCATCCTCACCATTCAACATACCTGATATCCGGCTCGGACCTCACACCTCTTGACAACACAATCCGTGCGGTTCTGTCCCAGCTGATGGTTTTCCACGCCTCAAAACTGATTCAAACCAGTTCCTGAGCATTTCTCTCCAGTTTGGACCAAATTTCTGTTGCTTTTGTTCTACGTGATCCTGAACTGTGAATTGTACTAAGGCGCATCTGAGGTCTGCCTCTGCCTCGAGAGTGTCTGAACTAGCTTGAATGACAATCCCTCCCAGAGGGCCTTCTGTCAACCAACCGACTGAACTGTGCATTGAGGCTATTGAGGCTCACTAGATTGGCCTTGGGAAGTACTATAATGAAATAGTCAAGGTATTGAGCTCCTTATTGAAGTTGAAACCCTCGTCGGGTCGATGATTTGGTTCATCAAATGGTACCCTATATCGTTCCAGGCTCCCGCATTGCAACGAAAAGTTCAATCGTCGTCAAGACTATTAGTAGGGCATGAATAATGTCCAGGGCAAATATTTATTGAAGAATTGGATCTCACAGTGTAGCTGTTTAGTGATGGCTTGTTAGGATTCTGTCCACGTCCTGGACCTCTTGAGTATTGTGGCGGCAATGGAAGCCGCTCCCCCACCCCCACCCTCTACGTCTGGCCTAGCAAAATTCCCACGCAGTGTCTGTCTCGTGCTCCAGGCTTCAGCCTCGCGAACCATCGCCCTCAAACAAAAAAATCAATATTAACGGCGCAGCGAACCACGACCCCGAGATCAAGGCCCACGACAACCCAATTGCACTTCGAACAAGGGCGTCACACCCTTCAGCGAAAATACTTCTACTCAGCCTCTGCGCCATCGTGCGCGTCACCTCCCGTACAAGATGAGGCTCACGGCCGAGCTCATCCGCGACTCGCTGTCGTACCTCAACCCTCTCAAGGAACGCGAGCTAGACCTCCGAGGTGCGTTCAAAAGATATCCCTGAGAAGAGCAGATACTACACAAGGCATTGCAATCACAGCAAACCTTGGCTCTTCCCCCCCATCATGGCATTAGAGAGCAGAAAGATTGATCCTGGCTGTCTTTGATTTGGCGCTTGAACAGGACACCGCATTCCCGCGATTGAGAACTTGGGCGTTGCTGGCGTGAGTTTGCCCCCCAAAACACGCTGTTTCGGTAGCACCAAAGGAAATACTGACCAGCTCTAGCCACATGATTCGATCGACTTCACCGACAACGACATCCAGGTCCTTGGAAACTTCCCTCTCTCACCACGTATCACAACCCTCCTGCTAGCACGTAACCGTATCTCGAGTGTACAGCCGGCAACTTCAAAGTCGATTCCAAACTTGCGCAACCTGGTGCTCGCAGGAAACAACCTGGCTGAGCTTGCGGATCTGGACGTTCTGGGCACGTTCACGAAGTTGACGCATCTGGTTCTCGCCGATAACCCTGTGACGAAGAAAGAGGTGAGCTTCTCTGATATGCAGAAAGCTTTTCTTTACTTTTTCTTCTTTGTTTGATCGTGAAGTCCGACTGACGGCTTGATGATGCAGCATTATCGGTATTGGATCCTCTGGAGATGTCCTACCGTCCGATTCTTGGACTACCAGAAGGTGAAGGACGCGGAAAGGCAAAGAGCACAAGAACTTTTCGGCACGGAAGAAGAGCCTACCGAGCTCGCACAGACGGTAAGTTATCTGTCATCCTCTCCACCAAGGATCCAGTACTCAAGTGGTCCCTGAGTTGATGTACTAACTTATCCTCTTCTCAGATCATGAGCAAGAAGAGTAAGACCTTCGGTACCTCAGCTGCCGGAGCAAACGGTTCTGCGACAGCCGCACCATCAAAACTGTCGAGGATAAAGTTGACGGACGAGGAGCGCAAGAGGCTGCAGGAAAGGATCAAGAAGGCGACAAGCCTGCAGGAGATCATTGCGCTGGAAAAGGAGTTGAACGAAGGACGGTTGCCTTCTGGAATCCACAGCGATGCGATGGAGGAATAGCAGGGCACGTACTCGAAGCTACAGATGTGCTTTTGTCGATGGTTCCTTTAGAGAAGAAGCAAACCTGGTTACAACATTCCCCCAAAGGGGGTTTCTGGAGTTCGGATACAAAAGATCAAGAAACTGGGTTCGATTTTGTTCTTCTGATATGCAGGTCATCATGCTTCGATGTAATGATCAGTCGTGATTCAGGTTTGCCAGCTCTACCTGCCTGACAAAAGTCTTCAGCCCGTCATGTGCACATCGCTGTCTCTCCCTGATCCAGCCGCTTGCCTCATCTCCATCGCTAACTGCTGACTCGGATCATCCTCCGTCATCACTGCCCCAATGCTTACTCTCCGGTTGATATCTGGCTCAACACGAGGAGGCACACTGAATGTGCCTGTCGCAGCAGCCTCGCCGTTCACAATCATCTTTGGGCTAGTGTTTACTGACGCGACGCCGTTGCTCACCGCGGTCGAGGGCCTGCCGGTAGCAGCGGCAGACGAGGAAATTTGCGCTTCTGCTGCTTGGTCGCCATTGAGACGGGCTTGCGTGTTTAGAGCATTGGCCTTGATCTTCTTGTAAGGAACGGTTTTGGGAACGACATCTTCCAGAAACTCGAGGTGATCGTGAGAGGCGACTGCATTGGCTGTGATACATAGTGGTGGTCAGAGGACAACCCAAAATCTTCGAGGGGGGGTGTTCAGCTTCCCACTTACCAACGTCCTTGTACTGGATGTTCCGGCGAGGTTTGCGCTCAAGTTTGGCTTGGTTGTGCGACTCTTCTGCGAGGCGCTGAAGAAACATCTCCTAAGGCCAAGTCAGCCGATATGGATCTCACAACCAGGTAAGAAGAGATCGACGTACCGTAGCCAAAGTGATGACGAAAGCAGCGTTGTTTGAGCACATGTGAATGTCCGAGTCTTGCGAGATGACTTTTTTGACTCTCGATACTGGATGGATATAGCGTTAGACACGATTCAGCGTTTGCTGTGAATGGATGAAGCACAAGCACATACACGGCAGCTGGTTTGTGCCAGTGGGCTCCTTCCTGGGAAGAATAGCCGAAGTGTTGTACGGCATCTTGTTGGATCTGAAAGCCGCAGCTAGGAACTACTGAGACTGTTCTTCCGAAGCCGAGACGATGGCCGGACCTAAAGACAATTTAGGTCAGGGACTGCCAGCAAGTCCAGCTGCTTCAAAATCCTCACTCGAACCCGCGCCGGGATTATCTTTTCAGAAGGCTGGACAAGTATACCCGGTCCACTGTGAAGAGAGTGTACTGGGTTTTCTGACTTTAAAGCGCGTTCAAAAGTCGTCAGAATCTAAAGAGAAGTTCATAAGCTGAAGATGGTTGACTGTGATCGATGAGGTCGACGCGACTGGTAGCGCCACACCACTCAACGCGAGTGGTGTAACGAGCTGTGGCTGGTAACGGCCAGGCCAAGCCACGTCAACCGATAACGAGCTGCACCCTTGGATAAGCTCCTAGTCCGCTACCGACCGACCTGTACGGAGCTTCATTCTTGGAGGCTCCAGCACCACGTCCAGCTCCTTGTACATAAGTTAGCTCTTCAGCCTACGGTCTGACAACGCTCCCGCAAAGTGGTCTGTAACAAATCAGTGCAGTTTTCAGCCCAATCCGAGATCTAGACCCTGCGACAATGGTAGCCCGGACAAGACCATGAATGCCAGAACGTCGTCCTTTAACAGGACGCCGAACCCGGGCGCAAGACGCCCATCGATCAACTCTCGCCTCTCCTTTGCCGTATCGAATGTCGAACAAGGGGAAGCTAGCGCTCCCGTAGAAGCGCAAATTGAGGAGGAGATAGCAGAGATCAAGAGATACGAGGTGAGCTCTGCCAGACGGAATGATGCTAAAGAATGAATGCTGACCGCTTTGAAGGACTTCACAACCATAGGTACGACGCAATGCAGCAATTGGATTGGAACAGGCCCAGAAACAGAGCTGACAAAATGCTACAGACTGGGTTCAAGATGCGGCGAGAGAACAAGCGAGGCGTAGCGCCAGAAGACGACGAACCGCAGGTGCTTATGAACACGGTCAGCCAGGATGGAGATACCGGGCGTGGGAGGCGTATGAGGCTGCACAAGGGTGGATCGTGGTCACTATCATTGGTGCGACCATTGGCATGAATGCAGCACTGCTCAACATCGTAACGGAGTGGCTGTCGGACATCAAGCAGGGGTATTGCACCACGGCCTTCTATCTGAACGAAAGCTTCTGTTGCTGGGGTGAAGAAGACGGTAAGCTTCATGAGCAACGAAAAGGGTCAAAACGAGAACTGACGAGCGCAGGATGCCCACAATGGCGCCGATGGACTGGCTTTGAGCCATTGAACTACTTTATCTACATATGTGTTGCGGTATGCCTCTTCTGCGGCTCCTTGAAGCGCAAGTTTAGAAACTCACTGCCGCAGACATTTCTCGCCTTTGTTGCGGCTTTCCTCGTCAAGTCATTTGCGCCCTACGCCGCAGGCTCTGGTATCTCGGAGATCAAGTGTATCGTCGCTGGCTTCGTAATGAAGGGCTTTCTTGGGCTGCGCACTTTGATCATCAAGTCAGTCTGCCTTCCTCTCGCCATCGCCTCTGGTCTCTCGGTCGGAAAAGAGGGACCCAGTGTGCATTATGCAGTCTGCACCGGCAACGTCATCTCGCGACTGTTCAACAAGTACCGCCGCAATGCAGGCAAGACCAGAGAAATCCTCAGTGCTTGCGCTGCCGCCGGTGTGGGAGTGGCTTTCGGTAGCCCCATTGGTGGTGTCATCTTCTCGCTCGAGGAGATCTCCAGTCACTTCCCGCTCAAGACGATGTGGAGGAGCTACTTTTGTGCACTTGTTGGAACAGCTGTTCTGGCTGCGATGAACCCCTTCCGAACTGGCCAGCTCGTCATGTTCCAAGTCCACTATGACCGCGACTGGCACTTCTTTGAGTTGATATTCTATGTTATCATCGGCATATTTGGTGGCTTATATGGCGCGATCGTCATCAAATGGAATCTGCGTGTGCAGTCTTTCCGCAAGACGTACCTGGCGAAGTATCCAGTGCTAGAGTCGTGCATCTTGGCGATGGGAACAGCCATCATCGCCTACCCGAATGCATTCCTTCGAATCGACATGACGGAGAGCATGGAAATTCTCTTCCGCGAGTGTGAAGGTGTGGAGGATTACAACGGCCTTTGCGACCCGGACAAACGCATGTGGAATATTCTGTCTCTCGTCATTGCCACTGTTCTGAGAACTTCACTGGTCATCATCTCATACGGCTGCAAGGTACCTGCTGGTATTTTTGTGCCGTCAATGGCCGTTGGTGCATTATTCGGCCGCCTGCTGGGCATCATTGTTCAGGCTCTGCATGAAGCGAATCCTACCAGCATCTTCTTTTCCGCATGCAAGCCAGACGAGCCATGTATTACACCCGGAACCTATGCTTTCTTGGGTGCGGCGGCAGCCCTCAGCGGAATCATGCACATCACCATCTCTGTGGTGGTCATCATGTTTGAGATCACCGGTGCGCTAACATACATCCTGCCGACAATGATTGTGGTCGGCGTTACGAAGGCCGTGAGCGAGCTCTTCGGCAAGGGTGGTATTGCTGACCGCATGATCTGGTTCAGCGGAATGCCTTTCCTGGACAACAAAGAAGAGCATAACTTTGGTGTTTCCGTTTCGCAGGTTATGCGCACGAAACTGGTGTCTTTCCCCATTCATGGCACTAGCCTGCACGAAGTCGAATCGTTGCTCGCCGAGGGCAAGTATCAGGGGTTCCCCATCGTGGAGGATCGAAACTCTCAGATACTGGTCGGGTACATCGGGCAGACGGAGCTTCGATATGCAGTTGACAAGATTCGCAAGGAGAGGACTATCAGCCCTGACGCAACTTGCGTATTCGCACCGCAGGCCAGCAACAGCAATGTGGTGCCCACCACTCCGATAGCCTCTTCGATGAACGAGGGTATGCCTTCCACATCACTTGACTTCAGCCGCTACGTCGACGCCACGCCTGTCACAGTACATCCTCGCCTCCCCTTGGAGACTGTTATGGAACTCTTTCGCAAGCTCGGCCCACGTGTCATTCTTATCGAATATCATGGCAAACTAATCGGACTCGTCACCGTCAAGGACTGCCTGCGATACCAATTCAAAGTGGAAGCAGCCGAGAACCCGCGCAACGATAGTCATGTGGCAGCTGGCCAGGCACAGCTGTGGAGTGTAATGCTCAAGACGACATCGTGGATCTCCGACCAACTGCAGACATGGTCAGGGGGAAGGATAAGGCTGAGTGGACAGTTCGAACGGGATGCCGGTCCCACCAGACAACAACAGGTGGGCAGAGGGGCGATACTGGACGGCGACGAGGAGGGTGTCGACGAAGGTGTCGAACTTGAGAGTCGACGGTAATGATCTAATGTCTATATAGTAGGCTCGATGCCATGTACACAATTGAATCATGGATGACACAGTAGCACTATGGCCCAAGTACAGATTTTGGAATGCGCAACGATTATGCAACTTCTCCCTTCATGACCAGCCCTACCTGCTCCTGTCCTCTGCCAGATCCCCCAAGTCGATCACGTCCTCGTCCTCATCACTCTTCCTCCCGGGCGTCTCGCCGTCCTGTTGCGACACAGGCGCGTATGCAGCACCATCTGCCGCCGCAGCAGCGCCCGCCTCCTCCGCAGCCTCATCCTTCCTACCGATGATGACGTTGCCGGCCACGAGCAGTGCGGCGCCCAGCCACCAGAGCAGGGGAAGAGACTCGGAGAAGATGAAGAAGCCAAGGAAGGCAGTCAGCATGAAGTTGGTAGAGGTGTTCATGATGGAGACCTGAGTGGTGGAGGTGCCTCGAGCGAGGGCAGTGGTGAATAAAGACCACATCTTGGGGGCATAGTCAGTATGCTTGTATGTGCCTGTTCAAAGCAGAGGGGGAGCGGTTGCTTACGATTCCATTGAATGTGAGGTTCAGAGCAAAGAAGACCTAGAGACGATGTGAGCAGAGCCATGTTGTGACTGGAGCGTTCTGAACTCACACCACGAACAACGTATTCAACCATCTTCTCCATTGATGACAGCCCAAAGATCTCTGCAATCTTCACGGATAAATTTGTAGTCAGATCCGTCGTGGTACTGCCCAAAGATGGTCAGTCAGTTCATAACACTCTTCCATCCACTGCCCGGCTCAGAGAACAACAGATCATCGTCCGCAGGGCATGAAGATTGAACTCACAGCTTCGCAAAGACGCCATTGAAGGCTGCACAAGCACCGCTCGCAACGGCGAAGAAGATCCATTGCGACCTCGCACTCCACGACCCGACGCCTCCGCTGCCACCTCCGAGGCGAAGGCCCTCTGCAACACCGGGCTCGGACATCTTCTTCTGGGCAGGCTGTGGATCAGTAGGGTTAGGAATCTGGTGTTGTTTCTTTCTGAGCCGGACCATGTCTGGAGGCGCGGATGTGAGAATGAAACAGGACTTTGGATATACCCTTGTTGCTGATGGCGAGGGAGGGTTGATGGGACGCGCAACTGAGTTCAACTGGCCCGTCGGGCGGCTTCAGGGGTTGGTGTGGAGAGCTACAGTGGACAAAGGTGCTGGGGCCCTCGAGCTTGCGGGGGGATGCTCTCGTAGCTACGGTATCGCTTCTGTAGGAAGCAAAGAACACAGGTATAATGGGTAGCAAATGGTTGATATTTCATTCTGGGTCATAACCATGTCTAATGTGGCATGTGTTACGATCTAAATGCCTGTTTGATCATCAAAACAACCCCGTGAGGTGAGGTATCCCTTGGTTCTTCCCAACTGTACCTGAACGCCGTTTGTCATTCTTTGAATTTACATCCCAAATGCAGAAACAGCAGCATCTTTGTGGCTCGTATCGTCGCAGAGTATCGTGATCGTGCTCATGGTCCCTCGCCAGGCTTCTTCGCATTGCAGCTGACGATCTTGACCCTGTCGGCCTGCACCGTGTGGTTTCCGTTGTCCATCTTGAAGGTGACGTTCTTGATCAAGAAGGTCCAGACCTCGTCACAGAACCTATATGTATCGAGGCTGCCCTACAGATTTTACAACAAGACATCACCGCTTAGCAACACTGGAACTGATGCGCCACCCCCATGCGGGGGTAGAGGGCTGGCTGGCTGGCTGGCTATTCACCTTGAACTGCAGTCTGTTCTTCACGTTCTTCTGTAGCGCCTCCGTGATCGCCTGGTCGAAGGTGCCGAGGATCTTCATCGCGAGCTGCGGGTTGATGCGCTCGCCCTCGATGAGGTCGTCGAGCGTGTCCGTCAGAGCGAGCCCGATGCTGCGAGAGCGAAAGGTTAGTCATGATGGTCGGGTGTAGCAAGAGATGGCCGTGTAGAGAGGTGCGCAGTACCTGCTCCGGCGGTACAGCTCGTAGAACGACTGCCCTCCAGTCGCCATGGCTGTGATTGCGCGCAAGTTCTGGAGAATTTGGCAGCGACGAAGATACTGTTTGTGGCGGTTGCTTTGTCAAGGGGACGGTTCAATGGGTGGTAGTGCCGCCTGGGTAATGGTTGAAGGCATCCCTCCAATCCGCTGACTAAGGATACGTCATGTGATATCGGCCTCTCGGACTGTGGCGCGACGACGCCAGCTTAGCACCTCGACTTGGTGAGCTCCCAGACAGGCACCAGGTAAATCTCCCAGCAGCTTCGACTCGACCTCATCCCCCACGAATCCCGAACGTCGACCCCTCGCATCAGCCTCATCCCGCCTCTCGATATCCCTCGGTTCTCACGACACGGTGCACACAATTTCTCGGCCAAGATGAGTCTCACGTACGGTCTCGGCGGCTTGGGCTCGTTCTTCCTGGTTGTAGGAGCTTGTATGTGCAGTCCCGATTTCCTCGTCGGGTCGCGCGCAATGGACTGACCACAGCCTTATAGACATGCTCTTCACCGGAAGCGGAGAGTCCTTCAACGTTGGCGCAGCGCTCGAATCCATTTCACCATATGCATGGGCTAGTACCGGAATTGCTCTCTGCATTGGTCTGTCCGTTGTCGGTGCAGCATGGTATGTCCCTCGTTATGAAGACGTAGCCCTGAACTTGCACAGCAACCTAACGCAACGTTGTTTAGGGGCATCTTCATCACAGGCTCCTCCATTCTCGGTGGAGGTGTCAAGGCACCGCGTATCCGAACAAAGAACCTCATCTCCATTATCTTCTGCGAGGTTGTCGCCATCTATGGTGTCATCATGGCCATCATCTTCTCGGCCAAGGTCAGCGCGGTGTCGGGCGCCGAGATGTTCTCTGCCGACGCTTACTACACTGGTTTTGCCCTCTTCTGGGCTGGCATCACCGTCGGTGGTTGCAACTTGGTCTGTGGTATCACTGTCGGTATCAATGGCAGTGGTGCGGCACTTGCTGATGCAGCGGATCCGTCACTGTATGATCACTTGCGCCCCCCGCCCAACAAGCGTAGAGAACCCGCAATGCTGACAAAACGGATAGATTCGTCAAGATCCTCGTCATTGAGATTTTCAGCTCCGTCCTCGGTCTGTTTGGTCTTATCATTGGCCTCCTCGTCTCCAGCAAAGCCCACGAATTCGGCCAGAAGAGCAACTAATTGGTGGTCAACAAACTGATGACACACGACGATAACCACAACCACGATCAAAACACGAAACTCCGAGGTCGCGCTGTACAGCAATCCTTTCGAGGAGGGAAAGGAGATGCTCTGTTTCGAGAAAGCGAGCAAGAGGAGCCGGGAATTACTGCTACAAACTATACTTGCATTGTGCCAATGCTGATTTGGCCTGGCGTTCGGAAGACAATGATCGGGATGGCGAGCCGACTGCTGTAACAATACCGCGCAGGGGGCGGCTGGTGTACACATAATTTGTGTTGCTGAGGTAGATATAACAAACACCAAGCTATGCTCCGCTTCGTAATGCGTTTCGCGAGACTTGTCGCCTGTGAGGCAAACTTCATACCAAGATGACGCATAGAGGAGATGGAATGCAAATGTGATTACATTCATTCAGAACCTAGCTCACGACGAGCGAACTAATCAACAGAGCCTCAACCTTCGAACCCTTCTGAAGCACTCCCTTCCCGCTCGGCAAGGCCAAGAGCGCATTTGCTGATTTCATGCTCCCAACGCGTGAGCTCCTCTGTCCACCAGTGCTCGTTGCTGATAACACTCCATCCTTTCCAACCGACACAACCACTCTGTGATATTCAGGCCTAGAGTCCGTGGGGAAGTCGTGAGCCAAGACCACAGGCACCTTTGGCAGACCAGCAGGACTAATTCCTGATTGCTTCTGCAACGAGGGCAACACGAAGAGGTGGAAGGTGACGAGCGCGGAGGCAGGGTTTCCTGGGAGGGAGAAGATGACCTTGGAGACGCGCTGGCCGGCATTGTCCTTCACGGGGACCGTAGCGAAAGTGGTAGGCTTGCCAGGTTTCATGGCGACACGACCAAAGTGTATAGTGCCGCCAAGAGACCGCTCAATCGTTGGCTTGAGGAGATCAAGTTCTCCCATTGATACGCCGCCAGTCGTGATGAGGGTGTCAGCCTTGCGAAGTCCATCCCGCAGGACCTCCTCGAGAGAACCGGGCTGGTCCTTTGCGATGCCAAGGTCAATGACTTCGTAGCCCCATTCTCTCGCGGCAGAGATGAGCGTGATGCGGTTCGTGTCACGGACCTCACCCAGGCGGAGCGCTCCTGGTCTATCATGGTCGACGATCTCATCGCCAGTCGACAGCACCCCGATCACAGGCCGTCGGTAGACTTTCACTTCTGCGACGCCAACCGCCGCAAGAAGACCGATCTCACCACCCACGCCAGAAATCTGTTCTCCACGATTGAGAATCGTACTCCCTTTTTTGATGTCGCTTCCCGGAAGACGGACGTTCTCTCCTTTGCGCACACCTTCGGCCTGAATCTCAACCTCTTTCTCTTCTTTGCCATCTTCCGTCGTCGACTTCAGAATGGTGTCTTCCACCATAATAACAGATGTAGCACCAGGGGGCAGTGGTGCGCCAGTTGTGATCCGAGCAATTTGGCCTTCGGTCAGTCTGCTATTCGGGCTTTCTTCAGGCGCGGCGTGTGAAACGGCCGTCACAGGAAAGATTCCTTTCAGGTTGCCATCTTCTGGGGCCACGACAGCATAGCCGTCTACTATACTGGCCTCAAAAGCCGGGACGTCTTCCTTTGCAGTGATATCCTCGGCAAGAACCGAACCAACAAGGTCGGCGTTGACTTTCCGGGTGATTACCTGTGGCTCAGGAGTCCGCTCTGCGACGAGGGACAGAGCATCAACAACTGGTAGCATTGGGTACGGTGACTCGCGATGTCGCCTTGTTGGACCGAGACTAGGATCATTTGACAGAGCGTCAGCCTTTGGGTTTCCATGTCGCACCAGTCCGCCGTGGCCGTGACCGTGCCCATGACCATGATGGTGATGATGATGGTGATGGCCGCCACCCTGCTGGGAAGCCTTGTCAGAGCCTTGGCCAGCTATGCCAGCTTCGGCCTCGAGCTTCTTGGTTCCTCCCGCATGTAAGGCACGGGAATTCGCACCCGAAGCTTGCAGACATGCATGAGGAAGGGTCTTGATGACAGCTTGGAGGTTCTCCTTCGCTCCCTTTGGGGACCCTGGCAAGGTAAGAATAAGGGTCTTGTTACGCACACCTGCAACTGGTCGAGACATCATTGCGACTAGCACGGCGAGAGTTAGCATAAGCATGCCACCGCACCTTCATGTGTCCCTAGCACACTTACACGGCGTCACCTGGAGAGAGCTTGAGAGCATGGCATGAACCAACCCAGGAGCTTGCTTGTGAAGCAATGGAGAAACAGCCTAGGAAATAGATCAGAGATTTGGTTCAGCTTGATTCACAAATCTGAGAAGCTGACCTCTGGGGTTCCGTCGGTGACGGCGAAACCGGTTCCTCCAGTGGTAATGATGAGGTTTGGGGCGTCACTGACGTCCGCCCATGAAGTGACTTGACGTTGAATAGCGAGCACATCGTCAGAAACGATCTCTGAAGCGGTGACCTCCCATTTCCCTGGTCCCTCATCCGAGAAGACTCCCTTCAAGGCACTGGTCGACGCATCAGTGGAGGTGCCTTCTGCGGCAGTGGTTGACACAACCAGGATGGCAGCTGTAAGCGCCTGCGTCATTGTGAGGCTTGAATACCTCCTCAGAAGCAGTATCTCCCTTCTTGGTAGAGTTTCCTGATTGTACAGAGAGTCAATTGGTACTCTTTCGGTGAGGGGTAAGGCATGTTAGATCGGGAAGCTGAGCTGTCGAGCGCCGTCGAGGTCATTATCACATCTCCGGACCCACTTTCTCGTCCCCCCGATACTGAATTTCTGACGGCGCGTTGCTTTTCCAGCTTCAACCACCGACGTCTCTCATCAATTTAGCACTTCTCCTACCACAGAGAATGTGAACGCGATCCGCAAGCTCTCGAAGATGGTTCGTATCAAAGAGAGGTATCTGCTGGTGAACATCATCTACCCTCCTCAAACTCCCAAGTCTGGCAGTGCAGCTGTGCCAGATTTGCTGGTCCAGCATCAGCCTACCACCGAGAACCTCTCAGCAGGCGCCCTCGCAAAAGCCATCAAGGACAAGGTTGCTCTTCTGTTTGGAGACTATGGAGCTGGTGCCATGGAGGGCACGCTCTCAGGTACGACCGTCTAGACCTGCATGTCTTTCTCGCAGCCGAAGCTGACCTCTCAAGTGAAATACCTGTCATTGGCTACATCAACGGTTATACTGCGCTGTCACAGAGCGAACTACCAGCTACTCTGGGCAGCTCTCACGTTCATGGATCGTGTCCCTGTTGCGAATGGAAGGCCGTGCATCTTCCGCGTTGTGCGCGTGAGCGGCACTATTCGGAAAGCCGAAGAAGAGGCCATTCGCCAGGCAAGGAAGCTGATCCTCCAAGCCAAAGAGCAACAGGCCAAAGGGGAGGGCGGCACAGGGTTCCTCAGTATGGCTCGTGAGGCTGATCAAGACATGGCTGATGTCATGGACACTATGAGCGACGATGGCATGGACACAGATGATGGTTGAACAACAGCGAAGAAGGGGTATCATTTTTTCCGGACCACTTTGATCCCGCTATCTGCCGGGATGGTCATATCACCGAAATCTGGGTCTATCTCGCCAGCAGGAGCGGCTGCGGGCGCAGGAGGTTGGTCCTGATCCATGTCCATCGCCTGTTGCTCTTGCATTTTCATCTGCGCCTCCTCCGCCTCTCGCTCCATGCGATCGTATTCCTCCTTTGAGTCGATCCACCGCTCCTGGACGTCCTCGGCACCCATCAACGACGACTCGTTGCGCATCGCCACAGCCCACACAGTGTCATTCGCGCCTTCAGCTCCACCAAATACATAGCCGCCAGCGCGATCGATAACACGCAGCAAGTGCATCATGCTCTTTTTGTTCTCGACGGCCAAGACCTCATAGCGGACAAGACCGTAACTTTCGATCATGTTCGCAATGGCTTCGTTGAGCTTGCCGAACTTGTCGCTGCGCAGCGCGGGGGACTCGGATTCGAGATACGGGGTCAAATAGGAGAGATCGTCCACATCGGTGTAGTACTCGAGATTGAAGGGCAGTTCGTCGTAGGATGAGACCTTGTCGATCTTTGTGAGGACGTTGACGTGAGGCATCTCCATCTGGATCATGGCACGGAGGGAGAGGAGGACGTTGGAGACGTAGAGGGAGGGCTGTGTGAGACAGAACGAGTCGGAGAGGTGGACGCATACAAACTATGCATATGTTAGCGAATCAATACGTCCGCAGGAGCTGGGAGCTGGGAGCCCTTACTCGAAAGTTGTTCTGCTTCTGTAGTTTGTAGAAGATGTTCCTCAAGGACTGGTGATGTGTGTAAAGCTCAACTTGCCCCGGGCAGTCAAAAAGGACGTAATCCTCGCCCAGCTCCTTCAGGCCTTCTTCCAGCCACTCGAAATTGTGTTCCAGCTCTTCGAGCGCGTACAATATGCCGCCATTCGGACCGAGCTTGTCCTCCCGCATGATGTCTTCGAGCTTGACTAGTGACCGGATATCCAGGGCGCAGGGGTAGTTCGTGTGGTCGTTGGCCGGGTCGAGGTTGACGACGGAGCATGCGCGACCGATAGCTCCCATGAACTGATGCACTGCGATCACTCGAAGTCAGCTTCTGGTGATGATCAAGCAGGATGGGAAGCTCCAGAGGAGTACTGACTGCCATCACAGTAAGTGCTTTTCCCGGCGCCGGGACTGCCGAGCACGAGTTGCGCGAACGGCATTCTGGCGATATGTGGAATAGAAATGAGCCCAAGCACCTAGATGTTCATGACTGGAGCTGTGAAGGCCAGGTCAGAGGTGCAGGAAGCATGATTGCTGGAGCTTAGAAACCGGAAGAACTCGAATCGAAGCCCCTCCATCCATGAAACCGCCCCTCCACCGTCACAGCACAGCTAACCCTGACACTCACAACCCTAGTAACCCTGATGGCGTCACCATAACCCTGGTTTGCCTTCAAACGTCACTCACTACGTGCATCTCTTCAAATGTTTCAACCTGGGCCAAACAATATTCTATCCATTAAAAGCCTGAACCCTCTTACTAATTGTTTACGCAGGAAACGGGAATGTGGCAGGGCTCTTGTATCCATTCTTCCCAACAGAGCGAACACCGAAGATGACGTTGTCAATGGACAGCTCAATGACAGCCGAATCGACGTTGCCCACGAACTGAGCATGCGTCCACTGCGGCGCATTGGTAGGCCTCCAGACAACCTCATAACCCTCCAGATCCTCATAGTCGAGCAGTTTCCACCTGATGTGGCTGTCGTTATCGAGATTGCTCGTGTCCAAGGTGACGTTCCTCACGACTGGAGGAGCATTTGCGAGGGACCAGAGCGCGGCGAGATCAACCTTGGCGACACGGGCAATGTACTCATAGTCGAGGAACTCCTCCAAGTCACCGTACTGAACGCCGTTCTCGACGCGCGTATCCTGGTGCTGGTGGTCGAAGTTCTCGTTGGGCTCGGTGAACCGGACCGCGCTGTACCCGGCCTCCAGGAAAGGTCGGTGATCGCCACCGCGAAGGAACCTGTCCAGGCGGTAGATGATGGCAATCTTCATCTCGGTGAACTTGTTGGTCGCCACTTCGGCGATGAAACGGCCCAGGTTCCGCGCTGGCGAGTCGTTCTCTCCGCCGATCGTGAGGCGGGTGCTTGCTTGTCCGTCTGATTCCGTGAGAGGCGGGCCCTGGCAGAACATGCGGACGGTGTTGGGCTCTCGCTCGCCACGCGAGCCCGTGGAGCTTCCGACGAGATCGACGTTCAGGACGCCCTCGATGTTGCGGCTTGCATTTTTGTAGGTCTGCGCCATGAAGTTGGCGCCCAACAAGCCTTGCTCTTCACCAGCGACGGCAGCAAAGATCACGGTTGCGGCGTGCTTGTGTTTGGCCATGATCCTGGCAATCTCCATAGCCACTGTCATTGTTCATCTACTGTCAACAAGTCGGTCGAATATGTGAGCTTTTTTAAACCGTTTTGGGCAACTTACCAGCAACTCCAGACGCATCATCATTAGCACCTGGCTGGTCGTCCCACCAGTTCAGAACCTCCGAAACGCGGGTATCGTAGTGACCCATGGTTAGATAGTATCTTTCGGGATCCGATACGCCCTTCAGCGATGCCTGCACATTACTGATCTTAACCGCCTCCGGAATCCTGTTTGTCGGTCCCTGGATGTAGCCAGGAACCTCCACCTTCATACGGCCGTCGGACTCTTCAGCATAGCGACGATACTCGGAAGCTATCCAGTCACGAGCTGCTCCGATACCTCTCTGGGTATCGTTCTGTGGAGAAAGCGTGTGGCGAGTGCCGAAACTGACGAGCTTGGAGATGATGTTCTTGATGTTGTCCGCTGAGACTTGTGCGAGGGCGGCCTGGAGCTCTCCGTCCGGCAGCTGCGGTTCGATTACGGAGCCAACATTCTCCCCAGGACCAGGAGGTGGCCAATTGGCACTGGAATATGAAGCATAGTTCCGATTGTAAACGGCGACGGACGGAGGCAAGGTGTTGCTGGTGTGAGCCTGTCTCTCGAGTAAAGACATGAACTGGGCATTGACTGCCGCGAGGCAACCAAAAGTGAAGAACGTGGACTTCATCTTGTCTTTTCTCAATCAATAGAACGTCAAGTCTATGTCTGTTGCACGTAGGGTTACTTTAAGTGCAGACAAATTTATACAAGGCCATTGCGACCTTTTATTGGAAAGACAATATGAGATCTATGCAGATACAAGAACTCCCGAGATGCCAACCTAACACTCAACATCTTTGACCGATGTACGCAGAGAACACCGCAATGAACGGGGAAGTCTTGCAAAGATAGGTCGGTATCTTTAAACCCGCGATGTTGCATACATCACGTAACCACGCCTCTTGGGAGTTAAGCAATTGCCAATTCTGGAAGGTCACAGTACCGGCAATTCTCTCTTCCAGCATCTTTGACGTACGCCATGGAATCTGGGCCGAGACTTCACCCTGGGGTTTATCTACAGGATGCCCAAAGCCGAGCAGTTTGATCCTTGGTTGAGTGATTCAAGCGTGTGATGACAGTATTAGACTATAGCTGCATAGCTCTAGTGTGCTCTCCCGTGGCCTAGGCTGTAAACGCTCCTATAATACATGATGTGCTCTTGGGGACCTTTAGTTACTCAGATCTCCTCCTCCTTCTTCTCGCACTTCTTGACCTCATACTCGACAGTGTCGTTGCCAGTCTTCCAGACCTTGGGCTTGAAGTCGAGATAGACGAGCTCGTTCTTCTCGGGCTTCCACTCGCCGTTGGTGTCCCGGTAGTAGATTAACTCGCTACTGCCGGCGTCGCGCACCTCGACGGTGGTGTGGGACAAGGTACCGTCGGTCGACCACTCGAGGGTGTAGCAGCCGTCGGCCTTGACAGCGAAGGGCTTGGAGCAACGAACGTTGCCGTCGCTGTCGACGCACTTCTCGACGGCATAGTCAAGGACCTTGCCCTTGGAGACGGAGCTGCCGCCGTTGATGAAATCTGCAGGCATGGGGGTTATTAGGGATGTACTTCTAGATGGGGGGGTGTGGGCAGGCGTTCGCGTGCGAAGTACATACCGGTGGCGATGCCTGCGAGGGTCAAGCCGCTCGCGACAAGCTTCTGAGTATCGGGAATATACATGGTCAAGACGTTTTAGTTTGATGAATTTGATGGCAGTTTGATGTTGAAAGTGGTGAAGATGATGAAGAATTTAAGAAAGTCTCCCTGAAACACACTCTGGCGGAATATGTGTTCCTGGTGGTGATGACGTTGACGCATCCAGAGCCCGTAGCCAGTCATTATGTCATTATTCGTGGCCACTCTACAAGACCATCGGCAGCCCGGCTTGTCGCTAACCTCGATATACTTTGGGTAGCTTCGACCTGCACAGCTGGAACAAGCAAAGCGCCATCTCATCAAACAAACTTAATTACTGACTAGTACCAAAGGACTCTTGTAAAACAGGGCATAAGGCCGGGGCGCAGCCCGAGGCTAGTTGAGACAGACAAATGATCGACAACCCCTGCGCCTGAGGCCAGTGTAAATGAGGGTCTCATGTAGGACACTGAGAAGAAACAACGCTTTCATTGCTGTTTGCCTGCAATGGGTTCCATTCGTGATCTGTGCGTTTGAGTTGGCCTAAGGGACGTGCTACTCTACCTCTCTGTGCCCGAGTGCCTGCCCTTCTCGAAGACAATCAAGGATACCTGTGATGCGATGATGACCAGCCCCGACTACGCCGACAGCTCTTTGAGCACCCACCGGACACCCTCCCACATCTCACTTACAGTAGGGAGGATTCTCTCAGGTGGAAGAATGAAGCCACCGGCTTGCGAGCTGTTCGGTGTCAGCTCAATGAGCCAAGACACCTCGGCGTTGGCGTTGTCGAAGACAAAATCGGCGCTCCCTCCCGTGATAGGGTAGAGGGTCTCGCAGTTCGGTCCGTGGACGTATTGCGTTCCATTGACCGCCGCAATAGTGTCCACGATGCCCGCGCCAAGCTTCATCTGGTACTCGTGGTTGTGCGCCCTCGCACTGCAGTTGTGACCGTAGGGCAGCAGAACAAGCTGCGAGTAGCTGTGCCAGTCGACAAACCACTTGACGCCTCCCGGGTGGGCATCGGCGGTGGCAAGAACGTGCTTTGTCAGGGAGGTCACCTCGGGCGTGTCGCTTTCGCTCAGGCCGCGGAACGTCTGCGAGCACGGGTCGTCGCTGGAGCCTCCCGGCAGAGCCCAGTTCTGAGGCCAGTTGCGGTTCAGATCTGTGCCGATGCAGGTCTCGTTGCAACGTGGCTGCCGATTCTTGCGCCAGAGACGCTCAGTGGTTTGCGTGTGGATGAAGCCGTCTGGGTTCACGAAGGGGATCAGGTAGAACTCGTAGGTATCGAGGATTGGGACGACCTCCTCATCTCCAGCTAGATAGCCAGCGATGAGTTGATACAGCTGGAACTCGGAAGTCTGTCGTCGCTACTTTAGCATGGCCCTGATGAGAGCAATAGCGACGGTCGATAGCAGCATGAACTCACCATAGCTGAGATCCATTCACGAGCGTGCGTAGTGCCGTGCCAGTAGACTGCCTGTGTCGTAGTACGGCCACCTTTACCCCAGACGTGGATACCCCGGATATCCCGACCCTCGTACGACTCGCCGGCAATGATCATCTCAGCGTTGTCCGAGAATGCTGCCACAAGGTCCTCCAGAAACTCAATATGCTCATCGTATGGGTGATATGATTCAAAGTACTCAATCGAGGGGAGCCCAGGGGCATCGGATTGGGTTCGTCGCTCTGTTCAGAAATACTGTCAGCTACAGATTCAATGGGGTCGCTCGACAAAAGTACTTCTGCTTCAGTCCCAAGGAAGAGCCCGGAGGAGAGGACGGGGCTCGTCATACTGTAAGGCTTGTGCACGGCTTCAGCTTCCATGTCGCGCGCCAGATTCTCATGAAGAACCTCGGTCTCAAGATCCAGGGCTTCAAAATTTACAACGTCCTCCGGAGGCACAACGACGTCGACCCAAGTCTCGGGATGGTGATCCTCCATGATGGTGACCCGAAGGTCAGCGAGACGCTTCTCGATGGGAGCCTCGCCTTGGGGAGTCATCACGCGGTACACCTTGTGGCCTTCATAAGTGATCTTGGGTCCTCGACGAGCGAGGCGACGCGCCGAAACCAGGACGGGGAGTAATGCGAGTAGCACGGAGTACTTCATTTTGACAAGCTGGTGAAGTTTACAACACTTCGAAGAGAGCTAGTCGGCGAGGTACTAGGGTCCCAGCACGTCGCAGCAAGTCTCCAGAAGCTATGTGCTCCTTTAAGTCCTCCAACAAATCATGAAGAACTCATACAGGACAGTCCTCGGACAACGTCCACTTCCCCTCAGGACCAAGGAACTCGGCGTCATTGCGTAGGACAGGATGGTGCTCCAGTTATCCGACCGGGGGTGCTCTTGTCCTACACCCTTGCTGTTGATGATAACGAGATCAAAAGAAGAAGCGTGAGAGCGACCTTCTCGGCGAAGGGAGTGGTTGACTCCATGACCCGACAGGAAGCTTAAGCTCAAGACGGAAGGTTGCGAAGTGGCAAACGTTGGAGCGATACTCTTGGAGTGGACATCGCGTTACACAACCGGCAAGCCCTAGGGTTGTCGCTCCGGCCTCTGTGTCGCACACCGTATCGTATCACATACACCCTCAATACAAATCAGCCAAGACTCCTCCAGACAGGGCATCAATCGTATCGGCGATATCTTCATCTTCAAGGAGTGTGCGGGGAAGAATAGGTAAGCTCAGGATATTTCTTCACCTGCCGAATCCAGCGTTTGTGCAGAAAAGCCGGAGCTAACTTATGCATAACCACTGGCACTTTAACCTTATCGACTGGTCACCTCCGTTTATCTCGCGGTACTCTCCCCTCCCTCGTCTTGGCGTTTTGACAGTAGGTTCAAGGGGACAACGCGTTGAGCCTGCCCGTGTATGCAGCCTTGATGGACCGCCAGGCCCTTTTGATCAGCCCGGATTGCTTACGCAGTGTAGGAATGCCACAGTGCAGTGCAGTCGTCGTACAATCACGAGCAAAATACTCTGTTGGTACCTCTGCACAGCGGTAGCGGCATGTCAAGCGTGAATAACGTCTTGCTTTGGGGCTCGGCAGTTGGCTGCCTGCCACCCAGGTTTCCAATCAAAGTTTCTCGGCATACAGCAATACGATCATAGTTCTCAGCCTCCAAGACTATAGTAGCGTCCAGAAATACGTCCTGTTCACTACTGCTTTCATTCCTGGCGTCCTCCAAGTGTGAAGACGTGATGTCTTCCTGAATCTAATCGAAACCGTCGGAGACAGCGTGTCTCGAGGCAACTCGAATCAACTCATTACCTCGAATTGCTGGCTGTATTGTCGGCCTTCTCAACATCAGGCGCATCCTGATCTGGGTTCGCCGTCCAGTATCCCAGCTTCCTGAACAGACCATACACCGCAAATGCCAATAATGCACCTAACCCTGGCCCGACCCAATAGATCCAATGATACCCCTCGAACCCTGCGACCACTGCTGGCCCGAAAGACCTCGCCGGATTCACCGATGCGCCCGTGTAGTTGACGCCACATAGCATTGCGATGAACAATGACACTCCGATCCCGATGGGTGCAAGAAACGTGCCCCGGTGTTTCTCGACTGCGAGGAAGAACACCGTCAGCACGAGCTGTGCTGTAAGGAACATCTCGAGGAAGAGCCCACGGGTGACGCTCATGTTGGACGCGAGAGTGGTGCGGCTGAGAAGCGGACCGGGCAGGAGGCCATTGGTCACGCCAGCAGCGGCGATGGCGGCGACGAGTTGCGTGATGATGATTAGGGGTGCGCGTGCTGGTTTGACCACGCCCGCCAGAAGCAAAGCTAACGTTATCTGAAATCTTCATCAGCGAGAAGGGCCTTCAGTCAGTGTTCCATGGAGAACCTACCGCTGGGTTGAACATGCCGCCGGTGATGCGGTAGAAGATCCAGACAGTAACCGTGAGTGCACTGCCGAACGACAATGCCACATAGATCAAGGCAATGGGTTGCAGTGGCACATCGGGGAAGCCGGTTGTATCGAATGCTATCTGGGTGCCCAGGTAGGATAGCAAGAGGAAGAGAAAGGTGCCGCAGAACTCGCCCAGGACAACTGTGAAGGTATTCCGGACCGAGTCGGATGTGCCATTGTGGCCGTTGCCAGATCTACGAAGCGGATTTTTCATCTTTGCTCATTTGTAGGAAAGAATCTTTGGCATAAGATAGAGATTAGGAAGAGGACTGCGTTCCCTGCCCGTTCAGATGGGGCAGAAGCAGATGATATATGGAAGGGTGACACCATTAGCAGTAACACCATACACCGCAGCAATGTTCCACTGATTCGCAATCGCTCGCGCTATATCCAATAAAAATTTGCTCTATGACGACGAAATAATGCTATTTTGCTCGGTCTTTCTGAATGTGAATGCGTGTAAGCGTGAAGGACAATTCTGGAACATATTGCCCGAGATCGTCACTACGTCACGCAACGTCATGGCCAAGAACACTGTGTAAATGTGTTGCTCTACAATCGACTGGCTTCTTTTTTCAAGTTGATTGAAAGAAGAGGTCAGGATTTGACATTGGCGAACGTGGTGAGGGAAAGACCGATTTCGTTGGCAACATACAGACTCTGCACGGGTATTTTTGGCCTATAACACGTTGGCCCCCATCGCGAGAACTGCCGCGTGGGAACGACGACACCACGGTTTGTCAAGAGACCAAACCGCTGCTTAAGTTGAGCAAGCCTGTTACCCAATGGTCTCAAAAGGAAAATCCGCTTTATAGTATAGCCGGGCACGCGTGGGATCTCGACCGAAGCTCAAGCTTGAGAATGTAAGGAGTTGTTCCTTTCGTTCAGTGACGTCCAACTGTAGTGTGGTTGTTGACCTGTGGCTGACGCTATGGCTCGTATGTTGTGGCTGATGCTGTTGGGCCTTTGATTCCGACATGTGACACGGTCAAACTTCGGTTGGGAGAGCTGCTCATCGCGATCCACCACCGAAAATGCAACCACGTAACTCCACCTCACCACTGACCCCCCCGTCGAGGTTTGTTTTCCTCTTCGTTCTGGCTTCTTTCCTTTTCTCTCCTCCTCCACCTGATCTTCTCTCCTGTTCTCTCACCCCCTCCCCACCATACCACCGCGAGCCCTTCATGATGCTGCGAGGATCCGCACATCACCACAGCCCGTCATGTCTTCTGACATGTCGAACGCGGCCGACAGCCTCTCGCAAACAGTTGTGCGCGCCTTGGAATCTCACACAACCTCAATCGCCTCAGCCATGAGTAGTGCCAGGGATACCGCGGCCGCCCAGGAGCATTCTGGGTGGCTCGGTGCCTTTGGAAGACTAATTCTCCTTGTTCTCAATCTCACCTCCAGAGTCCTGTACTGGATTATCCGTATAGCGACCATCAACATCCCCACCATTCTCTTCACCCTGTTCTCCACCAGCTGGACTGTCACTATGAACGCAACAACACTGTATGTTTATCCCATCACCGCATCCCTAGTAGCGATCGACTGATTTTCCCCAGAATGTTCGTTGTGGCTGCTGTTGTGTCAGCTGTGAGCTGGGTCGTCAGATATCGCATTCTCAACATGTACTCGAGGCTCCCGCCCGAGCCGCAGAGGAAGGAGCCTGAACTTGACCTCTTCCCCGACACGCACGAAGAGGGTACCAAGTCAGGACTCGCCAGCTATCTCGATGAATTTCTCAGTGCCATCAAGATCTTTGGCTACCTCGAGCGGCCAGTCTTCCACGAATTGACCCGCAGCATGCAGACCAGGAAGCTCATAGCCGGAGAGACGTTCAACCTCGAAGAAGAAAAGGGCTTCTGCATAGTCGTCGATGGTCTCGTTGAGATCTTTGTCAAGTCGGGAGGCGACCCAAGAATATCGGTAAAAGATAGTTCAGGCCGCGATCTTGACTCTTCAGACGACGAAGACTTCACTCTTGGGAAACAGAAATACCAGCTCCTCACCGAGGTGCGAAACGGCGCCCCGATGTCTTCACTCTTCTCAATTATGTCTCTGTTCACGGAGGACATCAGACTGGGGCGCGAAGATGGTGATTCTCCACTCTCGCCCTCACCCGCACCGCATGCTGATCACCACCATGCTGCGTTTGACCGGGAGGCAGCTCGTGACAAGGCTGCGAATATCCCTGTCTCTATGCCGAGTACCCCTCAGCTAGACGGGAAGGTGCGGCCTGCCGAAAGACCCCGTAATCCGTCTCGTCGGACCAGCTACAACAGCCCAGCTTTCCAGATACCCCCGATGTCACTGGATCATGCCGTGCATACTCGCCCGCAACGGCCAGCTCTTCAAGGGAGGATGGCATCGAGTTCCGCTCATCCAGATGTTATTGCAAGAGCTACGGTAGACACCACCATTGCAATCATCCCAGCAAGTGCTTTCAGGCGACTTATCAAGATTTATCCCAAGGCCACTTCGCATATCGTGCATGTCATCCTGTCTCGCTTCCAGCGTGTGACAGTGGCACAGGCTTTCAGCTACCTTGGCCTCACCGGCGAAGTCCTCCAGACTGAGAAGGATATGGCGAGGTTTACTGTGTGTCAGCTCCCGAACATGCTTCGTGGGGACGCGCTCGCCAGGCTCAAAGAGAAGTTCGGCCGTGAACGTGAGCGTTCAGGAGATGGCGAAGAGAGTAAAGGCATAGCACTCCACAACTCAGCTTCTCATCGTCGGCGCAGATCAAGCACTTTTCTACGCAAGGAGGCCATGCTCTCGAGCATGTCGAAGAATCGAACGAAATCGTCCGTTGGGCAACCCTCTACAAACTTTCCGCAGCGAGGTTCCTTCCACGGCCCTGGTCCTGGGGACTTGCTTGCCAATATTCAAGGTTCTAGAGAGCCCCTGAGCCGTGTCGGTGTCTCCATTCGAGCCGACCAACTGCCGCCTACCATGCTACCTCCGGATGAAGCAAGTCCACTTGCTCAGCGGACTTTCAACCCATTTGACTCTCAACGACATGCACGTATCAACATGGCTTCCCGCGAGTCTGTCGATGAAGACAATCTGTTCAGAGCATCAATTGCCGAATGCATGTTCAAAGCTCTGGGTCTCGATGGCGGAGGTGCTACTTCCGGGGAGCCAGAAAGTATCGAGGGATCGCCCAGGCTCGTCTCTTTTGACCAAAGGCGTAACAAGGCTTTCCTTAGCAATAACGCATTCGGCTTTATGGGACCCTTCGATGGTTCTGCAGACGGTGAAACAGAGTCCATCACCTCTGGAGGGATGCCAACCTACACCCCGCCGAGTGCACAAGCGCTCTCTCATGATATGAAGGACGAGATTGAGATCGTCTTCTTCCCGAAAGGCTCGGTCTTGGTTGAGCAAAGTGAGCGAAACCCTGGACTTTACTATGTCATTGATGGTTTCCTGGACATTGGGACCACCAATAAGGATGGTGGCCACCACATTCTGCCAGCAAATTCGCGGTCGCGACCCAATGCCGACCTTTGGGCTTCTGAAGACTCCGACTCCTTCCCTACGTTGGCGAGGACTGAAACCTTGAAAGACATGGAAGAATCGCAGCGACACAACGAGTCACGGCGCAGCATTGGCCTTGTTAAGCCCGGAGGTCTAGCTGGGTACATCGGCAGTGTGTCATCTTACCGGTCCTTCATCGACGTTGTTGCCAAAACGGACGTGTACGTTGGGTTTCTCCCAAGGACCAGCCTTGAACGGATCGTAGATCGCTACCCCATTGTGCTTTTGACAATGGCGAAAAGGCTGACACACATCCTTCCTCGACTCCTGCTTCACATCGACTTCGCCCTGGAATGGGTTCAAGTCAATGCAGGTCAAGTCCTCTTCCACAAGAATGATGAAAGCGATGCGATTTACATCGTTCTCAATGGCCGCCTCCGCTTGGTAGAAGACCAGAAGGAGGGTGGAATGACCGCTTTGGCTGAATACGGCCAAGGTGAGAGTGTTGGTGAGCTCGAAGTACTCACTGAGACCCCTCGCACTGGCACATTGCACGCCATTAGGGATACTGAGCTCGTCAAATTTCCTCGGACATTGTTCAACAGTCTGGCTCAGGAGCACCCTAACATCACAATCAAGATCTCCAAGATTATTGCTTCTCGGATGCGCGCGGTCGTGGATGACCGGGCTAATTTGGCAGGGAAAGAAGCTACGGCTGGTGCAATGAGCAACAAGCGCAAGTCCACGATGAACTTGCGAACCGTCGCCGTCCTCCCAGTGACAGCAGGCGTTCCTGTGGTCGAATTCGGGAACCGACTTATGAACGCACTGGCGCAAGTGGGACCACCCAATGGTGCAACTTCCCTCAACCAGGCCGCCATTCTCAACCACCTGGGTAAACACGCGTTCAATAAGATGGGCAAGCTGAGGCTGTCACAGTACCTCGCTGATCTCGAAGAGAAGTACGGTCTCGTGGTGTACATTGCTGGTAAGATATCCCCTTTGTGCTGATTTCTTTCTTATGCTCTTCCCACCCGCTACAATGATGAACAAAACCCTATAGCCGAAGGCAACGCCGCTGATGGTCTATGTTAACTCTAATTTTTTCCTGACACTGGTTCCGGAATGATCTTCTTTGACTTTTTATAATCCTATCTAGCATTCGAGTTGCTAATAAGAGGTTGTGACACAGATACAAATGTCAACTCACCGTGGACGCAAACCTGCATTACCCAAGCCGACAGCATCTTGCTCGTCGGAGTTGCCGAAGGGTCACCAGCAGTTGGCGAATATGAACGATTTATGCTCGGCATGAAGTCCACAGCTCGCAAGATTCTTGTGCTTTTGCATACTGAGCGGTTTTCGCGCTCTGGTCTGACCAGATCCTGGCTACAGAACCGAGTATGGATCAATGGAGGCCACTTCCACATCCAAATGGCAGTACGACCAGAAGAACTACCTGTCCATACGACGTCCAAAAAGCTCGGTCAAGCTTTGAAGGAACGCGTGCAGGTGCTTCAAGCAGAGATCCAGAAGTACACGTCTCGGAAAGCTCATCACACCACTTACTATTCACCAGAGACGCCATACAAGCGCGATTTCCATCGACTTGCACGGCGGCTTTGTGGCAAATCAATTGGCCTGGTTCTAGGCGGAGGTGGTGCGCGAGGATTGAGTCAAATTGGTGTCATCAAAGCGATGGAAGAAGCTGGGATCCCTATCGACATCGTCGGTGGGACTTCGATTGGATCTTTTGTGGGAGCCTTGTATGCGCGACACGCAGACGTCGTGCCCATGTTCGGCTTCGCGAAGAAATTTGCTGGGCGTATGGCCAGTTTGTGGCGGTTCGCCCTAGACCTGACATATCCCTCGGCATCGTACACGACTGGGCATGAATTCAACCGGGGCATCTTCAAGGCTTTCGGCAATACTCAAATTGAGGACTTTTGGTTGGAATATTACTGCAACACAACCAACATCAGCAAGTCTCGGCCGGAATACCACACCAGTGGTTACGCCTGGCGATACATTCGAGCTTCGATGTCGCTGGCTGGCCTTTTACCACCTCTGTGTGACGAAGGGAGCATGCTTCTGGATGGTGGTTACGTGGACAACCTCACTGTGTCGCACATGAAGGACCTGGGTGTCGACATCATCTTCGCGGTTGACGTTGGAGCGTTAGACGATGATACCCCTCAAACGTACGGAGACTCGCTGTCAGGGGTGTGGGCATTCTTCAACCGCTGGAACCCGTTTTCGTCCCATCCGAACCCGCCCACTCTGGCTGAGATCCAAGGACGTTTGGCGTACGTGTCTAGTGTGGATGCGTTGGAGCGGGCCAAGACAATGGCTGGGTGCATCTACATGCGTCCGCCAATCGACGTGTACGGAACACTAGACTTTGGCAAGTTCGATGAGATTTACCAAGTGGGGTACGCGTTTGGGCAGGAGTTCTTGCAGAAGATGAGGGACCAGGGAGCATGGCCACTTGTTGAGGAGGCGGAAGCGAAGCAGGCGATGCGTCGGACAACGGCACCTCGGCGAGCCAGTATTTAGACGATAGATGAGGGGTCGCAAGCAATAGACACAGCGGTGTAGCATACATGTATGACGAGAGGGGTTTCTAATGATTTAACTGTAGGCACAAAATGACGCTGTGTATTCTCGTTATTTCAGACTAACTGGCACAACGTGTCGAGCCAGTGACAACCCGAGCGAGCACGCCTCGTCTCGTTGTTTCCGAAATGACACCAGGGAGCAATTGTCAGATGTGGATGTTCAGTCGGTTGGCCATGTTGGGTTGTCTGATCGAGATGGTAGGGCGTTCTGTATATGCAACAGATCGAAGGGCAGACATTGGATTAAACTTGGGTGGGTATTCTCCGCAAACCTTCTGTGGGCAACAGCCGCGGGGCCGATCCGTCCTGGACGCCCGCCCCCACCAGCGTGAGTGTAAATAGTCACAACGCAGAGCCAGATGAATATCAAAGACGCGTTCTAGTCTAGTTATGTTAATGCATATTGAGCCCTGGGAAGAGACAACGATTAATCTGTAAACCCGGGTGGACGGAGGTGGACGAAGAGCAGAGGACTCAGGGCGGGGAATCTTGGGTGGTTGGACCATCGACGTCAACAGTGACATCATCCCCGCTGCATCTGCCGAATGATGGAGCGGCACGTGCTGCAGTGGCGTCACGGTGCTTAGGCTACCGCTGCCTGCAGATTTTCCCCCCTTGACAGGGATATCTGAGTCTGTTTTGAAGCTGTGTTGAGGCTCAGATACACTGGGGCTAGTGCCAGTCGATTGGATTCCACCGTGGGTACGTGCATGGTGTGATCGTGGTGGCATCTTTTTCGGCTCTCTTGAAGCAGCTTATCTGACCGCCTCTTTCTGTTTGCCTTACCTTATGCTGCTTACTATCGTCAAGCACCTTTAAAGTCCGTGTGGCTGGGCTGTACTCAATTCTCTCACAGCATCATCTATCGACTCTTCTCACTTGATTCCCATGCTCGATGGTCGACCTGCATTTTGTCTTGGACTTCTTGCACCTTCGCGGAAATAGTATTCTTTCGGATTCTATAAGACCCTGAACAACGCTCTGCTTTGCATTTCAGGGATCTTCATCGTCAGGAGCCTGCCTATAGGGCACACAGTCTACACTTTCTAGTCAACCAGTCTCACGTCAAACATAACTTTTATCACTGAGCGACTACACTTCTCTATCACACCAAATTAACACCCAATCAACGTCCCTATACATACATCACAAACACACAGACACACAGACACACAACATGGGTAAATACGGCGGCGGCGGCGGCACTGCACGCGCTTCCGGCGCTCGACCCGTCAAGAACGACACCCAAACCCGTGACGCCCGTCACAACGTCGAACGAGAAGCCGGTTTCGACTGGACACCCGTCGTCCTCCTCGGCGTCATGGGTGCGACAGCCCTGTTCTCCTTCGATCGCGCCTACCAAAAGTACGAAAAGCGAAAGGAGGAGGAAGGCGAAGAAGAGGAGAAGGAGAAGAAACGCAACGAATACAACGACGAAGAAGAGAGGAGAAGAAGAAGGCGCAGGAGAGAAGAGGACGACGACAAGAGGGGCCCTGGGAGGGCGAGGAGTAGAGGAAGGAGTTTGGATGACTGGGGGGACGAGCAGAGGAAGGTTGATGAGAACGGATTCTATGTTTCGAGGAGGAGAGGGAGGAGCAGGGGAGGATATGAGCGCTATGATGGAGACTATGACAGGGCGTATGATCGCGGATACAGCGTGGATTACTATGATCGATATGAAGGAGGCTCACGCCGAGGCACTAGTGCTTGGTAACGAATGGTGGTGTTCGGGGGCCCGAAATCTAACGACTGGCATGACATGGTTTCACCTTGATGAAGTGAGGAGCTGACGGCCTATTTTCCTGGTCGGAACGATTGGAAACTGGTTAATTGGGCATAATCACGACTGGTGATTCGGACACGGCGTTGCGAGCGTTCAAGGGAAACATATATCATTAACATCTCTCATCATCATGTACTTCTGGTCACATCTGCTGCTCAACCGTCACGCAACACTCTCATGTAGAGCTCATCAGACTAAACGAACTTTTCTCACTGTTGCTCGAGCGAAGTTTGTCTCCTCAGGTCTGATCATCGCAATGCCCACTCTCCAGAACATATCCTTGGTCTCAAGCTGCTCGTCCAGTACCAGGAAGGTTTCTCTCGGATTCTGTATCCTCGATAACCAGCCTCTATTTGCAAACGGAATGGCATCTTGCAACTCCTTCAGAGTCTGAGTTGACGTGACCATCGGCCGAAAGTCGCCCCAGCAGTGGCTCAATGCAGCATACTTTATCTTAGATGTATCAAGATCTCTCGTGTCTACTAAGCGAAGAGTCTTGTTTTCGTTCCTGACCTCGATCAAACGCCCAGGTAGCTTATGCTGTGCAGGAGCGCAT
Source organism: Sarocladium strictum (assembly GCA_030435815.1). NCBI lineage: Eukaryota > Fungi > Ascomycota > Sordariomycetes > Hypocreales > Sarocladiaceae > Sarocladium > Sarocladium strictum. The sequence continues at coordinate 3,408,267 of JAPDFR010000003.1, read as the reverse complement.
TCCGGGTGATTCGCAACACAGTCAACGAACCATAATCTAATAAGTCTGCACTTCTGCTCAAGTGATGATGGTCCCTCTTGCTTCCATATGTAGCTGTCACTGGCAGGACCTGCTGCGAATCGTCAGGAAATTAAACTAGATGTACCAACACGCAGGGGAGCAAAGACAGCATGCTACAGACATTCCGATAGAAGTTTCGTGATTGTGATGTCGAACTTGACACTGTACTTGTACTTCTGCGCGTGAACATCGTCTCTCAACACTAACCACTGAATTCCAGTTGCCTCCCTTTTACCAGAGCTGGCACATTGAAGTGCGAACTCGAGTGAATCGATGTTAGGCCCTTTGAGCTCCGGAAAGCGTTTTATCAAATCATGAACAGGTGAGTATCTCTGGATTACGTTGCAAAGGACGCAGCTTTGTCCAGACTCGACAAGAGCTCCGATGGTCGAATGGTGTTTAGCCGTGGCGGGCGACTGAGTTGGCTGGAGACAGAGATCATAGCAGTGACGGCAAAGAGACTTCATGCTGCTTGAGGAGAGGAAAGAAGTCGATGGGAAAGCCGCTCATAGATGATCTTGAGCGGAAGACACGCTGCACTGTCTGTTGTTGCCTGGAGTGTGTGGTCCATGCACTTCCCAGTTCTGCAAGACCACCCCGCCAACACAACGCAGGAGCAGGCGTGTCAGATGTGAGCACGTGCAGGGCTGAACGAAACTGCCCATGGATTCTGTCCGCGCATCCACAGAGGCTCGAAACCGATTCTCCAAAGTTTTCAACATGTGAGCACACGGCACAGACGCTCCCTTTGGCGTCATTTCACCGCAATACCATGCGCTTTACAGCGACACAGTGCAAGTAACAAGACCATTGGGGCATTGTAGTGATCTCTGATTGATGTTCATATGGCTGATGCTGACTTGAGTCTGGATATCATACCCATGATAAACTATAGTTCTCAGACGCTGTGTATGCCCTTGGGATGCTGCTTCTAGCTCCTCCATGTGGAAAATATCAAGTCCAAGACATTAAGCATGATACGGCTTCACCTCCGCACCTGCTTTTACGGCTCGACGATTCAACACCCAGTACTGCAAGTTCGACCAGGAAGCAGCTGCAACACCAATGCAGGACAGCGAGAGCACCGTTGTCCACGCCGTTCGATATAACGGCTTGTCCTCTGCCTGGAAGATCTGCCCGGAAGCAAGACCCGCGACATTGGCCGACATGATGAAAATGGCCATGGTGATGGACCTCTCTCCCGAGCTTTTCGTGTTCAGAGCCATCCATGAGCCGTGGACAGGATCTGCGCGTGTCAGTGAGCACGTTCTTACGGGATAGAATCATGGCAGGTGTGCACTTACGCCATGCCATGCCAAAGGCCTTGATGAGTGTGATCAACGCGAATTTCCCATGTAATCTGTCTGTGTTGACAATGGCCCGGTTCGCAATCTACCGTTTGGTCCAGGTCAGGTAACGTGCGCCGTTGGATCCTTTGTCACGGATGTGCTTACCATCATGATACAGCCAATGCTCACCCCGAGGAGCACAAGAGGTCCACGTTTACCCCACATATCACTACGAAGAGTTAGAACACGCATACGTTCGGAGTGACATAGAGACGGCACGTACGCAGCGATTCCCCAGCCGATGGTGGTGAAGATGAGAATCCAGTATCCAATGGAGCTCATGGCGTTGGCTGTAAGCTTGGTGTATCCATACGACGCAATGATAGACGGCCCATACGCGTTCAGGGGAGATGTAGAAGAGAAGGCGCAGATAGTTGTGACGACATGGGAGATGAGCCGCCAATTCTTGAACTACATGGAAAGACGAGGTTGTAAGTATGACTCCTGAGTGATCTTCGAGAGATGGAAAGAGGAGAGGGAGCTCACAGTCGCCTTGAACTCTTCCTTCTTCACGTGGACGTGCTCATGCACCTTGGTCGGGTCATCACGCTGAACGCGTGCAGTCAGAATCCTCGATTCGTGTTCGGTGAAGTATCGCACGCCCAAGATCGATATAGGTCGTTCAGTAGATCGTGGGAAGAAGCACACGAACGCAATCGCCACGACGACGGTCAGCATTCCTTCGACCTGTCTCTTCTTTAGTCCAACGTGGAATATGGCCTCGATCTTCCAGGGCTTACCAGAAAAAGCCACTGCCATCCAGTCAGGCCGGCAACATCTCTCATGCGCAGACTGATACTGTAAGCGGTTGAAGAGTCTTGTGTGTTTCGATCGAGCCCATCACTTACATGCCATAGGCAATAATACCACCGCACGCATTTGCAACCATGCTACCAAGGAAGAAAAGAGAGAAACGCTTGCTAGTCTCGTCTCTTTTATAAAATTTCGTGATGGTGTACAGTCCAGCAGGGATATAGCCACATTCGCATGCACTGTTGCTTTCGATTCAGCACTCAGTTATACAAAGGGGGAAGTGTGGGCGCTCTTACCCAAGCAGAAACCTTGTCACATAATAGGCAGCATGACCGTGGCCTTTGATGAAAGCCTGGAAGGTCGCAACAAGACCCCTGATCCTACATGTGAGTCCACGAGAAACCATCACATATTAGACGGGTATCTTCAAACTCACCAAGCCAGAATTTGACATCCGATCCAGGCCGCCGGGCCAACACGATAAAGAACAAGATTTGAAGGAATCTTTAGTAGCTCGTTGTCAGATATGCGGGTTATGTGGTTAGGCTGTTCGAAGTTGCTTACCTCGAAGACAATGATGCCCACAAACATCAGCTGATTGCCAACATTGAATTGGAATTGATTGATGCCGACGTCGACCAGGAAGTTATCTGTCATGGCATTGCCACTGCCAAACTGTCAGCTTGATTTCCCGAAATACCAGCATCATCGCCAGGATGAGTCTCACAGATTTCCACGATCGAGTTGCAAGACGAAGAAGCCAAAGACGAGCAGGGGCATGATAACGAGATCGACCCTGCGATTGATTCTCAGTCAGTATTCTCTCTTACAGTACTCCGCCGGCAGGATGTCACTGACCGTCTTACTAAGGACTTCTCCTCCTGTTCCGTCCAAGTGAGGCCATCATCAGACCCCGTGCTGCCCACCTCATCATTCTTCACACTTGTAGGTTCCATCTTCTCACTCATTGTGCTTCGGCTGCGTTGATTCAGATTGCAACTTACGGCTCTGATCTGAAAGTCTTCCCTTCATAGTCCCGAGAGAGAGGTTTGGGCAGCTGGTGCTCTTTTATGATCTGGTGAGAAAATTGCATGTCATTGTGAAGCCCCGTCAGTATCTTGAGTCCTATCCTGGTGTTCTTGAGCTGATCGCCCATAAGTGAGAAGTTCGCCTGTTTCTCCTGCCACTGCGCCATAGCGCGTCTTCAGCACGCAATTGACGACCAGGAAATAGTTTAACCGCCAGCGGCCAGTCACAATGATCGAAAGCCTGGCCATGTGGGAGCATGATCCCCTGCTAGTGGCAGGTGTGGATCATTTGGCATATGCAGTGTCGTGTTAGTCCCTTGTCCCAGCGATGGGGACGGATGCATTGTCGTGCTAGTGCCGATTCCATGATCCCGCTTGCACGACACTGCATATCTTGCGTGACTGCTTGGGACAGTGGCGTTGCAGTAAGGCTGTTTTTTTTTTATTGGCTTGGGTTTTTATCTGAGAATATCTCTATATGGGAAGCAAGACAGCATGACCAGCAGACACATCCGTGTCTTGGATCATGCGATAACGAAAGCTGAGTGCAAGATGGCGAAATCACAGGGACCACTTGTTGTTGTAGCTGAGCGGACGCCCCTTTTGGAAGCGCAAGTCGAGAGCGATCACGCGCCAAAACCAAGTCAAGATGAAGTTCTCTTGAAGAACAAAAGCCAGAAGGGCATATGGCTGCTGTTTCCCTTGATCATTGGTATGAGACGAAATAATTTGAAAACAAGGACGTACTGACAGACCGACTTCAGGCGTCTTCATCGCCAACGCAGATACATCATTGGTATTGGCGACATACACCACTATCTCCTCCGACTTCTCCAGCCTTGGAAATTCATCATGGCTTCTCACGGCGTATATGCTGTCAATGTGCAGCATTCAACCGCTCTATGGCAAGCTGAGTAACATATTCGGGCGCAAGGCGCTCTTGCTCTTTGCCTATATCCTCTTCGGCATCGGCAACCTCGTCTGCGGCATGGCGCCCTCCATGAGCGTGGCCATCGCAGGCAGATTCATTGCAGGGGCGGGAGGAGCAGGCATGTCTAGCGTTGTCTCCTACTTGATAGCAGACTTGCTGCCGATCAGAGAAGTTGCAGCATATCGAAGCTATGTGAACATTGTCGCCACTGTTGGCCGAAGTTGTGGCGGGCCGTTGGGAGGAAAATTGACTGAGATGATTGGCTGGAGATGGTGAGGCGCAGATGGAGAGGCTATGCCTCGTGTCTTTGATACTGCCTCTGACTTCTTGACATAGGACCTTCTTGTGCCAGGCGCCACCGACTATGATGGCTATCTTGCTTGTCAGCTATTTCATTCCCTCTACTGCGCCGGCAACATCGAATACGCATGGGAACCTGCGACAGCAGATCCGTCGCATAGACTTCCTGGGGTCCCTGTTGCTATGCAAGACCATCATCCTCTTCCTCCTCCCTATCACCATGGGAGGCAACCAGATCCCGTGGGACCATCCATCGATCTGGGCTCTTTTTGCAGGTGCCATGATTTCAGGCGTGGTTTTTGTCCTTGTCGAGTCGAAATGGGCTGTCGAACCCGTGTTTCCACTTCCGCTCCTTCGACGCTGGGACATTGTTGCGCCATATTCCTGCTGCTGCAAAACATGGCACAAACCTTTGTACGTTCTCGCCTGATAATCCATGATGACACAAGAAAAAGAGACTAACAATGTAAAGATGATATACTCCATTCCCCTATACTTTCAAATCACGGCCAACTCCAGTCCCTCCGTCTCAGGTTACTATTTAGTACCAGCAGTTATGGGCAACACGATTGGAGGGCTGTGGACCGCAGCACACATCAAGAGAACCGGCCTCTTCAAGGGCCCGACAAACCTAGCAGCCATCGTAGCCGGTCTGTGCCATGCACTGATTGTGATCCGCTGGAATGGTTCGACAGGCGTGTTCGAAGCCTGCTACGCTTTCCTCGGCGGACTAGGTACTGGAGCAAGCCATTCTAGCACATTTATAGCCGTGACTGCTGCCACGTCGGAAGAAGAGCTCGCCATCGCTGGGGGTGGGCTTTACTTATGCGGCGGGTTGGGGAGTGTTCTTGGAGTCGCGGCAGCGGATTCCACGCTTCGAGTTGTGTTTAAGCATGAGCTCGTCCGTCGGCTTGGAAAGAGTCAGTTCACAACTGGCATTATTCATCACTTGTTGAAGGACATCAAGTACCTTCAGGAATTACCAGAGGTGATCAAGGTGGCGGCCGTCGCGTCTTATCTCAAAGGCTTCAAGTGCGATTTTGGTATGTTCGCTGTTTTCCTTCTCAAACTTCCTCTCAATCTCTGAAGCTGACTCTTTGGCAGGGTTGGCACTCGTATGCTGCATGATTTCGCTGGTTCTTGGTCTGCTGATGGAAAACAAGAGGCTGCCTCTATAAACATGTTGTATCTGAGAGACAGCCCAGAGGATCGTACGCCAAAGAGATGAATTATTTGACATTTACGGCCCCGGAGAGAAACGGAAACGAATCCACAAGCTCTTGCCCCACGGTCCAGTTCTCGATATTAGTGACGTGCTTGATGAAGGCTGTGCTTAGTTTGTAGCCTTGCTCTGTGTCGCCTTCTATAATCCCATGCAAACCATTTGGCCAGTTGATTGAAAAGGTCCTCGTGATGATAGTTGCGAAATGGGGGTATTCGGTGTAGTCCATGTACTGAATGATGCGTTCCCTTGCCTTCGGCCTAAAGGGGTCTGTGTCAGCATAACAAACAGGTACGAGCATTTGGATCACGAACCATCCAATGGTACTGACCCAGCAAGGATGCTGTAGAGCGATCTGGGCCAGTCCGGGTTTTGCAAAATCAGGTATCAAGGAATAACTATCTTCTGTAGGCATGATCTGCCAACGAAGAAGATGACTGATCACATACAACAACTATATCTTCATGTCAGCATAATACACCCGAGATTTCGTCAGTATGCAAGGAAATGGGGAGCCGTACAGCAATCTTCTCCGGCAGGGTATGCACCCGCACAATACCAATCAGATGCTCGGCCACCGCGGACGCAACAGGCGTGTCTGGCTCCGTGACAAACGGATTCACCAACGAGTTGATGCTGGGAAAGTCCCTGTTTGCAAACTCAGCGGCATTCCTCGCCGCGTCTCTCGCATTCTTGCGGCTCTCGACCAAGTTGATCATCCACTCGTCCGCCTTGCACGTCGGAGAGCAATATCGAGGAAGTCGGGACCACAAATGGTCCTGGCTCCGCACTGTGTTCGCGAGCCTCTGGCCAGCTTCATAACCGCTGTGCTTCAGGTTGGGGGCAGCATCGATTGCAGAGGCGGCGTGGGAGGAGCTCCCTGGCGATGCGACTTCAGACGGATAGCTTCCTAGTAAGTGTGACAGATCGAAGGAGACTGGGAGAAAGGTCAGTCATTGGTTGAACAGAAAGTTTGGGGGAAATGCATAGCCTCGGACTGGAAACCTGGGGTAAGCATAGCCTACGGGGCACAGGATGATGTGACCTACAATCCGGGAGAAAGGAGAAATTGCCGTCTGCAAAGGAGACAGATCCACCTTCCGACCATATATCTGTGTCCAGGCCACTATAGGTGACTGTGCTCTGAGCTGGCTTGAAAACGGGCGGACTTGGCTGCAAAGTCAGAGGAGGATTCGACGCTGACACATTTTGGACCTCTGGTTGGGGACTGCTGGAGCCTGTCTGTAATGCTTGCAGTGTCTTGATGATGGAGCTGATGGTGCTCTGGGTGGCCATGCCGTGCCCAGCAAGCCGTGAGGACTCTCTCTGTGCATCCTCCAGCTTCTGTCTGACGGTGCACAGCTCCTCTTCCAACTGCTGGATGCGCTGCTTGTTCGTACGTCTGGTTGGTATCGGTCAGTTGCAGTATCACTAGCACGACCATGCATTAATTAGGTTGTGGATTCGACGCGTTACCTCAAGTTGCGCTGGTTCTCCCGGTCGATGGCTCTTTTCCGATACAGCTTCGCCATATCCATTCCGGCCACCCGTCTGGACGAAGCAGATCCACCATTGCTCATCGTAGACTGCATGGCCTGTCCACTTGGAGCTCGTACGGTCCAGCAGCAGAACTGGCAGACTCAGTAAGAGGTCGTCATCGTTTGTAGAGAGACAGGATGGGCGGTTTAGTGCATGCATGCATGGTGATGGTCGGTAGGGGCAAGGGCGTTATAAGGCCAGGTTTGGCGAATCTGCACTAGCACGACACTGCAGCATGCCCCGCAGCGTGGTAGGGTCAATTAGGCAACCCTCACTGGCGATGGCGCAATGACTTGACTGTGGGGTCCTGAACATCCTGTTGAGCTTGTCCATGAGCACTCGCTGAATCATTCCGACGACATGGCTCGGCATCCGATGATTCTGAGATGGCTGTCCATCCTCGGAAGTCGATCCAGCGCGTGGATCATGCTGGACACTTTAGCAAATTCACGTGCAACCGCTACCTTATCTGCATCCAAAGCTTGCATCCGTGGAGTTTCCCTACACAACACAGGCTTCCTCGATAGACCACTCCCATTCCCACGGGTGATCAGCTTCTACAATGCTCGTACCTGCATTTTCTGTATTCCTGGGCATACTTCCAGCTGCCTTGGGTGGTGCAGTTGAGGATGGTCGACGTCCTAATTTTGTCTTCATCCTTACGGATGACCAAGACACGCACATGAACTCGCTGGACTACATGCCACGACTCCATGAGCACTTGACACAAAAAGGAGCCCTTTACTCAAAACATTATTGCACAGGTCAGCCAATCTCGTCACTTGTACAGCCAGCCATCGCATTGATCTCTGACTGACTGACTTTCTCGGCAGTGGCAATATGCTGTCCAAGCAGGGTAAACCTCTGGACTGGCCAGATGGCGCACAACACCAATGTCACAGACGTCAGTCCTCCATACGGTCAGTCATGGTTCCATATCACCTTCGTGGTCCTCTCTTTAAATTGACCTCGTTATTGCAGGTGGCTACCCCAAATTCGTTGCCAATGGCTACAACGAGAATCACCTCGCCCTGTGGATGCAACAGTCCGGATACAACACATACTACTCGGGCAAACTCTTCAACTCCCACACCGTCGACAATTACAACGACCCCCCGGTCAAAGGCTACACAGGTTCGGACTTTCTGCTCGACCCGTTCACATACCAATACTGGAACGCGACAAGTACGCGCAACGGCCAACCACCCGTCAACCACGCAGGGAAATACTCTCCCGATCTCACAGCTCAGAGCGCCTACGAGTTCCTGGACGAAGCCATCCGCGACAAGGACACGCCCTTCTTCCTCACCATCGCTCCAGTCGCTCCACACGCCGATGTGACCCTTTACCCCGAGATCATTGCTGGGCCACCCAAAGTACACCCCCGACACGAACATCTCTTCCAAGACTACAAGATTCCGCGGACTGCCAACTTCAACCCCGAAGACCCCAGTGGCGTGAGCTGGGTCTCCAGACTCCCACGTCTCAATGACACTGTTCTAGACTACAACGATGAGTACCAACGCTGCCGGCTGCGATCACTGCAGGCCGTTGACGAGATGGTCGAGGAAGTTGTCAACAAATTGCAAGACGCGGACGTGATTGATGACACGTACATCATCTATTCAACCGACAATGGATACCACATCAGCCAGCACAGGATGCACCCTGGCAAAGAATGCGGGTTCGAGACAGACATCAACGTACCCCTGATCATCCGCGGCCCCGGCATCCAACCCGGCAGCCACCGATCCCTTCCTTCATCACACACGGATCTCGCCCCGACGATCATGCACCTCGCCGGCAACGACCTCCAATCTCACGGGTTTGACGGCGTCCCCATCCCAATCACCGATGCAGACAGCATCGAGCAACGCCAGGAGCACGTAGCCGTTGAGTTCTGGGGTCTAGGTGTCCCGGAAGGACGGTACGGGTACTCGGGCAAGTACCAGTTTGTGAACGGCACAGCCAACGCCTATGTGAACAACACATATAAAGGGCTGCGCGTCGAAAGCGACGAGTTCAGCCTGTACTACTCTGTCTGGTGCACAAATGAGAGGGAACTGTATGATATGAAGGTAAACATTACCCCCGGAAGGCACCTCCTGTTCAATAAAGACAAACAGCGCTGACCAGAGAAACGCAGAACGACCCTGGGCAACTCAACAACCTCCTATCATCCGAAAGTAACTCGGCCAACATCAACGACCACACCCTTAGATCTCTCGTTCCCCGACTCGACGCCCTCATGATGGTTCTCAAGTCCTGCAGAGGTGAAGCCTGCGTGAAACCTTGGCAGTCCCTCCATCCATCCGGCACTGTCAACTCTCTCTCGGAAGCTCTTCACGAGAGCTATGATACATTTTACGTAACCCAACCAAAAGTCAGCTTCACTTCATGTGAGCTCGGGTACTTGGTGGAAGCGGAGGGTCCGCAGTCGGTCTTCGCTTTTCCTGATCTGCTGTCAGATAGCGGAAACCAGGATCAGAAGCCACTATTCAGCCCGGACTGGAGCATGTGGGTGTGACGACTGTATTATTTATATTGTAGACATAAGGAACTCTAATCGCTACACTGCTTCATCATCTTTGCATAATCATAAGAGATTGAGTGTGCCTGCGAGGCCGTGTCTGCCAATGAGGATTGGGGTCTTTTTCAGAACAAAAGAAACTCCAGAACAAAAAAAAAAAAGAAAGCCAGGCTCAAACTTCAGTCCACTTTGATCGCTCTGCAGGAAAATGTTAGCCAACGTTCTCAGTTTCTTGGACCGCGCAAGGAATCGACAGGAATAGGTAGATGACTCACCCGTATATCTTCCTCACAAAGGCGTACGCCGCCAAAAATCCAACCGCGCCTGTCACGACACCGTAGACCGCGCATCCCGCCGCACTATAGGCGAAGAACAGCCACCCGTCCAGGAGCCCCCTCTCCCGTCCTCCCATCTTCACGAAGTAGTACCAGACACTGTAGCCAAAGACCCAGACCGCTGAGCTCGCACCCGTGGCGAACGCCCTCCACTGCCAAGCGTGATCCTCGGCCCCGAGGCGAACGTAGGTCGCCACCACGGAGATCTCTGCGACCGTGACGAAAACAAGGCTGGAGACCAGGGCCAGGAAGCCAAAGGCGTAGTAGTAGTGGGACTTGTCTTGCCAGAGGGACTGGAAGATGTAGAGAAGCTCGATGAAGATGACAGCGAAAGGGATGAGGCCCGACAGGACGATGGAGGGAACGGTATGGAGGAACCATGGCTGCCGCTTGGGGATTTGACGAGGGATCGAGGTCGCCTTGGTTGGATGCTCCCAAGGAGCGGCGCGGCGGAAGGCATACCACGATCCGAAGTGGACCAGAGGAATCTGGACGCCTGCCCATAGCAACAGCAAGGCGATGATGGTTGTGAAGGGGATCGCAGTGCTTGAGCCGTGCGCCCAGACCACGATGTCCTGCACCAACACAAGTGGTAGAACCACCGCCGGCAAGATCCCCTCGGTGATGACGGCGTTCCGGAACTGCGACGTACCGCCAAACGAGCGGTACAAACGTCCAGAGTAGTACCCGGCCATGACACCGCCCAAGACGAAGAGCCCGACGCCGACGCTGATGAAGCCTCCACGGAACGAGGGGTTGAGAACTCCGGCAGCGGACAAAAGGACCAGGCCGACGGCCATGAACAGGAGCTGCGTTCCGCTTCCAACGAGAGGCGCAAGAATGGAAACTTGCCGTGGCGCGCGGAACACATCTGCATGCAGCAACTTCCAGCCCGTCACATCCTCCAAAGCCTCATCGCCCTCGTCGGACAGATAGTTAACGTCTACTTCTCCCGCCTCCTTGCCCAGCAGGCCAGTTCGTCCACTTTTCTTACCATGACCCTTCTTTCTCAGTTTCCCACCTTCGATGGCCGAGTCCTTGTATGACTGGATATCAGAGCGTACTGTTCTCGCGAGGATGATCATGACCACTCCGGTGAGCATTCCGCAGATGATGAGCGAGTTGACAATAGCCAGGTAGTGGACATATGCGGTGTCAGGCTTATCGAGGTAGCGGTCCCAACGGTGAGACCACTCGATGGTCTCGTCCTCCTTGAAGTACACCGAGTACGTGTAGGGGATTTCCAGGATCGGCTTGCTCTCCTCCGCGACCTTGTCATCATCATCGAGACTAGCGGTGTCATCTGCCGGCTCTTCCTTCGGCACCTCCCTCGGCACAAGGAGCTCAAGACCGGACCCTTGGGAGATATCCCCTTCAGGGCCCATATCCACAGGGCATCCATGCTCGTCTCTCTTGAAGCCCGGGCCCAAGCTCCTTGGGTAGATCTCAAAGCCCACGATCAGCTTCTCTCCCCTCGCTCCCGCTCTTCCAGGGGCCTTTCTGTGGCGGATGACGATGGTGAAGTGATTGTTCAGGAAATACTGAGGATTTAAACCGCCACCCAATTCATGCGTGAAGCCCAGTGGAAATCCCGAAGAGTAGAACTTCGTCTCCCCTTTGTCCTGCACCCATGTTGTCGCTCCCGGCAGGTTGTCAACAATCCACTCGACCTCGTACCCATCCCTCACGATGTCCCTGGATCTCTCCAGCGCCTCTCTCGTCACGTTCTTGCGGCAGAGCATGGCGCACTTCTTGTCCTTGCCCATCTCCAGCTCCATGTCGGACGTGACGATGCGGTCGCCACGGAGCACCTCGCCGAGGTTGAGTCTGATGCTCTGGCCGGTGAACAGGCCATCGCCGGCTTCTTTAGGCTGTTCGGAGGGAGGGCAGACGAAGGGAAGCTCGTTGTAGGCGTACTGGAGTTGGGTATTGTCCGAGAAGGCCTTGTTGACAAGCAGAGGAATGCGTTCGTTCGGTTCATAGCTTTTGAGTGACCAGCCTAGCAGAAAGTTAATTGGGATATCCAGAAGGAGGTCAGAGAAGGTTGACCAGCACAGACCAGGTATGTAGAATGCACCGATAGGCTGAACCAAGCTCAAGGTCAACAAGCCAGGCAGGCCAGCCGTGAAGCGCACCATTGTGCCGGTTGTCTTCCTACTGAAGCGGAAAGTATCGTGGTATCTCAGTGGTTACTCGCGTTGCTTTCGAGTGGCAGCGACCAGTGTCCGGACTTTCCGATGTCGCTAGTAATCTCTCGAGGCGAACACGACACGGGCGGTCGCACCGGTCAGCGACTCACTTCCAGGGGAAACGGAGCTGCCTTTATCTGCCTCGGCTAGCAAGGCATCAAATACAATTCTCGACGCGTGTCTTCAAGCGGCTAAAGAGAGGAAAGCTCTCTCAGTGCGGGAGAGAGCCGGTTCGGAAGCCGTTGATCGACATTCGCGTCTCGGCTGGGACGACGATGTCGAAGGGGGCGCTCTGGCAAACGATCCACGCGCGTGCAGAACCAGAACCAGGGGTATGGTATGGTATGGACAGGGATTAGGTGTGGCTGAAGCTAATGCCGCAACGACCGCATAGTTCTCGTGGCGTAGCGTACTTGCAGGAATGAAAGTTCGATAAATTAGCAAATTAGCAAGCAATAAAGGTAGGGCGATCGATTTGCCAGGAATCTACAATATTTACTTCCTCACAAGGCTTAACAGAAGAGTTAAATTATATCCTGTCACTACTTTCATATTCACCACCGTCATCATCATCATCATCATCATCATCATTGCCCTCACATCATCATCAGCATATCACGTTCCCATACACAGACGCCAAGCTGAACCTGAAAATGACACAAATCCAATGGCCTTTTGCCGTTGAGACTCCATAGTACCGATGCTCGCTAGAATAAAATAGTAGGGAAGAGGGTTTGCTGCGGAAGAAACGATATTACCGTGGTCCATAAAGTTCGAGACAAAAGGGAAAAGATTTCAGAAACAAGGCATGTGCAAAATTCCTCGAGAATTACCATCGCAAACACTTCAAATCGCTCAAGAACAAACAGAATTAGGGGGAAGGTCGTCAAAAGTCGTTAGAAAAGGCAAAGACTGGGTATCAGAATCGTTTTAAGCGACAGCCACGCTTTGTCGACCAAGCGACTCATACCCAGGCAGGACGCTCTGTTGTGGCATTTGAGGAATCTGCATGACGCGAGGCTGGAAGAAGGCGTTGGCCTCTTCTGCCTCCGCCTCTGCAATAGCAGTCTCGAAGCTGGGCAGTTCCCCACCCTGAGGATCATGGATGGTCTCGACTCCAATCTGGAGAGGCATCACCAAATTCAGGGTAGTGTTGGTAGGACCCACGGAGAGGGTGAGCTGCAGAGCATATGTGCGAGAGATCAAGCAGTTGTGGAAGGTTGGTAGCCAGATCTTCTTGCCGTTGGTGGGAGGATTCACAGGAACGTCAATCGTCGCAGTGTGGCGGACAGGTGAAGACTTCTTAGCCGACTTGTCCTTGGACCTGCTGGGGTCGCGGCTGGAGCTGCGGCTGTCGACGTTGTCCGAGTCGCTAGAGTTATCAGCGTAGCTAGAATAGCCAGAGTCGCGACGAATGAGCTGCGGAACCTCTTCCCGTTTCCATGAAACGGTGTCCACGCTCTTGTTGTTGGTGAGGCACACGTTATTCGAATAGCTCAGTGATGGTGTGCCGCGATGAGAAGTGCGGCTGCCGAGGTTGGGCAGATGGTCGACAGCACCGCCACTAAAGAAAGTTGTGACCTGAAGCTTGGCCGACACCGAGTTGATCTTCGGGGGAGCGGTGTCTGTCGAGTCAGGGACGAATTGCAGGTTGACGCGCGCGGAGCTTCCTGAGGCCGTGTGGCCATCGGCAGAGAGCATCACAGCAGCAGGCTGGGCAGTGTCGGCAGAAAGCTTGCCAGACTTGGACGAAAAGAGGCTCTTGCGGATGGTCTTGGATTTCGCGAGCTTGTAGGCCTCGTCACGGAAGCTGACATCGATGGGAGCCTCCTCGGGGGAAGCGGGAAGAACCTTGAGAACGTGGTCCGCGGCCATGAGCTTGAGAGGCTCCTCAGGGCCCTGAACGCGGCGAAGGGCGCGGACCTTGACGGCATACTGAATCTCGGCCATGTCAGGAGCCATATCGTCGTACTCCCAGCAGCCGACGCTTGGGGGCATGCGCAGATGTTGCTGCTGGACATCAGGATTGGAAACATTGTGCGAGCAAGCTCCAATGGTGAGCTGGTGTGGGACAACGAAGTGGAAAGGGATAATGTAGCGCTGGCCAGCGCGGAAAATGTTATTCCTAGGAAGCTGATCCTCTTCCAAAGGCATGCGCAGCTTCATGAATGGCCGCCACGAGTTGCAGGTGTACTGCTGAACAAAGTCGAGACGGGTCGAGGAGACACCAGTGAAGATGATCTCGAAGTCATCGTACTGAACATCGTGCTGGGAGAGGACCTCAACTTGGCCAGTGACCTTGGATCCTGAGGTGTAGACCTTGGAGCTGTAGTGGCCATCAAGCTTGATGGCGAGGGCAGACTTGTGGGCAACATTGGCACCAGCAGCGCCCAGAGGGCGGGTGGATGCTCCCAGAAGGGTAGCCATCGCAAATGCTCTGTGTGTATAAGATCGATCGAGATGTGATGTTCGAGGGTTTGTAATTTGAGTCCGTGCTCGCTATCAGCGAAACAAGAGAATTCAGGATGGGATTGTGTGGCTTTGTAGAAATTGCAACCGGGGAGAGGGTTTGTATATCTTGGTGTGGTGTTGGTCGTCGTGATTTATACGCGAGACGAGCTATGCGACTGAGGGGTTGGTTCCGCGAAGATCAACGTTATGCGTGACCGAATGAGATGATGACCAAGGTGATAATGGTAGTTAGGAAACAAAAACAACGTTGGTGATTATTAATTAGGATGAATGCAATGATGATGGACAATAAGCAAAGATGTAATGCGAAGGGCGTATTCTGCAGTGTATGGGAAGAGGGCGGCAGCTCTTTTTGTAATCGCAGCCTGATCTAAGAGCGGGAGGGGTCCAGTACGTGAGCGTGGCACAGAAAGGCGGGGACGCATAGGCGGTGGTACTCCGTTTACACCCCCTGCTTGAGTCACTGGGAATGAATTGTCATAGAAACTGTCGATTCATGGCCAACGTGCGCTGCAAAGCGCTTCTGGGACGAGCAACGAAGGCGTGATCGGAGCAGGCATCGGTACGAGGACCTTTTCGGAGGGGAGCTTGGGCCAAGGGGGGGGTGAGGAAGTGAGGGGGGTTAAGAGAGGGAGGGCGTGGCGCATGTAAAGAACCGGCAATCCACCCTCAGCAACTGTCGGCCAGTTGTTGCGGCCACCTGCTCCCACCGAGTGTGGTGGTGGTGCCTTCACTTGACGCAATTGCTCGCAACCTGCCGTACACACTGTGGAAGAGGCATGAGGTATCTCTTGTTTCCTTCCTTCTTTTCTTGCTCGTCAAAAGGACGCCAGCCATGTCCCCTTGAGAAGGGCGCTTCTATATTAAAACTAGTATTCCTTCGCAACAAGAGTCCATACCACGCCCAAAGTGGGTGCAGCACCAGATCCGGGGTCTGATATGTACCAAAGAACCACATCCATTAGCCCGCTAACGAGCAGAAACTGGGCCGCGCGTCTGCCAGGACCCAGGCACTTGTTCGAGTCTTCCCAGTCTGCAGCTCGACTAGTCCCGTGAGCTTAATTGAGGAGGGACGTGCACGCTGCAGCGAAAAAGTGTCTTCGCGTCGAGGTGCCAGAGCGAGATCCCCACCACTGGTCAGGCAATCTCACGATGGCTTCACTTTCACCGCTTCCCTGAATCAGGGTCCCTGCGTTCCCGAGAGGTCTAGATTGCGAACTCGCAGTCCCCAGAAGAGGGGATGCCATGTTCTTCAGAAGGCGTATGAGTAGGCATTCCCATGGCAGTTTGGGGGGATCTTCTTTTTTTTTTCCAACGATGCTAGCTTGACCCCAATATCTTAAACTAGACAAGACAGATGGCATCCAGAGGACTGCCGCAAAGTTCATCCCACCTCGTCAAACCTCCGTCAAGCCATGATCGGGCTTCGAGAAGAATCTGCTCCGACAAGCCCAATGAAGGTCCCCCCCCCCTTTGCTTGCATCCCTGCCTACTGTACAAGCGTTCCCGCAGCGGGGTCTGCAGCCGGCGTCGCCATTGATAGGCCATACCACCCCCAGCCCGTCCCGAAACGGCAACACTGCCCAACTAAAACCACCATTCCACTCTTTTCTCTCGCGTCCTGCCTAAAGATCCTTAAAGGCGCCTCCAAGAAATCCTTGATATAGACTACCTTGTCACATCACCATCTTCAACGTCAAATGTCTCTTTCCCCAGGTTTTCGTCCAACCCGTGAATTATCTTGATAGCATGACCACAACATCCCTTCAATCTCAGTGGGCGCACATGAACAACCCTGGATTTTGTACGACTTTTATGAGCTGACTTTGCTTCCTTCCTTTTTCTTCTTCTTTTTAGGTCCTTCACCCCCATCCTGCAACTTCACGCACCCCGTGGGTATGGCAGGCAGGCAGCATTCCCACCCGGTTCATACCTTCCCAAGGCTTAAACCCTTCACTTCCCTTTCTTCTCGTCTATCTCGCCATCCCCCCTCCCTCCCTCCCTGACGGTCTTGTTCCTTCAGTCGGGCCAGATTCTCCGTTCCCCTCGTCCAAACATCGAGATCAGCGCCTTGCTTTGTAGCTTGTCTAATCGTCACCGGTTCCCACGATGACTTCATGTCAGCCATCCCCTGGGATTCTCCTCGCCATCACCTCATCCGACAGAGTTTCAGAAGAAATGTGGAGGGAAGAAGTAGACTAGCATCTCGACGGCCACCTGTGCAAGGTGATGCCCAGATCCAGAGTAGCTGCTGCTTTCATGGTGTCATTTTGTCGTGACTCAAGTCCACCCGTGCACCTCAGCTGGGGACTCCTCTTTGCTCTGGACTGTGGCAGGATGGGGTTCTTCGCTCGCTCGTTGTCCGAAAACACCACGGGGTGCCGGACGCCCAAATCATCGTGACTTCCGGTTCGTGCGGCGGCGCTACATACCCTTTCCCTTTCCCACCTGACCGACTTTCTCGGAACCTATACCCTGCCTTTATTACGCTTGCCCTCTCGCGCGCGCACGCACTCCCAGCCCGCAATGGTTCTCACTTTATTGTCTCCTCCCACCTTTTTCGCTGGCTCATACTAATCTGGTTCTCGTATGTGTTCTGAAAATTTTTCCCGAGACTGGTTGTCTTTCTCCTGTCACTATTGATCTAAGGGGATCCTCCCACCATCTCACACCAGAAGCGACCAGCGCTACCGCTACTCTTCACACGCCGCCACATCGGGGTTCTCGCGTGGCTGGAGACATGCAAGCAATAAAACCACTCCGGTAAAGGATACGGTACATCCACTTGACGAGGATGGTACGTGCAAGCAATAATAAACAGCTTCCGTTGCAGGGGCAAGGTAGATCGAGTCGCGGCAGCCAATGGTTCAGGGCTCGTGGGAGACCTAGACTTGAATAGGCGGCGGCTGATCTCTTGGCTGCAGCAACACAAGGGAGATGCGCCCAGGGATGGAGGTGAGGTAGTCTACTGTAGTAGTTGTAGTTGTGAGAAAGCCAGCATCTGGGAGACTGCCGGTGCTGATGAGCTGATTTTGATGATCAGCGATTGCGGGGAGGTGGCTGCGAATGCTTGGTGTCTGATGCCGATGCTCGAGTTCTTGGGGCTGTCGGTCCCTACAGTCGATGCATCCTGCACTGCACCCACGGCATCTCTCACTAGCTCCCCGACCCTCACCTGCTGAAAATCGCTTTGCCCATTCCTCGACACAAGCCTCACTTCTCCATTTTGCCAACTCCATCCCATCGTCTATTACTCCTTCGTTCGGGTCTTCTTTTTTAACACTCCCTCAAGATTCCCAAACCCCTCCCAACTCGCAACACATGGACGCGCTCGACCCTCACTGACCCAGCGATGCCGGTGTCGCCCCGCCCATCGAACAGTCTCGTCCCTCGCCGTCAGGGTCCCGAAACGTAATTTTTTCCTCGCAGCATGCAACAGGACCCTCCCACCCTCTCCCGGCGCCATACTCTTACGGGGCATTGCTTTACATCTTCCATCAAAATAAAGTCATTCAGCCGCCTTCGGGTTCCTGAAGCCCCCCCCAGATCTTGACACGACACCCACCCACGGGATTTGCAAGGACTTGCGTCTGCTAGGGTACTATTTCCATCGTGTGAGTGCCGAAACTTCCCAACGTCTGTCTGGCTCTCACCCTGGTCCCCCTTCCCAGCGGCTGTGCTTCTCCTCGCGGATTGCCGCTTTACTTCGTGTGAGGCTTGCCCAAAGTCCTGGACGCCAAAAAACGGTGGTGAGCTCCCTGTTTTGATGATCCGTTTCCCCTCCGTTCTGCCCAAGGTCAGACAGAGTGTGTCGCTCTCTTCTTTTGACTTGCACGGCAACGCAATTCGGAGGCCATCGATATAAGCTCTTTATTAGCAGTGCCGATCACTTGCCAATTGCCCAAGAGCCTTCCATCCCAGACTGTGGGATGGGCGCTGTCGGCGGGGTCTTCGGTCCGCGAGGCTGCACCATCCACCGGAGCTTACCTCCGACCATCGAGTTATATCGTGATCTTCCTCTTTATGTGTGGGCGAGACGGCACTTGCGCTTGAATCCGGTCGACTTCCATCCACGACGATTATGACTTCCCCGGACCTAGGCTTTCTCCACGTCTCTGGGCCTTTCTTCGATTTCCTTCTTTTCGGTGATTTCACTATTTCGTCACCGTTCTCCACGTAAGCTGTTCGAGCAACATTTCTTCAGCACGGATCAACCCATGATGCAAGCAATACAACTCCGAAGCATGATGCACTCGATCCAGCGGTAAGAGTGTTGACGATCCGGCTTAGGCCGCTCTTATAGTCAGGCCTTGGTGGAACACAAGTGCTGGCATGGGGCAAGACATCAGCACAGTTGCAAGAACGCCATTCGTGTAATCATATCGAATACTGGTCTGCACAGCTCGCTCTGCTGGCGCATATCCTCGAGCATTTCGGTCTCCTCTCAGCAATACAATCCGTCTTAAACGGCAATCCTTAAACCAGCGACGACACCAGCCCCGAATCATCATCACCCTTCTCCTCGACAGTTGCTCACGAGCAGCAAGCGACACAGGGCAGATACCTTAGCCACACGCCCCTTTCCTGCACCCCAGACGAGAATTTTCTTTCCAGATCCTGTGCGCCGTAGTCCTCCCCAGCAAGGTCCCACCGCCGCACGTACCACCTCATGCACGATATGCCAAACCAGGGCCTAAACAGTCTTAGCTTCCGGGAGCAGTATTGCTTGTCTTTCTTGTTCCCGGTGGGCTACGACTGCTAGGCGCGAACCTTCGTGAAGAGCCTCAGGGTCCCCCGTGCAAGTCACATTATTGGACATTGACCATGCTATGGTGATTACATGTGGGAAATCCCTGCAGATAAGATTACGATTGCGATGACTGGAGAATATGCTATGAGAGGTGCAGAAGACTGTCTTCCATCCATTGTGATTATCCTGTTCAGGCTGATCAATTGGGCACAGGCTGTTCCAAGAGCTCGGATGGTGTACACTATAGCTACCTAGGTACTGTAGACTGCGATCTGCCATTTGCAATCTTTGCTGGGCTTGAATTAGATGGCAGCACTCCAGGCGATTGGCCGTTGTACCATAGGACCACGAAACTGAGGAAAAATCAAAGCCATATCTACACCAGGCGTGACACCGCAGCTCATCCCATCAAGCTCTCGGGAAGTGACACCAATGACTGCCGCTTCATCCAGCACAAAGCGGGTTGAGGGGATGACACGATCATGCACCCTTTTGACATCATCGATGACCAACACCACCATCACCAAACCCTCTGTGCTGGTATCCAAAAGCACGAATGTATGACCAAGTCTGTTCCCGTTTGTTCACGGTGTCTCCAGTGAGCTGCCCTCAGCAAGTTCTCTCAACGGTACTGCCTCCTTTTGTTACTCTAAATCAAAGGGGTAGCTGATCATTCTCCAAAGATCCCACACCAACCAATGGATGTAGTTCACACGTCAACTTGAAATGGATGTTTGGCCATAGAGCTATCTGCTGTGGAGAGGGTTAGACAAGTACTTCGAAAGTGGCAGTATATTTGACCAGATGAAATTGCTCACCGACCTCGGGCATCTGTAGCTCAAGTACAACATCATACGAAGCTTGCGGGTCAAAAGGGAGAATTCGTGTATACGGCAGGAAGCCAGGTCTACCTTCGTCTATCGATTCCCCATCTTACAAGACCGAGCAGAAGCCTTTCATCAGCTCCCATCTCTTTTCAACACAGCATCAACGCCTATAGAGATCCACTCTTAACCAACTCTAGGCTTAAAATCTCTACAATCTTTTCATTCATCCTCAACATAAGCGCCTCCCCAACTCCATGCTTCCAACTCCATGCTTCCAACTGAGCAATGCAAGCAAAGCGTTCTAATCGTGCCATGAGATGTATAGCATGATGCCGGCACCGACTGCAACGGCAGTAAACTGCACAGCAGTCTTGCGCAGCTCCTCCATCTTCTTGGGCCCGGTCTCCAGAAGCTCGGGAATGACAGCGACGGTACCAACGTAGAGGAAGGTACCAGCGGTGAAAGGGAGCAGCATGTCACCCCAGGTCTGATGAATGTTAGACTCCTCATCGCTGTGTCCGAGAGAGAAACAAGAAAACTCACCAGACTCGTTCCCCAAAGACCGCTGTTCCTCGGCATTCCACTCTCCAGAACATCTGCACCCTTGCCTCCAAACTCCTGTACTGCAATGCCGATCAAGGTTCCCAGCAGCGCTCCCAGTGCAGTCACGAATTGGGACATCATGGCCGCACGCTTCGAGAATCCGCTTTGGACCAGGAGCGCAAAATCACCGACCTCGTGGGGGATCTCGTGGAAGAAGACAGCAACGGTGGTAGTGGCACCGATGGTAGGGGACGCGTAGAAGCTAGCAGACATGGCGAGACCGTCGGTGATGTTGTGGGTGAAGTCGGCACTGTGTGACGCGCATCCGTTAGCTTATATGTTCTTCAACGTGCGAGAGGGGGACGACCAACATCAGATTGAGGTAGCCTCCAAGCTTAACGCTGGGGTTGACCTCCTTCGCAGGCTCGGCGACAACAACTTTACTGTCCTTGCCGCCCTTCTTCTTCCTCGACTTCGCTTCTCCGTTGCCGCTATCCACGCCTGAAGCCAAAGCCTTCGCCTCGTCCTCATGAGCATGCGAGTGTCCATGTCCATGATCGTGGCCCGCACCACCCGTCGCAATCCTCAGGCCCTTATCCATTGCCACAAACACCATGAACCCAACCAGGATTCCCAGGCCCAAGATCAGGTTCCTATTCGGTTCCACCAGCACCAGTCTGATCCTCTCCTCCTCGTCCTCGCCCACGAAGATCTCGGGCAGGAGGTGGAACAGCGTATCACCGAGGAGGCCACCAACCGCGAAGGCAACCATGACGGAGAGGGAGGCAGGGTCGATGTCCGGAGGGCAGAGGGCGAGCAGGAAGTTGGGCGGTCCAGAGATGTAGAGCGTCGCAAGGAGAGCGTTCACGGCAGGAGAGCCGGGGAAGAGGACGGAGAAGAGGCGGGTAGTGAGCGAGGAGGGGGCGGCGGCGTGGCGGGCTGCCTTTGCGGCATTGAGGTCCTTGACGATATCGCAAGTCTATCCAGATCGTCAATTCCATCTCTCCAAGCATGCAGCGAAGAGCATCCAGCTCGTGGATGGTGGGGAGGGAGTTACCTGCAAATGCTCGTCCAAAGACTCTAGGCTGAGGTTATCAAGCGCAGCATACTTGCTGACGACCTGCGGCGCCGCAAGGGCAAGACCGGTAAAGATCGTGAGCCCAGCGGCCGCAGCCAGCACGTTCCTTCGCGAGACGAGTCCCATCTTTTTTTGTTTCTTTGGGATTGGCAAAGGGATCAATGGGGGAGGGGCGAACTGCTGGGAGAGCTCGCGAAAGTCGTTGAGATGTAGGAAGGGAGCTTCAGCCCCAGCTCGCGTGGGCACGCGCCGTAAAACCAAGGGTCTGCCAGGTGGTGGAGAGGCCACTGTGGGTGGACCTTTCTCCAGGCTTTGAGCTTGAACGCCTCACACCATGTCAAGGCAAGCTACCCTGAATGCCAATTGGAACGGGTATTTTCACATTCTTTCTCGCAACATTCAAGGTTTCCCACGTGTATAAAAGCTGTGAGAGCGAGGCCAGAGTATCAAAGGGTTTTATGTTGTTGCGTGTCGATCATTTCGTTTACTCTCGTCAGCCAGCCGTGTCCGATCTATGGTTGCATTCGATCAATACGTTGAATAATTGCAACAGTACTGTAGGTAGACCGACTTTGATCCCTACCGTACATACTGGCAGACATCGCATTTGTTGGATAACTGCATTTAATCTTGCGAGCATTTTTCACCGCACAACTGAAGATGAGCCTTCGCACTGCTCTTGTGGCTTTCATCCAATGTTGCACGGACAGAACAGCCACGCCTTAGAGGAAACCGAAAAGGTATGAAACAAGGTCTATGATGTGTATTCAAGGAGTGTAATCCAATCACAAAAGCTCTTATCTTCCAAGATGGAATATGTACGTTTGTCCCGTCATCTTGTCTATCCAAACTTCTCATCCAACCCTTGGACTTGCGAAGAGTGCGTATCAATCACCGTCTAATAAATGATCCCGGCGCCGAATGTTTAGTTGCGTGTTTGCCATGCCTCAATCGAAAGAGATATAAAGACACCCCTGGTCCTTCCTGGTGATATTAAAATCAATGATAAACAGAAAAGATCTTGTGATTTGCGTGGATCGCAGGCAGGCGAGGTTAGGTCAATGACAGACCAGACCGCATCGCCCTTGAGCGACTTGGGTGCATTTAGAGAGCGAAGAAGGTGAGACCGAGAGCGATAATGATGGCACCAAAAGAGCCCTTGAGCTGAGCACCGGCACCGGCGGCAGGGACGTGAGAAGGAGAGGCGCTGGCCTGCTCGCCCTTACCACTCTGGGAAGAGTTGTCGGAACCAGAGCCAGAACCGCTGGTGGTGGTGGCGGCCGCAGGAGAGGAGACGGTGCTCAAGCCAGAAGGAGAAGAAGCGGCATCAGTAGTCTTGGTCGAAGCCTCCCCGGCAGTAGACGCGGCAGAGGTCTTGTCGCTGCTGCTCTGGGTAGAGGTAGACTGGGGCGCGGCGCTGCTGGAAGAAGGCTTGGGCTTGACACCCTTGCAGGAGAGGTTGTACTTGGGCTGGAGGTTATCGCCAACAACACCGAAGCTAGGAGTATCAACGGTGATCGCGTTGTCGGAGTTGGAATCCTGGAGGGTGTACCACCAGGTGTTGGTCTTGCCGAACAGGGGGCAGCCGACTTCCTCCCAGTAGGTGCGAGCGTTCTGAGTGTTGGCAACGGCAGCACCGCTCGTCTTGCCCTTGGTGGGGTAGCCGGTCTCGGTGATCCAGACCTCGACGCCACCAGCAGCGCCCTCGGTGTTGGCAAGCGCAGCATCGAAGAGGCTCTTAGCCTCGTCAATGGAGTTGGGCTTGGTGTTCTCGAAGTAGGGATAAGCGTCCATGCCGATCCAGTCGAGAGCCTGAATGACAGGCTTGTTGGTCGCGTTAACATAAGCGGTCCAGGTATCGACATGGCCGAGAGGAGCCTTCTCCAGGCAGCTGCCCTTGATGGTCTTGCGGACCTGCTGGATGTACTGGACGAGCGTGTTAGGATCGGCACCAGCGAACTCACCGGCCTCAATGCCAATGGGGGAGTTGCGGTAGAGATCCTCAGAGCCGATGGAGATACCCGCAACGAGACCATCGAGCTGGTCGCAGTACTGGTCGATAGTCTTCTGGAGAGCGATGATCTCCTTGTTGAAGTTGTCCTGACCGGCAGAAGCCCAGAGACCGAACAGAATGCTGGTCTTGGTCTTGATGGCGGCGGGAATGGCGGAGATGGGCTCGTTGTCGGTGTTACCTTGCTGCGAAGGAGGTTAGCATTTCTTGCTCACCAGTCAGGAGGAACATTGCAAGACATACGATCATGGTGTAGAGACGAGCGCTGTTGAAAGCGCCATCGGTACCGGCAAGACCCTGGGCAGCCTTGAACATGCCCTCGAAGTCGGACTCGACGCGAAGACGGCCATCAGCGAAAGTAGCACCGTAGTTGAAACCCTGGAAGGCAGCGCTAGCGCCAGTGGTAGCGGCAGCAAGGCCGAGGAGCTTAGAGGGTGAAGGCATCTTGTATGTTGTGGCTGTGTGAAGATGCACCTGGTTCTATCCGGGTTGTTTGCTGATTAGACGAGGTTGTACAAAGAGAGAACAGCAAGGAGAAGGATCTTCCACGAAGCGAGAGACGGGGAAGGTAGATTGAAGAGCTTGTTGTGGAATGGGAAAATAGGGAAAAAAGGGAAGAACGAATGTGGTGTGGAAAAGTCCGCAAGGCAACCTGATCCGTGGAATGGAGAGTAGGTAAGAGAGAGAGGAAGAGGGCGTGCTCGCTGGATGGCCGCGAGTTGACTTTGGAGGCGTCGAGGTTGCAGCGGGTACCTGGAGTGCCTGTGAATGGCCTGAGGCACCCTCCGATCCTGGGAGGGAATCCACAGCACCTGTGGCGAAAAGGGGTGGGATGGGCAGTAGGTACCTGACAGTCACGCCCAGCCGCAGTAGCGAATGCAGGTACCATCTCGACAAGTACAGATGAGTACCGGTGTCGGATTGGCGCTGCACTGCCTCGATCTCTCCTTTGATGCTGGTGGAGTCATCCCAGGGATAGTACAAGCAGAGCCTGCGGCCAGCAGCATTGCAATTGGGTCAGAAACCGGTTCGGAAAATTAGAGTGAGCCAATGCGGCCGAGAAGCAATCTGTTTTTTACCTTTGCTGATCGAAACGAAGCCCGGTGAGCCTCAGGATTGCGGTCCGATGCACCTCCTCTCCAGGTACCTCTGATCGAAGATCGCTCCACCCAGACAACCCATCAGGCGCTGACCAGTGACCACACCAACACTCAGTGGACTTCAATCCCCCTAAAATACGAGGATTCACTCGCTCTGACTGGGCCAGCCAGCCAGCCAGCCATCTCGCGTCATGCATAAACCTCGTGTTTGAAACATCACCAGGCACAGACACAGGCACCAAAGCACCACTTGAGCGAAGATACGTAAAATGATTTGACGACAGCGTGCCACCTCGATTCATCATCCATCCGGCTCAGCGGCTGCCTTGGCTCGTGCATCGCAATAACAACAGGGCTGCTGCATCGGCTCCGTGTCTCTCGCCAAGGTCACCACAGAAGATTCTCCGGGTGGGACACGCGTCGTCGTCATCCTCCACCTTTTCCCCCGGCGTCCGCCCCAAGGCCATCCACCAAAAGTCTATTTTGGGCTACTGGAATGCTGGCAAGGTTGCCCGTGCCAAATCAACACACTGAGAGAATTTTCAGTGGGCGCGAAGTGCTCCAACCCGGGCAGAGACTTGGATGCTGAACCCAGGTTTGCCGGGTTCCCTTTCTGGGCGTAGTCTCGTTTCTTCAATTGGATGCGCATGTGAACGAGGTGCTGCCCCTTGCAGACCTGTTTTTGGTAGACTAGTTTTTTTCTTTTTCGTGCTGTGCCTACGGAGTAGATATTACTCAGGATGAAGATGCAGGTTCCATTCCATTCCAGCCCAGCCGGGCGAGAAGTGGGCAGCTGAGTCCGCTCCAGGAATTCGTCTAGTACGCTGCGACGGCTCCCGTCGATCCTCAAGTAAGGTTGATAATAACGGAATAAACTTAGTAGTAGTATTACAGTCCAGCTATTTGTTATTCATACCTTTTGCTTTGTGCAGTATTGTCACGGCAACTCCGATCCGTGCCTCTGCCTCTGTAGACTAGTCCTCAAACCCCAAGCCACCCGCGTGGACAACCGCCTTGTTACCGCACTTCCTTGGCCAGCCGTCTACCATGCCTCATCAGTTGCTGCGAAACGTGATGGAGAAGCCACAGGGAGGAGCATGCGCATTGTCCTACGCTAGATACAATTGAGAGCCGATGAGCTACAACATATCATCCTCGAATCGCCGCCCGACTTCAGTTATGTTCCAGTTATTTGTTTCATGGACTTCCAGACCCTTTTGGCAGATGTGGTTGATCTTTACCACGAAAGCCTTTGTCTTGTCCTGAGGAACGTTCCGATCACTCGTAATCTTGGCACCACGTGCTGCTATTGTTTGACGTGGACTGTCATGCCAGAGAACTTGGGTAGCAATGAGGCTATTGGATGCAGATCAGCCACATATATTTATGTCGAAAACTTCTCGTTGGTCACGACCTCCGCTCGGCTCAGACGTATCTGCTATAATATCAATCCGATGAGGCATAGTTGGTGATGCCCATTGTTTAATTCCTCCCTCACATATACGGGATTGGCTACCTATGCCAGCTGAAGGCGCAAGCTTTTATTTGTACCGCATGCATGGTCTTACCGCCTGAAGAGGAGGAGAACTGAGAAAGTACTTGGAGGCCCGAGGTTCCAGGAGCCAATCCGGCAGCTTCAAGTGCATGTACAGGCTCACTGTATATACTTATTCCTGCTGTCAGCTGACGCCCTCGACATAGCCAAGATGGACAGTTCTGCACCACCCCAAAATGTTGAAAGGTCGTGCAGGGCAGAGACTGACTGTGCCTCATCTGTCAAATGTGTGGAAAACACTTCCGCCATGTGCCCTATTCACTTGGTCGCTTTCATTGACTTCATACCTAGCATGCGCCTTTGCCATCATCCCCCGGTAATAATCGCCCCATATGCTTCTCTAGATAGACATACAATCCTCCACGTGGCATGATGCCTAAAACAATTGTGAAATCTCAGACGAGGCCCCTAATTCCTCTCAGGCCCGACCTCTTCTCCCTCTTCATCGACCCGGCAGGAGACTCGTCCCTTGCTTTTGATGGCTTCATACTGCCCTCTTTGGCCTCCTTGCCCCGGGATCTATTCTGAACGCCGCCTGACACATCACCCACCGGCATCAGCCTAAGATTTCATCAAGAACACTTTCGAAAAAGGAACGCTCGTATAAAGAAAAGCAGTTGCGATGCAATGACGACAGAACAAAACGCTCATCAACGCAATGAGAACATGGAGCGCTTACCTCGTCCAAAATACCGTTGCTCAGAGCTGGTCGGATGATTTTCGGAACTGCCTTCAATAGATGTGTCTGCATGGGACGATGCAGTACCGGCAAGCTCAGCTGTTCTGGTAGTATGCTCAGAAGAGGTGCCAGACATATCTGTCTCGGAAAGAATGCGCTGCATCCGTCTCGCAGTCATAGATGTAGGAGACATGGAAAGATTCGCATCAGCACTGTCTGGAGACGCTACTCCGGTAGTGCTATCGATCTTAGTGGGGTTTGATATGTGCGCTGACTGCATGTCGAGCAGCGATGACTGAAGGGCTGTGTACTTCCGTGACAGGAGGTCGTATTGCTTCTTGAGCTCTGCTTGCTTCTCTCGACTCGCAGCGAGCATATTCTGAACTTCAGGTGACGACTGATCGGCCTTGCCATTACGGTGACTACCACGCTCCAGGTTGTCCATGATCTTCTTCTGCATGGACTCGATCTGAGCCTGGAATTCTTTCCTGCTTCTCTCCATGGCCTGCTTTTCCGCCTGAAGCTCCAGCCTCAGAGCCTCAGCTCGACTGTCAGAGG
This sequence comes from Sarocladium strictum, assembly GCA_030435815.1. Lineage (NCBI taxonomy): Eukaryota > Fungi > Ascomycota > Sordariomycetes > Hypocreales > Sarocladiaceae > Sarocladium > Sarocladium strictum. Next base: position 3,380,458 of record JAPDFR010000003.1, on the reverse strand, counting down.
CAGCTGCGGCAGTCAATGCCTCTTGAGTCGCTTGTTCCTGACCTTGCGCCTCGCGCTCAACTAGCGATAGTCGAGAGACTTCCATCTTGAGCCTTTCCAGCTCTTTGACGTGCATCTCGTTCGCCAACTTGTGCTCTTGCCATTTGGACTCCCTGACTTCGGCGGCAAGAACCATTTTCCGTAGCTTTTCGTTATCTGTCTTCAGTTCACTTAATTCTTTGCGGGAGATTTCGAGCTCGCCTTCCATCCGCTTCACCTCCTCACGCATCTTTTTCAGCTTGTTGTACAGGTCGCCCTCCCTGTTGTTAGCCATTGTGCGGCCCTTCTCGAACTCCCTGCGAACCTGCATCTCGGCCTTTTTCGCCTCCTCATATCGACTTTTGAATCCCCGGTTAGTGAGGATTAAATTCTGCGTCTCGGCTTCTGACGTTGCCTCGCTGACCAACCGCCGACGCAAGTCTCCAATATGGGCCATGTGCTGTTGCTTCTGATAGCGTTCGAACGTGAGGTCATTCTGTAGTAGCAAGATTTGCCGCTGAAGCTGGGAGACACGGGCATTTAGCTCGACCAAGGTCGTGGACGATTCAGGTGTTCTCGTCGAAGGGATAGGCATTCCGACAGGTTTCTCTTCGTGGTGGCTTAGTGAAAGGGATGGAACACTGTCATTTGCCAATGATTGAGAAAGACCGGACTTGATTGCTTTGTTGGATAGCAACATGTCTTGAAGATGTGTATGCGACGCAGAAGCAACAAGGTGAGCTGAGAGAGTAGGACTGTGGCTGATAGATGGCCTTTTCCGAGTATCACCTGAGTCCACGTCAGACGCACGGCTTTGAAGTGAGTCTGGCCTTTGCAGGGCTGGGAAGCCCTTGTGACTTGAACCCGAATCTGCACTGGTGGAGTGGGCAAGCCGAGAGTCCAACACTAATGAGCTGCTCAACAGCGCCGGATCCGCTCCATCATTGTCAACCTCCGGAATCTGTTGTGGTTCATTGAACCCGGCAGAGCCTTGGCTCGCGTCGAAGCGATAGACATCTGTCGCCGTGATACGAAGGCTCATGCACTCAGCTGCAACCTCAGCAGCCTCACTCTTGATCCATCGGCCGAAGTCAGTTTTCTCAGAGTCGATCGTGAGGGTGTAGAAATTAGGATGGAGAACGTGGCAACGCCGGTATGCCTCTGATAGATGACGAATCTCAGTTGGCTGTACCTCGATGTCCTCAGCATCTGGGATGTTGGCGTGCCGAAGATAGCGTTGGGGCTTGCGAATGTAGTCCATAAAGTTGATTGGGTACAGACCATAAAGAACTGTGTAGTAGCTGTCGAGGTGGGATATGTTGAGATCTTCAATCTTAGGGTCGTATGCACAAACTTCCCATTTGGAGTAATGCTCATGTGGTGAGGTCGCCTCTGCCAGTGTGGACCTTTCCCGACTCCAGAATAGAACGCGTGCATAGATGTTGAAGAGGGTCGGCAGGTGCGGAACGACGGAACTTGGCATGTGTGGCAGCAACATGATAAGGGCTATCAGGGCAGCCGAAATTGCTGTAGTCGAGGTATCGAGCTGCAGACATGACAGAAGATGTGAGAAAAGGGGAACGTCGAGTATTTGATGGAGGTGAGGTGGTCGACTCTGAACGTAGTCACAAAAGAAACGTAAAGCTGCTTTTCGATATTGCTTCTTGACAAGATAATGGTCTAGTGAAGAAAAGAACTCCTGCTCGGGGTCAGCTGCTTTTCTTGAGAATCTGAATCTTTAACGCACCTTTGGTCTTCTTTTTCCGAACTGAATCAAACCCTCCCGTACGAGCTTCTCGTTGTGTTGGGCGTTGGGCTGGCCTTCGACGCTGGCAGGGTAGAAGCGGTCCATCCACAGAGAAAAGAGCCGGTGGATGATAGGGTTGGGAGCACCTTCGCCATCTGAGGCCTCTTGATAGTTTTCTGCAAGCAGGACAACATCCATAAGACCGGCCACTGTCTCTGTTATCATGCTCTTGTCGACAGGGGCCTTATCGATGTATCCCTGACAGGCATCGAACCATTGCAGCAAACGTTCCTGGGTTTGGAGGACCGGCAGCAGACGGCGAATGATGCCAAACCAGGCAGCGTACGAGTTGGGATTGCCTTTGACATACTTGTCGAATATTGTGAAGAGCTCTTCCTGTAAGCGATCGGAGGCCGAATCATCATACTTCTGATGCCGATCGAGGTAGCCAGCGATAACGTCCACGAGGCTGTCGGGCAGCGGGAGGACCGGGTCGGTTACGAAGGTGTTGATGGCCTTGGTGAGGTCCTTTAGCGACCTGCCAATGCCTCTGTTAGCAATACATTCTGGTCCCAGATGAGACCGAAGCGACACAAGTGCTTGGCTTGGTCATGGGCGTCAGCAATCAGAAATTTCGAGCGACTTACGTTGAGGACGACATTGCGAAAGCGATCGCTTCATCCTCAAGAGACGGAGACTCCGCTCTGGCAAGGGAAGTGACCCATGTAAGCGCGGCCTGAGGATAGGATCTACAGCTTGCGAGGCTCGGTATGAAGCGTGTGTCGATGTGCAGCCTCAGCAGTTCAGCGCAGCAACGTCAGGGACGGAAAGTGACGTGTGGCAGCACCGCGCAATAGCCCACTGATTGGTGCGGCGTTAGTGGGTCAGACCCGCTCGAAGCTCTGAACCCAGCGAGTCAGCATCCGCTGTCGGTCTGGTGCTCCGGGTGCTAGGCGACAGACACAAGGCGGTAGTGGATACCTAGGAGCTGCAGGTGATCACGCGGGCTGGGAAAGTCGCGGGTACGGATCGATGCCGGAAAGGTTATAGTCTGCCGAAGGGAAGGCCTGGGAGGTCAGAGGTGCAGCAGTGCTAAGGCCCAACCCCGCAAAAGCCAGGGTTTCAATCGCTAAGGGCCGCATGACCCCGCGATTACAGGCGGGTTTCAGTGGATCCCGGGCACCCAACCCAGTGCCGGTTGCACGCCTTTGAGAAACCAGCAAAGGCAAAAGGCACAAGTCACACGCATTTGTGACCAAAGAATCACTTGGAATCGAGTCAATTGAACCCGCCCCCGCATTCTCAACTGGCGTAGTGCTTGGGAATCAAGCTCTCGCTCTGCTTCCGGGCCACCCTACGTATGTCGCTAAACGGGGCCAAATAATGGAGCTGCACCGTGATGGGCGTGACCAGCGTCATCGCGTGATGCACCTGATGATCCCCTCCCTCACCATTCTGCTGCCACCACTGCCTGCACCACCACCACGACAGCACCACTAACACACCACGGCACGCTGAGTTGAGTCGATCTGTTAGAGTTCCCGCCTCAGGTTCCCATTGCATCGTTCCCCTCCCTTTCCCAATTCAGTCGTGTGCTTCCCCTCATTTATCTGTCCCTGACTCCCCCCTCCTCTGCTCTTTCTTCTTCTTCTTCTCTCCTCTCCTCTTCCCTCTGCATCATCTCTTGAACAATCAACCCACAGCTTCGTCGATCAATTCCATCTTGACTCTTGTCATTGGACTTCTCCCGTCCTCAGCTCTATCTCAGCAGACTCATTAACTTGATTCTGCATATTCACCACCCGCCTACGCTCCTACTACACAACCCTTCTCTACACAATCCCCATCACCCAATACCGTCACAATGAGTGCAAACAAGACCTCCGCGGTGTCGGATGAGCCCATTGACGTGCTTGTGGTGCTACACCCCAAGTTCGATCTGCTGGACATGGCCGGCCCGGTGGAGGTCTTTACCACTGCTCTTCACAACTTCAAGGATCCCTGTAAGGCTCATTCCGTTCAAGTCTGCCATTCGTACAATTCTGACGCTGATTCTCTGAGAAATAGCTACCAAGGCTTTCGAGATTACCACCACTGGTGCCGAGCCCAAGGTGCTCTCCGAGCAGGGCATCATTGTTGGCTCCCAGATCCCCTACAAAGAGGCCCACGAGCGCCTGGAGGAGTTCGACATTCTTGTCGTCCTGGGTGGTAACAGCGCTGAGGTCCTCGAGAAGGAGGACCAGCCTTTCGCTCTCATCAGCGACTTCTCTGAGCTACAGAAGAAGGATCCCGCTCGCGAGCGTACCATCCTGTCTGTGTGCACTGGCTCTCTCTTCCTGGCGAAGGAGGGCATCCTTTCTGGCCTCTCTGCCACTACCCACCCCGATTACCTGACTCGTTTCGAGAACTTATGCAGTGATGCTGCCACACGCAACCTGCAAGAACGCACCGACGTTGTCGAGGACACACGCTACGTCGTCAACAATCTTCGTTTCGACCTAGGTGACGAGGACGAGAACCCATACATCCGCCGCAAGTCCGATGCCAATGCAGGTCGTCGCCCCTCCAATGCTCGGTAAGCGTCTTGCAATATTTTCCCCCACGTCTGGACATGGACTAATGATGTATACAGCAAGGGCAGCATGTCCTTCAAGGGCTCAAACTCGCGCCGCGAGTCCATTGCTCGTCGTGCTGCCATGCGGCTCGGTGGCCTGCGCGTGGTCACTGCCGGGGGCAACAGCTCAGGCGTGGATGCCGCGCTATACCTCGTCGGTGCCCTGGTGGATGACGAGTGTGCCAACGAGGTTGCCCGTGTCATGCAGTGGAACTGGGTGAAGGGCACCGTGGTTGATGGACTGGATGTTTAAGTCCCTGTAGGCAATTGAGCGTGCCTACGGGGACGGTGTAAGGCATGCAAGGTCGGAACAGATCCATGTCATTTGTTTGAAATAAGAATAATTGTAAAACCACCAAATGAAACGAAACGAATTTAAACCTTTGTGAAGACAGTTTTTCTCTGGTGGTATCGTAGGGAACATGATGTTAGAGAGGTCATGGTATGAACATGAGGGGTGGGCATCATGATTGAGCCACCCTGTTTGTCTCCAGTCTGAGCTCAATTCTGTGACTATATGGTGAGCAGACAGAGCCTCTTTCATGGTAGAAGCCACAGATGACATCAACAACGATGGCAATCAGCCAGAACAGACCGAAGCATGTTCCCTAACTTAGAATCACTCAGGGCTGGTGGGGGCCTGTTAAAGTCCGAAATGTTAGAGGCCCCAGTTTTGTGCCACACCCATCCGCCAGACTGTACTGTAGGTATGTACTCCGTAGGGGACTTCGATCCTCTAACGTATGTGGCTTGGGAGCTGGTGGTTTTTCTCCAAGGAGCTCCAAATGTTTCTGTTTCTGCCACTGTCGAGCTTTGCCTCCCTTCCACGTGCCACTCCTTGAACCTCCGCCAACCTTGCAACATAACATCCTATCTATACGATTGACGGTTCCTGCGAATTTTGCCTAACGTCGCGTCAGTTTCCTCGGTGCCGAAACAAAGCGACTCACGCGCGCCTCTTTCCAGGTTCCTCAAGGCCATCTTTTTTGCGAACCGCACCTTTTGCTCCGAACAACAGCTTCAACGAACCGCGCCGTCGCATTCGAGAAACCCGCCCGAACCGCATTGAAGGTGAAGCTCCCGAGCTGCCCGTCATGGAAGACTGGGCGAAGCTCAAGGTCGTCGACCTCAAGGCCGAGCTCAAGCGCCGGGATCTCAACGTGAATGGCCTGAAGGCGGAGCTCGTCGAACGTCTCCAGGCAGATGATGCGACGCGTGGAGATGGTGAGACACAAAAAGCACAAGAAGACAGCAACACTGAAGGCGCACCGGATGGAGAGGGGATATCCGCAACTGCAGCTGCAGCTACAGCCGATTCCGTCCCAGAGGATGGTGTGCCTGAAGCTGCTACCACAGACGACACCGGAGTGAAGCCAGGCGATCCTGAAGCTCCCATGGAGATGGATGAGCCGAGTGCCGCTCCCAACCTCGATAGCATTCACGCCGAACCAATGCGAATCGACAAGCCTGCGGCCGCTGGGCCTGAGGAGAAGGAAGATGCTGCTGCCTCGCCAGTGACGCAAACGCCAGAACCTCAAGCAGCTGCTTCAGCTGCACCCGCAAGCCTCCCTTCTCCAGATTTACAGAAGCGCAAGCGCCGTTCCCAGAGCCCACCGCCAGTCGCTGAAGAGGTCGCCCGGAAGCGTGCCCGCGCAGATAGCGACGCTGGCCCAAAGAATGGCGTCGTGGTTGACGCCGATACTGAGATCATGTCGGATGCACCACCGCAGCGCGAAGAGGCAGATAGAAGTGAGCCTGCACCACCAGGGCCATCGCGAGCGCTGTCGCCTGGTCCGAGAGACGACGAGATGGAGACCGAGAGGGACGTCGTGCCTGCCCGTCACCCTGCTACACCAGCGCTATACATCAATAACCTCATGCGCCCGCTCCGTCCCGCCGACCTCCGTGCTCACCTTGCCTCCCTCGCTTCGCCAAGCGCTTCTCCTGACGATGTCATCACAACGTTCTTTCTCGATCAGATTCGCACCCATGCTTTGGTCATTTTCGACTCTACTACTTCCGCCGCACGTGTTCGCAGTGCCCTGCACGACCGTGTTTGGCCCGAGGAAAGCAACCGCAAAGCCTTGTCCGTAGATTTCGTGCCTCCGGAAAAGGTTGCGGGGTGGATCGAGACCGAAGAGGGGACAGGACGGGGCGGTAGGTCAGGCAGCAGGTGGGAGCTCGTGTACGAAACACTTTCAGATGGAACCGTCGAAGTCCATCTTGAATCAGGGGCCATATCGATCTCCCGACCTGGCCCTCCACCGTCTGGCCGAGGACCACCTCCTCCAGCTGCACCAAGACTTCACGATGGCCCCAACTCCATTCCCCTCGGGCCAAGAGGCTTCCGTGATGACCCTCATCCACCGCCGACCGGACCACGCTCCTCCCGCGAGCAATTTTCTCGAGACCACCCAGCAGCTCCCGGCTCCCTGACTACCCGTGCCCGCCCCGTCATATCCTACCAACCTGTTTCGTCCGCCCTCGCGAAGCGCCGCACCGACAACATGCAGTCTCACTACACACGTGATACAAGACGACCCCTAGGTCGAGAGATCAACAGGTACTATTTCGAGGATGGCGACAGGTTCGTGGACAGGGGCAAGGAGGTATTTGAGGGGATCAGACCTCCGCACAGAGAAAGAGGAGGAGGGGGGGCCAGAGGAAGAGGCGGTGGTGGACGGAGAGGAGGCATAGGGAGGGGAAGGGGTGGCGATCGGTATATGCCGTCCGGGCGGGGTAGAGCAGGCGAGGATGATGGGAGATTGCCGCGGTATGCGGATGATCGTTGAGAGATGTGAGCGAGATTCGGACTTTGCTTGTGCCATGGACTCCTGTTCAAAGGTTCAAGGGCGGTGCCCCCCATTGGCTGGCCTGCCATATGCAACAACATGATTGCGACGGGCACACGGACGACCAGCGTCCTGAATGTATCCTGAATGTAGACGGGATGGACTTTGAACTATGCTTGCTCGATGGATGATCAGGCGGTTGCAAAGGGGTCGTTGGCTTCTTCGGCAGTACTGAGAGGTAAACGTGAGCAGGACCTTCTATCTGAAGAAAAACCCCGTGGTGGTCAACTTAGCCTAGCTGTAGCTATTTGGAAGAACTTCACACTACAAAGGACGCTGCAAGAAAGGACGTGACGCGATGGAAGCAAGACTGTGAGGCATGTGGTATATCATATTGTGTTTATTTGTTTTTGAGTTGCTACCATTTAAAGACCCTCCTTTTCATCAAATTTTCATACTAGCGAGAACTGCAAAAGATTGACGAAATCTCATCATCCCTTCTTCACACGGTCCACATCCAAACGAAAAAGAGTGCTTGCACCAGACGCCACGGAGGGGAGATCACACACCCCCCCTCCTCAATCCATCGCTATATCTCGTTTCTACCCAAGTTTTACCTTAGGCAGCACCAACGAGAGGTGCGGGCTCAACGCCGACACGCTCCTTGCTGAGGACATCAAGCATGAATTGGGTAGGCCTGTTGTCCTTGTAGACCTTCTCGCTGTTCTTGGCGCGCTTCACGTCCTCGAGGTACTTCTCGAAGAGGTAAGAGCTGTCCATCGGTCCGCCCCTGGCCTCAGGGTGGAACTGGGTGGAGAAGATGGGCCGAGTCTTGTGGATCATGCCCTCGTTGCTGCCATCGTTGAGATTGACGAAGTACTCCTTGAAGTCGGAGGGGAGGGTGCTGGCATCAACGGCGTAACCGTGGTTCTGGCTAGTGATGTGGCATTGGCCGGTGGTGAGGTCGAGGGCAGGGATGTTGTGGGCGCGGTTTCCGTACTTGAGCTTGATGGTGCGGGCACCGACAGCGAGAGCGAGGAGCTGGTGACCGAGGCAGATACCCATGATCGGGACGGAGGACTCCTCCATGAGGCAGGCAAGGTTGTACACGGTCTCCTGGCAGTGAGTCGGGTCACCGGGGCCGTTGGAGATGAAGACACCGTCGTAGTACTGGGCAACCTTCTGGATGGGGTAGTTGTAAGGGAAGACGGTGACGGAGGCACCACGGCTGGTGAGGCTGCGGAGGATGTTCTCCTTGACACCGCAGTCGAGTAGGGCAACGTGGTACGAGGCACCAGGAGCTTCAACCAGGAAGGGAGCCTTGGTGCTGACACGCTTGACAAGGTTGATCTGGCCAGGATCAATGAAGCCCTCGTCCTCATCGGCGTCGTACTCGTCACCAATGGTGATCCTGGCAAGGGAAGAACCCTGCTCGCGGAGGTGAGTGACGATAGCGCGGGTATCAACGCCAGAAATAGCTGGAACGCCTTCACGAGCGCACCACTCGCCGAGGCTCTCAACAGCGGTCCAGTGGCTGTAGTTGAGGGCGACATCGGAGACGACCACACCAGCACACTGGATGTGGGGGGACTCGAAGTACCTGAGCAGGTTGAACTCGTCACGCTCATTAGAGGGGACACCGTAGTTGCCGATCAGAGGCTGGGTGAAGACGAGGATCTGGCCACGGTACGACGGGTCGGTCATGGACTCTGGGTAGCCGACGAGGGAGGTGGTGAACACGGCCTCGCCAGAAATGTTTGCGTTGGCGCCAAAGGCCTTGCCCTGGAAGACGGGACCATCCTGGAACAATGTCAGCCCCCGCTATTCGACCGGAGAATCAGACTTGGCTGTTAATACGTACACGAATGGTGAAGGTCGCAGGCAGGGAAGCAGCGGGAGCGGTGGCCCGGGCAGTCTTGGAGGGCATGTCACGGCCCTTGCTGCCGGCGGAGCTCTGCGCAGACAGGAACCGGACCTGGAAGGCGGCTCGGGTCGCGGCCGGCCGAGCGGCGGCGGGTTTGGCAATGTTGAATGAGAGTCGTGCGAACATGCTGGGCAAGCGATGTCGGGGTGGGATTGTTGGGGTTTTTTGGGTTGTTTCCGAAAAGGGTTGAAAGAAGGTGAAGAGTTAAAAGAGGATCAGCCGTACTTCAAGCAAAAAGCTCAAAGACAAAGAGACCGCCAAAGGTGGTCTACAGAAAAGAAGGTCAGCATAAGGTTGGACGAAATGTGGGTGAACATAGAGGCGGTAGACGAGGAAGAGGCGTGGTGATGTTGGGAGCGGTGAGTCAAAGGGCTCGACGAACCAGAGAGGTAATCCTGCAGATAACGCGTTAGTACGAGTCAATTGATGCGAATGAAGAAATCAGAGATAAGGCGAAGGCAAAAGAGTACAATCCGAAACCGTTCGGCTAGAATGCAGCTCAATTGACAATCGCAAAGAAGTATAGTGTGTAAGAAGGAGAAGAGGAGGCTTTTTCTCGACTGGGTGGCTGTTCTATTTTTTGGGGCGGGTGACGCTATCGCCGGTCGCGGTGGGAGGGGCATAATGGGGAATTTTGGTGAGGCAACACTGGGCTGACTCGACGTACCTGAGAGGTGAAGACCGACGGGCGCCCGTTCATAAGGGCGGATTCGAGGATGCCGAGTCCCAATGCAGAGGGAAAAGAAATGTAGAAAGACGGGTTGAAGTGATCTGTGCAAAGTTGCAGACAGATTCGAGCAGCAGATTTTGCTGTTGGGCGGTTGGGGCTTTTTGGTTGGTAGGATCTCTCAGATGATGAGGGAAGAAAGAAAAAAAGAGGGAAGAAAAGAGGTGGGCGATGGCGGGTTGGGGGAGGGGAGGGGGGATATCGTTCCACTGGGAGTCACTGTATCTAGTCACTGGCAGCCTTATCGCAGTGCACAATGTCCGGCGATAGATCGGCGGGCGGGTGACAATGCCCAGTCACTGATTGGGCGCGCCTTTCGCTGAGCCCAGGCACTGATCATAGCACCCCTGTATCATACTAATCTACTCCGTAAGAGTTTTACCTACCTGAAGTTCAGTATCGCCCGCTAATTACAGTGCAGTGCCAACCGGCAGCACCGAGTCTCCGGAGGTCCGTTAGCCACCCCGCACCGAGTCAAAATACACCGCCGATATCGTCGCTCTCACCATGACGATCCGTCATACCTTAGGCCTGGATTGGTGCCTCCATCCTGGCCAAAGAAACTACCCTAAAATTAAAGGTATGCCTTGCAGACTTGCGGTCAATACTGCATGTGCATATACTGTTGATGACAGCACTGTGTTCTTTCGAGACATGAGCTGCAGGTAAGCTTTTCTTGACTTCTGAGTGCAATAAATAAGGTAATCAAGGTACGCACTGCCGTTATTCCCACTTCATGAAAGACTGATGTCACCTTCGTCAGAATTGGCTATTGTAGCGTTCATCTTTTAACCGCCATCGGTAGCGGCCTGATCCGTTCCAAGTCAGCATGGTAGATGCAGGCTGATGAGCAGTAGCAAGTCAAGACAGGTTTACATGACATATGGGCATCTTGTTGGCTGGAGCTGGAGCAGCTGAGAAGAACATGTGCCGTGCACAATGCCCGGTGTTTTCGACAGCCATGCCCGTCACATGACCACCGTGACGTCCATGACGGAGGAACTCAAGTATGACAGAGTCTAGCGATCGCTGGAAATTGATTCTACATTTTGTGTATCATAGCAGGCCCTTAACTGGAGGGCATTTTTCCTCCAGAAGAGTTTATATATATATCTCTCCCTCCTTCGCTGGAGTCTTGCCACATCCTCATCCTCATCCTCACAGAGCACCAAGCTCCTTCAGCTTGCTCACAAGCCCATCCACGTCCTCAACCTTGCCACCACCCTGTCGTGCCGGGGGTTCTGTTCACCATCAAAGTCAGCCAATCGTTCTCGTAGAATGTAATTCCTGCTACGCAACCTCATGGCTAGCCAACAGCCCGGTGGCTGAGTTGCGGAACAGCAAAGAATGAACTTACCCGTGACCCTCAACGTCTTCAGTCTCGCGATAGCCTCCACCCCGAAATCCTCCAGCTTCGCCTTCTCCAGCTTCTTCTTCTTCGCCTTCATGATGGCCGGCAAGGTCGCGTACCTCGGCTCGTTCAGCCTCAGGTCCGTCGTCACGACCATCGGCAGCTTGCCCTTGACCGTCTCCACGCCGCCGTCCACCTCCTTGGTGACGAGCACCGAGTCGCCCTCTCCGAACTCCACCTTGCTCGCCTGCGTGGCCTGGCTCCACCCCAGCAGCCCGGCCAGCATCTGCCCCGTCTGCGCGGCGTCGTCGTCGATGCTCTGCTTGCCCAGGATGATCAGGTTGGACTTCTCCCGCTCGGCGGCGGCGCGCAGGAGCTTCGCCACGGTCAGGGGCTCGAGCTCCTGGCCCTCCTTGAGCTCGACGTGGATGGCTCGGTCGGCGCCCATGGCCATGGCGGTGCGGAGGACGTCGGCGGCCTTGGCCGGGCCGGCCGAGATGGCGCAGATGTCTTCGACGCCACCGGGGGCGCGCTTCTTGTCGCGGATGCGGACTGACTCCTCGACGGAGAGCTCGTCGAAGGGGTTCATGGAGTGTTTGACGCCGGCAGTCTCGACGCCCGTCTGGGCCTTGTTGACTCGGGGCTTGACCTGGTTTGCATGACGGATTTAGATGTTTGTTTGTTCTACCTCGCAAGGCAGAGGCTTTCATGACCACATGGGGGACGTACGGCATAGTCAATGACCCGCTTGACGGGCACAAGGATTCTGAGGGAAGACATGGCGACTGGCGAACGTGCAATGTGCTCCCGAGGGTTGAGGTTGATGCTGGGAGAAGGAAGTCCAGGCTGCGAGCTTTGGAGGGCGTCATGCGGGATCGGACGCCTCTAGCCCGGCTAGGGCCGGCTCCCACCACCTGGAACCTCGGGCCACAGCACCACGTGACTTGACCGAAGAAGGTCAAGATGTGATTGCCGACGGACGGACTGACTAGACAAGAACAATAAGAAAAAAAAAGGCGGTGTTCCCTTAAGATCATTATCCAATGCATTCATGTCTCCTTCAGCAGTTATCTGGTACTGTTCGGCTGCGCAGTCGACTGGCATGGCCGGTCATCCCCACTCTGTGCTTCTCAGCCTATATAGTATTCAATACCACCCCCTCTGCCAACACAAAACGTGCCTTAAACCCCTTGTCGTCTAGTTGGTTTATGGCGTCAGACTGTAATCGTTCGTACAATTTCATATCTGAATGTCGGCGGTTCGAATCCGCCCGAGGGGAGAATCCTCCAAGGGGGCACGTTTCTTTTTTTGCTTTCTCACCTATTCATTCATCTTCGTGTGCTTCACGATACTTTTGAAATAAAGTGCTGTTCTTGCCCCCCTTACCGTTTCTTCATGAGAAAAGAGACAGACAACGAGACATGCATGACACTTTTGCGACAATGTCTTAGAGATGCGATCCCATATCATGCATCCGCGACTACACAGACTTCTATAGCCAGTGCAAGGTCGAACTCGTCCTGCATCAACTGGTTCGCAGAACGTCATTCAATTCCTGTCTCAAGGTTCCGCAGGGCTTGGACTTCGTCATAAAGTGTCAGCCATAAAATAATGCACCAGTCGCAGATAAGGCTCCTATCCTGCAGAACACCACCACTCCATGCACCACCACATCGTGAAACTCCAAATATCATTGCCTACAGCCGTTACACCCCCAATGCTTGTCCCCTGCTTTTTTTTCCACCTTTACCAGTCATCCCACTCATCCTTCGCCGCCGGGCCCTTCGGCCCCTTCGCCCCCGAACTTCCCATTGCGCTCGTCCCAATTGCACCGCTCTTCTTCGGCTGCTGCTGCTGCTGATCCGCCAAGCTCGAGAAGTCGTCCCAAAAGCTCTTCCTGCCCTCGTCCATGCCTGCACCCCCTCTCCGTGCCCCGCTTGCTTCCCCATTGCCCTCGACGAAGCGGTTGAAGCCCTCTTGAGCGTTCTTACCCGCCGACTGTGCTTGTTTCGCAAGTTGAGCGGCTGTGAGTTGGGCTTGTCTTGCGAACTCGCCTTCAGCAAACTATGTATTGTCAGTGAATGAGGGACTGGTTGAAAGTTTGTAGTTCTCAGGGGGAGATGCAGGGCCAGACTAGAAGTGGAGGAAATCCCTACCTGCTTCGCCGTGGGTTGAATGTACCCGTCGTTCACGGTCTTCGCGGTCTTGGTGACCGTGCTTGTGAACCACCCAAAACCCTTCGTAATGGCCGCCACTGGATCCTTCTGTATCTCATCGAACGTCGGCGCACCACCACTGGAACCACTTGCGGAGGGTCCAGGTGTATTTCCAAACCCTGCGTATTTCCCTCCTTGACTCGGTGGCAAATCCTCCGGCCTCGACGCATTGTCCGCACCCAGCTTCGCGAAGTATCGGTCATCGACTTTTACTTTGCCGCCGCCGGTGCCTCCGTTGCTCGCCATGCTGTCGCTGCGGTTCGCGGTCCCGCTCAACGGCGTTCCCGTCCTGGGGGTTTGCCTTGCCGAGCCTGTAGCAGGCGGGCTCGTCACCCGCTTCTGTGTCTCGCCCTTGACGTATTCTCTCCCCTCGACCTTGGCCGTGAGCCTCTCCTTCCACTCCTCACCAACCTCCCCGCTGTATCGTTCCGCAATTGTAGCATCGTCCCATCCCACGCCCGTCATCTTCGTATCCTCATGCTCTTCGAAGAAAGTCCTCCACCCCTCGTTACCACCCAGTCTCATCCGCTCGATCTCGCTGGCCTTGAATGCGTCCATGGATATGCTGCGTACGAAGGAGATGTGCACGCCTAGGCCACGGTGGACGCCCGCGCACGTTAGACAGATGAAGATGCCGAACTTGGGGGATGCCCATTGCGGCGACGGGGCGTTGCAGTCGCAGCAGACGTTGTTCTTGGATTGCTTTTGAAGTGCGGCGAGCTGTAACAATTGGGAAGTGACCAGATCAGCACACATATTAAGCCAAAGGAGCCGAGTAGCCATCGCCATGAGATGCTGCCGGTACATACCTTGGAGCGCGTCTCGGGATCGACCTCCCACATGGCTTTGGATGCCATGCTGGGTTTACAGATCACGCTTCTTCAGCAGCTTTCTAGAGAGGTAGGAGACGGATCAACGGGTGGATGGATGTAGGGTTTCGGCTGGGACGTTCGAAGGTCGCGTGCATTTGATAGTGTTGAGGCGCACGTTGCCCAGAAGCAGGGAGACCCCCCTGGCGGTGGTGGGCGGGGCAACTCCGGCTGCAGACACCACTGATCTAGAGCTTCAGTTGCCACCATGATTAGCTCGCATGACTGTTCATAAAGGACATGCACCCTCGTTCCTGGGACTTCAGTTGGGGCGCCACAACTCCGAGTATCATGGCGGTCTGGATTAGGGCATGGTGCTATACTGGCAACGCTGTGCAATGTGTGAACGCCGCGATGAGCGTCATCGCTCGTCCACCGACATGTTTGCGTCCACTTGCTTTATCACAATACTCTGTTAGGTACGGTCACATCCACTTGCAGGAGTTTGTTTTGACAACGGCATGCCAACAACTGTGTTCGTGTCAAAATCGTCCTCAATTTTGTCTTCTTCAACAATCACGCCGACTTTTTCCTTTTCCCCAACCACCTCCAGCTAAAGCTATAATACAACCCAGCATCGGGCACTGAGGAAGAGGTACAGATACACTGCCTGTCGAGAGAGAGCGTTGGAAGGGCATTGGAACGAACATCGAGTCCCCGGTAGATGGTGATAATTAAGAGTGACAAAGAAATCGTGGCGACCACAATACCTTCCCCCGGTTGCAATAGAGTCCCAAGCAGTGTGCTAGGTTTCTTTCTCTTCAGCTTAGGGAAAGGTCTTGCACCCTCAGCTCCATTGTCCTGCGTGCATCTACCGTAATAAAATCGTCGAAAATCGCATGCCAATATCGTTAAAGTGTTGCACATCAGGGGGGTTTATCTGATGATATGATAATAGGATTGAACCGCCAGACACCTAGGCAGTGGTGGCGGGAGCGGCAGCAGGAGCAGCCTCCTTGGGGGTCTCCTCCTGGCCGTTGGTCTCCTCGTGAGGAGCGTTGGCCTCCTCATCAGTCTTGTCGGGGCTGTCGATGGCGACCTTGACAGCGATCTCACGGCCCTCAATCTCCTTAGCATTCATCTCCTGAACGGCCTTCTGTTGGAGCTCCTCAGAGGCGAGGGTAACGAAACCGAAACCGCGACCTTTGCGGGCCTCACCCCGAGCCTGGAGCTTCTTGATCATGAAGCGGGGGATGGGACGAAGGGCGATCTTGGCAGAAGAGGGCTGGTAGTCCTTGAAGAGCTCAAGGAGCTGCGGAGATATTGTCAGAAAATCCCAACTTTGTTTTTTTGGGGCGGAAATTAGCATACCTTCTCCTCAGTCAGATCGTAAGGCAGGTTGGCCACCATGACCTTGGTCTTGGAGGGAATGCCATCAGCAGGAGGTCCACGCTCACGGCGCTCACGCTGGGCACTCGTGGATTTCTTCTTGTCGGCCTGGTCAGTGGTGTTCTTGTTCGTGACGTCGGTCAAGGGTAAAACCTCGGCAGGAGCAGCGGCCTCGGGGGCGGCAGCGGCAGCAGTTTCAGTGGTCTCGGTGGGCTCGCCCTCCTTCTCGCCCTCCTGTACAACATGTCAATATGAAATCATACGTTCTGGCGAATAAAAGTCCAAACTTACAGCACGGCCGCCACGGGCAGCACGTCCACCACGGCCACGGCCACGAGTGCGGCCACGTCCGGAAGCGCGACGGCGAGAGCCATCGGCACCCTCACCCTCGCCATTTGCGGCCTCAGTCTTCTCGCCAGCAGGCTCGGGCTTGCGAGCGAGCTGAACAGAGACCTTGCGCTCCAGGATCTCCTTGCCGGAGAGCTCCTCGATGGCACGCTCAGCCTCAGTCGGGGTGGAAAGGTCGACGAAGGCGTAGCCGACAGGGCGGTCGGTGCGAGGGTTCTTGGGGATTGAAACGGACTCACTGTAGGATGGAACGTCAGCAAATGTAGCCCAGATCATGGTATGATACAGGTGAGTGAGAGGTGTTGTGTCGCCAAGGGGCCGGCTCCAAGACCTGCGCTCAGCCAAGACTGGCATCCTCAAGAACACCAAAATCCATCATGCCAAAGCTAAGAATGAAAGAAGATGTCGAGCAGGACGAGCCTGATGAAGGACATGAGGTGGCAAGTGCTCAAACCAGGGGCACACGTGCCGAAATGACACAGAGGAAGAGGCTGCCAAGAGGGCAAGACTTACACAAGATAGCTCTTGAAGAAGTCCTTCAACTCTCCCTCGGTTGTCGCATAGGCCAGGTTGCCGATGTACAGGCGGCGGCCTTCAGCAGCGCTGGCGGTGGCAGCCTCGTTGGCGGCAGCCTTGTCGTCAGCGGAGGAGCTGATTGCGGTGTTGCTCAGAGCGGTGGTAACGTCTTTGACAGCGGCATCAGTGGCCGGAGCCTTGTCGGTGGTAGGGGCGGTAGCGGCAGACATGGTTGACTGGTGGTCGTCGGCGGTATTGATATGACGTTGCGGAAGCGGTCAAGGAGGATGTAGCTTTTCGATGAGAGCTGTCCCTGGTAGGAAAGCAGAAGCTCGGGAGAAAAGCGGCTGGTGCGGGTTGAAACTCTGAGGGAGGAGGTTGAAAACAGGGTAGCTTGGTGCCCTAGATCGGGGGGTTGAGGGGGGGGGATAGACAGACGACGAAGCGTTGCGCGGAGACACAGATTTTGACTGAAGATTTGTGTTGTGAAAGGAGGAAGAAGGAAAAGGGAAGCAGATCGGGGGGAGAGGCAAAAGGACGGGGAGATGGGAGGCTAGAACCAAGCGCAGCAGGCAGGAGTCGAGCTAGCGGCAGCAGTGAACGCGTGCAGGGCAATCGCAGTGGCCGTCATGCTGTAGCAATGGGTGGCAGCCACCAGCAAAGAAGGCAGCAGGGGATCCGATGGGCAGGAAAAGGGGGACCTGGTTTGTTTGGGTTGTCCCCTTTTCGGGGGTCCTGAGTGGCCACAGCGACCGTGGAACTAATTTTTTCGCAATCCAGGTGCGCTGCATGCTGCACGAGCTCACTGTGCAGGGTGCCGGGGTCAGGCGCAGGTGGCCGTTGCAGGGGACCCCGGGCTCTGTTACAGGGAGTGTCGTCCGGCCGTGGGGGAGCCTGAGATTGGGGGAGAAACAACCACAACACGCACTGAGGATTCAGGTCGAAGGTGTGTCCACAAGCGTGCAGAAGCCGTGACCGTTCTTGTCACAGTATGATTTCGCACAGTTTTCAAAACTCCCATTGTCAGGTGAAGGCCAACAGCCGAGTTCACAACAAGATTGTCACTGACACATCTCTGGCTCCCTGTTGCCGTCATGACCTGAGGTTTCGGGAAGAGCAAGGCCGTTCCCACCCCTCAAGGTGGCTCTTGCACATCACATCACAACTAACGATTAGAACCGGTGTGACCACCAGTGGCCGTTCGTCCTCCCGTACGGAGTACTCTTGCTTCCATTCATAATCCCCATGTTGCACCTGCCTGTGCGTAGCCGAGTGACTCGCTTCTGTGCTGCGCCAGGAGCCGGGAGCTGTTGCCTCATCGGTGTCCCATCCTCGTACTGTGACAAACCAGACGATGGCCACGCATCACCCTTGGCCATCTCGGCCAGTGCCACACGGCGCGTTCATGACACATCGCACTGGCATCAGGGTGGAGAGAGCCACAGCGGGAGCTATCCACGGGCACTGTGCCCGCTCCAGCGAGTCCGTCGAGAGGCGAGCAAACTTACGCAATAGACTATGATATGACCTTAGGCATGACCTCGGACGGATTTGATTTCGAGCCCTGGGTTGCATTTGGGATCTGTTACCAATCTCTCACATGCCTTGGTGATGATGGTAGTGAGATATCATATTCTTCCAGTCCAGGCTGAAAGGCTCAAAATGGGGAAGCTCAAAGGTCTACAAGGTCTTCGTAGCCACTGCATGCCTTTGTTTAATATGAAGCAAATGAAAGCAAAGGTCCGTTCACCTTGGCTTGCACCATCGTGCGTCTCGTGCATTGCATGCATTTCCTTTGTTTCTGCATGTTTACAGGGGGTTCCACAGCCGGACCCGATCATACGGACCTAGACTCTACAGAGCTTAGTGTTTAATTGCCTGTAGATGCTTCCCGAGACTATGGAATCACAAGGAATCTCCAAGGTGCGTTTCGCTCGAGGGGCACCACACTGGAGGATGAAGGGTGAAACATCAGCGTTACTCTCTTGGTTTGGACAATATCCGTAATGATATCTCCGACTGTCCTAGAAGTGTTCTCAATTGATGTCAGTTGAGACGAACAAGGTCACAGAAGTGGCTATGATACTAACTAGGACTAGGTACTCTACTGGCCTGCACTCTACAAAGTACCAACCTCGCAAACTCGCAGATATCCGTTCTCAGCTACAGGAACGTGGTCTGTTAGAACTGGATACGACGTGACATCGTTGAATCTATTAATCCAGCCGAACGCTATTTACAATCAAGTTTCCTTCAAGAGCACGCTGTACCAAGCCCAATACGGGCCCGGGCGAAAAAAGTCAAGGTCCCGGGTAAGTTATATTTCGTACAGCCCACCCCACGGTACAGGGGATGAGCGGCCTCAGAATGAGAACAATCGCAAGATGACCCCTTTGAGCTAGGTAGTAGTATAGGCTCTATGAAACTAGAAAATAAAGTAGCACAACTCAGTTAGACCCGTCAATAGGTAGACAGACAGAAGTAGTTGTATTTATTGTCTCGTTCTCTCTACGTAGGCGAGTTGGTTTCGCGTAACCTCCTAGACCATTGCTTTTCTCGAATGGCAGATTTACGAAACGATGCTCTAATTACCTAATCGCACCCCTTTTGCGACGTGGTTCATTATGGAACAGTTTTAATACCCGCTGCCCCACCTCGAATCGACATTTCCCTTCTTACACCTTCGCCTACAACAATTACAAGTATGAGGTCCTTTGCTAGGCTACTCCGTGCTCTAGCTATGCACCTCGCACTCTCATTTCGCTAGGTAAGGTCCCGCCGGGAGGGGACAGGCCGCAATGTTGTACTCTTCGTCATACCATGTTTACCGATGGGAACGAGCAAGACGAGGAAACTAAGAATTACCTTAATATATATGCCTCCTTCAATCAGAGCGTGCCGTAGGGTTTTCTGAATAAACGAACCGCAAATGCCTCACGGGGTCTATTACCCCGCCGGCAAATGCTTCGGTGTGAAATCCTTTGCAGTAGAGAGTGACGATGAGTTGGGGGCGCATGAGGTTCCAAGGCTTATTCGGGACTGTTGAAGTATATAGGGGGTTATAACCACAGGCTTAGTTTGGCCTCCCGCTTTTCGACTGTTACAAGGACAGTACGGAGTAGGTCCATGGGGATGAGATTTCAAGTTGCGAGAGTGTTTGACCTAGAATACCATGGTTAGGGGTCAAATCCAGGGCTCTCGAGTGACCTACTTGTATGTACCACGAGGTGAACCAAGGTTCCTCTGTTCTACTTTATTGATTGAACACGGCAAAACCCGATGAGGAGCAGTGCTAGAAGGAAAGCTAGCGCTCTATTGCAGAGGTGCTGTGTACCCCATGATCTTCCCCAACGAGCTCCTTCGAATATGGAAGGAAAAGGGGAGCGAAGCTTGCACGCACGCACACCAGTCAAGATTGTAAACCCCAAAGATCAATGGCCATGTCCCGCACACAGCCCAAGATTCTTAAAAAAAAAAAAACAATCTGGGCATTGGCCTGAGTGATTCGTACTTGCGCAAGCCCAGGCTGGCCCCAAGAAGCTGATCGACATCCGCCAAGTCAGGAAAGCAATTATCCACATGCGTGTACAATGCGCCGTCCGTTCCAGACCAATACGCAGTTCGTCACCAGGACCAGCATCACAACAGTCTACACGGCCGTCACCACCACCAACGCCAACATCCTGACCGAGTCCGCAACCGTCATCAACAGACACAGTTCTCAGCCGTGGGCAACACTCTCACATCCCTCCAGCCCGTCACCGTCATGGCGATGGCCACAGCCGCGGCCAGCTCGCCTCGTCGTCCTAAAGTCTCACAGATGGAAGCTGAGTTGGATAAATTGGTTCATATTTCTCGGAATATGGTAGAGCTATGATTCAACTTAGTCCTTCTCTCGTTTAGAAACCCTGAAGTGAGCTAGCTCTCTGACCATATCTATAAGTTCACCTTCACTTTTCTCCTAGCTATCGTAAATAAAGTCATCAGTCCATGGGAACACCGCCTTCACTGTTCAGATCGAGCTGCATTGCCTCATCCTAATCCACAATACCTGGCGCATCCAAGCTCGAAGCTCCAGTTCCTACAGCATAAAAAACCAAGGATTGCTGTCCTAGAAATCCCACCTACCTAGGCAAGCCGTTCGTTTGAAAAGTTTGGCCGTAGATTCAGTGGAGCGGTAAAGCGCAAGGCGACCAACACTGGCACAATGGCAGTCATTCCAACACCTCTTCTCTCTCTCTCCCTCCCTCTCTCTCTGCTTTTTGATTTGCTGCAGTAGCAACCACACCGATTAGTCCGTCAATATGCGTGCTGCGTAAGTACTTTCTATGCGGCTTGTTCTAGTAATAAACCTATATTATATATCATAAATGTAGAATGATTGTATACAAGGTTGGCCTGTCCATTCTATATAGTTAGGGTTGATATCTGGCGTCCGTCGTCAAATCACCACGCGTAATATACTCTAACAACGGGCTAAAAATAGTGGCGCATGCATATTAGTACACGGATTATGGGCCAGGGGGCGCCCCCGAGCATTACTCATTTAGGCAACGCGGGATCTAGGAACCCCCCGCGCGCCCGTGCCTAGTTTACACCTCTCAGGGATGTTAAATAGTAAGCTTGGTTCTTTACTGTAGATCCGGAAAGAATAAAAATGTCTTATCATATGGGAACTGATGATTTACTGCACTCTCAAGTGAAGCGTGATCAATACTTAAGGTATTGAGCTAACAGTTTCCATCTCTGAGAGGTGTACCGTAGTAGTTACTAGTTCCCGGGACAGTCTCAAAGCAGACATGTTAGGAAGAAACCCTCACATGGCAGAAACATACATCAGTATCTGTCAAGACTGCGATCCAAGCGTGCATCCGGACCACTGTAAGTGACGAGGGTTGTGGACTCTGCGGGCCCTTTGATCACGTTCAAAGATCAATCAACTGTACAGTACGAAAGCTTGAAAGAAAGTTGTATGTCATGTCAGAGTGCTTCGGAATTGAGGCTTCGTACATTCTTTCACGCCATGCTGTTGGTTCCAACATGGTGTCATCACACTGCAGTAGACCAATGGGGTCTGCTGCCGCGCCAATGCGTGCCCTGCCGGCGGCGTCCGGTGACTCTTGTGACGCTGCCGATTGCCGTCTCGGTTAGCAGTCCCTTGCATGGCAGAACGGAGAGACCACTTCTGGAAGCCACCTGAGCGTACGGAGTATTGGTGAGATGGACGGTCCGAGGCTACAGCTGCGTGACTATGCTCGATTATGACAGGCACCTCCTCGAAAGACGCGATACAACGCTAGGTTGGACCGTTGGACCAACAAAAGTCCCTGGCATTAACTTGGACAAGGCTCACGACAATGCTTCCCGAAACGAACATCACAGTACGTCGCTGCCTGGATATCCGGCACGCAGGTTCCGCGACGTTGGGGAGCAACTTGAGGTTCGCCGTCCCGGAACCTCTGCCGTCAACAAGCGCCCCCCGGAGTTGCGTTCTTCTTGCGCCTTTATCGCAGCGAGGTACGTCCATGGGCTTATTAGGTAGATCATCTAGTAGAGTATTTATCCTGATGATGTTCATTTCAGGTCTTCAGAGCCCCCGCGTCTTCGCCGGATATTCGTGAGCAGAACAGAGCAGACCCCGTTGTCCATCTTCCGCAAAGAAGAACGCTTCTTGACCTATTATGCAACATGAAACCCTCGGCGATTCTCCTCTGGGGTCTATCCACTCTCTCCAGCACTGGGCATGCTGTGAAGACTGTCGGGCAAATCTTCAATGTCGACTTGACCACGTCGGCCAACGGAGGCTGTGCCCAAAATCCAGGCGAACAGGTTCTGAACCAGGAAGTCATGGACTGCTACACATTGGCTCAAGCCGGCGTCGATCTTCTCAACTCATTCAACAGCGGCGACGACGCGGCCAAGCGGCTGGTAGATAGCCTCTTCCGGATGGGCAAGACGCCCACGTCTGACGCCCGCGAAAAGGCCATGATTCTCGGTAGGCAAAGCCCACGCACGTCTCTGCGCGCTGGATGAACAAGCGGCTCACCGTGAGCAGCGACCTATACTTCTGTCTCGAACTTGCTGAGCAACGGACCGTCCGGAACGCCAGCGCGACTGTTCTGCGGCTCAGGCTGGCTCAGTCGGGTGCGCAACAACCAGGTGCTCACCATCCAAAGCCCTGCGCTCGACATCAACGGGAACCCCATCAAGACCATCAACGGCCAGCCGGCGACTCTCCAAGACGTGTACAAGAAACAGTGGAAGAACTGGATCAACGGAGGTCTCGTCCCAGTGAGTGTGAACCCCCGGACCCGGAGCCGGCATCTCCAACAAGGGAACTTGTTCTTCGCAGCCATAACTGAAAAGGCAGCGTAGTACTGGGCCGAGGTGTACAACGCCTACGTCATGGACAATGCTTTCAGGTCGCCACTCGATACATACTGCTCACAACCGAGTGTCAGGGCAGCCACGCAGGCCCAAACATCGCCGCCGAGCATCACCCTCTGCCTGAGAGCCTTCTCCACTCCCAAGAAGACACTCAGTCCTCCGCCCTCAATCAAGACGGCGACCGTCAGCGTGATCAACACCGGCCGTAGCTTGAGTTCCATCACCAGACTTCAAGTCCTTCTCGAGAGGCTGGCACCACTGACGCTCTACCATGAGCTGTTCCATCTTGTTCTCACCCCGGCTGCCTCGCCCGACACCACGTACGATGTCGCTGCCATGATTGACGCGAACGCGAATCCTCAATTCTACTCTGCTCTCTTGGCAACTAATCCAGAGACTTATGTCGCCGCCTCGTACGCATGGTGGCTCTTCCAACAAACTGTAGGTTGCCCCCCCTTCTGCGCAGTCGCACGCACGGCCAAGCAGTGCCCATGCCAGATGATAGGCATCTAATCTAGCCTCTTCTGCGGGAATAATACTGAAATCCTCTCCTAGGGCGCAGAGTTCTTCACGGGCTACGCTTCGTCGCCGTGAGGCCAACACATTAGAAGACAACCTAGCTTGTTGGAGAGACGGCTTCTTCAATCTAATTCATATACTAGCATTCCCCCTCATGTATTTCGTCTTGCTGGGGTCAATCACGCATCAGTGATTATGCTTTGCTAGTATTATTCAACAAGTTCTAGCCGTTGAGATTTATTAATAATTCGCATCAAATTGATCAATCCATCCACGGGACCGTAGTAAGTTTTCCCATTTCTGCATTGCCTCGTCAGTCCTGTATTTGCCATCGCGATCAAGGTGCCATAATATAGCATAGCATACAGCCTCTGCATCATCTTCACCGAGGTACCTAGCCTCTGCAGCTGGATCTCGTTGATTATTGTTCTTGGATGCCAAAACCAATATCGCCCTAGCGAGCTCCTCCTCATCAAGGTCGTGTCCCCGCCAATACTCAGGCGGCGGCCCATCGTATATACGGTCACTTAGATCTACCGCCTCATCGCCTGGGAGGTCGCCCTCAAGTGCACATCGATACACTGCTAGCACAGCGTTCCCACTTCCTGAGCGGACCGCCTGGTGCATGGCTGTATCGCCGTTATGATTCTTCCGCATTAAGAGGTTATAAAACCACTTTTCTGGATGCCGTCTGCGTAGGGAAAGTACGCTATCCCGGATCGTACGCAGCATGCCGATTTGACCGTAGCGTAAAACAATATGTAGCAGCGTATCACCAGTACTTGGATCAGTACATGCTTCCAGCAGCGTGGACGGATAGCTGGATAAAAAGCATTCGAGGAGTGAATCTAGTTCCTCTTCATCGCCTCGCTGCGCTGCCGCACGCACCGAAGCAGCAAGCTCGTGTTCGGGTGGTTGAGGTTCGTCTTCTGCTGGGACGACTGTGGGAGCAGCGGCAGCAGCAGCGGCAGCAGCGGTCTTGGATCGGGTCTGCATATCCAGTGTTTTCTTCTCCTGCTGCTCGCTTGAATCGAGCTCTCAAGTGCAATGGATGATAGAGGTCGCCGAGCAAAGTCGAGATGAATTGATGCATATATATATATCATCCAAGGGCTGGTTGGTGTGGGGAGTCTTCTGAGTTCGTCGGCAAAGCGGCAACAGGCAGCAGCATGTCAGGCGTTTGCTCGAGAGGGGGTGACAGTCCACTTGGATTGCCAGACCAACGACGGGGACTTTTGTGCTGTGAATCTGACCACTTGCATCTACCGTCTGCGCAGAGTCGGGAATCAGTACATGTTGAGTTCACGCTGTATGTGTTCACGCTCCTTTCTGGTTTTCTGCCTCCTCGCGCCCTGTCACAGATGGGCCCAAACCGTGATTTCCCCGGGCCGTTGCTTCTTCCGAGAGCCGCACTATCCGATCGAGGAAGCAACGCCGTTCGCGCGGGAGTCAGCACCTTACGTTCTGACAGTACCGTACCTCTGAGCCTGCCATCACATATCTCGCCGTGTGCGAATGCCGTCACCAAGATCCTGGCCGGGACAGTTGTGGAAAAGGTGCCCGGCCTGAACCACTCGGACTAGCACCGGAAGCTGGGGCTGGTGGTGGATACCTATGGCTGCGGCCTAGGGGCGGGGGTCTCAGCGATGCACAGTACATCGACCGTACGGAGTAACGTTAGGTGCTTGATATGTGCAGACGGCGTCCGGCTTTGATCGAGCGATGTTGAAACGGCACGGCAGTCTGGATGCAGACCACCACATGGCGGCATTACTAAGCATGATCAACGACTTGTTGTGTAGTTACAAAAATAGCTGGTAAGGTGGTCTGTAATGTGCCTTCCACTGAACATAGTTTCGTGGTAGGTACCTACGTAACGTTATGTAGCTGTACATAGGTAGCTTGGAAGGCGAGAGTGGGGCGTGGAGGGGCATCGAGACTTCCACCTATCAAGCTGATCATCATATTGCAACACACCTTTTGGGGTTGTAATAAGAAAGAAATACTTTTAATTAACAAAAGATTTTGTTTCTATATTGGTTGGAATGAGTAAGCTTATCCACGCTTCATGGTTAGGAAAACAAGCTAACCTCAAGCATCCTCTCTCATCGCCATCGCATGTTCACGTGACATCTCCACAGACGCTTGATATTTCGCTCGCCACCATCATCAGACCAGGTTCACTCTCACCAGTATCAGCTGTAAGAGACATGACGACCCCTTACAATTAGTTTGTGCCGTATTCGACATGGGGTAGACCCTGTTACTAGAAGAGATTCGCTGGAAAACCCTTTGCGCGATTGGAAAAGCCACAAACCAACATGCTCGATCCGGACCGTTCAATCCTCATCCTGTACGGCTCTGAGACAGGAAACGCCCAGGATGCCGCCGAGGAGTTGGGAAGATTGTGCCAGAGGCTACGATGGGAGACGACAGTCGAAGAGCTCAACGCTGTCGAGCTGGTATGTGCGCCTGGGATTCCTGGCGTGGCTGCTCACACTGCTAACCAACCCCGTTCCATACAGAGCTCTCTCCTTGGATATAAATTCGTCATTTTCTCGCTCTCCACCACTGGTCAAGGAGATGTCCCCCACAACGGCATGCTCTTTTGGAAGAAGCTTCTGAGGAAGAAGCTGCCGCCGGGATGTCTAGATCAAGTCAAATATACCTGTTTTGGGCTTGGTGACAGCACCTACGTCAAGTATGCCTCAGGGCCCATTCATAACCCCCGTTCAAGTTGAGGCCTAGTACTTACCTCTCGCCCCTTTGTAGATTCAACTGGGCTGCAAGGAAGCTCATCCGGAGACTCGAACACCTCGGCGCTCAGACATTCTTTGAAGTTTGCGAGGCGGACGAGCAGTTCAACGATGGGTAAACCTTCCTCCGGACCCCTATGAGGCGGCAATACTGACTACCAGGTCCTAGTATCGAGGGAAGTTTCGTGCAGTGGGCAGACAAGCTTCGGAAGTTCCTCACGGAACAGTTTCCCCATCCCGAGGGTCTCCAACCTATCCCTGATGACGAGATGCTACCGGCCAAATGGTCCCTCGAGCCAGCATTTGCTGCTTCATCAACCCCTGAACAACCAGCCTCCCAATCAGAAGAGCCCTTGTCAGACTTCACGGACGACATCCCTCCTTCTGAGCCCCTTCCACTGCCTGACGGTTGGATAGCCACCCTTACCTCTAAGCAGCGACTTACACCAGACACGCACTGGCAGGATGTCGAGCTTCTCACCTTCGACGTGCCCAGTCGCAGCGGCACTAAACTCACGCCAGTCCCCGGCGACTGTTTAACAATTTATCCCAAGAACTTCCCCTCTGACGTGCAGCGCCTCCTCACGGCCATGGACTGGCTCCCGATAGCTGACGTACCGCTTGACCTCACCCTCTGTCCCTCCCTCCCCCGGGATCTCTACATCAACTCACCTACGACCCTCCGTACCCTTCTCCTCCACAACATCGACTTCACCTCCGTGCCTCGCCGCTCATTCCTCAAGAACATGTCCTACTTCTCCTCCGACCAGTATCACAAGGACAGACTCCTCGAGTTCACAATGACAGAGTACCTTGATGAATACTTCGACTACGCCACCCGCTCCCGTCGTTCCATCGTCGAGGTCCTCGAGGAGTTCCACTCCGTCAAGATCCCCGCCCACCGCCTCCTTGACATTTTCCCCCTCATCCGCGGTCGAGACTTCAGCATCGCAAACGGCGGGTCATACCTCAACCACCCTTCCGAACAAGGCGTAACCCGAATAGACCTCCTCATCGCTATGGTCCGGTACCGCACCGTCCTCCGCAAGCCTCGTCAAGGTCTCTGCTCCCGCTACCTCGCCAGCCTACCCACTCCAGCCACCCTCTGCATAACCCACAAGCCCGTCCTGACACCCATCCACGGCCCCTCCAATGCTCGACGGCCCCTGGTCGCCATGGCCACCGGCACGGGCCTCGCGCCCGTGCGCTCGCTCATCCACGAACGCCTCACCCATGCCTCGGCGGCGCCAACCACACTGTTCTTCGGCAACCGCAACCGCTCGGCAGATTACCTCTTCGAAACCGAATGGCCCAAGCTCAAGGTCCCGATATTCACTGCCTTTTCTCGGGATCAGCGGGAGAAGGTCTACGTGCAGGACCTCGTGAGGAAGGAGGCTGCCAAGATCGCCGAGGTCATTGACCAGGGGGGGATCTTTGCCGTGTGCGGCGGGTCGTCGAAGATGGCCGAATCGTGCAAGCGTGCCGTATTTGACCCCTATACGGCGGCGGGGAATGACCAAGAGACAAAGGAAAAGGCACTGGAAAGGGTGACGTGGTGGCAGGAGATCTGGTGACGTACGTTAGACGGAGCAAATGGCCGCAGCACAGCCACGCGCAAGCACTGGTGTCTTCAAGCCATGTCGATGCATCATGTTACTGAGAAAAACAATCAATAAATTCGCTACCGAACCCGTGAACGCCTAGCCCCAATACATTTTGGCAAACCCAACCCATATCAACGCATGTTCGCGATTAACTCAAGCATATATGTGAACGCCTTCCTCGAAATGCCCCTTTTCCGACTTCATGTAATCTGATGCAATGCTTATCAAGGCTCATCACAGCGTGTCTTCCCAGCTGTACCTGCGCGCGGCCAGCTGAGGCACGTGGATGAGTTCCTCCCCTGGATCTATCCGCTCTTGAGTTCGGGGTGTGCTGGGTTCCGATTCATCAGCTTGCTGACGCAGAGCTGTGGCTCCACCACGACGAGCCGGCTCAGCCGTTCGCTCTTGCTCTTCTGTGTAGTTGCTTCCGAGTGTACTAGCTTGCTGCGTGTGTGGCGGTTCTGCTCTTGGAATGGTCTCCAAACTGTCCATGTTGATCCGGGGAAGGGAGGAACGACGTGGGAAGGTCAGATGCTCAGGCATTTCGCCTAGGTAGACGACCTTGCTGGGGTCGATCGGCGTTCGTTGAATCTTGGATGTCTGGGGAGGAAGAGGTGTGAGTGAAGGAGAGATCGGCCGAGGCACGTCTGCGTTGGAACGGGTTGTCGAGGCGTTACTGCGGCCTTGTGATGATGAGTTGAGGGGACTGACGAGAGGCGAGTTGCTTCCGTGAGCGCTGAACGGGGGGAACGGGGGTGCCTCTGAAGCCAACGAAGATACCATATCCGTAAGCTCACCATTCGAGCCCGTTCTTGGAGAGATGGGAGATGGGATAGAGTTCGGGAGGGAGTTCGAATTGGTCCCACCAGTTGCAGGTGACACCGGGAGTATGTTATCAGCAGATGGCTCGCGCATTGGTGGAGGTAAATCATGCATTGCCTTTTCTGCAGGCGGCATTTGCCCATTCTCTGGCGGGGAGTAGGCTGGCACG
This sequence comes from Sarocladium strictum, assembly GCA_030435815.1. Lineage (NCBI taxonomy): Eukaryota > Fungi > Ascomycota > Sordariomycetes > Hypocreales > Sarocladiaceae > Sarocladium > Sarocladium strictum. The sequence goes on along the minus strand of JAPDFR010000003.1, from coordinate 3,351,750 downwards.
GGCCCTTGCAGTTGTCTCTCCAATTTTCTCCTGGTCTGCTCATAGGGGCTCAGATTTTCTTCGCCCTCTAGCAGGCCAAGCCTTGTGTCACCGGTAAGCTCACTGTCGTCGATACCGTCAAGCTCGACTGGTGGGACTGGCGCGGGCAGCTCGTATATCTCTCCATGAGCTGCCTCTGCTGGCGCGATCGGAGGGGGTTTCTCGGACTCTGTCAAGGCGGTGCTTGGTCTTCCGCGCAATCGTGTCCATAATTTGGAGAGAGGTGATGTTGGTATGTCTGGTATGGCTGAAGAACCTGTTGCTTTAGCTTCGTCGATCGAGTCTGCTGGTGTTGGGCTGCGAGCTTTCCGTCGACGGCGGCACAAGAGCCATACGAGAGCCGCTAGAACACAGGCGGCCACAGCACCCACAACAATTCCAGCTATTGCCCCTGTCGTGAGACCACTTGGCCCGCCATCGCTCTCGGGTCCTGGGTAAGGGCTGTTCGCACCCTGACCGATAGTCTCGATTTGCGCACCCCGTATTGGCTCTTTCGGGAAGCGAGCTTCGTAGATGGCAAACTGTCGCTGGTCGTACTGGGTTACAATATAGGCCTCCTGAAGAAAGGCTCGTCCAATGACATATGTTGAGTTGTTGGGGGCCTTTCTCAGGGTGAAGTATGGGACGGCTGGATCGCCGTAGGCAATGGAAGCTCCTCCCATGAAAGGATACTGGAGTGTACCGACGAAAGCCCTCAAAGGGATTGAAATGTTGACGACGCCTGGTGCCTCCAGAGGGCTTCCAAAATCATCATGATTGTCGATACCAGAAAGACTGAAGGTAAGAGAGAGATCGTCAGAGTTCATATACTCATTGTACTTATCGTTTGTCATTGTGTACAAATCGAAGTCGTCATCGTACGTTAGATTGAGCTTGTTGGCGAGTTGTTCACAGACGTCTTCCGGCAACCAGAGATAGGGGGTAGTGCTGTCTATAAGAGCACTAAAGGATTCATTCCATGAAGACGCCGGAACAGTTTGGTTTCCCCGGGCTTCGGGCACGCTGTCTATGCCGTCTTTGGCAAGGCGGATACCCCTGACTAAGACGTGTGGCAGATCATCACGTTGACTTAGGACGAACTTGGTAGGATGGTCAACGAACCGCGCCTTGTCAAAGCCACCCAGGGTTAAGGAAGCTGGTTGATCCTCTGTTTCGCGTTAGCCAGTGAAGATCAATTGTGAGGCCAAGTAAGCGTACTGTACGAAGCACCTGCTGTGTAACCATATGTATAACTGGGGATTCGGCCGAACTTCTTGACTGCTTGAACCATCGGTGGATCTGCAACCTCGTCGTTGAAATTTCCGGTGGCGATGCCGAGCCCAAAGTATCCATTGAAATAATTCGTGGTGTTTATGGCCGATACCAAAACTCCACTCATGGAGAAGTCGCCGTCGTAGATCGACCCGTGTGCATTGAGCTTGTCCGTGCCATACGCCCCATTGGCTTCGTATCCAGGATAGTTCAAGCCAAGCTGCCATGTGCCCATGTCTTTCCAGTCCTCCGAGGAAGATGAATCAAAAACACCACCTCTTGCGTTGATACAGGTCGGGTCTTCTGAAGATGGATTAGCACAGGCATCATCGGGGCCATGGAAGGTTCAAAGGCAAGCCAAACATGTCAGAAAGAGGATTCTTCACTTACTGGGCTCGCATCCACCAGCGCTGATTACCCAAACCTCCGACAAAGCTGTGCTGACAAGGAGATTAACTTCTTGCGGTGGTTCTCCAACCCGAAATGTAATCGAAGACCAATTGCCATCCACACCGAGCCTACCAAGCAGAGTTAATGAACAGTGAAGCGAAGGACACTCGGAAGACTGGAGCCGGACTTACCAGTCCGTACCAGTCAAGGCGACAGGCGCGAACTCGGTTACTGCAAGGGCCTTAGCCGTCAGCAGGAGGAAGGTGGCGATTGTGAACATGATGTCGTCGAAGGAGGTCTGATCAGCGACGAGACAGCTCGCTATGAGGTCGGCCGCATCGAACCGGCTGTCGAGACGCTGTGGAATGTGGCAAGAAGGGTGGTTGTGCTGATAGGACACAGTGATATCATGGATGTGCGAAAATGCAGGCCATTCCGACGTTCCGTACTCGAGGATCGATGAGTGTGGTCGAGTGATCTGCGCACAACAGTGTATACCTAGGCTCGCCTGTCGTCAACCGGCGCAGAGATGCCACAGTACATCTCAGGTCAGGGCAGCGTTCGAGCGAGTAGGCGACTTTGAGTGCTGTGAGTTTGTCGTAAAGCTTGTCGCAAGTGTTTGGATGAGCATGAAGGTTGCACGATGAAGAGGGAAGAGACCCTGGGCTGCGGAGTGCATGGGATCAGACGAATGGGCGACAGGCCGGGTGTGGGTTGGCAGAGAGCATCCAGCAGGGCGGACGGAGACTTATGGAACAGGGAGTTCACCACTTGATGGACAACGGAGTACTCCGTATGTAAGGGGGGGCTTTGAGCACAAGGAGAACCTAAAGTCCAGTCAAATGGATGCTGCGACCCCTAATTCTGCGCAGGAATGGCACTACAAGTTCTAGGCCAGCCCCGTGACTGGTAGCTCCGGAATCCGTCAGCACCAGCTGTTATGGCGACCGCGTCTGTCTGTGCTTGGTGGTAACAGGCAACCTGGGCCTAACTGGAGTGGGAAAGAGTGGTACTGTAAGAACTACCTCACGTAGCGCTGGATGGACGACGAGTGTGGCTTGATGACTTTGCTGAAGCACAACGCCTTTGCCTCTTCTTTATCTCTCCGTACATGCGATTGGGTATGCTGGGTAGCTTTCTCCTCCACAAAGAGCGTCGGAATTAATCGCGTGTGGCGACATGTCCATCTGTAGGGAGTCCCTCAACTAAAAGGTAGGACGAGCGAGCCCGGGAACAGAGCAATCCGAGGATGGTCGATAGCTACCTGTACCTAACCTAGGTAGTCTACGTTGCCTGCCTCCTGCCATTCAGAGAGCCCAGCCCCGCTTCGTCGTCCTTCTGGCCAGGTGCTGCCCGCGGCACCTGCCAGCTTTGCAATATTGCCTGGACTATGTCACTCCGTACTCCGTAGGAGGCGTTGTTACTCCTGGTGGACCACTGAGTACGGAAGGCAAGATCACTCTGGGCCGGCGAGTGACCTCGACACCTCTCAGTGCAAGCATTGGAGACAGCCTCGGAGTCGCATCTCTTTTGCATCTCGCTACATACGCACAAGCACTTACCTTCAGACTCGCTATCATTCACGGTACCCCCCTCACCGCCCTCCCTGGACGAAATTCTGACAACCCGGGACAGCCCTAAAGAAGCCAATTGCACATTTCCTTCGATCAGGCCCAGCTGATGCCTTCCTGGTCACGATAGCGACGAACCCAAGGGTTCCAGATAATTGCTGCTTGCCCATGGCCCCCATTCTCATTCCCGCGCATCACATCTCTCAACCACTGCTCCGTATGGACCTATGTACCTGAGGTACGACAGGCGATCCTCGTCTCGTCTTGAGCGGGATCAACACTGCTGTATGCATCGTTTGACTCAGGACAATTGTCAATTCAGCCTTGTTGTGCCTTGAAGATGCTCCAATGTTATCGCATTGGAACTCTGATTGATACCTCGAAGGCCTGTTACGACCGTCCCGGGCCCATTCGCCAAGACAGCCGTTGGAGTGACAAACCCTCGACCTCAGCTCCTGCATCTGGAAGGCGGAAGCAACAAGAGCCCGCATGGCGGTCCCAACCAATCACAGCCTTGATCTCAAAAACAGTCTTGACTCGAGCCCAGCCTAGGCACATGTTCGGCAAAGGTGTGGTTGGCAACAATTGGATGGGCTCTTCAGGTACGGAAAGCTAAAAGGCGCGGTCTCGCCGTAGAGGTGGTAGGGCAGCCCGCTAAAACTATCCCAGATGAATTCATGTCCCCGCTGGCATGCATCTCAGCCTACGCAAAAGATCCGCTGACCATACTTCAAAACTCCTTCAATCACTCCTGTCAAATAGTTCAGGTCAACAGGCCAGGGGGGTCCAGCATAGAACGATTGTTTCACGGCCAGACTACGGAGTATAACCTACCAAGAAACGCCAACACTGAGCTGCAACTTAGGCACCTCATTAAGTTTGTAAGGGTTTCTGGATGTTTGAACTTGAGCGAACTGGGCCGTGAACTTCCCCCCCCTTCAGCAAGACAACAGTTTTTAAGGTACTTTGATTGTGCGTCCTGGTCCAGTCAGCACAGCGGAGAAAGGGCCTTATTAGTCTTTGTCCGTGTTCTATGAAGGCTCGAGAGGTCACTGTGGCTGTTGAACACAGATGACCTTGCTTCTTGACGAGATTCCAAGATCCGGAACTCCTTCAGTTTGCTTGGATAGCGATCCACATGCCGCGTGGCGCGGAAATGCCGGACGTGGCCCAGTTGTCAGAACTGGGGATTCTTGCTTGCATTGGAAATTGGGAGCTTGCTGGGTGTGGATCGATCCATCCGGGACTTGTCTTGGTGCTACTGTACCTACAGTACTGCGATCTCCAGCCAGCAAAAATCTCACTGGTGAGTGCACTCCCGACAAGCATAATCAATGCCTGCCGGGGTGTACTGAAAGGGCAAGTAAGCATCGAGGCAGATTGGCCTATTCAGATGCATATACCGGTACATTAACACGGCATGAAAAACAACGAGATTGCATCACAAGGGCCAGGGCCAGGATCAGCACTTGGGAAACATGGTTGATGATCGCACCACTACGGAGTCGTACATACCTAGTTGTAAGTTTGTTGCAAGTGGGACTCACGTTGAGGCCACGGCAGAAACCCAGCAGAGCGGCGCGCCTGTGCAAAGGTGAATGAATTACTGACCTAGTCTCATCATCAGGGTCGTCGCGTTGAAAGAACTCTCCTCACTTACTGCGGAGTAGTCCTACCCACACCGTGTTAGCTCAGACCTGTTGCGCAGGGGCTTCCCTTCCAGGCAGGAGGATAGGCTTCAAATGGTCTCCCAATTTGACCCTGGGCAACGTGCTGGATTGTTGCCCTACAGTGTGCACTATTGCGTGCATGCTGCTGTGTTTAAGCCAAAGCTTCCATGCAACACAGTTGAGCTTGAAACGCTTAAGGTGATCACGATGGCGTTCAGCTTCAGACAGTATGGACTGCAGCGTGTCTAGTTGTGGTCTACGAAGTGTCTGAGCAGCCACCCACAGCCGTGCATCGACGGGAGAGACAAGTGCGCCGCAAACGCACCACAGAGCCTGTGCCCCAATCTCGGGATGAAAGTGTCTTACAGTATTGTGGGTTGGAGCTAAGGAGACACACCCCGGCATGATCTTGGCCAGGTACTGCGCCAGGTGGCTACGAGCCTTCTACCCACCCACCCACCACCACCAACACCAACACCAGCACTATAACATGAGCCCCTCCTCGAACAAGGGTGAGACCAAGTGTCCAGCTGTGTCCGCTGCCCAGCCAGGTTGGCGCCGCGCAATCAATATCGTGCTCAGTTATCGAGTCCACTGATATTGCCAACCCCTCCCCCGATGCTACTACATACCTTGCCATGAGACCTCCTCCTGCACATAGCAAGGCACTGACGACCGAATGAGTATTGGTTGCATTTATATACGAACCGGGGAGCAAACCCATCCGCTCGCTCGGTGAGATCTGCCACTGTGTCTGCGACTCCCACTTCCCGCCTTGTACGCAACAAACTGTCTCCTTTGCGACCAGCGAAGCGACCTTGCGAGCGGCGACAGGGCGACGTGGACAATCTTAACTTGCTCCAGCCCACAGTATCACTTGTTGCCTTTTCAAGGCAGATGAGCGATCTGCACATGGCTTTGCTTGCGTAGCACGGTCCGATCAGTGGTTTTCCAACCCCAACCCCACGAGTCCTACCTCACAACCGACTCTCCTCTTGGACTCGGAGAGTCAATTCACGCCATGGCGGCTGTCCAGAGGTTGGCACTATGGGCGGCCCTGTTGGTCCTCCCTGTGCCGACCGCTGCGCGACCGCGTACGTATCCTCGAATTCGGACTGATCTGGCTGCATGCTAAACGCTTCATAGACATCGCAATTCGCAACGCCGCAAACGAGGACGCGGTATCCCTCCGTGGCAACTTCTCGACATTGCCAACGTCCGTTCAGCTGATCACAACGACCATTTCGGACGGATTCGACACCACAGTGGCAAGTACGAGCAGCATGGTCGGGCCGTCGTCTGAAGAGGGTTCCGACGATGTTGCTGGCAAAGCACTCGACAACCACAACGGGCCAACAACAATTCGAACTATAACCATCCATTATTCTTCGAGCACTTCTAGTGGTTCAGCAGGTCTCGTCGCGCTCCCGTCCACAACACCTATCACGTTACCTCCCATGCCATCAGGTAACACAACCCGGGAGCCGCCAGCTTTCTTTACAGAAACACCCCTTCCGTCACTTGAACCACCTGGAACAGAGATTCAGAGGCCATTGCCCCCGGAAATATCTTTGCCGCACACGACTGAGCCATGCACTCCTTTAGCCCCATGGGAACCCTTCACGGTTTGGTCTGTCGTTTACACCTCGACCATCACCCTCAATGGCAGTTTGGAGGACTATACTGCCCCCTTTCCTTCGCTGCATGTGCCAACATATTGCGATAACCCCACTACGACAAACGATTTTGGCCTCCCTACAACGAACGTCAACTTCCCGCCACCAGAGACGACCATGTCTCACACTCTGCAGTCTCCTACGCAACCTACTGGAACAGCCACCACCTCCCGCCCTGGGTTCTTCCCTACAGTCGAACACCCTCCAGCAATGCCTGAGCCCAGCAAGGTCGCTCCTAGCGGCGGCGGCGCTAATGGGGGAAGACCAGTGATCACCGGCGGAGGATTAGGAGACATCGCGGACCCGGACCCGGACCTAGATGACGAGGACGATGATGGTCTTGGAGGTGACGACCAGAAACATCCTCCTCAGCGGACGACCGTCACCTTCATAACTACCGAAAAGAATCCATCTCTGGTCATACCCACAACGGGACCACCAAGCTTCTCCCAGTCGTGGCATCAAGGCGACGGGCCGGCGGGAGACAATGGTCATCACAACATGCCATTCGGTGGTGATGCTCTCCATGTCCGGCCACCACCCATGTTTACTGTGACTGCAGCCCGGTCCCAGGTGGTTATCAACGGTCAAACCTTTTCAAGTCTGGAGCCAGACCAGAGCAGCACGGTCACAGTTGACCAAGGGACCTTTACCATAGGCCCTAGCGCTGTTATCGGCCACGGGCAGACTATCAGAAAGCCGCCACCGCAGCAGACAGGAGCTGCTTCAACTCAAGCTCCGCCGAAGGACGTCAACGTGATAGGCGGCCAAGCTCTGACAGCAATTGGTCAGACGATCATGGCCATCCACTCGACAACTTACACTTATGGCCCAGGCATCAACGGGGAGACTGTAGTCGTTGACGATGACACTATTCACGTGGGCCCATCTGGGATCTCTGTCAACGGCATGACTCTGGGAGGACCCGCAGTAGCAACGGGTGTGACCAAGTACGCGATTGTTGGGGGTGCGACGATCACCGAAATTCAGCCTTCACTAGTCATCGTTGAAGGCCAGACCATTACAATTGGGCCAGATATGGCGCGGACGACTACCGTGGTGAACGGGCAAACCATCACTATCGGTCCTGATGGTGTCACGTACTCATCGATGACAATCCCAATGGCTGATGCCGCCATCACGACAACGTTCCAGCCCTCCTCGACGTGGAATAATGAGTTCCCCGAGAAGACCAATGGACCAGAATCAACCAGGGACAGGGGCTCAACCGGAGATGAGGATATCAGAGACAGTGACGGCGGTCGCAGCGGTAACAAGGATGACGACGATGACGACGATGACATTGGGGCCTTTGCGCGCCCAGATTTTGCGATTTTGTTTTTGGCCACTGGCATAGCGATCGGCGTCTGGGAACTATTTTGAGCAGCTCATCCCCAAGTAGCTTTGGCTACATCTCACAGGCATGGCTCTGATCCATACCCTGGGGCTTTTGTCAAAGGTGAGGAGATGCTGCGGAGCATGGGAAAAGTTTGGAAACTACAATCATTGGGGAACAATCAGGCCCGCGGTGGCTCCAGATGCTGTCTCACGAAATTTATGACTCTTATGACTTTGTAATTATGGCGGGCAAATGGCATATGGACACAAAGAAGGGGAACCCGGGCATTGTACAATAATAATTGGGGGAGGGCGGAACAGCTAGGTTCATTTGGCAACCGTGGTATCAAGGCTGTACTTTGGCGAACTTGAGAAGGCTTCACTTAAAGGAATTGAAGGACTTGTATGGTCATACTCTGCTTGTCATGGTCGTGTCTCATTTGAACGTCTAGTTACTTCATCTATCTCGACCGACACAAAACTCGAAGCGGACAAAGCAGTCACAGCATACTGTACGTAGTATGATACTCCGTACAAACTGTAACTTCGACCCTAAACTCTGTCCCTCACGTGGATTCCCACGACCACGATCGGGTGGCTTGGAGCCTCGCCCTCCCAATAACCAACCACCCCCCGGTACGTCAGCCACAGCCGCCGCTGATCAGTTGTTGGAAGACAACAGACAGGGGCATGTTCTACTGTATCTATAGGCTAGACTAGCTGCCAGAATCGTCCAAAACTCTCTTTCAACCTCCCCCCTAATTACATACCATGTCATGCGTCTCTCTCTCTCTCTTTCCCCCCTCGCGTTGTGGACCCTTGCAAAGGATGATGGAATGTGCGAAATAGAGTGAGTCCCGCGTGGCGCATGAAAAAAGAAAAAAGAAGAAAAAGGGGGTTCTGGAATCTGAACCGGCGACAATTCCTCTCAGCCCGCCGCCGCCGCCACGTTGCTCGGTCGGGACCGCAAGGTTCCGTGTGAGCTTCAGTCGGGGGTGTGGATGTATGTCGGGTGGCGTTTGCTTGTTTCGACCCGGTGAATACTACTGTAGGTGGGAATGGAAGATGCTGGTGGTTTTGGTAGCTTTTGACGTGTCTCCTCGCTCATTGATCACCAGATGCCAAACCCTTCTGCATGGATTCTTGTCATAAGGCTGATTTGCGTGTATGCCGACTTGGATGGTTAGGGGGCTTGGAAGTCACGAAACGTGCTTCTATCAAGACGGGAAAGGAGGCGGTCGGCCAACGGCAGGGACTTTGATAAGTTAATCTCTGAATGTATTATCGCAATATGTGCTCACAAATTGTAGCACTACAAGCTTCCAAACAAATCCGCATATTTCTCAATCTCACCAAACAGCCGAATTGCACCTTATTGGTGTCAATTGGCCCAGGCGATCCCATGCCAAACAGCACGGTTTCAACCAAGAAGTAAACTTGAACGCACAGCCTGCAACACATGGCTTAGCAGAACGCCAAGCCAGCTTACTGACTCTGCATGCTCCTCTCAAGAGCAAGAGCCAATTCCTCGTCCTCGGTCATGCCGGAAGTCGAGGCAAGGCCCTGGCCCCAAGACTCTTGTGGCACCGCCGTCGGGGCCTTTCCCTTGCCCTTACCGGGCATTTCGCGCGGAGCTAACGAAGGGAATTCGTCGTCTTGGTTGCCGTTTGTGGTCCTGCCGGCTCTCGCAGTGTTCTCCCCCTCCTCTTCTACAGCGCTCAATCGTAGCGCCAGAGCCAGTTGCTCATCCGCGGAGAGACCTGAGACGGAGAAGTCGCCCTCGCTGCCAAAAGAAGCGTTGGCAGTGTGACCGTATTGAGAGTATCCCGCAGAGATTGCGCTTGTGCCTGCAGCATCCCCACTTGTAGATGACGCCGAGCTTGAGCCTTGTCTCTTATTCTTCTTGCCGTGCCTGTGTTTGTCTTGCCTAGCCTTGTACGTGATGGGATAGTCGCTGCTACGCTCGCCGCCAGGACTGTACATCGCTTGCACGCCGCGGCCGTCGGCAACGGAAGTGATGTACGTTACGCGAGGACTTTGAGAGATAATAGCTTGATCGAGCGGATCATGCGAGGAAGCCACATCTGAAGTGCTGATGTACCCAGTGTCCACAGATGCTGTGTCATCCGATATTTGATCGTCGTCCGAAGATCGACGAGCCAGGCGTGCGAGTTCAGCTTCCGACTCTGAAAGCAATAGTGCTTGCTGATCTCGGAGACGTTCCTCTTCTGCAGCCTCTTGTGACAACATCTGGGCGTAGACGATGGCTTCTTCTTCAGTCAGCTCACCGAGGCCAAAGTTCCGGTGCAGTCGCTCAAACTCTGCTGCTCTTTCCTTCTGCTCTCGAATTACCTCAGCCTCTTCGCCAGCGATGTATTCAGAGATCTCGGTCCCGGTCCTGCGATTGACCGGCCGGCCGTGAATGTTGCGCATGCGGCGTTTGCGCTTCACTATGTTGTCCTGCGAGCGGAAGGACCACGAATGAATGCCAGGCCCACAAGTCAGACATCCGCGAAGCAGCAAAGGATTCGGATCAACAGAGATGGCCCGAACTACATTCATATCCTCTTTCGTAAGGCGGCGACCGCCGGGCTGCGTGTGCCGGGATGGCTGAATGCTGTTCTTGCTGTGGATGGTGTGAAGCGGTTCCAATGTGGAAGCCAGAGGATCCCAGGCCTGGGCCAAACCATCAGAGCCGCCATGGACGATGTAGAGTGCAGTAGCCGCAACCGCAGTGATCTCTTTTGACGTTGTCTGAATGACACGCAGAGTTTGCACTGGTTGCTCTTTGCTACCACGTGCCCTGCAATTCCATACAAGCACAGCTCCGGAAGATGTGCCCACTACGAGATTGCGAGCTCTTCCACCAGGGATAGCTCGCAGGGGGCTGCGTTCCCCCTCATTCGAGTCAGAACGGGACTCGTTTAATAGGGGATCCTCTGAGAAGGTTAGGAGTGAGGTGTATGAGTTGTCCAGCGTGCTTGCCGTGAGCTGATCCACCTGATGACCAGCGAGACTCATCTCCTCCGCTGTCCAATTATGAGACAATTCCATCGCCCGAGCAATGTCCTTCGACATGGGCGATGATGTTCCAGATGACGTAGGAGAGAGCGTCAACTCGCTTGGTGCACGTCCAAAGATGGATGGAGCAGGACGAGGTGAGCTATTTGACTTGTGAAGCGTTACAGGTGGTGAACTCGGAAGTCGAATGGACAAGGCGCGAGTGAATCGCTGGATCCTGGCTGGACCGCAGCCTTCCGCACCAGAGTCCATGAGGAAGATGAGTTCGCCAGCCCCGCTGCCGTCATCGCTGCTGAAGTCGACTTCGAGCCTCCGTTGCATGTCCCAGCCATTATAGGTGTCACGGAAATGCCAATATGGCAGACGGCAGAGGTGGTTGACCTCTTCGGCTTCACGTCTGAGCTGCTCCGGGCTCAATTGGCTGATCTGAACGGCTGACCGGCCAAAGCTCAGTTCGCGTTCCTGCACTGCGGACCCGTCCTTGCGCGTGCGGCGGGTATGTTCCAGCAGGTGCCACGGTGCTGTTCGTCCAGCTTCCCAGGCGTCCTCTGTCAGCTGGGCATGTGTCTTCTCTCCAGTGTTATGCAGGTTCTCGTGAGGCGGTGCGTCGAGGTAGAAAACCTCTCCCAGAGCATTCAAAGCAACAGCCCAAATGCGGCCTTGCCTTCTTCGCCTCACGCTGTACTGATCGTCAATCTTGAAAGCAACAATTGGCACACCAGGGCTGACCACCCATCGTGTCGAAATACAGCCATTCAGCGCGCTCTTGTTAGGACTTCCTTCAGGGGCCAATGAGTAAGCGGTCACGATGCCGGCAGTAGTACCAACGAGAATACCCATCATCGATCGTGTCGTGGCTGGAACGTCAGATGACTTGGCCAGCCAGACGCTGGAGACTCCGTCGCCAATATCAGCAATGTGAGGGAGATCGAGTCTCTCATCATTGATCAAATAACCATCGTCAAGGTATCGAGTGACTCGGTTGCTGACGCGTTGAGTGTTTGCATGAACACCGAGGAAGAAGGCACGCCCACCAGGCATTCCCCAGCCACCGAGACGTCCGTATGCTGCGCTGACATCCATAGGGTGCGGCACGTGGAGGACTCCTCCGTCTCCTACTCCGAAAGGCTCCTCGTCTAAGAGGTCTGGTAGAAGAAGATGTTCCCAGTCGTCCTCGTCTCCCCATCTATCCACCCTCCCAGTTGAGGGGTCGCTAATGGACGTGGTACCTCCGAAACGGGATCCATGCATAGCTCTGGACGCTGTGTCTTTTCCATACAGAACGTGAAGATGGGTCAGGACCCTTGACGACCGGCGGGGAAAGTAAATGAGAGTTCCCTGGGATTTCCTTGCCTTCTTGTAATAGTACCCTGGGCCACTCTCTTTTCCGATGCCAGGTCGGCCAAGTGACAGGCCTTGCATCAGCTCTGAGCGAAGGAGAAACTCGCTCCTCCAGGTAGCCTGGGAGGTGAGACGAGCAAAGGCAGAGGGCTGTTCGTAGCTCACTTGCACATCGGACGCGCCATGCCAGAGACCATTCTGTCCTGCGTCCTTCGGCCTCTGTACGTCGGAGCCCGGAAAGTGCTGCATAAAAGCTAGCTGCCAGGCGTAAGGAGTCATAATGACCTCGCGCAGGCGCTTGCAAACCATCGAGGCAGCCGCGCGGGCATCCGGGCGTAGCTGAGTGACGATGCGTGTCAAGACCTCTATGAGCTCAAAGTTAGCCAGTTACTTCTTGCATCGCAAAGTGGTGCTAGCAGGGTCCGTACCATTTGGCAGATCCATGAGCTGCGCGCCTTCGGGGTTACCGCTGCCATCGGGCCGCTTGATAACCTTGAATCCCAAGGGCTGCTGAGGCGTGTTCGAGCCTCTCGAGAGAGCTCTCTCGTATTCTGTGATCCGCTGGCCAAGCCTTTGCTTAGCCGGCACCTCCTCGTCACTCAAACAACGTGAGATCGACGGGGTCCGTGAACCATGGACGGCATGAGCAGAGCCTCGCGAGCGGCTCCGAGCGCTTGCTGAGGAGTTGCCTCTGCTGGCATCATCGTGAATGAAGGAGCCATTTTCGTGGTTGGGAGAAGCTGTGGTGGCGTAAGAGCCGGTCCGAATATGCTGTGTTGAAGTCGCGGTTGGGTCTTGCTGCATAAAGCCTTGAGGAGGACGGGTGTCGGGAAAGGGTCGGGCGAGGACTGTGCAGGACCTTGTCGCACAGTCGGGCTCAAATGGCGCTTTCTTTTTTCTTCTTCCACGAAGATGGCGCGTTGAGCAGAGTTGTGGCAGTCTTGTTCGAGTCGTTGTGAACGCGTTCCAGAGCGAGGCAGATGACACGGGCTTGGTGTTTGATGTGACTTTTCGGGGCCCCGCAGAGGAGGAAACGTACAAGGCTATATATGGATCGTTTGGCGGGTTTTGACAGACGGTAACGAACGCGTCTGTTGGGAATGGTTCGTGGTAAGGATTTCTCCAATGGGTAGAGGTTGAGGGGAACGTGGGTTGAGTTTGCACGCGCCAGCGGCTTCGCTGATTCAGATCCACGTTACCGACGATGAGCCGGGGCCCACCTGCGTCATGACTTCGACGACCTACAAGTTATCAGAGCTCTTGTGTTCCCCGCCCAGAATTTCTGTTGGAAATAGTCTGGTGAATAGCATTATGCAAACCGGGTTATGGTATATGTTCCGTCAGTTGCAATATAAAACTCCCTTCTATGGTAGTGATGTCCCCGCTGGAGAAGACGCAGCCATGTCAAAGGTACAGTTGGACGACGCGAATGTCTTCATCCAACGTCAAATGTAATAGTTTCCAATAGCAGTCGCCACATTGACTGCTTGCCCCGTGGCGTTATAAGTTAGTTATGGGTGCAAGTGCCATCAATGGTTTGTCTTGGAAAAGAGGGACGAGGTGGGAATCGGCAAAAAGAAAGGTCCAACCAGGAATCGAACCTGGACCATGAGGATCAGAACCTCATGTCCTAACCATTAGACCATTGGACCTGACGAATCATGTGCACCCAGAGCCAATATTGTTGATGTCATGCTTTCTCAGCCCTGATTCTAGGTGCTCCGCTTTCCATCTCGATTATTGTCCACAAACAGCGCCACGCCTCGAAAGCCATGGATCGGAGTTTGGATGGGACCTCAGTAGGTATCCGGATCGAAGAGAGACCTATCCTACCCTATATGGCCCCCAACCGACTCTCAACCTCGTGAGGCCGGGCTGATCTTTGTCCAAAGCATCTCCATGTTAACTTAGGTGGCTTTCCGCGTCCAGTCGCAGTGGCATGATGAGGAGTACGTAGCCGGTGTTGCTCAGCATGGCTTGGTCTCCGTCCCCTGCGGTGAACTTCTCAACAACACCCGAAAGGCATCATGCGATGCAATCAGCCACAGCGGTATGGATCTCTTCCTCCACGTCAATACTTCAATGCCTCGGCGCACTGCTCGGACGCCTGCATAGGATAGGTATGAAATACCCACAGAGCAATACATATACAATGCCTTTGGGCCACCATCAGCCAAGACCGCGTAGCATGTCTAGAGATGCAGGCTGTTAGGTTCAACGGTCATCCATGACCCGATGCAACCCCCGTGGTCATCGTGCATGACAGCTCACTGGCTTCACCAGTGCTTGTGTGGCGCACGAGCATGACACATGGCAGGACCAGGACAATGATCAGCTCCTCAGCAAAATTATCGGCACTGGACCAGATAAAGCAGTATTCCCAAGCGAGGCCTGACACGTGCATCTATGCGATTACCACATATTGCTCGTAGGGTTTATGATAATGTCCATCCACTGGGACGCGAACAGAAGCATTCATTTCATCGACAACAGTAACGTGAACCCTCTTACAGAAGTACCCATTGGGACGATTGTCCGCCAAAGTAGCCCCCCTCCACCTGTCGTTGGGAGCCAAGTTGCATTGCAGACGGTGGCACGACAAGCGGTGAAGCTCCGCATTCAAAGCTCACTGCACCTGCGAGCTAGACTATGGCGCATCATAACGTTGGTTCCCAATTTACGGGTTCAGAAGCGGGAACGGACCACACTACCGGCCGGCTACAGCGCTCCGAAGGAACGGATTGAGCGACATGCAGCACATGTGTCCTAGTCGCTTTGATGCATGTTGAGTTGTCCAGCATTGTCGATCCCATGGTCTGTGATGGTCGCTGCAGCTAGGAACACACAATGCATGGCCGGCCGGAGCTAAGAAGACCGACCGTGCTCCTGTATGATAGCTATGTATCAGAAACAAATCATCGGAACAAAAGGGGGTGTGCGTGCTATTTCATACTGTATCATAGTGTAAGCAACATCTCGGGCCTTCCCGAGCAAGCAGCACTCCACGGAATCTCCTCACCTCGAGCACCCTGGGCTGGCGATATACACATAGATCCGGTGACATACACTGTACATACTAAAAGCCGAATGAATCACTTTTAGGACGGCCTTTGGAGGACGAAACCTCCCAGCGCCGACATGGACCAGTGGTCAGTAGCGAAGAAAGAGGGTTACTTGTCCAACCAGGGAGGGAATCCTGGCCATGGACGGGAATGACACGGGCGGCAGTACTGCCTGTCTCACCAAAGTGGGTTGACCACAATTCACGAAAGACAGCATGTCTTGCTAGTTGTACTTGCGCCACAATCTAGTAGCAGTTGCGACATCAGAACGGCCGTTGCGGACGAGGATGCGTATGCATACAAGACGAATCAACCCGGCTCGATGCAAGGAAGGCCCTCTGAGCGTATGCAGGAGATTGTCGATCAACAATTCAGCCGTGGAGGGGAATCCCGATCCTACGGTACCGGCTGAATTCAGAAGCCATTGCCGGAGAAGTAAAGACCAACACAAGTCCGTGACTGGATGCCACCCCAAGCTCTCGAGCACTGCCGTTGAATGCCATCATTATGTGCTGTAGGTCGTGCGCGACTGAATCTAAGATTACGGGTTGATAAGACCACACATGATGACTTCCTATTGCTTCAACCTTTGCCGGGCAGCTGTCGTCTCGTAACTGAGTCTTGGGTTCGTGGAGCGCGACCTATCAACTGATAATAGAGGTCTCCCCCCCCTTTGGCTTTGAAGGCGTTCTCGCACCCTTCTCACCCCTCAGCCACAAGAAGGCGAGCAATACTGATCGCTAAGACGACCCTTGGACGGTTATCCCTATAGGTGGCACCCTTGTTACAACGGTTCGGGTCGGGAAGTATTCCTCAGGGGTGGCTCGAGCCCCTGAAACGAAAACTTGGTTGTGATTGAAAAACCCAAAAGGTGATTGAAATCGAGCGGCTTGGTAAGCGGTGAAAGACATGCCCAAGCCCAATCCGGCCCTCGTATTCAACTTTAAAGGTGCGAGTACAGCGTACTGGGGTAGCGACTTCGGACCAATGCTCCCATATGATGGAGACCTGAGGCGCTCAAGCCCAGACCACGAACGGAAGCAGAGACGCATAGCTGTTTCTGAGACATTTGAATCGTGCCGCATGTTGGGGTCGTGTTGACAGTTGTCAAGTTTATACCACGCGACTGTACGGAGTAGCATCCAGCTCATTGGGTCGGGCGCCAACTCTCTCTGGGCGTGGCACTCTTAACGCGACGGCCTGCCTCTCTCTTTCATATGGGCCAAAGCCTTGGTTGAGTGTGGTGAAGCTGGGCGTCTTTTTGGATAGCCAGTTGAATTGCCGCTCGGACTACTGATCGCCCGGACCGCCAGGCACGTCAAACGCTCGCGGTGCTCTTGAGGCTTGTTATCCTGTCGAACCCACTTGCACGTTAGACATGCTGACCACTCGCTGAATCACGGACATCCTGGCGGCCGATTTATGGAACCCACAGAATCGTGCAAGGGAAACCCGTCGATAAACTCCCACAGACGAGGGAGCCATCGCAACTCTTGGGTCCCTTGCTTATTTAGTTGGAGGACCCTGCCCCGCTATACCAAGCATTGACGACACTTCCAAGGGCGGTTTAATTCGCAGAATCCATAGCAAACAGACTCGACGAAACAGTGACCCCAGAGCATACCGGACACCCTGATGCTGGCGTAAATGAAACTCGTCCATTCTTCTGCCGTCGGGTTGCCGAATGGACGCAAAAATCTTGCATGTGACTCCAGGATGTGAAGCTCTCGGCCATACAGCTAGTGTCCCGTCGAGAAGGGGCGAACGGACCAGAGCGCAGCAAAATGCTTGTTGATGAAGCTCTGTCTTAAGAGCTATTGTACATAGGCAGTATATGCACGCGGAATCTCCAGGGCGACCGATTGGAAGTCTGCCATGACGCAAGGCTGGGGCAGCGGTACGGCTCGTGGGAACCACAAAAACAGATTCTCTTCGCTTCTGACCTCTATGAGCATCTCGAAGATATCGGCGAGTGTCGAGTGGCTTGCGTATACAGCGTTGTGACATGATCACCGAAACAGCTCTTCACGGGGCAATTCCACATGACCAGATGGCTTGGTACAAGACGGATCAGTGAAGGATTCGGTGGCTTGGATAGTCTTCCTGCCCATGGTTTCGAGGCCCCAGTTACTCCGTAGTTTGTGTCTGGCCGGCATGACCCCTGAGAAGTTCTGTCTGAGAAAGTCATGGCCAACAGGCGCCGACTTCCATGGTACATGAGACGAATGACTATGTTGGGCCACGACATCACACCTACCGGTACCTATCCACCCGAGAGATGGGTTTCTTCGGCAGTAAACTTCGGTGGCAGGTCGTGGAGCATAGGTAGAGCGTACATGCACCCGTGGAACAGGCTCCCTTTCCTGACCTGAGGCTGGGTTGACTCCCATCGCCCCATCTCGCAAGGACAAGGATGGCTTATCCAGCCTGGGGCTTCCTCGGTTGATGGGAAGCCGGGGCCACACACGGCTATGGAAAGCATTCCATTATACAGAAAGACGAGCAACACTGGCTCCGAGTGCCCGTACAATGCACATGGCCAGTGGAGGGCTTCAGCCCATCCAACAGAAACATAATGTGGTATTGATGTCCGGCGGTATGTAGTGTCGTCACTGGCGACCAAAAGGGATTGGGTGACGTGTGGGAGCCGCTGTCAGACGCCGGTGCGGATCGGTCGGTTGGGCGAATAACGAACAATGTTGCATTCTCGGAGGCAGCATGGATGGCGTGTTTGGGTGTGAGTGGTTGCTATCGGTGTGGATGCCTGTAGTTTAAGATGGGAAGTGGATGGAGAAGGTGGGACGATTTGCTCTCTATGTACATACTGGCACAGGCTGCAAGCCACTATCATATATCATACTGTACAGTATAACCCCTCTGTGAACGCCACTGTAGGCAGCGCCAGCCCAGAGCCATGGTTGAACAGCCTGTCGCCCGCTCATACGACCGACCCACTGAAAGAGCATCGGACAGTGGACTCCAGGTGCTGCAGCAGCCCACACCGCGCTCGGGAGCGTTCGTCCAGCGGCTTGGGACTGTCCGGAAATCCTTAGCGTGCTGCCGTAGTGGCCCAGCAAGCAACTTCACCTTCGGGCCATAGCTCGGAACCTATCACACTGGCAGGGGTTCGATGCATAGCACAAGTATCGCGTTGAAGACATCCAGTCGAACGTAAGAGTAACACACAGTGGTACAACTACCTATGTCAAGCACGAGAACTTGCAACAGTGTTTTGCGGGGTGATGGCCTTCGTTGCGTGAGGCAACATTCACGCCTGAGAGGCTTCGTGGCGTTCATCTCCCTGACTCAGGACAGCAGCAAGCGCCGGCGTCCCCGACTGATGTAAACCAATGGTTTTTCTTCGATTCTTCTCTCCCACACGGTGCCTGGCCGCCTGCCCGTAGGTTTCTTCGCTCAGGCTTCTCGATGCTGTTGAGACCGCCACTCAAGGACAGAATCTGTCGCACTAGCCACATGATTCAACAAAGACTCCATCAGGACCACCCCGGTCTCCGCGGAGCTACAGTACATACAGTACTACTGTACAGACATGCTGGCAGCGGATCCACAGTTGCCCTCATGGTGGGAGGAAATGCCCCATGTTGCTGCTGGGAATGCAGGTGCTCACGACCACTCTAGCGGCCGCCTGTGGCCGACTATAGTGGACAGCAATAGCGCAAACGTGGTCCTTCAGCGGACACGCCCAAGGGTCAGTTCCACCAAAACCATGGCTGTTAGTGGTCTCGATGCCCTCTCACTGGTAAATGTTCGGGTGGCGCATATGCCGCGGGAAACAAGCTGCATCTTCCGTTGTGTCGCCTAAGCACGCACGCACGCACTGCAGCGTTGCATAATAATGCACTGAGGTGACGCTGATGCCACAGTCTGTGCGAGTTGCGGCAGCAAGAACATGTACCGTGCACTGCTCTCCAGGACTTGTTCCGTATCGTCCGGTGTCAATTGTCCTCGCCTACAGTGCCTATGATATATGATATGATATGATAGTCCATACACACAGGATGGACAGGAACTATCAGTCCGTTCGCCCAAAACTCCACCCTGGCGCATATGTCTACTCCTCCCACACCAGTATATCCGCCCCCTCCCATCCACATCCATCCATCCATCCATCCCTCCCCGACCGACTACTGCACGAACCCACAGCCATTGCCCTTCGCTTGCAGCGCCGTCGCCTTTTTGCTGGAATTCAATGCTCCCCCCTCCCAACCCGCTCTGCTGGGTCTTCCCAGGTTAGTGGTTGCCGGGGCCTTTGGGCGCCACACCAACTCAACTCAACTCAACTCAACTCTGCTTCACTTTGTCCTGGACTCCTGGTTCGTCCAGCCAGCGTCCAACACCCACCCCGCTCCCACTCTGGGTGTGCAGAAGGCGGGAAGAAGGTCCTTCTCTGCCCAGTCCAAGCGTCTTTCTCACTCACCGTACCATCGGTAACCCTCCCGCTTCGTTTCTCCTCCCACGTCCTCGCCTTCTCGCACCGACCGGCGATCATCAACTTCCACCCATTGCCGCTGGACGCCTTTCTTTGCAAGCGGTTTTCGTCACCGTCTGGTCTACAGTCGTCGAATTGATCGATCCGAGGACACGAACCGCGACAGCACCCGATCATATATACATCAAGGCTGTAACCGTCCATTGCTGCGTCTGCGACCGTTGAAAACAGTGGACCAGCAGCCACTGGGTTCCCAACTGCGCCGCAACTGCTCCTGCGTTGAGATTAGTTTGCCTTTTCTCGACGAACGTGGTGAAGATACTTTCATCTAAACAGTCGACTGTAACCGACATTTCTTTCTATCGATTTCAGACTGAGCGACAGTGAACCAGCTTATCACCATGAGTTCTCCAGCACAGAAAGGCGCTTCTGCGCCCGCCGAAGGCAAGGAGAAGAAAGGTATCGGCAAGGTTCTGTCCCGGTTCAAGACTGTCTTGAGAAAGGGAGAGAGCTCATCCGCAAAGCGTCAATCCCAGCCCTTGTCCGGCTCCAAGACTACCGCTGCGGCCTCCACCAGCAAGACGGAACCCACTCCACCGAAGAAGACGTATGTCCATATCTATAGCATCGCTTGCGCTTGATAGAGTGAGCCCCCGCATGTTTGAGCATGATAATTGACAGAGAACAGTGAGCAAACTCCTGCTGAACGAACCGCCGCCGCCCGCGCAAAGTACGAAGCCATGGCTGGCGTCACCAAGCTGTCCAAGAACCAGCTACTCGAGGAGCGCGCAAAGAAGCTAGGAGAGCGTTTCGGACTCGAACTTACTTCGGCTGAGTGGCAGACCACCTCCCCAGACGAGACTGTTCTTCGTATGGACAAGTCTATCCGCATGCGTGTTCGCCGTACCTGCCACAAGTGCAGCACAACCTTTACCCACGCCAAGGAGTGCCCCAACTGTCAGCATGTTCGCTGCACCAAGTGTGTCCGTCACCCGCCTAAGCGTACCGAGGCCGAGCTTGCTGCCTCCCGCGAGCGTCGTGCTGCAATTATCAAGGCCAACAAGGAGAACGCCCCCATCATCCCCGACTGGGATGACCGCCCGGAGAAGAACGTGGTTCTCACTAGGCCAAGCAAAACTGGCGGGCAGGACCTCGTTCATCGCAAGCCTAGACAGCGCGTGAGGAGGACTTGCCACGAGTGCCAGACCATGTTCTACACAGGCAACAAGACTTGCGATAAATGTGGCCACATCCGCTGCACAGACTGCCCCCGAGATCCGTACGTTGCCCTGAAGCCCCTGAAAGCCGATATCGATCAACTGCTGACTTTGAGTTCCAGACCGAAGAAGGACAAGTATCCCTTCGGCTATCCTGGTGATGAATTTGGACCCTCGAGTATCCCTCATTACGAGTGCGAAAAGTGCAAGTCACTCTACCCAACCAATGCGGCACATGGCACCGAATGCAAGTCTTGTGGCAACCCCAAGAGCGACGCGTCACCTCGCGCGAAACCTCGCAAGGTCGAACCAGAGCCAGACCCGGAAGTCCTCAAGCAGATACAAGCCAAGTTGGCAGCACTCAAAGTTACCTAAAGCAAGGCACCTTGTCGCCGATGCTCTGCATTTGGTGGCAATGGTGCTGAGGGGAGTTTGTGGTATCAGCGGAAAGCAGGCGATGTCTTTTTCTCACGGCGCAAGTCCATTTGCATAGGAGTTGTTGCCCTTCTACTTTTTTTTTCCTTTGTCATTTTCTCTTCATGCAAGCTCACTTTTGATTACTCTCATCTGCTGTTATCTACCTACTTGCATTGTCGCTGCAAAATTTCATGACGTCAAATGATCACACCGGTGGAGATTGTCGACGATGGAGATCGCGGATGAGCAATCCAAATTCGATACGGAGGATGTCAATGGCTTTCATCTTCATTTCGATCCCACGCAGCGATACGAGAAAGAAACATGCAACTGCGCCAGCCACCAGAACCTGATCCTCGAATGGGCTGCGAATCCCTCCAGGTCAACACATACTTATCATTAAGGATAGAAACATCCATCATCGGCTCCATCGACCTGGAAAAGTCCACGGGTACCTGGATTTGGGGATTATATGGAACTCGGAACTCATCGTTGAAAGCTGGGTGGCTGGGAGGACGAAGGCCAGGTGCTGGAGTGAAAGCAGTGGCCAAATGATATGAACGATGTTGGCTGTTAGTTCCTCTCGTAGGCTTGGACCTCACACCTCACCCCTTCTCACATGCATCAATTTACTTTATCAACAACTAAAACAACAGGCTTGCCCGACCCGTGCTGTGCAATCATGACCTACTTCCATGTCGCCTTTGGTTGAAACTAGGTAGATCCCGTCGACGGAACATGGAAGCCGACACAAAAGTGAAGGCAGACCCCCATCCTGACTTTTCGAATCTGATTCAAAACACATACGTGAACCGACTACTTGTCGCTATCACTAACTCGATATGCGGTTGCCATGCGAGGAGGAACCGCAATCCTGTGCTTCAGGCAACACCGGCTTTGGCGAGACGAAAGGCGTGAGACGTAGGTAGAATCAAGTGTCAATTGTGTCGTTCTCGTTGAAGGAAAAAGCACCTACCTAGGTCATTGATTACGATCATGCACTGTTAGGCAGCCGTTTGCCATTTCGAACATGATTGTTCAGGCAGCAGCACCTGGTATGATACGGAGCACTGCGGAGCGCTATCAGGGCGTCTCCAGTTGGAGCACCCCCTCCCAGATAAGCTCCATTCTACCCACATTCCTCCATCATAAAATGCGGCACAGAGCCACCTGTGTAGCGGGGAGTCCTCCACAACAAACCCGACCGAACCATCCATGAATTATGCGAGGGCGCACTGGCCTTGGGAAAGTGGAACCTGTGAAAGCTCGTCTGGAATAGCCGAAGCAGACGAATGAGGGGAATCAGACGTGATTGTGAGAGGGGGAGGGGAGGGGCGGGCCATGCATGATGTCGCGCTTCCTATCAGGAACCACGATGCCTTCCGAGCCTGACCACAATGCGCATGGTGGCTTACAGTACTGATACGACTTTACTAGGATCACTTGTCCACAGAGACTGCCTGGACCGAGGGGCTGTCGGTCACGATGCCATCCGAAAAGCCAATTGATGTACTTGTCTACGGACTGGGAGCGTAAGAGTCATCTCTCCCTCCCGTCATTTGGGAATGTAGTGGCATGAGCTGACATTGGAATCCCGCAGCATCGGGGGCTTCTACGCCTTCATCCTGAGCCGCGTCTCCGACGTAAGAGTCTCGGTCGTTGCCCGTTCCAACTACGAGGCAGTCAAGGCGAATGGCTTGATCATCAACAGTGAGCACCACGGAGAACATGTCGTTCATCCGTACAAGGGTAGGTGGAAGTGACAGTTTTTGATATGCACAATGCCAGAGTTCAAGGTGCGAATAGCTAAACTTCTTCGTGGGGTAGTGGTCACGAAGGCTGCCGAAACAGAGATGAAGTTTGACTACATCGTGTGCGCTCACAAAGCCATTCATCAGGATGCCGTGCCAGCCGATATCGAAGCGGCCGTTGATCCAGCGAGAACGACAATCGTCATCATCCAGAATGGTGTCGGGAACGAGGAGCCCTTCCGCGAGTCCTTCCCCTCGACTACAATCATCTCATGTGTTGTAAGTAGCACCCCTGCGATGGATGTGCCTGTGTGTATGCTGCTACCTTGCCAGCCGACTGACCCGTCAATCTTGTAGACATGGACAGGGGCCATTCAAGCCAAGTCCGGGAGGTTCACACAGATGAAGAACGAGGACATGCAGATTGGTCTCTTCCCGAACGAAGCAGGCGACCAAACCAGCGAGAAGCATCGACTGGACGACTTCGCCCGGCTCCTCACAGGGGGCAGGGCGCGTTTCCAGGTCGTCGAGAACATCCAAGTGCAGCGGTGGGAGAAGGTCGTCTGGAACGTGGCGTGGAACTCCCTCACGACCCTGACCCTATGCGACACCCAGACGTGGCTGCACTCGTCGCCCCAAGCCCAGCCCATGACCAGGAGGCTCATGTGCGAGGTCATTGACGTGGCGCAGCGCTGCGGTGTGCCGATCAAGCATGGGCTGGCCGACGAGCAAATCGCAATGGTCACGGGGCTGGGTCCCATCGGTAGCAGTATGCAGACCGACTACAAGGCAGGGAGGCCTATGGAGGTTGAGATCATCCTGGGATACCCGGTCAGGAAGGCGAGGGAGCTCAACATGCAGACACCAACTCTGGAGACCATCTACTTGATTCTCACTGCGATCAATGGTCGCCTGTTGAAGGAAGCTGAGAAGGAGACTGCAGAAAATGGACGATAGAAGAATAGACGAGCGAATGTGCAGTTCGCCACTTGATATTTGGCTTCAGATATTCAACGAAACGAGCCAGATCGTTCCTTTGTGTACTAGACCCGCCCTAGGTCTCTGTTCGACGGCCGAGATGCTCGGACATGCCATCTGGCCTGGTGTCCAGCCTTTCAGTCGATATTAGAACCAGAGGAGTCCTCGACTTACACATACCGCCTACCAAGCTGCTGAGGGCCTGCCCCAGGTTCTAGCACTAAGAATGAAAGAATGTTTGTCTCCATTTTCTGGGGCCTCACGGGGTTATTAGTCCCGGCTGCTCTAATCCTGAGGTCCCCCAGGCAGCTCTGAACATATCATGACCCTCTTCCTATTCCCTTTATACTGGTGCTCTCACCGGCTCGTGGATCACTGCCAAAAGCCTGTCAACTGTAGCCTCAATATATCAAGGCCCTTGGATCCTACACAAATGGCAAAAGATCGGTAGAACTATATATGCAATTTTCTTCATGACCTGGTTCTTCACTGCCGGCGCGCTCATCGACGTTATTGCTCTTCAGGCTGGCAATACCTGGCTCCTAACAAGAGGCAGAAACGCAAGCGTATCGCCAACGACAAGCCGGTTTTAAGGTTCACTATGTCAGTATGGAGCGTCGCTACGCCGACAATACCCAGAGAAGGTGGATACCGCACAGCCTGGTGGTAACGCTTTCAAGGAAATGATAGACTCTAAGAACGACGAGTTCGTGTACGTCTACTAGGCTGGGGGGCGAAAGGCACATGATCTACGTGGGTTAACGAGGATGGAAACCCGCAAATGTAGGCCCAATGCCTTACCAGTTTCTTCATAACTCCTTGAAATCAAAAGATGAAAGAATTCAACTCACGAGAAAATGATGGCTCAGCAAGTTATTTTTGGGGAAGAGAGCGCTTTGTTCCTGAGCTAATGTCTACCTGGCTGCTAATTGTTAGTCAATCCAAAAACACTGTTCTAGCTGAGTACTCCATCTCCCCCAGTTCTCCCTTTCGGGTGCGAGCAACAAAGTGCCCTGTCTCTCTCGTCCGAAGACAAAAAAAAAGCTGGTTGGTTGGGTTAGTTAGACCTACTCAACCTCGATGGGAACAATCAGCGTGGAGATGACGCCGTAGCCCAGATTCTGGAGCACGAACTCGAGGTTCCAGATCCCCGAGGCCTTGTCCTCGAAGGAAGGATCGAAGAACATGAGGTCCTGGAAGGTGAAGTACCGGCCATCCTGGACGGCGCGAAGGGCCCCGGCCACGGGGAACATCTGCGCGGAGCCATCCTGGTAGGGGTGGTTCGTCTTGCGGTAGACGAAGAAGGCGTCGTCGTCGACGGGCTCGCGGGTGCAGCAGAGTGTGATGCTGAAGGTGGTGTAAGCCTTGACCTTGATCGGGGCGTCGACGACCCGCAGCAACTTAAGCTGGAGCTCATCGTTTCCCGTCATGCTGGGGCCGGCGGGCGGCAGGTCTATGCTTCTGTCGTAAGTCATCTTGTCGGGAGGTGGTGTCTTGATGTCAGAGAGGTTGGTGGTTCGCAGTCTGGCTGATTGAGATTGTGAGAAAGCTCGATGGAAGAGGATGGGAGTTAGTGAGTGCTTCTGGGCTGGACGCTGGGCTGCTCCTTATAACTCTTGACTTCTTCGGAATGGCTGCCTTTGTTCTGCAGTACCGGCGACTGGAGACGAATATTCCTTGTCGTGAAAATCCATCTTGTGTATTTGCGGAAGACAAATTACTCGCCAAGCAATTGGGTTGCTTTGAGGTACGATGTAAGTGCGCTTTGGGGGCCCTGTGATGATACCTGGACCGGCTTTGTGCGTAACGACCTCCTGGAATCTCCAAAGGAGCCGAGTAAACCCTTAGGCTTTGCGAATGTATTTCATTGGGGGTAGTTCTGTGATCGCATGGCCTTTGTGTTGTTCCGTTGAACAGAAATGGGGAAAAGAAACAACACACTGTGCGAAGGTACTGATTCATCACACAGGAGTCGATAGTTAGAGCGACATCGACCAATTGCATACATCGACGTACGTTCAAACCCTTAGTGACAACTTGATTTGTGACTGGCATAGCGTCTGACCATACGGCAGCTACAGTCAGACACGCGCAATACTTTGGCTCTGTCCCCTTTTTAACACTGAAGACTGGAACAGGATCTTTGGCTGCAGATTTGAATCTGAGACTTCTTCAGCTGCGTATCAATCACAAGAGCGAGAGACAAACCCGGACTGAGCAAACAATAGGGAAAAGGTCTGTACCTGCTTGAAAAGCTTCACAGTTGGCCGAATGTCCATACTCTCCTTCGCTCATTTGCTCAAAGTGACATATGTTAGCTCTTGACGACGAACTCTGTAAACAAGCCGCTAAATGACAAACTACCACCAGCTATAAGCGCGCACTTCCTGTAATGCATTACACTGCATCTTCGGGTTTCTGTCCATATACAACATGGCTATAGGAGCAGTCAATCTTCTGATTCTGCAGTACACATCAATTCTTCTTGCTCGGGTCAAAACTCACATCGGCCACCACGTGTGGATGTTTCGGTCATTCATCTCAGCGCGAACCTTGACCAGGAAAACCTCGATTTCTTCTGGCGACCAACCCAAACCCCGGTTGAAAAGCGCCATACTCAGCCCGGAGAGATCATTGACCATGTTTTGATTGTTCCAGAAACCTGAACACACTGGTAAGCATCAGAGTAGAAAAAACCGCATTCCGTGCAGGGAAGCTCAAAGTTCTCGGCCCGTACCCAGCTCTTTGTAGTGAGGATCCGCAGGCCATCGGTTCATTGGCCACTTGTAGATCAGTTCGGTTACGTTGACGAACCCAGCATCCTGCATTTGCTTCTTATAGTGCCTGGCGCTATCTGCGTACCGCCCGAATCTGCTCGCAGCTTCGAGCATGTTTCTTGCCCACTCTTGAGTGAGAGAGTCGTCTTTCAGCGTGCCGTCGTCACTGTGTCCTGGGAGACTGATGTCCTGGCACTCCATCCAGCCTCCCGGCTCAAGGAATTCGAAGCTCTGGGCGAAGAGCCTGGGCCAGTCGGATATGGAGCCGGTCAACATGCGGGCGAAGATGAAGTCAAATTTGTAGTTGTAATTCCATTCCTCCTCAAGATCGTCGACTACGAAGCTCACATTCGGCGGCACGCTGAAGGCAGTCAAAATTAGCATTTCGTTCCCAGATGGACGCGATGAGACCGTAGATGGTGTAAGTGCTTTGTGATCCACGTACAAGTTGGGCTGTATTGGACTGACATCAATGCCCAAGACCTGAGATAGTCAGCGATTTCAACTCTCCTGATCTTTGGTGTTGGCATACTTCGACTTCGGGATGTTCGTCCGCTGCTCGCGTTACTTTAGCGTGTGACGATACTCGTGGTGCAGGGGAAGGGATATTTACCGAAATCCATGGCCCAGACGCCGGTCCCAGTCCCCGCGTCGAGACATCTCCGGATGGGCTTGCTACCCTCATCAATGGGGCTCTTGTAGAGCTGCCCCCTCAATGTAAGCAGGAAAAGATTGTGCTGCAGGTCTGTTTCTCAGGTCGTCAAGAGGACTTCGTGATACTAGGGTAGTCCCAAGGATGCGCTGGCGTACCTAATCGTTCTTGCTCGCTCTGTTCGATACAAAGGTCAGCCTACAAATCACCAGCCATCTCAAGAGAGGTATCTGTACCCTGTCGTTTGGCAGCACATAACCGACTGTTGGGAGACGAGGGAGTTAGTCCGGTCGCATCTTTATCTCCATCACGTCAGGTTGTACGCAGAACACACTGCTCTCTTTGTAACCATGGTACGTCCGGCCATTCTCTAGGCGGAACTGGAGAACGCTCGAGCTGACGGACGCTGTTGAGCTGGCGTTGTCGCTCTCCTAGGTTTCCATCAGTCATGGAGTCCTTGCCAGATCCGTGCTTTAGGCTGAGGGGACTCACGCCGAGTGCCGAGTCTCCATCATCTATATCGTCTGCCTATGAAGCCATCCAGGTTAGCTGGTGAGCGTGACAAAGGCCGGTGCCTCAGATGATCCTGAAGTCGCACCTCTTCTACAGCTAGCACGTCGGTTGTGATTGTGGCGGGTTCGGATGGATTTTGTGGCGGCGGAGTGGTCACCGCCTCAGCCGGCACACTTGGGGATCCAGAAGTCGTCTCTACCGCTGCTGCCTCTGCTGCAGCCGCAGTTGCGGGTGACCCTGGGGCTGGGGGCTGCATGTTCGTAGACTCAGGCTCATACACGAGAAGGCATAAGGTATGAAGCAATCGAGGCGAGATAATAATGGCAGGTGCCAATCAAATATGATCTACATTCTTAGGCACGGAACGGTAACGTGTGCGGGGGAAAACAAAACTGGCTGATCAAGCGATAGGCCGGGCACCTTGTCAAAGTTGCGTCTAAGGTGGCGGATGTGGACGTGTGTGCCTGTAAAGTACGGAGTATCGTAGGCAGGTATCGCTGAGGGAATGCCGCGGGGCCGGAGGGGGCACATACGAAGTTAAGCCTGCACTGCACTGCACTGTACTTCCCTGGGCACAGCGGCCACAGTGCGTGTGCTGGCGTGTCCACCGTCCGCTATCACGTCGGGCCACCACGACACGATAACTGCCTCGTTCCAGCCATAATGCGGGAAGCTTGCCTTCCGTAGCTGAGGAAAAAAAAAAGGCTTGTTTGGAGGTCATAAGACGATACGATGCCTCGCAACTAGGCCAGGAATATCTGACCTGCCTGGTACGGAGTAGAGTTCTCATCAATGCAGCCGGCGCAGGGAGAGCACAGTGGAGCGGTTGCAGCGTGGTGGCTAGTAGTTGTACAGTAGCTGGATAGTCCAGCGACCTACGGAGTTGGTACTAGTACCTATGAGGGAAGGAGATCCTCCTAGTGTTCCATGTGGCACTTTGTTAGTGCTCTCGCAGACTGGACACTATGTTACCACCGCGGGCGGTCCGAGCCGTGACTCGGTCCTTTCAGAGACGCCTAGTCGCTGGCTGGTCAATCCCAGCCGCACTTGTAAGGGCTTAGCACGCACCGGATGCTCCTCCCCGGCTACGCGCCCTCCACTGCCCCTTATCATGTGTCTGCTTTATCTGCGCGCCCTACTCCGTACAGAGTAGGTACCTCGCCTGGTCCAAAAGGTTCCCCCGTCGAGGCAGGCTGTTGGCACCGAGGTGTCACAGAGACTCAGCCAACCAACCGACCAACCAACCGCCCACCCTCCCTCTCTCATTTGTGTTCCCTCATCGACATCACTCCGCATCGCCCCTCCCAAACTCATTGTTCTACGGTTCGATCCATTCAGCGACTCAGTCACCTTGCAGCGTTGGCCATCATCGGTCTTTGGATGACAAGCACTGACCCATCATGGCATCGGCGATCTCTCTGGCTGGCTTTCTTCAGTCCGTCGCCGACGCTGTGGTGCGTCGTCCCTCCCTTGCAGCCTGCACCGCTTTGCTTGCTCTGTTCGGGCTCTCCTCCGCCGTATCCACCGTTCGCCAATACCTACGCCTCCGTCATATCAAGGGACCTCCAGGCACGGGTTTCTCCAAGTTTTGGCTGCTCAAGACCGTTGGTGGCAGTACTGCCTATCTCGACTTCTGGGGCGTCACCAAACAATACGGTGAGTTTTCGACTGGTCCTCACTTTCATGTGATGACACGACATAACCTGCATCACGAACAAAGAGGTGGAGAAACTTGTTGGCCAATGTCAGGGACCTCTTCTGCAGCACATCATTCTTTCTGCTGCAGTCCCCCCGTACAGATTGTAGTGAGGTCCCGCTCGGGAATAACATGACAGCCCAATAGCGCTGAGGCGAGGTTCTGCTTCTGGGATCTACCGATTGATCTGTGCTCACATCTTGTCTTCTGCAGGATCCATCGCCCGAATTGGCCCCAACGACATCATTACCAGCGACCCGGAACTCATGAAACATGTCCTCGCTGTGAGGACCGAGTACCGGCGGTCCAGCTGGTACGATGGCATGCGTTTCAACCCTGCGCGGGACAATTGTTTGTCATGGCGTGATGAGGATATGCACATGAATCTGCGCTCCAAAATGGCCGCTGGAGTACGTCTGCCGGCTTTCCTTTCCCACCGTGTAGCTAGTCCTGTCTTGCCGTGATTGCCCTGTGGAAATCATTATGTACCGCCGGTGATGTAGCCTGTGTAGGCTGAACTCCAGGTCGTGCAGAATGCCATGACACGCTGTAAGCCGGAGGACTGGGCCCGACGACGGCGGCTTATCGACAGTCACTGCAGATCCAATGGCTGACCCCTGGATAGTACTCAGGCCGCGAGATTGAAAATCTGGAGGCCAAGATCGATGAAAATATTGCCGCTTGGATGAATCTCCTCGATAGCTACGTCGCCAAAGACCAGCCATTTGACTTGGGGCTCAAAGCACAATACTTCACTCTCGATGTCATCTCTCACATTGCCTTCGGGAAGCCATTTGGTTTCATAGAGACTGACTCCGATGTGTACGATTATATCAAGACCACCGAAGAGACTGTGCCTATGGCAATGGTGACGACGGTCTTGCCATGGCTAGCCAAGCTGCTCCGTTCGCCAATCTTCAAAGCAGTCTTACCTTCTGAGAGGGATCCTCTAGGCTTTGGCAAGGTCATGGCGTAAGTCGGTCTTTGTCCTGTTCACTTAACATTGCTAACGTAAACTCGTCTCGCCAGTATTGCCAAGGCCTGCGCAGCTGAGCGATTCGGGCCAGAGAAGCAGACTCGCAAAGACATGCTCGGCTCATTTGTGTCTCATGGCCTGAACCAGGCTGAGGTGGAATCCGAGATTCTGCTCCAAATGTGTGCCGCTTTCTGCCAGAACATCGCATGGTGCAACCGCAACTAACAGTTTCCGTAGCATCGCGGGGTCAGACACAACAGCCACGGCCATTAGATCTACTCTTCTTCACATCATCACCAACCCACGCGTGAACGCTAGGCTTCTCGAAGAAATCCGCGCGGCCGCTATCAGCACACCCATCATTTCCGACGCTCAGGCCCGCACCATGCCTTACCTCCAAGCTGTCATCAAAGAAGGCCTTCGGATCTGGCCACCTGTTGCTGGTCTCATGGCTAAGGAAACCCCTCCGCAGGGCGATACCTGGAAGGGCGTGCACATCCCGGGTGGCACTCGCATCGGCTACTGCGCCTGGGGAATCTTCAGGGATAAGGAGTTTTGGGGAGTTGATGCAGGCGACTTCAGGCCAGAGAGGTGGCTGGATAGCGACACGACCAGGGTCAAAGAGATGGATTCGACGCTAGATCTGGTCTTCAGCTATGGCCGGTGGCAGTGTTTGGGACGGCCGGTCGCTATGATGGAGCTGAATAAGGTCTTTGTGCAAGTAAGTACAGGCCCCCTGAATGAATTTGACCCCGCGATTGACCGAATTCGACGGAAAGATCCTCCGGCAGTTCGACTTGACGATCTGCAACCCAACGCAGCCTTGGAAGGTCAGCAACCCCGGCATCTTTTCCGTATCTGATTTCTGGTTGAGGGGATATAGGCGGGAAATGCCTTGAAACTGTTCGCATGGAATCAGTTGCGTTTTGTGCTGGAGCGGTCCACAATGGTAAGAGACTACTCAGACAAAGTTCATGATTCTTGGTTCGTAGCAATGTCCAATGCAGTCTTCTTTGATCCAGAACAGTACATTTCGTAATTATGTCAGCCCCGCACGACCTATGCCAGGTAGTGTACAGAGTCTTCCTCATTCAAAGCCCACGGTCTCCTTTGAACCCCTGCAGCACGGCTTGGCTACTAGACTATACAGGAACCCCTCTGACGAAATGAGGGATCAGAATCCTCAATATGTTGGAAAAGGTGATTGTCAGGGTCAAAACAAAGGCCGAGGCTGCTACCAGTCGTCATCCCCTTCTGGCGTTGCAGACCACCCGGCGCAAGCTGGATCGGACAACTTGGGGACCAGCTCCTTCAGCTTCTCGTCAATTACACCCCGGTCGCGTGAAAGCGCGAAACAGTCCAGAATCTGAGTGCAATCGTCCCATATCCGCGCGCGATTCCGCAACCCTGGCAGGATCGCTGCAGAGGGATTGCATAGCCACCAGAGACGTCTCCAATTCATGTCCTTCATGGCAAAGAAGGCTCTCCGATGTGGTGGTGTGTGTATCCACGCTTCGACGCCCGTACGAAAGCGATGCCACTCTTGAAGCAGAGCTGCCTGCTTCGCGCGGTGAGCTTCGAGGAGAACTTCTCGACGCTGGCGGCTGGAAGCTTTGGACGCTTGCTCTGCATCATACATGCCTGGATCCTCCGCGATGATGGTTGCCCAGATCTCTTCCTCTGCTTCCACGCCTGGCAAGTCTGGAGGAAACGTGACTGGTAGCAGCCCATCTGGACAGAGCGGATCCCAGGTTGGATGGCGGTCCGGGGAGGCCGGGTACTTGATGCTCTCGGTAACCTCCCATAGCCACGGCATGTCTTTCGCAAGTGTTGCTTTGAAAACTGTCTGAGCATGGTCGTAGAGAGTTGAACATGTACTTGCCACGCTATCCAGATCATTGGGGCCAAGGAGGAAGAGGATGTGATGGATAATCTCGGTGGGGAGGGCCAGGAGGCCAGCGAGCGGTCCGTGAGCAGGACGCGAAGGCACGTAGGTCTCGCAAGATTTCACGAGAAGATCAATACCAGGGACCTCTACAGGATTGGCAACGAGCCATTCGTCGCCAGGGAAGTGCCTCCAAGGATCGTCCCAGGCAAGTCTAGCTCGCGTTACCTCCTGTCGCCGTTGTCGTTCTCGCAGGGTCTCGTCAACTTGGTACTCGGATGGATTTTGATGAATTTCCCGCCAGAACCACAATGCATCAAGGTCAACCTTTCCCTGCCGAACGTATGATGCCTTTGCGTACATGTCGAGGCAATAAGAGTGAACGGGCAGAGGCCAGACTTGGTCATAACCCTTACTTCTGTCAGAAAAGAAAAAGGGAGATAAAAAAGGGAAAAGAAAGCGAAAATCGGCTCGCCATCATCTGGGCGCTGGGCACACTCACATCGCAGCCTGCGTTAGACATGATCCAGTTGGACCTCATCTCGTGTATGTCATGTCGTGGAGGATAGAGAGGATGCCAGAGCTGGAATTGCTTATGCACGCCTAGATTCGAGCCGTTGGCCTCTCCCGACAAGCAGAACAGACTACCCTCTTCCATGAGCCGATCGTCCTGCTCCGGCTTCCAACCAGGCTGCTTTGGTACGAGGAAGCGAACATTTCGGCAGTTCTTCATCTGTTCCACGCTAAGCACGTGGCCGTTGACGCCTTGAAAGCTGCGACATGATGGCGAGGCAACGTGCTCCGAGGGCATTCTCCAGACTGTGGCACCCATTGGGCGCGTGTCTACACCCCTGCAGTTCCCGGTGTAATAGATGGTTCCCTCGTTCCATGTGCCATGAGGCAATCGTTCAGGTTGCGGAGGATAATACACGTCGTGCAAAATGTATCGTGTCGACGAGTCCTCACATTTGCCCTTGTTGGGCTCGGAGTCCGCGGCAGAGCTTCCTTGAGACTCTCGATCAGAACCATCGCTTCCCCAGCTTGAGTCGTACTCCCAGGGACTGTCACTGCCGTCTGAGCCCTGGCTCGGGTGCCAGTCACCATCGCTTTCGTCATCGCTTTCCGGCCAGCAGCGGATCAGCGACGCCTGGACATGAGGGCCACGATCTGCCGTTGAGCAGTCCTGGCATTCTTGGTCTGTGGATCCTTTACCAGCACCCGTGAAGGGTTCTTCGGGGAAGAAGCCGATGTAATTAGCCCCTTGGTAGTTCCAGGCTGCGTTCAGCGGCTCGTCGGGCGTGCGGATGCGGGCGGTGGCCATGTCCACACCGCAGATCTGACAATCGAAGGAATACATGGTTCGGACTCTGCAGCAGCGCTTGCAGTCCTGACTGGATTGAGCTGCTTGGGAGACTGGAGCCTTGAGCGACTTTTATAAGGTTCTCAGTGGTGGATCTCAGGGGCATGGAACTGCCTTGTGACTGATACCCCCAGGGAGCATCCCCACGCAGGAGTCCTCCCAGATCTCCAAAATGAGATCTTTTGGGTAAGTTGTGGAAAACGCCGCTCAGGAACGAAGAGGAGATGCGGAGCAGATGTGGAAAATTACCTGGTGGGTCGGAAGGCGGACGGCAGATCCTTACGTTGGTGTTGAAGCTTGAGCTGTAAAGTATACAAACTCGATTGTGTGTATACAAATGGTGGAGAAGTGTCAACGTTAGGATGATCATGAGAACTCAGCTTCTGGATAGAGTGCGCCCGGAGATGTTGCCTTGAAGAAGAACCCTGAAAGATGTGGTCGGGGGCGTGGAACAATTCCTCACACATCACTGCATGTGAGGAGGTTGAAAATTCAATACAAAAGGACTCTAAAGTGCCAGGGGTCCATTGGGACGTATTGTATCCAAGAAGCAATAGGACGACTGGCGGCAGGCTCTCTTTGTGGGATACTTTAGTCCCATTGGTGTTTCGGCGATTCTGTATCTTCATCTGGCGCTGCAGTTCACGCACCGCCTCTGAGCCGAGCAAGGGCCTCGCGGAGACATGGCCATGCTGGAGGAGGCGATGACCGTGATTATGATACTTGGTCCATGGTTGTGATTAGTGTGGTGAGTGTCTCAACAGTCAGTCCATCCATCCATCTACGTTGATGGTTTACTGACTTGTGGCAAGGCCATCCACTGGTCCAGCATGCCATTCATCGCGCTGGTATCATCGATTTCTAGACGTTGCATTGTCTTGCCGATAGATTCTGATGCATGATGCAAGGAGATGGTAAGAGTCAGGAAAATGGCGGCATCGAAAAGGCGGCTGTGGGTACCCTGTGGCACAGCTATCGCCCCGAGCATATCGCATCCTTTTGGAGAGGCACTCACTACCTTCGTAGCTTCCTGCAATAAGAATGCGTGCTGGGGACTGCA
Organism: Sarocladium strictum; assembly: GCA_030435815.1. Lineage (NCBI taxonomy): Eukaryota > Fungi > Ascomycota > Sordariomycetes > Hypocreales > Sarocladiaceae > Sarocladium > Sarocladium strictum. The sequence goes on along the minus strand of JAPDFR010000003.1, from coordinate 3,316,659 downwards.
GCCTAGCAGAGAGGTACTTACCTTATGTACCTTTCAGAAACCGGTACAGCAGCGTCGTTGAGCACCTTTCGCAGCCGTCCTGACACACCAACTGTGAGCCTGTGTGCCCTGCCGCTTTATCCGGCTCCAAAGCCCCAACCCAACCCAACCCACCTTTCATCGTTGAATCAGCACTCTCCTCAGTAGGAACTCCAGACTCCAGACAAAAGGCCCTCTCCACTATGGGTACGGTACCTGATGGAAGATGATGACCTTATCCATCGGACACTCGCCGATTCCATTGTCTTGAAGTTTCCTGGCCGAGTTTCTCCATCTTTACAATCGTTTCTTTACATGACTACCTCAATCTCGCGACTCTAGAAGCGTCTGCTGCAATGCCTAAAGAGCAGCCATTGCCGCCCTCGTACGAGGCTGTCGCGTACCCCAATCGCAACAGTCCTTACCATGTTCGTCTTCGCAGCATCACATTGGTCAGAACTGTGCTATGGTTCATTTTTGCTATAGCAGCTCTGTACGCATGGTTCAGCATTTCGGCTCTCAGTCAATCGCCCAGATATGAAGCCGAGGGCGATTCTGTGAGCCTGTCTCATTATCACGAGGCCTTGGGCCAGTGCAAGGCGCGAAACGTCTTCCCTTCGCGCCCGGACGGAGGAGTGAGAAAGGCCAATCCTCGATGGACCCCGGCCAGCGGACAGAACGAGACTGTCGTCCTGCGCAACGCCCGTCTCTTTGATGGCGAGAGATGGATCCCAGGTAAAGTTGACATTGTTTTCTCAAAAGGCTTGATCCAGAGTGTGACTCGCACCGAGGAGAAGATCGCTGTGTCTGATGCGGTAGAGTTCGACGTCCATGGACGGTTCGTTACTCCTGGCTTGGTCGACATGCATTCTCACCACTTGGCCATGGTATGGCCCGAGACCGAGGCAACCGCCGATGAAAATGAGATGCACGAGAGTACAAAGGAGCTTTCACCCGCAGTGCGCATCATCGATTCATTGAAGGCCTATGACCAGGCTGCGAAGCTCATCTGCTCAGGCGGCATCACCTCATCCCTCATTCTTCCTGGATCGGCCAACATAATCGGTGGAGAGGGAATTCCTGTGAAAAACGCTCTCTTCTCTGGTGAGCATGGCGAGCCTGTTGTGGAGGAGCTGCTGCTCGAGTATGGTATTCCGGAAGAGGAGCGCCACCGCTACATGAAGATGGCCTTTGGAGAGAACCCGCGATCTGTTTGGGGCCATACCCGTATGGGTGTGTCTTGGCACCTGCGGGAGCATCTGGAGCTTGCCAGAAAGCTAAGGGAGAAGCAGGACGACTACTGCACCAGGCTTGAGATGGCCTCGAGTTGGGACAATGGCAAAAAGGCTGGCTGGACGATCGACCACGGCAGGTATCCGGTCGACTTGAAGCTGGAGCCTACTGTCGCTCTCTTGAGGGGAAGAGTCATTCTGCAGAACCACAACTACGAGTCTCAAGACATGGAAGCGATGATACGAATCAGCAAAGAGTTTGGGTTCAAGATTGGAGGGTTTCATCACGCAACTGAGGCATGGCAAGTGCCCCACATGCTCAAGAAAGAGGCAGAAAACATCACAGCAGCCATCTTCGCGGAGTTCAGCGGCTACAAGTGGGAAGCCTTCTCGCCCAGTCTTTACGCTGGGCACATCCTCGACAAGGCCGGAGTGCGCGTGGCCTACAAGTCTGATCACAGCATCGACCTGCTCAATGCCAAGTATTTGCTCAACCAGGCGGCGGTAGCTCATTCCTTTCTCCTACCAGAAGAGAAGGCATTGCAGGCCGTCACATCGACTCCAGCAAAAGCATTGGATCTCGACTTTCGCATTGGGTATGCTCGTCCCGGCTATGATGCTGACATAGCGATCTGGAATGAACATCCGCTTGCTCTTGGGGCCACTCCTTTGCAAGTTTTCGTCGATGGCCGACCACAGTTGGATCAAGAGAAAGTGAAGGAGAGTCTTGGCGAAAGCTTCTCTTCCCAAGAGGCTCTCAACGCGGACAGCAGGCCACAAGTTCGGCAGGAGCTCGAACCAACCGAAGAAGAAGGTATTTGTTCTCAAGCAGCAAGGCCCGATCGGACTTTCGTCATCAATGGCATCCAAAGGGCGTTCCTAGACAATTATCCTCATTTGGCACATGTGACGGAAAAGCCCCCCCATGAGCCTCTCCAAATGGTCATTGTGAACGGAAGCATTAGCTGCCTGGGCTCGGGAACGGACTGTCAGGACGCGGTTCTTACTGCCAAGAGTCAGGCAACGGACAGTATACTGGAGCTGAACTTGAACAACGGATATGTCACCCCTGGCTTGACAGCCCTGACATCTAGCCTCGGCATGCGCGAGATTTCGATGCTTGATAGCACAGGCGACGGAGGCGCAGAGAACCAGAAGATCGACGACCCCGACAGCCTCGACTTCGCCAAATACGGCATCTGGCTCGACGGTAAACAATTCGCTCGGGCTCGGCTTGGCGGTGTGACGAGGGCCATCACTCCTCCCAGGTCAGAAATCCCGGGTCTCGTCGCTGGCGTCAGCGTCGAAATCGGTACAAGCGGGAAGAAGACTCTGTCAGATGGTGGCATCATCAAAGGCGAGGTGGCCTTGCATCTCAACCTGGGTGATGCCAGTAAATTCACAGAGGGCACTGTCAGCAACAGCATTAAGAACTTGCGGAAGATGCTGAAAGACAGCAAGCAAAAGTTCAATGGAACCATCTACGAAGACGTTGCGCAAGGCAAGATGCCCTTGCTTGTGAATTGCGACAACAAGGTATGGAAGAGCTTCCCATATGAGATGCAAAGAGGATTTGGCTGATCGGTCTAGTACGATATGGAGCAACTCATCATGGTGAAGAAAGACTTCCCGGAGGTGAATCTTGTCATTGTCGGCGGCAAGGAAGCGCCCTACGTAAGACTGCCCCTAGATTCTGGTATGTTGATATCGCGACAGAAGTACTGATTCCATGTACTAGATTGCCAAAGAACTTGCCCCCGCCAAGGTTCCAGTCATCTTGACCGCGAACAGACCTGGGCCATCTGCTTTCAGGAGCAAGGATGCCGTTGTAGGCCCGCCGCTGAGCCGGAGTATCGCCAGTTACTTGAGTGAGGCTGGTGTATTTTATGCCGTTGCCATTGTAGACGGCGGTGAGTGAAGTTCAGACCTTGATAACTTTGACACAACGACTGACTACGGACCTCTCTTCCCCAACTCAACAGATATCATGTCCGACTTCCGTATCCATGATCTATTACCCGAGGCAGCATGGGCCGGCAAGTACGCCGGTCTGAGCGAATCTGCAGTAGTCAAGCTTGTCACCACCAATATTGAGCAAATCTTGCAGCTCGAGACAAGCAAGGATATTGTGGTGTATGAGGGCAATCCGCTCAAGTATGGAGCCACTGTGGTTTTGTCGTTTGCCTTCGATGACGCTACCGGTAAGATTGAGATGGCTACGTGCTATCCGCGAGAGGGAGATGTCAACACGATTCTTTGATGTAGAAAAGCAATTAGATAATCTTGTGTTATAGGACCTGGCAAAGAACAAAGGCTTTTACACAGCAACAAACTTCATATGGAAAGTTGCGTGACAAACCATGCCAGCGTCCTCTGACCTAGGCGTGGTATCATGTACAGCATTACCCTCTACTACTCTCCAACCCAGGTTCAATAGACTCGAGGCCCACGAGCGCCCATCTCTCGATGTCTGCCCAGATTCCTCCTCATAACCCCACTGCCCTCCTTCCCCGCAGCATCCCAACGGTCAAGCAAACCCTCGAACAACGTGTGATTCCTCACAGCCTCGCCGCAAATACTAGGCAAAGAACTCCCATCTGTGTCAAGCATACCGCGGACAATACTAGCAAGTAGCGAGAACGACAGAAAGCTTCCTCGAGACACGCTTCGTGTCGATGACCCTCCTCGACATAAGGGATGCGCTTACCGCTGATGACGGCCTCGTTCCCCGTGGCGAAGATCTCGAGGCTCCCGTCACTGAGAGCTTGCTTCTGGCTGTCGAGGATGGCGGGGGAGGCTGGGGATGACCTGGTCGCAGAGGAACTTTGCGTTGAATGCGACTGTGTTTGTCGCTGGGTTGGATGACGACGTTGTAAATCGGGACCTTTTGGTCGTTGAGGATCCTTTGCATGAGTGCAGGAGTTGTCTAATATCCGGCAAGTAGCCCAAAAAAAAAAAAAAAGAGTCTAAAAAGAGACGTGTGACCTTTTAGAAGAACGGCGAGGAGAACGATGATTTGAGCTTTTGTCCTTTAGTTACCATGGGAGCTAGTGTCTCCTTTTCGTGTCGTATATGTTCGTCAGAATCACCATCATTTCTTTGAACTTTGGTGACCTTTTCTCCCTTTTCAGGAGGTGTGCCAGCGCCCGCAGCTGCTGTTGCTTCTGTTTGTGAGGCCATTTTCGAAGTCGCACAACTTAAATTGCCTTGCAATGCAGCACCATAGAGGAAAGAGGTTTGAAGAAGAAAGCAGATTCTTGAGGCATCAAGGAGTAGGTTTCCGATTGCTGAGCAAGATATGTCTATCATCCAGTATTGCCAGCCGAACGACCTGGTCTGCCCACGGGCGCTATGACTCTGGATTATTATGCAATGCATCAAATAGAGAGTTCCTACTCGTGCAAAATTCGCCTGTCAATCTCGAACCCTGTGCGGCGCCCGGTCTAGGCAGAGGGCTCGTCTTGCGGGGATAGCTGTGTTTGTGGCTGCGCGGCATGAAGATGATGATCGTCCTCGAGCACACAGCTACGATGCAACGCAATTGCTAGTCAGGTGCTCAGAACCGACACGTGAACTTGTCCCTCTTGTCCTTCAGCTTATCTCCTGGTTCGGCAAGGCCATTCGTGTCTTGAATGCGAGGGCGAACTTGGACAAATGTGATGTAGCTCGAGCATTGACCCCGCTTTACCCCACAGGAGATCGTGGGGTCGATCTGTCTCCTCGGCATCGGAATGCGGGGGGTGAGGGGGTCACATAGATCAGCTTGACGATCTCTACTGGACACTGACCAAAGATGTTTTAGCTTTCATCTAGAGAAGCACAGACAGTGTCTTTGGCCCCGTAGGCCGCGATAGGGTACTCTCCAGTCGCGACCAAGTTCCCCAATCTGGTCAATCTGATAGATAGAGCTTGTGGTGGCTAGGGCGAAGGTATTGCCCGAGTCGTAAATGATCAGCAGTTGAGCACTGTGCACCCACGTCATGCATACTACGCCTACCTCTAGAGATGTTGCATCAAAACTGAATGTTTATTGCTTCTTAGTACTGTGCAAAGCTGTGGGTTCCTTTATGCCGTGTTCCTTCTCTGTAGTTTAGAACTGGGTATTCCAGACGACGCATGAAAGATACCTGGATCCCAGCGAGTCGCAGGACTCAACCTTCAGAACATGCGCCATGTTCTCTCTATATAACATTCACTAAAAGCCTCTTCCATCAGCCCTGCCGACTGTGCGGAGCATTCGATGCATAGATTGCAATCTCTAGAAAATGCAATAGCATGCAGGTGGTACTATCTCTCAATCTTATCTAAGTCGTCCTATTGCTGTCGCTATACCATTCGAACTAAACTAATAACCTGAACATAATTCGGGATACTGCCTCCTAGCCTCCAACGCTTTGGTAAGTGAAGTCATCATCAGCTTCTCCCAAGCAAGCCCCGCAAGTCTGTTTCGTCTTGGTCGTTCCAAGAAGGACTTTTTCGAGTTCGCAGCAGTCGGGCGATAGCAGTGTGCCCATTGCAGGTAGCAAGCTGGACTGCTGAAATATAGGCGTCCCTGCATTCGCCATTACTCCGAACGCCGGAAATAAGCAGAAGGTGAACGATTTGAAATCGCCCATATTTCGCTGCTACCTCGATGGCTGTCCTTCTCCCAAAACGACTGTTCCCACCTTCAGCATTCGGATTCGCACCTGCTCTTAGCAATCGCTTAGTTATGACTATATCCCCGTATCTCGCAGCTATTTGGAGAGCCGAATATCCGCCGACACCTGGCGGTTCGTTAATATTAACACCCGATGTCCCAAGGAGTGTCTCGATAAAAGCGGAACGTCGATTTAACACAGAGGCCTGTAAAGCAGTAAAAGTAAGGCAACCCGCTAGAATCCCCCCGCTCTCGTCTACTACAGCCCCGGAGGCAAGCAGACGGCGAACGTCACCGTCAGACCCTCGCCGACAAGCTAAGCCAAGTAACGAACATTTCTGGGTTTCGTAATGCAACATGTAAATCCAGTCGTTGACATTCGCTCCCGCCTCAAGGAAGGCCCGGAACAAATCTTGCTATTCGGTTTCTAAGGCGACCGCAAGAGCTGTCCCATCTGCACTAAAGCCATTAGCGAGCAGATGGAGAGCCAACGCCTTATTATGAGCATAGATTGCCCATGCAAGTAAGCTTGTACAACTGTTAAACTTATCAAATAAATCCTCTTGTCTTTTAATAGCAGGAAAGGCCGGACTTGAACAGTGCGTAAAAATTTCATTTGGATGGTGAGGGTACTTCATGGCAAATGCTTTAGTGAGTGCTGCTACTGATGCCATATAGTTTTAGCAAGTCGATCATATTTTCATCGATACGGGTTAAAGCAAGAGCCAATGCAGTACCCTCGTACGGGCATGCTGGAGAGTGGTCGCGGCGGCGTCCTAAGATTTGCTGGACAAGCTGCCAAGAACCTCCGAAACCATGCAAGTATGAGTAAACTACACACAGCAGTGCCTGGAAATCGTAATGGTCGGGGTCCTGGCCTAAAATGTAGTCGATACCCAGATCCCAAGCCCTGATGATTGCTGCCGATAATGGGCTGTAGCGGCTATCATTTGAATTGCATCTTGTGCGCATCATGATTTGAGGTTTCTTCTGAAGAAAAAGAAAAGCTAGGTCTGGTAGGTCCCGTAGAATAGCCTCAGTTAGGGAATGCTGATCTGGTTTACAGCCAGCTTCAACCAACAACTTGACGATATGCTCTTTGTTCTTCGAGAAAGAATGTTCCAGGGCCCAGGAAAGGATTCCCTGTGGAGGACTGCCACCTTTTTGAAGAAATAAACGGACCACATTTGTAAGTCCTCTTCGAATCGCGTCGCCAACATGTCCATAATCTTGGTTGTCCAGGGTATGGTATGTCTTCAAGTTGGCGCCTCGTTCGAGCAACCTCCTTATGGTCCCGAGCTGCTCCAGCTCGTTTTCTTGAGTGCACCACACGAGTGCCACATCAAGCGGCCCACACCCTTTCCGGTCTGCGAAGTCAGCGAGGCTGACAGAAACCATTTCTACGGATGTCGCGACGTCGTTATCCTGCATCAAGATCGCGGCGGCCAGAGCTTGTTGTGAGAAAGAAGGGTTCGTGTGGTGACCTTGAAATCGGATGATATTCCAAAGTGTCCGGGTAGCCAAAGCCACGGGGCCATCGATATCGTTAAACCGCATGCTAGTCCAAAGCGCGTCGAAAAGTTCGCTGCCGGATGGTGAGTAAGCGCGGAGCAAGAGTCTGTACAGTTCCTTCATGTCGGAGGCTTCGCCTCCCCGATTCCACAAGAGGTGCGCCCCCAAGATGAAGAGGACCCAGAGCATGTGCCTAGGCCAACCGCCAAGCATCCAGTCCTTGGGGACTACCCGTTCAAGAAGCATGGATGCTAGCTGACAGTTTCCAGTCCCCAAAGCTATATGTTTGACAGGCATTCTCCACGAACACACATCGAGGTCATCGTAATCAAGCTCTAGGGGCAAAATACCTTCCGTCATCCCATAGAGCTCCGTGAACGAGATATCTACAATCTGTTGGGGATCGGCTCCAGCTTCAAGCAGGCGAGCACACGCAGCGATGTCACCCTCCCTGACGGCGCTGGCAAAGAAAGTCTCAGAAAGACACGTCAAGTTGGGGTCATCTGACATATATAGCTGTCTGAGCCACTGGTTCTGTGCTGACGCAAGGGCGCGGAGCATGTCATCATCAGAAGGACACAGCTCATCATCGTCACTGTGGTTGGCGAGGACATACATCCAGATCCTTATGAATTGCAATATGGACTGGCTTCCATGTTCAATGAGAGTTTCGGTACGGAAGTGGTCTCCAGGCGTCCTTTCTGGCAGAATGCGCAAAAGCTTGTCAACCAGTGATGGAACCCCCTGGAGACTGTCGCTTCGGAGTATGATCTGTAGGTCGAGCCCCGGTGCAGTCGGCTGCGATGCAATATTCACGACTGCATTGCTGCAAGGCTCGGAAAGATTCGACATAAACTGTGAAAGCTCCGAAGTAGGCCAGTTCAGTGACAGCTCTGTTCACATATGTTATGTCAGTTCCCAGTAGAGTTGCGAAGCTTACGCGAGGCTTACGGGGGAGAGTCTCAGCATCAAACTCGAAGATCGGCATAGCAGATGGCCACTTCAAGTTGAGCACAGGCCTCAAATGCGGAAATGATGACGGCAGATCGAACACCTCCGGTTCAAGGTCCAAAGGCGTGCTCATTGGAGATGGAATCAGGTCCAGCATTGGAGGCGGAGTCACCACAGAAAGAATGTCATAGGCTGTAAGCTGAGGGGTGTTCTCTGCCAAAAGAAAAATACAGATCTCAGCACGCTTTTCTGGGGCAATGATGATGGGACGAAAGTCAGGGAAACATACGACGGAGCGGTCCATGAAGATACGAGTCATATCGGGTCATCTCCTTGGTGACTCGGCGCTGGTCCAGGACCTTCCCATCCATCATCACCTGACTCTTCTTCCCGATTCTCTCACGCTTCTTGATCACTCGGCTTGTTCGTAGCCACTCGTTCTGGGCTCGATCTTTGGGGATGTTGGGTGCTGGGAGTTTCCAGCGATTGTATAGCTGAGTTCGGTATTGCGTGGTGCTAAGATTCCATCAGTGAACTGGTGCGTCCCGTATATGTAGTAGAAGGACTCACGTTGCGTGGAAACCATGAGCATCAACCATTTCTTTCATGAGCTTAGGTAGCTTCATGCCACTGTTGAAAAGGTTGATAATGGTGTCTTTGCATTGTTCCCATTCTTCTTGGCTTTTGGGTTTAGCCTGGCTTGATTCAGCCATGTTTTGTAATTTCAATCAGGCAAAAGAAAGACCTGATTCTTGGATCATACACCCGGACGAAAATCGTTGGCCTTCGGCCAGATGCGAGACCTGAAGGTTTAAGAGACACAGAAGGGGCTTGGGTATGACAGCTTGATGGTGCGTGGTAGAAGAAGTCGGGAGCCTGATGGAACAGGACGAGGAATTCGCAAGACTCAAATACTCGCGCGAATGACCTACGACGAGACGGGACGGGACACCCACCCAAGGAAGTGACGACCACCACAGAATTTGCGCTATGCAGAGAGTGTGCGACAGATTGGAAAAGAAAACAAATACCACGGATCTTAGCCAACAAACATAGATGATTGGACAGTTCCAAAGTTGTCTTTGGGGCGGTTCCCGGTGTTCAGCGGGTGACTCCATGCAGCTGGGGTCAGGCTCGCCGCATCTCGCCCAACGTTTGAGCTGCTCAGCCTCATCAGCGGTGCATCGAGCGCGATTAAGACCGCCTTATCGGCCGGAACGAACACCAGACGCCTGCAAGCCTCGGACATTCAGATGCACCAACGCCGAATCTAGAGGATGTACGGGGTATATCGTCATTGGCCGTGGCCAAAGTTGGTGGGGATGGCCCATGCCTAGGAAGCACGCATGTCATTGGACATGGCCAAAATTTGCAACATAATAAGGGCGTGCATAAGAGCGTGAGGTGCAACACAACTCAACGAGCTTTGGCATGTAGCCATCTGATTCGTGTTGGCCAAAGTTGAAGATCCACTGCTGGTAGTCATTGACGAGAAAGGGCATGATACTTCGATCTGTGATACAATGGACGAGTGTTGCGTCTTGAACATGGACTTGCGATTCGATAGTGCCAGAGTTGCAATTCGAGAGTGCCAAAGTTGGCTCCCGGTCGCCAATGTCTCCTTCATGGTAGAGAAGGCGGCCGCCCCCGTGCTGGCGGACCCCCTTGTCCTCGAGAGATCAGGTTATAAGAGGGACACTGAAGCGCACAGGAAAGATTGAGATGATTGAATTTCAGTTCAAGACAAATGCTCACATCTTCTCCATCAAGAACTGCTCATCTTCGATACAGTCAGCCCTCTGACTCCTCTGCCACCATGGACCACCAGAAACGTGTAAGTGTCTCCCCTGTGAAGAGCAAGCTGTATCCGTTGGACCAACTCAGCACCGTCCGGATAACTCAAGTCCTCTCAAGACAACCCCTTCGCAGAATATCGGGAGTAGTGCTGTCCCGCGTGGCAATACCCAAGGTGGCAGCGGACGCACTGCTGCCACCGCCATCTTCCGCCACGGTGAAGGCACCATGCCCACGCACGGCCAAAGCCCTGGGCCTCATTATACTCCAGGTAGGTGTACGAGGCACCGATCAAACTTGTCGAAACCCATCTGACTTCCATGCTAGTGTCGCTTCCGCCGGCGGAACATCATCCAGGCAACCCTCCGGCACCTCTGTCGTTCATGATGCAGAGGTGGCTGCAGCAGGATACCTCGGAGGAGCCGTTCCATGGACTCGGGCGAGCTTGTCCACAGAATAATCAGCAGGGCAAGGACACTCCTGATGGGGCTTCGAAGAAAGACGACATCGCCGGGCAGTAACCGGCTCGATGTCAAGGGTCGACGCGGGACTTTTCTTGAGGATCTGAGATTGGGCTTCCAAGTGTGCGATGTGTCGTGGTCAGTTCCATAGTTCGTTGGTCATAAAAGTGATGCGGATATGTCGTATGATAGCTTCAAGTTCCGTGGCAGCTCCGAGTAGGTGAATCATGCGACGAGAAGTACTTGGAATGCGTCGCTGAGGACGCGACGCGGAACAGTATGCCTAGATAGATCAATCACAACGGCTTTCAGTGACAATGCCTTGACCCTTGAGTGCTGTTGCTAATTTCATTGATCAAGGTCAACTTTTGGATCTCGTCACTGAACCTGACATAACTCCGGGAAAACCACTATCCTATACCTCAGCGCTGCGAGACCCAAAGACTGCTCACTCAGACACATGAGGCTCCAGAGCAATCCTTGCACCATGGGCCACTGAGGCTCCCAACGTCTCCAAGCGATTCGCCCTTCTCCCGATATATCTTCCTCCGCCACCTTCCATTCTGGTATTGAGATGAGAGATTTGGCCCTGCAGCGCAGGTTGCTGCCACCCAGTCGGCTTGAGAAGGGGCATCAGCCTTTGGGTAGGATAAAAGCGGCCTTTAAGCGAACCCTCCTCCAGAACCACATCTTCGCGAACCAGTGCCCAGCGAACTGGAGGCGGATTTCCTGGTGTGGCCTGCTGCCTCCAGTGTGTCTCATCACGGAGAGCTAGTGGAAGGTACTCGTCGGGGAGAAAGTTTGCGGTAGCGTCCGTAGTGCTGGCCAGGTAGTAGACGTTGCCACGAAAGAGGACCGAGCCGGGGTATTCGCTGCGAGTCCAGATGTCGTAGACGCCGACTACCGCTCGGTCGACGTTGATCTTGATATCTGGTGGAAGAGATCTGATGCGAATCGTATCGCCAATCTCGACTCGTTCGGCCCCCAGGAAGCCACCGTAGTAATGTATCACCTTGCTCGTTGTGTCTTCTGGTCCTGCTCCCCAAAGCGAGAAGGAAATATCGATCTTGGATGCGGCAAGCTTAGAGGCATCCAAGGCAAGCATATCTCGCCTGGGCCCGTCATCATGAGCCGCCTGGAACATGGCATCCCAGTGAATCTCGTCGAAAGCCTTGTCCTTGAGTTCCGGAATTGACGCAGGTGGGACACTGAACGCATAGAACGGTCGCAGCTCCGCATCAACCTTGGATACTACCTGCTGCCGGACCAGACCGTACGAAATAGGAAGCAGATCATGAGAGGTAGCGTTCTGGGCGACAATTATGCCCAAACGCCATGTGTTGCCGTTTTGATACCACATGAGCTCGCCAATACGGAACAGAAACGAGCCTTTCAGACCCCATGGTATGAGCTTGGCCTCCGGCGCAGTGGGATGCTTCACTGTGGTTGCTTGTGGTGCGGGAACGGGCACTGGCGCTTGCACTATCGGCGCTGAATCTTCCCTCCTCGCAGGGACTGGGTTCTCTGCCGTGGCCTGCGCCTTCGTTGGGACAGGCTTCGGGATAGCAGCGGTGGGAACAGCTGGGATTGGAACTGGGGTAAGCTTCGTTGGTCTCGCAGCTACCCTCTCGGCTTTGACTGGTGAGTCCTTTGGCGTGATAGTCAGGCCATCGTCGACTGCAGAGGCAAGCTTTGTCATGCTGGGCAAGTTGCAGTGCACGCAGCAACAATCTTTGTAGTCCGTAGACGAAGAAAGAAGCCAGATCAGATGGAGCGCGAACTCCTGAGGGCTTTTGAATAGTTTCGACTTGATCGGGTACCCAGAAACCCAAAGATGTTTGGACTTCTCATACAGCCAGTAACCTCGTGGGAAGTTGACATACCAAGAGTGACCTTCTGCTTCATCGGTCAGCATCACCGTAGAACAAAGCGGCAGGAGCTGGAAGGAAGACGAGCGTATCTTACCGTCAGGGCTGGGTGCGAGTTCTTGCTTGAGTAGAATGCCGAGCTTTATCCTCCATTCAATGAACCGCGGGTCATCCTGGGCTAGCCTCGTCATCTGCGGTTTCGCTCTCGGCGTCTTCTCTGCAGTTGCTGCGGCCGCATCCTTCCCCGTTTTCGTCGCTGCTGAGGCAGGCGTCGCGGTTGATGCTGGCCAGTATCCCGGACCTGTATCTGCGCCATCGCTTCGGGCGACGTTGATCACGTCGAAATCCTTGGTAGCAGACATTCTGCCTGACGAATTGAGGCACCAGAACCCTCTTGAGGTTGGCTAGTGTTGGGAGCTTGACCTCACTCCAGTGGCCTAGATGAATGGGTTGCTCATGGGAGAGTCATGACACGCAGATTTGAGATCTCGGCATACGCGAACTGCTCTAGAGATATTGTCCTTAGGATGCGATATGCGTGCCACCGAGTGCTTTGCGATGGTGACCCAAATGGGTGTTTGCTATTTCATGTGTCCAACTGTCAAAGAGAGCAATCCCGCTGTGCGCCCAGGTCAGCGCTGAAGACACAGGAGGCTGAAATCTGCTGAGTCAGCATAATTGAAATCGTCGCGTAGGAGAACCAATTCCTCGCCCTCACGCTTGTATATTTTATATCTTCCTGAACGTCGGAATTCCGTGGATTTATATTTTATAACGGTCATATTTGCATTGGATCTTCAGAATAGTTCTGTCTTTCGGAAAAGTCGGCTGCTGAAGTGCCCTTCTCGTCTGGATGCTGTGGATCCCACTCAACGCGTCAAACGCGTGCCCCGCCAAACCTTCAACATTCAACATTCTTCCACCACGGCAAACTTGAAGCTCCGTGAAATTACGTGTGAATTTATTCGTTTTGGCAGAAGCACTGCATATCGTCGATATGGAAAGTGTCCTTGGGCCTCAATACAGCCATGGCAATCGTGCCTTCCTTCAGGCTCTTATGGCTCACGGCGCCATGTCCTTCGAAGACGCCCGACCACTTCTGGCCGCCATCATAAATGCTGACAACAAAGGCAATACTGAGGTCCGCCCTGATCAGATCCAAGAAGAAGATTTCAGAAGCTACATTGACATCGCGTCACGAGCGGCATCACTGTTCGACTACGAAATCAGAAGTGCAGAGCATCAAGTCAAAAAGCGGCGGGTTTGGGCCTTAGTGAACACAGCCTCCGATCCGCAAACGCAACTTGCGACAACGTATAATGCCGAAGAGCTTGCGTTCATCAACAGAACTCTCGAAGCGATGTTTGACACGTACAACAGGCCAAGAATGGAGGCATTGGCCATCACAGAGATGCAAGCGATCAAGCTAGCACGGCCGAAGCGGCGACAAAGCACACAAACAGCCACGGCAGAAGATTCAACACAACCATCGGCAGATCGAGGCTTGAAGCACAGCGAAGTCGAGATGGTTCTGGCAAGCCTCGTAGATGGTGGCTGGTTCGAGAAGAGTCGGGAAGGGTTCTACAGCCTCACACCCAGAGGCCTTCTCGAACTTCGACCTTGGCTCGTGGAGACATTCAATGACCCAGATGCAGAGCCGAATGAGTGGCAAAGGGTCAAGTTCTGCGAAGCATGCAAAGAGCTGGTGACGATGGGGCTTCGATGCTCTGAACCGAATTGCATGTTCCGCGTTCACAGTATCTGCGAGGAGGCCTTCTGGCGGTCACGGCGAGAAAGAAAATGCCCCAAGTGTTCAAGAGAGTGGACTGGAGAGCATTTTGTTGGTGAGAAAGCGGTCACCTCTACTGAGGCGTACAGACGCGGGCGGCAACGAAGCGGTGGGAGGAGAAGTACGGCGGCAGACGAGGTGATGCGTCAGCATGTGGAAGAGGATGAGGCCGATGAAGAAGGAGATGAAGAAGAAGAATAGCTTCTCAGCTGAGAGCTGCCAATGATACCCATTGAAGAGACTGCAAAGTATGACGAATTCTCCACGATTTCTGCCCTGTCGGTTGTGGTACAGTGGGTTATCTCCGCCTGAATCCTGCTGTCAGCCAACACGAATCGGGAGAGGTGCTTATCGTTTGTAGAATTCATTCATGTTGACGTTGATAATTGCAGCTGGTCGGTCGTATCTTGATTGGACTCATGCTTCCATTTCATCGAGTGCCGTGTTTATTTCGCCTGTCAACAATCACATGCTAGCGCCTCACTTGAAGTCATGCCTTCGCACGGGCATTGGCTCGCAGTTCATTGAGGCCGCCAAAGAGAAGCGCGCTTGTGGCTGGAAACGAGCCTCCTCCGACCAATAGCGGGGTGGCGCGTGATGTCACTTGTGGCTGAGCAGACGTGGCAGCAGCTAAAGCTCCAAGCTGAGGCGACAATCAGGGCACCATCTTGTTCTTGGTCAACGCTGTTTTCTTTGCAAGCTATTTGATTCTTTGATTCGTATCCTTTTCTTTGGCTGAGACGTTCACCTAATTTTCAACTCTCAACGTCCGTCGCGACAAACTTGAGGACTTTTTGACATTCCTTTCCCACACTTCAGCATCCACATCTGCCAAAGGTTACGAATCACTAGCCCCACGTCATTATGCTTGAATACATCACCTACAAGAAGGTGAAGAAGCACAAAGCCGAGAAGGCGGCGAAGGAGGAGGCTGAGCGTCTTGGAGAATCATCATCTCAAGGTGGGAAGCATGGTCAATCAGGAGATGCGATCGAACCGGGAACACCTGTGCTGGATCCTGCCGACGAGTCATTCCTTGAGAGTCTTCTAAATGATGAAGGACCCCGTCCACCACTACCACCGAGGATGAAGACACCAGATGTGGACTGGGTTTCTGATCTCGACGCTTCTTCCACACTCGATTCGTCCAGGGAAGAGGGACAGGACAAGAAGGGGAAGAAAAAGCAAGTCTTAGAGAAAGAGAAGGAAGAGAAGCCAGGTCGTTTCGCGCGCCTCTTCTCCCGTAAGAACAAGGATACAGAATTAGTCAAGGCTGGCGAACTTCCTCCTGATGAGAAGGAGCGCGAAGTCAGTGACGTTCAGCGCATCCTCAACCGCCTCAACCTCTCCACCAAGAACGACAAGGTTGTGCCGCTCACGGCCGATTCATCTGATATTCTCAACCGCTTCACTCAGATCTTCAAGGACTTGGCCAACGGCGTACCCACAGCGTACCAAGATCTTATCAACCTCTTCGAGGACCGAGATGGGACCCTCAACAAGGGTTTCAACAAATTGCCGAAATCACTTCAGAAGCTCGTCATGCAACTACCAGAAAAGGTCACTGGGAATTTTGCACCCGAGATCATGCTCGCTGCCGCTCATGCTCAAGGCATCAAGGCAGAAAAGGGCAACGGGTTGAAAGATCAAGCTGGCAAGATTTTCATGCCGAAGAACATCATGGAGCTGGTCACCAAGCCAGGAGCCGTCATTGGTATGCTGAAGGCCATCGTCAACGCTTTACGGGTACGGTGGCCTGCCTTTATCGGTATGAATGTGATCTGGAGCGTCGCTATCTTCTGTAAGTCTTCACTCAAGACAGTTAGATCCCATACTGGCGTGCTAACTAAAAGACCAGTGTTGATGTTCGTCTTGTGGTACTGCTACAAGCGTGGACGCGAACAGCGCCTCGAGCGGGAGAAAGGAGAGCCCATCGACGGCAGCGACCGTATCGAGGAGCTTCCCGACGATCTGATGATCGAAGGCCCTCCACGCCGCCAGGAGACTGACAGGAGAGGGAGCAGAGAGCGAGATGCATACTCGGATGATTCCAGAGAAGACAGCCGAACACACCGCGACGAACGCGACAGGGCCCGCCGTCGTGAGAGTGACAGAGAACACCGCCAGGACAGGCACCATCGCCGAGATTCGGACAGGCACCGCGACTGGGAATCCGCCTCGTACAGCTCTGTCGAGGATGATAGAGCTCGTCGCCACGAGAGGTATCGTCGCCATGACGACATGACTCGACGTGAAGAAGAGATGCCACGCCGAGAGCACGAACTTGCCCGCCGCGAGGAGCCATCACGTCGCGGCTCGCGCAGGCGCGAATAGGCCGATTTTTTTTCTTTTCTTTTCTGGAAAGTCTGAAGTAGCGTTATTAGAGGGTCGAGATCAGGATTGTTTTTGGATCTCAGGAGAAAGGAGGTCTTTCTGAAGTTTGTCTACGATTGCTATGACCACGGCACGAATAACCCAGGGATAAAATAGCAGTTTTAACGGTCTCTCATTTGCAGAGTATCTCTAATGGCATGGGTATCTTTACACCGTTGCGCCCACTGAAATCGATGTGATCCTTTTATCTCCCGTGTAGTTTTCAGTCCTCCTGAACCAGCTCTTTGATCTCTCCTCCACCAGTTGCGTTTACCTCGTTCAACTTACCACTAACGATTCCTGACCCGACCGCACCGGCTCCATCTTGCATCCAAAAGTCGACTTCATCAATTATATCATAGACGATGTCCTCGGCTATTTGCTCGTCGAACCGCTCGGCGAGCGGACGGAGCCTCTCCTTTTCATCTCCCTGTTCATCTGCCGGTGGTGGATACCAGAAGTCGGGTCCGAAATTCACTTCCGCGGAGCCACCTCTGAAGACGCTCACAGCAGGATAGTAGCCTAGCATCCCATCGTCAAGACCTTCCCGCGCACCGAACTGCGGCATTGGTCTCGAGGCTGGAGGAAGGAACCCAAGAAGATCCTCGAAAGCCGTGCCGATCAGCTGCCCATTCTTGTAGATCTTGATATAGCTCCGAGGCAAAGTGCGCAATGCGTGGACGGGGTGATTGGGATGAGGTGCCTCGGCAGACGCAGCGTTCGCAGCTGACGGCGATGGGTTCATCATATCTTCGAGCTCTTTCGTGGTGTGATACTCAATCTTCTCAAAGTAGGTGTGCGCTTTGAAGCGGATTGGCAGCCGATCACGAATGATGTTCGGAGGCTCAATGGTTGATTCAGATGTGTCTCCAGCTCGGTCAACCACGGGATTGTACTGTCCAGCCATCACCTGTCTTTGTAACTTTTCGGGTGGTAATTGGATTTCAAGACCGATGACATCTCCTTCTCGAATACCCTCACCGGCGGGAAAGAAATCTTTTGGTCTGGACATGTACACCTTCTCCCCAGCCACATCGCGAATGCCGTAGCTATAAGCATCGAAGCCAACCGGGGCATCCAACGACGCCTCACGCCTGGCCCAGCCCATACGAACGTGTTTGCCTCCTTCGACTTTGGACTCGCCGTCTTTAGGCTTGCGAATGCCATTGGTGATCTTGCATTCCCAGTACCAGCGGCCCTCTCTTACTGCAACGTTGGCACGGGCCATTCTGAATCCCTTGGTGGTCGTGACTCGCTTGCCGGACTTGTCGAAGAAAATATGCATGGCAGTATCTTCGAAGCTCATCCGCGGTCCATACGGCTCGGGCTCTGTCGACCGATAGTAGAGCATAGATGGAAAGTTCGGGTCTGCAATGCAGTGTGTGTAGCGAAAGTTTTTCTTGTTATACGTGTGATCCGAGGTCTCGAAAAACTCGATTGGCTGTCCGTTGCAATCCTCAATCTCATGATGTAGAGACATCATTGGTCCTCGCGGAGGATCAAAGTCGGATGGCTTTGGGGGATTGAGCTTGTACCGTAATGGCGCCGACGCGCTTTGCTCAGGCTCATTGGGGTCTGGAGTTGCACGGCCACTTTCGCCACCACCCTTTGCCTCTCGTTTCTTAAAGGTATCCTTCTTCGCGCGCGACGGTTTCGACCGGTTTGCCTGGGTTGCATCATCGGTGATTGTGGCTTGAGCGCCGAGCTCGGAGTTTAGAGGCGAAGGTACGGCTGGGCTATGCCCGTCATCAAGAGCGCGCTTTTGCGGTATTGAGGAGAGCGTTGTCGCTGGAGGTGTTGGCTCCCTCTTGGGAGCGTCGGTGTCTGACGACATGGCTATGATATGAGGCTACGAGGAAGAGCTGGTCGTTGTGTTGTCTGGTGAGGTTGAAGGTGTGGAGCGGGGCTGCTTGGGAGGCGCGACTTCAGGAACGCGCACGACGAGGGAGGCGCGGGTTGACGAAATTGTGTCACCAGGCGGTCAGCTTAGGTAAATTGTCCATATGTACATCAAATAGGCGCTGTCTGGTGCCAGAGAGGGTATTTTCAACAACTGGCGCCTTGCAACTGGTTCCTAGGTGGGAGATAATGAGCCACCTTCACCATTGCACACCGAGATTGGAAACTGCCTCCTCGCTGGTCCTAGCTTTCGACACCGAGATTCCAATGCCACGAATTTCAATATCAGAATTCGGTGGATGCTCCCCGACTGGCAAAAGGTGCATGCCAAAAGGGGTTAGCGCCGCTTATCAAAGCCATCACTCGCGATCCTGGCTGCTACTGTGCAAGTCTTTCATTCGGTTTGACCAATCAGATTCCAGATAATGTCAGCACATCGACCGCAACGCACGCCGATTGGTCGCATCCGGGCCAGCCAGGCACTACGTGCTCCAGCGGTGACGCTCCTTTCTGATTTCAGCGGAGGATAGCCCCAGCAGGGTGGTGCGGCAAGCAAGTCCAGGCGTACGTTGCATTGAGACGGATGGTGTCAGTGCAGCACCAATCCTTGGCTGCGCCGGAAGCCTTCACCCCTTCTCACCTCACTGCAGCACTACCACTGTACTGTTGGAACCACCACACATCATCCCACACCTCTACACACACCACCTTTGAGCCCCTGGACAACGGAGTTTCAAACTGCTTCACCGAGACAAAGAGGCCGTCCAGGACGCGAGCATCTCATCGCGAGAACGCGTCTATCAGCATCAGATCGTCTCCCTACCCCGCGAGGCTGTTCATCTACTTTCTTCGTTGGCCTCGGTGAGCCAAGCCCCGCCATCAAGGACCACTGCATCCAGGCAGTCTGCCCTTCCTTCGCCCTGTTGCCATCAGCATCTCCGTGTTACCGACCCTCTGAGTCGGTCTGACCACCGCATCAGCCTCGTCAAGGTCGAGTCATTCGAAGGCACCCGTTCTCGCCGGACTCGTAACCCAAGTCTCGTGCCGCACTCCTTCGGACGTCTGACTTTCGCCTCCCCGTAGTCGCTCTGGGCCACGCGGGCGTCGATCAGTGGTCCGCTGCAGCGCCTGACTCCGTTTTCAACTTCTACCTTTTTGAACCCATCGCTTCTTTGTCATCACCGTCGTCCACCTTCCTACATCTCTCAACCCTCATGTTGACTACGGCTTCTTTATGAGCTACTATCCTCTATCCCTCTGCACTTTCTCGTCACTTATCGACCAAGATCTCCCTTTCTCACTCAGCTGCTGAGGCGGCCTACGGACGGCGTACTTCTTCGCCGCCACGCGACAGACGCCCAGGGTTGAACTCATGAGCCAACAACGAGAAGCTGGACACGCTCGGACAGCGCTCCCCTCACGTCCGGTTCAGTCTACGTCCCAACCCAATGGTTTGCAATACTCTCAGCCGGCACCAAACCAGCTGAGGGAACGGAACCTCCTCCCGCATCCTCGTGATGACCAGAGTGTGTCACCTGAACCAAGAGACAGCATCATGAGCGATGTTTTATCGATATCATCCAAGGCTTCAAGTCCAGACTCCCACGGCGGCGAGTCGACATCCAAGTTGAACAGGGCAGTCCCCGCTGCTGCTGCGCAAAGTGGTCAAATTTGCAGGTGTGTTCAACGTGGCAGCCCTTGACGTTCGGAGTTCTAACGAAAGGCAGTAATTGTGGCACAACACAGACCCCCCTATGGAGAAGATCGCCACAAGGAGCAACCATCTGCAACGCCTGCGGGCTGTACCAGAAAGCAAGAAATGCCGCTCGACCTACCAGCCTGAAGAAACCACCTAATGTAGTATCAACCGGACCTTCGCGCCCGTCTCCCGCCAAAGGAGCATCACCCTCATCTTCAAAAGCGACACCCAACGTCCCAGGCGCGACATACGTTGCCGCTTCACAGATGCCCAAGGGTACGTGCCCCGGTGGTGGTCGGTGTAACGGTACTGGTGGCGCGGAAGGATGTTACGGTTGCCCAGCATACAACAATCGAATGTCCAAGAGCACGCACGTCAATGTCAAAGGAAAATCAACAGGGTGCGGGTCTCAGGCGGCAGAACCCTCGCGCAATGATTCTGAGATCGACGTCAACGCATTGCAGTCACAGAGCTCGGACACGGCCGTTGTCATTGCATGCCAAAACTGCAACACGACTATCACGCCTCTTTGGCGCCGGGACGAGGCCGGGCACACAATATGCAACGCTTGCGGTAAGGGAGCTTCGTTTGAATTTTATGGCAACTTGGCTGACAATACTAGGACTCTACTACAAGCTTCATGGGGTTCACAGACCAGTTACTATGAAGAAGGCCACCATCAAGCGAAGAAAACGCGTGATTCCTGCCGACCAGGATGAGTCCATGGAAGCAGAAACCACCGCATCCAAAGCTACAGAACGCACCCCAGAACGGGGAACCATTAACGAAGACGGATCCATCAACCTCGGCCTCCGAAGGCGCCCTGATTATCCACTAGCGATAGAACCACGCCCAGTAGCCGAGTTGAATCGACAAACACCGCCATTGCCCTCGACTTCGGACCTGGCAGCTTATCGACAACAAGCCCTGCGGCCGCACCCACCGCATGCGCATAGTAATGACAACCGGTTGGCCCCGATGCATTCCATGCCGTTTAATCGACAGTCGAATTCTCCGGAGACCCATGGCTCACCCCACCGGAAACGATCTTTTTCAACCGCAGATACCGATGCAACGCAAGGAGAACAAGGCTTGAACGAGCAACCTACACGACTTTCTTCGATCCGATCAATTCTAAATCCCCAGATGGCAGGAGAGCGGTCGCATAGATTTGGTGATGACTTCTCTGACCGGTCACTTCCGCCTCTGCGATCTCCTGCTGCAACTTTACAGTCTGCGGGGAGCCCTGTGCCCTCGATTTCGAGCAGAAGCCACACTCCTTCTACTTTGCAGCCGTCGATTATGCCAGGCACACCCACTGATGCAGACCGGGCCAAAGCTGATCGGCGAGTGGCTCTTCAGCGGGAAGCGGAGAGGATGCGCGAAATGCTGGCGGCAAAAGAGCGAGAGTTGATGGAACTCGGTGAGGGTTAAGCTGGCAGAGATGCTACACGTGCCAGTCAAAGCAGTGAATGGAGACGAACCAAGTCAAATTTGACATGGAATGAATGCTGGAGGGGATCAAGCGTTCGGTTCTTAATGAATATCTATGGTATATGAGACACGCCATAACTCGAGACGGCTTGAGCATCTCAAGGACGGATAACCTAAAATGTATTTGCAAGGCTTTACGAAAAGTATGGTGTTGGCCAGGTGTTTTGGGGTTATTGGTAGCGACGGACTCTGAGCGACAACCATAGACTGCATCTCTCCTCTCGCGAGGATGAAGGCATCCGCTTACCTGTTCCAGAATAAGGACAGAAATTCCTGAATGACGAACTTGCTCGATTGTGATGGTAATTGTAGTTTTGCCTCGGCCCAGAATGGATCGAAGGGTCCACGATACCTAGGTATGTACTACTCCGTATAGGTGGGCTTCTTTGTATTATTCCAGGATCGGGACCATGGCTAAAATATGTGGAGCGAGCCGAGACCGGCGAACGGATAGGGACAGTGCTATCGTGGCTAGTACGGATGGTGGTCCTAGTCAGATGATCTGATTTTAGAACAGGTATGTTGGAGGGAAGAGCCACCTTGTGCAGTTAGTCGAGTTGGAACTTGAGGCTTGTCAGTTCAGAGGGCGCCGTGTTGCTTATCAATCAAAGTAGGCGTGACTCGGAAAAAGTAGCATCACTATAACGTGGATAACGTTTGAGTGATTGTGGTGGCTGCTTTCACTGGCATCAGTCAGTGGCTTACCGTGTGCAAGAGAAATGGCAAGGCATTGATTGATTGACCTGTCAGACGGGACAACAACCAAACGGCCCCCGGATCTGTCTGTCACCTTGTTGTAATCATGCAAAGAGACAAATGGGAGCCGAACAGGACCATAGAATGTAAAGGGTGAGTGTGCCAAGACCTCTGGAAGGCCCTGCTCAGCTCTGTTCAATCCGGCCGGTCGCGTTCGTTGTTACGACGGATTCTGAGCATCAGCTCTCATCGACGGCTTCGAACAAGGGAAGAGCAAAGGCGGACATGGTTGTGTCCTCGGAGAAGCGACGACTTCACTAGCAGCTCCCCAGGCATTTTAAGGTCGAGAGAATCGCAAGAGCGTCGGATTGGCTATCACGGCTATGCGCGCGATGCAGCGAAAGGGCAAAGCGCCGTACCTTCGCACCGGTTCTAGCGCCGTCGAAGGCGTTGCGGTTTTGGGCGATGGTGCGGATGGGAGCGAGCGTGGTGCGGTGGTCAGGTTAGTAGTTGTAGGTAGTCTAATACCGTACTGTAACTTATTAGGCGTGGAGCAATGCACGAGCGGGTTCTGATGCGCAGGCGCGCATGCAGGCGTCGACAATTTGTGGGGCTGTCATCCGAAGGGCGCGCTCTTCGTCGTTCAGGTGGTGCTGATGCGGTATAGTGCGGTGAACTTTTCGACCGCCGGGGGGGTTGAGGGGGGCACGCTGGAGTCATCTGGGGGCCAGATCCCGCGCCGTTAGTCGGAGAGTTTAACGTTCTTCAACGATTTGGATGCAGTGAGTGCCTGGCAGGACTTCTCTCCCTTCTCTCAACAACATTGCACACACCGGATTGATTAGATGTTCGACGACGCACGATTGACTTCTATTTCGTTCGTGGCTTGAGAGAATTGGAGACGTGGTCTGTTGCTCGCGTTGTGAGTCAGGCAGCCGTCCATCCAATCCAAGCAGGAAGGTACGGTAGGGCTGCGCTATATCTCCCCGTTCATGAGAAGAGAGTTCCTTTTCTCTCTTTCATCCTCATCATCATCAACCTTTTATTTACCATTGCCTCCACCGCTTCATATCATTATCAATCCAACGCGAATTGGAGGTTGTCGTTGCTTGACCACATGCACGCGGGCCCTGCACACCTTATATATGTACTAACTCATCTGCCAGTCGATACCAGAGTTGGTCATCTTGTCATTCACGCCTTTCCGTCTCAGCGGAGCATGCCCGAATCTCTCCAGTCCTACCATCACTCATAGGACACTAGGACATCACTTTGAGACAGCCACGCAGAGATAATATTGCTGCGCTGTCTGTCATATCCTGACCCTTCGCCTCCACGCCCTTCTGTCCTTCTGCAGACCCCAGCATGGCCCAGTCCGGTAACATGGACGACTTCGTCAACTGGGATCAGGCCGGTGCTTCCATCGAGTCGTCTCAGGAGGAGGATCAGCAAACTATGCCGGGGTCCCACCACTCGTCCACCAGTCCCGAGGCGCCCTTCGACGACAACATCGATCTTGTTCTGGCCAATGTCAATGAGGATGACTTTAGTTTCCACGCCTTGCAGCACTTTACAAACGACTTTTCTGCGCCCTTGGAACACATCGACCCTTCCCTT
The DNA here is from genome assembly GCA_030435815.1 of Sarocladium strictum. Lineage (NCBI taxonomy): Eukaryota > Fungi > Ascomycota > Sordariomycetes > Hypocreales > Sarocladiaceae > Sarocladium > Sarocladium strictum. Next base: position 3,292,617 of record JAPDFR010000003.1, on the reverse strand, counting down.
CAGGATTTCAATGCGTTGGGGCCACTGGACGACTTCCCCGCCCTACAATGGGAGACCCCGGACGTTCCATGTGCGCAGTGCGCCCTTGGGGGTTACAGCTGCAAGAAGATCCGAGAGGGCGCCTACCAAGGCTTCTGCACCAGCTGCGTCGCTCTCATGATTGACTGCAGCTTCGGGGGCGTCGTTCCTCCCAGCCTGAACCCAACGACCGTGACTTTGCCTCCCGTTGAGAATTCCATCTCATGGGCATCCTCGGGCAATGCAACCCCCATTATTGAGGACGGCGAGCACCATGTGGCAGACCCTCTCCAGCCCCTGAGCAGCGCCTCTGCATTGGAGCTATTTAACATCGCCAACGCCTCGAATGCTTCAGCTGGGACAGAGCCCAGCACTGCTTTTGCTACAAGCACTGCACCCAAGGTCGGCGCCCGGCTGTCCCGCGAGTCGGTCCGTGTCCTGAAGAACTGGCTCTCTACACACAATCGTCACCCCTACCCAAGCGACGAGGAGAAGGAGGTTCTGCAGCGCAACACTGGTCTTAGTAAGACACAGATCACAAATTGGCTCGCCAACGCTCGTCGCCGTGGCAAGGTCCAGCCTCACAGGTCGACTTCGCCGCAGGTCGGAAACTGGTCCAGCGGGGTTGAGATCCCGGCACGCCGTGGTACGCCAGCTCTTGAAAGCATGAATCCACTCCAGAGGTGGCAGCACTCTCCGCCAGAGCACGAACCTGCTTCCGTGACAGCTATTGCCAGGGCTGTAACCACTTCCTCATCCGCCATCTCCTCTGGCCTCAACAGCCCCTTCAGCAGCTTTCCTTATACCGACGACGGCTCAGGAAAGTCCATCTGCAACCAGTCCTCTGCTAGCTCCATTGGCACTTCTCAGTCTAGCAATGGCTCTCGTGGCTCTGCTTACTCCCACGGATCCCGCAACTCCTTTGGGTCCTTTGGATCTGGCCCTTTCAGCAACCACAGCCGCCGTCGTCGCCGTAGGCGGGCAGCTCCTCGCCAGTCTCCTGATGGATTGAAGTCCCTTTCCAACCCGCTGAAAACCTTCCAATGCACATTCTGTACCGAGACGTACCGGACGAAACACGACTGGCAGCGTCATGAGAAGTCGCTCCATCTGTCACTAGAACGCTGGGTCTGCGCCCCGGAGGGCGCTCGCATCCAGCGTCCGGAGACAGGACAGATATGCTGCGCTTTCTGCAGCGAGCCTGATCCGGATGATGCTCACATCGAAAGCCACAACCACTCATCTTGCCAGGAACGCACCCTCGAAGAACGAACATTTTACCGGAAGGACCACTTGAATCAGCATCTGCGCCTCGTGCACAATGTGAAGTTTGCTGACTGGTCCATGAAGTCGTGGAAGGTGGCTGCGCCAGAAATTCGCTCCCGTTGCGGTTTCTGCGGCATCGTCCTCGACACCTGGACTACGCGTGTGGACCATCTTGCTGAGCACTTCAAAACGGGCAAAACCATGGCCGACTGGGAGGGAGACTGGGGTTTTGAGGCCCCGGTGCTCGCGATGGTCGAGAACTCGGTGCCACCATGTATGCAGCCTCTCAAGTTTCCCGTAGACCAGTTGCCGTCGTCCAAGTTCTGACCATAGACCTTTTTTGTCTTTTTTTGATTTACAGATCTTATCCATCATGAGAGGCTTTCCCCTCTACCGTATATCGCCGGACGAGTAACCGAATCCCCGAGGAATGCCTACGAACTTATCAAACTCGAGCTGGCATACTACGCAGCGAACTATCAACAACACAACCCGGACTGCAAGGGGCCAACTGACGAGGAGATGATGGTCGAAGCTTGTCGTATCATTTTCGCCTCCGAAACCTTGTCCCTGCAGGGCATTGCGACACAGGTGTCATGGCTGCGAGACATTATCATGAGCGATGAGGAACTGGCTCTGAAGGCCCGGTTCGGTCCCCTCAGGAGCGCGACAGAGAACAGGCTTGCGAGCCTGAAAATTAACGGCAAGGACAACTTGTTCGAGGAGTGCCCCATGGAGCAGCAGTTGCATGAGTTCGTCAAGGCGAAGCGGTTGCTCGGCTTGACCGCCATGGATAACGAGCTTCAAGAAGAAGCCTGCAAGATTGTTGGTCGCGTTGAGGAAGTCTCGACGAACCCTTCCGAGCGTGTTGCAAACTGGCTTGTTCGCTTGGCTACCTCTTCCACCAAATGGCTGGCTCCATTCCGCCAGCGTGCTTCTCTTCCTCGGTCTGACGATATTAAGCACGCTATCATCCGGTCCACCGATCCCAGGTTGATCGACTCGACCATCCACAGCTATTCTCGTCTGGAGCGAGAGCTTGCAGACTTCTTACAGATGCAGCGAGCGATGGGTGTCGAACCTACTGATGAGGATCTGCAGCGCCAAGCTCGTATCATCATCTACGAATTCGACGATGGCTGGAACCAAACTGCTGCGGACAGTGCATACTGGCTGGATAGCTTCAAGAGTCGGCACCCACCAGTCGAGGCGTCACCCGCAGCCAGCGGTGTTTCCTCGAGTTTCTCCCATCTCAGGCAGACAGGTTCGACGGCAGCGTCGGCGGTGCCGTCTGTGACAGGGACGCAAGCACCAACAACCATGAATGCCAAGGGCGATCCAGCGTTTTATCAGATTATGGGCGAGCGCCTGATTCTGAACCAGTCGAACTGCTACCGCGGGCTTGAGCTAGAGCTGGCGCGCTTTGTGAGATCGATGATGTCGCCAAACAACCCGAACCAGCACATTCCCACTGATGCGGAGCTGCAACACCAGGCTCGCTGGATCATCCACAACGAGTGAGTGCTCTCTTGCCTTGTGTCTGTAAAGTTTGAAGAAGTGCATAACTGACTTGCGCTTGCAGTGATGATCCGTGGAACTGGACTGCAGCCGACAGCCCCGAATGGCTCGCCAACTTCAAGCGCCAAGTCGGTCTCGTACCCGGAGGACCAGATTCAACCCTAGGTGCAGCGACGACCTTCAACTGGAGCTGCCCTAACCAGCCAAAGGGCAACGACGGAGTCATCAGCCACAACACTCTGACACAGCCCATCGCTCCAGTTCCCCGGACGGCAGCAGAGATGGCTGCTGATGCGATGATGTTGGAGGGGATGCCGGACATGAACGGCGATCCTGCGGCACTACAGGAGATGGACTTTGGGTTCATGACGGACTTGGGCCTCGGGAACGGCCAGCAAGGGAGTTGAGGCATTGAGGATTTTGAAAAACCGAGTGGAAAATTGACGTTGAATGGATACCCGAGAGGACAGCCAGAGCATGACAAGGTTCGCTTTTATGGCAGTCTACTCCGAACACGCAACAAAGCATACCATAGATAGCGGGATCTTGCAATTAGGCGCATTGAAATTGCCATACACACAATATAGAAGTTCACGACCTCATTTTTGAAACAGAATAAGTTGCTTGCACATTGTATTATTGCATCTGAACGGCTGAACGGAATTGAACCGTCGGAGTTACATTGGGATACTGTAACAGAAGCGCCTTGGAGACACACACCTTGGCAGCGGACAAGAATCTGGAAACGAGTGTTGTAACTCTCTTTGGAGATTGGTCAGTAGAAGAAATATTCATTTGCAATGTGGACAGAAGAAACCTTGTGTGCAGCTGAACAAACGGTCATCCAGGCACGGCGAGGCTTTACGGGCAGCGCCACCAAGATACCTGGCAGCTCAGGTATCAGGCATCAATCAGCTGAACTCAGCTTAACTCTCGCATCCTCAGCCTATCTTAGGAACCCGCCTCCACCCCGGCCTGACTACGATTCGTAGCGCTTCTAATCCTTCCTCGCAAAAGTGAAGAAAAAAAAGAAGAGGCTCTTGGCGGTCCAAGGGCCAATCGAGGAGGGATCATGCCAACTTACCTCTGTCACGGCTTTAGGTGGAATCGTCAGGCACTCCGGGGATGGGTAGTTCTCAACGACATCGACGATGCGTCGCCGGATTGGATCATCGCACCGAAGAGCGCGGTGGCGATACTGAAGACCATGGCCGAGAAACACCCTTTCGTGCCATTCGGAGCGGAGTGGAGAGCTGCAGACGACGGCGAGACGACAGGCAACGACGGCGAGACGACAGGCAATGACGGCGAGCAGACAAGCAGCAGCAGCAACGCAACGCAGTCAGAAGCCACCACCACCCCGTCTGTGCTCGACGCACCGATTCGACTACTGGAGGAGTACCACTACGATGTGAATGCTGTGGACGTCGCGACGGCCGAGTATGCGTATGTTGCGGATTATGTGGTGGAGGTGGACCAGGGTGCTGTGGACGTGGGGGAGGAGATGAGGAAGTTCGCGGAGCTGCCGCAGCGGAAGGGGGAGGAAGGGTGGTTTGAGAAGTTGATGTTCGGCTTGAGGATCTTTGGGGAGGATACGGACAAGATGGGGTGGTATGTTGTTGTTTGTGAGGATGAGGTGAGGGATGGGGGTTGGAGTGAGGATGAGGAGGAGGAGGAGGAGGAGGAGGAGGAGGAGGAAGAGGAGGTTGAGAAGGAAGCAAAGCATGGAGTTGGGAGAGAGACACAAGATACGGCAGCTGTGCTGAATGATGAGACGCTGAACAAGGAGGAGAGGAGAGATGATGGTCAGGATGGAAAGGGGTTGAAGAGCCGGCTGAAGAGGATGGTGCCGTTGAGGAGGCGGGATAGAGATTGAAGAGGGCGGTGGCGCAGTAATCAAATGAATGTTGAAGAACAAGACTGGATCGATATGTAGACATGGTAGTATACACGTCGAATATCCTGTTTCCTGCGTCCGTGATTGTAGACTCGCGCATCGTATATCGGTCCTCTGGTGCATCTCATACTGTAACGAGCATCGCAACGCATACTGCATCAACAAAACAGGAAGAATGTATATTCGAGACCCAAATCTACGAGAATTTTCTTAATTCAAGCTTCGAGTCTGAAACCACGTCATACTAAGCAAATCACGTGTATTATGAGTTTACAGGTACCGTAGCTGGGTAGAAGGCTCTAAACACCACCTACAAACGCCAAACGCCGGATGACGACCGCCCCCCCATCGAATCCATCTTCCTTCCAACAACCTTAAACCCTCCCACCACTGCCAATCGCAGCAACCATGCTCTCCCACCCTCCTTTCCCAAACCCCGTCACCTAGCAATCCCGACCGAGCAACTCGCGAGTTTCACTCAACCCAGTCTCATCTCACAGCGGGCCCTTGCTTGCCCTGGGGTCTTCCCACCGCCGCCGATCTGGGGAAGCAACCCCCCCAGTAACCATGGCGTCCTCATCTTCCTCAGCCTACCTCTCCCCCAACAACTCCTTCGCGCAGACCGGCGCAGAGTTCACCCTCGACCTGAGCAGCGACGATGAAGACCTCCGATCCGAAATAACAGGCCACTCGGCCGGTGCGGAAGCCTACGAGATGCGCGGGGCCGGTCACCAGACTACTGCTGGTGGTGGTGAGAGCAGCTCGGGTCGCGGCGCATGGAATGACAGTACCTCTGCAATTGAGGGAGAGGAGGAGGATGAGGAGCCAGAGGGTGGTGGTGATGGCGGCGCGTTTGACCGCCCGAGAGGGAGGAGTAGGCTGTCCAGCAGGACGAGCACTGTCGCGAGTTTCCAGCTGTACACGCCCGACGAGGAGGCGGCCGTGAGGAGGAAGTTCGACAGGAGACTGGTGCTCTTCGTGGCGTTGCTGTACATGCTCAGCTTCCTCGACCGATCCAGTACGTTCTCTTCCTTTCCTCGAATGCCTCTCTATACCTACCTACCTAGACAAACCTCCCCCCTTTCGTACGTCCTGAAGTACTGACCCCGGCATCTGAACGCAGACATCGGCAACGCACGCATAGCAGGCATGGACGCCGATCTCCAAACCACCCCTCCCCGCCCCGACTGGTACGAATGGGCCTTGACCTCCTTCTACGCCGCCTACATCCTCTTCGAGCCCATGTCCCTCCTCTGGAAGCTGATCCCCGCCCACGTCTACGTCTCCGTCCTCGTCATGTCCTGGGGCGTGGTCGCGTCCTTGCAGGCCGTCGCCCCGTCGTACCCCGTGCTGCTGGCCCTGCGGTTCCTGCTGGGCATCGGCGAGGCCGGCTTCACGGGCATCCCCTTCTACCTGAGTTTCTTCTTCAAGAGGAGTGAGCTGGCCTTCAGGACGGCCATGTTCATCTCTGGTATGTTTTGTTTTTCCTGGGCCTTCTTTCCCTCTTCTGCGCCGATCGTCGTTCTTGTCATGTCTTTTGTCTTTGTCCTGACCTTGTTCGTAGCTGCACCCCTTTCCACCAGCTTCGCCTCCACTCTGGCCTACCTCATCGTCCGCTTCGCCAGGCTCAGTCCCATCTCTCCCTGGCGTCTGCTCTTCCTCGTTGAAGGCTTCCCATCCGTCGTCATCTCCGTCATGGCCTGGTCCGTCATCCCAGACTCGCCTCAGACTGCTTCCTACCTCACCCGTCGCGAACGAAAAGTAGCCCGTCTCCGTCTCCGGAACGAGACCCCTTCATCCTCCTCCTCCTCTACTGCCAACTCGAAACCCTCGTCCGGCCTCAAGATTCGGGAAGTGCTGGCCGTTCTCGCCGATCCAATCGCCTGGATCACTGCATCCATGTTCTTCCTGACCAACATGGCCTACTCGTCCCTCCCCGTCTTCCTCCCGACCATCCTCAGGGACATGGGCCACGACCCTCTGTCCGCCCAGGCCATGTCTGCACCGCCCTACCTCCTCGCCTTCTTCACCGTCCTTCTCACCGCCCACCTTTCCGACCGTCTCCAGGCGCGATCCTATCCCCTCCTCATCCACACCCTCTTCTCCTGCGCCGGTTACGCGACCCTTGCTTTAGCAGCAACCCTTCACCTGCCACATTGGCTGCGCTACATGGCAGTCTATCCTGCCACCGTGGGGTTTTTCAATGCCGTCACCCTCATCGTCACATGGACCATCAACAACCAGGCCAGCGAGAGCAGGCAAGGCGGCGGCTTCGCCCTCATGCAGCTCATTGGCCAGTGCGGTCCCCTCGTAGGCACGAGGCTGTATCCCGAAACAGAAGCACCGTATTACACACGCGGCATGCAGACCTGCGCGTGGGCTATGCTTGCTGTGGGCCTCCTGGCCGTTGCATTACGATTCTACCTCAAGTTTCTGAACAGGAAGATGGACCGCGCAGAAGGCCAACGTGTGGCCGAGGGAGCACCCGTAGAGGAGGAAGGCCTTGTTGGGCCGAGAAAACGCAGAAGATCTACTGCGGAGATGTTCCGATACATGTTGTGATTCCCCCCCCCCGGGTGATATGTAGCAAGCGTTGCTTCCCAATAGGTCGTTCTGTGAGCATTTGAGGTGTTGCACCTATTCACGACTAGGATTTGTATCGCCATCTATGTCTTAGTAATACACTTCTTGGTCAATGTCCCCGGGGCTCCTTCCGTAGCAAGTCACTCTGGAAACGTATAACCCCTTCGTTTCTGCTTCAATCTGGTGAAGGCGTCTCAGTGGAACTTCATCCATTCAGGTGCATGGTATCTCTCAACACCTTCAGTCCACCAGTCCTCATCTTTCCGACGTCGTTGCTTGAAGGCAAAGGCACCAGACCCTTTCTCCGGCTTTCCTTTCAGAGGGTCGGCTGGGTGGTCCTGTCGGCGTCGTTTCGCCCGCCAGGCTTCAAAGTCGCGTCTGCCTTGGTCGTTTTGATGCTTGATGTTATGGTGCATCTGCTTCAGGACGCGCTTGCTGTTTCTGTAGACCGACGAGGCAAGTCTCTTGATTCCGAGGCGAGGACGCTTAGAGAGTGACTCTGTAAAGCTGCGCAGAGAAAAATGGGAGGCTGATCGCTTGCCACTCCCAAGCGGAGCTGCTTGACGACGTGGCTCCCTCGAAGGGTTGGGACTGTCAGAATGATTTGAATCACTCCTTCCGTCATAGTTCTTGCAAACGTGGGGTGTGCTGGCGAATGTGACCTCGCTGGCCTTGCGTGTCTTTGGCGAAGCCAGAGTTTTGGGAATAGGGGTTACAACGGCCAGGGTGTCTGTGCTTTCGTTCTGCTGTGAGAGGGAGTCAAGCGGCAACACCTCGCAGCTTTCAGCAAGCTCGTATTGTCCATAGGAGCTTGTCCGACTACGCCCACGTTGGGTTTCCCCTCGCCACTCTGTGGCAGCTGCTTCAGCAACGGCGACTGCTTCGTGGTGGCTATTGTCATTGCCAGATGTGTGTGTCTTGGACGAGGAGGTGCGCGAGCGGAGATCTGACAGGTTGTAGGTGGCAGAACCATACTTGGCCATTTCCGCCAGGTTGAGACTACCACCGCACACTGGAGAAGCAACAGTTCTCAATGGAGGAGACCGCTGTCCTTCAGAGGGGTAGTCCGATGATGCTGTGCGTTCTCGGAGTCTGCGAGTACTCTCTTCAGATTTCAGCTTTCTCGACTTCTGGATCACCAGACTCTCGTTGACCAAATCCAAGAAATCCTTGGAGTCAGGATGATCTGAGGCTTCCCCAGGCGCCGCCCGAGGTTTCGGCTTTAGGACATCTCCGGAGCCGACCTTGTCGCGTGCTGACTCCAAAATGGGCATTAAACCATGATAATGTGTTGGCAACCTACTGCCACTGTGCAGAAAGGAAGGAGCACGGGCGTCCCATGTCGTTGAATCCGTCGATTCCAAGCCCTGAAGCTCACGTTGTCGCGCTGCCAGTGCTTCCCGAGGGGAAATTGGTGCCTCGAACGGATGATTCTCATCTTCATGAATGCTGAAGCGACGGTCCCGCACAGGTTCAGGGTCTCGTTGTGTCGAAGAGAAAGCACGTGAAATAGCCCTTGGGCGTCGTAGCCCCAGCCGCGAGATTTGATCCGATGAGCTTGAGACTGAAATTGCTGGCTGCCGCCGTCCTTCGGCAAGTGGTAGGATAGTAGTTGGTCGTGAGGGGGATTCAGCATGCTATGCCATCGTTTGGGTAAATTCTGGGAACTGGAAATGGTAAGATGCTCAGTTGGATCGGCCCTCGACTCTAGATAAGAACACTGGAGGTGAATGTTGAGGTGATGGTGTTATTCTTTGCGGTGCCAGGTTGGGGACAGGGAATGGAGGGGAACTGTGGACTTGCTCTGGTGCAGATCCAAAGAGAAAGGGCAACGGCGAGATCCTTCCCATCACACCAGCAGAGGCAGGCAGCAGCAAAAGGGGGTCCGGTACAATGGAGACATTCATAGACGTCATGGTTCACGGGCTTTCTCTCTGAATCTCGAGAACAAAGCATCCAACCCACGTCAGTGTGTCAGGGTAGGAGTCGAATGCAGCGCTTGAATATCCGTCTTGGTTGATGTTGGAAAGTGGCTCGGAGATGGAGGCACAGCCTGTACGGATGAGGTAAGTGTCTGTCGAATTATCTCGAAAAGCGCTGAGAAGAACTTGTCCATTTAGGCCCGAGACGTACCGGTGAATTTGCCGTTCGATGCGTATAAGCTTGCCGCCGTAACTAGTCCTCCTTATACGAAGTGCCATCGCCCCGAGGACGAACCGATACTGCCCCTTTTGGTTCCACACTGACGCGCTTCAGTGGAGAGACCGAATCTAACCATAGCAAGGCAGGCTGGTCCCTTTGTAGTATGTAGCCTGGGACACTTCTCGCAACTGGTACGCCGACAGATCTTGCTGTATCATCGAACACACGGATGCTGTTCGCTGCGGTAAACCGGACACCCGCAGTGATCTCCTCATCAGGAGCCAGTGAGATACTAGTCGCCTCATTCCAAGGCTGCACGGCTTTCCAGTCCTCCGCCCAGGCTTTCGACAAGACTTGCCATTCGTAGAAGGCTTCAAAGGCAGTCAGACATTCACTCCTCGGCCGTTCGTTGTGTGAGGATGGAGTTGAACTCCGCTCGGAACTCAAGGTTGCCTAGCTCCAATCTGTCCCCCAAGTTCTTGATGCGGAAACGAAGACCAAGGTCATCATCAACGTTGAGCCACTCTCTTGTGATGCTCAGCGGACTTTGGGGGCAGAGTGTTTGCTAACACTGCAGAAGCCAAAGTCCCGTCGGCTGCTTCATCGCCAGAGTGGGCTCGAATGGCAGCCCGATTGGCCGCAGTATCGCCTTCAATGCAAGCAGTGGACTCTCCTTGAACACGATAACGATAGGTCAAGCCTCCCCAGTGATATTGGCCATCACTTGCCCTCACTTCTACCAATGAGTCGACTGACAGGTCCAGGCGCCCGTTGGCTATTCCCAGGTCATCCTGAGATAACACAAATCGCACAAGCAAGAAGCACGATGCGGCAAAGCTGAGAAAGCGAGGCATTCCGAATTGCATCGGCCGGCTTGCTGCGACATTCCGCTGGTCTTACTACACATTCGCATCGGACTCGGCAAAATCAACCTACTTATGTATGATCAATCCCCTTCATTCACCAAAGCATCCATGATCGTTTCCCACGGATCGTGTCCGAAGTCATCACCAAGGTTGTGACCACACCAGCGTGGAGTAGTTATTGTCTGCCCTACAAGTGATAAAAGCGACGGGAGACAACTGGGGCGCAACAGATTGGTAGATCACCCCCCGTGGAGCGACCGACACTGATTAAGTTTGGAGCGATATAGTAACCTGCCTCTTTCGTCAGGCGTGGCTTTCCAGCACGGATCTACTCCGTACCTACGTCGTCATAAGAGACTTAAGATGGCAGATGTTGACGGCCCGAGGTCGAAGCGTGGAGACCCTAGCAGCCTGCTTTGTCGAAGCTCTCCTTGGTTCCAAATTATCCATGTCGTAGATCCAGGCACTTTTGGTGTAAGAATGTCGATAGAATGTTCATCCGGGGGCACTATCTGAACTGCGGTCAGCGAATCAGGCACGGTGAAGCTAATAATAGAATGGGTCGTCCAGCCTCCCCCGCTACCTTACTGTAGCGTTCCCATGCTAAGGAATAGTAGGCATTTTGGTTATTGGCGGAAAGCGGCTGCGCCGTGAGCTTGGACACTCCTTCGGACCAAGGGCCGGCCCAGAACACTGATTCAAGGTTGGCGCTGAGACATTACGACCAGGGAGGTCGTTGTAGCCCTCTTTTTTTTTTCGGAGGGCTCAGGAAACGGCCGAGTTGGTTTTGGTAGTTGACTTAGCATCGTGCTGGGGGGGCCGTCCAGACTAAGTTCAGCACTTCCTTCGTATTCAAGAAGCATAGACTGCCACTAGGCACGGAATGATCGACCTGCTACTGTAGCAACACTGCCCCAATCGATCCCAGGGCCAGCATGAAAGGGCCAGTAATAGTAGACAGATACTCCACAAAGAGTTAGTCTTTGCAGGGCCATAGCTGAAGGCCTCGGCTCTGCGGCAGATCACTGAATAATGAGCGCGCTATGATTTGCCCAGGGCGGTCCAGGAACTTCCCAAATTAGCACCCAGGGGGTTCCAGTCCCATTGAAGAGATACGAGAGCAATCTCGCGCGGACCACCTTGTCGCCTCTGCATATGCGTATTTCATGTCGAAGAAAGCATAATAATGCAGCGCAGCCCTGCGGATGTTGAGATGGTGAACACAGAGCCACACATCTCTTACCTTCTTTTGCATTGTCTAGTCCTTCGCTTGTTTCCCCCAAAGTAATCAATATGAAGTATCTTACCGCGGCCGCTTCTGTGGCTTTGGCCGCTCCGCTTGTTGCGGCGTCTCAGTTGGTCTGGCCCTCGAAATGGGATGAGTTGGAAGATCTCATGACGATGCAGTCTGGATACGACACTCGCGGTTTCTCAGATGGTGAGTTGTCCACTTCTGGACAAATGTGTCCCTTTCAAATTCATGTGCGCAGCGTGCTGACCCAATTTGCTCTGATCTGCAGCTGTCGTTACCTGTTCGTTCGGTAACAATGAGCAAGGCCGACAGAACACAGCAGAATGGATCCGAACAGGTTTCCACGATATGATCACTCACAACGCCGCCGCCGGCACTGGTGGTCTGGATGCATCGATCTTCTGGGAGCTGGACCGCGCAGAGAACCCCGGAGCGGCGTTCACCAACACTTTCAGCTTCTTCAGTGGCTTCTACAACACGAGGGCTTCCGCTTCAGATCTCGTCGCGCTTGGCGTGTCAGTGGCAACAGGGGCTTGTGGTGGCCCCAAGGTTCCCTTCCGTGCTGGAAGGATCGATGCCGGTAAGGCCGGCCCGCCAGGTGTTCCAGAGCCCCATACAAACTTGGAGAAGACGTTGGATGCTTTCGTCACTGCCGGCTTCGACAACAAGGACATGGTGGCCATGGTGGCCTGCGGACACGCCATCGGAGGCGTTCACAGCGTGGACTTTCCGGATATCACCGGCATCCACGCGGAAGTTGGCAACGACACCACATTGCCTTTCCAGAACGATGTCTCGACTTTTCACAATGGCGTTGTGACGGAATTCCTGAACGGCAAGACGAAGAACCCTCTTGTTGTTGCCAAGAACGATACCCTGAACTCCGACAAGCGCATCTTCAACTCGGATCGCGCGACGATGAAGAAGCTTGCCACTCGTACCAACTTCAACAGCATGTGTGGAGACATTTTCGCTCGCATGGTCGATACGGTGCCCAAGTCTGTGCAGCTTACTGATGTCATCGATCCCTACGATGTCAAGCCGTACATTAGCGAGCTTTCTTTGGATAGCAAGGGCGACCTTCACTTCAGCGGTTTCATCCGCATGAGGGCGACACATGGCACCGGGCGTAACCAAGATGATCTTGCCGTTACCCTGCTTTATGCCGATCGCAACGGTAAAGGTCAGGTCGAAGTGCCCACAAAGCGAGCACAGTTGCAGTCTGGATTGACAGGTGGCCTCAATGGTGAGCTCTTCGTCTCGTTCGAGTTCGACACCACCATCAAGGGTGCCACTGGCATCAGCAAGTTCCTGGTCAAGGAAATCACTCCATCAACCAAGGCTACTCGCATCCACGACAACCAAAAGACCGGAGGCTACAAGGTGAACGACAAGGTTCTCTATCAGCTTTCCACGTCTTGCAACCAGGTTGGAAACTCGGCCAGCTCGACCATCACCATCAATGCCATGGTCCGCAGCGACTGTGCTGGAGACAACCCATTGACCTTGAAGCTCACTCAGAAGAAGGCCAGAAAGGGTACTGATGTTCCCGCCCTGGTTGTTCAGTCTACTGCGTTCAAGAAGACAGGAAAGGCGCCCAAGGGATGGGTAGCGTACCAGGTGAAGGCAAACACTGATGATCAGTTTGCTCGATTTGATATTGCATTGGGAGGGAAGAACCCTACCGCTGTGGAATTCCAGAGTGTCGGGGCTTTGCCTGAGACATGCGCCAAACAATGAACATAATTGATGATAATGATAAATTTAAGAGCGTTTTTCCCGATGAACTGATGTAGCTTAGTGACTTGGTGCATTGGCAGGATTGAATCGACCGGCGCTTGTGGACTTTAGCATGCAAAAGCCCGATGTCGGATAGAGGATAGACATGACTTTTGAAGTATTCGTACACTCGACGATCGATGCAGCTACGTGTTGGGATATAGCGGCAGTATTTCTGATCAGAAGAATAAACCTTGGCAGATAGAAACCTCAGGTCTGCCAAGCGAGATGATGAGATGACGTTGCTGCGACTGGCGGAATCAGGTCAAGTCGTTAGGATGCGAAGAAGATATCGCACTGTGCATTTCTGAGAAGTGTTAAGCATGACTTCTTGAGCATGAAGCTGGTAGCGATATTTCTGTGTACTCCTTATCCGTAAGGCTCTCCACACAGTGCGTCATGCACACGGCCCCTAAGTGTGATGCTCGTCTGGTCACGGCCTGGCTGAGCTGAGCTATAAGAGCATGGCTGCGCCTGTCCCATCTTGCTGCTCATCGATGCAGTGCTTGGCCATTTTCAAAAGGAAAATCAGCATAGTCTCGTACGGAGATCTGGCCGTTGCCGAAATCTGGGAGACGTCGAGAGATGATGACAACTTCAACCGCACGAGCTGACGGGGTGCCTCGCACTCGACAGCGTATCCACAAGACACCTCCTCCACTCGACGTCCCAGACATTGACGAAGACGCCGCGGAGAGGAAAAGAGTCCTCAATGTCTTAGCTCAAAGGAGATACAGTCAGCTGTGCGATTCGGACCTGAATGACACACCAGCTGACAAGTTCTAGGAGAGAAGAAGCGCTTGGCTCGGCTCAAGGACAAGGGACCTAATGATGCGACAGCTCGCCTAGATGAAGGGCGTGCAAATGCCGAATCAACAAGCACTTCTTTATCTGACACGGATACAGCGTCTCCTTCGATTCATGGAGGAGATGCAGCACAGTCATTCCCACCTCCTCCAATCACCTCCTCATTCGCAGACGACATCGGGGAGATCGTACAGATGTCAGGCGATGTTAATACTTGGGATATGGGCCTTGCCAACTCCATATGCCCCTTGGATATGGGCACAGAGACTCTCCCGGACTTTGGTATCTCGGCAAGCGCAGAATGGCTGGGAACATCGTCGGTAGAAGGCACCATCCAACCCTCCTTTCTTGAATCGTGGCCTCCCGTCCTACCGTCAACATCCAACACAAATACCATGTCGCCGTCGTACAGTTCATCGACTACCGACGAGTTCGCCGACACCTACCTACTTCCTGTTCACGAGCTCAAGCTTCTTAAAGCTTTGCTTCGTATCGCGGGCAGGGTCGGTTGCACAGATAACCTTTGGGCACTGGAGACTTTGTCATCTTTCAACACCAACACAGCCCCTCCCTACGACACCTTACCTGAGGTCTGGCGACCTACCGCTGCGCAAATCATGGTCCCCCATCATCCTCTGATCGACTTTCTGCCCTGGCCGTCAGTACGAGATCGGCTCCTCGCCATCAAGTCGTTGCCTGCAGAAGCAAGGCCTACAAGCGCGGGTGGGGACATGTGGCTTCTCAACTTTGCCTATGATCTCGAAGATAACTCGGAAGGAATCAGAATCTACGGAGGTGATCCATATGATCCAGAAAGCTGGGAGGTCGGACAGAAGTTGTTTGAGAGCTGGTGGTTTGTGTTTGATCGAAAGGTCGTGGAGAGGAGCAACAAGTGGCGGGAGTTGAGAGGAGCACCACTGTTGACGGCAAAGAGTACAACGGGTGGGTCTTGAAGAGACACCACTCAATCCACAGGAATAAAAACCTCTATCGCATTGCCAGAGATAGGTACATATGATAGCTGATAGGCGGCGGTCTGGTAAGAAGTGCCGTCGCTGCCGACGATGCAAGGCCTGGTTTGGAGCCTTTTGCGAGATGAACCCGAATACGCCAGTTGGACCCAGTGACAATGAACCCAGTTCCTCGACTAGGCGATCTCCTGAGCGGAGTACACACCGGTTGGCTGGAGCCAAGCAAGCCACTGCATGCACCCACGGTGCCGCCCCTATGTGGGCTACTCTTTTGTTGGCTGGGTTGCAATGCATTTCAGACCAAGCATCGGACCAAGCAGCAATCATTGTCATGCGTTCTGCAAGTTGTACAGACGATGGTTCGTAGGACTGCTCCCCCCACGCCGGAGCACGGTGGTGCTGTTGACTCGTCTCATGGTGGCTGCTGACGTTGAGGAGTGGTTTAAATGCGCAGAAACAGCAGCTGTCCGGCGTCGGGGAGGGTAAGTTTGCGTGGAGGGGCCAATCATAACGGCACCATGATCGGAGGTACCTGCGGGGTGGGCGCACCGCAGCAGACGGACAATGTACCTTCAATGTTGACGCTAACAACAGAGGCTCAAGGAGTGAATCATCTAATACAAGATCACCAGAATCGTTGGGAAGTCAACACGTATCACCAAGGTACATCAGAATTTTGCGCCAATTCCATTCTAACCAAGGTATTCCCAGCAGCATCCATCAGCCGCCTGGCACATTACAATATTCCCAGTGCAGAATATAACGGTCCATCTCAGCGGCACCTTGAAGTCCAACGTGCTGACACCACCGCCAGCCTGCGTGCCCATGTTGGTCCCCGCCATTTAGTGTCTCCTGTAGTCCCTGGCGAGAAAATTCCATCCTCCGAGACGGCGTCACCTCGTTCTTCCTCCTTTCTCTTCCCTCATCTCTCTCCCTCCCTCTCTCTGCCTGTCCATTTCTTTCCCGGCAGCTGAGCGTGGTATTCTTCCTTGATTGTTTCTTTCTTTTTTAAGGACTCGACAGGTGGTCCTCCAATCCGCCTTGCTAATCCTTGTGAGTGCTTTTCTCGGTGAACTAGGACCCCGCCATCATCATCACTGAGGGGCAGGTTGTCTGTCACCAACTCGGGATTCTCCGAGCTCAGTATTTCGGGTCCCCCTCCCTTTTGTTCTACATTATTCTCAGTTCCTCGACAGCATCTCGAGTCCATGGGCACTGTGCTAACAATTGGCGTTCTATAGCCTCTTTTGTGCTTCTGCGAGATATTTCTCATGCTAGAAGCCTTTTCACGACCCTCGTAACCTCTCTTGAAGCTCCCCTGACCTGACGACTCTCCGACCGCCACCATGCACATCAAAGACATGCTGGCCGAGTCCCAACGGACCGGCCAGCCGTCCTTCTCCTTCGAGTACTTCCCTCCGAAGACCGCACAGGGTGTTCAGAACCTTTACGAACGCATGGATCGAATGTACAACTTCGGACCCAAGTTCATCGATATTACATGGGGCGCTGGTGGCCGCATTGCCGAGCTGACCTGCGAGATGGTCACTCAAGCACAAGCCATCTACGGCCTCGAGACCTGCATGCACCTTACATGCACCGATATGGGAACGGAAAAGGTCAATGATGCTCTGCGCAAGGCATACAAGGCCGGGTGCACCAACATCCTCGCCCTGCGTGGTGATCCACCGCGCGACTCAGAGAAGTGGACGGCTACCGAGGGTGGTTTCCAGTATGCCCGCGACCTTGTGAAGCACATCCGTGAAACGTACGGGAACCACTTCGATATTGGTGTGGCAGGCTATCCCGAAGGCACTGATGACAACAAAGATGAGGATGTCCTACTGGATCACCTGAAGGAGAAGGTCGACATGGGCGCATCCTTCATTGTCACCCAGATGTTTTACGACGCCGACAACTTCATTCGATGGGTTGGCAAGGTCCGGGCTCGTGGCATTGACATCCCTATTCTTCCTGGTATCATGCCTATCGCTACATATGCGAGTTTCCTTCGGAGAGCAAACCACATGCAGTGCAAGATTCCGCAGGAGTGGCTCGATGTGCTGGAGCCGGTGAAGAACGACGATGTGGCAGTGCGTGAGCTCGGTACGAAGCTCGTGGCCGCCATGTGTCGTAAGCTTCTGGACAATGGAATCTGGCACCTGCACTTCTACACCATGAACCTGGCGCAGGCTACTCGCATGGTTCTTGAGGAGCTCAATTGGGCACCTTCAGCCGAAAGACCTCTCAAGCATGCACTTCCATGGAAGCAGTCCAAGGGCTTGGGTCGTCGGGACGAGGATGTGCGCCCTGTCTTCTGGAGGGGTCGCAACAAGTCGTATGTGCTCAGAACGCAGGATTGGGATGAGTTCCCCAACGGTCGCTGGGGTGATTCGAGGTCCCCAGCTTTCGGTGAGCTGGACGCGTATGGAATTGGTTTGACTGGTACCAACGAGGCGAACCGCAAGAAGTGGGGTGAGCCTCAGACCATCCAGGATCTCGCGGATACCTTCGTGAAATACGTCGACCAGAAGATCGACTCCCTTCCCTGGAGTGAATCGCCTCTAACGAGTGAGGCCGAGGACATTCGAGACGATCTCAAGAACCTCAACAAGAGAGGTCTCCTGACTATCAACTCTCAGCCTGCCGTTGATGGCGTCAAGTCGACACACCCTGTCCACGGATGGGGCCCGCCAAATGGTTATGTCTACCAGAAGGCTTACCTCGAGCTTTTGGTCCACCCCAGCGTCTTCCCCGAGATGGTCCGCCGCTTCGAAAACCATCCCGACCTCACCTATTACGCCGTGACCAAGGACGGAGAGCTGCACACAAACGCGCCCAGTGATGGTCCCAACGCTGTGACCTGGGGTGTCTTCCCAGGCAAGGAGATCGTGCAGCCCACTATCGTGGAGAGTATCAGCTTCCTCGCTTGGAGGGATGAAGCCTTCCGCCTCGGCATGGACTGGGCGCACTGCTACGACCCCAACACGCCTAGCCGTCTGCTGCTCGAACAGGTAATGAACGAGTGGTACCTCGTCAATGTTGGTGAGTATATAATCAGATATCCCTCTCCATTGAGTTACTAATGATCACAGTGAACAACGACTTCCACGAAAACCGCGTTATCTACGAGCTTCTCGACGGTCTAGCTGTTGAAGGACTGACCAAGTCTCCCGTCCCTGCCCCTGTAACACCAGCTACCAATGGCAACCACTCCGAGCCAAAGGCGAACGGAGATGGTCATTCTAACGGACTTGACCAGGCTGTTGCAACGGCCTAAACGCACAATTGTTGATGCATTTCATACAGGGCGTTTGTGATTTTCTTGCAATTTCTTTTGACTTTTTTTACTTTTTCTGTTACGAACCTCCTTCCCAATCAGAACGTCTTTTTCAACAAAAAGATTCGAACATGGGATATCAATTCCAAAGGCATATGGGGGCAGTCTTTTTTCTTCTATTCGAAAGCGCGAGGACAAAGCTATACACACACACAAAATCGGTCCAGCAACCAGCAAAAGCGGACCCGGCCTTTAACGACGATCAATGAAGGAGTCATCATGGGGGAGGGCCAGTTTCTTGGTGCTGTCGTCGACCTGAACTTCCCGATGGAGGTACAGGAAGATGGTCGGTTACTAAGACTGGCCCGTTGAACCCCTTTGGAGCATGTGTCTGGATTGGGCATTTGGCATACGAAACGAAACAACAAAATTCATCTCAACGATACCCCCGCCTGCGGAAAACGCGCATTTGGCTGTTTTCTTTCTGCTTTTACGTTTCAGGGCTTTGGTAAGCGGTGGTCGCGAAAGACGGAGATCACCGGAGGCGGAGGAGGAGGAAGAAGAAGAAAAGGGATTCCTTGCCAGCTGGCAGAGCATGCAGATCGCCCTTCACGTGGGTTGTTCTGTCTTTCTCTTGCTTGGTAACGCATTTCCCAACGTCTCTGCTGGCTCTGGGCGGAATCGTCCCTGGGCTAGAGAGACCAGTAGAACCACATAAAAATTACAATAGGACAAATGCCTGAGGGGGGCCCAAGTTGTGCCAGGCAAGCAATCCTTTCATCGCTCAGAAATGCCGTAACGTGAACCACACCCCCTGACCTCTACAGTGTCACAGGTGCGGTATACTGATCGCGCCCTGGAACCGGTAGTCTGTCTCCCTCGTGGTGACACATGAAGAGCATTAAGCCAGGTCAAGAGCTAGCTACGTGGGACCAATCGTATTCGTGCCTATGACCCAGTCGCTTGCCAGTCCTTCACTTCTGAGGCACGTGAGGCTATCGCGCCATCCTCAGGACATCAAGCAGGCTCTGGGGAGGAGACTTTCGCGAAAGCCTTTTGAGGCAGTTATTGCATAGCTGCAGCTATAAACAGTCTCAAAAAATAATCGCCCTCCGGATCACCCTCCTTTCCTATCTTAGTCTCCTCGCCAAACGCCGAAGTCGGCTCTCCTGCAAGCAATATGGTGCTCTCTTGCTCGCATCAGACCCTGCTAGTGGGTTGGTTTGGGGCCACTTCGGTCTCCGTAGCTGTCCCTGCCTGGGCTTGCTTATCCTCGGGCAGGTCTCCTCCGTGAATAACCTTCTCCGCGGCAAGGACGGCGCGGTCGGCAAGGTCCTTGTCCTCGAATACTGTTGGGGTTCATGTCAGTGTGTGTCTTCTCCAGTCATCGCCCGTGAAGAGGGTTATCAACTTACGCCATGCAAGCTCCTCCAGTGTACGACCGTGAGTCTCGGGGAAGAAGAAGAATACGAAGACGACTTCATAGGCCAACCAACAGACATAGGTAATCAGATACTTCCACTGGATATTCTCCAGCGCGATGGGGTTGACGAAGGTGTTAAAGAATGTGGCAAGGCCTAACAGGAGTCAGAACAACCCTTTCAGGGAGTCATGGGGGTATGGGCTGTTTGCATTACTTACGTCCGAAGAGCTGGAAGAATGTGATACCACGAGACCTGAGGGCGAAAGGCCAGAGCTCGATCAGATACGCTATTTGATGTCAGCCATTTGAAGCCAAATCAGGGAGAACCTCCAGGCTGGGCTTACTGTAGGTCAAGGCATTATAGCCAATATTGTAAGCGGGCGCATAAGCCATGATGAAGAACAGTGTCAAGTCAGCTGCGGGCTTGTTCCTCTGCCTCACAAATTTGCCCCTGTCATCGTACAGAACACCCGCGAGGGCATAACGGTACGTGATGGTCCATCCAATATAAACGCAAAGAAGACTATGTTTCGGCGGTAATGTATCAGCTTCTATGCATGATAGAGTGGTGAAGCTCGCGGGGTACTTACGCAATGGTACAGGTCAAGTACATGGTACGGCGACGGAACTTCTTGACCAGCATAGCCACAAGCAAAGCACAAACCAAGTTCCAGCACGAGTTTCCGAGGTTGAATTTCTGCTTGTCCATGCTGTCTGTCATGCCAACGTATCCGAGAATGTCTCCAAGGTAGTAGCTGATAAGTGTGTTTCCGGACCATTGAGTGAACAGGCCCAGCATGGCAGTGACGAGCGAGCGCTTTTGCATACCCCTATCGCGCAGAAGATCCAGCCAGCTATCCTTGGCGGCCTCGAGCTCGAGCTTGATGGTCGTCTGAATTTCGGCCACTTCGGCGCGCACAAACTCGGAGTCAGGGTCGTCCTCGGCGTGGTATTTGTACAGGATCGCAGCGGCTTCGTCGTGACGATCATGGGCGATCAGCCAACGTGGTGATTCGGGAAGAAGGAGCACGAAGGCAATCTGGAAGAGCGAGGGTGTGATCTGCAGGAGTGAGGGGATGCGCCAGGCCCAGTTGCTGGCGATCGTGTTGGTGCCGAAGCAAATGCCTGCGGCAAGGATCTGGCCGATGAAGTAGGAAACGTTGAAGAAGGAGGTTAAACGGGAACGCTCCTTGGGATGACCAAGCTCACCAAGGAGAGCAGAGGCGTTGACGATGCAGAGCGGGATGCCTGATTGGATGAAGAGATTAACCAATATGTTCAAAGGGCACGGACGTGAGGGCGGTATCGACTTAGACATACCGAAACCAAGGACGATACGCGCGACGACGTACATGGCCATGTCCTGAGCAGCACCCTGCAGAATGGCTCCAACGCACTGAACACAACTGCCTGCGAGGACAGACCATCGTCTTCCGAGGTTGTCCGACAGCCATGGTACGAATGGGAGCGAGAGAACGGCACCAAGGGAGTACGACGCACTCAGGAGAGACTTGTGAGTTCCCTGAGGATCGTTGAAAACTAACCACGAGGAGACCAGCATCAGATAAACGGCATACCTTCTAGGTTACGGATGTCGCAGCTTGGCAAGGTGACTTACACTTCTTCCATGAAGGTACAATTTGCAAAGCGTTGATCATCTGCGAATCGAAGCCCGAAGTAATCTCAACACCCATGCAGGTGATGAAGAGCCAAAAGTACATGTATCGCAGGTTCGGCTTTTTGTACCACGGCACCTTGTCCTCATCAGCAATACGCTGGATGATGGGGTCGGCCGCGCCGACCTCACGATGGTAGTTGAGAACCATGGTGAGCGACTGAGATAGGACGGCAGAAAGAGGATATGCCAAGGATGCCTCGGAAGATGCTGCGCTCTCGAGACAGCTTTAAGAGGGGAACAGTGGCGGACGACCGAACCATGGAAGAGCTGGTGCTATCTTTATAAGAATCCGGGGACGTCCTAGAGCTTGCTCTTTAACCGTAACATTATGCCTCGCTGCAACGAGCGACTCCTCAGTGCTCCCACACGCAAGACCCGGCAACATATCCCCGGATTCGTGGAGGACTTTTTGCAGGCCACTAGGTATCTTCCTTTCTGGCATTTGGCTGGGCTATCCCACACCTGGTCCCCCACCCCAGGCAAGACGTGATAAACCAGCTCAAGAGGCGGGGGTTGCTGCTGGTGCTACTGGAACTGCTGGAAAGCCTGGAAACCCTGTCCCCGTATTCGTGTATCATCGGTCCCGTCCAATGAATTATCCTTCGCATTCTTCGTGGAAAGACACCAACGTCCTCTCTTCGCATCCTTGAAGCAGAAAGTTAGCCTCCATTCCTCTCTGTCACTGTTTCCGGCATGTCCGTAGACTGCTGGCTCTGTACAACGAAAGAGCAGTATTGGACGTCGGTTCATGCTTCACCTCTGGATAATAACGTCAGATTTAGCCGACCACAGTTGTCCTAATCCTAATTCAAACCAAGTCAGAAAGTTTAGCGGGGGAATTCCGACCCTCGAACAAGACCCTTACCTCTTCAAGGTCGTCCAGTCCCAGCAGTGTCCGTTCACCCAACCCCAAGCTCGGCCCGAGCGCCAAGGCGGGGGCGGCAGACATCTCAGCCCTTCTCCAAATGTGGTGCCATCAATTATGCCGGGACTGGGGTACGATTCGCTCTTTACCCAACGTAGTGTGGTATAAACTGCGCCTCAGCCGCCGTCAGCATGTCATTGGTTCACCCCCAAGCGATTGGTCCCGAGACTTGGGCATGCTGCACCCCAACTCCTGTCAAGTCGGTGATGGGGTCAAACCGAGGCAGATACCTAGTCGCGCGTCTTGGTTGGCTGACGAGCATCACAGTGGACGCGCTTTCCCTGAACAGGATTCCTAGGAACAAAAGTGTGCTGTATTCTGGTGTGTGACGCCGGGGAGCTTCCTCGATGCTTAGCATCTGTCTCTCGTCCACGTCCTGGTGCTACTCTAGCAACCCATGTCGGGCACCTCAATCTTCCCCCAAACTGTGTCTAGCTTCTATCACTTCTCCAATTTTCGTGCTCAAAACACTCGACCCCTCATTACTGGATATGCTCAAGCGGAGCGAACAGCCTTGTCGATGGCCTTAGCGACATAGTCGACGTTGTTGGTGTTGAGGCCAGCCATGCTGATACGCCCGTTCTTAGTCATGTAAATGTGAGAGTCATCGCGAAGCTTCTTGACTTGTGCCTCCGTCAGTCCTGTGAAGCTGAACATGCCGATCTGATCCGTGATGTGGTTCCACGTGCCGGGAGTGCCCAGCTCCTCAAGCTTGCTCCGAAGAGCCTTGCGCATGTCGATGATTCTGCCAGACATCGTCTTGAGGTTCTCCTCCCACTCAGCAAAGAGAGCCTCATCGTTGAGAACAGTACTTGCGATACGCGCACCGTACAGTGGAGGATTTGAGATCTCCGAGCGCTGAAGGATGGCGAGTTGGGAAGCAATGCGCTTAATTGTCTCGCTGGCATCACTGGCCGGAGCGGTCACAGCATGGAAGCAGCCAGCACGCTCACCGTACAGACCAAAGTTCTTTGCGAAACTTTGAGCAATGACAAGCTCGAAACCTTGGTCAATGAAGTAGCGAACTGCTGCAGCATCCTTGGCAAGATTGCCAGAGGCAAAGCCCTGGTACGCGCAATCGAAGAAGGGGAAGTGGTTCTTCTGGTGCATCAATGCGGCCAGCTCCTTCCATTGCTCGAAGGTCGGGTCGACACCGGTCGGATTATGTGCACATGCGTGGAGGAGGATAATGGATCGATCGGGAGCAGCCTGAATGGCAGACTTCATCCCTTCAAAGTCGAGTCCCTTGGTCTCCTTAGAGAAGTAAGGGTACTGCTGGACTGGCAATCCGACATTGCCGAAAATCTGGTTGTGGTTCGCCCAAGTAGGGTTGGAGAGGTAAACGGTACGGTTGCCCTTGTAGAACTTGGCAAGGAAGAGAGCTCCAAGGTGGACAGCACCGGTGCCGGAGATCGTCTGGACGGTGGTAGTTCGCTTATCCTTGAAGGCAGGCGAATCGGCACCAAGCATAAGCTCAGCAGCCTTGGTTGTGAAGCCTGCAATGCCTGCGATCGGAGCATATTCGTGGTTCAATTCGGGGTTATCTCGGAGGATAGCATCGGCCTGGGAAATGGTCAGCTCTGCGTGCAGATGACGAGGATCAATCTCGGTGCTAAAGTGGCGGCTCAATTGAGGCTGATGACAAGCATTGGAGGTACCCCGCGATGCTGAGCTTTGCCCCTCACAAGGTGTCATCATGACCCTGGCCACCCAAAGCGCAACGCGATGCACGCGACGATTAGAGCTTGCTTACCTTCTTGACGACGGGGAGAACCCAGGGCTTTGCATTGTTGTCGCGGTATGCGCCAATACCCTGCGATAAGGTCAGCAAGGAGCCCCATCTTGTTTTTGATGGGAAAGAATAAAGAAGAGCTGTCGTACCAGATCGACCTTATCGGGGCTTTGGTCAGCCTTGTAGGCGGCCATGAGGCCGAAGAGAGGGTCCTCTGGGGCCTGAGGAACAACATCGGCAGGGAAATTTGTGACGGAAGCCATGGTGGGCGAAGGGTTGGCGAGGTGTCTGGCAATTGAATCTAGACGAGAAATGGGAGAGGAAGAGGAGGGAGATGAGGGACGATTATTTGGGGAGGAGGGCATGGTTGAACGGATGTGGTGGCCAGCTCCCAGCAGGAGCAAAGCAATAACTGAGCGTGTGACCTCGCGTAAAGGATGACAGGTACTAGGCACCTGGGGGGGAGTCACAGCCAGTGGCAGAAGACGGCAAGGTACGGCGTACAACAGATAGCCTAAGTCACAGTACAGCCGCACCTGTCAAGAAGCTTGGATTCTGCCCTGATGCTGAGGTACTGAGACGCGCGAAATCCGGAGCCCGGACCCCAGGAATCCAATTGTGGCGTTGGCGTCAGGCGGTACAGTGGTGGTGCTGCCACTCCGAGCTTGCCTGCAGCTATCAGTCTTCGGTGTTTCGCTCGCTCGGTGTGCTGTGGTACTTTGTTAACGCACCTTTCCTGGCGCTGCGACCAAGACAGTGTGACGCTATCAACTGTAGAATTGTCAGGCCACACTCGCCGGCCGATGACCGGTGCGTAATTCAGTGGCTGTGACTGGTCTCGAGTCCCCACTGTCCCACTATCCCGCACTCGCTGGGGGAGCTTGAGCAGGTAACGGGCGCTGGAATAAGGGATTCAGTGTGTCTGCAATTAAGTAACAGGGCACCGGACGGACGGGGGCGGAAAGGTTATTTGCTAACAAAATGACTCGGAGCAAGGGCGAATGATCTGAAGGTTTTTCGGATGGAGGGGAGTCCTGCGAGAGGGATACGGGGAAGCGGAGGGTGCCTTGCTTATATTCCATGTCACCTGGCGATCCTGTCGCTTTGTTGGAGCCTCGCAGCACCCGTGATGCCGAGGCGGTTCGGCAACAACCAAAACTTGGAGTTCACCTGCCTACGAGCCTTGGTTATCTTACCATCCGAGATATTTTCTTGGTTCAATTTTGACAGGAGATGCGAATAATGATCGATGGCAACTTATTTGTTACAAAAGCTGCCCCTCATTGGAAGATCTGTCCTATCGGGAGATATTTCTCGCTGCGACAGCCAGCCTTCACATGCTGACCGCTGACGTGTGACGCCATGCTAAGCTTTGTCTAACGCTCAGATGATCAAGTCCCATAATATCACAAACGCACACAGGCCACTTGCTGCGAAGAAAGTATATCGGGCAGCACTCGGCCGCTGTGTGGCCTTTGTCAGCTCCTTGTTGCCACCACCCACGTTTTCAGTCGTGAACTCGGAATCGGCCACGAGTTGTTCAATATGTGCAGACTGGGTCGCCAGGTTCGTCACCAAGAGCGATTGCAGCTCTGAAATCTCTCGCAGTGATTTCTCAACACCCCTGAGATAGATTAGACCCCAGTAACAGCAAGAGGAAATACGTGAACGTACTTGACTTTGTCCAGAGCACTGTCAAAGTGCGTCATCATGTCCTGATTACCTTCCTCGAACATCTGGATCTGCTCAGCACTTAAGCCTTGGTCAATGGCAGAGCTGTTGTCCTGCTCTCGGCTGTCTGAAGACACGTGCGACATTGGTTTGAACTCTGCGAAGTCCGCTAGAGATGGCCCAGCTTGTGAAAGCATGCTGCGGCTCAGCTCGTACTCTCGTGATAGTCGTGTCTCCATCATGTCCTGTTGCGTCCGTAGGCACGATTCCAGCTGCTTACGCAGATACCAGAGAACGCCATCCCGATGACCAGCAGTCTGTTCGGCCTGGGCCTCTGCATTGAGCTGGTCGACGCTCTTCTTTCCCACGGCACCACCAGAGGCCCATGCTCCCAGTACTCCAAGTCCGCTCGAGTGCTTCTTCAAGATCAGTTCGGTCTCAGTCTTACGCCGGAGCGTTTCCGCATCTTCAAGAATACCAATGCTGGAATTGAGCTCTCGAAGCATCGATTTGGCATTGGCGTCGATCTCCTCCCTCTCTCGATCGGTAAGCGCTCGGGGCTGGTTGGATGCATTTCGATTGTGTGTTCGTCGTGGCTGTGTCGCAGAGAGATACGCTCGGCGAACGTCCTTGAGTTCTTGGTGCAGACTGCTGATGCGGGAGTTCTGCGATTGTTAGCAAAGGCTTTTGACGCGGGCATGTTTCTTACAATTCGATAGGCCTCCTTTACGAAACCCTCTACGGTCTCAACATCCAGACCATGTTTGGCAATAGCGCACCCCTTGCTGTGGAGGAGCTTTGAGAAGTCGGGGGTAATATCCATCGTGTGTCTTCAGGGACGTCTCAGGCTCATTCCTTGCCTCCCAGCGGTAAGTAGTATGCTCCTTGTTTTTGGTAATGAGCCTGGCGCGGTGAAGGTGAGCTCCAAGCTTGTTCCTTGTGCTACGTCAATGTGTCCAAATTTCCGATGACTCAGCCACGTGCCTTTACCCTGCACTGTTCACGGTCCCTCGAATGTCTATGCGCATCCAACTCCACGTAATCAAATAATAAAAAGGAAGTGCTATATGGAAATGTTATTCAAAGTCAGCAAGAACAGCCAGGTATAAATCTAGTCTGGCAACGTGGAGTTGGTCTAGGCAAGCTATCCGAATTGCATCCAGTCAATCCATGTGTTCGTTTGGCTGCCACCGAACCCGTCCCTTTCAAAGTTGACAGGTCACGACTGTGAACAGCCTAAGGAGAACACCGTGCAGAAATAATGGGAAAATCCGTGCATACGCCCTCCAGGACGAGGAATAGCTGTCCCTGCTCTCCTAAAGTGAGTGCAATTGCGAGTCGTTGTACCTTCTCAAGCTGAGCTCGTACATACACCTTATCGCGATAAAAGCTCCCCCACTATGACGATCCCTCATTTAGGCGACACAGCACTTCTCAAGCGCCAACCTTGAGTCCTGAATTTACTTGCAGCCTCGCGACCACTACAAACAAATCTTTCCTCCTTACACGCTCTCCATCCCAGCGCGTGATTATTTTTTCATGAAATCTATGCGAACATAGGGGCTTACTAAACCTTTACCCAGGCGATCCTCTTGTGCCAAATTGAGTTGTCAGGGAGGTGTGGTGCCAAGTGATGCTCTTCGCAGAGGAGGACGCGCCAGCGCTCAAGACGTGGATCGTCAAGCGCATCGAGAACACGTGAGGCTTCCACATCTCGTCCGCTCTTCCACCTTACTAAACGTGCTATAGATCCGACGCCGACGCCGACGTCCTTGCTGAATACGTGATCGCCCTCTTGCGGCACGATGACGACCTGGAAGCTGTGCGCAAGCTCTGTGAGCAAGAGATTCCAGATTTTTTGACCGAAGGTAGGTGGCAAGTCCTGGGAAGAAGGAATGGAAATTAATGAGAGATCACAGAACCCAAGGCATTCCTTGATGATGTTTTCGAAGCTATTGACCACAAATCATACCTCCCTGGAGCGCAACCACCACCCCGGAAGCCCGCATCGACAGCACAAGGCGCATCGAAGGCTGCCCCAACCCATGTTGCGGGTGCTGCTGCCTCAGGTCCCAGAAAACGGCCCTACGACGATGTCGAGGATACGAAGATGGGAGGGAGTACCCTTACGTCGTCGGATGGCGGCCGAGGGATGAAACAGCCTCGGCGAAGTAATCAACAGGCTGCAAGATGGGGTGGAGGCCAGAACAGCTTTGCCCCCGACATGGGCCAATTCCCGCCACTCCCGCAATTCGATCCGAACAACCCGATGGAAGCCATGCTACAAATGCAAGCAATGGGCTTGCTGCCGCCTTTCCAGCCACCTCCCATGCGTGGCGGCCTGAACCCAGGGCGGAGGCGGGGGAGGTGTCGTGACTTTGACAGAAAAGGCTACTGCTCAAGAGGCATCAATTGTCAATACGAACATGGAAACGAGATTCCATTCATGCCGCCATCAGTTGACACTCTCGACTATGGTAAGCTTGATCGGCCTCCGTTGGAGGCGATGATTCTTGCAGCGGAAGTCACTAAACGAGATCCAGATAATGATTCTAATTATCTCAACTACATGCCACCAAACCTGGGCTTCCAGCAAGATGTTAATCAACCTCAAAAGGGCAAAGAGCGTCGGAAGGGCCGAGGGAATCGCAAAGGCAGTGGTCGCGCTGCAATCTCTGCAGAAGGCCCCGTCACCGACAAGACAAAGACAACAATCGTGGTGGAGAGCATACCCGAAGATCACTTCAGTGAAGAGTCCGTGCGCGGCTTCTTCTCGAAATTTGGCGAGATACAGGAAGTTTCGATGCAGCCGTATAAACACCTGGCTATCGTGAAGTACGATAGCTGGGCGGCTGCAGACGCGGCATACAAATCGCCAAATCCAATCTTTGATAATCGCTTCGTCAAGGTCTTTTGGTACAAAGACCCAGGAGAGTCGCTCCCACCGTCTGTGCCGCTGAATGGTTCATACCCTCGCGCTGCGGGCGCTGCAGGAGGAGATGCGGCACCCGAGCCTGAAATTGACATGGAGGAGCTGGCCAGGCGTCAAGAAGATGCGCAAAAGAAGTTCCGAGAACGAGAAGCTAAACGCGCCGAGCTCGAAGAACAGCGGCAGGCGGTCGAGAAGCAGCAGCAAGAGCTCCTCGTCAAACACCGAGAGGCAACCGAAGCGCTTCAAGCAAAGCTCTCTGCAAAGAATGGCACTGCCAGTGATGGGACAGAGCAACTGCGCGCGCAGCTTGCGGCTCTGGAGTCCGAGGCCAAGATCCTTGGTCTCGATCCTAATGCCGCCGATGATGCGTTCTCGGTCTCGGAGTACGGGGCAGGATTTCCTCCACCCCGCGGGGGTTTTCGGGGACGTGGGCGTGGCAGAGCAAGGGGCGGGAGAGGCCGAGCAAGTTTCCGAGGCGTTGGAGACAGACATGCCGCATACGCGCAGTTTTCACTCGACAACCGTCCGCGCAAGATCGCGATCAAGGGAGCTGACTTTAGTGTGCCGGAGCAGGATGAGAAGTTGCGACAGTTTCTGCTTGTAAGTCACTCTCGGTTCAATATCCGCAGGCTTTCCGAGAGCAAGTTACTGACTAAACTCAGAATATGGGCGAGTTTGAAACCGTCGAGACCGACCCTGCTGTCACACATGTTTCCTTCCGCGACCGCAAGACAGCTGAGCGAGCCTTCCACTCGCTGAACGGCAAGGAGCTGGGAGGCGTGGATGGCACGCTGGAACTATCTTGGGTCAATACTCCATTGCCACCCGTCACCACCTCGGCACCCTCGGCTCCAGTTTCAAATCCTCTGCCTGCTGGGGAAAGTGGTGGCGCGGATGATGATGATATGGAGGACGGCGAGATACAGGGCTCAGAAGATGGGGAGAGGCAGGATGATAGGCACGATGAGAGAGGGGAGGACATGGACTACGATGCATGGTAGGCAAGTTCGTCTAGATAAAGTATCTGGAAATGATACTGCCAATTATCGCGAGCAGAAAGCTGCTTCCTGCAACCTGTCGCCTGCAAGTCTGCGCGCCGTCTCCTGCACGTAGCTCATTGTACTTCAAAAGCAATTTCGTGATGCCTTCCCATGGGGAATGTTACGAGCTTAAGTACTGACAATTAAAAGTTTCGGAGAGCCTACAGTGAGACTTTGACAATTTCGTTTAGGGGGGATCACCTCCGCTGTGCACGTTCTGTTCCTGTTGGTGAATTTCGGTGTGAGTCACGTCGACTCGCGCTTCAGCATTTGGTTCGTGATAGCGCCTTGACATCTCTGTCCCCTCGCACGTACTGACAGAACTATGTATAAGTCCGGTTGGACGAGTCAGAAAGTTAGAGCACACAGACCATTGCCAGGCTGCTGATGCGTGAAGTCAAGCCCTGGAGGGCTAACAACTCACTGGTGGTCAGCCGTTGACATGGCCGCTTCTGCAAGTTGCCACCGTACCTTCAGCGCTCTTGATTGTATAATTGATGAAGAAATACGAGAGCCTTGTGGAATAAGCCATTCAAGGACAAAGAAAACAAAGTTGCAAAAAAAGACAAAAAAATCGGGCTTCACCGGTATTCGAAACCGGGGCCTCCTGCAATAGCGAGTCTTGAGAATCGCGGACTTCAAGTTAACCCGAAGCAGGAATCATACCACTAGACCATGAAGCCGAAGTATGAGTTGGAACCCATTTGTTGAGGACCGAGCTAACTATACGATATTATATAGCCTACACAGACCCGCGCTTGATAATTCGCCTCATTTCTACTTCTAGATACGGCATCTGATTGAGAAAGGCTGAGGGCCGTTGCGCTGTGCTAACTTGCTTGGAAGCGGCTTGTTCATTCATTGCTCCATTCGCTAGCATAAGCGAATCAACAGCCCAGTGATGCGGGATGATGTCGGAATAACGCAGGATAGCCACAGCGAGTGTGTGAAGAGAAATGATGAAGACCTCTATATTTCAGTTATGCTCAATGGGAATCCTTTGTGTCAAACACAAAATTATGCTGGAATAATCTTGAGCCAGTTTTTGCAATCACAGTATTGAACCACTGACGTCCCCCTAAGGTGCCCTTGGCCCCTCGGCCGACATGTCTCTTTACCTTCAGCATGTCTCTGCAAAGTCTACCATATTGTCTGGGAGACGCATGCTCGACACTCACTGAGTAATGATATGTATCGGTATATCAGATCATATTGTATAGGAATGTCGTGAGAAATTTTACTCATCTGACGAACTTGACGAAATACCCAGTGTGGCTAACAATAGCTTCAGACTATTTGGGGCCCCTGAACAGTTTTGGAATATCTCTAGCTCTTACTTCTACCTCCGCACTCTAGGATCGCATGTCTGAATGACTACCAGCGATCCTTTGAGAGCGAACGTTTAGTAAAGCCAGTTTGAAACATGTTTTCAGCTGAGATCTCAGCGCTGTACTTAAGGACTCGGCATACACATCGCCATCCTCAGCTTTGAATAGACTTACAAGATATAGGCATAATATCCATCGTCATCGCCAGAGCAAAACGCTCATTCTGAGCCGGCTAAATATCGCTTGGGTCTGGTAGCCCCTCATACTTCAGCTTTTGGTATATGATATATCCTTAGACACCTTCTCCTCACCAAGTTGAAGCAAGGCTTCTCAGCTAACAGGATGATGCACTGCTGAGTCAAAGAGAACACCAACCCGAGCTTCCTTAGTATATTTTATTTTTCCTATGTTGATGAAGTTTTTCCTATAAGCAGAAGACAGGGGGTCTTAGATCCTTCCAATAATTTTGAGAATCTTCCATTTTGCACGACGACTGATCCACCCTTACAGGAGCTTGAGGTCTTGGGAAGGCTTCGTGGATGGAAGCCCGTAGCCTGGATTTTGGTTCTTCCAGGTGTCCATGTATGTTTCGAAGGTTCGGGTGTAGCGTCTGCTGGGACCGTTTTTAAGATCTGGGTTGGTGAGGTACAGTGGTGGCTCGGGATCTACAAGAGGTTCCTCAGAGAGCCAGCACCAATGCCGGAGCATCATTCTGGTACCCTCGGCTAGCTCTAAAGCTACCTGATTTCCATAAAATCCTAGCATGTTTGCTTTTAATCATTTGAGCCCTCTTCGTGATTCCAGCATCATCAAGGACATCAAATCCATAACTCTAAAAAGTCCAATAACATCTTATCCACAAGTTTTTGAGACTTTGGATTTAAATTTCGACTCGCATCTGTTGCTGCTGCTTGGACAAGGTGGTAGAGACGGCAGTGACGAATAGAAGAGAAGTCCTCCAAGAGAAAGCTGACCTTCCTCAACTCTCTTCCGATATTCTCTTGAAGAACAGTACTTGAAGGATCTATAAGTGCTTATTCGTCGGCCTGCTCATTTTCTAGGTATAGAAATGGGACGATGTCATTATCAAAGGAGACAATGAGCGCACTTTTAGTCAGGACTCAGGATATTGTTGATCACCTTGCAGTGCCCATTGAGGTGTCACTGGATGTTAGGCATCGTCTCCTGCATGCCTTCTACATAATCACTGTATACTGTGGTTAGTAATAAGACATGTGTCCCATCAGGTTCTGCAGAAGTCGGTGTCATGATTACTACAAAGATGACTGCTCCTCTCAACGTCCCTGCAACCCAAAAGAGTCCAGTACTTCCCGAAGCCAGTGACGGCTGTTAAACGAACCAGAATGGACGGTTGCTCGAGATGTCGTTCGTATGGTCCTTTACCATCTTATGGAGGCCATGTAGACCCGCGATCAAAACCAACACAACAACAAAAACAGTAGTCTCAGTCCTTTTGAGGGGACTAGTTGATGCGAAAGAGGGGGATCTAAAGCTGTTCCGCGGTCCCAATGGCCAGCCTAGGCCTTTTACAACAAGTGCCTGGCGCTATTGGCTCAGCTCGTCTGCTTTTTGGGCTTCGCGTCCAGGTACTTGGGCGACCTTTAGTTTAATGAGGGTGTTTTGATTTCCACGACAAAGTGAGCCATAAATCCAATCTCCTGTTCTCCTACTCTTTCTTGATGATTTTCTGTTCCTGATTTCCTAGCGACTCTTGTTCGTTCGTTCGTTCGTTTATTCATTCGTTACTGAGGTACTTTGCAAGCACCACCCCGAGATGCGGTGCAGTATCTCGCTGCTGGCCATGGGCCTGTTCATTGCTACTGGTCCAGCGCTTGCCAGTCGATGCAAGCCTAAACACCGCTGTAGGTTTTGGTGCTCAGGGGGGAATTGCTTGAGGAGGCCCTCAGCTAACAAACGACTTTTCTTTCCCTACAGCCTCGCGTGTGAGAACCACCACGTCAATCACCGATTATCCAGACACTACGACCACCGCTCAGACAACCACGATTGCCGTCACCACGACTTCGATTGCTTCCACAACACGGTCTACCTCAACCACCACCTCAACCACCACCTCAGCCATCACCTCAACAACCTCCTCAACGGCTGGGGCGACCTCTACTGCAGTGTCATCTGGAACTCTCATCAACAGTGCCACTTCCACGTCGACCTTTCTGGACACTACCACCACGACTTCTGACGTTACCACATCGTCCACAGCATCTACGTCCACATCGGCATCCGTGTCCAGCACCACCATCATTGCACCAGCGCCAACACCAACCTTTACCATCGTCGGCGGTGGTGGATCTGTAAACGGTGCCCCCCTCAAAGGAATCGATCAGGATGGTTCCCTCCTACTATTCAACCCCCAAGCTGGAACCTCCCTTGCCCGAACGTTCGTCCTCGATCCCAACACCGGCCGACTGAGGGATAGGGATACCGGGGTCTCTGTTTGCGCCTATTACGCACTATCCAGCTCAACAGCTGCCCCAGCCTATATCGCCTTCTGCCAGAACGGCAATACCGGTCCGAACCAGTTCTACGACTATCTGACGTGCCAGGTCACCAGTGGCAAGCTCACCTGTACGGCTCCTAAGGCTTCGTGCACCGAGGATGATGATTCTGGGATAACAACCTGCCTGACCGATCCTGGGAACGGGGTGAACAATCAGTTCTATTATCGCTTCCAACCAGGCAATGGCGATTACCTGTACATCTCCACTGGCGCTCCGAATGGCTACACGGCCGTCGACATCATTGCGCAAGAAACATGACCTGAGGAGGTGGCTCCGACTCAAGCGGTGCTCTAGGCTGATCTGCGGTCAGGTTCCCGTCTTTGAAGATGACCCTGATGTGAGCCCTGCTAAATTCGTTTGCGAGAAAATGGAGAACAAGAGACCGGCATTATCAGCAGCAGCCCCTCGCAACAATGGAGCGGAGACGTTTCTAGCTTGCATCATCGCCCTGCCAGCTGTACAGTTATACTCAAAAGTAGATACATGATACCCCAACCTCTCCTGCATGAAGAAAAAAACATTGCTTGATACGAACCCTGATCACATGCTGCTCTATTGGCGTACATTCCTTTTTGCGGTGAGTAGTGAAGCATTTCGCCCGCCCGAGAGTCTTCGGCTCACACCAGGCTAGTATGCGCGAACGAGTGGAATTTCGAGCATAAATAGATTGCGCATGGTCAATCTTTGTCCGTTACCCCTTTGAGGTCAGCGGCGTGTACGTTCACAGGCCAGGGTCAGTAGTTTCCTGTGGCGCCGTTCGGCCCTTGCACATATGTGGAGAACTGCGAGTCTCCCGTTTCCATGAACTTGTCAACAAGCTCATTGTCTATACATTACTGAGGCGCCTATCCGAATGAATGGATTTGACCTTTTTTTGCTTTCCTTTTTTTTTTCTTTTGCTTTCAGTAAGGAATCAGTGATTACAGTGCGAGATATGTTGATTAAGGGAAGGCAGTCCTCTGCCCACAAGACAGAAATGTTGACAAGCACAGCGTTCTCTACCATTGGGAGATGCAAGATGCATAGTGCGATGTCCAATCCATGGCGGCCGTGTACAATTGAGACACCTGGTCCTACAATCGGTTGTCTCCTGATCAGCCACGCTCACTGTGAAGCATGTTCATGCAGGCTTTCTCCCTGGGGGGGTAATAATGTGGTGTTCTTCAGTTTACCTGTCCGTGGAGAAGAGTGTTGCTTTGCGCCAGACTCACCGTCTCTGGAGAAGAGAAAATATATCTCACTAGATCGAGCTGTAATTTAATACATCAGATGTTGAGGTTATTGTGAGTAGCGTTGTATTAACTCTTGACTTGCTATTGTAGAGTAGTATCTGAATTACACGTAGTTACAATAACGCTTTCGATGTCCTCGACATCTACAGTTTAAACAAGTATGGCTCAGTAGCAATACTCGCAGAAACCCCGAAGTTGCGTGTTGGAATGGGGAATGGGAGCCGAGACTCAAGGCATAAACAGCTGAAAATCATCCTCCAGCGGACTCGAGGACTTTCAGGCTGCATTGTCAAAAAAAAAAAAAAAAAAAAAGGATGCCCAAGTGGAGGGAACGGAGCCGGCAATGAGAGCACGCCGATCGATCGAAACTTTATAGCACGGATGATCACAATCTGGCCATCTGGGCCCTCTTCAGCCGTCTTGAGCAACGCGCAAAGTCTCCAGGAGCGGCGATTCGTCATGTGAGGTAGATATCATACTGTAGGGTTGACCCCGACCTTGTTGATGCGAGGCTGAGCGCCTCTCGCTTGTGCTCAGTGCTGGTGTGCGCCGTGCCGTAAGCCGTCCGTGGGGTGCCGAAAATCCGAGACTCCCACCTCCTTCTTTCCTCGAGTGCGTGCCTACCTCAGGCAGCACAAAAGTGATGACGGCATTTTGAACAACGAAGCAAAGGTCCAAGGCCCAAGATCATTCAAGGTGTCTCCATCGCACGTTGTGCGTACAGTGGCGCTCGGAGGCCGCAAATACTGGACCACTTCTTGGCATCGTGGCTTGTCACTCTATTCCTGATTGCGCCATCCAGCGCCTCACCGACGGGGCGTTCTTTCATGCTTGGGGCTGGGCCTAGGGGCTCCTGATTGATAATGGTCCTGTCATCCTTGCATGCGTATATTGGACCTTTTGGGCCTTGGTATCGATAAGACGGTATGCTAATGTCAGAAACAGCTTCTCGAAAAAGACGTCCTACAGTGCTGGGCGGTGATGCAATCTCCGGGACAAGCTTAAGGGTTAGGACTGAGTGGTGAGATCCACCAAGGAGGCACGCCAGATATCTTGGGAGAGAGCAATGAAGGACATAACGCACAATGCGGCCCGAGGATGGCCAGGCTGCTGATTCTTCTTCTTCGCAAGAGCCAAGACCAAAAGGTTGCTTGATCATGTGTGGGTGGGTGGACAGCCGGGTTCTGGACTCTACGAAGCGCATGCAAACAACACTAGGACCCTGATTGCTTCTGCCGCCCACTTCCCAGCCTCCAATTCGGGTTGCCCGGCCAGGGTCTTCATTGGCAGACTGATGAAAGCCATGGTAGGTATGGGACTCGGCGACTCTGCAACGAGGCATGGTTACGATCATATTGCGACCCGACGAGCCAACTGCATACCACATGGGACCACGGCATGTCAAGGCCGACGCCCTCTGGCCCCCACGAGATCCAACATTCCAGAGATTTAAGCTATCTAGCCTAGGTTATTCGGAAGCATCATCAGAAGCGAGGCGGGACTTGGCAAACGATCTGGAGGCTCCGGCGGGTGCCAGGTAGGATGTCTCGAACGCCCCGACCGCCCGGCTTTAGTTGCATCGTGGGCCGCGGGTTTCGAGTTTGGACGGATTGGGATTTGAGTTTCCTAGCCCTCGGCGAGTCGTGCTTCAACAGGAACCCTTTAGCACTACGGAGATGCCCACGCTTGGCTTGCGATCCCACATAGCCCGAGTTCTATTTCCAGAGCCTGGCCGTTCCAGAACTCTGTCGCAACTCCGGCCTTCAGGCGAGGACGCAATGCCCAATTTTCTGGACCCTGCTGATCC
Source organism: Sarocladium strictum (assembly GCA_030435815.1). Lineage (NCBI taxonomy): Eukaryota > Fungi > Ascomycota > Sordariomycetes > Hypocreales > Sarocladiaceae > Sarocladium > Sarocladium strictum. Next base: position 3,255,930 of record JAPDFR010000003.1, on the reverse strand, counting down.
GTACATAAGCATCAGACTGGACTCGAGCGTGTTTCTTACCGGACAGCCCACTTGAATGGCACGCATTGTGTTTCTTTTTTTTTTAATGCAGTTGATCTTGATTTGACGTCTTTTGCAAGTCTCTGACTGACAAATATGAGGCATTCCTTGTTTGCATGTTGCTTGCATAGGCTTCTCGTCTCCTGGCTGCTGCTTTCGCCCCTGACCGTCTCTGGCGCTGCCACCAGCACTGCGCATTTGGAAGAGCGTAAAACAGCTACCGAAACACACGAATACGATGTGGTCGTCTACGGCAATACTGTGGCTGCGATAGCTGCTGCTATCCAGACTGTGCGTATGGGCAAGACTGCAGTTCTTGTCTCCCCTAAGAGCAGACTTGGCGGCATGACAGCATCGGGCCTTGGCTGGACAGATGCGAAGGACGGGAACGCCATCTCTGGGATCGCCCGCGAGTTTTATTCGAAAGTCTACCAGCGTTACCAGAACAACACTTTATGGACCAAACAATCTCGCACAACCTATGTCGATAAACGCATCCAGGCGCAGCCCGGTGTGGCTGTCGACGAGAAGCTCAAGGTGCAGTGGACATTCGAGCCCAGGATAGCACAGCAAATCCTCGAGGATTGGGTCAAGGAAGAGAAGGTGCCGGTCTTTCGCAACATATCCATCAAGCAGTCCAAGCAGGGTGTCACCAAGCAGGGGGCGACTATCACATCTCTTGTGGCAGAGAATGGCACCGTCTTCCGCGGCAAGATGTTCATCGATGCAGGATACGAAGGCGATCTTATGGATGCAGCGGGCATTCCATGGAATATCGGTCGCGAGAGCGAGCAACAGTACAACGAGTCGGTCGCCGGCATCAGGATCAACAACCAGGGAAAGCAGAATCTCGACATCTCCAAGGACGAGAGCCTCAACATCGATCCTTACATCACGAAGGGCAAGCCCAGCAGCGGCCTTATCAACGGTATAACGGAAGTCATCGAGGATCCGTTGGCCGAGGAGGGCAAGGCGGACAAGATCCGGTTGCAGGCATACACTTACCGGCTGTGCCTGACACAAGTGAAGAACAACCAGGTCCCCTTTTCGAAGCCCAACGGGTACAAGGAAGCAACCTACGAGATTCTGTTCCGCTACCTCGAGACCGGCTACAGAGGGCCATTTTTCACCAGGCAACTCATGCCCAACCTCAAGACCGACAGTAACGCCGAGGGGCAAGTCAGCACCGACCTTCCGGGCGGTGCTTTCAACAGCAACTCGAACTATCCCATGTGGACATACGCGCAGCGCGAGCAAGCAGCACAGACTCACAAGGCATGGATCCAGGGTCTTCTCTTCACTCTGGCTCATCATTCGCGCGTCCCCCAGTCCGTCCGGGCCCAAGTCTCAACCTGGGGCTATGCCAAGGACGAGTTCGTCGATAACGGCAACTTCCCGTACGAGCTGTACATCCGGGAGGGTCGGCGCATGCAAGGCATGTACACGATGAAGCAAAGCGACATCGAGACCCCGAAGGGCTTCAAGGCGGACAGCGTGGTTGCGACAGGGTCGTACACCTTCGACGTGCACCGCTTGCAACGCGTGGTGGTCGACAACCAGACCTTCAACGAAGGCGGCATCCACGTCCCCAACAAGAAGCCCTTCCCCATTCCGTACGGCGCCATCGTCCCTGAGGCCAAGTACGCGACCAACTTCCTCAACCCCGTCACCATGAGCAGCACGCACGTTGCCTTTTCGGCGATCCGCATGGAACCCACATACATGATGATGGGGCAGAGTGCCGGCGTGGCTGCGGTCATGGCCATTGAGAAGAAGGTCAATGTCCAGGATGTGGACCGCACCAACCTCAAGAAGAGGATCCAGGCGAATGGAGAGGAGGAGAATGCAGGCTCCGCAGTGACGCTCTCCAGATTTGGGGCCATGTGTCTCGTTTTGTCGACCATCTACGCGATAGTACAGAGTACATAGCACAGTGATTTGAGGGCATCGGCGTTGGGATACTTTGGTGTTATGGAGTTGTAGCGCTGCCTTTTTCCTGGTTTCTTTTCTCCCTCATGTCTGATAGATGACATACGAGCACATACATAGATACCTTGGATATAGACCATGTTCCGATTTTGCATTGTTCTCGCGTCTGTTCCGTAGCCCTTTATTTGGTTGATTCGGGGTCGGTTGGGTGAGTGAGTTATTGTGCTGGAGGTTCGACACTTCATCCGATGAAAGTGAGTAAAAGAATGTCGCCAGCAAATTGCCATGGACGAGACATCCCACTCGAGATGCGGCCTGTATCCATCGGAAGGGCATCTTGTCCACCCGTCAAGACGTGAATCACTCAGCTGCTCCATGCCGTGTGATGAAGCTGGGAGAAGAGACACCTCACCTCCCATGCCGCGGGACCCACCCACGCATCTCTCCCGTTGCGTTGTGGCGCACGTCACGACGGACCACCAGGCAACCCCCATCAACACCATCAATCTCCCTCCCCAAAGGCATCCATCCTCACCTGCTCGCTCAGCATGACCATCCAGGATGGTGTTCCCGGGCCTACTCACCTCGGCTGACCGGTCCTCGTCCAGTCGCTCCAAGTCCAGCGCCGAGATCGACTTCCAGTCCGAGTTCATATCCGATGACGCCCAGCTGCCGTGCGTGCCGCCCGAGCGACCCGACCTCCGCGAACTGAACAACAGCCTCGAGGCCCTGGCCGCTGTGTTCCCCGACATCCAGATCGAGGTCTTCCGCGAGCTCCTGTCGCACTTCGACGGCGAGTCCAGGCTGGCCCTTGTGGCTGATGCCCTGCTCAAGAACCGGGTCGGCTGGGTCCAGGGCCGGTGGAAGGGCCTCGACGCGCAAGGGCCGGCCGTCCCGCGTGGGGATACCTTCCGGAGCAAAGAATACAAACAGGCCGTCGCCTCGCTGGCGTGGCGCGAGTTCAAGGGCCTGTCGCGGTCGACGATCAATGCCGTGCTGGCGGAGACGAACTACTACTACCTCGATGCACGACAGACCCTCGTCGGGTTGTCGGCGCAGTCGTGGCGTTTCAACATCTCGTCGCTGCTTCTGAGGAGGAAACCGGTCGCCACAGGCGAGGCCGAGAACCATCCTCTCATCGTCTGGCGGTCGACGGGACGAGGGTCCATTATACCAACAATACGAACGACTGGTCACGCTGAACTGGATCGGGAACTTTATGATGCCCTGGTCAAGCCACTCAAGGAGCGGGAGAGGCAGGAACGAGAGGCCAAGGATCGAGTGCTCGCTGTCGTCCTGAACAACGAGGAGGCGGAGGCGAATGATGCCACTCACGAGTGTACATGCTGCTTCACGACTGGCCCCTTTGAGGAATTCACACATTGCAACCGGGAAGGCCACATGGTCTGCTTCCGATGCGTGCAGCACTCCATCAAGGAAGCGCTCTTCGGTCAGGGATGGCAGAGTAACATCAACCACGAGGTTGGGGCTCTGCGCTGCATTGCCGTCGAAGGGAACGGCTGCACCGGCTACATCCCTTACGAACACATCCGGCGAGCCATGCTGGAAGAAGGTCAGGGCCCGGGCATCCTCCATCGACTCGACCAAAGGCTGGCCGAGCATACCGTTGTTGCCTCGGGTTTGCCTCTTATCCGTTGTCCGTTTTGCAGCTACGCGGAGGTCGATGATATCTACACGCCGCCGCGAGAGGCTCCCTTGCGTGTGAAGGCCGACAGCATCTACCAGCTCTTCTTCATCGTTGTTTGCATAGGCACGATGCCCTTCTTCTTCTCGACCCTCGTCATCTCTTCGCTCCTGTGCCTTCTTTTAAGCACGCGGCAGACCTTTGGCGACTACATCCGCACCCAGTGGCGACAAGCTCTCACCAGGCATCAAAGAAGGAGGCGAGGCCTGCGCTTCTCGTGTCAGAATCCAGAGTGCCTCCGGTCCTCCTGTCTCTCATGTCACAAGTCATGGTCCGACATCCACGTCTGCAACGAATCCTCCCTCGTCGCCCTGCGGACGCAGGTCGAGCAAGCCATGAGCCTGGCCGTCAAGCGCGTCTGCCCCAGGTGCAACATGTCCTTCGTGAAGAACGCCGGCTGCAACAAGCTCACCTGCCCGTGCGGGTACAAGATGTGCTACGTCTGCCGCGCCGACCTCACGGAGGAGGGCTACCGCCACTACTGCGACCACTTCCGCCCGGACGGCGACCCCCGCCCCTGCGCCGAGTGCGACCGCTGCAACCTGTGGGAATCGGAGGACACGGAGGAGGTCCTGCGGCAGGCCAGGGCGGAGGCCGAGCGCAAGTGGCGTGACGCCGAGAAGAGGGAGCTGTCGGACGGGGAGCGAGCGTTTCTCCAGACGGGATTCGCGTCCCAGGCGGCAGACTACTCGATCGAGAAGCTGATTCTCAGGGGAAGGATACCATCGATAGCGGAGTTTCTCGACGTTGTTGTCGAAACCATCTTTGCGTGATCGAAAGGCAAAGCTGTGGTTTTGCAGTTCTTTGTTTCATACTTATTTTACTAGAAAGAGGCGGTTTTTTTCAAATCGACAGGCGTTTTGGGCGGCACGGGGAGGGCTCCGGGTGTAAAGACAGAGAAGGGTGTCACTGCTATGACAGCACACGCATCTGCGAATACTTCAATCATAGGATGAAGAAAGGAAAGGAAAGAGAGAAAGAAAGGGTGACTAAAGGGCCTTCAATTTCGGAGGACACGGGATGAAATACGCTCTATTAATACATGACCTGATGTGATAATCAAAAAACCAATCCCTTCCTCCCTCCCCCCATAAAGAAATCATCAGACATTTTTTCTCATCTGGCCAGAGGGACCATCTTAGTTAGATCTTGCTCTTGCCGTTATCCACCAGCTCAGCCGCTGCGCCAGCAATGGCGAGCTTGCCGGTCTCCTTGACCTTGGTCTGGAAGAGGACCTTGTTGCCCTCGCGCCACATCTCAGTGACGAGGGTCTGACCGGGGATGACGGGACCGGCGAAGCGGACCTTGATGTTCTTGAAGGCGCCGAAACTATAGAACAGAAAAGACCATGTTAGGATAACCCAAGACACGAAGTTTCAAGAAGGTTGGGGGCGGGGGCGGAGGTAACATACCGGCCGTAGACAGCCTTGCCGGCGAAGCCAAAGGAGCAAAGACCGTGGAGGATAGGAGCCTTGAAGCCGCCCATCTTCGCAAAGTCCGGGTCGATGTGCAGAGGGCTGCAAAGTATTGTCAGTGTCGTTCGCGAGAGACGCCCGCCAGTAGTACGTACTTGTAATCACCGCTCAGGCGGTAGATAGCAGCCTGGTCCTCGGTGGTCTTCTCCTCGACGACGACATCGGGCATCCTGCTCGGGGGCTTGTTGGCCGCTGTGCTGGCTCCCCTGTCCTTGGCCTTGTTCTGTCCACCGAAGCCGCCGCATCCTCTCAGGAACACCGTCATCTCGTTGTAGAACACGTCCTGGCCCGAGGACTTGTCAACGGTGGTGATGCCGACCTTGGCAATCGCCGCGCTGCCCTTGTCGACGACCTCGAGCAGCTTGCCGCGGGAGACGAGACGCGCAGAGGTGGGGACGGGGAACTTGCGGACTTCGAGGTACTGCTCTCCGTGGAGAAGCATCATGGGCGAGAAGTTGGGGACGATGCTGCTGTAGTCGAAGGGCATTTCCGCGTTGAAGGGCGGGATCACGCCGAAGGTTGGGATGACCTGGAAGTCGTCTGCGCCCTCACTGCGAACGGGAGCATGAGCACTCAAGCTTACCCAGTCACTTGGATGGAGACTGGATGTGAGACTTACTAGACATAGTTGAGGTCGGTACGCTTCGCGCCGATACCAAGGTTGTAAAGAATGGCATCGCGTTCCTCATAGACAAACTCAGTAGGCTCACCCTCCTTCGTCAGAGCCTCCTTGATGGCATCCAAGTGTTCATTGCTTGAGGCTTCTTCACCCTACGCGTTGCGATCGGATCAGCAAGAATGAAATTTCATACATTTGGTTCCTTTTTGCATGGCTCTCTATACTCCTACATAAATACATGACATGCGTGAGAATATGTTCATACCTTTGACTTTATGCTCTTGTTCTCCAGGTTCGCCATGATCTTTCCAGTAGAATCCGCTGCCGACTCGGGGTGATCCGCCCTGCCATCATCGAAGTTGACAATCCGGTCCCAGTGCTTCACGACCTCCTCGGGAACGAGCTTGACGTCCACGGGGAAGCCGTGTCCGCCAGTGCGCTGCCAGCGGGTGCGGCCGCACCAGCCGCTGCCAACCTCGTACAGACCTCCGGTGGGGGTAGGGCACTTGTCGCTGCAGAGGGCGAGGACGAGGGGTGCTATGTAGTCGGGCTTGAAGGCCTGGACCAGCTCCTCGGGCAGAATGGTGGCCGTCATGGCAGTGCCGGCGTTAGGCGCGATAGTGTTGACATAGATGTTGTACTTTGCGCCCTCAAGAGCGAGAGCGCGGGAGAAACCGAGGATACCACATTTCTGTGAAAGTCAGCATCGGAGCAGGATTGCAAGGGGCCATGTTGGAGAACTTACCGCGGCAGCGTAGTTGGCCTGGCCAAAGTTGCCGTAGATGCCGCTGGTCGATGTGGTGTTGAGAACACGGCCGTACTTCTGCTTGAGGAAGTATGGCCATGCAGCCTTGGTGACCTTGTAAGTGCCGCGGAGGTGCACATTCATGACCGGATCCCAGAGGCTGTCGTCCATGTTTGTGAAAGCCTTGTCACGGAGGATACCAGCGTTGTTGACCACGATATCAATGCGGCCGAAGCCGTCAATGGCGGCCTTGACGACGGTCTCACCATCCTCAGCAGATGCCTTGACACCGACGGCCTTGCCACCCATCTTCTTGATCTCGCCAACAACGGTGTCGGGGTCCATGAGGTCATTGACTACGACGGAAGCTCCGTGCTTTGCGAAGGCAAGGGCGTAGGCGCGGCCGATACCAGCGCCACCGCCAGTGACAAGGGCGACCTTGCCAGTGAAGTCGAGGGTCTCACCCTGCTCGTTGGGGCCCATCTTCATGGACTCCTCAAGGAGAGCCATGAAGTCGTTGGGGCCAGTGGGGTGCTGAGGGTTGGAGAAGTCGATGACCTTGTTCCACTTCTTGAGAACGGCTCCAGGGGTGTAAGAGTCGTCGGCCTTGAGGAGAAGACCCTCGGAGCGCTCCCAACGGAGCTTGGCCATGTGTCCAGCACCGACCTCGAAGATACCACCAGTCTCGTCGGTGTTGTTCTTGTGGACCAGGACGGCGACAAGAGGGACAACCCAGTCGGGCTTGAGGTGCTCGAGCACATCCGGAGGCATGATGCTGGCGGTCATTCGGCTGGCAGCTGCTGTTTGTTAGTGGAGGCTGCGAACATCGTGGGGAGAGGTCCTACGTACCAATTGGTGCAATGACATTGCAGATGATGTTGTACTTGGCACCCTCCTTGGCCAGAGTCTCGGTGAAACCGACCATAGCGAGCTTGGCCGCGGAGTAGTTGGTCTGACCAAAGTTGCCAAAGAGACCGGCAGCAGAGGCCGTGTTGATGACACGGCCGTACTTCTGCTTCCTGAAATAAGGCCAGGCAGCCCTTGCGCACTTGTATGCTCCCTTGACGTGAACCCTGTTGATGAGATCCCAATCCTCGTCCTTCATGTTCTTGAAGCTGATGTCACGGAGGATACCGGCATTGTTGATGAGGACATCGATGCGGCCGAATGCCTTGATGGCAGTGTCGATGATCTTGTCACCGTTCTCGACGCTGTCGTAGTTGGCAACAGCCTTGCCGCCAGCGGCCTTGATCTCGTCGACAACAACATCGGCAGCCTGGAGGCAGGAGTTAGCACGTGAAGCCAGGACAAGGGCGCAGCTCGAGGAGAGACTCACCTTTGCAGATTGGCCCTCGCCCTTGGAGGAACCCCCGAGATCGTTGACAACGACGCTGGCACCTCGTGATCCGAAGAACAGAGCGTAGACCTTGCCGAGGCCGCCACCAGCTCCGGTGACGACGACGACCTGGCCATCGAATCTCAGTTGCTCGGCCATGATGACGTTGGTTTGTGTGTGTAGAGAGGTAGAGAGTCTGGACTGCGCCTTTGGGATGAGTAGTCAAGGGCGAAGTTCAGAATAGCACGACAACCGAATGGAAGAGGAGATGGAAGAAGGAAAAGAAGAAGTTTGGAGTGGTAGGAAAGGTTAAGATGAGGAAGCCGGTTGAGAAAGGACCCGAGGCTCTGGGGAAACAGACGAGGTGGATAGTGTGTCCCCCGCGGTGCCGAGAGGTTTCTTATTGTTAGCGGCCAGGTGCGGGAACTGGAGTCGGCAACGGTGCAGCGGTGCAGCGGTGCTTGTCAGTGCCAGGGAGCGCTGGGGATCATCGTTGCCCATGGTGCCGTTGCCCTGCGCCGCGATTGGCAGTGGGAGCCTCGGCTCCCTGGAGGTGAGCGGGGGGGTTGGCGGTAACCCGCATTCTGCTGCTGAGAAAAGGCCTGTGGGACAGTGGAGGCTGCTGGCAGTGGAGGAGGGGTGCGCTAAGCCGCATCCGAGGAATGCCCCAGGTCTCAGTCTCCAGTCCTCCATCTTCACATGCAACTGATCGAGGTGCCGTCGTGCGGTAGACTAGTCATTAGCTCCACGAAACGTCATGTGCCAGAAGCACTTTCACATGCTGTCTGGGGTAAGTCCGTTGTCAGGATGTTGTGTGCGCACGGCTGGCTTGCGATGCTCGTCAGCACTGGAGCTGGTTCAATCCTGTCAGCATGTTCACGTGACATGAGCTGTAGCAGCAGAGAAGAGGGAATTGCTGTGAGAAGAAACAGCAACTGGCCTTGCTCAACCGACTGCACACAATTCAGAACAACGAGAGAGTGTTTCTCTTCTAGCACATGCCAAGATAGAAATGCTTGCGTGGTATCCGTACACACCCTTTCTTCATGCTAGAGAGTGGCCAGGCATTCGAGTCTGGGCCAGCGAGACTTTGTAGGGTAGCCCTGGCCTTTGGACTGGGTCTCTGTTGACCCCACGCCTGCCAGCTACCTAAGTTACTTAGGTACCTCACAATTGGTGAACGTCACAGCTCTCTCTACCTTCTACCACCCTAACTTCTTACACAACCAGAAGCTTAATGCTGCTTATAATGCACCACATTCATCGGTCCACCATCCCTCCGCACTGCCTGACTGGCCAACCAAGCTCTTCCTTGTCCACAGCACTACATAGAGCCAGGGTTCTTCAGCTCCTTTCAGCCACGTGCGGTCGACCCTCGCATGACGAACCTCCCAGCTCCGAGACGCCATTAAGCTTCGAAGCTATTTATCTATCCTATCTCATCCCAACATGGCTATTCCATCTTGCATTTCGAATGATGTGCCCTAAATGTCAACTCAACTCCTTGGATTTTCATACCCACAAGCCACAATGACGACCTCCCGCAGCCCGTCTCCGGCTTCAGTGGGGTGTGGCTGACTCGTCGCCAGGTGAAGTCACCTGTAGGAGCGACTAGTGTGCCGCAAGCGAGATCAAGAATCGCGCCTAAAACACTAAAGATCGTCATGCACTCACTACCTACACTACTACAACCACTACACAGCAGCTCCATCCATTGCCCAGCCCTCCTTCAACATCGTCACCAAACTTCCCCTCGGTCGCCGCGCTGCTCGAAATTCCTCCATTGCACGCTGCTTTCCCTTCCTCGACTTGACGCCCGACGTGCGCTTTGGAGGGAGAGAATGCTCGCCTCCTGCTCTACCTGGACGCGCTAAGCGTCGCTACCTAACGGCACAAATCCTCACCCCCGAACATCCGGGTCCGAGAGGCTGTCACGACCACAGCCCCCCGTCATGTCTTCGCCATCTCTGCCCCGAGACGGTACATCCACCTCCTCCCGCGATGGTCTCATTTCTAAGGACACTGGTTCCAGTGCCGTAGGCGGGCCGACGCCTCCACGCCTGCGAACTCCCAGGACTTTGCCTCGTATGCGACCCCCCGTTCCCGGCCGTCCCGTGCCAATGATTGTTGCTTTGGCTTCTTGCTGACTTGAGATATTGCTTGCAGCTTGGGTCGACTCTTATGCTCCCAGATATGGCAGCGCTGGTCCGGATCAGTTCCATCTCCTGAATCCGCCGCCACGGACCAGACCACATCACCTCAACTCAACCCCGACTGATCTCAACCACCGACGCATCTCGACGGACGGGTTTGTCGACTATGACGACGAACGACTTGGGCCTGGCAAGAAGCCGCTTGGAAAGGTCACGCACTTTTTCAAGTTTGCCGGCCGTGGCTCACTCCACGGCCGTAAGTGGGATCACCTGCGCACAGACGAGCCTGTCATCGTGCCCATGTCGTCACGCGTGCATCCTGCGATGCAGAACCCGCTCGGCTGGAAAGACTTCCTCCACTCGTCATCATACGGACACTCACAGAACGAGAAGTCAGAGATTGTCGACCCGGAGATGCTTGACCAGCTCCAACCCAACTTCAACAGACCTGTGGAGGAGCCAATCAACCCCCTTGATCCACGTATGTCGCGGCCAAGGAGAACTTTGGCTCTGTCCAAACGTGCATGGTACTTCATCATGCGCAGTTCCTTCATCCCCCTCATGTTCCGCCTCACGGTCATGGTTACATCTATACTGGCGCTAGGCGTCTCTGCTCGGATCTTCCGCCTCGAAGCTGGTTGGAAAGAGGATAGTGCCGAACGCACCCAGGCTCTTGTTGCGGTGGTAGTTGACTGCGTGGCGATACCGTATATCGGATATATGATCTATGACGAGTACACGGGCAAACCTCTCGGCTTGCGGTCTGGCGTGTCAAAGATGTGCCTGATACTGCTCGACCTCTTCTTCATCATCTTCAAGTCAGCAAGCACGGCGCTCGCATTCGAGAGCGTCGTGTATCACAACCTCAAGCAGCCGGACCTCCGAGCACTATCAAAGGTTCTGGCCGTGTTCCAGCTGATAGGGCTCATCGCTTGGGATATGACCTTCACGGTGAACATCTTCCGGACCGTGGAACGGCTGGGTGGAGGCGAGGACGACAGCGTCTAGTTGGCATGGAGCGAGCAGTACGGCGTTCAGAGGGGAAGAGCATACGGCCACTCAGGGGTCATGGCGTTTTTGGGCGTTGGCGAAAGGTCCAACATGGGGCGGCAATACCATTACGAGCAAGGCGTTTGGAAATGGCAGCTATCAAACGCTGCAGTCATGGCTTTCAGGATAGCCACCTGCGATATCCAACTTCCTTTGCGTATCAAACACGGGGCAACCGCAGGATCTCTTTCCCGCCTGATTTCCTTCTTAGGTTTCAAGAAATACAACAACATCACAACACCAACTCCAGTGCATGGAAGTAGCAAATGGCAAACATGTGTATGCTGGGGCTTTCCCAGGGACTGTGACCAGCAGCACTACGAAATTGCGACTCATCAAGGGCTCAGGCGTAGCATTCTGAACCAATATTGTACTTTGTGCGTGTTGTATCAAATACGATCCCCTGCGCTCAGCAAACTCACTCCCAGGACGACTGATGCTCAGGATGAACCAACATCCGCACCATTACCAGCAAAGTAAGAAGCATCATACCACTTCTGTGCTTTGTAGTCGCTGCCCAGGACAGTCTCGATGGCAACAGGCGAGCCCAGCTTCCTCGAGAAGCTTGCCCGCGAACCCTGGCTGCCGGGGCCCGTGTTCCGGTACTCACCGTAGTACACATTCGACGTGTTGGGCTGGTCCGCGTTCCAGATGCGCCAGCCGGCCGGGTGGACGACCGAGGTCATGTCGGTGCGCTGGAAGACGACGCGGGAGTACGAGCGCCAGGGTCGGCCCAGGTAATACGCGCCGCTGGGCACGGAGTTTCCGTTGGCGGCCGAGATCCTGCTGTGGTCGAAGACGTAGTATGACGGGTTGCCGTCGCTGTCTCGTCCATTGGCTAAGGTAAAGGGTTTCAAGGAACCCCACAAGGTTAATAATGGAGAGGACGGCGAAGCGGAGCAAAAAAGGAAAAGGCAGTTTGACGGGAATGGGAGTTTCTGCTCACCTGTCACGTAGCCCAGGCTCTTGGCAAGGACACGGATGTCTGCTCGTTCGAACCAGCTGGAGGCACGCTGGCCGAAGATGAAGTCGGTGGCCCCGACGATCTGCGTGTCGACGTAGATCTGACGCCCCTCGTTGCTGAGGAGCGTGTCCTGGAAGCCGACGAAGGAGCAGCCGTAGTAGCCGCTGCTCGCATAAGCCGACACAGCAACGGCCTGGCTCCCCTCGCCGTACGAGTTCCTCACGTTGACGTTGTACAGCCGGAAGCCGTCGGCCTTGACGCGCAGCGTCGCCGTGCCGTCGTTGTTCAGCCCGTCCATCTGCGAGAGGCCGAAGACGATGGTGGCCCCGTTCGCGGCAGGCGACCTGTCGTCGGTGGTGTGGCCGTAGATGGTGAAGCGCGGGGCGGACCGTGCCGGCACGAGGACCTGCTCGTTGTACGTGCCGCGGTCGACGAAGATGCACTGCTCAGAGGCAGAGTTGGTCGGCAGGGCGTTGACGGCTGACTGCACTGTTCGGTACGGGCCGTTCGGTGACACGGTGAGGCATCCGCTGGGGGCCTTTGTCCGGGACGCTCCAAGAACGCCCGAGGCGAGAAGCAGAAGTGCACTGCCGGAGAACTTCATCTTGGGCTGATGGCGGGTTCTGGCCTGGGTGTGTTGAGCTGCGTTTCAAAAGGGACCTTGATATCTGCTCATGATGTGCACCAGACTACCTACTTATATAGACCTCAAAGACAAGCACGCTCCAGCCGGAGAATCTACTCAGAGGACGGTAAAATTGAAGCGGCCGTTTTACAGACTCCCTTCATCCGCTGCTTCGTGTCCCCCTTTCTCCCCCCCCGCAGCAAGGATCACCCGTGCAGGCGGCTGCAACTATCCATCTTGATGAGGAAGTCCAAAGCGACGGTTGAGTATGATCGTGAAGTAAAGCATGTAACCCCGGCCGGAGAAGAATGAAAAACACTGCCCAGTTTCGGCTTCGAAGACCACTGGCCGGGAACGCATGGCACAATTGCCATTGGCGGAAGAATGAAGCGACACGGTCCCGTGGCTACAGGCGCCGGCATACATTGCGGGGGAGGGAGGGAGACATCTATACTCGCTTAGATGGATTAGGTTTGTCTGGAACATAACTCAATTCCTGAGGCTGTTGAGGGAAAGGCTCAGGGTATAGACTGTACGGTACAGGATCAAAGCGCTGGTAGCTATCGGCAGAATTGGAGTCGCCATGACTATGATTATTCGAGTATAGAGGAACATGTGCCGATGAGTGAGTACCACCTGGAGATATAGATTGCGATGTATTGGGCACAGGAACTACCTCGGGCCACGTCAATGAGCACCACGGACGCCCATGCCGCATCCTGTCGAATAATGTCCAGCCTCTGCCTTGTGCTCATGCGTGTCTTCGGGATCACCAAACGTCCCACCCGTCGTGCTGGGTCCCTGAGGCTGATAGAAGGGCGGCATCGAGTCGGGCAGCCAGGTGGGCACGACTCTTCCGTACGGGTTATCGCCAGCACGGTAGTCCGAGTGACCGAAGCCGTCGAAGCGGATCTTCCAAGTCATGGGGAACGGGACCATCTCATCCCAGTTGGGCGTGAGGTACGTGTCGGTCGTCGGGCGCAAGACATCGTCGGAGAAGATCTTGTCGCGCGCGTCCTTGGGCAGAGGCAGCGTCTGCACCCGGATACGCTCGACTCGCATCGGCGCCATGTAGTTGGCGTAGCCCTCGGCGGACTCGTCGATGCGGACCTTCTTGAGCTTCCCCTGCGCGTCGTGGCCTCGACGGGGGTTCTTCATCTGCGCGATGAACTTGACCATCGAGTTCAGGGCCAGGATGCCCAACCGCACGGGCTGGAAGACGCCGTACTTGTCTGCGATGCTGAGCTGGGATTCCAGGATCTGCACATTGCCGTTGTGCTGGACCGAGGGCTCGAGGACTTTATCGAGCGAGGCCTACATGGTGAAGATGACTGAGTCAGTTTGTGTATGCCTCGGTTATTGCTGAAGAAAAAGAGAGGGAGGAGGATGCGAGGAACGTACAATATCCAATATCACGGTCTCACCAGCCTTGATCGTCCTGCCTCCGATCTTCACCTCCTTATCTCCAGGATCGTAGCGTACTTTGCGTACAACTGGCATCCGCACCGCCGCTTGAGCAACCGCGCGAACCTTCTGTCCAAGAATCTTGTCGCCCTCGTCGGAGTCAGTGCTGAATGCCAGCCTCTGGATCTCGATCCATTTCGGTTCGGCAGCCTTGCCTCCGTCAAGACTGGCCTGATAGAGCTCTTTCATGTACTCATCCAGCACAGCCGTGAACTATTTGCGCGGCTTGTCAGTTACAAGGGAAATTTGGCCATGTGTAAAGGGGGGGTTGTAATGGCAAGTTTGGCCTTACCGAGATGACCGAGTGGTACGCGAAATCGAGACAAATCAGCAACAGGATAGCTGCGGCCCTGCTCGAATCGCCTTCATAGTCCAGCACCAGCTTTGCCACGTAGACGCCGAGCTCAGACATGGGGTTCGTCGGCTTCTTCCCAAACAATGCCTGGGTGATGGCCCACTGATTGGCCTGGACGATGCTGCCGCTCTGCGTGAGGTCAGTCAGGAACGCCATGGACGTCTTGAAGGCGTTGCGGCGCTTCATCAGCTTCGTCTCGTCGGCGTTGTACGACAGGAAGACCTGGCAGTTGGTGATGTGCTGGTAGATCTCGTTCTCGGTGTATGAGTTGGCCAGGTTGGAGACCGTGCGCAGCTTGTCGCCGAAGCCCAGGAAGTCAGCGACGTATCTTGTCACTACGGGGATTGCGAAGCTGTGAAGAGCAAGGAGATGTCAGTCGGGGTTGCCTATTGCCTTCTCTCTACGGAGAGTATGCACTCGCAATATTGTTGAATGGGGGAAGATACTTACTCTCTAGTGGCGTCAATCTGGAAGGTCGAGTTTGTCATAGCGACTGATTCCCTCTTGACAACAAAGCGCATCAGCTTGTTGATGTAGTCTTTGAGCTGTGGTTCAACACGGAGAACATGATCGTTGAGAATTTTCGCGTCAAGCGTGGGGGGATCGCGTTGAGAATCCAGGACCTCTGCCACAGCCTTGGGCAAGTTCCGCTTATGGTACAGCGCAGGATTGACAAAACGCTTGTCCGTCAGAACTGCCATGATGTCGGCGTAGCTGTTCAGATAGATTGGCTTCAGAGGCTTGCGGGGTCCTACCGATTGGGGGTCTCTCCCTGGATCCTGCTGCGTCTCTCTGAACTGCGGTCCATAGCCTTGTGCCTTGGCGTACGCGGCGTTCTGCTCAGCCGTGTAGAATGGGTGGAAGAAGCGGACTGTGTCGTACGTGAACCATCCGGGGAACGCCCGCTGGATCAGACGGTGGAAGACGGAGGTCTTGCAGATGTCGTTGTCAGGAGTTACCTCCTTCATGCCCCACGACGTGAGGGAGTTTGTGTTCCAGTCGACGGTGTAGAAGCGGTCAGATCGGACCAGAGTGATGGCGTCTGAGAAGATGGCCGTCCACAACGCAGAGCTTGACTGCCTAGGGCCCGGGTCGAGACCCATGTACTCGTCTGACTCGCAGAAGATGCCCGGATATAGCTCGATCTTGTCAGGATGCTCGTACAGATCCCGTAGTGCATTCTGGATCTCCACGTTCTTGGTCACGCTCTCAAACGTCTCGTGTCTGTACATGTCGAAGAACTCCCTGAAGTCGTTCAAGGTGCCGACCTCCCATTTCCGTGCTTGCAGGATGCCCATAATCTCGACTGCCTTCAGGCACTTGGGTGTGTTGCGAGGCCCGAAGTTGGAGATGGGGTCGTCCATGGACGAGAGGAGAGAGTCGACCATGGACTTATCGTCAAAGAGGTTCGTGTATGGGTCCCTCTTGAACTCCTTCGACTCTGACGCTGGTATCGTCGGATTTTCCGGGTCGTCAGGAATACCAAAGGTGACCTCCCAGGGTTCATCAGGACCCTTACCAGCCTCCTTGGCTGCCTCCTGTCGCTTCTTCTCAGCGCCCATCTTCTGGAGGAACACAGGCAGGGAAGCGTCTCGGGGGTTCTCGAAGTGGAGCTTCTTCTTCATGTACTCCTCCGTGTACGCTTCGTCCTTGAGGCTGATGGCACAGTGGAAGCGGTAGAGAAGGTTGAACTCCACCGTGACCTGGTTACCCATGCCTCGCGTGGTCTTCTTCTGATCAAAGTCGGCGCGTGGATCGAGAGTGAAGTTGGTGTCAAACTGGTGGAACCCCATCAGGGCCCTCAGATAGTCATGAACGGAGATCTGGATGTAGACGCCGCAGGTGATGAGACGGGCCGTGTTGAAGAGGTCGTCATCCAGCTTGGTCCAGGCAGCGTCCCACTGAGCCTCGAATGCCTTGCGGCTGTTCTCCCACGCCTCACGATCTTTGGACTTGCCCTTAGCCTTCTGAAGAAGCAGCTCAAGCGCCTCCTCATAAGGAGCCATCTCTTCGTGCACGGCTCTGCTCTCGGCCTTCCTGTCGGCTTCCATCCTGTCATGTTCCGCCTTCTCAGATTTAGATCGCTTGGACCTTGGAGATTTCATCGGCTCGTATTTTGCCGCCTCCCACTTCTTCCAGAGCTTCTCGTATGCCTTGCACTTCTCTTCAGAGTCTTTGTCCAGTGGGCTCACGAAGTTGTACACCAACGACACAAGCTTGGTCTTGCCGTACTTCTTCGGAACGGAGAAGCGGCCATTCTCATTGATCCGAGCAAGCTGTCTCGCGGCATAGTTATGATACCGGTTGTACATGACGAGCATGATGCACACGCCGGGGGGCTGACGCAGGAGACGATCTTCGGCAAAGGTGTCCGGCTTGAGAAGACCGAGCTTGTATCTGCCATCCCGGACCTTGCGCTGCATTTCTTTCGTGTAACCGTAGAGCGGCGACAAGTCAAGATAGGACGAGCTGTCCGAGATGTTCTTGTCGTTGTCATTAGTTCGGAAGATGTCGTGAATGATGATGGTAGCATGATAGATGAGCATAGCGGAAAGTCCAGATTCACTTTTGCGACCGCCTTCCTCTCTCATCATCAATCTGTCGAACAGATCAGAAGGATCCGGAAGCGCTCCAAGGGGTGCCGTTTTCGACGGGACTGTCTTGGCATAGGGAGCACCGGCCTGACCGAGATGAGGGTGAAGCACGCTGTTGAACTTGCCATCCGCCGTGCGGTACTGAAAGGCATCGCCGAGATAAGTCAAAGGTGCTAACTGGAGTATCAGTGTGGGCTCTCTCAGACTTGCTAGGAAGGGAAACCATGAAGGCAGGGAGGCGTACGATGCAGCATCTTGTCGTACTTGTCCTTGACTTGACTGTCGATGAGCTCTTGCCGCTTGACACTGTAGTTTGAAAGACTGCCTGCGATCGTGGCGAGGCTCTGGCCCTATAAGATGCGAATCAGCATTCGTCTGATCTTTCGCGCACCAGACACAAGTTGCCCACGGGGAGTTCTTACATCGATGCCTTTGCCCTTGATGAAGCCATCAATGGTACGTTTCAGCGCGCCCCAGTTACTAGGCTGAAGGACGGTGGTGATGTCGGTAAACAGGCTTGTCTTGGGGACGATCTGGTTCTGCACTCTCACTCAAGTTAGGGACTGATCCAGTGAAGCAGAAGTCAGGGGCAGCCCTACGCCGATGAGATTGTCGCCGCGGAACTTGGCGTACTTGTTGTCGTTTTCTTTCCTGTTCTTGACCTGCAAGGTCAGCTCCATGAGGTCCTGCTCCTGCTTGCTCATGTGAATGGATCCCATGGCTGACACGTTGTGGTCGCACCACGCCCAAGGCTATACAGTACAGTTCAACTTCTCTCGAGTGGGCATCTGGAAGTGAACGGGGACAGTGGAAGAAGAAGCGACCAGGCCTGACAACTGTAGATGCTGTGCCTTCTCAGTGAAAGTCTTGAAGAAATGAGGAGAGGGGGTGATGAGCAGAGGGCGAATGGATCTCAGGACAGAGAAAAGATGTCAAGAGCTTGCAGCACTCTGTGACGGCACTTTATACGACTCTCCAAGCATGAATGTGATTATTCGAAGTGGCGTCTCATCGAGGCAATAGTGCAGGCCCTGGGGCTGAGAGTCCAGCATGTCTACGATGACTGGATTGAGTCGAGAATGCAAGGCATTCCACTTTCGTCTCTGCCATCATATCATTGCCTCTTTGTAAAGCGACATTGGCTCGCTTGAGGGGGTGTATGATGCAGAGAGCTGCAAACCGATGTGACTAGCAGCTGGCCATCCTCTGTGGACAGGACACAGGCCTCACACTATTCCGTCTCGTGCGAAGAGAGATGCCTACTATTGACTCAGCCCATTCGATCCATGCCTAGAACCAGGCCAGGATGGCTGGAGAAGCCGGGGCAGCGAGACAGGGGGCGCTTGGTAATGGCTTCTCTCGACTGGACGGCGAGAGCAGCACTAGTTTGTTGCGCTTCAGCGTAAGGCTGGCTGATAGCAATCCAGATAGCCAGACAGAGAAGACACTCGGAAGGACTGGCGCGGCAACACTAGTGTTGTGTATGAGACAGAGTCTCAGTGTTGGTGGCTGACTGAAAATGTCCGAACGTGGGAAACTAGCACACGGCCCGGGCCTGGATCTCCGGCCTATCCCATCCATTCGGCTGTTCCGTGCCCACGCAAGCCTGAAGAAAGGCACTAGGTTGTGGGGTTATTGTCTGGCCATTGTCGTATCGAGCCTGGGGCCCCTCGTGTTGAGCCTGGTATGCGTCTTCTGGACCCCTGTACTAAGGAACGGGACTATCTATTCCAGCTGTGATAGGAACCGCATCTTCCGCATTTGGCGCAGGCAACGGTGTTTTCCCGCCCTTCGATTCTGGATTTGGCCTCTTTGACCATCTCTCTCCACCCGTACCTAGCTTCATTAGTTTGCGTAGGGAGTCATCTGACGAGGAGCTGAGATTTCGGGCTTGCGTAGGTTGGCGCCACACGAGGCAGCCCTGGATATGTGTGGGAACATGGACCCTGAAGTCCCTCGACGGGAATGCAGTGTCTTTGCTTTGTGAGGAACTGGGTGGTTTCACTGTCAAGCGTGCCCAGCGCCCCGTGAAGGTGCAGTATATGATGTGTTGTAGATAATGTCGGCTCGGTCCAGCTGGTCCAACTAGTCCAGCTCGTCCTTGTCAGTTTCCACTCGCTTTCCAATACTTCTTTCCTGTGAATTCTCCTGGGAGTCCATGACCTTCTCCCCTTCTCTGGCACGTCAAGAAACACATAGCCGTAGTTCCATCATGGATCTTCCAGACGGCCATCCTCCATTAGAGGTCGGCGAGTACAGAAGGGAGGGCCCGAGTGCAAGCAGGAGCCCTTGCCCAGTGGTCAACGCTCTGGCGAACCATGGCTACATTGCGCGCGATGGACACAAGATCTACATGGAAGATCTCAACGCCTCCCTGCGGCACGTGGGGATGAGCCCGCTTCTGGGATCCGTGTTCGCCATCCCGACGTACTTCGAGTACCACGACCCGTCCAAGTCCTACCGCAAGAAGCCAGTCAGCACCATGCACAGGATCTGGACGCTGATCAAGAATCCCTACACCTTCTTCGACTACTTCGGCTGCTGGAAGGAAAACCAGCGCGACGACCAGGAGAGGAGGTTCCTCAACCTGGTCGACCTCGCCTCGCACGGGGCCATCGAGCACGACATCTCGCTGTCCAGGCGCGACGTGGACCAGAAAGCCGGCAACAACGACCCGCAGGACGACCTGATCGACAGCATGCTGCAGTACTCGTCCGACGGCGGCAAGACGCTCACGGTCGATGACCTGGGCCGGTTCATCAAGGCCCGGATCCAGCAGCAGCTCGAGGACAACAAGGACCTGGTCTACGGCCCGGCAGAGCACCAGGTCAATTGCGGCCAGGTCGCCCTGATGATGGGCTGCTTCGGCGACGGCAAGACGATCCGCGTCGACTACGTGCGGGCCATCTTCAAGGACGAAAGGCTGCCGTTTGCAGAAGGGTGGACGAGGAGGAGGTGGTGGACGATGGGCCTGGTAGAGTTCTTTGGTGCTGTGAAGAGGATGACGGCGGCGGTGGGTGTGCAGTTCTGATGCAGCTGTAGCAGTAGATGCAGTTGCAGCAGTTGTAGCAGTTGTAGCAGCTGTAGCTGTACTCTTGTGTCCCCAGTCGAGAGCACCCACGGGCTTCGCGGTCAATGTCACGCTCCATCTACTGCACATCTGGTCTTTTTGAGATCCTTTCTTGGATTTCACTCAACCCAACTCTCATCGTGACCACTCTTTACATACCCATTAATACTCTGTACCTGAGTCGGCATAGAATGCGGCAGCGGCACGGCCCCTATAATAGCGCTGTGGAGACGGCAGTGTGGGCGCTATCGCTTGCTTCTAATAGAAGGTGTGCTGGAGCTAGAGCTGCTAGACCATAGCCTGTACATTAGTCTACCTTGCACCTCAACTTGTTGCAATCCCACCCTCATCTTGCTGCTTAGAACAAAGTCAACTGCTAGTCATTCCAATAGCTGGTTCACGGAACAGACGTGACTGGAGAGAGGAGAACAGCTGGAAGGGTGGCGCTGCCTTATTGCTTGATGCCCCGTCGCGTGGTAACGAAGCGATAGAATTCCCCAGTGTTCGTGGCGGCCCCTACTACCTAGCATCCACTCCTCCATACGTCTAGACCTGGCCATCTCACACGCAGAGTGCGACATGTTCCAGAGTAACGGCAAGAATTCCTGAGAGCTGAAGCACCGTATGATGAACTTGGTAAGCGGCTGGAACTTGGACATCGATAGCGCCAGCTTCCACGTGCTTGTAGGGGGGTTGAGGGCTGACTTGAGTACTTCATTGAACTCTGAATTCACCGTAGCAGCCCAAGATAGTACAGCATGTCTATTTTCGGTCCAGATGGCGCTATCACTGCTATCAGAAATTGGACGGAGCGTGGCTAGGGCGTGTCAAGGTGTAGACTGTAGTTGTCAGGCCAATAACTGTTGGGAAGAAGCTACTTTCTCAAAAGCAGCCTGGCAAGAAGGTCTGAAGGAAGAGAATGGTCCTTACTGAATCATACAATTCATACTACATTAGGATAACAACCATCTACGCGCAACAGTACGCGTCCGGGCATTCGTAGGGAGCCAACTTCACTCTCTATAGTTAGACATAGCCGCACCTTTGGAAAAAAGGAAAACAGGAAAGTTGAATCATCCAATGAATTGTATGTTGGGAGCGCACTTGATGATTCCTAGCTACCTGTTATCAATCTATTCTATCCTATTCTCCAGTAAACACACATGGAAGCGCAAGCAAGAACATTGTCCCACAGACCCAGCCCCGGTCACTTTGCTTGTTCTTCCCCCTCGAGAAAGGAAGGTCTCCTTTACTCAGCATTGCCCAGCAAGTTGCAGCGCTTAGCACACTCCTCCATGACTATGGCGTACGCGTCAGGGATCGAGTGGCGGATCTTGTCGATGTCTTTGCCGCTGAGGATCTCGAGGTCGCCAAGGGACTGCTCGATGATCTCGTCGGGGTAGTTGGAGAAGAAGTTGCGCGCGACCTGGAGGCGGCCCGGGTCCGAGCTGTCGAAGGCGGCGGTGAAGACGGCAGGCTCGCACGTCGGGTTGAACTGCCAATGGGTCTGGCCCCTGGGGAACAGCATGCCAGTGAAGGGGTTCATCGTCACGTTGACCAGGGGCAGCGGCTTGCTGACGGCGTCGGGCTGGCCGACAACGTCGCCGTTCGAGTCGCTGGACGATTCGAGGACGAAGCCCCCCACGAGCTTGCCCAGGACGACGGTGAGCCACTCGTTGGCGCGTGGGTGGGAGTGCGGCACGTTGAGGCCGCAAGGGTTGACCCAGCCAATGGCCTGGGCGACCTCAGTGCCGAAGAGGGCAGGGAAGT
Source organism: Sarocladium strictum (assembly GCA_030435815.1). NCBI lineage: Eukaryota > Fungi > Ascomycota > Sordariomycetes > Hypocreales > Sarocladiaceae > Sarocladium > Sarocladium strictum. Next base: position 3,234,037 of record JAPDFR010000003.1, on the reverse strand, counting down.
TCACGCGGGTCCCCAGAGCAATGGTGCCTCCCGTGTTCTTGTGGACTGTGTTGTTGATGAAGGTGAAGGTATAGTTGGTGGCGTCTGGCGGGTTGGGGATCAGCGCGTTCTGGCGCTCAGTGTACGTCTTGGCGTGCTCGAGGGCCGCTCGTGCAGCGCTGATGGCAGGCGAAGAAGGCGTGTTCGAGTCGAAGGGGCTGACGAAGTTGTCGTCGATAGAGCTGCGAGCCATGAGAGTGTTGGCGATGGGAGCCAGAGGGGATGCGGCCGTAAGGAGCATCATGGCGGCAGCAAAAGTAGGCATCCTCATCTTAAGGAGAATGATCGAGTCTTCTCAGAGCAGAAAACTGAAGATAGAGAGAAAAAAAGAGGTTGTTTGTGATAGTAGAGGAGAGGTCGAAAGCTGTGTTGTAGCTGCAGATGAATTCCATTTCCTCGAAGCTCTTCACCTTGCCTTTATATGTTTATCTCTCCAGTCGCCTCAGACCTACTCATCCAACCTCCCTCGATGACAAACAGTCCTTCTCGCTCATGTCTATCTCGCTCTCTCGTGTATCCTGCCTTGCTTGAAGTCGCGAGACCATCGGATACTCGGGATCCCAAGGCTCGGTATCCTTGGGGGCATGGCAGTCGGCTCGGCGATATCGTCTGTACTGCTTACAATTGTCAGACTTTAGCATGACACGCCTTTCGAGACTCGTTGCGTGAATGACGGTTGTTCGCCTCCGGAATAGAGCCACTTGACCTATCCCGCCACTTGATCATAGTGCATGATGGCCAGCCACTCTGCAGAGGTGAAATCAACAAGCAGGGAACCGAAACGAAGACCTTCGTCTGTTTTCTCGACAGCTCTGCACGGCAGTGTCCTGTACCTGAACGAGGTCCTCTCGACACGGTGAGACATTTCAATCGGAGTCACGTCGTCACTGGTCACGATTAGTGAGTGCCTGATCATTTTCATCCTTGGGGCTTACTCAAAACGTCATTGCAGTAAGCTGATTCTACCATCCCAGACTCTGAAGGGCGTATGCGTCAGAAGAACAGCAAATACGCCAGGCGAGGGATCTCGGTGTTAGTACGGCATTTGCAGGTTCAGTCCATCACCAGCATAACATCCCTGAACTTCGGAACTGTCGGGCTGATCTGTTCCCGAGCCTCCGACAGTGGCTTCGTATAGTTGAGCCCATTTCGAATCCTGCAGAAGCCGCGATGCATCATCTTCTTCAAATAATCAACTGATGCGTTAAAGATTTGTGAGAGCTCAAGTCTGCTACCCTCCTTTGAAGATCTGCCCAGCAAGGATGGGAACTATTTTATGCAGTAGTTAGTACTGTACTCGGCAGGGTGCTCAAAAGTGGCCGACGGGATTAGCGGACGATCATCAAAACCTTATTTAGAGGATGCTACAGGGGGCAAGGTTCGTTCCGTCCAGTCTAGTTTAGCCACAAAGCCCCAGAAAGGTCGATGATGAAGCTTACCTTGGATTAATCCATACAAGGCTTAACAAATTAGAGAATGTGCTCATTAGGAGTTCCTATGTTAGCTTGTGCTTCTCTTATGGCTCGCTGATATACCACTCAGGGATGTTAAATGTTAGCTTCGTACCTCGAGTGTAAATTGCGCTTCACTTGAGAGGCAGTGATGACCACTTACTGTAAGAGCCTCACATCCTTGTCGAATCACAGTGAAGAACCAAGCTGACATTTAGCAACCCCAAGCGGTGTACGCGTCGAGCTGCCGAAATGCTGAAACTTTACTTTCCGCACCGTCTCCTGAACATCGCTGTATCAGTACAATCTCCTTGTAGCCCCGAGGCCCGAGCAGCAGGAGGCTCGTGAAGATGTCTAGGTTGTTCTACATTGGCCGCCCTTGACTTGCTTGGCCGACCACGCTCGTGCAGCAAAAACCTTGATATTTTTCGAGACTGACCGGGGGTAATCCACTGTAGCAGGTCATCAGACTTGCACTCGTACTGAATCGGTTCCTCTGGGCCTTTTTCTGCAGAATGGCCTGGACATCGGGATGATGAGGCTCCTGATTCGAGTATATGTTCATCAGAGCTGATGACAGCCTAACAGTCGTTTTGTCGCAGCGGGGCGCCTCATGGAGCACGGGGCATTCGTACTTACGGGAACATAGGATCGATGAAGCCCAGGGCTTGGCCAGACAACCGCGCTCGCAGATTCATGACCGCTTTGGGCCACCCAATTGGTGACTGGTCAGGGCCTGATATTGGTCTGATTCGGTTTGATTTTGGTGCAGCAAGAAGGGCAGGTAGCCCTGCGATGACGTCTCCCTGTAGCAGGGGCCCTGCGACTACCTGTTTTACTAATGGGAAAGCAGTGGTGACGAATAAAGTCGTCAACACTCAAGCTACGAAGACCATACGCGTGACAACAAGGAGGATTGCTGATACGGAGATGATTCTACCAACCTGTTGACAGGATTAGCATGTGTCAAGTAAGCGGGAATGATATGTAGTTGTCCGATGACGGGTTCAGCTAAGGTTTCAACAGTGGCCGATACCAATATCGAATTGTCCTCCCTTGTAAAACAGATACCTGGCCCCATTCTGCTCTCTCGCTCTTGCTTGATATCCCATGCTTTATCGAGCTTCGCACCGTCCCTGTCCACTTCGCCATATTTGGGAGCAATGCAGAGATCTTCAGGAAAGTTTTCGTACTTATACCGATCCTGCGAAAACGGCTCATTTAGGCATCAAGCTCCCCCCACTCGATCGTATCAGCTTATCCGAGCACGAGGCAGGGGTGGCTCGTCGTGCGGTAGAAACCCAAAGCCCAGTCAAATCCGCCAAGGACGCCAGAGCCGATATCGTAGATTTATCTTCTCATTGGCAGGAAAGCTTTCCATCTTCTGCTCCAATATTGATGCTGCAAGCTTTAACGCATCACAATGCCTCTCCACGCTTTCTAGGCATCAAAGTGTTCAAGTGTCTTCTTCTCCGTCACCCAGCGTAATAATGCCCGGAAAAGAAGAAGGACGTAGATAAGGTTTCCAGGTCAAGGTTCGGCAGACAGCCTGTGTCCATGCTTTCGTTTCGTGATCTTGTCTATTTTCAGGCCCATGCTGATGCTCGGCCACAGGTGTCACTCGATCACAGAGATACACGACCCCCCCTGCTAGTACTTTAGATTGATTTGCCAAGTTGGGTGTCAACATATCGACCGAAGCATACCTAGCCTTGGCAGACAGGGCATCGTCAACTTCAGCAAAGTACTGTTAACAGACTGGACGAAGCGTTTTTGTCGCAACTCTAGTCCCTGCTTCTGCGAATCCATCTGCGGATCCCAACTTCACCATCCCTGGATCAATCGAATTTTCGATGGAAGACAGCAGTTTCAACGTCAGGCATTGGCACAGCTTAGCTACGGCACCGTATGGTTCGAGGTCAGCAAGACTAATGTGTATGGTGTCCACCCTACTGCATACGTCGATTAGAATCTGAAAAGAATACGTAGCATGAGGGTCTGTCGGTCTAGATGAACCTGAGTAAGCTTCTCTCTAAGCCAATCAGGTAGTCAATGGTTGTTTGTGATGAATGTGCGGGTTGGCCGTGGCTACACGAGCGAGGGCGGAATCGTGCATGTTGTTCTAGATTCCATAGTGCTCGAGTCGGGTGCGCCGAGTGAGTGCTGTAAACGAAGTACCAAAAAAGCGACTAAAACAGGGTATCTCGAGAAAATGCACAAAAGTCCCCTACGCGAAAGAAAGGATCTAGAGTATTCAGTCTCCCGTCGTCACCCTAGCCAGTAGTACTCCGTAGGACTGGGGGTTATGGGACGACGGAGAAGTCCTCTGCGGTCCATGGGAAGGCGCTTCATCACGAGGCGGACGTTGTGAAAATGGCATGACGGAGGCGGATAGGGAACTTGATGGATGGAAAAGGGATTCCAACGCTAAGAGTGGTGATGGTGAGGCCACAGACTGCAAACCATCTGGCAGACCAGGGGTTTTCGAGGTACCTTACGGGATGGGATGGCTGGCGTCATTGCGTTGCCGTATGATGGTTGCGGGCGGTCGCAGGTGGCAGAACGGCGGGTGAGTGCGCTGTGGCACACTGGCACAGTATATCGCCTAGTTACTGCAGTGGCTTGAAGTGGGACTCAGGAGCTCCATGCTCCCGTTTTGGTACTTCGTCCCTCGCGCAAATCTCGCAGCACCCGCAAGTCGCGCGTTCAGCCTTGACACGGTGAAACTAGCCGCACTGGCAGCAGGCCGTGGAGGTTGCGTCGGCCCTTTGATCCCGTCCCTTCTACCTGTGCTGCCTGCCTGCCTGCCTTGCCTGACTCTCGCCCTGCAGATCTAACCTCACCATTACCGTGACCTTCTTCTCCGTCACCCAACCTCGCTTGCCTTTCTTTCATCTGCCTCTCCATCTCCGCATCGGGGGGCTTTTCTTCTTCCGCGAGGTGTTGGGCTGTGCTTCTGTCTGCCTGAGAAACCCGCCCACCCCGCTGTCATCGTTGCTTGCCAGCACGTCAAGCGTCTTTCGCCCCAAAGCCCGCCTTTCACGATCATCGCCACCTTCCCGGTCACCACAACGCATTTCTTCTCGGCCTCTGCCCACGGACGATCTTGGCAGCTTCACGACGAACAAATCGACTGGCAGTGAACACCAAGAAACGAAATTGCACCTGCGGTTCGGCCACGAACCCCACGGTCATCGCGGGGTCCTCTGCTTTCCTTGCCAAAGCCTGGCCCCCCGACAATAACCATCGGATAAGATGTCAGGCAGGACCGCATCAGGCACGAGCAGCCCGATGCCCCCGGTCCCTAACAGGGAGGATATCGGTGCGACGTAAGTCACAAAGAGCTGGCGGTCGCGCGGTGCTGCCATGCTTCGTCAGGGATACTAACCCGGTGACAGATGGACCTATCTCCAGGCCGGCATCACTCGTGTGATGACAGACCTCGAGCGAGGCATTGACATGCAGATGTACATGGGTGTCTACACGTACGTCTTCATCACTGCCTCACCGCCATGCTGATCCACCTGTTGACTAAGTTGTCCAGTGCCATTCACAACTTCTGTACATCGCAGAAAGCGGTTGGCTGGAATGGAGGGCCAACCATGCATGCGACTCACAAGGGAGGTCAGTTTTACTGATCCACGATTTTGACCCGTAGCTGACTCTAGGATCGCATTGCAGCCCATCTTCTCGGAGAGGAGCTGTACAACAAGCTTATCGCCTACCTGCAGAACCATCTCGAGGGTCTTGTCGAAAAGTCGAAGTCGCATACTGACGAAGCACTCTTGTCCTACTATATCCGCGAATGGGTGCGCTACACGACCGCGGCCAAATACATCCACCATCTTTTCCGATACCTTAACCGCCACTGGGTCAAGCGCGAGATCGACGAGGGCAAAAAGTACATCTACGATGTATATACACTGCACCTGGTGCAGTGGAGGAAGGTGTTGTTCGAGCAGCTGTCCACAAAAGTCATGGATGCCGTCTTGAAGCTGGTTGAGAAGCAGCGAAATGGCGAGACCATTGAGTACAGTCAGATAAAGCAGGTCGTCGACTCCTTCGTGTCTCTAGGCTTGGACGAATCAGACCCCACCAAATCAACACTCGAGGTCTACCGGCACCATTTCGAGCAGCCGTTCATTGCAGCCACCCGCGAGTACTACCAAGCCGAGTCAAAGCAGTTCGTAGCCGAGAACAGCGTTGTGGAATATATGAAGAAAGCTGTCACGCGACTGGCAGAGGAAGAGGAACGCGTCAACACATATCTTCACCAGGATATTGCTGTCAGCCTGAAGAGGACATGCAACGAGGCGCTCATTGCGGATCATTCTGCCTTGCTCCGAGAGGAGTTCCAGGTTCTTATCGACAACGATCGGGAAGAGGACATGGCCCGGATGTACAATCTGCTCTCTCGTATTTTGGATGGGTTGGAACCGTTGCGGGCCAAGTTCGAGACTCATGTTAGGAAGGCAGGCCTGGCAGCAGTGGAGAAGATCCAATCGGCCGAAGGTGACAAGCTAGAGCCCAAGGTGTACGTCGATGCTCTTCTCGATGTGCACACACGATACCAAGGGTTGGTCAAGCGCGCTTTCAACGACGAACCAGAGTTCACTCGGTCACTCGACAACGCATGCCGTGAATTCGTCAACCGGAATGAGGTCTGCAAGTCTGGCTCCAACAAGTCTCCGGAGCTCTTGGCCAAGTATACCGATGTTCTCCTGCGCAAGAGCAGCACAAGCATCGAGGAAGCAGATCTCGAGCGGGCTCTCGGGCAGATAATGACTGTCTTCAAGTACATCGAGGACAAAGATGTGTTCCAAAAGTTCTATTCTCGTATGCTTGCGCGTCGGTTGGTACACAGTAACTCATCCTCTGATGACGCAGAGACCAGCATGATCAGCAAGCTGAAGGAGGCGTGTGGCTTCGAGTACACCAACAAATTGCAGCGCATGTTCACTGACATGCAGATCTCCAAGGATCTCAATCGCGACTTCAAGGACCATTTACAAGAAGTCGGCTACACGAAGTCGGTTGACTCAACCTTCTCCATTCTGGGCACTGGCTTCTGGCCTCTCGTTCCTCCAAGCACCGACTTCAACCCACCCGGAGAAATCTCTGCAGAGATCGAGCGATTCATCCTCTTCTACAAGCATAAGCACGACGGCCGCAAGCTGACGTGGTTGTGGCAGCTCTGCAAAGGAGAGATCAAGACAGGCTACTGCAAAAACTCCAAGACCCCCTTTACCTTCCAGGTATCAATCTACCAAATGGCAATTCTGCTGCTTTTCAACGAGAAGGACACATATACGTACGAGGACATGCTCAGCGCGACCCAACTGAGTTCCGAAGTCCTAGACCAAGCTCTCGCCGTCATCCTGAAGGCGAAGGTGCTACTCATGGCCGGCGGTGATAAGCCAGGGCCAGGTAGGACGTTCAAGCTCAACTACGAGTTCAAGAGCAAGAAGATCAGAGTGAATCTGAACGTTGGTGGCGTCAAGGAGGCGAAGACCGAAGAAGCCGAGACGAACAAGACGATCGAGGAAGACAGGAAGCTCGTCCTCCAGGTAAGCAATCTCTACAAGTCTTAAGTGGCAAGAGCTTCGGCTAATCCAGCTGGCAGTCCGCAATCGTCAGAATAATGAAGTCGCGGAAGAAGATGAAGCACACGCAGCTTGTGAGCGAAACAATCAACCAGATCCGCTCTCGGTTCGTGCCTAAAGTCGGCGATATCAAGAAATGTATCGAAATCCTCCTGGATAAGGAGTATCTCGAGCGTCTGGACGACGACGAGCTCGGATACCTTGCATAAAAGGCTTCGTGAGGATCCCGCTATGAGGGTCACTGATGACGTGCAGGCCCTCACAAGAAACTGATGTAGTTTGCGCGTGATCGTTGGGCACCATGCCAGGCCAGAGGGCGTGGTTCTACCCTACCTGGCTTCTTGATGGATGATGTCCTAAAGCCTCCCTCCCCTCCTTACAGCAACCATCTGTGTTTCGCCATCTTCGGACAAAAGGGTTAACACATTGGGTGCATAATTGTTACGATACGCCATGAAAGTGGATGCGGAAGACGATGATGCATGGGCAGAAGTCTTCTTCAGGGCTTGGACTTTTCCCAGCACAAGGTTGCCGTGCTGAGCAGCGTCTTCTCCTTGATCGAAGTCACGAATATGTGGCACAAATGAGTTCTTGATGAGTTCATGCTTTCCGGTTCCATAAAGACTATAAGCGGAACACAAAAGACAGATATATAAAGAGACATGATTTTCACGCATGGTTTTGCTCACTGCAGGCAGTGTGACTGTATGTTTCGACCGCTCTCCAGTGCATCTGATTGCTGCCGACACTGTATACAATGGGATCTTACTGTACAAACTTAAGATGGCCATGGTATATATATATCCTAGAACGCAGTGCTGCACGATTCTTCCAGCATGTTTCCACATCATACCTTGACCTCAGCAGCACCCTTCTCTGCCTCGTCTTTCTCATTCGGGGTATTCTCCTCCGCCTCCTTCGCTGCTGCGAGTACTGTTGTTGGCGTCGCTTGCTCCTCTTTACTCGCTCTTGCTCCCGTGACCGACTCCCTTGCAAATCCATCCCCACTGTCATTCTTCTTGTTCTCGTCCTGGACCTGTGCGTGCGGAGGCAATGTATCATCTTCTCCGCCAAAGAGAATGCTCCCTCCGCTCTCGCCAGTTGTTGGTCTTGTAGATGTAGATGTGCGATCGCTATCTCCTGGTTTGCTGATGAACTGATAGTCCTTGTCTATTGGGCTCGTTGGACCTGAGCCGCTGCCTAGGGCAGGTGATTTAACGCCGCTCTTGCTGCTGTTTGATCGGCCCCAACCTGCGCTCCAACCTCCCTGCTTGCGCTTTTCGCCGGCCCAGCTGGCCCAGCTGGAAACGTAGGCACCAGCTTTGACACCTACGGATTGCACAGTCTGCTGTGCTTTAGTGAGATCCACAACTGGTATCGCGCCGCCCGTAGCCGACTTCGTCGTGGGGGATTTCATTCCGTTAGCAGCTTGTTGTGCCTTCGCGTCTTCGGCGCGGCGGCGTTGCGATTCGCGAAGGTACTCAACATCTGAGTATAACCTGTTGAGCATCGTCGAAGCTTTCTCCCTTCCCGCTGCAAGATTGCGTCCAAGAACCTCCCTACCTTGAGCAAGACGCTCATCGAGGTGGAGTTCCTTGACTTGTTCTGAAAGGCGGCGCTGGACATCTTCGATGGTGAGACCTCCGGCGCAGGGATGCTTGGGTTCTGAGATGGTGAAGATTCCGGAGTCGGTATTCGCATTCCACATGCGGTAATTCTCAGTGCGAGACCAAGCTTCTACCCAGTCGAGACCGAAATCCACGGCTGGATCACCGTCTGGGCCGGGGCCAGCTGAAGGGTCCTGTGCTAGGAAGTTGTGATACTTGACTGAGGAGATAAGGCCGAGGATGTATGCCTCAAACTGAGATCTAATAAATTCCTCACTGCCGGCATATTGCATAGTCTTGGGCCTCCCAGGATTGGCGTCGTCCCAGGTGTCGTTGATCTCTTGTGTGAGGAAGTCAATCCACCGTCGATCAGCGGCGGTAAGGGTCAAGGCTTGGCGGAGAGAGGAGGAGGTGATGTTGATTGTGTCGTCGTCGAGATTGATGAGGATGTCGCTGTAACGGTCCTTTTGTTGAAGAAGGAGTGAGTTTGTGCTGCCGACAATGTAGGACTTCGTACCGAAGTCGGCAAGAACGTCGAGTTGCTGGAGAGGGGTGTATGGTCCGAACAGACTGCCCTGTTCAGCACGCTAAGTTAGTAACTGCTAATGAGGACTAATCGTGATTGATGTCGGAAGCTCACCTTGCCAAATATCTGAAGTGGCAGGCCCATGAACGTAAGCATCGAGTTGCGATTGCTACTCTGCAAGCTCGTTGGCTTCGAGAGTGTCTTCTCGTAGTTGTTGAGCTCCGGATCAGCGCAGTCTTGCAGACTGCGAAGAAGACCAGGGATCAACGATATCAGCGCAAACTGGACCATGCATAGCCGATCGCACCGCGAACCGAAGAAGAGCATCTGCACATGTTAGCTTGATTCCCGTCAACGATGTCACAGGGCGTCAAACCTTTGGCTGCAGAAGAGCACACTTGAACAGAACGAGTGACTGCCACTTAAACTCATGGATCAACTCCCGCAGACTCATACCCAGGTACTGATCGTTGTCCGACTCCTCCAAACTGCCCCTGGCCTTCTCCTCTGCGAGGCTTTCCTGAAATCGCCTTAGGATGTCCATATCTGTGAACTCCCGCTGGGCGAACCATGCTTGCGTAACAATGCTGAGACGCTCACGCAGCATACCAAAGGATTGTGGGCTATCTGCGATGACGACCACGGCCTTCTGCACGGTGGACCGGGTGACATCGTCGGGTCGGTTGAGAAGGAGGTTCGAGTCGAGCTGCCGGGTGCAGGATATGCCGAAAAGAGAGGTCGCAGGGCCCTTTGCGGTGTCGGGACGGAGGAGGGTAAAGTAGGAGAAGTCTTCCTCGGAACTGGTAAACACAAAAGTCAGCGTCATCGGGAGGTAGCCGCTTGCTGTATGGGGCATCCTACGCGTGAGCACCGTCGCTCAGGGCCATGAAAGGCAACAAGGTCCAGCCGAATTCGGCAGCGGGATCAACACCCTCCTCAGCGCCGAACCAGGTCTCGACCTCGGGCCCTCTGGCATGGTGGAAGCCGACAACGGTGACAAGCGGTGTGAAGCCGACAGTGGAAGGTGTAGCTGGCGCGACAGGAGGTTCGATCGGGGAGAGGATAGAGTGAGGCCTGGGTTGGTCGTCGGGCGAGGAAGTTTCAAGGGCAGCGATAGGTTGCGGATCCTTGTCGTCACTGCTGAGGCGAACGTCCTCCATCTTGGACTCTTCGGCCATTCTTGACTTGATGTGTCTGTCGCAGAACTGCCAGTTCAAAGGAGGAAGAAGATGATGGCAGGAAGAGACGCGCGAGAATAACTGAAACTACGAGAGTGCCATACGGGTGACGAGGAAGACCGGATAGCGCGTCTAGAGCTTGAGGAATGAAAGAGGATGGCGATATTGACGGGAATCGGTCGAGGCGGTGATGACGTATTGAAGGAGAGGGACCAAAATGGCGTTCTGTCCAGCGGTCTCAGACGGGTGAGACACAGGATGCTAGAGGCCGTATATCGTCAAAGGTTGAGAGGGAGGTGACGGGGTGCAGGTCAGTCAAGATCTGGAAATGCAGTCGGATGGATTGAGGTTGAAGAAAAAGGGCGGTAGAGGTAGCGGCAGCACGGCAGATTGGCAAGTGTTGGCTAGATTATTATACGATGGGGGGTTTGCAATGCCACGTCAATGAGCCCAGTCGTCCCGGATGCGGGGCGATTATGGGGTTGCTAGTCGATATAGATATGATAGGGGTGAGATGAGCGAAGAAGATGGAGATGAAAGAAGTGCTGGAAAGAAGAGATGGTACAGGGAGAAGATGCGAGCATCATGGGGAGATCAGACGAGGTTGCTGCGAACACCTGCAGGAGGAGAGGATGAACTGAAAGGGATGCCTATGATATGGTTACATGGGCTATGTAAGCGTTCCTCACAGGTACCTTGCGGAGCAGTGGTGTGCAGTACAGTCATTTTTGGGTTCAGGCAGTTGAGGCTTCAATTGACTTCATCTCAAGGGTGCGAGAGAGAAAAGACTACCTCTCCGCTGTCAAATTTCCTCGATGCAGGGAAAAGCAGCTTTCATTAATAAATAATTAAATCGTGATCCCTGACGGACATACGGAGTACATGGTCTTGGGTGAGGTTAGCAGTACAATGACAACAGTGTTGCAGGCAGCAGCTCGCCCCTCCATATTCAGGGTCCATGACCCCTGACTGAAGGCACCTGTAGGCCACTGGCCTAAACCAGAACAGACTCTCGGGAGTGGTGCGCCACGAAGATCCATCATCTCTCTTTGTCTTGCGATTGACTTTGAGCATCGAACTAATGCTCAGGAATGCAGCACCACCATGCTACTGACAGTCATTCTAGCTATGACGTGCATCTGTGCATAATGATAGCTATTGACATGATGCGGGTAGTGGCAGCTCAGTACCTTTGACCTCGACGCCCTGAGACTGGGCTCTTTGAGATGATAGTGGGAAGCTCGACACGATTGACAAGATGGGAATTTCAGGCAAGTTGAGAGGTTCTTGGAGTACTACTATTGAGCTGAGCTGAAGAGACCCAGGCTTGATCACCTCGACCTCCTATACCCTCCCTCTCGCCAGGAACTTCTTCGGAACATCCACCGTCTTCGCCCTCAGATACTCGCACGCATTCTTCCCTGACGTATCATACGTCGAGCACCCATTATAGCCCCTGTCCAAGTGATCATGCAGCAGGAAATGCACCGCTCTGATCCCCGGCATTTCGACCCGATCAATCGGCTTACCCTTGTCCTCCTGTGGCCCCAGAAGCTCCCGGATCTTGGACGTGGTGAGAAGACTGCGCAGCCATTCCCATTCGTCGTCGTGCCGGACAAAGAAACCGACGTTGCAGTCGCTGGCCTTGTCACCTGAGCGGCCGAGGGCGACGTAGCCCAATGGTGCTCTTTCGGTCTCGCCCCAGCTGCCTTCTGGCATGGGGTTTTCTGGCTCGTAACTCGGCTGTTGCTTGGGATAGGTCCTTGTTGCCGTTGACGCAGGCATGTCCGTCACCTTCTCGTCCGCGAACAAGCAGTGCACACGGTGTCTGAGCTCGGTCTGCGGGAGCAACGACGCCCACTACTCATAATACGGCTTCGGTGCGACCTGTCGAATATCGTTGCTAAGTGACGCCCCCGGCGCGCTTTGCAGGAACACCTCGAGAACCCAGCGGTTGAAGCCATTCGGTACATCGGGGTGCATGACCTCTGGGTCTTTGCTCTGCGCAAAGACTCGGAAGTCTACCGTGGCGACGTCTTGGTTCGGCGCGTTGATCTGGGTGCTTCCATTCTGGTGGAATTTGAGGGTTGTGAAGCGATGGATGTTGTCCCCGATGGCGTGCGTACCGGATCTGGTCTTCTGTCAGGCGACACTTCTCTTCGATGGCGAGGCCGACGTAGTAGATGTGCCATTCGGCTTGGAAACCGGCCGGGGCGGTGATGCCGACTTTGGTCGTCGGTGGTGGTGGAAGGCCTTTGATGCCAGTCACGCGGACGGCGTCTTCTCCGACTTGCTCCATCTTGATGCTGGACAGATCTGCCACCACATCGCAGTTGTAATACCACCTATCCCGAAGGTAAGTCAATGCGTTTTTCATGCATTCGAAGAGGTCAGGGAAACGTACGGCCCTTGGATCTCGTACAGAAGCTGAGAAGCACACGTTCCGACTGTGACAGCACCTCCAGTATCCTTCTCTTTCACAATGGTGCACTCGCCCTTGTGGTCCACCTCGGCGATCGGAAAGCCCATGTTGATCATCTGCTGAACGAGAATAGTGATTATACAGTGTGCTCATCCGGTTCTAACTTGCCTTGCTCATAGATTATAATGAGACAAAAAGTGGTTAGAAACGGTCAGGTTCTATGGCTACTTACGGGTGACATATCACATTCCATATCTTGAGCGTCTCCCCTGCAACGCGTGCGAGCCTGAGCAGGTTGGTTCCAGCTTCCGAAGTGATAAGGATAGCCGTCTCTTCAGACACCGATTCGGTCAGAGATTACTGCCGATGAAATAATGAAAGAGACTCGGCTGCATTCTCAGCTGAGCAGGATGTAGTGGCGTCCATGCTCGCTCGCAGGCTTCACATGGCTCGAGCCGGGAGCCTTGTTCCTTATCTAGGTGCTGGATTCCCAACTGGTACGCAGCACGGAAGAAGCGCAAGATAACTTGAAGCTAAGGCAGGCTCTGTTCTCCCATCCAGTCCGTCAGCTTCGTAAATTTCTGACGATTAGGTGACTTTCGCAGTTTGTCTGAGCCTGCGCGACAAGAGAGGAGACTGAAGAATGGGCATGGGCCGGCAGGTGGCCATCAGGATGACAGTGTAGTTTTCACTTTGTCGTGTATGAAGATGCTCCTTGCTAGGTGAGTGCCAAGCAAGCAAGTCTCCAGACATCATGAGTAGTACTTTCTGCAGGGGTACGGCGTTGCGCATTCGTCCGTTGGCCGATGTTGGCGGTTGTTGGGTGCGTGTTACAACCCGCTTGGCCCGTCCAATCCCACGAGCCTCAGAAGCGCCCAGGGTTAAGCATAGGATCAATTCTACTTCGCCAGCCGCTGCGTTGTTTGCCTTGCGTTCCTGCTGTACCTCCTCCTTTCTTTCGCGAGGTTATTTTCTCATCTCCTTTCTCCCATGCCGTCGTCTTTGTTGCCTTTGCACCGTTCTACCTATCACTCGCGCCGCCTTGCCTTCTCGACAGTAGCAGTAGCAGGGCTTCTACCAAGATGATGCCCACCTCGTCTCGCATAGTGGTCGCCAGCCTCGCGTTGAGCGGCACAGCCTTCGCACAGTGCTACTACCCTAATGGAAAAGTCGCAGAGCCTGATTTCCCATGCGACGTGAACGCCGAGGTCAGCGTCTGCTGTGGTGGACGAGGCACGCAGTGCATGTCGAACAGGCTCTGTCAAGATCCAGATGGGCGCGTCATCCGCGGTTCCTGCACAGACAAGAACTGGCTCTCCCCGGAATGCGGTCTATACTGTCTAGGTATGTGAGCAGTGTGCAACGTCGACTGAGTCTCAGCTTTGCTTGATGGACTCCCAGGCCTCTTCGAGATTGGTCTCAGGCTGACGGAAGTAACACCGAGAAATGCAGGTTCCCCAAACGGTGGCACGGATCTCGAGTCTTGCGAATATGTGACAAACCGCGACGTCGATTACTGCTGCGCACACGCTCCAGGGGCAAGTCAGTGCTGCGAATCAGGCAACGGCCGGTTCAAGGTCCTTCCCGAGAACCCTCAGATCTGGGCGCGGTGGCTTGACGGCGCATATGACGTTGTTGGCACGGTCATCGACATTGGCGACACCTCCACCGTCGTCAGTACTTCGACTTCGACTTCGACTTCGACCACTTCATCGTCGAGCGAGAGTGAGAGCCAGAGCGAGACACAAGTGACCACAACGACAGCAGCCCTACCCATGAATACATCGGAGGGGTCTGTAGAGCACGAGGAAGATGGAAGCGAAACCGGTCTCTCCACTGGAGCTAAGGCTGGAATAGGGGTCGGTGCAGCTATCGGGGCTATGCTACTGATCGCAGTCATCTGGCTCGGATACAAGCACCATCAACACCGAAAGGCACAGTCTGCAGCAACACCGATGGATCGAGGTCCTGCTTATGGTGTGCACGGTTATGCGCAACCACCTATGCACCAGGAATATTACCAACAAGATGGAACACTGAAGACCTACTATGTCCCAGCCCAGGAGCTTCCAGGGCATCCAGAGGATCATCGCAGGCCAGAGCTCCCGTCGTGAGAGCGTTGGTAATTTTAACGATTCAAGTGAACTCTGTTATCGTGGTACCTATATTGCACAGACGTAAAGATGTGAGGTCCCTGCTTTATACCACTGAGCTTGCACTCCTAGATAATCTATAACTAGAAATTTGTTCCCCAATGTACTGAATAATAAGACCTCGGGTTTCCCTCCAGCATATTCACCCAAAGGTGTCTCCCAAGAGAATTGGCAGTTGACAATGGTTATCTCACCAGTAATAGCAGGTGTTGTAGACCTCACTCACACACAAGCTCATGCAGGCGTTATAGGAAATAACTTCAGCAGCTTCTCTTCTACTGCATTCCATATACTGGGTGCTTCCTTTCTTGCTAAAGATCTCGGTCCAACTCAAGCAGGAATAAAGTTACGAGTGGATGTAAAAGACTTGAGCAGGAAAATGAGTTCTTGCACCGCTTAAGCTACCTATGTCAAACCCCGTCTGGCAGGCATTTTCATGTTTGTAATGTCTCTCTCTCTCTACCTGAGCAACAACGCCGTGAATTTGATAGCTTGCCCTTACGCATTCCAACGCCCACGATGAACACCTTTCACCTCTGGCGAATGTCAGGGAACCAGGGTAATTGCTCTGTTATCACAGTGGCCAGTGTTTGACAGTACAGTATATCATCGGCGGCCCTGGTCATAATTGAAATGATGGGTGTGTTTGGCACACTTCATCGTTCCTTACTTCACTCGACTGCGTCCCATAGGGATGTAGGTCCTTAACGTTCGGAGGCACATGCCGAAGAAGCAGTTGGATGAGCGAGGGTTTGGTCAAGCCCAAATGAATCACAAGGAGAATTTGGCGAGGCACTCGAAACGCGCCACCGGGTTTGACAGAGTGGCGGGCATCCTGAAACCCCCGGCTTCATGCGAGTTGCCTTTCAAAGGTTCTGTGCAAGTGTCAAAAAGTTGGGGCAAACTCTCCGACCTTCCAAGAAGGGGGTTCAAGGGATCATAGCGGCTTTTCAAGGCTCGACGGGAAGATCATCCTCTTGACACCACCCGACTCTCGCTGGCCTGGCTGGCAAGTGCCGCATCGTGCGGCTTTTCTGTAAAAGCACAATATTGGTGATGGTCAGACCACTAACTTGGTGTACGCATAGGGATGCGAACGAGCTGAGACCGCGAGACACTCCTGCGTTCGACTACCTGAGTCGCGGCGGCAGGGCTCAATTCGATGTCCGAGTAGACTTTAACCTGTGAGACATGCCGTTCACGAGTTACTTTTGACAGCGCGCCACGTTGGTGCGAGCGATCAACCAACTGTCACTAAGCTAGCGCTGTCGATTCTGGACCCGGCTGTTGTTGGCCTGAGAGGGCTGGAGATTCAGAGGGGACGGACGCAGAAAGAATGTAGGCTGCAGTATTCCATACTCCGTACTGGGCGCAAGACGCAGTTAGAAGCCCAGGGCAGAAACAGACAGGGACATGGTGACCAATGAAAGCGGCACCTTTGCCGATTCCATCCTAGCATGCATTGAACGGCTTGCGATCGGTGAGGAATCCCGGTAAGAGAAATGCATTGGCCGTACGATTGTTGGCTAGTGTTTTGTTTGACAGGTCGAGAGCCTTCAGGAGCCTAGGTTCCATGGCCAATGCAAGACTGTACTGTAAGGGTCCTCATGTCAGTCAGCGGATAAGTTATTCAATGTCCACAACTGAAAGCCAGGACACGACGGGATAAGTGCGACAGGTGACGGAGCGGTAGATAGCCGACGGGAAGCGCGCGCACCAAACAAGGATGGCCAAAGCGAGTAGGACTGCTCAAACAGAAAAACATGAAGCTATGAGCAAAGTTCAGAGGCATTGCTCTCCATCAGCAATGTTGCACAATCGCATCAACCACTCGACCAAACCTATTTGAGACATGTCCCGTCTGCTTGCGGACACCGTGATGATGCCAGGTCGTCGAGGACAAAACAAGCGACCGTCGTCTAGAGATCGATGACGCAGGCTGAAAAGGGTGTTCTGACAGGCGAGGTCTGTGCTGTGCAGCGCTTGGTTCGCATCGTTATCACATGGCGGCATTCTTCAGACGGCGCCGGTGGGCAGTTCCTTCGCTGGAACGACAGGCGAGCTGGAACCCAAGCTGGGCAGAAGAAGGGGGGGGGACAAAAAGGGAGACAAACACGTGCAGGCCAAGAAGAGGACAGGGGGGGGGGGGGGGGGTTGGAAGTCTATTTGATGCGTGTCGACCAGAAGACGACGCGGTGCAAACTTGATGGTTTGATAGGGAAAAGAGTGAAAAGGCCACAAATGAGTGTGGCACAGAGAGGGAAACCGAGGAGCTGCCCGGTTGGTGTTTAGTGTGTAAATTAGAGCTGGACAGAGTGCAGGGGAGGGGGGGGATGCGAAATTGCTTCGCGACTGGGTTTTGGTGGCCCGGCGCACTCTAGAGGGAGAAGGCTGTGTGTGGCTGATCCATGGCTGAGAAAGCTTGAGGACAGCCTCCGAATGAGAAGCGGCTGAAGACTGCTCTGTAACATGATCAAAAATGATACTCTGTCAACGGGCCTTTCCACATGTGGTGCCGTGCAATGACTGCAAGGCATGCAATATGTGTCTACTGTATGTACGGAGTATGTATCTATGTCCAGTGCACACTGGCGCGGGTAGAGCAGCGCCAGAGGCTGGGCGTGAAGTGCCGTTGCCTGCTGCCCACGTCGAAGGTTATCCATTGGTGATCTCGGTCGCCAAGTCCCCTGCATACCTCCTGGGAATGAGATTCTGGGAATGGAGACTGCAACTAGATAGGTACTTCTCAGTGTGCGTCTAGGTAGTATACGTACGTGTGCGTGTGTTGGCAGCAGCCGGTCGACAGAAATCCCTGGGAAATGGTTGGAGAGATTGGGGTTGCTGTGTTGGGATCCCTGCAGAGCATCTCATGGTGATGCCTGTACCAGGGAAAATAAGCCTCGCACAGTGGGGGGGAATGCCAGCGCCTACTACTGTACTCCGTAGTACTAGTTGTAGTAGGAATTGACCTGCCTCGCCTGGGCCTTGCGCTGGGCGCCCTCTGGGGAGGGGGCTGTGGGGGGTAACGAGCACTTGCTGAAGGTTGTCTGTCTTGTCTGTCTTTCCTCTGCTCGCTTCCACTGTTCAAGCTAAGGCTGCAGCTGGTCCACCCTCTGCTTGTCCGTCCGGCCATCTCCTCACTCTCTCTTCTGTTCCGCTCTGTTCTTGTGGTCTTCTCCCCACACCTGATTGGGCCTGTTATCGAAACTGAATGTATGGAGTACTGTACTGTACTCTACTGTACTGCGCTGCACGACACTCACTTGCACCTTCTGCCTCGCTCGCTGACAGCCCATTCCATCCTCATCGTCCCCCTGTTCTGTTCGCTCAGTCTCTCCTCTTGCTTTCCATTTTTCCTCATCTACAGCTTGGCTCTGTTTGAGGGGGGCTACCAGCGATCAAAGAGACCCAGGTCCAGCAACCAATTGACCTCTGATCGACATCCACCAGGTTCAGCCCATCACACTCATCCACTCCCCCAGTCCTTGTCTCCTCTCTGTCCCCAGCTGTCCACCTCCACCACCACCGTCATCTGTCCACCGCATCCGCCACAGCCCTCTCGACTCTCTCAACACCACTGATCACTCATCCCGCGCCTTGCTACCGAAACCTTCCTCCGCTTCCCTTCGCCTTACCATCACGATACTCCTCGTGACGCATCTCTACGACTCAGTCGCATTCGCGCATCGTCCTTCCTGACCGACCAACTATTTCTTCGACTTGGACAGCCACTGCGACCAGGCCTGGCCACCGCTCCAATTCGCCGCCCATTGCAGGCTGCGGGAGAGCTCTCCGACTCGACCCTCCTGCCGAACCGTATAGTGTCGCGTTCCCTCCGACTCAGCCATGCGCCAGTAGTTGGTGCTATCGCCGTCACTACGTCGATCTTGACCTTTCCTCGAAGCTCACACGAGCTCGATACCCTTTACACAAATATCGGCGGCATCTTGGCCCCGCACAGCCGCCATCATGGGAGCTTGCATGAGCTCCAATACGGAGGAGATTGAGCAGAAGAAGAAGAGTCAGGCCATTGACAGAATACTGGAGGAGGATTCGAAGAAGCTACGGAGAGAATGCAAGATTCTCCTGCTAGGTACTTCCTTCCCATTCGCACCCTTCCATTTTAGATTCCGATCGCTAACAGGCGCTCTCCTCCCCAGGGTCTGGCGAGAGCGGCAAATCAACAATCGTCAAGCAGATGAAGATTATCCACCTCAAGGGCTACTCCGAAGAGGAGCTTTACAACTACCGAGCGACCGTTTTCAAGAACCTCGTCGAATGCGCAAAGGCTGTGGTCATGGCGATGCAGCAGCTTGAGATCGAGCCGTCCAATGAGGAGAACAAGCGATTCGCAGAATATCTTCTTGAATACCAGACAGAATCAGGACCCCAGGCTCATATCGACGCCGAGGTCGGTACCGCTGTCCAATCCATATGGAGCGACCCTGCAAAGGATCAATTGATGGAGCACCAGACGGAATTTTACCTGATGGATTCCGCTGAATAGTAAGCTGCGCGACATGCACCCTCTTCAGAATCTCTTGTATGCTACGACCGGTGGTGCTTATCTTTTCTGCAGCTTTTTCCAAGAGGTCTCGCGCATTGTGGCGCCTGACTATCTACCAAACGAAATGGACGTACTGCGAGCACGGACGAAAACGACGGGTATCTACGAAACTCGCTTCCAGATGGGGCAACTTAGCATGCAGTGAGCTCATACCCTCCAGAGGCCATAGCTTCTCCCACCCAACACAAGTCCACTAACATTTCGTGATTCAAGCATGTTCGATGTCGGTGGCCAACGAAGCGAACGGAAGAAATGGATTCACTGTTTCGAGAATGTTACATCGATTATCTTTTGCGTCGCGCTCAGTGAGTACGACCAGGTCTTGTTGGAGGAGAGCAGTCAGGTAAGGTCGATCGATGCACGGGAAGACAGACGATCCATGATTGTGCTGATCAATTACTAGAACCGCATGATGGAGAGTTTACTCCTCTTCGACTCTGTAGTCAACTCCCGCTGGTTCGTAAGGACCAGTATTATTTTGTTCCTCAACAAAGTCGACATCTTCAAACAAAAGCTCGGCCGTTCACCACTCGGAAACTACTTCCCTGACTACTCAGGCGGCAATGATGTCAACAAAGCGGCCAAGTACCTCCTTTGGCGATTTAACCAAGTCAACCGCGCACATTTGAACTTATATCCACAGTATGTCGCATCTCTACCGTTATCACTGGTCGTGCAGCTACAAGTACTGACGTGTCGGTAGTTTGACCCAAGCAACCGATACTTCAAATATCCGACTCGTGTTCGCCGCCGTTAAGGAGACCATACTGAATAACGCACTTAAGGACTCGGGAATTCTGTGATGGACTTAGACTCTCGAGGGAGTACCTGAGCAACATCTCCATTTAGATACGCCGTACTGAAGACGACTCGACGGGCAGGCGTCTAAAGCATTGACTGGCGTTTCAGGCTGGGCGTTATACTGGCTTTCCTTGGTCTTGTTTTCTGCTTTGGTGGGACAGCGCGTTGCACACATTTAGTTTCCCTACCATGCTTGGGACCCTGCTTTCCTGGGCTGGACATTCTGGAGGAGGCCTGCTACAAGTGTGTACCTGGCCGTGTTGGCTCATTGGTGTACTCGATTGAATAATGGTGACATGAGCAGAGAGTCTGGCTGTCTTTCCATCCGCTCACTTCCACGAGCGGGATGAGGATGATGGGATCGAGAGACTTCGTGGGCCGCATCTAGCAATGCGGTTGCTTGCGGGAACCAAGGACTTGAACGGCATGTTGGGAGCCTGGGGATTTATATGACGAATTGGACGACATGACATGGTTATTTTGTCTTGCGCCCCCTTGCTTCTGCGTTCCTGACTTTGCTTCTGTGCATTTTGCTTGTTCAGGGACTGGGCTGCAGCGTGTGTGGAGTTCTAGGGCCCTTGCTTGCCCATATGAGTGGTGAGTGAGTGTTCGTCCCTGCACGTGCTGTTTTCAGCCGATCGAGCTGTGCTTCGCATGGAGATCTGTGTTTGTGGCTGCTTTAATGTAAGGTGTAGCTCGCTCGTAAGCGCCTGCAGGAATGGAGGGAGATCTAGAATGGGCCGGGGCGAGTAGGTCGTGAGAAAAAGCATGCCACTGACGGTATTTTCAACGCTCGCGCGACCGGAGTCTCTTATATCTACATTGGTAGCCGCTATTTGAAGGCTGATGAGAACATTGTCCCTTTCGCGCTCATTGCCGCAAGTAGCGCACTATCTGCCCATGCTGTTACGGAGTACATTTGATCTTCCTCGTAAAGAGTTCCGATGAGTAAGGTCTCGACGGGGAGCGCGGACAGAACTGGGGCAAGCCAAGTGGGCGTGTCGGGGCTGCCGGAGTGCTGGAGACAAGCCTGGTAGCTCTCACAGCTCTTTGGCGGTATGCGGAATGGAGCGAATCACCATAGCAAATAGATCCAGGGAAGAGTGGATTTCGGTGAAGGAAGCCACGGGGAGGGGGGGGAAACCCAAGACCTGGACTTTTATCTAGCGGGAAGCTGGGAGCTTGGGATGTGGAGTTTGGCGGAAGTGAGCTGATGGTGGGGAGCTTCGAGCCTGGAATGGAGATGCGGGATGGGCGGGAGGGATAATGAGGATTAAGAAAGATAAGAAGGAATCAGATGACGGATGGGATGGGATGGGATGGGATGGGAAATGGTAGGACAGGAAAAGATCGGGTGGGTGTGGCGCGCAGAAGAGGAAAAGCGAGGGTATTGGATGATGTCGCCATTGTGCAATCATGAGGTGCTGGCGCTGGTTGCAAGCTTGAAGATGACCCCGCGGTTGGGATGCAGTTGGGAGTTTCCTGTAGGTAGTAATTGCCCTTGAGGGAGGGCGAGTGGTGGTGGCTGGATGGGAAAATCAGGCGAGAGCAGCTCAACGATAGATAAAGTAAAAGAACGTTCAATTCGCAGAAGGGCGTCTCTTTTTTCATGTCAGGAGTTAGGAGATCTGGTATGGTGTCTTGGGATCTCTCAGAACCTGTGGAGTAGGGTACATTAGGAGGGAGAGGCGATGGTTCACGGAGAGGATGGCATGATGTGATGCAATGGGCGCCATTGGCATGACGGGAGCTTCGACTGGGATGTTGGAGACCTACTGTACCTAATGTACGCGTGCAGCAGGAGGCAGCATCGGGAGAAAGCGTTGGGCGGGCTTGCAGAAGCTCGAAGCACGTTGACGTGACCATTGGCAGTGTAAGTATCACGGTTTGATGTGAATACCACCATAGGTACTACATAACCTCCGCTTAGCAGAGCTGAGGTCGCTGCGGGCTGTGAATGCTAAGAAGGCAAGGTCGAGGGGAGAGCAGTAGCTCCATCGTCTGCCTGCAACCGCGTAACTAGGTAGGCAAGTGCCGTGCCAGCCCCGTATTCCCTCAAAGAGGTCCTCGCATCGCTCCCTCCCATCCACTGTCGCATCCATCCAGGGCCCCTCCTCTTCCACAGTTTGGGCTCCTCGTGTTCCGAGCTCCTCTTTATATCCTAAGAGCTGCCAGCCCTCCCACCCTTCCTCCCTCCCCGAAGCTCCCTCTCTTCTCTCCTCCTCCTCCTCCTCCTCCCCATCTTCTCTCCTCTAAACCTCATTAGCACAATTTCTCGTTATCGATTATTCCTCCCGTGTCTTTTGGTTCTTCCTTGGGCCCTGTCATTTCGGCTTTGCCGTTCGACCTTGAACGTCGCTAGTCACGCAGAACCATCGACCCATTACTTCTGTTTGCGTCGAACAGCTGCTTGTTGATCCCCCGCCGAACCCCACCTCCCCCATTGGCCTTGTCTGACAGTTGTGCCACGCTTCAACATTTAAGCAGCAATCACCCAGGTGAGTTCGATTGAGTCCGGTTGCCCTTTTTGCGAGGGATCTCCTTCAATCCCCAAACATCAGTCGAAGTCAATTGTTTTTTTTTTTTTTTGCCCGTTGAGGTCTGACCGAAATCGAATAGCTATCTTTGTAGCCATGACTTCCGAACAGCGTCTCCCCAGCCGCGAGCGTCGCCCCTCCACGGGAGCTCCTCTTGTCGACATACAGGGTGCCGTTGGACCCGCCGGCATCTCAAGACCCAAGCACAAGCGAACTGTCACCGGCTTCGGTCCTGGTGAGATCAAAAATGTTGAAGGTGCGTCAGCTCAAGCTGGGTGATCTCCGTCCCCTCTAATAATGGCCTGCCGGGATCGCACGAGGAGGCAAGACAGCAGAGACCAACTAACAACCTCCGACTAGCTTCGATTCCGGAGCCTCAGCGTGAGGCATGGAAGAGGAGCCAAATCAAGGCCTTTGAGACCGCTGAGGACTTCGAGAAGGAGGTCGTCCGTCATGTTGAAACCTCTCTCGCCCGCAGTATGTTCAACTGTGATGAGTATGCAGCATACGCCGCCACCAGTCTCGCCTTCCGCGACAAGCTCGTCCTAGATTGGAACCGTACCCAGCAACGCCAGACATTCCGCGACCCCAAGCGTGTATACTACCTCAGTCTTGAGTTCCTCATGGGCCGCACCCTCGACAATGCCATGCTCAATGTTGGCCTCAAGGACGCTGCCAAAAGTGAGTATTGTTCACCCCGTCATTGCATGTGCACGCATATTCTGACCTCTTTCTAAGCTGGTCTGAACGAGCTTGGATTCCGCATTGAGGACGTCATTACTCAGGAACACGATGCTGCCCTCGGTAATGGCGGTCTCGGACGTCTCGCTGCCTGCTTCCTTGACAGTCTTGCCTCACTCGACTTCCCCGCATGGGGCTACGGTCTGCGATACCGTTACGGTATCTTCAAGCAGGAGATCATCGACGGCTATCAAGTAGAGGTTCCCGACTATTGGCTTGACTTCAACCCTTGGGAGTTCCCGCGCCATGACGTTACGGTCGATGTAAGTGACTAGCAGAGCACACTGCCTCACACAGGGTTCACTGACATTTGAAATCGCTGTAGATCCAATTCTTCGGCAACGTGCGCAAGGAGATTAACTCTGAAGGCAAGACTATCTCCCACTGGGAGGGCGGCGAGGTCGTTCGCGCGGTCGCCTACGATGTTCCGATTCCCGGCTATGATACCCCGACTACTAACAACCTCCGTCTCTGGTCCAGCAAGGCTTCGCACGGCGAATTTGATTTCCAGAAGTTCAATAGCGGAGACTATGAAAGCTCAGTCGCCGATCAGCAGCGTGCCGAGACGATCAGCGCCGTTCTGTATCCCAACGACAACCTCGAGCGGGGCAAGGAACTGCGTCTGAAGCAGCAATACTTTTGGGTTGCAGCTTCTCTTTACGACATTGTCCGTCGTTTCAAGAAGTCCAAGCGTCCTTGGAAGGAGTTCCCCGATCAGGTCGCCATCCAGCTCAACGACACCCATCCGACTCTGGCCATTGTCGAGCTGCAGCGCATCTTGATTGATATCGAGGGTCTTGAGTGGAGTGAGGCTTGGGACATCGTCACTTCCACGGTATGATTTCTCTTCCCGGAACCTCATCAGCTCTATAGAACTAATGAACCCTGTTATAGTTCGGCTACACGAACCACACAGTCCTTCCTGAAGCTCTAGAGAAGTGGCCTGTCGGTCTCGTGCAGCACCTCCTGCCCAGACACTTGCAAATCATCTACGATATCAACTTATTCTTCCTCCAGGGCGTTGAGAAGACTTTCCCCAACGATAGAGAACTCCTCCGTAGGGTGTCTATCATTGAGGAGTCCCAACCTAAGATGGTTAGGATGGCCTTCCTTGCCATTGTTGGTTCTCACAAGGTCAATGGTGTGGCTGAGCTTCACTCCGATCTCATCAAGACGACTATCTTCAAGGACTTTGTCGAGATCTACGGTCCTGACAAGTTCACCAACGTCACCAATGGCATCACCCCTCGTCGCTGGTTGCACCAGGCCAACCCTCGTCTTTCGGAGCTGATTGCCAGCAAGTGCGGCGGACATGGCTTCCTGAAGGACCTCACCAACCTCAACCAGCTTGAAAAGTACATTAACGACAAGGAGTTCCGCAAGGAGTGGGCCGAGATCAAGTACGCCAACAAGGTTCGTTTGGCTCAGCACATCAAGAAAAGCACCGGCGTTACCGTCAATCCTTCTGCTCTGTTTGATGTCCAAGTCAAGCGTATCCATGAATACAAGCGCCAGCAGCTCAACATCTTCGGTGTCATCCACCGATACCTTACCCTGAAGGCCATGAAGCCCGAAGAGCGGAAAAAGCAGCAACCAAGAGTCTCTATCTTCGGTGGCAAGGCTGCGCCCGGCTACTGGATGGCCAAGCAGATTATTCACCTCATCAACGCAGTCGGCTCCGTTGTGAACAGCGACGAGGATATTGGCGATCTACTCAAGGTCATCTTCCTTGAGGACTACAACGTCAGCAAGGCTGAAATCATCACTCCTGCATCCGACATCAGCGAGCACATCTCGACCGCCGGTACTGAGTACGTCGCTCTCATATAACGAATCCCTTTCATGGTACATGGCTGACTTTCACACAGAGCTTCTGGTACCAGTAACATGAAGTTTGTTCTCAACGGTGGTCTCATCATCGGCACGTGCGATGGCGCAAATGTACGTACACAACGATTTGGTTTCTTCAAAAGGTTTGACTAATGATACCTGTCCAGATTGAGATTACTCGCGAGATTGGCGAGAACAATATCTTCCTGTTCGGTAACTTGGCAGAGGACGTCGAGGACCTTCGCCACTCTCACACTTACGGATCTCACAGCATTGATCCTGACTTGGCCAAGGTATTCGAGGAGATCCAGAAGGGCACCTTCGGAAGCTCGAATGATTTCCAGGCTTTGATCAATGCAGTGAAGGACCACGGTGATTACTACCTCGTCTCGGACGACTTCCACAGTTACATTGAGACACATGCAATGGTAGATGAGGCCTATCGCAATCAGGATGAATGGCTCGAGAAGTGCATTACTGCTGTTGCCCGCATGGGTTTCTTCAGCAGTGATCGTTGCATCAACGAGTACGCCGAGGGTATCTGGAATATTGAACCTCAGTCAACCAAGGACTGAGGTTTGGGCTAGGTCGAAAGAATGGGGACGAACAGAGGTGCACTTTTGAGGCAGGAATCGGGTTTTCGAATTGGTTCTGGTCTAGGACTTTGAGATTTTATCGGCATGGCGGTGAGCCGTGCAGGCATGAAAGCTACCAGGCTGGATTTAGGGCACATGAGGACAGGCACGCATTCCTAAACATGGCTTCCATGACTCTTGCATCCCAGTCTCCACTTGAACGGCGCGTTGACGTGTATGAGCGTGTTGAAGTGTTGAACATACCCTGAAACGTTGCGTGAACAACGACCTTGCTGGGGATTTGAATCCTGCTAGGCGCGTTAGAAACTGCCGGGAAGTGGGCATTCGGCGGCAATCCAGTGTGCCCAAACTCATGAATCAGAATGATCAGTATCACAACCATGTGCCGTAACGGCATATTCCAGGGCTATTGGGAGTGAGAGGCACAGCCTTTGGTGGCCGATTGAAAGCGCGGGTGCCGATGGTCGGGCAAAACGTGAGCAGGTAGGTTAGTATGTACACACCAAGTTTGCTTGTGCTCTTCGGGAGTTGCCGCTGTTGATGGCTCATGTTGTACGACACACTGTTCAGCCTGCATGAAACCTAACAGTAGTACAACACTCATGATCGGATGTTGAGTCTTGACTTGGTGCCTCGGGTATGGATTGCACTTTCCTGTAGAGGGCAATGATGATTATTTGCTGTGAATGCTTCAAATGCTTGTCAGATTTACAGTGAAAAGCCAAGCCAACAATGAAATTCCCTGAGCGGTGCAGGGTAGCGAGAAAGGTCGAGAAACGAAATGGACGGACTTGGAGTATCCATCCCCCTTTCACGGCGGGAGTGAGACCGAATCAAGCAATGAGAGAGGTTCGGGGGGTGTTAGAGACCCGGATGGAGAGTGCGGGAACAGGCGCTGACGTCATGGACGATATGGGTGGGGGAGCAGAGTGAGGTGAGCGAGGGGAGAGCAGGGAACAGGGGCGTCGAATAAGGATACGAGGCTTGTGATGAGCTAGGAACTATTGGATGCTCTTTGCAGCTTGTGGTAAGAGAAACATGCGTCATGGGGGGGGGCGGGCGGTGAGGATCACCCGACAGCTTCAGCAAAAATTGGACAGTCCCTAACCAGCCGTACATGAAAAGTGGCATAATTTTTTGAGTTTACCATGGATGCGAGGATGGGGATGTTGTATGTAGCATGTACCGTCTGGCACGAGGAGGGAAAAAAAAGTCGATGTTTGATCGGAGCTAAAAACCCAGGCGTTGTTAGACGCAGCAGGGAAGAGAAGGTTTGGGGGTGATTAGCCGAGAAAAGTCAATCGAAGGAAGGGTGTAGGAGGCTATGTATGGCTCCTTGATCAACATGGAGAAAATGCAAGCCTCATGCGAGTTTTTTCGGGAAGTGGGAGAAATTCCCATGATATGTTGTTTGGTCAGCGTGGGCCTTGGGGAAGAGGAGAAGTGTCGATGGCGTGGCTGAAAGGCCGATGAAGCGTAGGGAGGGGAAGTGGTGAGGATCGTAGAGTCGGGGGCTCAGTAATTAACAATATACATACTGGAGGGGAAGAGAACGAGGGCCCGTTTGCCCCTCTTCTGAAGGGATAGGGAGCCAGGCCAGGCAAGCCAGGTAACGTATCCAGTTACTAAAGAGACGCGTTAGGGCAGCAAGCAGAACAGCAGGAAATGATAGCTGTCAATAGTGGCACCGGTGTTATTAGTACCGCTGAGCTGGGACGTGGGTTACTTGGCCAAGTGAGGGGAGGCGATGGTGAATCTCGATGGCGGGCATGTGCCTGAGATCCTCTCGAGAGACAGGTGACCACGTTTGTCGCGATCGTCCTGAGCCTGAAGGGGTGATACCGTCCAGCCAGTGCCAGTCAAGTAGGCACCAGTAGTACTCAGTACCTTCACGCTGCGTGTCTGAAATTCCATACCTGGAGCGACTTCGGGCACGACCAAAGCGTGGCATGACCGCTGGCTGGTCAGATCTGGCAATGTACAGTACAGTACCTGAGGGTGTGTGAGTGGTGCCAGCCAGCGGACCTCATGCAGTCAGTCCTGTGCCGCCTCATCTCGATCGATCGCGAACAAATACGGAGTAGAGGGGCCGACCTTGACTGGGAGGTACGTCGCTGCCGGGTGTGATTTATGTGTGGATATGATGTACCTGCTGGTAACTTGCAGCGGTGCCTCGTTGAAACGTGCGAAACCATGGCAGGGCAGGGCAGGTTATCGGAATTACCTCCTCCTTCTGCACGGCCATGCTTTTTTCTTCTTCTTCTTCTTCCCTCGTTCTGCCACTATTCCTGAACTCTTCCTTCTTTCTCTCTTGCTCTCTTCATCTCATCCCCAAACATCCAGTCAGTCAGCCAAACCCTTGACCCAAATCCTTCGTCCTCCCCCCCGGCAAAAACGACTACGCCCGTGTAAGGAAAGCATTCTAGAACCTCGCCCCAGCTAGCGATTTGCCCTCGATCTGCGCTGTGGTGCCCGATTCACATCTGACAGGATCCCGTTGCCGCTACCTTAGATAGGAACAAGGGATCGACAGGCCCTCCTTCTCATCCGGCTCGGAGCTGTTGACAGCGCTCCCTCTGCCTACTTGCCCTCGGCCTTGTTTTTCTTTTTTCGGGTGGTGTGCTCTCTAGTCAGGTCATTCTCTCAAAAACCCCCGAGGCGCGCTGTCAGTTGCAAGCCATCTTCGCGATAGCCATCCATACACATACACAACCTTCACTCTTGAGTCCCCCGACATCCCGCTTCATCTTTGGTGGTAAGTTCTTCTTCAGACTCTTTTGTCGATTTCTTGTCAGCGTTGCTTTTTTGGTGTTCTTGGTGCTTTCTCATTCGGGTATTCCGTGGGGACGACAGACGGGGGGGGATAATCAGGCGCTGGCGCAGATGCAACGGGCAATGCCGTGTGTCGATCGCTGCGATCTGCAAAAGTGACGGTACAGCATCCGTGACGACAGGGACAATGGACACGGTACTTGGACAGGCATCGGCGACGATAGTCGCTGTGGTGTTTGGACCTCGAAGAAACAACGAGGAAGCAGCTCTTCCTGCATTCATATCACAAACACACACAATCGGATCATCACGACTTGCTTTGCCTCACCTCACCTTCGCCTCTCGCCAATATGACTGACTGTGGATGCCCACACCCGGTCTGAAAGCGGCACTGCGCCCGCGACTCACCGTCAGTCAGCGAGAAACCCAAGGGGCAAGTGATCAATGCGATCACCTCAGTCCGTGATTCGAAGAATGGCAAAGTGAGAGAGCATCACGCCGGAACAACGGCTTCACGACAGAACCAAGCTCCTCCCGTCGACTCTGCGGTGGCCTGCCGGGTCGGCTCTGCTCTGTCCCGTCTTGTCGCAAACCTGTCTGTTGTCGCATTCTTTGCATTGAATAACCTCCCTGCTGCGCATTGGATTATCTGCCGTCCTGTGGCTTGTCACTCTAATTTTCATTTGCTCCTTTACTGATGCACTACTCCATCCCGGACGTTGGATCGATGCCCATTTGCTAACCCTGGGCTCCCCTGCCTTGCTTTCTGCAGGTTCTAGTCGCCAGTGCCCCTCCTCTCGTCATCACTGCTGCTTTTACCGCCGCGCTGCCACCGTCTTGCTGCCGCCTGCGTCTGGAGCTACCCCGCCCACCTCGCGACATCCCTTGAGCGCCAAACCAAGCCAAAGACGGCCGTCACTCCACTGCATTCTCGAAGTACGGCCTTCGGACGACAATCTTCTCTTCCGGCATCCTACGCTTCGTATCTCCAAACTTGCCCAACCATCTCCATCTGCCTATCTCGCATCGACGGTCGACGGCCTTTATATCCCTCCCTCTTCACACAACGCGCGGCCCTCGTCGATCCTCCCCGCAAGCTCCTACTTGACCTCTCCAGGAGAGAAAGCTCCGGTCTCGTTCTACCACCGACGCAACATCCCATCCCAACTTTTCGAGAGGCTTTTCTTCTCGGGCTTCGCTCGCCCAACAACAGCCATCTAGCGTATCCTCACGTCAAACCGTCATCATGGCCGAGTTCGTGCGTGCACAGATCTTCGGCACCACATTCGAGATCACCTCCAGGTACATGCCCTTCGGCTGTCCGGCTGGCCTGAATGATTTCTGGCATTGCGACCAACAGACACTGACTTGCATCAATCTAGGTACTCGGATCTGCAGCCCGTTGGAATGGGAGCTTTCGGTCTTGTCTGGTATGTCCTGTTGTCGTTGCTCGAAATCATCCTCTGCTGCCAGCGAGAAGTTGCTGCTAACGACGAAACTTGTAGCTCTGCCCGCGATCAACTCACCAACCAGAATGTCGCCATCAAAAAGATCATGAAGCCGTTCAGCACACCTGTCCTCGCGAAGCGCACATACAGAGAGCTCAAGCTGCTCAAGCATCTTAAGCACGAGAACGTGCGTATGACTCTAATCGCGCAACTGCGCTTGCGTGCGCCACGTTCTGACTTTGCCTCAGGTCATCACTCTCAGCGACATCTTCATCTCCCCCCTCGAGGACATGTGAGCATTGGTCCCTTGTCGGGAGAAAGAATCCTTGCTAATCCATCGTAGCTACTTCGTTTCAGAGCTGCTCGGCACCGACCTTCACCGTTTACTGACCTCCAGGCCATTGGAGAAGCAGTTCATCCAGTACTTCCTTTATCAGATCATGGTATGACTTCGATCTCACACATGACAGCAGGCTGTCGGCTAATGAGAAACTAGCGTGGCCTCAAGTACGTGCACTCTGCTGGCGTTGTTCATCGTGACCTGAAGCCCAGCAACATTCTTGTCAACGAGAACTGCGATTTGAAGATTTGCGATTTCGGTCTCGCACGTATTCAGGATCCCCAGATGACCGGCTATGTATCCACGAGGTACTACCGCGCACCAGAAATCATGTTGACGTGGCAGAAGTACGATGTTGAGGTCGACATCTGGAGCGCTGGCTGTATCTTTGCTGAGATGCTCGAGGGCAAGCCGCTCTTCCCTGGCAAGGACCACGTCAACCAATTTTCCATTATCACTGAGCTCCTGGGCACACCCCCAGATGATGTCATCAACACCATTGCCAGCGAAAACGTACGTCAATGCATAATCATCCTAGACCCTTTCGATTTCACTAACAAAGCCTACCAGACGCTGCGCTTTGTTAAGTCGCTCCCTAAGCGCGAGAGACAACCCTTGAAGAACAAATTCAAGAACGCCGACCCCTCAGGTATGCTTTTCCAGCTGAATGCAAGCCAGACCAAACCCGCTAATGCCACGGTCAGCCATCGATCTCCTTGAAAGCATGCTCGTTTTCGATCCTAAGAAGCGGATCACGGCCACCGAAGCTCTTGGACACGAATACCTGGCCCCGTACCACGATCCCACCGACGAGCCCGTTGCCGAGGAGAAGTTCGATTGGAGCTTCAACGACGCCGACCTTCCCACCGATACCTGGAAGATTATGATGTACTCTGAGATTCTCGACTATCACAATGTCGAGGCCAATGAGGCGACAATGGAGGATGGTTTCAACGGACAATAAGCGTGCACAAATCGGTTGGGAATGTCTCTGTATCAAGGCTTGATCCTGCTTTTCTGGGGTTCCCAGTGCCCCAAACCCTTTCGCCTAGCGATCTGGATCGGCATAGAGGGGGGTTATTATCAGGCACAAGTGTTTGTGAATGGGAGGATGTGCCTATGGAGTCAAGGGGCTTTCATGTGACAATTTCTTTCACCTTTTCTTTACTTACGATACCATTGAAGGAAAGGGGGAAAAATACGAACAGCTTTCTTCATGTGGCACTGCGATCCCTCTTACACTATGACGCGCAACTCTCCACCAACGGCCAATGATCATTCTAAGGCACTCATTTGTGGCTTACACCTTGCGCAGAGCGCAAGTGGCACGAGCTATGAAAAGATGCTGGGCAGAAAAGAGTTCATGTATAGCGACGTCCAGGCGTCTCTGGGGTCCTCATCGATTGGAACATTAAACACGTCCAACAGCGCTAGTTTGAGTAGCACTCGTTACTCTGAAAAGGCCATTGTTTGGGCAGCAGATTCGAGCTTCAAATGATCTTTCCAAACTGTATTCATTGGTATATGATGGGGCTATGCATGATGTGCTGGGCACAAGTGGTATCTATGAATGGTCTTTTATGTTTTACTATCCCAAATCTTCGTGAACAGGGTTCTGCATGGCTAGATGTTGCCCTTTTGATTCTCCCATACGGTGTCTAAGCCCTGTTTTGAGTATGCGAAAGTGACGTATGTATCCTTCCTCATGTCATTTCCCAACAATCATCCATCCAAGATGGCCTTCAACTCCTCCAACTCCCCGCTGTGATAGATCATATCGTAGAACTGCCCCTTGGCATCGTACAGTTCCTTCGGCGAGCCATACCTGTTCGCCATATATTAGCATGTGTGTCTGTTATCTTGCCAGTGTGGCTGTGTGCTTCAAACCCGGGTAACGGAAACTTACTCGACGACTTTACCCGCTGCCAAGACGACTACACTGTCGTAGTCGATGATTGTGCGAAGTCTGTGGGCAATAGTCACAAGCGTTCTGTCTTTGCTTCCGGCATCCTCTTCGCCGTCAGAAGACTCGAGTTCTTGTCGGAGCACTTGTTGAATGCCTCGGTCGGTCTCATAGTCCATGCTGGCAGTGGCCTCGTCGAGTAGCATAAGCTTACTACGACGGATGAGCGCACGGCAGAGGCCCAGCACCTGCCGTTGTCCATGAGAGAAATTCTCGCCACGGGCATCGACCTCGGTATCGAGCTGGATGCCAGACGGTGCAGGAGCGGCAAGGTCCCCATTCGCGTACGATGCCAGACTCATCTGAGATGGAGAAGAGGGCGTGTCCGCAAACGATGCGATACCACGGCAGTTGTCTAGGGCGCGGCGAAGTTCGGCTGGTGAGGCGCGGGACGAAGGATCAAGGTTGGAACCGACAGTGCCGCTGAAAAGGACAGGTTCTTGAGGGATGATGGTGAGAGATTCGCGGAGGCGGTTGCGAGGGATATGACTGATATCGATGCCATCGTAGAGAATCTGGCCTGTGACAATGTGGGTGAATCGGAGAAGGGAGAGGACAAGCTGCGTGCCAATATGTGAGAACTTATTTCCTCCAGTCTTTCATTGGAGGATACGAGGGTCCAACAACTTACAGTACTTTTGCCAGATCCCGTGCGACCGACGACGGCAACACGCTGACCTGCTTTAAACTTGAGGTTGATATTGGTAAGAATGTTTGGTCCGTCAGGATCGTAGCGGATGGTGACGTTGCGGAACTCAATCTCGCCAGTCCGTGGCCAAGCTTTCGGGATAGTGACCGCAGAAGCATCATCTGTGAAAGCGCCTTCATCCGAGTAGTTCTCATCATCTTTCTCCTCAGGTTCGAGTTTGACATATTCCTTGACGCGGTGGAACTGTAGTCATGATTAGCATGTATTCTGAAGTGTAAGTTCCGGTTCAAAGCTTTCAAACATCCTTGAGGCTTCTGCTAGCCAATCGGAAGATCAAGGAATACTCACGCTTTGCATTTCAACTTCCAGGTCATTCATAGCTCGCACAAGCGTAAGAATGTTGGAACTCAATCCGTTGGCATTGGTGAGTGAGAAACCGACCAAGCCAGCGCCGATAGCACCGCTCTTTCCAACGGCTATCATGCCAGCAGCTAGGGAGACGAGTGCAGTGACGAAGTCAACTCTAACGGCGATCCAACGATTACAATTGTAATTCGTCTCTGATGATGCGGCCCATATTCGCAGCTTGGTCGCAAGTTCCTCAGAAAAGCTCTCAGACATGCCTGCTCTGGCGCGCACAACAGGGAGTCCGGCCAGGGTATCGCCAAATTGAGAGAACACGGGTGACTGTGCCGATGAAGTGAGACGCTTGATAATGACGGCTGTTCTAGTGTATAGCTCTCCTAGTGTGATGCCGAACAAACAGGCGAACAAGGAGGGGACCATGAAGACGGGCAGGATGGCGCTGATGGCTGCGATGCGGAAGAGGAGAAGGATGAAGAAGTCGATACAGTTGCGAAGGAGACCAGGCAGGTTGTTGTCTATAGAGGCCATATCACTCGAGAAGCGATTTGTGACCCGGCCGATAGGAATAACTTTGAACCACGACAGGGAAACGCGCATGATGGCGCGGATGAAGTCGTTGTGCAGTCGCCGGGCGGCGCGCCAGGCGCCGAGCTCAAAGAGGATGACAACGGCGGCATAAGAACCCATTTCTGAGAACGTGAGAAGGGCAAAAAGGCACATATAAAAGACGGCGTCAACGGACCCGGCGCTGTTATAGGCATCGGACCAGAGGGTGAGTGCGAAGGTCGCGCCAACTGTGAAGATATTGGAAATGACCATGCAGGCTAGAACGAACAGGACGAAGGCGGGGCTGCCAAAGTAGCTGACATATTGTAGGACTAGATATGTGAGCAAAGATCTAGAAAGCGCATTTGGTATAGAACAAGACTTACACGTGAGTCGGCCAGCTCTGCCTGTAGCCCTCATTTCCTGGTTAACAATGTCTTTCGGGGCTTCCTCTTGAGCTACCTTGGTAGGATCATTCAGAGAATCACCGTTCGCCTCTGACTCGGGATCTGAATCGACTTGCGTACTCTCCCCATCGTAGTCGTCCTCGTTGCCTCCAAGAACCTCGGCGATCGCAATAGGCTTCCTGACAACACCAATGTGTGGCTCGCAGCTTATGACTTTGCCATCTTCCAGAACAATCGAGAGATCTCCTTGCTCAGCAATCCAGGGGATCTGTGTGACGAGCACGACTGTTCGTCCTTTGAGTAAATCACTGCAGAAACAGTGTTTCCATACGCCAGCTGCTGTCTTGGCATCCAAGGCGGAGAAGATGTCGTCGAGGAGTAGAACAGGTGCTTTCGAGTACAGCGCACGAGCAAGGGCAACACGAGCCTTCTGACCACCGGATAGTGACGTGCCATTCTCGCCGATAATAGTACGATCGCCATGAGAGACCTCGCGCAGATCCGTATGGAGACAGCACGCAGTGAGGATCCTATCATATCGAACTTGCTCAAAGTCACTACCGAAAAGGATGTTGGCCTTAATAGTATTGTTCTGGAGCCAGGCGGATTGCGATGCATAGGCGATATCGTCGGGTTTCGTGACTTGGCCTGCCTCGAGGTATGTCTCTCCGAGGATGCCCAGTAGAAGTGTTGATTTACCTGCACCACTTTGGCCTGTGACGACGTTGAGACCGCCCTCGACAAAATCAATTGAAATATCCTCAAGCCTGAAGGTTGCTTTCTTCGTCCTCCTAAACGCGGCATTCTCGATGCGAAGGGGTCCGACCGGGTATTGCACGAGGGGGACGGCGTTCTCAAAATACTTGTCCAAACGACCGAAACTGACCATAGCACTAGCGAAATTTCGGGAAAACGCACTGATTTGCATGATGTTTCGTCGAATGTTCTTGACTAGTAGGACTGTGGTGAATGCAGTCGAGGCATCGAGCTGCTTACCACTTACCCCAACGTGTAGACCAAACATGACGAGCATCGAAAGGTAGGGGAAAACCTGTGTCACCTGGTTGACCAAGGTCTGGAGCACTGCAACCTTCCATAGCTGCTTTTGTTCAGCAGCGCGGGTCTCGACGATCTTTTCGGTGATTGGCGCTTCCCATGCAAAGTACTTGATAGCTCGGATGGAAGTAAGATACTCTGTGATAAGAGAAATACGGCCATCCTGGGCTTTTCGTACACGGCGTTGGGCGTAGTACATGAGCCTTCCGAGGCGGAACGAAATGGGTACGCCCAGGATCAGGACGAGCGCTCCCACAGCTGAGACCCAGCCGAGCATGGCATAGAGCCCCAGGAAAGAGATGATGGTGCCTGCAGGAATACCGGCAGCGACCTGTATAATGTCGCGTGAGCGGCAAACAGCGTCTACATCAGCCGCCATTAGGTTCGCCAGCCGCCCCGAAGAAGTGGTCTTGACCTGAGGTTTCCCGCCGTTCGCAGCGTCCGCTGGGTCCATGTCCTTTAGTGCGAAGGGGTCTTCCTCCATCTCCATTGTTGCGAGAGCCTTGACATATAGTTCTAAGGTCATAGCGGATTTGATCCGAACGATGAGCCGGGTCGATGCGAAAACGTACTGCTGGAACAGCAAGGAGCGGAGCAGCGGGCCGCAGAAGAGCATAGCAAGCCAGACGCCCGGGTGATAGATTGCTTCGGCGGGGTTAGAGAGATACTCGAGCAGTCGGTACATGCCGTAAGGGGCAATATTCTCAACGATGTAGGTGAAGCAGATCAAGACGGACATCAGACACAATTCGGTGCGTAGGTAGCGTAAAGTGGTCCATAGTGTTTTGCCTGCTATTGAGCGAGCAGTCTGAATCTTGTGTAAGAGGTATAATGGCTCATCGTACCAAGCCAGACGTGGGATCGTGGAGGTGTCCAGCCTTCCCTGAATCCCTTTCCAGATAATGGGAGTAAGCCAATTGTAGGTACAGTAGTAGTTGAGCCAGCTACATGTCTCCTCAGGGGCTGGCTCCTTTTCTGGCTCGCGGTAGATACCGGGAAGCTCGCTTTGCACCGGAGGCGGCGTCCATTCTCTAGGAGTGTTGAAGGCGATAGTGAATGCGACGAGAAGGCTAACGATGGTACCAATGGCGCTGACAGGTTTCTCGCATCGGATGTCTGCTTGAATGCACGGCAAGAACTGGCCAGCAGCCAAGAGAATGAGCGAGAGTGTGAGACAAAAGTTGAGGTGATGTAAAGCAATGTGACGCCATCTCAAATGGTTGGCCAACCGACCCAGCCCCAGGACGAAGGCATACGCGATGAGAACGAGGGTCAGGAGATGAAGTCGGCCTTCAATGAAAGCTAGGGCGGCGAAAGCCAGCGACGCAATGCGAGCTGCTTGCGAAAGAAACTCGTACTGCCAGCGAATGCGAGCCGCCTTGCCTTGAACTGTGGACGACGCCTTCGGTCCTGTGAGCAACTGAATAGTGAGCACGAGGACCGAGACAGCGAGGACAATAAGCTGAGGGATGCCAGAGCGAGCGAAAGAGGACAGGTCGTCAATCCAGGGTTCGAGGGCAACATCCTCCGGCCGCGATCTATCTGAACATCAGTACGGCATTTTCCCTGTTGAGATTCGGCCAAAACCTACACAACCGTTACATCCGGCACAGATTGATCAAACTCGAAAGGCGAGAGCTGAAGCCTCCCGAACCGATGAATTACGAACTCCATCAGCTAGGCGGTACAGTGCAGGTCAAAAACCTGCATTCACTGAAGCAAAGGCAGGGAGCCGTGACACTGGAATCCGCAAGTGGGTGCGACTGGCTCAAAAAAGGACAAACCGGGGGAAAGATCTTGCTGTTGAAGCCATTGATCCTTGTTGCTGAGAAGCAAGATGGAAGAAAAATGGGCAAAAGGAACGAAGAAAAAGCACGCAACAGCACGCAACAACACAGTGAAGTACTTTTGCAAAGCCGGGTTTAAGGCACGGGGGATGAGTCGATGACTGGGTCAGCGTGAGAGATGCGAATGCCGTAGGTAGTTAGGCAAGTGTGGCGAAGTGGTGCGAAGACGAATAAAACGGAAGTTGGGTGCCGAGAGGGAAACAAACGAACCCCAGGCGACTGACAACGGCCCCACCAACCAGACTCAGGCATCCGCGATAAGGGGGGTTGAGTCCCCTACCTAGCGGGAACAAGATGATTTCTTCGCTGCTGCCTTGAATGGTTTCGGCAAGCCGAATTCCTATTTCGCCCTGGCAATCTGGTGGGATCAGTGATTGCGTTGCGGTGAGGCAATGACGCGCTGCGGCCCAATGGTAGCGAAGGACTGATGGACCAACTAAGGGAAGGTTACGGAGTACCTCCTGCCTTATTGCATTTTACTGCACCTCACAAGAACCGGCATCGGGGCTCGGTCTGAGGCCGCGTCTCCGGCCAAGACTCCGGTGCCGGCTGCGGTGGCCGGGGTCCAGTCAGCCGATGCACCTTCACCGACAGACGCGGTGCAGGTTCTTTGCCAGTCAATTGTACCAACCCCTTGAGAGCCAGTTCAGGATTTATGCTGCTCATGTCTTCGACGGGACTGCACTTGAGTTGGATGAATTCACACGAGTAGTCGAGCTGCTTATGGATGTCTTATCGACCAATGAATGCATGACTGATGAATGCCATTTTTCATTTCTTCATTCTTCATTCGTTCAACTCTGACAGGGACAGAGCTTGACAGTATCGGGGATTTCTTACTTCTTCTCCCTGGTGTCAATGCCCTCATGCAGCGGCAGCGGCCCAAGCAAGCCTCATTCAGTCAAGAGTCTGTCATTTGCGTAGTCCACTGCAAGGATCCACAAGACTAATTGAACGGCCTTCATCTCCATATCATCGCCGGTCGTCGTATCCAATACATACCGCAGTCGCATAGTCCCCATCATGGCTGATCGACACCAGCGCACTCCCATCGTCCTCACCACCCGCCTCTGCCTTGATCCTCACCACCGGCGGGCCACTGCCCAATCTTTCCTTCGCGCCATGCCCTGTCGGCTGCAATCTCTCGACTGAAACGTCGTGAAAAGTCAGGTGTCGGTGCGGATGAGACTTGATGGCTGCTTCTTTGGCCGCGAACCTGAAGTTTAACAATGTCGATCATCGATTAGCAAACCCCGCTTCAATTCGTTCATCAGGACATTCTCTCTTCCTGGAGAAACTCACCTTCCCGCAAGAAACGCAGCCAGAGACCACAACTCTGGCTCTCTCTTCTGCAAAGCCTCAAATGCAAAGTCTTTAGTCCCAGCCTCGACCTTCTTCCTTTCCTGCTCACGTTCTTTGGTTCCTCGAACCCATCTCAACCTCTCCCCTTCTCTCTCCTGCTCCTCTTTCGTCAAGATCCGATCCACGAACCGTTGGCCCCTGCCACTGACGACAATCCCGAAAACGCGGGAGATCTGGCATATATCCGTTCCAACGCAAATAGGCAGCGGGAACGGCCGTAAAGGCTTCATGATCACTACGTGGTCATCTGGGATACTTGTGACTGCATGGACCTCTTGTGCGGCGAGGGAGGATTGCAGAATCACAATTGGATGGATGCTTCGAAGTTTAGTCAAGCTTTCGAGACGCGTTGTGGGGAGCTTGCAAGTGGAGCGCTAGCTCTCGTACAATCGATAACCGCGACTCCAACGACCCCGCAAAAGCTGCCTGTGATCCTTGCTACGTCATTCGCCGTTTCACAGCGGCTCACGTTTGGCCAAAAGCACTCGGAGTAAATGCTCCCACGGCCAACAGGTAATGCATCTCGATCCGGTGCACTTTTGCAGGGGTTTCAACTTGATTTATGCACATCTTCAAGCTACTTTTGATATCGAAGATCACTCCGACCTTATTTGCTCAGCCACACAAAAACATGGACCAGGCCTTTGACGCAGGACAGAAACAGCTAAAGCACAGTAAATCAGATTTCAACACAGGAAGACGGGATTCTACATAAACGTCGCAAACGGCCTTTCTTGCCAAGTGTTCGAGGTACAAGAGGTAAAACGCCGCCTATCATGCAAAAATCCTCCACTCCATGGCGGCTCCGTACCATCAAATTGCAGTAATGATTGAGACCAGGAACGAGTTAGACGGAAAATTGTAGCCACGGATGCAGCTGAGTTTTCTTTGTGCGAGACAGGGCCACAGACGTGCTGGGTGCAGGCAATTTGTCGGTATTGCTGGTTGAAGCAGTCGTCATGCCTGAACTTACTCGTCATTAAGCAGAGGAGCACGCTCGGCATCGGGCTCCCGAGCGCGTCCCCACTTGATCTCCTTTCCAGTCCAGGCGGGAACGGCGACACCAGTAGTTCCGAGGAAGAGGATAGCCATGATGGTAAAGGCGAAGATCCACTGCAGAGCGATGATATGGCGGGTGAATTGAGCAACACCGATGGCAGCTGCGAGAGAGCTAAGCCAGTAACCCATAGTGTAGTCCTGAAATTGTGTCAGTGTCATCTGCAACAGTTTCATGGGATATTGAGACTCACCTTGTAGATCACGATGAAGAAGGAGCCGTAAGCAAGAATGGACCAGATGAAGATGTTGCCAAAGATGCGGGCAACGAGCGAGTGCGGATGCGGTACCATGATGGCGCCATTCCAGTAAATGGCGACGAAGGTCCAGGCGAGGGGACCAGAGACAACTGGCGCGTGAATGAAGCGGGGGTAGGTGTTGTGGCGGAAGTAGAGTGAGCTGAGGTTCAAGAAGTTGATGATGAGGATCAGCTCAGCCCAGCCAAAGTAGGAGCGAACGAAGAGCTCCACGAATGCGAAGTGCAGGAGATTATTGGCAATGAAGTGGGAGCCGACACTGGCAGCAGCATTGACGTGGTCGGCATTGGAGGAGAATAGGTGAGTAATGTAGCCAAACTGGAAAATGAACAGAGTGATCCAGTAGATGTCGGTAATGAGGTGGTTCAGGGTGAAGGCGGTCGGGTAGAGGTCGTTCTGGTCCCAAATTCGCTTCTCGATGTGGTGGCCCTTGTGGCTATGCTTGGGAGAGTGGAAAACGTAATAGACGGAGACGACAATGGACAGGACCCAGGTGAGTAGGGTGAGCACCTTGTAGGTGGTGATGGAAGCAGAGCCATGAGACTCGCGTTTGGAGAAGGGGTTGTCTGCACGAAAGGAGAAGGTCAATACTTTGGATGAAGCTTTGGGAAAGATGGTCGATAAAGAGCATCAAGGTTAAACTTACACTTGTTCCACTCGACCATGGTGGCGGTTGTCTGCGGCAGGTGCTCTTGATGTATGTCTCGTACCTTGCGTCAAGGATGGGTGGTCTTGATAAGAAGGTGGTGATTCTGTTGGAAAACTAACAGGAGGAAGAGGAGAGGAGAGCAATTGGAGGGTGGAAAGATGAGAAGGAGGGTTGTCTGCCTGAGGTGCAGTCGTGAAACTGGGTTTAAAGGCAAACCGCGCGGTGCGAGGACCTTGAGAAGCGAGCTGGACAAGGTATGACGCTACGTGCAGTGGGCAGATCGCATCACCGCGGCCAGTGTGGATTAGTGCATTCTACAGCCACCAGGACGGTGTTAGTGTTGCGGCGGAAGAGAGACACATAGGTGCGGGGGCCCGTCCAGTTTTCGGGCCAAAGAATGGCACTGGAACGGGACAAGCGTAGGCCAGTGGTGTAGGAGTTTGTTCATGGTGAATGGAGTTGAATGCCAGTGATTCGCTCAGTGGGCGTGGATGATGGGCGGCCAAGTGTGGGGTTTCGCCTGCACAACGGAACAGGATGTCACATCACAGTTGAGGGCTGCAGGAGCAGGTGACCGCCCTGTATGTGGCGTTTGGAACGGTTTTAGGTAAGAAGAGTCTCTCCATTTAACAAAATGCATTACTGTGCATTGATCTCTGTCTCTCTTGTATCTATCTTGAAGGGTTTTGTGCATGTTCAGTGGCTTCCTCAGAAAGAAAAGACGCGCCGGGATGGGATGTGCGACTCTGACAGGCAGGCAGGTGCAGGTGCAGGTGCAGGTGCCTGGATCAAGCCACACACAAACACCTCCTACGCCGCGTCATGCACCGCCACCAGGTAGGTAACACACTAGCGAATCGAAGACAGAACCTTTGCCTTACTCCAACGCACCACCACCCTTTCTTCTCTGCAGCCCGGTGTCATCTTGACTCCTCACTGCCTCTCGCAAACCAACCAAACCCCTCCATGCCATGCAGCGGCTGTGATGCGCCTCTCCCTCCTGCCAGCATCACATGATGGCCTAGACCCCATCGAGATCGATCCTGTCTCACTGTGAGCTCGTCCTTTTCAACGCCTTAGCCGCTGGTCACACATCATCGGCGTGGCTTTAATTACAACTAAAGGAAAGTGGATGTGGTGGAACGCCTTAAATGTTGGCGTCAAGAAGCAATGACGACATGCGCCATAATGGAAACCTCCGAACCTCTCCCCGGCCTTCCCCACTGTTCGACTGGACCCGACTTAGACACTGATGTACAGTACAGTCTCTGGAGCAACCGTTTTGTCAGACTTTGGGTATGTATCAAGCCAGCTTCTATCTCCTCTAAGAACATCAACAATATAGACTAATCTCGTCACACATCTTGATCTGAGCAAAAGCCAGAACTTGGCTCAAGTCACCGACGCCAAACAGCACTATCTCCGCCGCTATTGATCCGCGATAATAACTTTAAAGTCGGGCCGCTGCCCACCATCACCATTTTCACCAACTTGTCTCCTGCCGCATCCCTCTCCTTGGCTGACCTGGATTGTTTTGCTGTTGCTGTCGTCTTCTTTTGTCTTTTTGGTGCGGAGCTGCGGGCCTCCCTGAGTGTGTCATCGTCTCGCGGTGGCACAAACTGATCAGAGTAGTGGCAGGGCGAGGAACCTCGGGAGAGCGTCTCTGCAATGTATCTCGTCTTAGGGAAAGATCTCAGGTACTGGCTTTTTTCGTTTCGACCAAGACCAGATGTTGCTTGAGCTGAGGAATAAAAGCTACTGGCATCGGAAGTGGTATCGTCGTAACGGCAAAATGCGTCCATGGTTGCTTAGGCTTTCTTTGAGCAACCAAGCGAAGATGAGGTTGCCGCTTATGTACTCTCTCTCTTCTCAGAAGAGGTTGGGCGCATAAAGGCAATGCATGATGCGAAAACTTCGTTACGGCTTGCGGCTTCTTCGCCTCTTATGTGGTTTCCGGCCAGACTCGCTCTCTTCTACATGCGATATTCAATTCCGTCATGTCATACAGTTGCGGTTCGGTCTGTCGCCCAATGCATTTGCATTGGCACAGATCACCACTATTGCATCCGAGATCGGGCAGCAACGCTCACTCATGGCCATCCCACAACAATTTACATTTGGAGAATTTACATTCCCGTTTTCCGTATTAAGGCATCCCGGGAAGCACATACGAGGTGCAGGTGGCTGCGTAAACCAATGCTTTTATTGGTTCATACCTGCATGGATGGCTGGTGAGGGAGCCCGTCTGGCGAACGAGTATGCGCCTCTTGTAAGATCAGGCTCTCCTCAGCTCAAGTATCAGTCATGCTGTGCTCATATGTAAATCTACATTTACATGCTCATATCTCTCCCGAGCCGTCGAAATTTGCAATTTCTTCGCCGGGGCTGACTTGAAAGATTCACAACTCTTTTTCTCGGCCCTCTGGCGCAACATTTAAATGCTGCATCGCTCAAGCTTTGCGGACACACAACATTTACTCACCCCTTGTACTTACTACCTAAACATCCCAGACTATCTCAGTGCATCGAGCGCAACAGAAATGGCACGTCAGAGGCAACCTCCAGTTCGTACTTCCAAGATAGTCGC
Organism: Sarocladium strictum; assembly: GCA_030435815.1. NCBI lineage: Eukaryota > Fungi > Ascomycota > Sordariomycetes > Hypocreales > Sarocladiaceae > Sarocladium > Sarocladium strictum. The sequence goes on along the minus strand of JAPDFR010000003.1, from coordinate 3,190,681 downwards.
AAAAAGATACACTAAGGATCGTGCTATCAAGAAGCCTCATTCAACCTGGGAGCGCTACAAGACCCTCTTTCTGAAGCTCTGGATAACCTTCGACTTTAGTGTCAAGCAGATTCAAATATACGTCTTGAACAAGTACAGGGAACGCTTCAGGTCGGTCAAAACTATAGGGCACGACGAACTTCTTAAAGTCTGCATCTTGCTAACCACTGCAGCGGACAGTCAACGACAGATCCAGCACCGGATGGACAAATGGGGCTGGGCTAAGTACAAGACAGCGAAGAAGTCCAAATCCACAAGTGCGGTAGACGAAGACTCCATTGCACCAGAATCTGAGACCAGCTGTAGTCTTGACGCACCAGGTGAACGTGATCCGCCGGCATTACTCGAGTCTCACTTCGAATCAAAGATGTTTGAAGGAATGGACGACACTGGGGAAGAGGGGTTTGGCCCGAAGAAAGAAAACTTACGCAGCATATACTTCGACACTCCTTTGAAACTCAAAGCAGACATCGCTAGGGCTTTACAAGATCACCAAACTGCTTTCGATTGTTATTGGCAACTAGGTCAGGACGCCAAAGGTGACACTGGAAGACGTCCTGAAGAGCTGGAGTTGCTTGTGATTGCTTTGTTCCGAGCCGCAATCAGTCAGTCTGAGGAGCAACGAGCTGCGAAACTGCTTCAGGACCTTGTTCCAGATCTCGACCATAGACCCGATCTAGCGCTTCAGACATCTTTATATCAGATGTGTGCTAATCAGGCACCCGGAGCTGTTGGCGACGCCGCTCTGAGACAGAATGTCAAGATCCATTTGGACAACGTTCGCTGGCCCGCTATACCGCGGTCATTCTCGAGCGTCGACCTCGGAACCTGGTTGGCAATCATTCACGTGCTCTGCCCGTTGCCAGAAAAGAATGATGAAGCCTGTTCATATGATCAGAAGTTTCTAGCAACACAGCCTATCAAGTCTTGGACAACGACATATCGCGAGGGCGATCCCGGCAAACCCTCTGCCTTTCTGGACTGTATGGAATGGACCACAAGGAAGCTTCGCCAAATTCCTGAGACCCCTATCAACGTTCCGCAATTCCTTCAAGTCATCAAGCCTGATAAGAGAGACGTTCAAATCCTGAATCATCTCATTCTTTTCCTTTCGTTGCTTGATCTGGCTCTTCCGCAACGGAATCAGCTCTCATGGTGGTCCCTGTCCGAGCCAGAGACAAGCATATCACCAGTCACTCTGCTCAGTACGATATGCCGCATGCTGTTGAGCGAGCCGCCCTTTGGCAAAGGCAAAGATCCAGTCCTGTCCCGAGACCTGATTCTTCAATCAGATGGCAGCGCCAATCTCAGTTCCGATTCGGCTGCAGTGGTTGCCGCTGAAGAGATGACTCGTCGCGAACCCGACTACCTTTGGAGCGCATTCCTGGGCACCCTGGCCACGGAAGACGAAACGGATCTGACAGCTGGTGACCTGCTAGTTCATGTCCGGCAGTATCTCGAGACGTTCTCCCTCGATGCTTCATGCGAAGAAGATGTGCCGTCTGCACGCAACAGTCTCGCACATCGTGATTTGGCTCCGCTGCCTGTTCATACTCCTCCTCCACCGCCGCCTCATCAGGACCTCGGCTGGTCTGCTGATGAGCCATTTACACACGGGTTCATGGGGGCTCCTGATCATCCCTACGAACATGTTTTACCTAGCAGTTTCAATGTGTGGCCCGCTTCTTGAGACATTGATGCCCTTGCCGGAAAGACTTCAAGCCGCGCTGTGAAGAATGAACACGCTTCTACGATGGACAGGGATGCTTGATGTGTAGATGAAGATGTTGTGAATGCGTCAATGGCTTTCAACAAAGGGACACCACAGATACGGACATCGAAGTTGTAAATGCAATAATTGAAGGGAAAGGGTATCAATGTGAATGTGATGAATCTGTGCTCGTGCACATCTTCTCCTCCTCGAACCAAAAGTAAAAGCAGCTCACGTCGCCCCTTCAACATCTAATATGACATCTTCTCACTGCTGCGCTCGTGCACAATAAAGCTATTCGTTCTCTAACAACAAAGGAAATAATCGGGTCTCAATCTTTGATCCCATGAACACGATAGAATGACCCTGTCTTAGGCATCGGTAACGAGCTGCTCCCCTTCATCGAGCAGCTCAGTAACCTTGCGAAGGTTACCAATGAGACTCCGGCCGAGACCGACTAGGAGAAGCTTCTCGGCGTTGGCGGGCAAACCAAGATATGTTGGGGGCTCACGCTCTGGAAGCTTGTGAACCCAGGCATTGAAATCCTGGACACTGGTACCAGACGGGGCCAGCAGACCACCGTCGGGTCCGTCCGCGAGCTTGTGGTCAGCATCATAGGCAGCAGGAGTGAGGAAGCTATCCACAAGGCGGCCGAGGAGCTTAAAGTCGCCCTCGTCATCAATTTTACCACCGTAAGTTTCGGTGACGAGGTACCGTATCATGTCCCAAGGAATGTTCTGAGGGGCGATGTTGGTTCGGTTGCCGGCTATGCCGTCGACCCAAGTATCCGCAATGAAAGCAGAGCACTCGTACTAATCTCTAGGTCAGCAACGGTAATATCAAAAACAAGGTAGGGACACTCACGTCACTGTCGTTGAACTCCCAGAATCCCTTCCAGCCAAGGTTCGGAGCATACCGCAGCCGCTCCTGGACAACGGCGTGCAGGAAGGAGATAAGGAGGTACAACCGGGCTCTTTCAACAGGGCTCTTCGTCGCACGAGATGATAGGGACGACATTGAATCCTTCATATTGGCCCTCACACCAGCAGGCTGCTCGTACATGAGAACGCGAGAAGCACGCAACAAGTTCACAGGAATCTTCAGACTTGATTCCATGGACAGGAACAGACGGAAGTCAGAATGTGGGTTGAGAGAGTCCATGCGCTTCTCGAGGCTTTGAAGCCACGTTGGTGCAAGATGAACGTTTTTGATCAGCACCCAGGCACCAGATTGAGCGGCATTGCTGATGGCCTTGTCCGCGCTGGCTGGACCTTCGTTAGAACCCATGGCAATGTTGGTACAGCTCACACGAGCACGTTCGACAAGACTGTCGACCTTGTAACTGGCATCAAAACCAGGACTGGAAACCAAGGAGATCGGCAGCGTAGCTGAGACCTCGGCGACAGTTGCCTTGAGATCTTCCACAATATCGAACATCTCGGGCCCAAACACGTGGGTCACAAACCTCTCCGCCGCGGGGACGAATCGGTCCAGACGGAACAGTTTGACCAGCAGGAGAGACAGTAGCGCTTGGTCGTTTGGCGATGCATCATTGGCCCAAATTTTGGGAACGTGATTCTCCGCCAACTCCTCAGACAGGAACCTGTTCCAGTCTTCTGAAGAGACTTGGTCAAGCCTGTCCTTGAGGATGCTCAGCTTCTTGGCCTCAACAAAAGCACGATCCTTGGCTTCAGGTTCAGATGAGAGGTCACAGCCTTCCACACGATTGTCAAGAATATTGTCAATCAGGGACTTGTCCATTTTGTAAGGCGATGCCTGGGCGAGGAGCATGCCCAGGGTCACTCTGTCCTTTTGCAACAAACCCAGAGCAGTACGTTTGAAGGTATTGACGAAAAGATCCTTGACAATTACGTCCCGCCTGACATTGTGGTTGGTCTCGTTTGCAAGCTTAGGGTTTCCGTGCAGAACGGATTGGAAGATATCCAGGAAGTACTGCAAGGAGAATTGGTAGAAGTGGTTGAGGTAGTGTAACTGCTCAAGTACTGCAAAGACAGCACTACAGGACTTGGCAATGACGCTATACTGTTGCGTGATCTCCTCAACCTCAGCCATGACACCTTCAGTATTGCTCATCTTCGCCGAAATCTCTCCAGCCTCTTTCTTGAGTGTCTCAAGTGTCTCAATAACATTGTCATCGTCGAGAATGTTGCCTCGAGACTCGTTGAGAGCCTGCAGGAGCTTCTTCTCAAGTTGGCGGAGATGAACCTTGAACTCGCCTTGAAGCTTGATGAGGTTCGATCGTCGTTCATCCACGTCGGGCCGCTCGGACTTGAGCACGTCGTTGAGAGACTGCGTTTGCAGACTGCTTTGAGTAACCGTGAAGTTAACAAAAGTAGTTCGGCTGCAAACATCTGGAGCAAATGTGGCCGAGGGGTCCCGAGTTGAAAGGTATAGCTTGAAGGATGGAGAGAAGTCGATCTCCTGCTTACCAAGCTGGATCAGAACACGGCCACCTGTTCGCTGGCACTCTTTGTTCAAGACGTGATTGAGAATGGGATCAAGGTGCTCGGCATCCTGTATTAGGATGGGGTTGCCGAAACGCAGGGAGCTCTCCAGCTGCTTCGTGAAGGTATCATCGAGGAAGCTTGTGACGGTCAGGCGGCGGTCCTTGCACTCTTTCTGCAGGAACTCAGTGACTCGGCCCGAAGGATCGATAATGAGTGGGTATCGGTTGAAGCGCTTAAGGATGATTGCATTTTCAGTGCAAAGATCATCTACAGGCAACGAGTTCTCCTGCCAGCCCAGGCGCTCATCTGCTGTGGAGAGGTATTCTGTTACGGGGTTCGGCGACTTGTATTTGACTCCAGAAAGATGTAGTTGGTGGAACCAGTCATCAATCATAGACTTGCGGAACGTCTGGTCGTACAGACCGCTGTAGGCGAGGAAAGCAGCAGCTACCAGGACGTCCCCGACAAGTGTGCTTATCTGAGTTTCGAAAGATGTGCTTCCTTCCTCCCAACGTGTTCGCTCGGAGGACAGACTGTCCAGTAGACGAACACTTCGATCCACCTTGAACTGGACCTTTGACATCTCGGCTTTGATCGCTTGCGTTTCGCTGATGAGGGCTGCGTACTCGGTTTTGTACGTGTTGATGCTAGACTCCAGGTTTGCGATGTTCTCTTCAACAGCCTTGGCTTCGGCCTTGGTCTGAAGAGCCTGTTCCTCAAGCTGGTTCACCTCGTCCCTCAGAGGGCCGACACGATCCAGAATATCAGAGTAATTGACTTGAGCAGTGACCCATTGTACAAGAGGTCCACAGGCCCGAGAGGCTCGATTGACTTTGTCGAAGGTGAACTCCGGGTTCGAAAGGAACTCGTGACGCATCCTCAAACGGAGAGCCTTCGTCATCATCTTCTCATTATTGAACTGAATAATGCTGGCGATGAAGTCGTCACGGCGCACCACTGCTTGCACAGCCTTCCAATCATTGATCTTGTGGCCCAATAGGGTACAGACTGCGTCCAGGGCCAATCGTACACCTGATGGCGGGTTACCCATGGATCGCACCTCAGTCAGGTGTTGACGCTTGATGTTGCTGACACTGGCTTTAGCCTCTTCGACGGCGGGCTCAGCCTTGGCCAGATCTTCGAGCACGACCGTCTTCCGGGATGCAACCTCGGCTTCTTGCTTCTCAAGCGCGGCTTGAATTTCGAGCGAGGTATTCTTGCGTTGCTCCGCTTCACGCTGATCTGCGACCATCTTTTGCAGCTTCTCGTTGGCCTCCGTATCTTTCTGTTCAAGTTGCTTCTTCTTGTCGGCGAGGCTGACCCTCAGGTCGCGCACCTTGTCAACGGTGTCTCGCAGCTTCTCAAGACCAACATTCAAATGGCGCTGCTGCTCCTCCAGATCCTCTCTCTTCTCACTATAGAGCTTGACATATTGATTGACGAAGTCCAAATAATGACGAGGTGTTAAGAAAGTCACCTTGCCCTGCTGTTTGAAGAGTTTCTGATTGTACTGTTGTAGTGAGTAGTGGATGTACACCATCGAGTTCACAATGGTCTCCCGATGAGAGCAGGGCAGCTGTAGGCCTCGGTAGGCAACTGGAATAGTGCTCGGTGCCTCGAAGTTGGCTTTGTCAAGGTCAATCCTCTGCGTAAGCTCATGGCCAACCTGGAAGAGAGCCTGGTCGGACCAATCACCAAACCAGTTGAGCACACAACGGTTGAACAAGGCTGGACTAGTGGCAGCTTTTGATCCCAGACCATCCTCAGGCGGATTCATTGTGAATACCACGTGTAGGTTTTTGACAATTTGCTGAGTAAACCACTTGTAGAGCTCCTCAGGGGAATCGAGATGCAAGTTTTGGCGTTGCGCACCCTCCTTGCAGGCAGTCATTAGAGCAGCGTAGTCATCGCCCTCGAAAAGACCAGGGACTTCAGCATTGGCAAGCAGAGTGTTCATCCTCTCGAGGAAGCCAGAATCCAGGACGTTCGACTCATCCATGATGAAGCAAATCTTCTCTCCCTTGCAGCCACAGCGGCGCAGGACTTCCCGCAAGTCATCGTCAAAATCTTCAGCAGAGTACTTGCCGTGAACCTTGATCTGGAAGACTTTCAATCCGTTCATCCAAGCGACAAAACGCGACAGAGTTGTCTTGCCACTGCCACTGACACCAATGAGAATCAAGTGACCTTGTGGCTGACGGAACACACGGTCGATGCGAAGAACGTGCTCCAGAACATCATTAAAGAGAATGAGGGGAACATCAACCTCTTCCTCACAGAATGTCTTCAGTCGAGCCTTGACAAAGTCCCGTAGCTGCTCGCGATCGACCGGGACATAGTTCTTGGAGAGCCAGTTGGAGAACAGAATTGGGCCTCCGAGAGCCTTATCTTCCTCGATAGTGGGGAAGAACTCGAGGGCAATGCGTCTCACAGTGTCATCGGTCCACTTGCGCTCGTCCTCAGCGACGAGACGGTCCTGAAAAAGGCGGAGAGCTTCGTGTGCCCAGATGCGGACGAGGCCCTCAACTGACAGGGACTCCAAAGGCTTGATTGCCTCATACACACCGCGAACCCAACGGGTCAACTCACGAGGGCTGTACACATAGTGCGGTTGGATCTTTGGGGTGAACCTTTGTTGTGATTCGAGGTAAAACCGGACCATCGCGTGGGTGAGAGCTTCGGCATATCCGCGGAGGGACGGCACAATCTTCAGTACGGCAGAATTGAATGTTCCGTAGATCTGATTTAGGGAAAGCTCGCCCGGATAATCGACCATGATGAGAGGAGCGTGCCGCAAAAAGCGAGCACCAAGAGGAGTCCGCCCAGCATCTGTCGGTGGGTTGCAGGCTCCAACGAATTGAATACGGTCGAGAGTAACCCATGACTTGTCGGAGGTCCGCCAGAAACCATTATGCTCAACAAGTTGGCGAAGGAACGTGATGGCCCTCTGCGTGCCATACTTGTCCGGGGCAGGCAAGTTGATTTCATCACAGAAGATGACCAGCCAACGTCCAATTTGGGTCGGAGACAGCATGACACCATTGAGTGTCTTCTTGTACTCGCAATACTGCTCGAAAGTCTTGATAAGAAGGTCTGGTGTTGTAGCACTTGAAAAGTTCAGGCCCACTACCTCCATGTTCGGCAGCTTACGGAGAGCACTGAATAGTGTCATCGTTTTACCAGAACCTGGCGGGCCACAGAGCAGCAGTGGCTTGTGCTCAGCAAGCCATGAATAGAGAACATCCTCGTGACGAACAGTGTCGAGAGTTGGAATGACGACGTCGGTTTGAGTGATGGAGTGTGTGTTGACTTCAACGGTTGGAACCTCGTTCTGCCATGGGGACCATTCTGCTTGGGGCAACTTTACATCGAAATCGATGAGGGAACTTGTTCCGTCAAGGGGTGGCGAGCCGAAGTTGGCCAGGGCGCAGATTTCATCACCAAAAGACTTGCGATCCCCAAGGGGGCAATCACCTGTAAGCGCCCACACCAAGGCGAGGAGAAGCTTCTTGGAAACGAAGCCCTCTATTTGCTCGACCTCAAGGGGAAAGTCGGAGTGCTGTGCATTGTACTCAATGATGTCCCGCACGCTTTTATTCAAAAGCGAGAAAAGAGTGTTCAGCACTCGAGCGACGGTAAAGTCCATTATGTGATTGAAGGAGGTAGCTCTCTTAAGCACCTGGAGCACAAAGTCCTCGCTCATGAGGAAGGTTGCCAGAAGATCGGCGACTTGGCTTTGAACTGCGAGCATCTTCGCCGGGCTCTGGCCAGTTGCTGCGCTGTCTTCGTCCAGGTCATCGAAAGCGATGTTTCGAAGAGAGTCGAGATAGTTCGTGACTAGCATCTGAGGTGTGACGGTATCTTCGCTGAACCAGACCATGCCGCAGCGACTGACAGTAGCCAATGTGGCGTACTTCAGGGTTTCGACTTCGAACATGATTCGCACGTTGGAAGGGAGATTCAGACGCTCACCGTTTGGCAAGGTCAACAGTTTGTTGTCATCCAACACACTGTTCAAGTTCTCAACCCACTCAGGGTCAACGTCGCCATCAAAGACAATCCAGTGTCGCTTTGAATCCTCACCACGGAGGTTGTCGACAATCTTTCGCAAAATACTCGTGAAAAGACCATCTGTCCACTCGCGAGTCGTCGAGTCGAGATTTCCGTACAGAGCTTCTTTAGACATGACCTTGGAATCGATGACATGGCTCACACCCTCAACACCCTCGACCTTTTGCAAAGCATCAATGAGAAGCCTCCAAGCTGCAGATTTGCCGGTTCCAGAATTTCCGACCATCATCACGCCGTGATGAATCTTCTGGATCTGGTATAGTTGAAGGACCTTTGTCATCCAAGTCTCCGTAACAACGAGGTGACGCTCAGCAGCCAGAGTACGAATGGCTTCTTCAAGGGCTTGCAGGTTGGCAGGCACATATTGCACACCGGGGAAGCAGTCCTTCTCAATTGTCACCATGATTTCGACATCTGACTTGATCAATTTTGGTGCAATGGTCTCACGGATGCTCTGGACGATAATCTCAGGTTCGACAACCTCTTCAGCACCAAGATTGCCATCCCCAAGGCGTGCGCGCTTGAGGCCGCCAGAGCTGACCAGGACACTCTTGAGGGCTCGCAAACCGAAGTCGTAGTGAGCCTGTTTCGATAGCCGACCAGAGCATTGATCGAAGAACGGCACTGTGTGCTTCGACAGCTGCTTCGCTTGGCTGAAACCTTGTGAATACAGCATGACTTCCGCAATGAGTTCCTTGTCGGGCTTGGACATTGCCACACTGCGGAAGAGCTTCTTGAGGTTGTCAGGCAAGTTGGAGCGACCCGCGTATCCAGGGTTCATGGTAATGAAAATGCCGGTGTTCTCGTTTACTCGCAAATGACGACCGACCAGCTCGATCTGTGACTTCTCATCTTCCGCACCCTGCTTGAGTCCAAGTTGAATGTTCTGGATCTGTTGAGAGACAGCGGACAAGATCCTCTCCTCGAGACGGTTGAACTCATCGAAGCAACCCCATGCTCCGACCTGGCAAATGCCCAGGAAGATGCGGCCCATGGCCTGGAAATCGAAGGTATCGTCACAACAGAAGACGAGGGTGAACCTTCCAAGCTCTACACCAAGCGCCTTGACGGACTCTGTTTTGCCCGTGCCAGCAGGACCATACGGTGAACCGCCAAGTCTTTGGCAAAGAGCCTGTGTTAGGGTGAGGAAACACCTATCAGTGAGGGGTGTCCGGACCAGACGATCGGGTACACCCAAGTATTCGAACCCATAGTTGAGCTTCGCATTGGCCATCTTGACGTGCAGTCGGTCCAAGAAATCACCCTCTGGCTGATATATGTAGCGCATCTGAAGTTGCCAAAGATAATGACTCGTGGAGTCAGCACCTGCGGTCACAAGCTTCTCGATGCAGTCGCGTTGGTGGACACATTCTGTGATAAGCTGCTCGCACTTCTTGCGGAGTATGACCTCGAGGTCTCCAAGCACAGTGTCTGCGAGGACACGAAGGACTTGCACTTCCTTCTCGAACAGGGCCTGGAGAGTTTTGCCACCAGAAGCAAGACACTCTTCGACTGCAGTCGTCCAAACCGCCTGTGTTGCGAGCACAACAATCTGGCTAGGGAAAGCAGTCATGAAGTTGTTGAGGACATTTCGGTCAATATTGTCGCTTTCAAAGATTGGGTTGTATTGTTCGATGGCCTCCGCAAGTAGCTCTGCCAGCGTAGCCTTCATGCCACCTTCAAGAAGTGCAAGCCAATCATTAATGCGAGGTGTTTTCGCAAGAGAGATCTCTTTCTTGAGCATGACTGTCTCGCCCTCTTTTGATGTGAAGCCAGAGATCGTAGACTCGTCGTTCATAACGAGCCCTGAAAGTCCAGCAAACATCTTCTTAAAGTGTTTGGCGATTCGCAATGTATCATTGCTGTTACCGATCATCTCGAGGAGATCCTCATCACCAACAAAATAGAAGCGTGGGAAAGAAACGCGTTCCTTCTCGAGATATTCTCCGAGGGCCTTCTGAATCTTGTTCAACATCTCTGCCAGGCGTTCCAATGACTTCTGCACGTTCGCAATGTTCAGGACATCAAGAACATATGGTGTCTTGTTAGCCTTCTTCATCACTGTGAGGAATTCGGAGTTGATATTCTGGAAGCGGCCTGACTCGATAGGAAGGAGGTGCTTGATATCCGCGTTGCCGGTGAAGACACCCTCAAGATAGACCCATTGACGTTGGACATCAATCCAGACGTCAAACAACACGTGTACTCGGTTGAGCTTGTCCTCCCAAGAGACGGCGTCCTCTTCAAATTCTTTGTAGTAAGGAGAGTGCTTCATGGCTTGCAGGGAGTTGAGATTCTCGCTGCACTTCGCAAACAGGTCATCCCAGCCTCGGATCAGCCGGCATTTGTTCTGGTAGTTGACCATCTCAAGCGCGTAATTCTGCCAAGTCTCGCGCACCTGCTTGATGAATTCCTCGAGCGCCATCTCACCTTGTGCTTGGGCGATGATATCTTTGACGATCGCCTCGGTTGCTACGAGGTTGAGATCCCACACATCGCCCAGTGTCATCGAGCTAGGGGAGAATCGTTTCTGAGGTTTGATTTGCTTGTAGATCTTCACCCAATGTCTCTCCCGGATGGCGTCTGATTTGAGATCTGAGAGGATCGAGTTCACCTTGAGGAAGCCACGTAGGATACCTTGAACATGTTCGAACGCTGCATACTGTCTCATTCTGCTCGGCATCTCCTTGGTACTCTTGATCAGATCGTCCACCTTCGATCTGATCTTCCGAGGCTGCACAGCTGTCCAGAGTATCTCCCGCGTTTCATTGAGGCTAGCCCATATGGTAGAGAGGTTGGACCAAACGGACTGAAAATCCCGTACTTCCTCCAGGGTCGCGTCGAGGGAGGTGTCTGGGCTTGCAGGCATGTCAAGGGCCTCCTTCGCTTTGGCAACCATGTGAGAGTCGTCTTGGAGCTTGGAGATGCGACTTTCGAAGGAGGTCAGCGTTGCTGAAGCGACATCAGGTTGAATGGTACCAGAGACTGGCTTTTCCTCATTCCATTGAGCCACCACCTCAGCAATCCGCTCGTTAACCAGCTTGTCTTCGGCAACAATCTTGGCTCGAAGTGCATCTGTCTGCTCCTGCACAATCCTGGACTTCTTCTCAAGAATCTCCTTCAAGGACTCCCATTGGCTGTCGATCTGCTCAATATGAAGCCAATCATTCGGAAATTGATAACGTTGCCTCACGAGAGTGGATTGGCCCTGGCGGAACATATCAATCTCAGGCGCCCACGTCTTGACATTGCGCTTGCAGCTTTGGACAACTGTGATGAACTGGACCGCTTGAGCTGTTGAGGAGGCGTCTGAGCTTTGGCCTTCGAGGTTTGTCCGAGCTTTTTCAATATCGGCGCTGACATCACGCATACGGTTGCCCAGGCGATTAGCGAACTTCATGAGAATCTCGTGTTGCCACTGATCGTACTTCGTGTTGATCTTCGCTTGCACTTGTTCGTAGTCGATGGTGATGTGGCCAAAGGCCCTGCTAACGTCTTGCGTGTCGAAAGTGGAACGTGTTTTCCGGATATCTTGCAACAGCTCAAGCCATCTGGGGAGCTTCTCGCCTAGAGCATCATAGACCTGCTCAGATTGCAGATCCCACAAAGATTGAAACTGCAGCCATTCGTCAACGTACTTGCTGATCTCCTGGAGCTTCTTTTCAACGGATGTGTAGACCCGCTGGAGCATTCCTGCACACTCGGTAGGTAGGTCGGTGAAACGCAATTCGTCATTTGCAGCAGCGTTGATGCTCATCTGATACCTCGTGGCTTTGATCTTACGGAGATTGCAGACGATTCCAAGCCAATCGTGTAGATGCAGGAACCAGCTTGCTCGCGCGTACTCCAGTGGAGGGTCAAGGTAAATGACTTGATTGCGCATGACCAATTCCAGGACAAGACGCTTCATTGACGGGCCGTCTTTCTTGGCGTCCTCGCTTTGCCGCCAGCGACTATCATCCGAGATCTCATCCTCAAAAGCATCGATCCAGGCTTGCACTGCGCTTTGCAGCCGCGCGAGGAGGGTAGCTTGGATCTTCTGGTTCAGGTCACCGACCCAAAAGTCCAAGTTGACGTACTGTTCGAGATTCAACTGGTCAACAGCAACCTGGATGGTGTCCAGTTGGGCCTGCAACACAGCGGCTTCGTAGGCGCAGGTGCTGAGCTCTTTGAGAGCCTGCTCGATGGTAGTGTAGATGAAGCTCAGAGTGGCAGCCTTGGTCTGAAGGACAGAAACAGCGTTGGCGAAGCCACGGATGAACATAGCATGATGACTCTCGTTCTTGGGGGCAGCATAGTCGTTGCCCCCGTTGAGGGCTCGACCCTGCCACTGATCGGCGTAATACAGCTCATGAGAGTTGACAAAAGATTCCCACCTCAACGGCACGCCATTGGTGATCATCTTGTAGACGTCGTTGCGGTAGCCGTTCAACAGAATCGACTCCTCGCCCATCGTCGAGATTTGGCGCAGAGTCTGAGAAAGTGTTCGCACGCTCTCCATCAAGCTGACAGCATACGGATACACTCTCTTTGCATCTTTGGAGATAGTGGTTACTGCGTGAGGTACAGAATACGATTGCCAAGTCAGATTGCGGGTTTCCTTGAAAAGCGTGATGATCTGGGGGTCAAAATTGACAGTCAGCTCGAGTATGCCGCCAGCAGACCGAACCCGAGTGATGTCGAAGAGCTGGCCTGTGATTGAAATTTTTCGTCGAGCTACATCAGCGAGCCATGCATCAAAAATACGGCCGGTGTCAAGTTTGTGCTTGAAAAGCTCGCTTTCTTCAAGCAGCTTCTGTCCCTCGGTATGCAGCGTCCAACCTGGTCCCAGAACAGCCTCCACTTTCTTCATGTAGCCGTCAAGCTGAAGCTCGATCTGCCGCGCCCAGATGATGGCACCAGACACCGGGGGAAGATCGCGCAACTGCGCCATCGCGTGAGCCTCGGAGTGCCCGTACTGCTGCTTGAAGCGCTCATGGAGACTGTTGATGGCTTGCTTAACGTGATCCATGAGTTGATTTTGATATTCCTGAATGGCGCCGCGAATCTTGGGTCTGACGAAGAGGGCGTTGAATTTCGAGAAGACTCGAAACATCTCATTTGCCGTCTTCGCTGTTGCAAGACGATCACGAAGGCGTGCGATGATGGAGTTTTCAACCCGGGTTGTCCGTTCGTTGTACAGGTTTTCAGCTCGAACCCATCGATCTTTGCCCTGATCCGTCACATCGAGAAGATCAACTCCTTGCAAGGCTTCCCAAGCCTGTTTTACCTCTTCAACAGCATCCACATCGCCCATCTCCTCCACAACAACTCCGTTGGTGTTTGTTGTCTCCGATACTGTGCTTATCGTTGCTACAGGGCCGAGGACGTTGACAATTGTATGCTGAAGCTGTTCATGATTGTCGCGGAAGGTGCTGATGTACTTGATTCTTGACTCAAGCTCTGAATGCTTCTTGGTAATCTTGATCGGGATGAATTTCTCGTTCCTGCGACGAGTGACCTCTCTGGCTACATTGGTGAACTCCTTGATGTTCTCCTCCCATGTGCGGAAAATTCCCATGCAGGTCTTCATGATAGCCTGGAATTGTTTGTAGTCAAGGTTCACCAACTCGTTACCAGGTAACAGGCGGTGCATGACACTGTCCAAATCGGCAGAGATAGCCTCCACGAGGGGGAGTGCACGACGAATAGGGTAGGGGCATATGCGAAGCTTCTTGTTCAGGTGGACGAAGATCTGCGTGACCGCTTCTTGTGCCTTTTCTAAAGAGGTTGCCGACAGCAACTCGTCGAGTGGGAAATCTCGCATGAGCTGATTGTACTTTTGCACCTTCTCCATAGCCTCCTTCAAGCCAGTGTCCGCGGTGAAACTGACGGTAGCCTGGAAACGCTTCGCATGCTTGAGGATTTCAAGTGTTAAGATCACCCCGTCACTCCTCAACTGGCTCTCGATGCCCTCCAGAGCGAGCTCCATGGAGAGCCAAAAATTGACTTCTTGGCTGGCCGTACTGAATTCTTGCTTCGCATTCATTGTGTCGTCCTTGGTCATCTTGGTGATGCCCTGGATGGACTTGATCCAGGTGTTGACGTTCGCTTGCAGTCGGTTCAAGAAGCTGCTGTCTTGTACCAAGTTCGGCGGTATTGACTCGATCGAGGGCTTCGCGCCGCGGGCTTCAGCATCTTCGAGGGCGTTCTGGACAATGGAGTGGAAGGTGAGGGAGATTTCGGGAATATCGACATTCTGCTGAAGATGAAGCAGACTGAGTTCGAGATCATTCATGCGCTTCTTCGTAACGGGAATACCGGTCTTCGAATCGACATCAGTCCGGCCCCTAGATCCGTTGATCAAGGACTGGCTCTTTGTATTCGCATCGAAATAGGGTACCAGGGCGTGGTGGACTTGGGAGTGCAACACCTCCCATGGCGAAACGGTAGGGCCTTGGTCGCCAACACTCGCATTTAATGATGCAGGGCCAGGCAAATTAGTGATAAATATCTGAGAAGTAAGAGGCCGAGCCGGATCGATAGGCTGGGGTGATTTGAGAAGGACAAGGGTCGCCAGTGTGGTCGCGGACGATGCGAAGTCAGTCGAAAGAGTGTAGTCGAAAGAAGAGGATGCTGCTCCAACGATCAGCATCTTCCGTGGGATATCGACAGTTTGATCAGCTATTATGCACTTACCAGCGTTATCTGCGCCATTTTCCATCGTAGAAGCATGCGCAATGTCCTTCTGAATATAAAGGACGTTCTGGGTATCACTGGCAAAACGGCTGCACCGCAAAATCGTCTCCCCATACCTGCTCTGATGCAGCATACTACCAGGCTGCTCGAGCTCCTCTCGGGTCGACCCCAGAGCAACCTGACAGACAGCAGCCAGATGTTCGACCACACGTTCTGGCTCGATGCTGGGGAAGACAGCCGCTGCAGCACCATTAGTAGGCGGCGTCTGCGCCGTCGGAGGTGAAACCTCCATGGCTGTCGACGATGGAATTATGTCGGCAAAATCAATCTAAAGAACCGAGCTACAATCCGAAGACAAGCATAACGAGTTGGTGAAATATCTCCGGGTCGGATTTCAGAAGCGGATGGCCTATGGTCAGGCTGCGATAGCTCGCTCGGCAATTGCGTAGATAGGGGATGGATGCCCTCTCGGAGGCCTTGCGAAAATGGCCAGGTTATACTGGTGAATATGATGCCGGAATTACCGTGAACAAAGGAGTGTCAAAGAACCAAATGGGCTAAAGGGCTAAAGCCACGGATATCAGCTAGCTGCGACGGTTGCTTGTGATCCGTTTGATGCAAAGAAAACGAGGAGGAAGCACCAGGAGATTTGGTAGGAAACGCGATGTCGTCCCTAGGCGCGACGGGAGGTATGACGGCCAATGGTGGGTCCTCCCAGGTAAAGCTGCAGTACCTGGTGTTTGGGGTGTGGCTCCCATGTTCGAAAGTCACTGTTTCCAGGCCCGCTCCTGGGCCACGTCGCCAGGGCGGGCCATTCGTCCGCCACATGATTCGCCGCAGCCCCTGGAAGCTGGAGTGCTTTTTGGCCAGAGGCACTCCTTACTTTGGTGGCCGTTGGTGTATGGTAGATATCTAAGATGGAGGGGAGGCCTGGGCAGAACGATGAAGAGTCCTCACACGGCAGATGTTCTGGCCCTTGGTGCTTGAAGTTTATCCCGATCACCCTGGTACCTGGTCTATCCCAGCTCCTGTGCTACTAATCTATCTCCATCGTCAGATTGAATCAACACATACTCAGCTAGGCAGATCCTGGGTATCCAATCCTGGAAAAAGGAACTCCGATGTACGGATACCAGGTTGGGACCCTGTGAACCTAGTAAGATGCAGATATGTCTGAGAGACTGGCGTGCATGATCCGTATCTGAGACTCAAAATTTATGGGCCAGCATTGCGTTGAACCTATTCCGCAGCCTTTGTTCCCGAAAGTCGTCTTCCTGGCTGGCACAGACTTCAGAGTGAGACAGCAATCAGAGATACATCAAGTTAAATATCGTTGACTAAGCTTACAAGCGCCAGAAACCTAATCTATCAACATCCAGAACCAAATTTAATGCTCGGAATAGCCTCTCGAGGTCCCATCCTGATTTCCAAAAACCGAGATCCATCACAACGCCGAGACACCGACACTTTCAAGGACAGTGCAGTGCTTTATCATTCCCATCCCCTCCCAGGTGTGGCCTACGGCAAATCGCGACTGTCGCTTCCTAAGCTGGATTCCGTCCAGCAGCGGCTGCTCCCTCTGATCCAGACAGTCGTTCTCGCTGCACCATAACCCGCTGGTTGCAGATGTCTATGAACATCTCAAACCTCTGAATCTGTTCGTCCTTTTCCGCCATCTTGGCCTTGAGTGCGTCAATCTCCTTCTGCTTCTCTTCTTCGATCTTCTTGAGATCCTCTTTGGCCTTGGCCAACTCACGCCGCAAGTCAGCTCGGATCCTATCTTCGGATGATTGATTGGGCTTTGTGTAGATAGCAGGTTTGTTTTCAGCTATACCCGAGGCCACCTTGGCAGGGTTCCTGTTGATCGCTGCACGGGCGTTATAAATGTCTCGCGGGAGCAAGTGGCAATCGGGATTCTCCGTCTGGAGGATTTGTAATGTTTCAGACACGCCAGCACCTGTTTCTGTTAGCATTGCTGCCCCCGCAGAGTGGTCCTGAGAACATACCATTGTCTTTCAGTTGTTTGACCGCTGCGACCATCTTGCTATCAAGTTTCCGCGCAGCAGGGTGATGAGTCGGGCTATCGCTTGGGCCGTGATTGTGATGCAAGTGATTGGGGTCGGGTCGATAACGAATTGTCCATTGGGTCCTTTGCTCAATTGCAAAGAAGCCGAAAGGGCAGTCGCATTTCCGGGAGGACGTTTTCCGTTTGCGAAACTCAGGACTCACGCGGCTCGGTGGTTTCCCAGCTCTATCACAAACGAAAAGCACCTTTTTGAGGCCCGGAACGGTCTTCTTCGACCGGCCAATGACGATGGCATAACCGACAGACATACAATATCGCAGAACTGCCTTTTGAACAGCCTCTAGCGTAGGGTAACTACCGCCTTCTGGGGGTGCCGACATCATTTCGCCAAGGGGCTGGCCATCAGGTATATAGTTTGGATCTTGAAGCATTTTGGAGTCAAGAGTGCCAGGTGCCTCTTCTCCATCTTGACCATCAAGATTCATGTCATCTGCCTGCTTGCCGTTTTGTTGTTGCTGTGGGATGGATTCGGCTTGCTGTTGGGGAGTGCGGCTAGCTTGAGACCTCTGCCTCTGTATGGCTGCTGATCCAGCAGGTTGTGCTAGTTGTTGCGGTGCTGAACCTGGTGTAGCTTGTGCCTGCTGCTTTTGTTGCTGTTTGTTCTGTTGATTCTGGTTCTGCAGCTGAGCCTGCTGTTGTTGCGGGGTCTGGCGATGCTGCTGCTGTGGTGTTCCCTTGCCCTGTTGCTGTTGGGGGGGTTGCACCTGTTGAGGGTGCTGTGGCTGCTGAAGCTGCTGATTATAGTGCTGCTGCTGCTGCTGCTGTTGGTGGTGCGGGTGCTGAGCATGATGTTGCTGCTGGTGTTGTTGAGGATGCTGCGGCTGTGGCTGTGATTGAGTGTGCTGTTGGTGGTGTGCTTGCTGCTGGCTTGGAGGAGGTTGATGCTGGTGTGCTTGCGATTGAGCCTGTGCCTGGTGATGGTGCTGAGCTTGGGAATGTTGTTGGTGCTGCTGCTGCTGTTGTTGCTGCTGCTGCTGTTGGTGCTGCTGCTGCTGCTGTTGAGCATGGTGTCCTGGGTGAGGAGGGTTCTGGTGGGATTGGTGCGGTGTATGTTGAGGGTGACCCTGATGCCCTTGGTGACCCGGATGACCCTGATGAGACGCATGTTGCTGCTGCTGATGGGAGAGGAGGGAGTCGTGCTGCACGTGCTGTCCCATGGAACCGGGGAAGATCATCGATGGAGGATTCGGCTGCGTTTGCATCTGTTGCCTGGGCGGAGGCGGACGTGGCCGAGGACCCAGGCCATTTGGAACAGAGACATGAGGGCCATGGTTTCTTGAGGGACCATTGGGAACAGGGCCATTCATCTGCGGTTGTGTGAACAGCGCCTGGTTGTAAGGACTCGGGGTGGGTTGTTGAGACGTGTAGTGGGATTGGTACGGCGATGCATTGTGAGGGGCCGGGGATGGTTTGTTGTTTTGATTTGGATGGGTCGAAGCAAAGCCTGTGCCTCGTCGTATCGCAGCCGCCTGCGAGAAGTTCAGGCCGGAGTTATTTGGGCCAGGCGGTCCCAAACCCGACATGTTGTGATCGGGGCGTTGGGGTCGACGCGGTGAGAAACGTGGAAAAACAGGTTCTGGGTGACGAACGCCGAGAGCAGCGTGACGGATGGGCCAGGATCGTGAGTCAACACGCAGAGCGGTATTGAAGACACGTAGATCGCTTTTTTGAGTCGATATAGATCGTTTTGTTTTTACGGGATGTCTTGTGCTCGCCTTCCAGTCGCGTGTTCGGTTGAATCTTCAAGGCGTTAGAGTTTTCGAACGCCACAGCGTAGGCGCAGCGAGCCTCACTAGAGATAGACGACGACAAGCGCCATACAGAGATAGAAACAATCCAGCGGTGGAAGTAATGGCTGCACGCAAGCAGGTCGAGGATGAAGCAGTTGACGATGGGCAAACCCTGGACCAGGTTTGGGGGTGTCGTTAATGGAGACCGCAGAGGGAAGGGAGGAGGCGTGGAGGAGGGAGGCGTGGACACAGGGAGGGAGAGGGAAGGCAAGCGAAAGGAGGACGGGACGGTGTGTGATGGGGAAATTTTCCAAGTGCAAAGGTGGGCGGACTGTGGACATGCCTGAGGCGACCGATTGAGATGGTACGCCTATTCGACCGACCTGGGTGCTCTTTTAGGCGGCTGCCGCCACATCTCAGCGCACAAACTCCCTGCAGTAAGTCCTTTTAGCGCCTCCTGTTGGCCAGGGGGGGGAGCCTCCTCACAGGGCACACTTGGCCGAGGCCGCCCAAACTTGAGTTCAGGCGGGCATCAAGGTGCCTGCACTTTCGGCTGTTGAGCACAGGCTCTTTCGGGATTGGCGGGGGTGGGAGAAGTCCCCACTGCACTTTACCTCTTGTGAGACGCGTCAGAACCACTAACGTATCGCGACGGGAGATCGCTGACCGAATGGCGCTAAGACGCCCGAGGTCATGTCACATGATTACGACGCGAGCTTACCCGGAAGGCTGGAGGATGGCAGATCGGGATGAAATGCCACGAGCCTGACGAAGTCTATGTCTGAAAACTGAGTAAATTTCAGCGCTTGATTGGACAATAAACCTTATATTGGAGTGGTAATGTACACATCATAGTGACTGGAAATGGAAGTCTAGATTCTATGCCCTGCTTCCGTCATCATTTGTAAACACCTTCCTTCACAAAGTTCATGCCTTCTTCCTTTTTAATGCACGTTTGTTGCTGTTTCCCTGGCCATCCACGAAGTGGCCCTTGTCAATTTGATGCTGCCTCAGGTTGTCAGGTCTCTTTTGGAACTGGCTTGTGCAACCCGGGTACGGACAACGATAAATTTTGGGCGGACTTGTTGCATGCTGCAGTTTCATGTGCTTTGCCATGCTGCCCCCAAACCACCTCGGGTCGCCCTTGGGTCGGTAGCCGCACAGGGTGCACGTTGTGTTCGACTCGATCTTTTCTCCAGCTGCTGAGTCTGTTGCAACAGATGAATTTTGCATGCCTCCGGTGGGCGAAGTTGATGGGTTGGTGATAGGTGATGATGACGTCCCTACTGCGATGAAGCCGGGCGTAGGCTGCAGTCCTTCACCGTCCTGGGCAACCACGCCTGCATAAGGCGACACAGGGATTGCATATGGCCCAGTATCATGTTGGAGACCGAAGTTGCCGGCACTTGACGGTATCGTGCTTAAGAAGTCACCGATCGGATTCAGCGCGGGAGACGTTTTTGCACAGAAAGACAACGGCACTTCAACTTGAACACGTTGTTCCATCCTCCGGCACACGAACATCATTAAACTAGCAGAGTCTCTAAGATACGATAGCCTCTGGCAATCTGGAGACGGGTTTCGTGTGTAGAGAGAACTCACCAGGTTCTGGACCATGGGCACGCAGTGGCCAAGAAACCTGGTAGTGTTCAGATGCGACTAGAGGATTGTCAGATTGGGAGCTTCTCCTGAAACCGGGCCACTCACTTTTCCAATACTGAGAGTCTCAAGCTCGAATCTCCTTGCGGTCATAAAATGTGCGGTACTGACTTTATCGAGCATGTCGGCAACTGCATCGGCGAAGCTTGCAACGTCAGAAACCTGCTGGATTACTGTCTGTAAGAGCAATCTTGTCGCCAGGATGAAAGGCTGGCTCCGATGAACGACCATGCCAAGATCTCCAAGATGACGATTGTATAAACTTGAAGATGTGAATTCGGGCTCAGTCGGATGTCGAATGACTGCATTTTCAAACTCTGAAAAGGTTAGCCAACGATCACCCCAGGTTCCAACATTCCGCCTTATCCCTTACCGCTTAAGACAACTTCGACAATCCTTAGAATAGGATCAGTCAAAGTGGCTCCATAGGGCACACTTGGACATGAAGGGCTGCTACCCGGACCGTTCAAGGACCAGGAGTTCCCATGCAACAAGCCTACCACATCCGTCAACACCATGCGGCCTGGTCTCCACAGAGCATCAACCATGTTGATGTACGGTTGTCGGTCGCTAAGCTCTAACCGTTCACTGTATGACATTGCGGTAGTGAAGAATTCTTTGCTTCTGTCCAGATCCATCTCAGCATACACAGCGAGATACATGGCATAAGACAGATGGATTAAGCAGATGAGATTCAGTGGTGAAGTGCACTCACGACCCGCCATAGCCTCCAAAAATGCCGAAGTGCCGCGATCTACCACGTCCGCCGGGGTCATGACGGAGAACTGGGAAGCAAGTGGACTTTGACTGATGTTTCTGAGCTTGTAGAGGGAGCTATCCATATGGATCCGCAAGGTTGACCAGGTCGTCCTGACAAGGAAGCGAGGCGATGGGACCCCTTCACAACCATTCTGGAGCGCTTGATCCTCTGAACGAAATGTTGAGAAGTCGAATGGAACCTCCGCATCATCTGTCAACGCCATATTTGTGTTAATGGATAGATGGTCAAAACTCGGACCTCCTTTGCGAGGTGTCGGTTGACCTATGACGGGGTGACCGCTTACGAAACAGCCGGGAACACGGGTCTTTGACTCATATATGTCGCGCTCAAGCTCTGAGAATACACCTCCATAGGGTCCAGCTGTCTTCAGATCTCCTGAGACCAGTGACTCGAGCCACGCCGACGAGAGACCTTTCGGCGTGGGTAGTTCGTCTGGTAGAGGACTCGATACTGAGGCGGGATAGACCCTGTGAAGGTAGCCCTCTGAACAATCTGAGTGTGCGATGTCTTCCCAGATCTCAGTACTCCCGGATCTCGTACCGTTGGTTGATCGATGTCTCCAGTCCGGAGTGGCAGGCACTGGCAAGTAGTGCGTTGTTAGGAGGAAAGGACTTTGTGACCTGGTCCGAGCAGGGGACGTCTCTTCTGATCTTGGAAATCCTGAACCTCGTGACATGGCCGAGTCATGATGAATTTCTGGATCAGCCAACAAAGGACTTGGACTGAGGCGAGGATCTAGAATCAAGTTCGGTGTCGTAGAGCTTCTGTCTATGGAACAACTCGATCTCGAAACTGCGTCGTCCGGGAGGTTTGAGACCGCAACTTCCGATGTCAAGTTTGAGCTGACGGAGCATCCTATGGAGTCGAAAAAGTCCCTTGTTTTGGACGCAGGAGATGTCTCCAGACAGAGCTGGTAAGGACAGATTGGACACTTGCTGTGTGCGAAGGACTCTACCGCGAAGCAATGATGACACCAGAACTCGGTCGATCTGAGCTCCTGGCATCCACGCAGATGCTGCAGCATGATATCTTGCGTCGAAAATGGACGCCGACAGCGTGCCATGGGACACGTCCACGCAATGGCCAGCTCTGCTTGTGGTCGGCCAGCGTTACTGGAAGCTGCCCAATGCAGAAATTGATCCAGAATGCACTGTCGGTCTTGAAAGGCGACGATGCTAGAAGAGTTTGAGTTAAAATTCCCGAGGAAGAACAACCTTTGTCAACACGATGTTACTCACAAACATGCCCTGCCAAGGCCTTGTGGAGATGTTGAACAGTCCATGGCCATGACCTAATCCTCTGCTTCAAATTCTGCCGGATGCAAGGAGCCTCAAGTGTTGGCACCTGACTTGCTGGAAAAGAAAGGGCCGGCGAAGCTGCCTGACAGACTGACAGCTGCGCCCTCAAAATGACCTTTGCTCTTGGGACGGTCAGGTGTTGTTTTCGCGCGATGAAGAGAGTAGTCGGAAACAATGAGATGATGAGACCAGGCTAATTGACGGTGGGAAAGATTTCGAAGTACCTTGGAGATAGAAGCTGCAGATCCGACGAGTACGCCGTAACTCGGTCGATGGTGGTTATGTGGGTGGAGGGTTCATGTCATGCTACGAGCTCGTGTTCTCGGAAGCCGCAGCATCAGCCTCATTTGCTTCCAAGGGCTGCAGCCTAGTGTGCCTCTGGGATCAAGCGCAGAACTCCTCAGACACGGCAAGAGTTGGGGAACGAAGCCAGTATGAGGATCAACTGGTGTCTGCAGGCTCGGATCCAAATGGGACTAGAGCAACACCCGAAGAGCCTCGAATGGGATGAAGGCTTGAAGAAGGACTGACAAAGCTCACGTCACAAGGAGATGGACCTAGGACTATGAAGTATCATGGCCCTTAATAGGGCCGTGACAGGCGAGTATCGAATCTATCGCACCAGTGAGCGCCTGCCCTGGTGCATAATGAACGCCGCCAGAAAGTACCATGCATCTGGCCCCAGTCAGCTCCACAGTTTGCGGGTCTAGAGAACGACCAGGAACGGCAAACTAAACTGACAACCAACCCGACTCGTTGGACGATGAAGAAACCTTGGCAGTCTGAGTTGGACCGGGCTGGGGCCCATTAGGATTCGCGTCGTCGAGGGGAGTGGGTGGTCACTGACAACAGCATCCTTTCGCCCTGGACCACGACACTCATGACGCTTACTAACGTTGACCACGCTTCCATACCTGCGCATTTGCGCCGGGACGTTGGAGGGAAGGTTTCGATCCTATCACGCTGGCAATGACATGGCGTCAAACTCGATTGTGTTTTCGATCCAAGGCCCCCGCCCTTCCCCGAAAGAACGAACTCCCGTTCCCAAAACCCTGTTCCGTTCGTGCTGCCCATACAAGCACAAGTGACGTTGTCGCAGGCGGGAATCGTACCCAGTACAACGTGCCCATACCCAACCGTCGCATCATGCGAAATAAGTCGATCTCAAGAGATGGATTGGGAGACGGTGGTGGGAGCCGTGAAATTGATTTAACAATCTCATAGGGAAGTACAAGGCTGCCAAACATGGGCATGGCCCCCCAACGTCGACGGGGAGTATCGGCATCACCACCCATACTGAACTGCGAGATGAGAGTCATGGCTCGTGGGCTTCCGAAATACTGTCGAATCATGGCCTCGGAAAGTGTTCAATATTTCCTTTGCTCGTGGTTCAGCGAATCCGGACCTGCGCTGCGCTGCCTTACAGAAGCACATCACTGGTCAACGCGGCCTAGTTGTTGGTGGTCATGCGGAGAGACATGGGGTTTGTCAGTGCACCCAATCCGTTAGTTTGATTGAAGTTTGAACCGCAGCCTCCAATGACCTGCTCCTGACTAGTGATTCCATCTTTTGCCCCTGTCTATTTGGTATGTACCTATTGGGTTGCATTTCGAAGAGGTAGGGCTGGATCGACAGGAGCGGGTCATGGAAACCCAGACTGTATGTACCCTACGTTGCTAATCTGTTCCAAGGATCAATTCCACCATCACTTTGGCAGAGCCCGCCATCACAAGTACCCAGTCAACAGAGGGCGCACGTAAGAGTGTCTCGATGCGTTGGAGCATGAGACTTGTTGCATAGGTGCAAATCTGACTTGGGGCACAGGCTCCCGTGGTTGGGCTCCCGTCTCGAGGTGTTATCTGCGCTCAACTACTCCGTACCAACAAGAAGTACAATATACGGTGCCAGCTTGACTACATAAGGCATATCATGGGTACCGCTGGATGACTCCTCGGCGACTGTCACTAGTCACTGGACTAGTTGTGGAAGATGGGGGAGATCTCCACCCTCCACACCACCCTCAACGTCCATGAGCTGTGACAAGGCACACGCTACTGCAATGTCGATATGGGCTGCCCGACATCTCGCGTTACACAAAGCCAGGACAAGTTTGATGTCGCTTGCGTCCCCACGCTCTCGCCCTGGACTGCCTGCGCGGCAGGGCCTGCTTGACTCACTGACAGCGCTGGATCAGGGCAATGCAAATACGCCAGGGTAGTCTGGCTCGGCGGATGCTCCCCTTCTCAACGGCCTCGTGTGCTGTCAAGCGCGCGCAGTCTTGGGCTTGTGCTGCAAGCCCGTCGATGTTGTTTCTCCAAGCGGAATCCAGCACCGAGGAAAAGGAACCTGGATGTCATGATCTGCTGCATCAGCGTACAATATGCGCAGCCGGAGCACACCGCTTGGTGGCAGGGCTGACGTCTGGGCTGTGGCGTTGCTGACCTCGACGTTGTGTAACAATGACATTGTCCAGGGCGACGTTAAAAGGATACATACCTCCTAGGCGAAGACACGTACAACTACACATGGCGGAGGATACAAAGGGTCCCAGTTTGGAGTGACTCTAGGCACAGCAAGCGGATCCCACACAAATGCCACATGAGCCTCGCCTCGATCAAACTCGCGTCGTCGTCCTCTGCTTACGCGAGGCCAGAACCCTCCCCCCCCTTTTACCGAATGGCATAAGCACACACGGGCATACGTGGAAGCATGGATAACCTACCTCTGCGCGCTGTCATCTGCGTTGGGACGTGTCTCAAACTCTGACAGAAATGAAGTCGACCCATGCTGCCACGAAGCGATGGCGAACAAGGCCTTTCGCCTCCCCTAGTCTAGCGCGTTTGCGTTGGACCAGAAATGAAGAATCCTTTCGCACGCACTTCTAAGAAGAGTTAAGCGCATCTACAGAGAGTATCTGCAAAGGGAAAGCTTGATCTGGGCGCATGTCCCGCTTAGTGGAACGATCGGAGGACTACCACATATCCGCCGCCTAGTGTCATTGAGAGACTCCAGTGCTGTTGGGACTTGTCAGAGCTCCTATTCCACTCACAATGCCCCCCCCTTCGAATCTCCTCCTTCTGGGCAGATACGGTACCTACACACACCTTGTCACTGGCTACCCTCCCTCAACCTTCCAAATCAGCCCAATCTCTTCCGGCCCCTGCAAGCCACCGGCCCTTTTCCTGCTGGCAGGGCCCCGGCTATCCCCCCGGTCTGGCGGCTGGTAGGATCTCCTATTCATAGCTCACAGTCCCCGCTTCAACCCCTCGCTTGAAGCTCTTGACTCTACAGTATCGACCCATTAGGATCTCGCGCTTCCTTCATAATATTTCCTATACCTAGTCTACCCCCTCCCCTCTTCGGAGCCGAACAAAGTTGCCCAGATTTCTTCGTCATCTTGACCAAGAATTGGCTTGCTGCAGGTGCCGCCCCCAATGTCGTGTTCTGCTGACACGCATGGCAGCCCAGCCATCACTCACTCACACACACACTTTGTTTTTTGTTTTGTTTTGTTTTGGTCACTTTCCTCTTCTTCTTTTGGCTGTTCCCAGCTCTTCGAACTCCAAGCATCAGAGGAACGATATGGCCGTTGTAAACCTGGTGCCACTCCCCTCTCTGCCCATTCAACGATCTTTATTCCCACGACAAGAGGTGTCGCGCAGTCGATTTAAAGCCAAGGATCCCGATCCATGCAGGCCCTGGGAAACCCTTCCTACGTGCCATGCCGTCTCCGCAGCCGTAGGAACGACGCTACTTGGCCTATACATCGGTGCCTAGTAAGACGACACCCCGTTGACTGGCCACAATCCGTCAGATAGTCCGGCTCAATCACGTTAGTATCAGAACCTTTGTTCGGTTCACACGTAGCTAACTATAGATTTTCCCTTTCTTTTTTGGCTGCTTCACCGTCAGGTCCCGAACCCCGGTCTTCCCTCCCCTCTCTCCACAGTTGCCCACGTCGTAGAGCAATACAACCAACCCAGTCTCAAGCTGGCAGGCAAGAAGACTAAAGTAGTTGTAGTGCTCGGGGCCCCCCTTCGGCAGAGCCAAACAAGGGGAAAGGCTGTTGTACCCGATCATTTCGCCTTCACTCCCTCTCGCCCGCCCGCTTGCTTGTGCAACATAGGTAGGTTGTCCAATATCCCCGCTGTCTGGTTTCCGTCGCGATAACCCGCTTCCTCACCCGCCCCTCCCCTCTCCTCCCTGTCTTCCCCCCCCCTGATAGCCGAGTGAACATATTTGTAGGTCTTTACTACCCGCGCATCCGATACACCATCGAACTGAACAGCGGAGAAGACCTGATCAGCGAAATGGAGACGAACGATGGTGGAGCATACCTCCTCTTTAGGCGATGGGAGAACCTCACAGCCTGAGGTTGCTAATGTCGTCCAGTTTACTGACTGACACCTCATGCGATGAATGGCCAGCTTCGCACAAATTTCCAAGAAGCGACTGTCATCAAGACTCTTCCCACTTGTGAGATGAGATGTAGGGAATGCAGGACACAATAGCGGTGTGAGGCTGTGCTGTCACGTCAAGCCTAGAACTGCAAAACGACGGTGAGCTTCGGAGTTGGCGAGTGTAACGTTTGGGAGACGTCAGATGGGGGAACAAGTGCAGGGAAAAGAAAAGAGCCGCAAGTCAATATTGATGGATGCCTAACTCGCTAAATGAAGCATCGATGAAGCGGCATGAATAAGATCAAGAACCAAGCTTCGGGATAAGTAGAACACAGTAGAAGAAAAGGAGAATGCTTATGATAGTAGTGTGTAGGATGTAGCCTTCGCTCGTGTTTGCTTGGCGAAAGCAACCTGCGCGTAGAGGGTCGCGCACCGTTAGAAACGCCGTGTATGACGTTTGCCCATGTTCAACTCCTTTCGTTCCGTCTCCTCCACAATCTTGATGGGCCATGATTATAGCTCTTCTTTCGATCCAGGCTCCTGCATCGAAGCCATATCACCATTCGCGAGGTTGACTCTCTGCATAGCCTGCCTCAGCACGTTGAGCTTCTCCTCCGTCACTCGAATAGCTTCCTCAACCTGTCGTCCGTCCATCCTCTCCTCTCGTATCTTCTCCTCGAGAGTCCTAGGATCAACTACTCTCTTCTTCTTCGTCGCGTAGCCCGCCGCTGATGCCGAAGATGAGGCTGCGGATGACCCTTTTGTTTCTGCATTACCCAACCGGCCAACCCCGACGCGTTCCTCGAGCCACTCCCACAACTCGCTATCCTCGCGCCGCCACATCTCTTCGTAGGCAGCGAGTCGGTCTGGAAAGTATGCACCCATCTGTGGATGCCGGCTGAGATGCGATGCGTCTCGATTGGGTGTGAAGCCAAAACCAAACCATGTTGCGACCAGCAGACCAACCAAAAGGCCGTACATGACGTTGCCAGTGAAGACAGGCTGAAGAATGTCGACAAGAGGCTCTAGTATTTGCCGGAGCGGCTCCAGTGCACCCCAATCCTGCTTCGCTGCACGGTTCTGCGGTGCCCGCCCCTCGGCAGCATCACCAGAGGGCTGGGTCGTCTTACCACGCTTACCCTTCCGTTTCGTCTTGCCTGGCGTGGCGGACATGGTTCCAGCCTTTGGCTTGGATGAAACGGCAGCCCGTAGGGCTGCGCATATGTCCTTGCAGAATAGCGCCTGGCCGTCATTCGCACCCTTTTCGATTGGGCCTGAGGTATAGTCAGCGTACGGGCTCTTCTAAGATGATCAGTCAACACAGCCACTTGAACTTACCCTTCAGCCAACTCTTGCCACTCCATTCCACAGTGCAGTTCATCTGCAGCCTTGTGGCGTTATTCTCGGCCCATGATAGACAGTAGTGTGTTTTGGTGACGAAAACGTTGCCGCTTGGCACGTCGGGGGTCTGCGTTGATACGTTGAAGCTGGCTACTTTCTCCAAGTCCAGGTTCTCCAGGGTCTCCGTCACAATACACTTTGTTTGCTTCGGCCCTATTGATCCACCGAGTGGCTTGATGTAGCTGTAGGTACGAGAAGTGTTGCCCGGTACTAGACCCTTCTTGTCGTCCATCTGAAGCTCTGTGCATTTCTGCTCGACCGTGAGCCACTTGCCCATAAAAGTACTTGAAGGCGGCCCGAATAGCAGATTGTAAACCTTGCCAAGGGGCGCTTGGATGATCTCATCACCCACAATCTTGTCATAGTGACTTTCCTTGTCACCACAATCTGTTGGCGCGTGGGTCGCAGGGCCGGGGAAGTCTGCCTCGCCAGATGACAGAACAGGAGACTCCTTCCCTGGAGGAGCAGGTGTGCTACCTGTGGGCAGAGCGGCGGAAGCTTTCCTAGCAACCGACTTCTCCGGCTCTGCAGTTGTGATGGCTGATTCTGCAAGTTCCGGGTTTTCCGAGACATCGTCGTTATCATCGCTGTCATAGTATTCCGAGTCATCCTCACCACTGTCTTCTGCAGAATCAGAGTCCAGCTGACTTTCGTTGCCAGCATTTGAAGGGTCATTGTCAGGTCTCTCTGTCTTGTCACCACCCGTACCTTCTAGCCGTACACCATTGAGTGTGCTGGTCAATGTTGGATGACCCAGCTTCCAGATATTGACAATGAGATCGTAGGTAGCATCTCTGCTAGTGAAGCTGGCAAAGATATGCTTAGCGTGCAGCGTTGAGATCATCAGACCATTTTTGAACACAAGCGCTGTGCTCCTCTTCTCCACTGAGACGATCTCGTCAAAACTCATGACTAAAGTTGTAGTCCAACCCAGGATGTTGCTGCTGAAACAGAGATGGCCCTCTGACACGTAGAGTCGACCATGCGCCAGGATCTCACGTTGCAACGCACAGCTGTAGTCTTCAATGAGATAGTCATCATCCGGAACGCTCTTGAATATCGAGTGGAAGTCTCGGTTCCGCTTCTTACTAGCAATTGCGAACCCAGTGAGTTTCGGTGCTCCCGGGGTGGCAGATGGATTCGCCAAGGAGCTATTTGCGGCAGCGATGGCTGCACCAATAGTCGTTCCAGTGCCTGCAGTTGCAACAGAGCTCCCTCTTTTGCGGTGAGTCTTCGAAGCACTCCGCAAACTTGAGTTCCTAAGGAGTCCAAGCTTTCCATCTGCTTGGTCATATGACGGGAGTTCATCGTTGCTACCAGCGACGGGCTCGATCAAGGACCGCGGGCGACTGCTTGAGCCTTCGCCCGACAAGTCTATTGAAGCAGCCTGACTGCTGTCGACAGGGGCAGACTCGGATCGCGCTCGTTGATCTGACAGCTCAGGAAACTTAGTGCTGGCCGGAGATGCCTCACCGCTGGCGAGATCTGGGAGGCCGAGATGGCTCAGACTTAGATCGCCGCTACCTATTGAGCGAAGGGAGGACTCCTTTTTCTCCATTGGAGGCTCGGCTTTTGGTGTGGTATCGAGAGGAGTGATGGAGGTTCGACTGGAGGTAGCAGAGTTCAGAGATTTCGCAGGTGTGTTTGGCTTGTTTTTGTTGGGCCCAATATTGATCCCCGAGTTTTGAATGTTTGTGCTTATGTTGTTGGCAGCGTTCTGTGCAGCCGAGAACATAGACGAGAAGAAACCCCCGGAAGCATTCGAGGGGCCGCTAGCGGTGGACTCGACACCCTCGATTGGAGGAGAGAGGGGAGCAGATGTTATCGTAGAAAGCTTGCTGGGACCGTGATTGACAGAGCCTGATCTCGACCGGCGATGTGCGCTCATGTTCCGTGAGGGGGAACTGCCATCTGCCGACCGCGGAGGACTAGAGCCTCGCCAAGGGGCTTTCCAATCCGACGCAAAGGCTCTAGCCGATTGAGTCTCGACAGGCGTAGGAGGAGTATTCACGATTGCAGGTGCGTGTGAGGGGGTCTCGTTCGTAGGAGGGGTTCGAGGAGGTCTGGTTTCAACCTCAACCTCAATGGCTGGCTTTCCCCGGCGACTTGGAGACGCAATTTTAGCTGCAGCGGGAGGCGCAAGGACAGGAGGTTCGAGCGGGGGAGCGGGAGGAATATCGTCGTTCGAAGTGCTGGCGGAGAGAGCGGCAGAAAGGCTCTCAGGATCGTCGTGCTGCGAGTCGAGATGCTCAGCCTGGACGACAGGAGAGGAGGTCGTTAAGTAGCCGATCAGGGACGGATGGGCAGAGATGGTAGCTGGCCGTGAGGCTGAGTAGCTGCAGATGATGAGCGGTAAGTACAATGATAAGTCTGGCGTTGGTTGATATAAAGCTAAGGTATGCAAGGAGAAGGCTGAGACATTGGATTGTGCTGGTGCCAACAATGGATGCAGGAGGGGCAGAGGCCGTAACAATAGCGACGAATTGAGAGTCGTGCAGGCGCGCTGATGCTCTTCCAAGCAAAAGAATGTAAGAAAACAACGCAATTGAAGCGGTGAAGCCGATGAAGATAATACAGATTGAAGAGTAGTGCAGGCTCGATCGAGCAAAAACAGGTACGACAACCAGGAGGCGCAGGTAGTCCCAGTAGTGACAAAATGATGGATGAGCCGGAGCTGACGCCAATGTGGAGGATCAGGAGGAGGCTGTTCCTTGGCACGGAGACCAGCTCGAGCTGTGTGGTAACGACCGAGGGGGGAATGGAGGTATCCCTGTCAGCGGAAATGGCGGGGATGGGTACTTTGAGCCGAGCGCTGGTCACAGTGGTGACGATGAGGCGCCAAGGCTGTACGCTAGCAGCAGCACTGAAAGCAGCACCTGAACCAGCACTCGCAGGTTGAAGCCTAATAAAGAGGTACCCAGAACTGCCACTCCACTAAGAGTGGTGAAGGTGATGCTGTTGCCTGTACTATGATACAGTAAAACTCAAGCACAAGCTGGGTGACGTGGAGCGAAGAGATAGGGACATGGGCTCTTTGCTGGGGGATGGACAACATGGGCTGCCGACAGCTTGAAACAGGAATTCAGTCTCACCTTTGCTGGCCCTCGTCCTGTCCAACCACCCGGTTCTCCTCTTCCTGCAGTGGTATCTTCTCCTGCGTTGACTGCTGCTGTTGCTGGCGTTTCTTCTTTTGCGAATCTAGCGAAGCCAAGCTCCGTTTACTCGAGGACGCATCATCGCCATCCTCACTACCCACAAATGATGAGCTGCCCCTGCCCGAGACCGCAGGCGACAACGATCTGCCTCGCACTCTTTCGTCGTCGTCAACGCCGAGTGAGGAGTTTGAGTCGTTCGCTCCGGCTTTTTTTTCCTTTCGCCGTCGGCGTTTCTCGGTGAGGGTTTTGGGCAGGAGTTTGCCTAGGGCGTCGCGGGGGCTGCCACCGTTGTCCATCGGCATGGCACTTTGTTGCTCAGCCTCGTCGTATCTCGTTGCACTTGCCGCTGCGCTAGGTGCTCGGTCTTGACGTTTTCCCGCTCTACTGGGTGTAGGAGAGGCTCGTAGTCCGCCTGGCTGGGCGTTCGCGGGGCTGTCTGGCTGTCGCGTGCTTGGATCTGCCTCTCGCCTTGAATTGCTAGACAAGCTGCCCAGCGAGTGACCTGCATCCAAAATTCAGGCTTACGTAGCTGGAACTGCCATCGTATGTTTGTCGGTCTGCTCGTATTGTCGTCCGTATTCCCAGTTGTTGGTGCTTTGTCGAAATGGGGGAAGGGAAGCGATCCAGGGGAGAAAATAAAAGGGAAAGAGTTGAAGCAGTGTCGCAGAGAGGGAGTGATGTCCCAGTTGCAAGCACAAAACACACAAGAATGGTGGCGGCCACATGCAGCTATCCATCCATCCATCGCTCGATATGCCCCTGCTCAGCTCCTCGTCTGTGGCCAATAGGCGTCTAGATCGACGATGGTGAAGCAGAAGTTGTCACCGTCACCACTGGCTTCCCCCACACCCCACTGCCCTACAGCGAGTGACGCCGACTGTGCCACCGTCAGGTACTTCGTTGCCCCACTGTGCCTCGCGTTGGAATGAGGTACCTCGACGCCGTTGACGTACTGTGCAGCTAAGGTTGCTGCATTCCTGGGATGCTTTGCTCCGGAGCCACAGCTCACTGCAGCCACGAGGGAACAGGGTTTCACTCTCTTTTTTTCGCGGACTCATGTTTGGGTTTAGACTTCGCGCGACCGTTGTGAGCATATGCAGGCCTTTGACTATTTTACTTTGTTAATCTGCATCAAATGCAGCTTACATGTCTTTGATGATACTACGCTTCTACTTCTTCAAGTGGCATCCTCGTAAGCTACCTAGTCGGCAGGGCTCGACACCCGGATGAAACTGGTCTCTACCTCGCTGATGCTCTCGTAGTTTGTGTCTGGACTGCTTGACCTAGCCCGACATCCTTGCATTCCTCAGCACGGCGTCCTACTCCAACCGTCTATCCTCCTCAGGTCCAAAGTCCCAAGTCGGTTGGTCTGTACCGTTCGGCCTGCTCGCCCTCTCAAAGCCACTCTTCACGCCTTCCACCTCAGCCACAGGCTTCACAGCCTTGACCTCATGCCCATACGCCTTTGACCACCACTTGTCCAGGAACTTATCCTCGTATAGCCCTGGGAACAAAGTCTGCATCCTCCGAAGTGCCGTGCCGCTGATCTGGTCCACGCTGTGTGCGTGGCGAAGAGAGAGGAACTCGGGTCCCATGGCGGAGCGGAGAGATTCTTGGACAGAGGCGGGGAGGAGGCCAACCTTGAAGAGGAGAAGGTCGTAGTGGAGGAGAGAGGCTTTGCCGTGCCACGAGCCGCCGACAGTTGAGCGGTGGTAGAGGCCGATGAGGGCGGTGATGGCGCCGATGCAGCCGGTGCCGTAGTCGGAGATGGGGAAAGGAGGCACTACAGGCTCGTCGAGGCCCATGAACCGTCCTTGCTCCCAGGCAATGCCGCTGACCTATTGTAGATGATAAAGTTAGCTTCGGCCAGCTCAAGAAGACCCGGGAAGTATTGAACTTACGCAGTCGGCAATCTGCTGCCACCCAGGCCGGTTCGCCCATTCACCTTCATACCCAAAACAGTTCTCATTCACATACACAAACCCCTTCCCTCTCTCTTTGGCCAGCTTTGTCAAGGCCGTTGCTCCATATCCCAACTTCTCCAGCGCTCCTGGCCTGTATCCGTCAACAACCACATCGGCCTCTCTCAGGAGGACCTCGAACTTCGCGCGACCCTCGTCCGTCTTCAGGTCGAGCTCCGCAGCGTGCTTGCCCATGTTGCCATCGACTTGGAAGAATGGCACGTCGCTAAGGTTCGGGCTTGTGATCTTGAGGACGTCGGCACCGTACTCGCCGAGGATGCGGGTGACAATGGGGCCTGCGATGATGCGGCAGAGCTCAAGAACCTTGATGCCTTCGAGGATCTTGATGGGGCCTGACGACGAAGCCGGCCTGAGCGGGGCCTTGGGGGTTTCGGTCTCGAGACTGGTGACTGACCAGGGCGGCAATGCCATGTTCGTCCTGCCCTAATGATGGACGTTAGCCTTTTGAAGGTGGCTCGGTAGGAACCAGGTAGAGAAGGGATCTCACATGAGGGGTCTTGAGGAAGTCAGCGTGTTTCAGCGCAGGCACACCAGCCTGGCGTCTTTCGGCATTCATCTTCTCGAGCTCCGCCACGGTGAACTTCTCAACGGCAGGCTCGATAGTAGCCACGATCGCTTCGTGATCAGGGAGGTCGGGTCGGAAAGGTTCCAGGCCGATCATGCCCAGAGTAGTGGAAGCTTCCAGGGAGCCATGGATATGGTAGTACTCTCCCGGTGTCTTTGTCTTGTACAAGTTGGCAGACATACGGCGGTAAGGGTCAGACTGCGCCTGCAAAAGATCGGTATCTGGTACGAGGTCAGACTTTACTCGATAGACACGTGGGGTTGAAGATTGTTGGACTTGCCCTTCAACAGTGCCTTGACTTTGGGATCAAGCTTTCCTCGGCCCCCAACAGTGGCCAAGTAAGCCTGGCAAAGAAATGCCGTGGTCTTCTCCAGGTTGATATTCACCTTGCGTGAACTTGCGCCGTCAGTGCCTTGCTTAATATCGGCAAGCAGACCAGCAACGGATCCCTCGACAGCCTTCAGAGCCGCGGTGGTCTCTGTCTCCTTGAACGGGATCGGGAAGTACGGCGCATCGCGATCAGCTGTGAAAGTGGCTCTCGACTTGAGATCTTTTGCGGCGGCTGGTGGTAATGACTGCTCGTCGAACTGAGAAAGCAGGAAGTCGAGAATGCGGCTGGATTCCTCCACTGAGGAGTATCCTGCTTCCACTATGCTGCCCATGATGCTCTGCTGTGAACCAAAGAAGATGTGATGAAACCTGGTATACAATCTATGAGGACAAATATTTGACAGTCAAAGAATGGGGGGGAAAAGAAGGATAAGTTGAAGTGAGAGGTCCTCCGTTTCTTGTGCCGTCGACTGTTTGGCTCCCCGCAATAGATGCTCCGATCCGGGGAGAAGGTCGGAGATGATATGGATAAGGGACGAATGAAAGACCCTCCTCAGGTTCTTTGAAAGGACCCCAAGAAGACTATAATGGGGAGAACAAGCGCCATGGAACAGACGCAACGAATGCGCGTCAGGAGAGCGGAGGGTCGCCGTGTGTACTGCTTCCGATCCCGAAGCCCACTTCCGACGGCTAACGTACCGTAGGTTTCTCAAGGGTGTTCGGAGCTGACGGCCACCCGCTTGCCGACGACTTCGGATCGGATTTTGTCGAGAATAAATTCAGTAGGGAGAACGGATCTCGTTAGATCGATTGTACAGTATTCTTTTGCAGAAAGCCTCGATGTTCTATTTCATCTGGGTTGACCCCTTGTACCAGTGAGCAAAGATGTCTGTGGAGATGGGCAGGCGATGAGATCGAAGCTGTAGCATGCATATGAAGGATCGCGAAGACAATTAGTGAAAGCGACGACTATGTCCAAGAAAGGCAGGGCCGACAAGGTTATTCCATGTCGGCGACTTGCATGATTTTGTGAGCATCCGGAAAACGCCGACATGGACACATGCGATGTTCAAGTTGCCGAAAGTCGTCTAAAGAGACATTCATAAAGTACAACCCTAGGCGAGGAGGACGCGATCACCAATCACGGATGAGCAATCTCGGCACTCACCTGGCAGTATAGAGCATATCCAGATAAGCTCGATACGGATCATCGAATCATCTTGCGTTAGTTGACGGTTGAAGTTGGCGATGCAATTGCCGAGATAGTGCTGGAAGTGGCTTGCGCAGCTGCATTGATAGGAGGATGTCGTCCATCGCGGCAGCGTTGCCTCGAAAGCACTCCACACCAGATCCAGGCGCTCCAGCTTGCCGACAATAGTCTCGATTCATTCTGCGCTCGTAAATCCATTCAACAGTTGCCACAAAGTCAGTATTAGCAGAGCTAGCAGAGCGAGCCGAGTATCGGAAGCTAGACGTTTCGTCGGCTAACGCACCTCACTGAACTCACACCTCCACCATCCACTCACTACTGTACCTAAGCTCTGCCGAATCCACCCCGGACCCCCGGGGACAAATCGGACAGACCACAGGCTTGAGGTTGGGATAGCAGGGCGGCATTTGTATGTTCCTTTTGGTGAATTCGGACAGCATCACTCCAGATCACATCTCAAAATGCCTTTTCTTCAGGTCGACGGGAGGAAGACCTTCTACAACCAGCTGACGCCGGAGGGTGGCCAGCCCGGTCTGCACTTCATCTTCATCCACGGCCTAGGCTCCAGCAACTCATTCTGGGAGCCTGTGCAGAAGCACCTCGCAAAGATTGGCCATGCATCAGTAGCATTTGACAGCCAAGGTCAGTGCATCCGTCAGCATCTCGAATGTTTTCTTCTCGGTGTTTTTTTTTTTTGTTTCTATACTGAATCTTGTCACCAGGCAGCGGCCTTTCAGAGATTGGCGCGGGTAACCCTGTGTCTATCAATTCGATAGCTCGGGATGCGAAGGACATCATGAGCCAGCTGAACATGCCGGAGGAGAAAACCATCGCCGTAGGACACTCGATGGGAGGCATTGTGGTCGCCGAGCTGGCTCAGCTGTGCAACCTTCACGGAGTTGTCATGGTTGGCCCTGTCCTCCCCCAGGAAGCCCTGGGAGGTGTCTTCAACGCGAGGATTGAAACCGTATCAAAAGGTCAGTCTGCAAACACACGTCCTGTATTTGGTTTCCCCCAGAGTCTCATCCGTTGAGTAGACGGCATGGAGGCCATGGCCAAGGTCATCCCATCGGCGGCTACAGGGTCAAAGGCATCGTCAGTGGCCCAGGCATTCATCCGGACGCTGCTTCTGTCCCAGTCATCCGAAGGGTACATCGGGCTATGTCGTGCCATCGCAAACTCTCAGCGTCCGGCGTATGAGAAGTGCAAGAGCCCGCTGCTGGTGATTGCTGGCCAGGAGGATCGCACAGCCCCTACAGCTAGTTGCCAGACCATTTTCGACACGTAAGTCAAGAAATCACGGCGATTCTTCTCGATGATATTCGGAAAGTATTTCTGACTGGTGCAACAGCTGGGGATCCGAGGCGTCGGTGAAGAGGATGGATATCCTGACTGGCGTAGGCCACTGGCACAGTATAGAGTCGCCAGAAGGAGTCAGTGGAAGCATCGAGGCTTTCCTCACTGGGCCGCTTCAAACCTCAGCATAGACACATCAGATACAGAGAACCATGAAATAATTTTGAATGGAATTTTCGTGACACGGCAATGCACGATGGATGATGGATGCCTGCACTGAAGACAGCCTGTGCATTGGAAGGGCAGTGGATCGGCGTAGGCCCACTTCCCCGCCATATGCCAACCTCCATCCGTCTGCCACCCCCAAGTGAATCGTCCGCCCCTTCGTCATGCGACTTTGGCACTTTTCCATCTCCGGCGCAAACCTCCGGCGAACACATCGTCAAGTGTTCACGGGCGCCCTCAAGCCCTGCCACTCAAACATCATACTCGAGGTGATTCAGACCTGTTTCGCAGACAACACACCGTTCTGCAACAATGGACGCCTCGCATCTGTCCAAAGCGCACGATCACGCTCGAGCCGCCGCTGTTGCAACACGGCAGTCGTCATCGGATCCAACCTCCGCCATCACCGAGCATACACATGCAGCCGGCGAGTTTGCAAATGCAGCACGATCGACTTCCAGCGTTGAGGCGTTGCGGACGCTGAGACTTCTGGAACAACATCACCGCAGGCTTGCCGAGATCCTCCAGCTACCTCCAGAGAGAACTGCTGCTGCTTCGGCGGTGTCCCACGGCTCTGATGGGACCGAAATAAACGAGAAAGGAGGGTCAGAAAAGTCCGGTGAGACTGTCCCGGGCCTGAGGCGGGAGGGATCAAGCGATGTCGCTACTGCCAGGACTGGCTCGAAGCCAACCCTGTCCCAGCAACGCCGGGAGATGTCGTCCTCTATTGCCAGCAACCTCGCCTCAGCCCGAGGCATCAAGTCCAAATACAGAGGCACACCTTTGACGCCTAGCGTATCCAGCGACCAGGCACCCGGAAGCCTCGATCCTCACTCTCGCCGAGACGGCTCCAGGACAAAGATGCAGAACATCATCGAGCACCAGTCTGGCAAACCGACGTGGGTTCCTCCGATGGCCGCGCCAAACACCAAGCCGGTTGCTCCAGTCAAGGCTGTGTCGTCCCCTCGAGGTGAAGCCAGTACCGCAGTCACCGATGACGCAGGATATGGTCGCTTCTACAACACCTTCGGCAGCATCATCAACAAGATCTCCGCGCCACTGGCCTTCGCCGGGCTGCCTCTGATCCAGGAGGAATCCACCACATCGGAGCAACAGGAAACAGCCACACCTGCCATGCCGAAGAGCCCTCGCCGATCGAAGTCTTCGCACTCGTCTGCTTCTGCAGCTGATCCAGACCTCTCCAAGATCTACTCCAAAGCCACCATGCGCGCGCTTGCTAGGGACGGTCACACCTCGTTGCCTAGTGACTCGTTCTACGTCGTTCCCACCAGCGGTCACACCATGTCATACGCCAGCATCCTCACCTACGCGGAGAAAGAGAAGCGACGTCTGGGGGCATCCACGCACAGCGGTGGACCATCCGACCCAGGTGTTGATGATGGAGAAGATGACTTTGTCGATGCACGAGAGTCTCCCGTTCCTCTTTCACCAGGTGCGAAGCGACGTATCGGCAAAGCCAAGTCAGAGCGAGACCTCAACAACACCCTCGAAGAACTCTACACCGAGAACAAGTCTCTCAAAGACCTCCTCGACAAACTCACGCAGCGCCTGCACGCCTTTGAAGCCAGCTCCCAGACCTCCGCAATGGCTCTCGCAGAGAGTTATCGTGTCATGCGGCCTGGGTCCCCCCTCACGCCTGGCAGTGGTGGTGGTGGTGGTGGCGTTGGGCCAAGCGGCAGTAGTAGTAGTAAGGAGGCGGAGGAGCAGCTGGCGGCGATGATGAAGCAGATGGAGAAGCTGGAGAAGGACAACAGGAAGATGCAGAAGACCCTGGAGAAATATCGCGAGAAGTGGGAGCTGTTGAAGAAAGGCGCAAAGGCCAGAAGGGAGGCGCAGGGGCCAGCCGATAGCCTTGAGGACGCTGCGGCGGTCGAGTGAAGTGATCTTTGGAGCAGATAGATGAACATGAATCTTACGCCGACCAATGGAAAGCTGCTTCTTGACCAGGTTCGAAGCACCATTTGCGCCCGTCTTAATTCCACCAGAAGCTCACACTGAAGCTCACGCTCAGGCTCCGGACGTAATGCCACCACCCGATTGGTATCAACAAGGTGTCCCCCGGCTCCAACACACACTCCCAATACTCGACGTCCTTGAGATCATCCCTCATGGCGTCCAGCTCCACCTGATCCAAGTCCTCGCCCGGCTCGTCCCAGCCCTCGAGCACGCCGACATCAAGCTCACTGGTGTTCGCCATACTCACCCCCATCTCCTCCCCCCGCGGCCGTATCAGCTCCCTGTCCACAGCAGGCGGGTAGAGTCTGACATACTTGGTCCCGACCACCTGGCAGAGGAGATTGTGATACCCGTCCGTGTGCAGCGGGGTGATTGTCCTCGCGGGGCCGAACCAGGCGTTGAGCTGCGGATACTCCAGCTTCGGCTTGTCAGCCGTGGGATCCGTCGGGTGCGGCGGCGCAGAGGCCCAGCAAAAGTCGGGAATGGTGATGTCGTTCCTCAGCGCGGGGATCTGCTGGAACAGGTCGTGCTGCGCGAGGTATCCGACGGTCGCAGGGTCCTCCCGTGCACGGCTCGGCGGGTCGATGTACTTCTCCAGGAAGACGCGGAAGGGGACGAGTTCCTGGCCCCAGCCGTCGTCGACGTAACTCCTGCCGATCTCGACGGGGACGAGGCGTCTGCCGCGGAAGGTCTTCGAGAGGAGGTAGGCTCGGCTCGCCCAGGGGTTCTCGTTCAGAGCTGGCCAGTCGGTGATCTGGTTGGTGAGGATGATTGGCCGAGGGTGACTCGACGGATCATTCATGTAGTCCTCGAACCTTTCCAGAGTCCAGTCGCTGTATCGTGAGATGGTATGATCCGGTGAAAGTGGCGGACGACCAAATGGTTCAGATGTTGATAATAACCCGGCGTGTGGTTCGCAGCCTTTGCGAACCCTCTTTGCAGGCCTTTGCTCCATTTCTGCCCCAACGCTCTCCCATTCTTCCAATAGTCCCATGGTCTCGTCGATCCAACGGCTTCCCAGGCTCCCTGCACTCTTTCCAGCCACGATCACTGCTCGGTCGAGATGCTCACTCATGAAATCCAGGAGTTCCTGCAAAGTCTGTGTTGTTTCATCATGCTGTAGTAACCGATGATAAGTCTTCAAGACATGAGCGTCAGAGAAGATATCCCTCCAGACAGGTGGTAGTCTGTCCAGCCGATATGTGTAGAATTTCGATCTCGCTGTTTCGATCACTTTCTCCAGCTCGGCCAGGATGGGTGCGCCGTCCGCAGACACATCGTTCATTCGTGAGCACAGCTCAATAAGACCTTGTGCTTGTTGTCGTAGTGATTTTGAACATTCGTGTGTGTCCTCGAAGCCTTCCGTGCTCTCTGGGCCACCGTGCGAGCTTGCAGGCTCAACTTTGTCTCCAGAAACAGCTATACTGGACTTGTCCTTTATCGTCCTTGCTGCAGCCTCATACCGTGTGCAAAGGCATTCTTTGGGATCACCAGCCTTCATTTTTTGTGCAATGAGAGGTACGGGACGCCACTCGACCTCGCGCAAGTCATGCGCTGTCGATTATCAGCCAGCTGTCCTGCAGGGTGTGGTCATGTTGAAGGTGTAGATGTGACCCACAACCTCGTGCGGGTTACGAGTGAAGACTCTCTAGTAGTTTAGAAAGCAGAGAGAGCCCTTTCCAA
Organism: Sarocladium strictum; assembly: GCA_030435815.1. Taxonomy (NCBI): domain Eukaryota; kingdom Fungi; phylum Ascomycota; class Sordariomycetes; order Hypocreales; family Sarocladiaceae; genus Sarocladium; species Sarocladium strictum. Next base: position 3,149,936 of record JAPDFR010000003.1, on the reverse strand, counting down.
GACACGTCATTTCAAGTAAGACGTTCAGATGATAAAAAAAAGTCACTTGGAAAAGATCTCAACTCATCTTATGCTAATGTCTTTCTTCATTTCTGAAACAATATTGTTGTGCAAAGTCCTCTACTTCTCTGATATGTCATCCCTGCATAGGCTTTTTATACTTATGACAGAAAGTCAGATCAACATGAGAAGTGAATAATTCAATTCGCTCCATAAATCCAGCCATTCATACACATATATACCTTTCTCAACACGTCCAGACGCCCACCATTCCGTCTCTCCGTCCCTCCACCATATAACCATCACGGACACGCACCCTCTCAACAATGGCAGGGCTTTTCGCTTCCTCGGCCTGTGTGATGCCGGCACCACAATCCCATTGCCTTCCCTCCACCTTGTCATACACTTTCACGACATCTTCTCCCGCCGCGCTGACGATACGCCGCGTATCGAACATCATGCTGGTGATGGGATTGTCGTAAGCGTAAGCATCGTGGATGGATCCCGTTCGAAGGTCCCAGATCTATAGAAGCATACATGTTAGTTTTCCATAGCTGCAGACATTGGTCATATGGCTTTGAGCTTACCCGAATACTCCTGTCCACACTGCCCGTGACCAAGTGCACGTCATCAAATTGAAGACAAGTAACCGCCGCTGTGTGGCCGACAAGGCTTCGATGGACTTGCCCGCTTCGAAGATCCCACAGGCGAACCATTCCATCTGCAGTTCCGCACGCTAGAGCCGAGTCAAACACTTGGAGGGCACCGATGAAATCCGCGCTGCTTGACTGCGAACGTCCTGTGGGACGCCATCCGCTATCAGCAGGGTTGATGCTCGCCGACGCTTGAGCTGCCGCCCACATGACATCCAGGGTCTGCACGCAACGCCCCTTTTCAAGATCCCAGTGGCGAATAGTCTTATCAGCTGATCCTGATACCAGAACATCTCCCTTGAAGTGCAGAGCTGTAATCTCATCGACATGTGACCTCAGCGTGTACAACTCACAATCACGCATGCTTCCCTCCGGAGGCTCGACAAATTGATCGTCAGGGTTCTCGAAGGCCATCGCATCATCGTCTTCTTCTCCTTCCTTGCCATACTGGCCTCCGTGAGGGTCATAGTCCGACCTGCTGAGATCCCAAAGCTTAATGGTAGCATCCACGGATCCGGTGGCTAAGATGTTGTCCTCAACCTGCAAGGACCTGACAGACGCCGTGTGGCCCTCCAGACTCCCAATACAGCGTCCGGCATTCAGGTCCCATACTTTAACTGTGTCATCAAGCGCTGCAGTAACGAGGGTGCCGAATGGCGCATCGAAATCAATGGCTGTGATCGTATCCTGATGAGCGCGGATCTCTCGGATGTTGGACCCCGCATCAAAGTGCTCGTGCAAAATCGGCATGGAGATCTTGCGGTGAACCTTCTTCGGTCTGCGAGATGGTGTGCTATTACTTGACCCAGGGAGTCTCTCGTATACAGATTGCGACATGAACTCAGGATCATGATCATCATTATCCAGAACAAGATCCTCATCTTCCTTTGTTGGTGTATTCTTGGCGAGTGCCTCGGCTTCATCGACAAGCGCTTGCGCCTCCTCAGCTCGTGCTTCGACATCAATGACTGGACATGATTAGCATTTGCTGCGCAATATTGGAGCGACAAAACATACTATCATGTTCGAGCAGAGCTTCTTCTTGTTCTAAACCTGCGAGGCGTTCAAGGATTATTCTTCGCATCCCCTGAAGATTGGCGATTTTGTTATCAATTTCACGGATCTCACTGCTGGCCATATTCTTTCGAACACCAAGGAGCTCGAACTCATGAAGCATGGCCGCTCTCTCCTTCTTCAGCTGCCCCAGTCTCTTCGGCGAGCCGGGACTTGACTCTGTCTCTTCAAGAAGCTTCCGTCCTCTCGACACTCGCCGGCGGTGCTTCTTTCCCTCATCAGTCAGCTCTGGGAAGCTTGCCTGAAAGCCCTGGAAGAGAGAGTAAGAGGTATCGTTCTCGGGAATATAAGACAGCATCTCGTCGGACAGGTGAGTAAGTGCGCGATGCTGAATTTCGGATGTAGAGAGCTTCGAGCGGACGAGGTCGGTTGGGCTTGTGCGTGCCATGGAAAAGACGCTGCGCTGAAGTGCTGGGCGCTTCAGCTGCTTCTGGACTTCGGTCATGGCATGGTGGTAGTGATTGCTTGTCGCATCTTTGTTCGGGCCCATCAGGTGGCTGGCAGTCGTGGTTACCTTGCGTCCGAATGCCTCGATGCCTCGTGTCTAAGTGTGCCACGCCTGGTCAACCATTTTCCTGGTCATGCGACAAGCCGCCTGGGATGAGCTCCCATGAGGAGGATGACCTACCGAGATGAGGGATTGCTCATCGTCGCCAGCATCGTCTGGAAAGTCGTAGTGGTGATCGTCGGCCATGGCTCCAAGTGCAGCATCTGGCCGTGTGAACAAGCCTCGGATCGGCAAGAGAGGAGAAGTGTCGTGATGCTGTCAGGGTCCAGATTGGTACTGTAGAAACGAGACGTGATACAGCTCCCTGGAGGCGTGGAGCTCAATGACGCGCTAGCATGTGAGTGTTTTGGGGCGCGGCAGGCGTTAATGCGCCACTGACCCTTGCACGTTCCAGGGACACAACATCCCTGAAGCAGAGCAGCCCTGGCGCCTGGAACTAACTATTCAGGCTTCATTCTTGTCGACAAACCATTGTTTCCTTTGCCATTCATCGTTCAGTTCCAGCAGTCGCTTTCCATCTGCCTGGGCGGATCGGAGCATCCAGTTCGACAGTTGTTTCTACTTACCTAAGTAGTTCTGCCTCGAAAACTCAGTGCAGTACTTTCCCCAGTCAACTTGACCCAACACAACGGATACAGGCCAAGTCTCCTTAAAGCTAGAGGTTGCTATGCTCTGCATTGGCGATATCATGATACTCGACGGAACTAATGAAATTGTTCACAAAAGCAAAGGCCACGGGAGGTGTACGTGCAGAGGTCATTCAATCATGTATTGACTTCGAATTCAAATAATTTATGGCACAAATGCTTCACTCTGGCTGGCTCAAGTACTCGCCAATCGCCTTAACGGCTCCTTGGAACTTCGCCGCTTCGATCAAGATCATATGCCCCATCGTCTGGATACCCATCTCCTGGAACGCCCGCTTGCTATCTGCCACCGACTCTGCCTCCTTGGTATAGTGATAGCTTCCGTGCGCCAAAGCATGCCTTTGTAACACCTCATCTTCAGGGTGGAAATAAAAGACTGCCGCCTCTTCTTTTGCCTTTTTGCGTTTCCTGTCTTCAACATCTAGTGTCGACTCCTGCTCACGGTACGTCTTGGAGAGGATGAGATAGTGTGTGAACTCATATGGCTCCTTGTCCTCCACAGCTGCCTCAATCTCGTCGATGAGCATGTTGTAAAGAGGAGGGGCAAGCTCGGAGGGCATGTTGATGAGCCTCTCAGAGAAAATCAGCCCCACGTGGTTGTCTCCGTTGATGAGATCAGGAATCGGCGCAAGAGCCTCGTTGGTCTGCGCTTTCTCGGAAAGGTACTTGAGGATGTTGTTCATAGGCTCCTTCTTACGGTGAACATGCGTGTTGAGCACAGTCAGCATGGCATATGCATCGGTTGCCTTGCCATCCACCTTGATGGTCGAGCCGATGGTGGGCTGTGAGAGGACGAGGTCTGACAAGGCAGACATGTTGAAGAGAGTGGCATCGACATCAAAAAGCTGTCTCAACAACGACTTGACGCCGTGAAAGTCCACCTCAGCATCGTAATTGAACCACTCGAAGTCGACATTGACCATGTCAAAATCCTGAACAAGTCAGAACACCAAAAAGCCTATTTCGTGGGAACGAAAGTAGTACATACCTCGTCATCACCGCTGTCCTCATCCATCTTGTCTGGGTTGGTCGCCGGTGGGGCATCCTGGCCATCTGCTTCTCTCGCACGCTTCTTCGCCATGATTTTTATCTGTCAACTTTACTGAGAATGTGGATTGTGAGCTGTTGTAGAGTACTGGATGTATGATTGACAGTGTCACACTTGGCAGTTGAGGATTCAAATCTTTTGTTTCTGTAGCTTCAAGAATTTGGCGATGCCCCTCACTAACCACTTCGGTGCTGATAAGACCACTATCGCGGCTATTCGACGCGGCCTCGTTGCGCTTAGTTGGCCAATGCGGAGCTCCAGCCTCCCCCGGGGGGTGCAGTACCAGCGACAGTGGCTAACGATCAGTGAGGAGACGGCTTCGGTTGATGACTCCAGCACCGGTGATCCCAAGCTGGCCACACTCGCGTCAGCGACCATCCACCACCACTCGAACCGTATGCACCATTAACCCTCATCGACGACAGGGTGTGCTCGGTTGGGCAAGGAACCTGCTCGAAAACACAGCAGCAATCGGTACCAAGAATACCCAATCCGCAACCGCGTAATTCGCTCTCTCACCGGCTGACGCCGACGTCACCTCCGTACCACGTCTACCAAAAACGCTGCGACACCTCCTCACCCACAACCGACATTGACGCAATGGATTACAGCGCTACAATCAACGATGTAGAGGACCCTGCTGCCTCACCGTGGGGGAACTCTCCTGCCTCGTCTCCTCGCACCAGCAGAACCGGCTTCGGGAACCTAGCCGGCGAGCCCCCATTGTCACCATTCCGTGGCAACTCCCAAATCTCCAACGGACCGGGCCACCCAGCTGCTGCGCCGGATGACATCCATAGGCCTGGTACTGCTACCACAGCTTCGGAGACCGGGGAGTCGACCATCTCGGAGGCTGAAGACTCACATCCACAGGCAGATGTTCAAAGGACGCAGCTTGAGGGTGACCATGCGCCTTCTCAGCCCTCACAACACCAAGCGACGGAGCAGCCTCGAAAGCCTGCGCAGCCCCAATACAAGCTCCAAGCCAAGATCACAGGCCTTGAGAGGACAGGGAAGAAAGACCCTATCCTTCGGTTCGACGTTCATGTTCGTGCGCAACTCCCTGCATGGATGAAGAGTTGACATGCTAATAATTGCAGACCAACCTCCCTCGGTTCAGGACCACTCAGTATCGCGATGTTCGACGCCTTCATTCCGAATTCGTAAAACTCGCCGAGCATCTGATTTCTGCGAACCCCGAGGCTCTTGTGCCGGCTGTTCCCCCACCGGTCACCTCGGCTGGCGCAGGAACGGACGAGGACGAGACGCGGGTCAAGGCTCTTATGCAACGGTGGTTCAACTACGTCTGCAGCAGCGAAGTCCTGATGAAGGACGACGAGATGGTTCTCTTTGTCGAGAGTGACTTCGGGTATAGCCCTGTGGTCAAGATGAAGCAGCCTGCGACAGGAGTGCGCCGCAAGATCCTTAAGCAGTTCGCCCCTCCTCCAGATGATACTCCCGAGCTTTCTGAGGCGCGTCCCACTGTCAAGCTGTTCTACCTCGGGACGATGGATGCTGGGCACAAAGTAGACAAGATGGTCAAGGCAAGGCGAGGTAAGCAGACTAGGCGGTATGGCTGAAAAAGATTTGGTCACTGACAAGAATTCAGGGCTTGGACTTGCTGAAGCAGACTACGGTGCGAAGCTTGGAAGCATGCATGTCCAAGAGCTTCATCCTGGATTGGCCAATGCATACCGTAAACTTGGAAAGGTTGTGCAGACGGTTGGCGACTATCACGCTGCGCAGGCTACAGCGCAGGCCACAACTATTGGAGACCCATTCCAGTACCATTCGCAAGATGCCTTCATTGTGAAGGAGAGCCTCACGAATCGTCAAATTCTCATCAGAGAGTTCTTACAGGCACAAGAAGTCACTCGCAGCAAGCTCAATGCTGCTGACAGGCTCAAGGCCAGTTCTAGCGTGAAGAGGGAGAAGGTTGATGATGCTATCACTGCGCTCGACGATGCACGTCAGCACGAGAGCTACATGTACAGCAAAACTTCGACCGTGACGCGGAACCTTGTGGTTGAGAAGAACAAGTGGTTTAGTAGGACGGCGTCGGACTTGCGATCCAGCATCAGAGAGTACGTCTTGCGCGAGATCGAGGCCGAGCGCCGCGCCCTTGCCTTGCTCGAAAGCATCCGCCCTGACATCCGTGCCATCGACTCCTCTGGTGGCCTCAGTCGACTGGGTCGCGAAGCGCATCCTGCTGTCCGTCGCGCCAGTCTTGCCGCTAGCCAAGGTCCCAAGGGCGATGCGTGGAGTGGTGCCCCGCGCCGTTCTGATGCGGCAAATCGGACCATGTCCACCAGCTTTATGGGCAAGGTGTCAGAGGAGGGCAGTGGCGAGGAGGGTCCGGGTGGTTCACTGGGAGTGGGTGCTGACGCACGGGGTGCTGGTGCCGCCTTGAAGGAGGAGGATGACGATGATCGCATTGATGCACGGAACGCGGCTAGTCGCTTGGCAACAAGTACCTTCTAGACCCGGTCTTCTAGAGGGTTTCCAGTTCCTGGGGCCATGACCAGCTATGTATGCTTCACTGGACATGATGGGAAGTTGTGGGAGAGGATTGCCAGCGTCCGTTGTTCTTTTTCAATTTTGTGCGATAGCCTTTGTCGATAGACAGGCATCCCGTGTTCAACAAAGATGGTTTTAAATTTCTGGCTTTTTTTTCTTTTTGTTACTGAATCCACTGCATAGTCTCCCTCTACAGGGTGCGATATCTACGCTTCCGGGATCAGTCTCTGCATCAAGTACTCGACCTCCACCTCCTTGGTCAGCGGGATGACGAAGTCCTCGTACATGGACACGACAGCGTCCACGTTGATCTTGGCGTGACCCTCGGTGCCCTCCTTGACGGAGGGATCCTTCCCGTACGTGAGCGCCTTCAGCCTCAACCTCTCGAGCACCTGCTTCTCCACGGCGGGCTTGGTGATGGCGTCCGCGATGCCCTCTCTGTCCTCGGCCTTGATCAACCTGGTGAACCTCTCCTCCTCCGACCTGAACTTGGACTCGGCGACGAACTTGCCAAAGTGTATCCTCCTGGAGAGCGCCTGCAGGCACGCGATGTCGCACGTGGCGGTGGATCCGTAGTTCTCCTGGCTCTCGCCGCGGTCGCCGTGGCCGAAGTCCGGGCAGACGGCGGGGAGGAACTTGTCGACGTAGAAGCGCTTGATCTTGTCGTTGACGTTGACGTCGTTCCTGTGCAGGATCTTGGGGTAGTTGAGGGGCTTGAGGATCGGGGTCTGCAGGGCGTCGGGGAAGTAGGGAAACTCGTCGGGGGACTCGAAGCGGCGGATGAGGGACTGCAGGCGCTCTTGCTCGCGGAAGTACCAGTCGAAGAAGCTGAGGTCGGTGTTTGGGAGGGAGACGGCGCCGGGGATGTAGATTGTCTATTTCCCCCCAAAAGTATGGTTAGCAAAAGAGAGAGAGAGAAGTGCACGCCAATGACCTTCTTGGATGAGGCATACCTTGTTGAGGGCGAATTGGACACGCTCAATCAAGTGAAAGGTGATGGTGTCCTCCAATCGACTAAGGTTTCAACGTCAGCGCGCCCTGCCACAAGAAGAAACCCGCTTGGCGAGGTTCGTATAGTAGATAGAGCAACGTACATGAGCTGGAAGCGGATACGGGACAGATCCAGGGCCCTCGCAGCATCGGCCATGTCGACGGCAGCATCCATACTGAGCAGATGGAATAGTCGTGGGAGTAAAAGAAACGTCAGTCGACTTGGTCAAGAGCAGAACGCAAGCACCCAGCTTTGAATAGAGTTGAGACTTTCAAAACGTGGCAGCAATTGAGAGGTCGCGAGGGGGGGCTTCGGGGACCCCAAATCCCAAAGTCTAGAAAGGCTCCGGTGCCGGATCGCGGAAGCTTGTCGGTTGAGGGACCCCGACGGTGGTGTGGCTGACTTGAGCCCCTCGACGCCACTCCACATGTCAAATGCCCGTCTCCAAAACGACCACGTTTCGATATCGATAAACCTCCCTCCCAACCAGCCGCGATCCGTTTTCGACAACTCACGCCTCAAGATTGCAATCCTTCATTTCCTCAGCTCGGAATCCCGAGTGTCCATTCTTTCGACTACATCAATCGGCCGATGCCATCGATTTTCGACGTCCACATCATCGACCATGCACGCAGCAATCTTCGCCTCTTAAAAGACCACCACCCAAACCCTTCTTACCTTCCAAGCCGCGCGCAACCCAGCGCAAGTCACCGTCACGATGATGGCCGTTCCGTCAAACACCTCCCTCAGCCGCTCCGAAACTCTCACCCTCCTCGCTCTCTCTTTCGCCTCTCTCGCCGTCCTCGCGAATACATTTCAAGGTGATGGCGAGCCACTCATTGCCTCCTTGTCGCTCTCCGTCCTCGCCTTCTCACTCTGCTACGCCATGATTCGCTGGTTGGGCCCGACCTTTATGCGCGCAGGCTTCGTCGGGCGGGATCTGAGCAAGGCGTACAAGAGCGAGATTCCCGAGTGCATGGGCGCTGTCTGTGCGGCTGTCTACCTCTTGACCGTGATCGTCTTCATCCCCTTCCCCTTCTACAAGGACATCGTAGCGGCGACCAGTGGAGGTGGGAATCGTGATGTGGTGGTTGAGATAGTCCAGGTGAACGAGGGGCGGTTCCTGCATCGCTTCCCTCACAGCAAGGTGATTCTTTCTTTCTTTCTTTTCTTTTCTTTCCTCATCCTCACCCTCCAGTTCATGGCAAATGCTGACTTGGAACCAACCAGCTGGCTTCCTACCTGGGCGCCATCATCTCTCTCCAAACAATTGCTCTTCTCGGAATCGGCGATGATCTATTCGATATCCGCTGGCGTCACAAGTGGTGGATCCCCGGCCTCGCGTCTATACCTCTCCTCGTTGTCTACTTCGTTGACTTCGACGTCACCTCAATCGTCATCCCGCTCCAGCTGCAACCCTACCTCGGCGAGCTGTTCGATCTCGGGATCCTTTACTATGTCTACATGGCGTGCATTGCCATGTTCTGTCCCCAGAGCATCAACATGCTTGCGGGTATCAACGGCATCGAGGTCTCTCAGTGTGTGGTCGTCGCTCTACTCCTCGCCTTCAACGATTGCCTCTACCTCTTGACTCCCTACCCTCATCCGGCGACCGACTCTCATCTTTTCTCTCTTTACTTCCTCCTACCATGGATCGGAGTGTCGTGCGCACTTCTCGCCTACAACTGGTACCCGGCACGTGTCTTCGTTGGCGACACCTACTGCTACTTCTCTGGCATGGTCTTCGCTGTTGTTGGTATCCTCGGCCATTTCTCCAAGACCCTGGGTCTTCTCCTCATCCCCCAGATCTTCAATTTCCTATACTCTTGTCCTCAAATCTTCCACCTCATCCCTTGCCCCCGCCATCGCCTGCCGAAATTCAATGCTCGGACTGGTCTCCTCGAGCCTTCGGTCACACCTTGGACCCCCGATACTCAACCGAACCCCCTGATCGCAAAGGGACTACATCTTCTCGGTCATCTCCACCTGCTCAAGGTCACCATCGATGAGGACGGCAACATCACGGAAACAAGCAACTTCACCATCCTGAACCTGTGGCTCGTCTGGCGTGGCCCCTTGAGAGAAGATCGCCTCGCCTGGGAGATCACTGCTCTGCAAGCCATCGTCGGGCTTCTGGGCCTGTTTGCGCGGCACAAGCTAGCTCTGCTGGTCTTTAAGGAGGACAACTGGGGTAGCACTGCACAGCACTGAACTACACGAGGCCCCTTTTAGTGTTATGCTGTCCTTGACGTAACGCGGTTACGATTATGTCACGGGAGATAGATGACCGGGGCAAGATACCCCTCTCTGCGCAGCTTCGGCATCATGAACAGGGTTCCGCGAGCAGCAATATGTGGTATCCTTGCTTCAACGTGCGAGGCTGCCACACTCAAGCGCAGCGCGTGAACCGTCAAGGTACATCAATTCATCCAATTACTCATGACCTATTTGTCCTGTACAAGTCGCCCTCATCCTAATGGGAACTCTTCGTAGAGCGGGCCACAATCAAGCGATCGGGATACGATGTAAGAAGAGTAGAAGGTCCCTCTCTTTTCATTCGAGGTCAATACCTATACCATACTTGACTTCCTACAAGCGCCGAACAAAGCCTCATCACACCCATCCTTTTACTCCTGCGAAAGATATTCGTCCAAAACACCCCCTGGAAGGAGTCCCAGTGTCCTCCAGGTTATTTGTTATGTCCATAAATAACAAACAACGAAACAAAACGCCGCTGGACGAGAAGACCATTTCATCCGATGTGACGGACCTCCCTTTGATGTATAGCATACTTCGGTTCAAACTCCAAGTTCTCTTGCCGATCAAGTGTTCCAGGCGGGTTGCCTCTTGATGCGCAAGCCCGTGCGCAAACGAGACTCCCAAAAATAAACAAAAAATGAACCGTCGGGTTCGATTTCGACCACATATAAACGTACACATCGCCTTCATTATGAGATGCCGTTAGTCGTAACGGGTGTCGCCACCATGTTCTCTTCCGTCTTCGCAGCCACCACACTCTCCAGCGTAATATCAACTTTGGATTCGTCGGGTGTGGCTATGCTGGGTTTCAGCATCGCTGAACCGGGAACCTTCCCTGCAGCCTTATTCATCCGGCTTTTGGTATAATCGCTGAGACTCAACTTCTTCTTAACTGGGCTAGGATGTGCTGAGTTTCCGTTGACCACTGGTGCAGGATACGGGCTCGTTATGGCGTTGGAAAAAGGCGATTGCACGACAGAACCAGAGGCAGGCGACGGGGTACCAGCGAAACCAGTGTTGTCGAAGGCGGGGACAGGCGGCATCTGCACGCGAAGATCGGGTGTCTTGTTCTTGGGTGCATCTGCATCAGCTACGGTGGTTGGTGACCAATCATTTGCGGCATCAGACATGGCCGGGTCGCTGACCAGGGGAGCAGGAGGGGCCTCGCCGAGTTCGCTCAGCCCAGCCACAGTAGGCTTATGCTCGATGGGCGAATCAATCTCCATCGCTGTTGATGCAGGAATGCGTACTGGGCGTACTTCTGTTTGCCGACGCTCCTCATCCACTTGTGCCCGATGCTTGTTGCTGAGAAGCCTCCGTGACAGCGAAATAACCCTTTTCTTCGGGCGTGGAGATGACGGGAGTTCACTAAACCATTCACCCTGAACAGGGTCAGTTTGTGTAGATGCATCACAGTATCGAGTGCTGGGGCCCTTTGATGTCTGCCTGGCTCGACTTGTGGAAGACTCGGTTCGAGACAAGGTCTTGTGGCCGTTGGCAGCATTAGGAGACTGGACACTGGGAGACCCGGACGCCCTTCCTGAAGTACCTGCATCAACATACTGGCCTGCGGGAGCGACCGAGCCATTTCTTGACTTGGGCTTTGAGGAAGTTGATGCAGTTGTGCCATCTGAGACTCGTTTCTTCTTGCGAGGCGGTTGTTGTTGTTCCATGCGTCGGAAGGAATCCTCCACCATCGCGACTTTGCGTTTCTCGCGATCTGTCAACTCTGTAAGAATGCTTGGTTTATCCAGTGAGCCTTGACGGGCAGGAGTGCGGTCTCTGCTAGGCGGCTTGCTGCGCGATGATTCTGATTGGGAGGCGGCATCATCGGCACCATCGTCTGGGTGTCCTTCGCTGGCAGCTCGACTATTGGTCGCGTGCCCGGTACTGGTTGGTGAAATGGTCTGGCCTCGAGACTTCCGTCCCTTCTTTGATTTCGTCGCCACTTGGGTCCTTTCGGATCTGTCTTTGAGAAATAGCCATTGCCGATGGAAGCGTGCGAAGGCGCAGTTGTTATCAAGGCCACAGGCACAACCCCCATACTCTGAGAGAATACGGTCGATCCAGTTGGAGATGGCATTATACTCGTCAAGGTGCATATCAGCCTCCATCTGTGGCGATGACGCATCTTCTTCACTCAGGCCCAGGAGATGCAGCCAGCGCGAGCAGACACTCTTGTCCAGTCGAAAGTCCCATGGCAGTGTGATTTGTTCGTTAGCTGGTATATGTCGGTCGCTTACGAGCCAGAAATGATAGTCGGATCCTGAGAGGTACGTGTCCAGCTGCGCGTTTGGTTTGCAACTTCGCCGCACGTAGCGAGCGATGGAGCCTTCTTTGCGCGTGTCGATGTAAAGCGGCAGGCTTGGGTGAAAAAAGACGAAGGGTAATGGCGAGGACAGGTCGGCCCAGAGATTTTCACTCTCGGCGCAGTACGCAGCTTGAAAGCCCACGACACCATTGAGCTCGATCAGAGGAACGTCTTTTTCGATGGGTGATGTAGATTTGATAAAACGCCAGCGGACCGTCATCTCATCCGATGCATCGGCAGAGGGCAAGACTTGCCGTGTCGCGTCCTCAATCTCCAGCTTCGGCTTCTTTTCTTCGATGTTAGGGGGAATCGTTTGGAAGACCTCGTCGGCAGACCGACCGACCTCCTGTTGCATGGTCTCCGGATCCCGCAACCAACGGGACAAAGCAGTGGGAATGGCAAGGGATGAAAAGGCATTATTTTGGGTTTCGGTAACAGAATCTTCTTCGTAAAGGGATCTGAACCCTGGTGTATAGGTATGGATGTAGAAATTGTCAGGGAGGTCGGGTGGTGTGGTAGCAGGGCTCGGGGGATGTACCGAAGAGGCTTTGGGATGTGAGTAAGAGGGACTGCGTTTTGACTGCAGAGAGCTAACAGAGTGCGATGTCTTGTGTGATGACTTGGACTTCTTAGCTGTATGCTCAGTCGGACTGCCTTGCTTGCCATTCTCAAGGATACCGTTTGTACCGTCGGTCCCATTAGTGAGTTCAACAGGTTTTGGTTTCTTCTTGTGACCCTTCGAAGGCGGTCGTTTCGTCTTCTTTTCTTGTGAGTCGCCTAGAACTGCATGTGTGAGGCGGTATGTTCGGTCGATGGCTTTCTTCCTATCAAGTGGACGAGGATTGCAGTCGGCACAGGCGTGTGCAAAGTCCTCGCGGATGGCCTCTTCCCTATTGTCCGGGTAGAAACACTCGATATGCTGCCACGTGTCGCACGCCTCGCAGTATATCGTGTTTCCATCATCGTCAGAGAAGGTGCAGATACACTTAATCGTGTACGGCTCTTCTTCGCCTCCCTCGGCCTTTGCAGGCGACTCATCTTTAATGGGCAGCCCGGGAGCAGCGTTGGGAGGCTTCTGACTAGGAGTCGCGGCGGGCGTCGACGACAGCTGCGCCGGTGTGTCCGTCATAATCCGAGTAGTCTCTCGCAGGATCAAGGGCCCTGGAGGGACGGAGAGAGCAGGACTTATCGGGGGCTAATTACTGTCGCGACCGGGTGGGCATGGCGACGCTTTGGAGGAGGCGCGCCACTGGAAGTGAGACGTGACTACACAAACAGCAGACGTCAGGGAAAGCGTCATGCGTTCAAAGCTCAGGTCCTGCCGGGGCTGAATAGCCGGTCGCTTCCGTCGCCTTGAAGGTCTGCGTCGAGTCGTGTTCAGTGGCCAGTAAGGGTAGGTCGATGGCGCCGCGGCGGATTCGAAAATGGAGACGACGACGCGACAGCTCGAGGCAGAGAGAATCTATAACCCGAGGAGCGCGCAGGTTGAGGTCGGGGTGCGGTCGGTATGCGTCGAAAAGTGGTTTCGCAAATCTCGTCTTGGTCGGCCACAACAGAGCTAAGACACTTTCGAGATCGAGGAGTCGAACGCGCGGGTGCCGGAGGGAGCACGGTGGCAAGACAAAGGGAATAGGACAGGAAGAAGATCACCAAGGCAGGGGTATCCGATGACTCGAGGGAAAAGTGCGCGAGAGTCGTGGGCCTTGGTAAGAATAGTGACGAAGAGGTAAACGAGGGAGCGAAGATCGTGGATGGGACGAGGGATGGGAGAGGAGGGTGCAGCGGAGGAGGATGGGCATTGGGGAGGAACAGCAGAATCAGCGCCGGGCCACTTTCCCAGGCGCGGGTGCAGCCAGAGTTCTGCTTTGGGGTGGCAGCAAAAGATGGAGGGATGCAGAGGTGCTGCTGAGAGTGCAGAGCCGTGCAGGCATTGCCTAGAGCGAGTACACTGGTAGTGCTCAACTCATCTTACACCACTGGAGCCGTCCACTGTAGTAGTAGCGGCAGTGGAGTGATAGCAGAGCGCGACCGGCACTGCCCTGCAGCGCGAAGAAGCGCTACCCAGCCACTGCACCACCCACTGATGGCACACGTAGAGCATGGCACCAGGGAGGCCCCAAAAAACATCGAGTGGGTACGTACCGCTCGTAACCTTGACACCTCAACTTTTGGCGTGCCCTTTGCTGTTGTCCCGCTCGTCTCATCTGGGCGCCCGCTCAGTCCGCCCACCATGTCCACAGTGGCAGCAGATAAGTAAGCACTCGCTTACTTAGACACTGACTTCCGCTCTTCCAATGAACGAAGTGCCAGAGCCTGGAAGCTGCGTAGCGCTTGAGCTGTTGCTTTTGTCGCTGCTGATTCCACCAGCGGCCGGAACAACGCGCATCGCGCAGCAAGAAGAGCGGCTCTGGGAGGTGACTGAAACGGAAAGCGAGAGGCAACGAGAGAGGGGAATCAGCCCCAATTCGAAGCTAGCCCAGATTCGGAATGGTGCTGTGTGGAAAAGTCTTAGTGCCGACGCACTATGACACTTGGTGCCTCAGGCTGCCGGAACGGGGAGCAGCCCCCAGGGCACCTAGACCTCCACCGCCGCCCTGCTGTTGTGTCTCTTGTCTGAGAGGGACGGGAGCCGCACACTGGCTAGGCGGCGTGTAGGTCAGGTCAACCGGGGATGCTGCGAAATTGCGCTGAGCGATGAGGCACTGACCAAGCCGCAACCGGCGTCCGAGGCGACTTCGTGACGCTCATGGTAGAAGGTACGAGGCTGATGCTTGGCTGATAATGACATCCAACATAGCCTCGGCTTCCAGAGCGAAATTATCGACGATCGCGTTTGGAGCACGGCTGTGTGTACGGGAAGGTGAGGAGCATCCAAAATCAAGGTTGAGTGAGAGGCGGGCGAAGGCAGAGGTTTGGATGCCGGATGGGAAGGGGAGGGAAGGGAACGGTATGGGTTGGGGGCGAGTTTGTTGGTTGCCTGGGTTCAATGTTGGCTCAAGCTCAGGGCTGCTGGCTAGGGACACAGAGGACCCCTCTGGGCTGACAACTGTCTCCCCACGGGTCGCTCGTGATGGCTGACTGTGCATCCACGAAGCGAATTCCTAAGCCGATGATGACTGAATACAACCGTAACAGTGACACATGGTGACACTGTAGTACTGTGAGTAGGTACTGATGGCAAAGCTGCGTAATGTGGAAAGGGATCGGTCTCTCGAGATCTCAGGGACGAGGTGGTGCCACTGGTTCACAGGCTTGAACACGGCTATGCAACTCCAGTCATGCTGTTTCATTATTACGATAGCGAGTCCCTTCCAACAAAACTCTTCCTTTAATTATTCGAAGCCAGAATACTGCATCAGAGTTTGACGCTCAAGGCACAGTGGTAAGCGTGAGGGTGGTGTGGAGCGAAGTCGTGTGCTCCTCGGCAGCCAATTGCAGATTTCTGGAACGAGGCAGGCAAAACTGACTCACTCTCGACTGGCCCGTGTCCAGCCCCAGAACCCCTTGCAAATCCAGTAAGCAAACCAGCGATCGTCCCACGCTACCGAGTGCCAGTATGTAGTCTACGCGTTCGAAAAGATGGATGGAGTCTGCTGGAAAAGACCCAATCATGGGCGGAGCGCATTGCAACGATCCACCGAGAGGTAATAGCTTATCTTGACAATTGGAGACGCGTCGTCAAATACGGAGTAGCAACTGTAGCATTTCGTGAATGAACGTCTTCATCCAAACACACCGCAGAGCAGCGCTTGAAAGAACCAAGGCCTACGGCGGCAGGGTTCTGTGGCCATCTTTATCTTTGCATGGAACTGGAGTTGTGTGATGGATTGATATCAAGCCTTCTTCATGGCGCAGCTTCAAGCTGTCACCATAATGAAAGACAGGTACAAAATCAAAAATTACGCCCCCAATGGCCCCGAAGGACAATTGAGCGCGGGACGACGCCACGATGTGCAATGCAGGCCTCCCGCACTAGGGCTCCGTTTTCATGATCTCGGAGCACTGGAACAAGGTAAGTATGAAGAAGAGAAGAAGAAGAAAAAAGCCAAAATGGAAACGCGGTGCCGGACCTTATATGTGATTCCAGAGGGTGGGGCCATGGCTCGTGCACGACTGTTGCCTGAGGAGCAACTAGCGGTAACTTGGCAACCAGCTGCTCGTGTTTCGGCATCCCTGGTTCTTCCGGCCCGCTCTGAGCCTTGGGCGTTCGCGCAAGGGCGGAGAGGCACCAGCGGTCCCATGACGCATCCACCTGCTCGCTTGGAGCCTCTGGAGTGGCGCTGCCCCAACCTCGCCCACCGTGCGTCCTTTGATCCAGTCTCCATCATCAGAAGCATCTCCTTCTCCAGATTCACACATTTAACAAGGGATCACACAAATCTTTCTACATCATGCGATTCTCTATCGCCGCATGCCTGACTGCCCTCGCGGCACCTATCGCCGCAGCCAGCATCGCGAACGGCCAGGCTCCGAGCCTTGTCAAGCGAGGCGACGATGACAATAAGGTTCCCGGCGATTCGCCTCTTGAGCTCTGTCCTGGCGACCACTCCAAAGATCTCGTCGAGATCAGCAATGTCGACCTATCACCCAACCCACCGAAACCGTAAGCATAACCAGCATTGATTTGAATGAGCCCGGAATAATGCCTAACATGATATAGTGGACAGGAGCTCCTTATCAAGGCCAGCGGCGTGGTAAAGGAGAAGATCGAAGAAGGCGCTTATGTTCTTCTCACCGTCAAATACGGTCTTATCCGCCTGATCAGCACCAAAGCCTCTCTTTGCGAGCAGGTAGAGAATGTAGATCTCAAATGCCCTCTCGAAGAAGGCAAGGTCGAGGTCACGAAGAGTGTTGATATCCCTAACGAGATCCCTCCGGTATGTTCATGTCGCCTCCTCCGCTTGTAGCAGTCTTGCTAATGACCTGTAGGGCAAGTACACAGTGCTGGCGGATGTGTATACGGAGGATGATGTTCAGATCACTTGCCTGACAGCGACGGTTAGCTTCACCCGCGGGACGAGTATCCTTGGCCTGGAGCTGTAGAAGACGTGACTTCTTGGATGACTGAGGGGTCGGCGGATGAAGATTGACATTATGATACTTCGAGCACGGACACATTGTTTTTGGAGTGAACTGGTCACTTTTGCTTTGCGAATTTCTTGCACTCACTCAGCATCATTCCGGCGGTTACGGTACAGTGAATGACTACTATTTCATGTTTTCTCTCCTTTCAGTGCAGGATTCTCTCTATAGCATGCGCACATCTCATCGTCTTGAATCCATATGAGCGCGTTCTTACCACACTGCCCCTGCCAGACTTGAAGCAATTACGTAGACTTTCCACCAAGCTGGACCATTTCTCTATTCTCCAAAGAGACGACGGACTCTCCTCAACACACTGTCCTTCTCGGGATCGTAGGGGTGGTCTTTGCTCGGGATCTCAAGAACCGTAGGAAAGGCGGCTGTGTAGTTGTCGACTCTGTGCCGTATTCTGTCGGCAATCTAAAGAAGATCAGCAACCCAACTATAGTGCAGCCCAAGGTACCATCTCGTACATGTTGATTGATCAGGACGATCCCGATGTCTTTTCTTTCTTCGGTGAATTTCTCGAATGCCGATTCGATGGAAGCGGTGTCGGTCTTGCTGTCGACAACGAGGAAGTTCTTCTGCGCATCGGCGCCAGCGGTGACGTGCTACGTACAATGGTCAGTATAGCCATACCAATCTTTTCGGATTCAAGTGGCCTCATACACCAACACCGGCAAGCAGGAGCCCTGTCACTGAGTCCTGCGTCACTTGTCAGTAAAGCTGTTGGAAGGAGGCCGAGATATGGCCGGTGTCTGCTCACCTCGTCACCGATGACAGCGAGAAACTGGCGGTCCTTGAAGTCCGCCTGCGACGCCATGGTAGCCTTTATGCTCGCAGAGAATCGAGTATCGCCCAAAGGATCGCAGAGAGGGGCAGAGAGGTCGGCTCAAGGTGAGGTAGGATGCCGCGCAGGTCGTCAAATGGGCTTGTGCTTGGTTCGTTGATGCCGCAGCCAATGTCGACGTCGCTGGCTGGAGCTCGGACCACAGCCCCGCGAGGTTCTGCCCACTGTGGCCCACCAAATAGCGTCCACCAGTACAGCACCGCCCCCTGCAAGCTCCAGCGCTGTCCTTTGCTCGGTGCAACCTGAGCTGGCAAAGTAAACATTCAAACCTTTGCTCCCTTCGCGACCGTTCTTTGTTCTCCGCAAGCTTCCCCTCCGAACAAGCTCCCTTCGACCCTGACCCTCTCTACCTCCTCCGAATGTTCACTTCGTAAGGTCATCCCGGCGCGCAAATTCGGGACTTGCATCAGCTTCGGACATCGCCATCATCATGCCTCGTCTCGTGCGCCGGAAACCGTTGATGGAGCGGGTCAGTGCCATGCTAAACCCCATGGATTACCTGCTCTGGCTGTCGGAGGAGCTGGAGACAAGAGACTGGAACTCGGATGTCGTCGGGACGCAGCTAGGCGTGGCGATGAACTTCCTTTTGCTGATCTGTCGCGCCAACACTGGTGGCTCTGCCGCCGGCGATGACATCTTCCGGGACGAGAGTGGTTCTGGATGGCTTTCGTTTTTGGTGAGCATCCTCTATGCACATGTTCAAACATCGACTAACGTTTAGCCTCAGATGTATCCTCTCCTTTGGATCCTTGTTTCCTTTTCGTTCTCGAACGCCTTCTATACGCTCATTCGCACGCGCAAATACCGACTCTTCGAGGCTGATGTGGAAGTTAAACCATCGACACCCTCCGTTCGTCGTGTCAACGTCGACTCCTCACCTGGATCTAACTCTCCGCTCCGCTACATCGCGGATATGATCACGCCTGAATCGGCAGCTTCGAGAGCTCATCCAGACAAGACCAAGGATGTCTGGGAGCTCTCGGTTTGGGATCCTTTGCCGATATCTTTGCGCCTGTTCTGCCTCTTCAGTCCTGGCCACGTCCTGGTCTATTTGCTCTTCTTCCCACTAGCCTCTCTCGATCCAAGGCCAAGCGTGACGGTCTTCAACGCCCTTATGATGCAAATCATTCTGTCAGCTCAAATGCTCTTCTTAACAACAAGGTTCGCCCAACAAGCCAAGGACAACGCTATCGTGCAGAAAGAGGTCATGCACGAATACGATACTAAATTCGTTCACCCCCGCCTTCATCCCATTGTCCGCGACGTTGGCACTCAATTTTCCTCGGAGGACTCTGGGGAACCTCTTGTTGAGGTCGGCACACCTGCCACACTCATCAAACGCTCATTCTTTACGAAGCCAAACCCCAACTATGCATCGCATGTAACACAGGATACAGAGCCTGCAACTCATTCCAACGTTATGCGGCCTCAAATGTTCACACCACCCACCACGTCGCGGCGCTCCGATTCGTTCACTCCAGCCTTCAGTCAGCGAGCTTCCGCATCAAGAAAAAGTCTCCCAGCTGGTTACACCCCTTTCGGAGCCACTGCAACCACTACAAGTAATACCACTGGCACCAATTTCGGTGGGCACATGGGAGCTTACAGCCATCAAAAGTCTCCATTGAAGAAGACGATATCTATGAATGACATGAATGACCATGAGGCGGCTTCGCCAAGGAATTCGCGGGAAATGGCTGCTTATGAACAGAAGAGAGCTGTGCGGCAGAGTAGCCCGACTAAAGCTCCAAACCCTTGGGCCTCGATGCCATCCATCAGGGATCTGGCACCTCAGAATCAAGGTGCAAGGCAAAGAGGTGCGCCTTACGAAAGATACCCAGCACGGTTCTAAATGACGCGGGGAAGGAAAGACTATGCGGCCATGATCGGCTGCTCGTACCCATAGACCATTGAATATCGTAACGTACGATAGGTACTCACTTTAGCATACCAGGGCGTCATTGATTCCTGCCTCTCGCACCATGTCTCGTCGCCTCTGAATTTGTGTTCGATGGCTCAGCGGAAAGAAGCTCCAAAGCCAAGCGCATACGAGTATGATGTTCTCCTTCCGCAGAGCACTGCATATCACGTGGCAGCAACAAAGAAGGTCAGGATCTGTTGTCTCCCGCGTACCACCCCATTCTTCTCTCCTCACCCATCTATATAGCCTTATCACACTTTTTTGTCCATGCTGTGGCAGCATCAGAGTGTTCTCCTTGCAGCTGTTGTCAACTGGCGCCGGCAGATGCTGTATCACCTTCACTTGCCCTTTCACTAAACCTGTCGCTAATTCACCGCGTGCTGCTCTGCCGTGGGATGACATTCTTCGCTGGTCCTACGATCAGGGAGACACCCGAAGTTTCGAGGCCAACAGGGGCATCCGATTCAACGGTACCTCCCCTCTACCCAGGATCATCACTCCCGGCCAAGCAGACTCAACCAGCAGCTTCTGTTGCCTCGTGGCTCAAGAACATGTTACCTCGCCATCGTCCCGAGCGGGGTGGCACCTTCAGGAAACGTGGTTACTGGGATCAGGCCGGCGATACTGATGCAACTGTACCCAAGTCACGCAGACGCTTCACAGACAGCCACCGGAGTCTTGCCAGTGCCAGTGGTGGAACTGATCACATCGTGCGCTGGAACACTGCCAAAGACGTATCTCAGTCAGATTCTGAGGTTTTGGCGCCACCCAAAAGGGCGTTTTCTGCCGGTCACCAGCAAAGCTCAACACGTCTGGGGCAGAAGCAATGGACATGGATCCCTCGCGAGTTCCAAAAGAACATGGGGGTCCATCAGAGCGATAAAGAAGACAATGAGTCGTCGCTTCCACCTGGAGAGAGGCACGACGTACCTTTTCCAGAGGCCTCTAAGAGTGGTGCCACGGACGACGTAGTACGTCGGTTATCCAATGCACAGCGACTGATCGAAGCCAAGCGTAAGGTTCGCCGTGAGCGGCGTAGCCTAAAGGAGAGCGGCGACTACCTGGGTGTGCAAGGGATCAATCCGGATACGGGTGAGCTCGATATCATCTCGCCCACGGACAGTGAGGGCAGTTCTGCAGGAAGGTTGCAGGAACTAAAGCTCAAGGAGGTTCGTGACAAGCTACAACACGCTCGGGAAGGGTCCAGAGAAGTAGTTACTGGGACTGTTCACGAAGTTGAAAGGTTTCTGCATGAAATTGAGTCTGAGGGAGTGTCACATGCGAGCAAAAATGCTATTAAGACCCTCAAAGCTGTCAAGTGGCGCCGGCACACCAAGCAGTGGTCTTCGGCACTGGAGCCAACCTTGAGTCCGATTGCCCAGTCCCGAAGAAGCACCATGCCTGCAGCTCGTAAGTTCGCAGCCCCTGTTTCTTGGTCCTCAGTGCTCATGCATCTCGCAGCAAAGCCCCCTCAAGCCCCTGAGTCGCCCGAGGTGGAAGGCTCATCGCTCCCGCTCATCGACTTGACACCTTCCATGGAAACAGATGCTCAGCAGATCCGACGTACGGTCCCATTCATCGGTACAGGATCTCATGAAAGATCTGCTGGCTCACCTGGTTCATACGGAACCGTGGTTCGCACTCCTTACCGTCAAAGCTTGGCAAATGCGTCCTCGGCTACATTGGAGCTGCTCGAGAATGGCGTCAGCCTGAGTCATTCCCAAGGCAAAGGTGAAAGCCTCAGAAAGTCGCCCAGGGTCGAGAAGGGCAGACACATTGCAGAAGCACAAGAGATCTACGCTAGCACACCGGTGACGTTTGAGTCCAAAGAGACTTGCACATCTGGCAACGGAGTCAAGCACTTACACTCCGAGGCACCTTTTTCAGAGATAGGCTCGGAAAACTCTGCGCAGCCTCCGGATCCCCCAGCTCCAAACAGCACAGTCAGGGACAAAGAATCGTCGGTGCTGTGGCCCAAAACTCAGAAGGGATCCCTCGATCCAGTAGATCTCACCAAAGATCCAAGTACAACAGAACTAAGTCAACAAGGCCACAAGAGGCGCCGATTGAGAGAAACGTTGAGCAGCATGCGACCTGTGAGTCCGATGGGCAAGGGTCTACAAGCAAACGTCTATCCTATGTGCAAAAGTACACGCAAGTGGATGACAGCGCAGCTGCGAGGACAACTGAATCGGCCAACAAGCAGTCAAGCAAACAAAGGCCGAGCTCCCGGAGACGAAGCCCTTCGGTCAGCCACGAACTTGACGGACCTTCCCAACAATCTGCAAACCAGCCAGCTTCGCCCGGCTTTGAGCCTGGATCTACCTTCATGTCAGATCCAGGCAGCAAACATGGAGAAGATTCAACCTTGGGGTGCAGATCAAGAATGGTTCAACAGCACGGTCCAAGAAATCTCAAAATGCGGTCAGGAGGATCGACACCAGCTTGTATGCACACCCACCACCATCACTACTGCCTTAGACCACCTACAGACGAAGAGTCGCCAGAGCACAGTGGCACTGCTCTCCGAAGACAGGATGTCAGCTGGAAGCGCAATCTCTGTAGAGACCATGGATGCAGAGACCACCAGGTCCTTGGGGGAGATGACTTCGAGTTCGTCGCTGCGGATGAGGTCAGAGGTCCACATCCCAAGCGCAGACACCACGCTGGATCGACATCCGCAGACACTGGGGAACCATGCTATGGGATTGACAGAGCACAGCGGCGCCATGAGAAAGGAGCCTTCTGCACCCACTATGACAGGTTTAAACACTCCATTCACGTCCATATCTATCCTCCCGAAAACCTCTGTCAACGACTCTGTCAGTGCCATTGCCAGGCTTGCGAAGCCTGCAATTTACCCTCCAACAGGCGGAGTCAAGTGTCAGGACGGAGAGCTAGGATCGACCCTATATACTCGAACGAGCTTGACCATCACTCCTCCTCGGAAGGTGCAAGGGACGAAGAGAGTAGGGCTCCAGTCTGCACAGATCAAGATGCCCGGAGGTTATCCCGAAGAGGTGGGCGCAGACGTCGTCACCGCCGATCTTTTCAGAGACTCGCTACGTAAGCTTCATGGCACCAAAATACCCGTGGCATTGTTCAACGTGGTCGTATTACTGTTCGCCGTGATTTGCCGGCTGGCTGGGATCTACTGGAAAACAGTGCAGCCCATGGCTGATGCGAAGTCGGAGTTCTGGAGGCGGCATGCAAAGCACCAAATGACTTGGACAGATGGGCTTCGAACGCTCTTGGCAACACCATGCATCTTGCTGGCCATTACGATGTTTGTGTAGGTTACGAACAGCGCGGCGGCGATGTCGGAGCTTATGATGAAAGGTGCCGACTGAGAATGCTTATTGCTGTTCTCAGACTTTACTGGAGTCTTTGTGAGTAACAGATTATGGTGGATGCCGCCCAGGTATGAGCGACAACGGAGCTAGCTATGGTTAGCAAGGTGCGTCTGAACGAGACTGTGTAGGCATTCGAGTTAAACCAATGGAAATAGCGTGGAATCAAGCATTGCTAGTGTTGAGCAACTGCTCCGAAGGACCATGTTAGGTGTCCCAATCCGTTATGGAGGTTAGTGAACGATATGGTGGTGCAACTTGATTGTAAACACATGTGATGTCGTGCGCATACAGCCAGAAACTCAGCTTCCGAGACATCACTCTGACAAATGGAAATGATGACTTCCAGTGGCATGGCGCTTCTTCTGACCTCAACCTCTAGTTCCTAGAAGACAGGGATCACATGGCAAGACAAGATGATAATTGTGATGATGGGTGGAAGGTTAGCGAGGCGTCCGAACTGTAGCGGTACAGGGTAGTGAGTGTCAGGGCCGAACCGGAGGCCGGGGAGTGGGTTTGGCGGGGAGGGAGGGGAGACGAGGGGGGCCTTGACGAGGTGGTGGGGGGCCAATCCGAAGCCGGCATTTAGCAATCAATCATGCGGGTGATGGGCATCGGGAAGGACGACGGAGGGGTGATGGACGTTGTGGGCGATGCTGATGGAGAAACCCGTCTTCCCGTGGGCTGATGATGAGGTAAGGCGAGTGAGTGTCGAGGGTTCATGCGCTTTTGCCAGGACCAGGAAGGGTGAGGGCAGAGGTTGTTGCAGCTGTTGTAGGTTTGAGTTAGTGTGCTGGGTTTACTATAGAGTCTCAGCAGCGTCATCACAATCACGCGAGGCTTCGCAGAATCAATCAGTCGAATCGGACCTCAATCATTCAGGCCATCCCCATGCATTTCCTCTCTCAGTGGTGTCCTTCCGATTTCCTTTTGCTACTTAGTGAGGAATGCGGCCGAAGCGCACAAGAGACACGCACAGGATGAGCTGGACCCAGGCGCGAAGGGCCCCCATCCACAGGGCATTGCCTCGCCCCCTCCGATAATCGGCATGAAGCCCTCGCACATTGGCCGGGGATACCCCCCCCAACGAGTCGCCTAGAAAAGTATCTTTAAATCCTCCTTTCTTCCAGTTGACATCTTCTCCAGTTTCCCCCCCCTTC
The DNA here is from genome assembly GCA_030435815.1 of Sarocladium strictum. Lineage (NCBI taxonomy): Eukaryota > Fungi > Ascomycota > Sordariomycetes > Hypocreales > Sarocladiaceae > Sarocladium > Sarocladium strictum. The sequence goes on along the minus strand of JAPDFR010000003.1, from coordinate 3,125,565 downwards.
AATTGATTTGAAGTTGTTCCGAATTGGTTTCTGGGTGTGCACTGATCTCGTCTTGGTGGTAATCCAACTTCGGCCTTTTGTAGGCTCTTTCTCCGTGTGTTTGCTCTCTTCTATTCTATTTTCTACACCATCACCTCCCACCAATCATCCATCCACGAGATCTGCCCTCAGCAACTCCCGACGCACACGACACGAGGCGCCAATATGCCTTCTTCCGAGAGGGTTCCCCAAACTCTCTACGACAAGGTGCTTTCCGCCCATGTCGTGGACGAGAAGCTCGATGGCACTATCCTGCTGTACATTGGTAAGATTGCGCATTCCCCTCCTCCAACTGCCACAGCCTCGGATGCCGTAGATCCCGTCACTTCTTACTGACTCTCGCAACCACAGACAGGCACCTGGTCCACGAAGTGACGTCGCCGGTACGCACGCCTGCCCCTTTCCTTCTTCGGTCGAGATGATTTTTGTTTGGGATGCGATGGGAATACAAAGGAACCGACTTTTTCTACACAGCGCAATAACTAACTGCCGCTTTAGCAAGCGTTCGAGGGCCTGCGCAATGCCGGCCGTAAGGTTCGCCGCCCAGACTGCACTCTGGCCACTACCGATCACGTATGTTTGCTCCTCACCTACAGCCTCTGCTTTCGAAGGTTGGCAACTAGAAACGTTTGAACTCGGGACTGACAACTTTCCCCACAGAACGTCCCTACCACATCCAGGAAGGCTCTCAAGGACATCGCCTCCTTCATCGAAGAGGACGATTCTCGCACTCAGTGTGTGACCCTCGAGGAGAATGTGAAGGACTTCGGCCTCACCTACTTCGGCCTCGGCGACAAGCGTCAGGGTATCGTTCACGTTATCGGCCCTGAGCAGGGTTTCACTCTGCCCGGCACCACTGTTGTCTGCGGTGACAGCCACACTTCTACCCACGGCGCCTTCGGTGCCCTGGCTTTCGGTATCGGCACAAGTGAGGTCGAGCACGTCCTTGCTACCCAGTGCCTGATCACCAAGCGCAGTAAAAACATGCGTATTCAGGTCGACGGTGAGCTGGCGCCTGGAGTCAGCTCCAAGGACGTCGTTCTGCACGCTATCGGCCAGATCGGTACTGCTGGTGGTACCGGTGCAGTCATTGAGTTCTGCGGTTCCGTCATCCGCAGCCTGAGCATGGAGGCTCGTATGTCTATCTGCAACATGTCCATCGAGGGTGGCGCCCGCGCTGGTATGGTTGCCCCTGATGAGATCACCTTCAACTACCTCAAGGGCCGTCCTTTGGCGCCCAAGTTTGGCTCCGATGAGTGGAACCGTGCCACTGCCTACTGGACCTCTCTCCAGTCAGACCCTGACGCCAAGTATGATATCGATGTCTTCATCGACGGCAAGGATATTGTTCCTACCGTCACTTGGGGCACCAGCCCTGAGGACGTCATTCCCATCACGGGCAGCGTCCCCGATCCCGAGACCTTCTCGACCGAGGCGAAGAAGGCTACCGGCCGCAGGATGCTTGAGTACATGGGCCTCACTGCTGGCACACCTATGGAGGACATCACTGTCGACAAGGTCTTCATCGGCTCCTGCACCAACTCAAGAATTGAGGATATCCGTGCCGCCGCCAATGTTGTGAAGGGAAAGAAGATCGCCGCTAACATCAAGCGTGCCATGGTCGTTCCTGGTTCCGGTCTTGTCAAGACGCAGGCCGAGAATGAGGGTCTTGACCAAATTTTCATCGATGCTGGTTTCGAATGGAGGGAAGCTGGCTGCAGTATGTGCCTGGGTATGAACCCTGATATTCTGGCCCCCAAGGAACGCTGCGCAAGTACCTCAAACCGTAACTTCGAGGGCCGTCAAGGTGCTGGCGGCCGGACACATCTGATGTCCCCAGTCATGGCCGCCGCTGCCGCCATTGTTGGAAAGCTTGCCGATGTACGCAAGCTCTCGCAATACACCGCCAGCCCCCACGTCGAGGCGCAGATTACGCCCGCAGGCAAGGCCCACGTCGACGAGCGCGTCGAGGAGTCGGCTGAGGAGCGTGAAGCCATCGCTGACCAACCCGAGGATTCAGAACCTCACACCAATACCTCCGCTGCTGCGACCGCCAGCTCATCTGGTAGCGCAGGTCTTCCTAAGTTCCTCAGCCTCAAGGGCATTGCTGCTCCCCTTGATAAGTCCAACGTCGACACCGACGCTATTATCCCCAAGCAGTTCCTCAAGACAATCAAGCGCACTGGTCTTGGCAGCGCGGCCTTCCACGGCTGGCGCTACAATGAGGACGGCTCCGAGAACCCCTCTTTCGTCCTTAACCAGGAGCCCTACCGCCGTGCCAGCATCATGGTCTGCACAGGTCCCAACTTCGGCTGCGGCAGCTCCCGTGAGCACGCTCCCTGGGCCCTCCTCGACTTCGGCATCAAGTGCGTCATCGCGCCCTCATTTGCCGACATTTTCTTCAACAACACGTTCAAGAATGGCATGCTCCCCCTGAAGATCGAGAACAAGAACGACCTCGATGCCATCGCTGCCGAGGCCCGCGCCGGTCGTGAGATCGAAGTCGACCTCCCTAACCAGGTAGTCAAGAACGCTGCGGGCGACAAGATCTGCAGTTTCGAGGTCGAGGAGTTCCGCAAGCACTGCCTCGTCAACGGTCTGGACGACATCGGCTTGACCATGCAGATGGAGGACAAGATCGCAGAGTTCGAGAAGCAAATGTCTGTCAAGACCCCGTGGCTGGACGGTACTGGCTACCTGAGGAGAGGGAAGGACGGCAGGCTGGCGGCCAAGGCCGTTCCGGTGCCGAAGACGAACCGTGGAGAAGAGAAAAAGGAGCCTCTGGAGTGGTAGAGAGAGAGAGAATGTGGCAGGGAAAGGAACGGAAGACGCGTGTGACATACTTTTGGCGAAAAGAAAAGGCCTACGGGCGGCCTGTCATCTTGGCAGTGGCATTATTAGCATGATTCGTAACGAACGACCTATTTCCTCGTTGAATGAGAGATCTCAAGAAGCAAGAAGGTTCTGCTGCTTCACTCAAATTCTGCTGTCCCCACGCTGCATTCTTCTTGATCCGATTGAAAAAAAAAAAATTGTATCCCCGAGATTCCTGCTGGGATATGCCGTGAAAGAGAACATATTCACTCAATGTTTTGATTTAAGAACACCAATATAAATCACAAACCCATCCTCCACCCTCAGTCCTGCGGGCAACAAGCCATCCGCAACTCTCCATGCCCGAAACTTGGACATGAAAGTCGTCAGCCACGCCTCGAACACCGTATCATCCCTCAACTGCTGGGCGATCACGCAAGCCGTATCGGCTGCTTCTCCACCACCATCTTCCTCTCCCTCCGCTCTTCGCAACTGACACGCGTCCGCACAGGTCTGCAGCAGAGGCTTGATCAGCGCCTCGTTGTAAACGCAATCACAAGCGACGACGAGGTCGAACCCTTGCGAGCCAACCGTGCTAGCCACGGCGTCCGTTTCCCAGTCCAAGGATTTGAACTGGATATCGCACGAAGTAGTAGTCGTAGTAGTCGTCTGAGAACTGACGGCTGGCGATTCAGCAGCAGCGGCAGCAGCAGCAGCAGCGGCAGCACGATTTGCTTTCCCACCTCTGACGTTCCTTTTCGGTGGTTGCAGATGGTGCTCGTTCTCAGAGAGGTTGCGAGCGATGAAGCGCGAGACGTAAGACTGGTCTGTGAGCACGTAGCGGCGGGTGACGGGAGGAGAGGAGGCCGTGTACGTGGAGGCGAGAGCGAGAGCGTTCAGGGGACTGATGCCGCAGCCCAGCTCCAGGACGGATGTGGGAGGGGGCAGGAAGGCGAGGGGTGCAGGGGAGGAGATCCATGAGGCGAAGAGGGGGGTGATGGCCCAGAGGACTTTTGAGGGTTGGACATGAGAGTTAGCTTTTTCTCATCCTCAGGATATAGTCATTATGGAACGTGGAGAGGAAAAGAGAAGAGAAGAGGAGAGAAGAAAATGAGGAGGAGAGGAGAGGAGATGACACACCGGCTCCTGTTGTACCGCCTGCCCGTGAAGAAGAGAGGATGGAAGGCGATTGATGGATCGTGTAGTCCTTGTTGTGGATGGTGACATCGACGGACGAAGCTTTTGGGTCGATGAAGCCGAGCGAGTGGGTCGTGCGAGGCCTGCAGTATAGTATGAAGGTCTCTACGATCATGAAATCATGTCAGTGAAAAACGGAGGAAGCTGAGGAGAGTGAACGAGAGCAGTCATGAGAACAAACGAGTGGGTGCCTGGCTTTGGCTTACCTTCTTCAGGATCAGCGACTGCTTCGCCGAGGTGAGCTGTCAATCTTTCTGCTAGGCTCATGATGGATGTAAGATCATTGAAAAGAAAAGTGACAAGATGGTGTATCATGCACAAGAAAAGAGCATTCAGTGAAGCGATATATACCTCGGCGATTCATGGTTGAGAGGATGAAACTTCTTGGAATCGAGACTTGACGTCTGTGAATAATATGTGGGTACGCCTTCAGCCTCTCAAGGTTAGTGGCGCATCTGGATAGTCTTTCAACCCGCATTTCAAAATGCACTGAATAAGATATATGCGATGCTGCTCTGTTCTGTCGATATTGTCCAATCTGTCAATTCATCTGGTGGCGCTTTTGAAGGTTGATTGTTTCCCGATTCCGTCTAATCGAAAGGAATATTGGGCGGTGACCACGCGCAGCCTCACTTCGGCCTTGAGTTGAACGCTTCATTTCTTCGCATTACGGTCATTTCTCTTTCGTCTTTCATGAGAACCTCCGCCCTCAGTGATCCTCGCTTCTTCACCCGCCTTGCTACTCTCCCTCGGATGAGGCCAGGCTCTCCTTCTGCTGCTCACCCTTATCTGTGGGAGTCAAACTCTTCGTTTCCCACCTCACGAAGTTCCGCTTTCTTTGGGTTTCATTTTTCATAACCTTTTCTCTTTCTCCTCCTCAAAAGCGTCTCCTTCGATCCAGTGAGGAAATGCCGAACAATGTGTAAGCGGACAAGGAGGTTGTCATGTTGATGATGACATGGGGGTTCAGGAAAAAAAAAGGACACAGGAAACTGATTGGCCAAACCGTGAACACCAGACTAAACAAGGCCGAAGAGACAAGGACATGGGTCGGGAACTAGGCTTTTACACAAGTCCGTCGTACAATGACAGCGCGGAGACAATAGTCTCATCTCGCTTGCTGCCCTCTTTGAACTCTTCCATGTCCAAGCTGCCGTTCTCGTCCTTGTCCATCATGCGGAATATCTTCTTGACGCGCTTTTCTGGTGTGTCTTCGTCCTCGGGTAGCTTGACCATGGAGCCAACCTATTACCAACGGAATTAGTAATCATTATTCCATCAAACGAAGAAACAGGGTCCCTACCATCTTGTAGATCGCCTCCACGATCTGCAGCATCTCATCGTAACTGATCTTGCCGTCGCCGTCGATGTCGTACAGCTGGAACGCCCAATCGAGCTTATCCTCCATCTTGCCGCGACTTGTGACGCTGAGCGCGCAGATGAACTCCTTAAAGTCGATAGTCCCGGATTTGTCGGCATCGAAGACATTAAAGACATAATCTGCAAAAGAACTCGGGTCGCCAAAGGGGAAGAATTGGCGGTAGATCTTCTGGAACTCCTCCTTGGTGAGAGTGCCTGACGGGCAGTCCTTGAGGAAGCCTGCGTGCCCGAGCGTGTCAGTAAGCCTGCCCCTTTGAATCGGGGGAAAACTGCAAATTACCCTTGTACCACTGCTGCAGCTCCTTCTTATCGAAATGGGTCGACTTCTGGAGCTCAGCCAGCTGCTCCTGGGAGAGTTTTGACTGCCTAAATGCAGGCCATGTCAGCTACCTGGTCCGTTTGAACGACGCCCCGCGAAGCTGCAAACTGATGCCCCTCCTCTTGCACTGAAAGTCCGTTCGGAAGCCCCGCGCGCATCCTCCAAGGTCGCTCAGTGCAAAATGCCCTCAGCGCATTCTCGCTCCGTCGGACATTTGTTTCGCAATAGGGCCTCGGCATGCGGCGGAGGGGCGGCTTGCGTCATTTGGCCGGGCTTACGAGGGGTGCGAAGCTTCGAGGATCGGACGGACGCGGGCATCAATCTCCAGGACTAAGGGGGCGAGACGAGGTTTTGAAAAGGTACTCACGATTTGCCCATGTTCTCGGAGAGGATGCGCTTGGTAAGAAGGTGAGCGACGGAGGGTAGGTAGATGTCGTGAGGTAGGAAGGGAGAAAGATTGCGGGAGGGGAGGAAATCAAGTAGGGTCGCGCGCGATGCGGGGTGTCGCCAGTAGGGTGGTGTTGGGTCAGGGACACGCGAGAGAGTCCAGTAGATGTGTGGGACGGGGTGTGTCCTTTTCGCAGTCGAGGAATGCAGCTGCAGCAGGAGATAAGGCTGAGTCTACGCGAATGTAATAAAGGATGAGGGAGGAGGAGAAAACGAAGTTCGAGGATCAGGCTGCGTCAGTGGCTGTTTGTCGTCGGATGATGCGGCTTCGGAGAGAAGGGCAGGCAGGCAGTGGACAGTGGTCTCGAACTCGAACCGTAGAGATGGAGCAGAAGGCGTGGCAATAACTGGAGACTCGAAACGAGCCAGTTGAGGGGCGTGGACGGCTTAAAACAGGGTTGCGGGTCGGTGCAGAGGGGGATTTGGTAATGTGGGATGACGCTGGCTGTCGGCTTGGCGAGATGAAGATCGGGATGGAGTAAGATGATGGACGTGGTTGTTGTTGTTTGCAAGATGCATGGAGCAAGAGGAGAAGGATGATGCTCGAGATGAAAAAAGACAGAGGAAGAGGAGGGAGAGGGCAGGGTGGGATGGGATACTACTGTAGGCACCTATGCAGTATGATAGGGAAGTAAGGCGAGGCAAGAGAAGGTAAGCTACCTCAGAGAAGGAGAGGAGGGTGTGACAGCTGGGCGCTTAGAGAAACAGACGCAGCAATTGGTGTGTAGCTGGCTGTTGAGATGGCGAGAGTGAGGCGTTGATTGGTGATTCATGGACAGTGCACAGAGGGAAACCAAATGCTGCAGCACGCAGGACCACAACGACTTCAGTATCAGAGCGAGCAAAGTGCATAAGGCGAAGTAGATCGAGGCAGTGCTGCCATCTCCACAAGAAACCAAGTCACTTTGTACAAGGGAGTATGGGTATCAGATAGGTACATGAGCTAAGATCCAGTTGACTAGCTTCTAACTGATTGAGGTAGAGAGAGGATCCAGCAATTCGACGGGCCAAATGGGGGGGGCGTTCGTGGCGCGACGAGGGGAACAACTGATTGTGGGTGCAGTGCAGTGCAGTCTGGAAGGAGAAGGTCAACCAACGCAAGGCCCGTTCGGAGGGTACTTTGAAGTAATTACGGAGGAGTAGGTTCTATGATACGGAGTACCTCGACGCAAGATGCAACTCGCCAGATCTCCGATAAGACTGGGAAGAAAAAGAAAAGATGAGACTCCATCCATCTGTGTAATTCCATGCGCTTGGTACAGTAAGTCAGATGTAGAGCCGCAGCTTGCAGCATCCCCGGCGGCCTCCCTCAGGTACAGTACAACAAGTACTCACACACCTGCAGCTAAGTACACTGCCATGGCGAAGTACTTGTCGTCCGTTGTGCCAGCTAACACAACACCATCCCAACCCGCCATCGGAGGGGCAAAGCAGAAGAAAATAAAATAAAATAAAAATAAAAGAAGGAAAACAAGCTTTTCCCCAAAACAAGCCTCCTTCCCTTTTGACAAAACCCATGACCAAAGCCAAGCCAAAGTTGAGATCCATTTTAAGGTGCACAGCCACGTCAATAGCTCGGTCTGTACCTTGGTTGCCCGTGTGGTGTCCAGTGGTACTTGGGAACTTTGCTTGGACTTATTAGTGTCCGGGGCGGAGCGTCGTCACTAAGGGAATTAGTGGGAGGGGGACAGACAGAGAGAGGATCCAGTCTCCAGCATCCAGTTCGGGCAACCGTCTGAAACGTGACGTGAGGAAACTTCGAAACTGAACCTCCCGGTAACATAACTACACCACCACTGTAATCCGTACTCTGTACAGCCACAACACAGCTGCAAACAAACAGTGCACCGGCGAGAGGCTGGAGGCATCACATGGACTCGTTCTGCTGGGAAAAAAATCAAGTGTATACTTCTCTCACTTACACAGCCTCCACCGCCATCATCGCCGCCATCCTCCTCCCCAAGCGCTCATGCTTCCTCGGCAAACGGGAGCTCTTGCGGCATCGAGTTCCCATCACACCCTGCGAACCGCCACCAGCTCGCTCTCGTCCTGCAGAAGATCCATCGAATGCCCAAAAGGACAATCCAGGGCACCGGAGGGAAATTCGCAAAGGCGCCGTCTTCGAATGACTTGTCGTGTAGATGTAGCACCAGCGGGAACAGATCCGTCTGTCAAAGTACTGCGTCAGCGAAACCAAGCTGCAGCAAAGCCGAAAAGAACAGACACAGACACAGACATGCTGGTCCGGTGGTCTCTGAGGAAATGTCATGAGGGAAAAAGGCGAGGAACCCACTCACCCGATACCACGACTGCTTCATATCCCGACTCGCTGAATTCCCAACCACCTCCTCAAAGATCGGCATCCAGTCCACCGACCCCTCGTATCTGCTTAACCCAAGCAACACATCGATCTCCCTCACCAAATGTCCATGTACAATCGGCATGACCTCATCCACAATGCCCTTCAGCTTTGTTCCATCGAATTCCTCCCTCCCCTCAAGCACGGCCTTCAGGTACGCCTCGTACTTCTCCAGCCCAGCATCAAAATCCCGGTGCTCAGAGGACGGGCCGTTCATGAGTTCAGGATCACCTGCCGCGGCCGCCAGACGAGGGAAGAGCTCGTCCTCTTCGAGGTTGTGGTGATGGTGCAGGGTGCGAGACCACTGGAGCGCGAAGCTGGCGAAGTCGAGCTTGTCCTGTGCGCTGCCTTCCTGGGACAGGCGGACAGCCTGACGGTGGACGCAGTTGATGCCGCGGATCAAGAGATTGTGCACCAAGATCATTTCTCTGGCCATGGCTCGCGAGCCCGTAGGCTTCTCACCAGCCTGGTGTGTCCTTGTGATTAGTATCCCTGAGTCAAGCGTAGGAGATGCATGAGATCCAGGAGAATTGCGCTGGCTGTCGACAAACCTTGTCTCCCGCCTTTGAGGCGCTGATGAGCTCATATGGCCCATCGCACCAGAGTTTCTTCTGCTCTTGGCTCATTTCGTCCAGTTCCTTTTCGCAGCTTGGAGCTGTATTCTCTCGCCGGCAACGTCACCCGATCGTATTCATTCAAATGCTTATGATGAAAGAAGAGCTGGAGCCAGGAAGAGGTCAAGCAGACAAATCGAGAGCCGAGGGTGGTGAGATGGAGATTGCAATTGCAGAAGCCCAGCGAAAAAAAAAGAAAGACTTGAACATCGAGTCCTAGGCTTCTGTCGACTTTATAAACCCCAGACCCTTCACCCACAGTCTGTGCCGCATCGCACGTCTTCCTGTACTTGGTCAAGCTTAGGCGGTCCGCTCCATCGATCCCAGCCAGCCCCATGCCTGCTACGGCTTGCCGATTGGATGATGCCGCTTTTCCGGTAAGCTGACGAGCCAAAACATTCCCACTTGGCAAGCTGGGTCAAATGTAGGACTCGCCATTCGACTCGGACCCGCAAATCCCTTGGAGTGATTGCTATTGCCAACTCAGTCTTCTGATAACCGCATGGCCAACGCCGGGAAATGAGCCGGTCGTCCTATCCAGGATATCTCGATAGGGCCAAAACATTCAACTAGGGGAAATTGATACCGGGGACACCAAGGCGACACAGTGGCCAGGTCCTAGTGCAAACGACCCTGGCGCTCGTTCTCATCTTGCATTGGGCAGCGCAGGCCAAGCCATGCGTCTGTTGGGAGGATGACGCCTCGCTCTGATACCGGCATTCAAGCCGTTATCTGTTCCAGCCTCATAAGGCGAAAAGCAAGTTGCGGGAGTCAGCGTTTGCACGTCACCAACGAGACAGACATGGGAAAGGTAATATCGTGATATTCGATGCCCCCCGCATATGCCTACATAGTGGCTCGCACATCTTCTCCTTCCAACGCCCAATGTTACCGAACCTCGACGAGAGGAAGAAAGCCGCAACATGATACCCAGCTATACCAAACACCAAACATACCCTGCCAGTCCTGATACGACCAACGGAACTACCGTGGTCCCTCATCACAGCTCATGTCGTTCGTAATGACAGCGCCCAAGCGCCCAAGCGCCCAAGCGCCCAAGCGCCTCGCACATGCGTGGAACTTCATCCTTTTCAGCCAACCACCGCTTTCATGCTCAGACTCTCCAAGAATCCGCCCAGGTCTTCCTTCTTCACTTCCACTACACAGTGTTCGAAGCTGTCGATTCTTACCCGGGCGCTTGTCTCCGAAACAACTTCTTGGAATGCTGTTCCGAACCTGTTCAGACCATAACCCTTGCCATGTTCCTCCTCCATATCAGATTCGTCGTCCGAGTCGGAGCCGTCTGATGCTTCGGATTCTGTCTCTAGCTCGTCGTCATCATCGTCCTCTCCCCCAGCTGCCCGCTTGGCTGCCCGCTTTTCCTCCCTGACCTTTTCCTTGGCCAGGCGCTGTGACTCCTTCTTCTTATTCTTGGCCTCACGCTCGGTTTGCCGTCGTTTCGCAGCTTCCCTGTCCATAAAGTTTGTGTCGGGGCCGCCACCACCACCGGTGCCCACGACCACGTAGACACCTCGCTTTTCGTTGAGACTTGCTACCACGAGTGGTGTTCCACGACCGCCGTGAGAGAGTTTTCCGTGCGAGTCGCGTTCTTGTTCAGCTAGCGCTTCGCCAATCCAGAGTGATAATTTTGTAAGAGCTGCGGGATGAGTGAAGAGGGCCACATCAGGTCCATCCTTGACCACGCACATCCGGAACGCCCTCAGATGCTTGATCTGCTTCTTGTTGATGAGTGAAGTTCCCGTTCGATAGATAGCACGGTGAAGGAATTGTGCTGTACTCAGACCAGCTTTAAGCGAGTCGATGCTGGAAAAATGTTAGTATCACAAGAGAAAAACACAAATGAGGAAGACCATACTTTTCCAACGCATCATAGGCTTCCCAGAATCGGCTGACGAATTCTTCACCCTGAGCCGCATACTCAGCCTCTTCCTCTTGTTCTTGAGAGATCTGACTGGCTCCAACATAACCAGCTTCCGCAGTTTGGGCGTGCTTTCCAACTTCGAGCAGCGCCCCAATCACAACGCCGACATCTTGTGCGCTCAGCGTCGCCCTCCAGCCCCAGCTCCGGACGAAGCCCCAGCCATCCTTGGCCCCGGCACGATCTCGCCCGTCGGTATCTACAGACGGAACCATTTCGTCAAGGTTATACAGCGAGCCGTACTTCAGAAGCTTAGCTCTGAGCTCGCGCTTGAGCATCATGTCCATGTGGGTGTAGCTCTGCTTGCATTGCGCCAAACTCACACCCATCTTCGCCAGAAGCTTGTGCAATCGCTTGATCCCGGTCTCGCTCCATGTTTTCAGCCGCGAGAAGAGGTAGGGTGAGTGAAGCATGCTGTCGTAAAGACTCCAATGCCGAATGAGGAGGAACCGCGGCTCGGGCGATAATCGAATGCCTGTATCTTCGGGATTCCGTGCGGTAGTTGGGATGACGCCTGTGTTTTCAAGAGCAAGCCGGCCGTTCGTGACCTCTGGAGGGTTCAACCTCCTTACCTCGTCTCGTAGTAATTGCCGAATCCTTGCTCCTCGAACACCCATCCATCCACCTAGTCCACCTCTATCGCCGGATCGTACTGGCGCAGCAATACCGGCCGATGAGCGTCCATATAGTTCCATTGAGCTCACGCCGACTATAGTGAGCCAAAGGAGATCGTTGTCTTCACGACCAAGCTCGGAAGCGAGTGAGTACATCATCGAAGATATAGGTTCCGAGAAAGAGGCGCCCATCTGATAGTACTTCTGCAGAACTCCCTCGTTTTTCCGGCGTAGACGAAGGAGACGTCTTCTGAGGGCTCGAGCGGATGGCGCAGGCGGTGGCTGGGCTCCTGATGGAGGCTCTATCGGATCACTTGAGAGCCCGACTTCCGGTCCGCGCACTGAAACCAAACCTCTTTGGGCAGGGCGACGGGGAGAGTCTGCTATCGATGTAGACTGTGCCTAGTCAGTCTCTAGAATTGAGGCGAGGGCGTGCAATCTTAACTCACAGAGTTGCTTCTTCTTCTCTGGGCAGGCCTATCCTCATCACTCGACTCGCCGTCTAGATCGTCAGACCAGCTCTTCCGCTTCTGTCCTGCCCGAGCAGGTTCCGCAGGGGTTCCTCCCATTTCATCAGCGTCAGATTCCTCCTCATCGCTATATCCCAAGTCCTCCTGATCATCGTCGATATCTGGCATGTCCAGAAGAGACAAATATGCCTCTTTCTCTTGCGAGAGGTCCTCTTCAATATCGCCATCATCGAAGACGACAATGCCGCCCTGGCCAGGCTTGTATGCGCGCTCAATCTGTCCCCCAGTCACACCAGCGGGAATTCGGGACTGATATGAGCCCGGCTCGTCAGCGGCCGCCTGCAAGGGGAACCCACCGAAGACGTTGCCAAGGTTCCAAGGTCGATGAGAATCGACAATCCAGACCTCAACACCACTGTATGGTGTGTCATCACCATCAGTCTCCAGACCCAGCAATGGGCCGAGATCTACCATGCCGCCGACGCCAAGACAGACAACGACACCACCGCTACCGCCCCGAGACTCCATCATGGGTACGACAAGATCCTTGCCGGCCTTCTCAAGATCGCTATACCCGGCAATGGGATGAATCTTGTGCGGTATGTAGTCATGTTTGAGAAGCCTGGTGAGTATACGGCACGCGCAGAGTGCGTCAGGTTCGAGGGCGACGAGGATGAGGACGGGCGGGGAGAGAGGATGTCGGGTGGTCTGGAGATGGGTATAGAGTTTTGATATCAGAGAGCGCTGTAGATACATGTTGAAGAGGATCTACACGCGTCACGGGAAGCGTGGACTGCCGAATGCATGGAGGAACGTCGATCGAATCAGCTACGGAGTGGTTGTGCCGTGTGTCGTGTGTCGTGTCGAAGCGGTTTCGCTCAGGGTGTCGCGGAAAGAGTTGAAGAAAATATGCAGAATATGTATGGACAGTAAAGCCAATGCTGCGAATCGAAAGGGCTATCAGCCTCTGCCAGCACCCGTGAACTTCTCAGGACTCGAGTTCCGGGTCAGCTCACAAGGAATCGAACAATAGTATTCTGGGTGGTGAGTGGTAGTGGTGTAGCTGAGGTCTGGTGGTGTTAAGGTGTTTATGGAGACGACGCGCTCTGGGAACGGGCTGGACGCGCTTCCCGTGGCGCACCTAACGCGACTCCCACTTTGGCGATACTCCACCAATCCACCAATCCCATGTAATTGAGGTGCCATCCACTTATTCTGGAGCCCAGAGCCCAGCAATCCTGCCTGCATGGAATGTCTTCGGCTCTTGGTCGGCTCGTTCCTTGAGATCCCGCATTACAACGCCATAGAGCATGTTCAGCCATGTCTCGATCGACAAGCCATGACTGTGTACAGTAACAGTGTTGCAAGGATCCCTCTTGATCGCCTGTTCGCGACACCGTGCGGATGGTTTGGAAAGATTTCATCCACTTTTTGAATGGCAAGGGATGTCCTTTGCTTTTCGAATAAAGGATCATCAATTGCATCCGTATGGACATGTATGGTTGATCATCATTCATCCGTATATTGAAATGATGTATTGTACAGTCAGCAAGGACTCTGTATCAGCGACCGAACTGATGGCTATCCATCATTGCACCTGGATCGCCGCGACCACGACCACCCGGACCACCCGGACCACCAGGTCCCATGCCCATGTGTCCCATGGCCCCCATAGGTCCCATCCCTCCCATACCGCCTCCCATGCCAGGTCCAATGCCAGGTCCCATACCAGGTCCCATGCCAGGCATGTTCGCTCCCGTAGGACCCATGGGCGGCGGGCCGAACCCAGAACCGTAGTTCCCGAAGTTGTGGTAATTCGCTACATCGTTGTAGCCTGCAACGAGATAGGACCAGTCCATGTCATTATCGTCCCCATTTTCAGTACCATGCTGGCTTTGTGCCTGCGGCGGAGTCATCATGGCAGCGGTATCGCTGCTTGCCGCTACTGGCATCGACTGAGCCATGGATGGGCGAGGAAGTTCGACCGGTTTTGCGACCACTGGCTCCTCTCGGTTCTCCGCCCTCGCCTGACGTCTCTTCTCCGATCGTTCACGCAAAACATTGATAAAGTGAGGCGCCGAGACGTGCTTCCCAGTATTTCGTTGGGCGGACTCGTAGGCATCCCAGGACTTGACGAACAAGTTGCCAAATGCCATATGCATAGGGTTATGTAGATTGTTCAGCAGCCCACGGAGCTCGTGATTCGCCGTGATTGCGTCCCAGGCTCTTTCAACCATGGGTCCAGTGCTTCGCTCACGGAGTTCTTGTACGAGGAACATATAGGCAGGGAAGGGGAAGTAGTGCATCGAATACCACTTGAAAGGTTGGAGGCTCTCCGACGACTGAACAACATTGTCGTACTCAATCATCTGTGTTGCCTGCAGGAACAGGCTATCTCTTTCGATTTCCTTGAGAGGCATTGCTTCCGCATCATGCATTCGTACTAGAAATCCTATGATGCGCATCTTGCAAAGATGCTGCCGAGTCATCGTCAAGGTAAAAAAGTGCAGGGGGATCTTCGGGTCGCAGTGCTGAAGGTAGGTGCCTTCGATATGAGCACAGAAGCCCTCCAACGTGTAAGGCGGGCTGTCTTGGCCAGCCAGATGGATCATGGCGGGTTGGTTGGCTCCTGATTTTGAATTCGGCGTGCCCACTTGCGCCTCCTTGGGAACGATTTTATGGCTGTCTCGGTTGCTGTTACTCGCGACAGCCATGGCGATCTCCGCTCTAGTCAGGGCAAATAGCATTTCCGTTGGTCCATTGTGAGGCGTCGGCATGTCACGGCCTTCCGTGTGCAGATCGGAATCATTAACGTTGAGTGGTGGTTTACAATCACCACCACTCGACAAGGCCGTGACTGTTGATCCTGTCATCTCTCCAAGACGACGGTCGTATCCGACCAGAGTCCACCAAAGTCGCCGCCTTTGCTCGACTTCGAACGGAGGCAGCCCGTGACCCCCAGGATCTCTGTGTAGGCCCATTCTCTCAGCTATCCTTACCGCAATGCCAATCAGGCAGAATACTTGGCGTGGATCTGTGAACCACCTGACGGCGAACTAAAGATTCAAGTCAATTCGCAGATCTTTTTCAGCGAGGGGTGGAGGTTTTAGTCTCGCACGGACGTACCAGATAAAGAACGAAGGCCTGGAGGACTAGGGAATCGTTGACACGCATGAAGCTTGCGTTGATCAGAGCCTGCTGCACGGCAGCTGTATACCGTCCAACAAGAACCTTCTTTGGAGCCTGGAATCTGGCCTGCACATCTGCGTCTTCAAGGGAGGTGATGGCCATCAAGTAGATACCGAACATTAACGCCTCAATGTTATTAGGAGCCTTCTCGAGCTGGGATGCCGCCTGCAGAACTTGTGGTTGGACGGTGGGGATATGAGTGATCTTCAGTAGTGGATTTATATTGTCGATGTAAATCTGCCAGAGCTGGAAGATGTGGATGGGGTTCGGGTGGAGATGCGTGACAGGGTTCGGTGCGCCGCCGATGATGAATGGAAAACCATCTTGATTGCCGAACATGCGATCATAAGCGCGATGTATAAGCGGGCCTTCTGCTTCTTCCTCAGATGAGTCGTGAAGAAGCTGCTCGCTGGCTCGGAACTATTGAGTATAATTAGCATTGAGGTGCTCTGCCAAGGGAATAAGCTTATTCGCATTTGTCTTACTTCTTTGTGGATAGAGAACCACATGCCAGCCTTTCTGGAGGTTTAAGATATGTCAGTTTGAAAGCACGTTAAGTCCTGTGAACAGATTGTATGCTCTTACTTTTCGTCTTGTTCTCGCATCGGCGAGGCGCTGGCCGAAGGAGACGTTCTGAGACCTTCGAAGTCATTCTCAAGATCTTCAACATCCTCTGTTTGGTTCACATCAGCTGCGGTCCTGATATCCTGTCCAATGGACTCGAATTCGACACCGTGCTCGGTTAGAAGATTTTCGTATTTTTTGAGCCTGTCAATCAAGTCTCTTTCCTGTAATCGCTTCTTCCGCCGTCTGGGCGGTTGAGGGGGAACCACACGACATTCGACTTTTGCTTTAACACAATTGGCACAAGGTTTGTTTTTGTCGCAGCGAACCTTGCGTTGCTGACAGAGAACACAACTTGTGCCTCGAGTAAGTTTCAGGGCCGCAGCATCAGCCTGTGCTTGTGTTTGCTGCTGATACTGTCCTCGAGCGTGTGGCCCTCGGCTGGTGGTTGAAGCCGGGGAGGCGTCGGATATCATCCGATCGTCAGACATCTCTTTGCCTCAGCCTTAGAGTACATGTGATAAGACACGATCTGAGAATGACCTGAGCTTCTTGCCGCAAAGAACTGTGAAGGAAATCCCGAGAAATGTGCAAGCTATATTCAAAATAGTGGTCTTGAAGTGCATGCAACGGAAAACCCAAACGATGTTGGTGGACTTTGATGCGATGCAGGCAATCGAGTCCTATGACCAAGACGTTGTGGAAAATTGATCTCGGAAAGTCAACGTCAACGACGTTATGGACTTAATGAGGAGATGACAGCAAGATATAATAGCCGGTTAAGATGAACCGGTGGTGTTGCAATCGTATACCGTCAATCCACTTATAGCAATTAAGCTATTTTGAAGGCGGCTGAGCGAACTGCACCCGTTGATCCCCTCGTCAGCCAGGCCTCTCAGAAGCAGAGGGGGTGGTGGCCCAGGCTGTTGATAGGTGTACAGGTGGGTGGGAGTGCCGGAAGTGGCGCCGCTGTAGATTTCTGTGGCAAGCGGCTCAGGCACATTCGCTAATCGCTGGGCCCCAGAGTGCGTAGTAGGGGATCTGGTGCAGCAGTAGTAGCCCGCACTGGGCCTCGTCTGTTTCTGGCGTGCCCCAAGGGACGACGTCTAAATATAAGGCAGTGTCTGCCCTAGCCTCTGGAGTTTGTTTCGGCGTTTATGATTGACGTCTTCCAAGCTGGCTTCCTCTGGTGCAGCTGCTTTTGGTCGTCCAGTATACGGAGTATATGGCCGGTATATGTGGCTAAAAGTGCCTCTGTGCGCAGACCAGTCTGGGGACCAAACTCTACGCTACGTCAGCGACAAATGCAAACGCGCCTCGGCCCCCGCGACGGTTATTTGAGAGACAACAGGGGTTTGGTTTTGTTGGTATCGGCCCAATGCTACCTCGTCCTCGGTGCAGGCTCAGCAGCAAGAGACAGTGAGGCACTAATTTCGTCTCAATCGGATGGAGTCAGCGACCAGACAGCGAGTGACGGAGCGCATGAGGTGAGGGCAGCGTAACTGTCTCAGCTGTTCGCTTCTCAGCTCAGTGCAGCACAGCAGAGCGCGCAGCGATGAGCGGGTGCTGGGGGATGAGCTGAGGCCAAGCGAACGCGAGCAAAGAGTGGTGAGAATCGGGTTGCAGGAGTCACGAGCTGCCCGTCGGACCCGAGAAATGGAGCCAAATATCAGCGTCGTAGACAGGAAAGCGCAACACTAGAGGAGGCCAAGGTGAGGGGCAGGAGCCTCGTTGGGGTCTAGCGTGCTGGCTCGGGTACAATCCACTGATTTACCTCCGAGGGTTAGAGAGGGTTAGGGTCGAGTCATGCTCTTACACGCCGTTGAAAGGAAGCAGTAAAAATAGAACGAAAGTTCAAAGGCTTATGACACAGTACATTCATGTGCTGTAAGAGGAAGGCAATAGGCGTGCTCTTTATGATCGTGTCGGACTTTGAATCAGTCCATTGGCGGCATCATCAAAGGCTCTCGGCTATCACGATTGTACAAAGACCTTGACGGATGTTGAGCAGCATGAAAGAACAGACTGAACCGCGCAACAGCCTGATGTCCATAAATGACGATCCTGCATTGGTATTTCATCCATCAAACTTGAGATTGAAGTGGTTCCTATTACAGTACGATTCCGTCAGAATCAGGATCACAAGGCGTGTCACTGGCTGACTAGATCAATATCCAACATGTGCTTCGAAGTCAGGACTACGATGGCCTGCGGCCACCACATCATCAGCAACATTTGCAATCCCAATCATACTGACGAACAGACTTGCAAAGACCAGCGTCAACGGTTCATCTATGACACATGCGCTGGGTGCGATCCCGAGTACAAACGGAGTGTCCTCAAGCAACATCATGATCAGCGCCATTGTCGTTTCATGGATCTCTACCTCCAAGCCAAGAAGGAAGGCGACACAGAGTGTATGAAGGCTCTTGAGCAGCTCATGATCATGGCTGCACAGGATTTGCGTCGCGAGAACTTCAAACTCAGCCTCACCCGCGGACTTGGTCCGGTCATGTGGCCAGAGACCGAGGGCTAACGGTAGACGACATAAGGTAAGTATGAGGTGACAACATTGGAGCTACCGAGAGAAAAATCGAGTTTATTCTTCATTTTCTTTTCTTCAATACCATAAATTTCGTTCAATGAAAGACGTGCGATTCGCGAAGCCTCCTTCGTAGTGATTATGTAATTTTCCTGGGAGGTGCCCCGCGTTAACGCGGGAGAGAGCTTCACGAGCTCGTGCCTTTTCCCCACCATAGCACATCAAGAACACCCGGTTCGTGAACGCACCCAGCTCGCCGCGTTCTCGATTTCACGGGAAACTTCTTCGATAGCATCCAGATCACCGAAATCATCCTGACACAGGCATCATGGAGGCTCCGAGCTCCCACAGTCTGCTCTCGACCCAACAGGGCTCCGACCTCCAAGTCATCCTGCACCCGCTTGTGCTCCTCACCATCTCAGACTACATCACAAGACATACCTTGAGACAACAAAAAGGCCCCATAATCGGCGCTCTTCTTGGGAAACACGACGGTCGCGAGATCACGGTCGAGTTTGCATTTGACTGCCATGT
This sequence comes from Sarocladium strictum, assembly GCA_030435815.1. Taxonomy (NCBI): domain Eukaryota; kingdom Fungi; phylum Ascomycota; class Sordariomycetes; order Hypocreales; family Sarocladiaceae; genus Sarocladium; species Sarocladium strictum. The sequence continues at coordinate 3,106,544 of JAPDFR010000003.1, read as the reverse complement.
CATCGACGCAGACGAAGATGGAGGGTACCTGCTGCACGACGGCATGTTTGCCGAGCGGTTGGAGCAGAGTGAGGAGACGAACAACCCCCCCCCCCGCTGAAAGGGCTCAGGGCTAACTGCGTGTAGTGAAACTGGTACACAAAGACCGTCAGCTCGATCTCGTAGGGTGGTACACCCTCCTCCCTGCCGACGGTCCGACTTCGAACATCCTTCCGATCCACACACAGCTGCTGCGAGGATACAACGAGTCAGCCATCCTGCTGGGATTCCACCCGCAGGAGGCTGTAAGCCACTCAGTTGGTGGGAAGCTGCCGCTGACCATCTACGAAAGCAATTACGAGGTGGATGAGATCAAGGGCGAGCACGACGGTGAAGATAAGAAGATGGACGACGGAGAGCCCACCCTGAAGCTGAAGTTCCGAGAGATCAACTACTCTGTCGAGACAGACGAGACCGAGATGATCAGCATGAACTACATCGCGGGCAGCGGCGGCAACGCCATGGCTAGTGCGACGAAAGGCGAGAAGACAGCAGTCCCGTCTGCAGAGTCCAACGGCAAAGGCAAGAGGAAATTGGGCGAGGAAGAAGGAACTGAGCTGGACCGCACCCCGGTCGAAGATGTCTCGCTCTCCCGGGAGGATGATGAGCTGCTGGCGGCCTTGACTGCCAAGGCCAACGCCATTAAGATGCTGCACTCCCGCATTCAGCTCCTCATAACCTACCTCAAGGGCCTACCCCCAGCATTCGACGGCACGGCGCCAAAACCGGAAGACGAAAACATGAACGCCGACGCAACAACGCCATCTCATACGGTCCTCCGCCAGATCCAGGCGCTGGTCAGCCGAATGGATCTCGTCATCCCGTCGAACGAGGAAGCCTTCAACAAGGAGCTTCTCCATGAGTCCAACGACGTCCATCTGATCGGCCTACTCAACAACCTCATGCAGAGTGTTGGTGAGGCCAAGAAGGTCGGCAAAAGGTTCGACATCGTGGAGAAGGCGCGGACTTCAAGAAGTCGTGGTGGTGAGTTCCACGTGCCCTATAACCTAGCTGGGGCCGGAGATCTCATCATGTGAGAGAAGCATGAGCAGGGTACCTGGGAGACAGTAATTAGCAAAAGCGTGGCGTTCGGTTTTCATTTGATTTTGTTTTTGGACCTGGGAGTTGAGAGAGCTGCCTAAAGGGCCTTTCCCCTTTATGAAATCACATTTGCGTTGAATTGGGGCATAAAGTAGAAACCTGAGCATAGACACATATATTCCAGCCTCATCTCAAATTCGCAGTAGTCGCCAGGCAGCTCAAGACAGCCAAGTTCCGAGCTCACGGTCTCGTCTAGTCATTAAAGCATCTACCAAAAAAACAAAAGGGAAGTGGATGAAGCCTCCATCCTCCGTTCTAAAATCGACGTGACAAGCTAAAAAGAAACCAGCGCAAAATTACAGAAAAGCTCCACGATGGACTAGAAATCTTGTCACGCTCTGATCACCACCTTGATAACCAGCTTGCCGTCATCGTCTGCCGTCCGGCTTGCGAGTTCAAATGCCCCGTGCGCCTCCTTGAGGCCAGTAAACCGATGTGTGACCATGTCGTCGAGACTTGGCAGAGCATTTGGGCCACCTCGAGCTTGTGATGCAAGAAGTCTGATTCCCGTGGCATATGTGTTGGCATAGCGGAAGATGCCGAGAATGTCAATCTCGCGAAGATGTGCAACGGATAACGGCAGCGTCTGGATCGGAGTTCCCATACCGACCATGATGACCTTGCCACCGGATCGGGTCGCGTACAGGCTGGTAGGCATGCTGACCTCCTTCCCTGTGCACTCAAAGGTCACGTCAAAGCCATCCTCATCTTCTTCGAGCACGAACATGTCGGGGCCCTTTGATACTGCTGAAACCTCGGCAGCCAGTGCTTTGGCCCCGTCGAACCGGCTTGCTGTGGAGAAGACACTGGCTGGTGTTACAGAGCCTCCTGAGCTCGGGGTAGAGGTTCCTGTGTGGCTGCCGCTGGATGGGAAAGCGAGATGATGAGGGACGACGAAGCCATGTGTGGCAAATCCACGGGACACAGCGTAGTCAACACGGCCGGCATCAAGATCAGCGATCGTCACAGACGTGCAACCGGACTGCAAGGCCATGGCAGCGGTCAGGAGGCCGACCGTGCCGGCTCCGATGACGAGGGCAGTAGATCCCGGCGTAGGAGCGGCTCGGTTTAGAGCATGGATGGCAACTGAGAGGGGCTCGAGCAGAGCAGCAGCCTCGTAAGACACATGGTCAGGAAGTCTATGAATGTCAGTATGCTCAATCGCGGCTGCAGCAGTTTATGATTTGGAGAACCTACTTGTGACACCAGACGGCGGGATGGTTGATTCGGTCTTGTAATGTTCCTTGATAATGTGGATACGTCTTTGCACTGCTTCTGAACCTCAACTTCTTGCAAAGATTATATCTCCCTTTTCTGCAGATCCCGCATTGGCCACAAGCGACGCCGACCTCAAGGGCCACACGGTCACCAACACGGAAGCCTGTGACCTGTGGTCCAATGGCAACAACCTCGCCGGAAGATTCGTGGCCGAGAGACAGGGGTTGGCAAGCGCAGAGATCGCCATTGGCAAACTTCTTGTAGTATGAGACATCGGAGCCACAAATGCCCGTGGCTTTGATGGCAATCTGGAGCTCACCAGCAGAAGGATCAGAGATTGTTCTTGTTTCCTGTTCAATGGGTCGTCATTAGTTTGCGAAGGTCTCAAGTGGCATTGAAGACATTCCGTACCAAGCGAAGATCCCTGGGGCCGTGCAGAACCGAGGCAGAAATTGTGGATGGCTTGGAGCCATGGACAGGGAGGTGCGCAGGCCCCTCGGTCACCGCATCGGTCATTGCAGCCGGAGCCATGGTGCCCAAAGTCTTCACCGAGCAGCCTTGACGCGGGAGACAGCTGAGCTCAGCGACTGAATCGGCAGACTTGGTCCGTGTGGCGTCTCGCTTCGTCACAAAGGTCGAGACTGAGAGTTGCCTATTGCGGCGGCGACAGTCAGCACCATTGGCCAGTCGTATTCCCTCCCACGGACCCAGGCAGAGAAAGCATCATGAGACACGAGGTCTCTCTCAGAATGACCACTTGCAGGAGAGAACGTGGGGTTCTTGGATGTCAGAACGTGGGTGCACCTACCGGAACGGTATTAGAGGCTGAAGTCTGGCTCGGATCTGATCTAGGATATCTGTACAGCGTGATGAAAAGCGTGGGATGAAGCGTGGGATGTGTGGGTGTTTGGAGTCAAGTTGGGGCAGATGGAGGCCTCGCCTAGAAAATAAGACCGGCGTTTCTCTCGTCAAAGCTCAGGAGGAAGGAGAGGGAGTCCTTGATTACCTCCACACAACCTTTAAGTAGGAAGGAATGGCGGAGATGACCCAAAGGCAGTGATCCAAAGAGGTGAAATGAGCACGTCAGTGTCCTCTCCTCCGAGATCTACGATTCTACTCCCGTCCAGTCCAGGTCTTCCGCAACCCCCTCTGCCGCAAGACACACCCGCGAGACGGAACAGAAATCATGGAGCCATCCCGTAACGGCCCAGTCAGGGAAGCGGGCGTTATCTCGGGGCCGAAGACAGGCATCCTGTTCGTTGAGCAACGGTCCGGACTTGCCACCAGGGAGATGCAGGGCGCGGAAGCTATCCACAGGCTCCCCGTACGAGCTGCATTGATAAAGGAACTCTGATCCTCTGCGTAATGTAAAACTGTCAAGCAGCCGTCACATTTTCAGTCTCGAAACGCGCGCAACGGAAGTGGATCAACAGTCAATACTGGGGTACGGGAAGAGGGGGGGAGGAGGGTGTCGAGCCCAGCCCAGTGTGGCCTGAACGAGACGATCATATCGGGGCTTGTCCCGGTGGGAGGGAGGTACCCATTATCCGGTAACGGCCTCATGCGGAGACAGATGGGAGGGATGCAAGCCAAGGAGAGATATCCTGCCGTCGAATTGGCAGGCGAAGTGACAAAACGCCAAAGATAGGGAGAGGGCATTCCGCTCCTCGAATGGACACCCTCCAGCAGTTGAGGCTGCTGCGTATCATGAGCCGGGATTGGCCTTTATCAGCACTCACGATAACGTGCGCATGCAGTGTGCTGGACGTATGTCTGTCTGTCTGCAGGAAAGAGACGACATGGGGACACGAAAACTCATGCAAAGAAATGCAGAGCTAGCTTGTGGTGTCGCCAGAGCCAGCGTCGAGCACGGCAGGCATTGCGCCATTGCCATTGGGCAGGACGGGCATCAATGCCGAGGTGCATGTTGGAGGTCCGGTAGGGCAATCCATCCCACCTGGTGGAGGGTGAGATACCAGGTGTCGGGCAGTAGTATTGAGCATCCAGAACAGACGCACAAAGGCTTGCAAGGCGGAATGGAGGGCTATAGGCAAAAACGGGCGGATCTGAAAGGGAGGTGAGTCGGTCAACGGCTCGCTGAGCCGGACGGTTCTGATGCGAAGGCCCGAGGGAACTGATGCGAAGTCTGACAGGCAGACGCTGACAATGAGAGCTATTCTCTGAGTAACAATGCCCGAGACGCTTTAATCCTTGTCAAAAACCTGAATAATACATGTGAAAGCTGAGCTGTTCGAGAATAGACTTTTCAACTTACTAGTGCAGGCTCTAGACAATGTGGCTTGGCTTACACAACATTATCTCGCATCCCAAACATCAAAATAGTCTCCAGAATTTGCCGGGACTGTCGGTGAGAGCCGTATCCAAGAGACAGTAGGAAACTTGCCCATGTCACCAGGCCGATGAGATAGAACCCTGGGACAGATTGCGAGAAGGAACCCATCAGCATCATCATCAGCATCAACAACAGCAACAACTTGGTTCCCAGCTGGTGGAGCGGAAGACAGAACAGCGCATGAGGTAGCGTTGCAGCGCAGCCACCACACCACCCCAACACCTCCTCACCGACAATGCTTGTCACGACATCACAGGCTTATTAGCGAGGGCACACTCGGCGAGGCTTCCCACAGACTACCAGGGGTATCCTGTTCGTTCGCCTAGCTGATAGAGGAAAAGAGAGCATGTCGGAGTTATTGTTTTGGTGCGGGCGCTCACTGACGGCCGCTAATATGCCAGCATGTTCGCTGGCTAAATGCCCAAGCAGTTGGGGAAAATGGAGAAAAAGTTACTCCTGTCACCTCGGGAGTGCATAAACTTCCACCCTTTGTGACCTCGACAATTGAGACGGTGGTGAAGATCGTCGTGCCATGCCAGTCATTGGCTTGTCAGTAAGCTGGTCCTTCGACTTGCGGAGTCCGTCTTTGCCCGAATGCTTCGAGGCCCGGATCTGCTGCCAGGACACAGGAAGCCCACGATATGGGCTCTGACATCTCATAGTCGATGCCTCCAATCCTCCAGACTAGTCCAGAACCTTAACAATGCTTGGCCTGATTGAACGGTGTACCCTTTTGCGCGTATTGCAACCTAGTTCCATGCCCCAGGTTCCTCCAAGCGCTGTGGCACATCAGGCTCAACGGCAGAATACACGAAACCCCTGTCTACCCCAAGTGGGAGAGGTCAGGAAGCCGACACCGGAAATGCAATGAAGAAACAGTGACATGAGAATGGGTCATGGCTGTGAACGATTTCTTCGCTAACATGCCAGTTCCAGAGTAAGGATGATCAAAGCTCCGCTGCGGAGAGAGAACAGAATCGGGCAATGGCACAGGAGGCGAACCGCGTCCCGTGTCCAAGAAGAGGCAAGACGATCCCTGTGTATTGACCCACGTGGGAATGATTAACGTTGAGGACAGGCTGTTATGCTTTTCTGGGTCATCTTTCACCCCGTCTAACAGCCAGCGTTGCTTCCTTGGATTTATATTGATGTTCCGGTCCCGCGAGCCAATAGTCTGTGGTTTTCTGCTTGGTGAGTATGTCCACACATGCGCACAGGTGACTTTCCGCGGGTCAACATCACCGGTGGCGAGCGTGGATTGACCACGCTTATCACTGCGAGATATCAAGCTGCCGAATAACGCCGCGGTGTGAATCGCCATTGCAGATCGAGATCTCTCAGACAATAAGACCTTCCAGCTGTAGTCCATCGGGGCGGCTCAGCGGACCAGATCCCACTTCAGAACATAAGCCCATGCCATCCCGACTTTGCCCCTCTTCTGTAAGAACTCGCTGGCACTCACGCCTCGAGCATCCCGTCCGTCGATCATCGTTAGCTGGGCAACCTGGACGGCCTGACCTGGAGCCCCCAAGTCCTTTGCATTAACATCAAGCCAGTGCCAGTATCCGTCCGTCTCAATTGGTATCATATCCTCTTTCCTTCCATCCCATCCATGAATGCTTAGGAGAAGTAGCGGTGGTTTGCCTTCGCCGTTCTTCTCTGACGTCCAATGAGGACATATCTTGCAGAATTGGAACCGGACCACTTCGCCGCTATTGACTGAAATTTCATTCTCCATTGGTTCGACACTGTCCTCTTTGATACCCTCTTGGTGGCCATTCCCGTAGAAAGTGGGTGGTTCTCCATTGACGCGGCCAATGAAGTATTCCTCCCACGATATTGTGCGGCCGTCATTACGAAATTGGTATTGGGAGTCCCTGGGGAAATGTCTCTGTCCAAACTCTTCATTGCTCTTCGTGAATTGCCCAGGTGTGAACTTCTGCTTGTAGGTATTCGTGCTCGTGTCCAAGTGACCTGCTCCCCAGCAAGCATCCAAGAGTTTCCAGACACCACCGTCAATCCTGACAGCATTCCAAGCATGTCCATCTGGTTTAGGGGGTGGAGGGCGTTCCCCTTTCTTGAGGGCCGTATGACCGAAGCCTTTACCATGGCCCACGACAGAGATACAGTCGAGGCCAGCCCGGTTCGCGATCGCTTTGTAGGTCTCGGCATAGCCCTGACAGACGGCCTTGCCAGTAAAAATGGTCTCTTCGACCGGCATGTGTCTCACAGTATTGCCAAAGAAGGCAACAGTGTCGTAATAGATGTTGTGATGGAACCAAGTAAAGATAGCCCTCGCCTTGTCTGTGTAAGACGGAAATGGATCACACAAGCCACGTGCAAGATACCCGACTGGATCGTGCCGAGGCAGCGAATCCCTTGGATACTGCGCGGCCACAGTATCAGGTCCACTCCAATCACGACAGACTAGACAGCCCTCATCGGGCTGTTGAGAAACTGGCGGAACAGCAACTCGCGTTGTAAAGGCTTCTACTTGCGCAGCAGATGGCCGAGAAGACAAAGGGATAGGTGGAGGAGCATAATCGTTTCGTTCAGAATATGGATCTGGAAGCGACGGCTCCGACTCGACAGGTGCAGGCTCTGTCGGCTTGTTGTTGAAGCCCATGATTGGCTTCTTCAGGTGTGCCGGAACATCACGAAGAGCTTGATTAATAGGAAGTGGTGCTTTGACGGCTCTAGACGGTAGACGAGGTGGTAAGGTAGGTCTGTCGGCCAGAGTAGGTTGAGAAGCTGGCTCGGCCGGTTTTGCACCATTGGAACTGGAGAGTCCTGTTGGTATGGGGGGTCGCGCGCGAGGTGCTTCAACCGATGCAGTAGAATCTTGTGCTTTTGCCTGAGCCTCAAGCTCTCTCCTGCTTGGTGGCAGCTTTGGGAGTGTTGTAGTACCGAACGCTGGGGCAAGCATCTTTCGAGTTCCAATGTCTGTTCCTGGAGTGGTAGCAGGGCTTGTAGATGGCCCAATGGAAAGAGAGGAGACGGCCGAGAGTTGTGAAACTTCTGATGAAGTTGAACCTCGACGAGCACCGAGAAGAGTCGATTGTGTTGTGACCCTCCTTGGAGGAATGGCGGGTGATGATTGGTTTGATGGTGTTCTAGAAGGAAGAGGAGGTGGTGCTGTTCTTGATGCCATACGGTCGTTCTGTGATGATGCAGTCTCTCGTCCGGGCAATGGCGGTGGTACTGCTTTGGCTGCTGGCCTGGGCGGAACAGCTGGGGACACAGTCGGTACGGAGCGGTTGGCCGATAGAGCAGGCGATGGAGCTGTCTGACTTCTTGCATTTGCGTTTAACCGTCCAGGAGCAGTCGGAGGCGGAGGAGGTGGTGGTCGCTTCTTTGAGCCGTCAGGATTGGTTCCATTGCTGCTGAAATTTTGTTGTTTGTTCAGCGCGGCTATCCTGTCTGCCAGACTGTTGAAGCGAGGCTCTTCGACGTCTGCCATGATTAACCCTTTCGTGCTCGATACGTGAAGATGTGGCAATGTGAAGCAAAATGGTGTGTATAAGGCTTGCGTGTTTCAGGTGGGGAAGGATGAAGGGGCCACGAGTATAGAGTCTGAAAGCCAGTGGTTGGTGACTCTAGATGGAGATCAAAGGCAGAAGCGACAGTAGACGGTCATCAAAGCAGAACATGTGTTCGAAGACCAAAAGACGAGCAAGATGAGAGGGTGAGACGACATTGAAGTCTGGGCTTACGTGGTTGGATGTTGGCGGGGCGAGGGGCTCTGGTGCGTCGAGGCGGCAGATGGATCGTGAGGGAGCCCTGTGGCTAGTGGGGACGCTCGCTGAGCCTCTTCCTGTCAGTGGCCAACGAGCAGGAGATCGGCGTATGATTGTGGCTCAGCAGCAGCATCCGGGGAATCTGTGCCGTAATCCCCTCGGCAGTCACAAGACTTCGCGACCCACTGGTAGAGAGGTCTGTAACTGAGATGATCAACACCACCTTAAACCAGGATTGACAGGGGTAAGAGTACATCATCAGCTATCTAAAAAATACTCATTTATTGACCACCCTAACCTCAATCTAGATGTACAGAGCTGAATTAAGACGCTGATTCGCTCTTAATCCCTGTTCGAAGCCTTGTGACTGTCGAGGGGATGGTGCTGGCGCTAGGGACGCACTAAAGACGGGACTTTCTGCAGGGCTGTAGGCCCAATTATAGTCTCGACACTGAACGGCAAAGCATGGCAGCGCCGTGATGGCATCATTCTGTTGGGTGAGATGTGACTTTGGAGACTCGATGGTCTTTTGGGCATTAATTAAATGAGGCCATGCTCATGGCTAGTCTCTCCCAATGCCAAGGATGGACGCTAACGCCTCTTTCGAGGCTATGGTATCGGAAATGGTCCCATAGCATCTCAAATCAACGCTGTGATTTATTTAGTAGACGACATAGCACTTCCCAAGAGTAAAATGGCAGTCACTCATTCCGAGATAAACTTTCAGAGAACATCAATTACTTGCAATGTTTACCTTGTAGCTTCGTTCGGGACAGGGATGCAGGAACAGGAACAGGTAGGCACGAGATCTGGTCCCGCCCTGGACATTGATGGGCAACAGGTTTACCGTAGCATGCCCATGCCACTTTCAAGACTCTGTCCTTATTGTTGATGGTTTCGTCGTCTCGATAAAAATTTGCATCGCGGTGCGCTCTTGCCTAAAAGTGCGGGCACCGGTACATGTGTCCGTGCAAACGAGGATGGAAGGAGTGATGCAGGAGTGAGCGAAGCAGAGAGATCAACAAATAAGAACTCTCCCATCACGTAACTTCGGCCTACCGCAATAACACTGGCCTACAGCCCTGTAAGTCCCGCCCAGTGGCATTTGTAGATGCTGACGATAGGCCCCAGCGTCATAGTGGTGACACTTCAGCTGTACCCCAGAAAAGAGGACCCTGACAGTAAATAGCGTGGACATCTGCATATAAGGTTCTGAACTGGCTTTTGGAATGGTCAGAGTCCACATTCTTAGACGACAGAATATATCTGAAGCTCTACCCAGATTGGGGCGCAGCCGTGTGTCGTAATCATCATACAAGGTCCTGCTTTCTCTCTCGATTGCCCGCCAAAAACCACCGTCAGCGTGATCTTGAGGAGCCTTCCCGCCCCTCCTCAACTCCTGCAACCCCGCGCCACCCTCCATCACGATTCACGACTAAGGGCGAGGCCAGCCCACCGACCAACCACGCGGCTACCCACCATCGAGTCCATTCCCATCTCTTCCTCGTTGGTGCCACAGCCGCCCAATGATCCCGCTAGGAAATCCCTGACCAACCGAGAGACCCTCTCAGCAAGCCCTGCCTGCCGGGAAACGGGGGACTCGACTTGGGCCAGCGCTCTGCATATGGCGCTTGCTTTTCATTCTGGGCCCACAGCCGCCGACCCCGGCTGACCGGTTTCCCATCGCAATCAATCCCAATCTTGGTCTTCGATTGCCTCACTTTTCTTTGTACGACCTCTCCGTCCTTCCTCCTCCCGACCTCACGTCGCAAACCGCCCGCTGGACAGACGACCATCCGCTGTCATTCCTCACCACGGTTGCACTGCCTCGGACGCCAACTGCCTCTTCCCGCGCTCCAGCCTGCATTGTCGAGAGCGCTGTCCACCGCTTCTCGAGCCATGGCCGACGAGGCTGGCGGCAGCGAGGTTGGTCGCCGTGAGAAGCCGCCCTTCCGCTTCCTCGACTTGCCGCCCGAAGTACAACATGGAATCATTGCGCAGGTACGCTTCGCCCTTTGCGCTTGAGAGGCCGTCGTAGATCCAACCTTGCAAAATGCGCATTGCGCCGGCTTTGCGCCGGATGGGGTGCTTTGTACGCTGACATGTTGAACGGTAGTGTTCCACGCCCGACCTCATCTGCGTCGCTCTCGTCTCGAAACGCTTTCGGGAACTTGCCGCCTCTCAGCTTTATCGTAACTTCCACATAGTATTCCCAGATGATGACGACCTCAACTTTGACTCTCCTATCGACGGCCTCGCTGGTGGTCTGGATACCTTCACCACTAGCGACTACAATTATGCGCAACACTTGAAAGACTTGTCCATGGACACGTTAAGCGCTGGTTTCAAGGGCGAACAATCATACCAATCGTATCTTTATAGTTCGAGCTGCGGCAAGTTCCTCAACACACTCTTGCACCTGACGTTAAGGCGCTCTCGGTGCCTTCAAACCTTCAGGTATACCGCTCTGCTACCGACTGACTTCTGTCGCTTTGAGATGGACGACTAACAAAACTATAGATGGAACATTCGAGTCGAATTAAGCAGACCAGTCTATGAAGAACTTCATCGGATCAGGACTTTAAAAAACCTGCATATCCGTATGCAGGCAGGCGAATCATACTATCGCGCACCACCTCCTCTTCCCGTGTCTGCGGGTCCGCACCAGGAGTCCTCTCATCTACACTGGGGCAGTACGCCCCCTCCGCCCATGCCGTCCATGGGATTGCCACTCGCCTCCAGTCCCCCTGTGGCTGGCAATGCAGCCTCCAACTTTTGGCCCTCACATCGCCCGCCGACCAGAAATCGATTGATGAAGCGGGGAGGTGATGTCAAAATTCCGACGACATTGGCAGGCTTTCGGGATCTACACAGCCTAAGTGTGCTGGACATTGACCATACGGATCTTGTTGATGAGCTGCGCACATGCATTCGGAATTCAGGCAAGCTGAAGGAGCTTCACTTGTCATTTTCTGATGCCCTTGCCCAACAAACTCGAACTTCGAACTTGCTCAACCCTGATCCTGATGACTCGGATGTTGATGACGACTATGCAGCCCACGATCACGAATCAAGTCTCAATAACAGCGCTCCTGCGAAGCTCTTCAGAGCTGCAGAAGAACGGAAGATCCAAGAGGCGGTTTTGGGAAAGATTCTAGGTGTCGAGCCTGTGTTGCTGAAGAAACGTAACATGCCGAGCATATCTGAACCCGGACCGTCGTCACTTCGATCGGAGAATGGCAAAGACGAAGAGCAGAACCCAGAGGAAGATGCCAAGGAGGCATTCCGAGCCTCGTTGGCCAAGGTGTCGAGACAGCTGATGTCCATGCAAGCCGGCTCCAATGATCTTTCTTCTGCCCAGCAAGAAATTTTGGACCTAATCGCAACAGCGGCAAAGAAGTACATTGAGGCTCCCGAGATCTCGGCATTCAAGAAGGACATCAATTTGGAAGGAAACTCTGTCAAGAACGAGCAATATGGCGAGTCTAGCTCTAAAGCGGCAACTGAACCCAACGGCTCTTCGCCAGTATCGGGGTTTGTGGCCTCCGGGGAACGGGAGGACTTATCCACGACACTCACTTCAAGACGCAACGGCAAGGCAACTGGATCACCAACACATAATATCGACATTGAACACGCCGAGCACGTCGATGACGGGCAGGGGGATGAAACGGATCACCTGCAACAAGCACGTAACAACGGGGACACTGGGCTGGGAGCTCAATCTATCATCGCACTGCCCTCAAGTGTAGCACTTCCACTGTCTCCAACTGCATCTCCTCCCGTTCATGCGCCCAGGGGCTCCTCTTCTACACGCAAGGATAAAAGTCTCTTGAAACTAAAGGCGGAATGTGCTGATCTCCAGGATGAAGCTACTGCCGTTGCCAGACGGATCCAAGACCTTCGTCTCGACGACCCTGGACAACACGAAGAGTTCCTCGAGAAGGCTGAGCAGGATCTCATATCGCTCAATCTAAGCATTGCATCTCTGAAGAAGAGCATACGAAGTGCAGAGCGCAATTCTGGATCTTCAGCACACGATGCAGAATCATCAAGCCATGCCACAGCTGACTATACCCGGAAAACAAGGGGCCTATCGCTGGAGTCACTCAGCATTCATCTGATTCCTGTCAAGCCTTCTGTTCTTAGTCGCTCCATTAACCTGCGTTGTCTCAAACAACTCACACTTCTCAACGTTGGTAACCAGGCACCCATTTGGGCTCTGTTGAAGCGAGAGAATACGATACAACCACTCGCGCTGCGCAGTGTCTATACTGATCATGTTTCGACACCGTTCATTCTCTGTATGGCTGCGTTGCCTGAACTGCATGAGCTGTATATGCTCCAGCGCAGTCCGAAGCATCGACCAGAGAGTGAAGCGCCCCCTTGCACGGTTAGACTCGACCATATCCGGCGTCTTGTCTTGTCCAAGCATATTGGAGAGCTCAAGAGACTCATGATAAAGGACGAGTCCAACAGTACTGACTGGGACATCAACGAGAAGACCATGATTATGATTTGCACGAGAGGGCTGAAGCTTGAGGAGTTAGCCGTAAGCATGAACATTCATGCTGTGGTAAGAGTGGAATCTTGCTTATAATCAGCGCTTGATGCAAGGCTAACCATTCAACAGCATGCTTTCATGCAATACTTTTCAGGACTCATAAGTCTTCGCGCTCTCAACATCCTGCATTTCCGCAACGATGACACTTGTATATGGGTGATGCGTGAAATTCTGCGCTTCATCGTCGACAATCTCTCCCACCACCCCGAGCTGAAGTTGGAATGGATCGCCATGGAGAACGATCGTGTTGACCGCATCATCCGACCGTCAATCAGTGAGAAAGACGACGACAGCGATAGTGAAGGAAAGGGGGAGGATCGAGGGAAGAAGAAAAGAAGTGGTAGCGGTAATGGGCTCGGGAAGCCTAAGACTCAGACTGATGCCCATGATGCCTACCCGATCATGCCTTCCATCGAACTGGACACCGACAGCGAGAGTGACGAGGACTCTCACGACAGTGGCCAGAGGCTAAGATTCAGGACCGTTGGGCCTCTGCAATTTTACGATGCATGGGGCGTCAAGATCTTCGAGAAGGAGATCAGGGCCGGCAAGCTGTAAAGGCCATGCCAGTATATATGGGAAGACGCCCTTGGTGACGAGCACTTTCGACCACACGCTATAGTCTGGATTGAAATGCTGTGTACCTCGGGAGTCTGGAACAATGCACACGAAGCTGACGATTGGATTGAATCATGAGAATACGCAGCTCACGTTGACGCAATGAATATTGGCACCTATCTGCCCCGTTTGGGCACTCTGGTGGTTACGACGAACTGGGTTTCACCTCACAAACTTCAGGATTGGGATTGGCAAAGGGAAATGGTCAAAGAGGAGTACTGGACCTTGGGATATCGGTTTCCTGGTGGAAGGGCGTTCGTTCTACACAAGGTACTTTTCGCCTTCGTAAAGCGTAATGAACACTATTAGTATCGGATATGCAATTGACGATCCACGCATTGGCCCCCGTGATCGATAGTCTGACATTCATTCAATGTGGGCGAAAGCTTTGAGAGAACCCTGGGGAGAGAGCCCTTGGCGGGGCTGAGGGACGAGGAAGCAACATTGACCTCGCAACGTATTGACCCGCGCACTTGAACACAATGTGAGAAACCAGCAAGCGTCTACAATGGGATCAGTAGCGTAAGAGGTGACCAACCGGAGTGAGTGACTTTGTCGAGGGCCCCCTCTCGTATTGATTCCAACCTCGGATGTTGGTTGTAGCAGACTGGCTTATCAAATCTGGTTTAATCTTGTTTTTGAAACTGCCTTGACTTTAATACTATGCTTAAGGAACCAGCATGTGTCAGTGAAAGTGAGTTACTTAGCCGTCATTGTCAAGCTGGGGGTGCATCTCGACATCTTTCCACGTGGTAGTCTAAGTACTAGTAGGTACTTTCGCTTCGAGTGAGGAGGAACTTGCTTCAGCCCCTCTTCGCCCACATTGCCCCGGCTCGCTCCCGCTCGATATCCACATCCCGCGGGAACAATGGAACCAAGTCACTTGCGGACTTCTGAATCCCTTGAGACGGTGTACCTATATGGTATATCATGGATCCTTCTACCTTCTTGATTTGGGTACTAAGCACGGATGCAGCTTCTCACGATGAGAGGATTCGATCATGATTTGTGCGGGGAAGCGTAGTCTATAGGGATTGCTGCTAGGCATTTCATTCAAACCTGTCTCTGCCATGGCTTCTTCATTGGCACAACAGCTCAACCCATATCTACATAAAACTCATACACAGGACAGAGTATTCGTGGTAACTCTTGTGCCCGCCTCGTGAAGCTCCCCCCTTCTCGGTTACCAAGGACAACATGATGACGCAGTGAAGGAAAGAAAAGTGGTTCGAGATATGCTGGGGTCTCGAGGGTCAAAGGTATCGTATCTTGTATTCAAGCGCGTGAAAGACGCTGGTTGAATCGCCGCTCCAAGCTTGGCGGCCGTGGCTGGTAGCTGACCATGGATCGGATATGTCTGATTTACAGCTTGGCGATAATGGCATTGGCGTACTCGTGGGTCTTGGCCTTGCCGCCGAGATCACCAGTAAGAGCCTTGCCCTCAGCGAGAGTGTCGAAGATGGCCTTCTCAATGCGGTCGGCGTGAGAGTTGAGGTTCATGTGCCTCAACATCATGATGGAGCTGAGGAGGAGAGCAGTGGGGTTGGCGAGGCCCTTGCCAGCGATATCGGGGGCAGAGCCGTGGACAGCCTCGAAGATGGAGCACTCGTCACCAATGTTGCCGGAGGGGGTCAGACCGAGACCACCGATGAGACCGGCGCACATGTCGGACAGAATGTCACCGTAAAGGTTGGGCATGACAAGGACCTTGTCATTGTACGGGTCAGGGTCGGTGGTCATCTTGAGGCAGGTGTTGTCAAGGAGCTCCTCATCGAACTCGATACCAGGGAACTCCTTGGCGACCTCACGGCCAGTCTTCACGAACAGACCATCGGCAAGCTTCATGATAGTGGCCTTGTGGACAACACGGACCTTCTTGCGGCCAATGGACTCAGCGTGCTGGAAGGCGAAACGAAGGACGCGCTCGGAAGCCTCGCGGGTGATGAGCTTGATGCTCTGGACAACGCCATCGACAACGACGTGCTCAATGCCAGAGTACTCGCCCTCGGTGTTCTCACGGATCAGGACAGTGTCGACGCCATCGTAGGGGGTCTTGAAACCAGCGACGGAACGGCAAGGTCGGAGGTTGGCGAAAAGGTTGAATGTGCGACGGAGAGTGAGGTTAAGAGAGACGTGGCCCTTGCCGACAGGAGTCTGTAAAAGCGATCAGCTTGTGCCTCGTAGAGAAAACATCCATGCGAATGCTTCATCCTTCAAGATAAGGGAGCGTCGTACAGCAAGAGGACCCTTCAGGGCGACCTTGTTCTTCTCGATGTTCGCAATCGCATCGTCGGGGATAGCAGTCTTGCCATCCTTGATGATCGGGGTGACATCAACGGGCTCCCAAGAGATAGGGGTCTGTGACGAACATTGTCAGATTTGATCAGTTCATGATGGCTTCGACGGAACACGTACCTTGGCGGCAGCGAAGATGTCTTTGACGGACTGGGAAATCTCGGGGCCAATGCCGTCACCTTCGATCAAGCTGACCAAGTAGTTGCCCTATCAGCAGTGGTCAGTATATTCACTGGATGCGTAGCGAGTGGTAGCGTGGAGAGGTGATCGTCTTGAGTGATTTTCACAGGCCAGAGTCGTGACAAGACCACGAATCCCAATTGGCGATCCTCCTCAGCAACTTCTTCGCTGCAAATCAAAGCTTACCTGTGCGTCCTTGGTGCCCTCGTACTTGGCGACACGCTCAGCGCCGGCGGAGTAGAACCTGTACTTCGACTGTGATGTTGGTCAGCGACGAGCAACACCTATCAACCTGGGACGGGTAAAGCCTACGGAAACCGACCAGGATGCGGCCGCGCGAGGCGCCACGCGGAGGCATTGCCTGGGAACAGGCGCCGAAAAAGCACGGAGAGCCAGCATCTTGAAGATGAAGAGTATGTGGTGACTGGATGGCCTCGGAAAGAATAGTTTTTTGGCTTGAGGAAGACGGAGGAACAAGAAGCAGCAACAGCAACACCGCGGGAGGGAAAAAACAGTTTTGGAGAAAGCTGGGATGGTTGCATCGACGGGAACCGGTCGAAAACACGCCGGTGATGTCAAGCCACAGGCGGAGTATGGACAGTGGGGTGACATGCTCGCTGAGCGGTTTATTAGTGGCGCCTTGCCCCTGTTGACCGTCGGCCAACAGTGGCTCTCGGTGACGCTTGAGCGCTGAGCACAACGCTGTGAAGTGTGGCGCACGGCCAACTCGGACAGGGGGGGACCAGAGGCTGCTCGGTGCAATCGCTCGGAGCCGTCGGAGACCGCTGCCTGCACCGCCACATTTTGATCAAAGCAAGCTTGGTGCGCGACAGGGACAAGACTCTTAGACCGGCATTGTGTTGCGGTACTTTGTTGTTCTGAGGTTTCGATTGGCCCTTTCTCATGCCAAATTCGCTCAAGCGACAGGCCCAGTCTCGGTCTGTGGGTGCTTCTAGTCGCCTTCTCCGTGTCCTTCTCTCGATTATCTGATGTGCTGGGCCAGGTATGCCTCCAATCTTCACGCAGGCCATCAGCGTGCTATGTTGACGTTAACTTCTTATCAGATTAGAGCATCGAAAGCCATTCCGAGTAACCCGATTGCGTTATAAGCTCACTATTCTAATGCCGACCGTCAAAGCTCACCTGGCTGTGCAAGCGCTGCACGTTCAGTCTGTTTACAGCTTGTGCTTTTCGGCCTCCTGAACATAATCAACTGAAGCTGCTCGATACTCAGCCGCGCCTGCAGCAAGTCGAGGATCTTGCCTTTCACAGTCCAAGATGACTGCTAACTCCCTCGAGGGCATTCCCTTTCGTCCTCGATGGCTCACCCATAGGCGGTGAGGCTCTTTATGATGACGATGCATTACAATGTAGCATGTCCGGTCAATACTTCGCCGGGCCAATGGGCTAGAGGAGATGCGTGATGCCCTGATCTGTGCGTGAGTTAGAGATACAGAACACTTACGTTGACCTATTGATCGATGAAAACTGCGCACTTGCTAGCAAACATGTCTGTTGCCAGGTCCTTTGCACAGATAGAGACGGTGACGACCTCGACATTATTTTCAGCCAGCAAAGACAATGAAAGTGGGCACCGAGTCCCCTGACAATTATGAGTTGGGACTATGGGGAGATATTGATCCTCGGCCATGGCAGCCCGGATTGTCCCCTACGACCAGCAGATGCACAAAGTCCATTTCATGTGACTGTCCCTGCGGGTAGGAGATTGAATCGCCATGATCAGATGAAGCTACGCCAATTGGTTCCTGGGAATTACAGAAGTCCTCTGGTCATGCAATTACGCCATCTTGGAATCTCCCGGACTTGCTTCTCAAGAGTGAACCTTGACATAGCCGAGGAGACTCGAGAGATGCTTCTATCCGGGCCAGTATGTTATCCATGAGCCATTCTTGGGGCACCTCCTACTGAATACAGGCTACTTCAACGCTCGCCCTGTAAGGAATTCAATGATGTTGGCGCCAGCCTGAGCAAAGAAATGGCGGCAACTTTGCCGAGCCCGGTAGCACCACCCGTCACCACGACGAATATGCTTTTGGCGCACAATTCAGGCTGTTTGGGGGCAATGGCTTGGTATGGACCATTGTGACACGCTTTAGTGAAAGACTCATATGTATTACGGCTAGGAGCAGCTAGGGGTAAATATTTTATACCCCCCTCTTGCCCTTTAGGCTTAAGAAAGGAGTATTACTTTTACACATTATAGTTTACTTGCTAGCCTTATGCAGAGAACCTCGTATATCAATTACCTTACCTCATTCATCCTGCTCCTTTGACCGTGACACACAACAATATGTCGGCTGCAGAGAGTTGTCAGGATGCATATTGCGGTAGTAGAGTAAGACCTACAAAGGAAAGAAGAAGAAAAGAGAAGGGAAGAAAAAGGTCAGGAACAAGAAATGAAAGGGAATCAAGCGTTATAAGTGTAGATTGCATAATGACTGTGGCAACATCTGTCAATGGAGAACCCCTCTTCAACCCTTTTACATCCTACGCATTCTCAATTACAGTGTGAGTATCAAGAAACAGGGTTCCTCGAGACAGAGTCCGTGCAGTGGTGTCTCCCCACATACTAAAGTGACACTCAGATCCACACTGAGCCAAGGGCCCACGAAGCAAAGTCCGTAGCAACACCTTCACGATATCCACTACAATGGAGCACAAAGTAGCAAAAAAAGAACACCCAAAAAAACATACAACACCGGGTATTCGCTGGTCGTCACCGACCCAACTACTAATCCAGCCCTCAGCAGGTTGACTAGGGGAGAGCGGACGGGATCCCGTATTCTCTACTGGGTATGGTCGTATGTGATGGCATCGTCGACCAATGTCACTCATATACGATGATTCGACATTACGACAGAAGTTACCCCCGTCCCATCATGGATATACCTCCAACTCTGACGCACTACCTCCCTTGACAGTCGATACTCATTCTCTTACCAGGTACAACGTCCTAATGGAGGGGTCCAGGCGAGCCTAACAGGGCAGCACACGACGCTTGGTGAGATTACGTTTTAGGTCCCGGATGGTTATGTATCTTGAATGGGGATCATAGTGAAGCATATCGAAGACCCTGCTTACGTACCATATATGAACCATTCTAAGCGCATTGAGCCTAAAGGATGCGATCTTGGTGACATTATGTTGTCTCTGCTCGGCATGGTTAGGTACTAATATATTAGTAGGTAGTACATCAAGCTCCAGATTTGCATTATATTGTCAGTGATGCGTGCTCAGCCCCTTAGCATGTACACACATAAAGCTAAAAGGCCCCCAAGGAAGAATAAACCGGCAATTATAGGGTCGCACGTCACAAGTTTCATTAACATTGAAGTCTCACGGATAGAGTCGCAACCATAAGGATCCTCTCGCAGGTTGCGCATCTTCCTTTTTTAGACTACCTGATAGTGTCCAAAGACTCGTATCGACCCAACGGATAGTAATACAATGACTACATAATACCTTGGCGTGTTGGAACCAAACCTATGTCGGGCTGTGCCTCGCTACACACCTGTATGAATTCATGCTGCACCACTCGGGTTGCAAGCCTGGTCAGTGGCACGTAATCGGAGCAGCTCTCCTAAACAGCGGGACCGAGCCGTCTCATGGGCTTCCGAGTTACACATGACCGCGGGACCGAATCCTCATAAGCTTCCGAGATAAAGATCCTTCATCGTGTGTGATCTAGTCTTCTCGTGATGACGTCCCTTTTTGAGACATGGACGCTGCCTGATTGACTCTCCCAGCGTGTGCCACGAGTTGAGAAACGGGTATATATATAGAGGCCGTTACTCCCTAAAGGTCGTTTGAGACGTGTCTTCCTACCATCATACACCAATATCTTACAATTCTCCTCCTCCTCAACAAAACTTTCAACACGTACCTGATCCTCTACAATCTCGCTGAAGATGAAGTTCATTGCCCTCTCAGCGCTTGCCTTCGCTGCTAGCGTTGTTGCAGACTTTGTTATCTATGTACGTATACGAAATAACGTGATGTTACCTTTGTTCGGGCTCTACTGAAAACAAACCCCAACACAGTACGAGGAGGCAGAGGAATTGAACCCATTTGGCGACACCATCAGCACGTCGAGCTTCCGCGTCTTCAACGGCGTTCCCAGCTGCGGCGACGTGGACAGCTATGCTACTCTTCCGGCTGCGGCCGATGCATCCTCACCCGGCTATTCGCGATGCTCAGGCTGCGGCGACTGGTCAGACATTGCCAATTGGGACGTCCAGGAAGTTGAGCTCCACTCGAACAGCGATTGGGGTCACTACACCATCTACAGTAAGTTGAGCATGTTGCAACCCAAAAGAAGAACACCAGTCCAGAGGCCTTTTTGCTTCTGTGTCTTTTCCACCGTGCTAACGGGATGTGAAACCTTATATAGAGGACTCGGGTTATCAGCTCACCCCGGCAGACGGAGGTGACCTCCAGGGGTCTTGCGTCTGGGACTTCGATCCCGAGCCTTATGGCTGCAACCCAGGCGGTGCTTTTGCCGTTGGCTACCGTCTGTTTAGTTGCACATCTCCCAAGGGGGGGATTCAGGGCAACTAGAGATCGAGATAAGCTGTTGCTCTGGAGAACCATGACTCAAGGCTGGGTTTGACCTTCGTACACCTTGCATACAGCGGTAAAATCTTCTGGGAGCAGGTTTGAAAGTTGTGCCTGCTATGCCACGTCTTGGGCTACCCGGTGTCTCATGACTGCAGAAAATCGAGGAACTACCGAACAGAGAATGCTATGGGGGGGAAGGAAGGCTTCTGGAGACGCGCCACAGCAAAATAAAAGTTCCGAATTGACAGCAGGACTAGTCAGCAAATAAAAGCTAGCACTTGATGTGTACCTTGACTGGCTGAGAGGAGGTCGATTGAGGAACCTCTTTAATGCTGCGGTTTTCGGGCTTTGTCGTATCGCTCCATACGTGATTGGACTGGCGTCTAGTTCTTGCAACGTTCCTACATCGCTGTATCTCGACCTACGGGCCAAAGTTAGTTTCCGTTGAGATGGTAGTTATATACGTCTTTTCTGGGGCTTTGTGGGTGTATTCCTTTATGTCTCTGGTAGCTTGGCAGCCTTCTAAAGTCCAAGGCCGGCTTACTTAGTGTGGTATTGCAGATATCGATGAATGCGTTTATCGGATTTTGGACAATTCGCATCCTGCGCAAGGCATTTCCCTGTCTGGTGGTGTTGTTCGGCGACGTTTGTAAAATTTCTGAGCCGGCTGCTTCGCCTGTCAAACAGATCGCAAGCTGACACGAGGTGAGACTTGGGGATCAAAAACTCAACATATGTAAAACTGTGGTATTGTTAATAAAAGTCCACAAACTCTCCTTTCTCTCTCTGATGATTTACCTATTGTTCACGTGCCTGGAGCTCCAGAATCCTCTCGACTGTGTCCTTGACCATTTCGTCCAGTGTCCTGAATTTCAAATTGAGAATCCCTGTCGCGACCTCTCTGACTCTTACCTTCTCACGGCCATGGTTTGTTGGGGAAAGGGGTTGGGCCTGGAACGTCGAGGATGGCCGCACCTTACGTCATTTGAGCGTGAGGGTTTCCCAGGGCTCAGTTGCTCTGTCAAATCACCCGCAGCAACAGTATGAGTGAGCAAGACGACCTTCTATCATACCTTACAACTAGGTACTGCACTCAGTGCCCAGGTGTACACACCTGTGCGAGATCCCCACAACTTCGCTGCCGGAATTGGTGGACACAGGCCTTGCCGAAACCGCAGTGAAAGGCTGCACTTCCAGAAAGCCCCAACCGGTCATATAGGGCAGCTATAACACACACTTGAAGTAGAACTTGACGGGATTCCGTATTCTCTACTGAGTATGGTCGTAGGTGATGGAGCACCCAGCAGAACAAGATACTTCTTCAGATCGAGCAACACAAATAACGGAGTTGTCAGTCACGACTGACTTGGAGCAACATGCGGTGCACAACAACCCACCAACCTCCGCTGCCTAGGTAGTATGCTAAGGCTATATGATAAAATATAATAAAAGGCGCTGCGATTCCGGAACAGATTGAAAAGGCCCAGATGTGATTAGTCAGGGCTTGGGGAAACTTGGGGAATGTTGGGGAAGAGGGACAGCGATTCTCCCTCCACTTGTTTCTTCAGGCAGGGCATGAGGCAATAAACCCTTGATCATGCTGAATTCCCTCTTCCTTCTCTGGACGTGGTCAGCTTGGCATTGCGCATGAGACACCTATGTACCGTGGCGCATAGCCGAGCACATGGCCTCCTCACCAACAATATAGCAGCGCCAGCCCTTTACGGGAAGGCTTCTCGAAGTCATGACAAAAGAAAACTGGCATCTCCTACACGCTCAAGTCGCGAAATGTGTAATCTTTCTCCGAAGAAGCACTGTTTCGGGCTTCCTTTGACCCGGAGTTCTTGGCCAATTCTGGCAATGGCCCCTGTCGAGTGAGACCGGGGGGTGGGCATGGAGACCCTAGCGGCAGCCACACACGCAAGAGCAGGCTCATCACTTTCTCCCCCATTTCTCCAGACCTCCAGTGCCCACACCCCCTCAGTCCCACACACAACCAAATCTATCTCCATAGCGGCCGGCGTCAGCAGCGACAACAGCAGCAGAGCAGGGGGAGTCGTGTGGCATCGATGGACCAATGACAGAACGACTTGCTGCGTGACGGAGGCAGATCCTGGAGGTTAGTGCGGCGCGGGGGTGAGTTGTGGTACCACGTCTTTCCCTCTCCCTTCTCACATCACGTACGTTCCCGCGTTCCCAGGCCAGGGCAGGGCAGAGAGGTCAGTCCAAAGGCAAATAACTCTAATTTAAAGTTCCCAGGTTCCGAACGGTGGCTTGCGGCGCCTACCCGTGTAACAAACTCAGTTCCAACGACAACAAAGGTTTGCCAACAAGGCTGAAGAGCTGCCCTCACTCGAACTAACTGTCGCGGCGTCCCAGCCGTGTAAGCCACTTCCATCGCATCATACTCTATCCTGCGAGAGACACAAGAGCACGGGCCTTGCATCACCACTTCTTCGCCAAGGCCCTTGGTATCAAGTAGAAGCTTCAATCGAAGAGATCTTACAATACAAGCGAATGTGGCGCCCTGGCCGAGGTGGACACACGCATGCGACCGGACAATGCTGATCCACCACACACAGCATCCACAGATTAGGCATCCTTCCTCACATCTCCTCCATTCGCAAGCCTCCTAAGCCTTGTCTACTCGTCCAGGGGCTGGTTCCTGGTGGAGCATATATACGCTTGCCTCTTGGCACTTCTCCTGCGGCAGGCATGTTGGCCACAGCAAGCCATGCCCCTCCTCTTGTTTTGCCTATCTGTCTCTCTCTCTCTCGCTCTGGCTGAGTCAAGATCCAATATCACCCAGGGGAGGAGAGGTCAGCGTCCGGCCGTCCGGCTTGTCATGCTTACAATGCCGTGGACATTTACCGATGACCTTTCATTGGTTCTTCGGTACTGTCTCTGGGGATGAATCTGGGGTTTTCCTTCCCTTCGCCCGGTGCCCCACGATTCCTTGAGATTGGGATGAGGACGGAGCGTTGAGAAGTACAGAGGATCGTTGAAGAGGGAGTGTAGGTATAAGATGCCCTTCCGCATGTTCTTCCCCAGTGCTACTCTTGTCCAAGACAATCAGGACTTGCGACCCTTCTCTCCCTATCTTTCTCTCCTTCTCCTCATCCTATCCCCCGAATTTGCCCCCTGATTGGTTTCTCTCTCGCTCTCTATATATTTTCATCTCTCTTTCTCTTCGAACCCTTTGACCTGGCTCATCTTCGATAAGCGGGAATATCTTGAGTGAGAAGGCCCAGCAATCATGGCTTCCAAGACGGAAACCTTGGCCCCTGCCAGTGAGAATGAGAAGGCACAGATCTCGTCAGGAGACTCGACTTCTGCCACCGTCGAGAATGCCAACGTTCCCGTTGTCGACGAGGAGACCGAGAGGCGTCTGATGAAGAAGCTTGATAGGCGCATCATCCCAGTCTGCTGCTGGATTTACCTCATGAACTTCATGGATCGAGGTGAGTTGAGGACGCGTCTGCCTTCTCGTTATCTCACGACTTTTGCTAACTTCATGTGTGCACAGTTGGTATCGGCAACGCGCGTATTTTCAGAATCGAAGAGGATCTGGGCATGACAGTGGGCAGCAACCAGTTCCAGCTTGCTGTCTCTATTCTCTTCGTCACCTACTGTCTCTTCGAAACCCCTTCCAACCTGATCATCAAGAAGCTCAAACCCGCCCGATACCTTGCTGGCCTCGTGTTTGTCTGGGGACTCATCGCCACCTTCACTGGCTTCGTCCAGAACTACCCTTCTCTGATCGCCTGCCGTCTCCTTCTCGGACTATTTGAGGCTGGTCTGTTCCCAGGTATCATGCTCTACCTCACCACTTTCTACACAAAGAGGCACATCTCCTTGCGCAATGCCTACTTCTACTCCATTTCCGCCCTCTCTGGTGCCGTCGGTGGTTTAGTCGCGACCGGTATCGCCCAGATGGATGGTGCTGGTGGCTGGAACGCCTGGCGCTGGATCATCACCATCAACGGTATCCCTACCATCCTCACCGCACCGGTTGTGTGGTGGATTTTGCCCAACGACCCCGAGACGGCTAGCTTCCTCACCGACGAGGATCGTCGTAATCTGGTGCTGCTCCGCCAAGCTGAGATCGGCCAGACTGTATCTGGTCAACATATGCATAAGGAGGACGTCATTGCTGGAATCAAGGACTGGAAGATCTGGGCCCTCTCATTCGCGCAGTTCTGCAGCCACTCTGTCCTCTACAGCTTCTCCGTCTTCCTACCGACCATCATCCGCGACATGGCCCAGCCTGGTTGGAGTCCTGCCATTATCCAGGCCCTCACCATCCCTGTCTACATCGTCGGTTTCGGTACCTACCTGGCCGTTGCCAAGTACAGTGACAAGATTCAGCAGAGAGGCATTTTCTGCTTGGCTGGTGCTGTGACAATGATCATCGGATACGGTCTTCTCCTTGGCCACCTCAACGTCGCCAGTCGCCTCATAGGTTGCTTCTTCATCTCTGCCGGTCTCTGGGCATGCTCTGGTTCTGGAATGGCTTGGATAACGGTGAATCAACCCCGATACGGCAAGCGCGCTTTCGCCAGTGGTATCTTCATTACCATTGGGAACGCGGCCGGTGTTCCTGCCCCTTTCCTTTACGAAGACAAGTATGCGCCCAGGTACATCCCTGGCTACTCCGCCGCCATCGGCATGCTTCTTTTCGCCATGTGCGTTCATGGCGGCATTATGTGGCACTTCCACAAGAAGAACCAGCGCAAGCGTGCGGGGTTGGAGGACTGGAGAATGGAGGGCAAGACCGAGGAGGAGATTAACGAGCTGGGTGAGCACAACCCCAGGTACTTCTACACCCTGTGAAGGACATTCTGTGTATGGGGTGCTTTTCATGGTCTGTTTCGACCCAGATCGAAAGCCCAAGTCTCCTTGGGAAATAAGGATAGTTTATTACCCACCAGAATGAAGGACCACATCGTGCTCTCGAATCACTGTCGCATCCCGTGAAAACCGTGAAGAGTAAAGCCAACCAGCCAGCCGCCTGACCTTGTTAGCGAGCAAGCCTGGATCGCTTCACCAAACAAACCCCAGGTCATCCCCCACGCAATGGACTACTGTAATGCCGGGGCCCCGGTCATTATCCTCCACATTCACCGAGTACTGGCTATCTACCTGGACATGGCGTCGGCGGCGGTGGCTTACCAAGGGCAAAGCTTGGAAAATGTTGCGCCCGTACACCGTAGTATCCATGACTAACAGCCAAGACTTTGCGCATCGTAGCATTGTACAAAAGCCACCATCCTTGGCACAGCAGGCGGGTCAGACACGACGACAACGACGACTCCTCACCCCTCATGACAGGCGGCGAGAGATAAGGGTCACGGATCACGGCACGGCGGCACATGACACTCGTTTCGCGCGACTACGCTACTTGTAAATACGCTCTTTTTTTTTCTTTTCTCGATGACACGAGGACATACACGAGATGCCGTTTCGGGCCGCGTGCTTTTCCTGGCTGTTAACGAGCTGATGATCACTCACTTCATGACTATATTAGTATTCCCCCTTGGCTGTTGTAAAGTTCCCTTGGCATCGTGAAAGGAGGCCAAAGTCTGGAGGAAGCGAAAGGGGGCTGGTTTATTGAGGGACAGTAGCACGTGCCATGACCGACTCAACATCGCAATTCATAGACGTCGGTTTTCTTGTATGCCACCCAAGACAGGGTGCCGCCCGATCGATTAGATGTAATGCAGCCAAGGGAGGGAGATCGACAACCAGGGGAGGGCTCTGTAGATGTATGTACGAATCGTACGACTTCGCAGTATGAGAGATGGCATTGCCGCATGCCCCTAAGACGATGTGAGAGGCTTGCGTTGGAACCGGCGAGTGGTGATCTTAGGAGAGGGATGGTTCGTGTCCCTTGGATCTCGCCTTCAGATGAACAGCGACGGAACCATTGCCAGTGCCAAGGCAGGTTGAGAAAAACTGAAGTAATGATGCCTCATGGACTGTAGCACTCCTTAACTTGTCTGCATACCTTTGGTTTATGGAAATTCTGTCCATGTTTAGTACCACGAACCTGATCTTGTATCTTTCGGTAGATAGATTCGAAGGAACAGACAAATGCATTGTCGTGTGAGGCTTTGCCAAGATGTGAGTCAGTTGAGGGGAGTCGTTGAAAGCACACCTGGCGGCTTTACAACATTTTACTCAGGAACTGTGCTCGTTTCGACGAGATTCTGATATCATTACAGCTGAGATGGATAATGGTAGATCATACAAGCTCTTTGGTATTGTGCTAGCATTACATTGGACAGAACACCCTTCACTTCACTTTGTACCAATCAGTACAGGGGCGGTATAGACCACCTGATCCCATATCAAGGTAGTGATGCGTAAGTGGAGGCGTGAAGCAGTGATGATATGATCCACGACTTCTGTGGCATATATCACGGATCGAGGTCGCGGAGAGCGGAATTCAGGAAGCAAGGGTGGTTATTGAGACGATTCTACCAAAGGTAGGTACAGCAAGATGTGTGTGTAAAGTCTGGGTTTTCCCAGTGGTCATTGGCAGCGTTCCCAGTCACTGTACTAGGTCCCCATGACCCCACGTGACGTAACAGCATAGGTAGCTTGTAGTCAAAATCGCCAGTGGCTGCGGTTTGATTAGGAAAGGAACTCAGTTAACCGTTCAGGGCCGATCATGTCTTTTGACACAGAGAATATGGTACAGAACCTTCGAGTAGTCCAGACGTGCAAGGTACCAACACATAATGGCGGTGTAAGTGTGATTGAACGCGCCGTTCCGTGGCAGGTAGTATCTGACCACAGTGTTTGCCAACCTGGGATGTCGTAAGACAGGCTATAGTAAAATTAATATTTCCAAGCACTCTACGTGCTTCTACTGACGTTGACTACGCTGCTGTAACAAAGAGGGTTTGGCGAGGTTACGGATCCGAATAGTAAGGTTCATGCTTTCTGAGCTCTCGAGGTGTTCGCGTGCCCTCATGTCTGAAGAGCATTCGCCTTGAAGTCCGCAAAGTCCACAACACGACCCTCCTTTCGCGCGGTCTCGGCAGCAAAGACAAGCAGGTGGGAGTCCAAGACCTGCTCCGGCGTGACACCCAATACCATCTGGTCCCCAGTGGCGACAGAGTTGACAAATGTCCGAGCCAGTCCGGTGTCACCACCGCCGTGGTATCCGCCTTCGAGCTTTGGCGCATGGTGTGTTCGTTCCCTGGTCAGGAAGTCAAAGACATCCTTACATTGTCAGTGCTTCAGGAACATCATATAGCGTCCGCGTCACTCACAAAAGTTGTCATGTCTCCGATCAGCTCTCCTTTGGTGCCTTGGATGGAGGTGCCACGCTGGCAAACCTGTTCCGTGACTTTGTTCCTTTATTAGAGATGGTTCGCTATGCCTGCGAAGGGGCAGCCTCGTTGACTTACAAGCAGACATGGTCACTGATGCTGTCACACCGCCTTCGAACTCCAGGTTGACGACCTGATGATCTACCACATCGTTGTCGCACTCGTATACACAACGTCCATACTGTGTCTTCTCGAGCGCGTCCATGACATTTTCGACATCCAATGAATCGGCGTCGACGAAGTGACGTGCCCACTAGAAAAAGTGTAAGCAACAAAAGAAACAGACTGCGACCGACGGCAGGACGGAACGCTCACCTTCTCATTATTGGGTTGGAATAACGTGTCGACATAAATCTTCTTTGCGCTCCAGATGCAGTCGGGTTCATACTGACAATCCAGACAAGACGTAGCAGAGCCAGCCTGAGATGGCTTGCGCGTCTTCTTGAAATGGCCAAGTGAGCCGAAAGAGTGCACCTTGGCTGGCTTCAGTCCAGACAGATAATAGCAGATAATGTCAATGTCACTGGCCATTCGAGTCAGTTCATATCCGAACAGCGACAGCTGGGGGCCGACTGGGCGCTTACTGGCAGCTCTTGGTCATCAATGAGAAAGAACAATCCTTTTCTCGTCGCCAATTGCCACGAACATAGGAATGCGCGAAGTGCTGATTGCCGACCGGTTCGATGTGCTGGATATTGATGATCTCGCCCAGCGCACCGGAGTCAATCACAGCCTTGATCGCTTGGTTATACGGCGAGTACCGAAGAACTTGAAGGTATTCAGTACTCTTATTCTATATCGCAGCGATAATTCAATGGAGGGGGTTCTTACCGTGGCCAATTCCGAAGACTCTTGGAGCGTCGGGGATCGTCGTGACATTTCTGATCATGCTAACACAATCGGCAACAGAGGTTGCCATTGGCTTCTCGCACAGGATGTGGTAACCCTGCGCCGAGAAGTCTGCAACTCCTTCGGCATGCAGATGGTCCTGTTACAGCGTTGTTGTTATTATTGTTGTTATTTATTCGCTGGTGAACTTTGTCCTTCATTGAGAGGGGGTGGTACTCACCAGCGTCGCGATGATGACTGCATCTGCCACTTTTCCTTTTGCCAAAAGTTGCTTCCAGTCTGCAAATTGAAGCTCCTCGGCAATTCTGCAGTTTCCCATGTGAGTATCATTCCTTCACCCGAAGAGGTGCAGAGAAGTGACCAACCCATGATCCTTTGCAAGTCTGGTCCTGCGAAACCTGGCCGGCTCTGCCACAGCGACAACCTTGGCCAGATCAGGTCTTTCCAGCGCATATCTGGCATAAGTCTTATTTGATGTAAGTAAAAAAGGCGATGATGTCTTGGGAATGATCACCTACAGTGCCACGACTACCTGCGCCGACCACGGCAATAGTCACAGGGCTCACCATTTCGATTTCTAGGCTGGACAGACTTGAGGATAGACTTGACAAGAGTGACCTGACAAATCTGACACTTTTGATAGGACACCGTGACCCTAAGATGTCCTGACGCATGCAACGTCATGCAGAACGCCGTAATCGACGGGTCCCCAAAACGCAGTGTTGCCCCAGATCCCACAGATCCCACAGAGGATGGATCTCTTTCTCCAGGCCCAGACTCAGATAGCAACATTCCAGTCGCAATTGTAATCGACTGTTACGGCGGGGTGGGTGAGAGGCATATCCACTTCGCCTTGCCTAGCATAGAAAAGAAGCGCGTATGCAACGTCCCATCGGGTCGTTTTATCTCTCCAACCAGCATCCCTAGGCTGGGCGAAATCCCTTCCCTGGTAACTAGAAGGTTGATCCAGGGGGAACTGTGGGTTTTTGGAAGCCATTCGGGCTCGAGAACCCCAACTTTGATAACGGACGCGCCGACGTGATACGGTAACAGCCGGAGACAGGGAACGTGACCCTTGCACGATCGGCCTTCCTCCGGTACTTGGGCACCGTCGCACCGGGGGCCCAGAAGGTACGTATTTAGACCATCCGAGGGGATCGTGAGGGCCAAGCTTTTCTTTGTTTCCAGACCTGACCGCAGAGCAGGATTTCGACCATCTGCTGGGAAAACAACTCAACATTCGAGTCAATACCGCATACTGCTCGAATTCGAGGTTCGCGACAGCGAGGATTAATCAAAAAAGCGACAGTCAATATGGTCAATCTAGCGACGCTCCAGTACGGGCGATTTCGATGCAAGTCCAACCAGGACAAAACATGTCATCCGCTCGCTTGCTGACAGCCCAGACAGACAATTCGCCATGGACTCAGGTCGTCATCGTTGGTGTGATCGCCTTCTGTTCCGTGGGCATGTTCAGCGCCCTTAGCAACCTCGGAGCCGGTGGTACGCAGGATGTCCATCTCAGCAACATCGCCAACAGCACCCTCTACGGTTGCTTCTTTATCGGAGGTTTCTTCGCTGGGAGTATCAACGTGGGTTTCCTTCTTCTTCCCAGGGACTTGACCAGATGAAATTGATTTAGCCTTGCTGACTTGTGACCAAGAACACCCTTGGACCTCGACTGACCATGTCCATTGGCACGACTGGATACGCACTGTATGTCGGTGCCGTGTGGAACTTCCAGGTCAGCGGCAACCAGTGGTTCTTCATCCTCGCCGGTGGCATTCTGGGCCTCACCGCCTCGCTCTTCTGGGCCGCGCAGGGTTCGGTCATGATGTCCTACCCCATGGAGAAAGACAAGGGGCGCTCGTTCTCTGTCTTCTGGGGCTTGTTCCAGATGGGCACCCTCATCGGGGCCTCCATCACGCTGGGCATCCAGGCCAACAGCACCATGCCCAGCGTCTCCACTGCCGTCTACATCGTCTTCCTGATCATCATGCTGATTGCGATTGGACTGAGCTGGCTGGTCCTTCCTCCGCATCTTGTCGTCCGTGGCGATCGTACGCTGGTCGAAGTGGAAGCATCTCTCACCCCGAGGGAGGAGTTCAACCACTTCGTCGATCTGTTCAAGGACTGGCGCATGCTGGCTCTGTTTCCCATGTTCTTTTCTTCCAACTACTTCTATGCGTACCAGAACGCCCTGACGGCGGCACTGTTCAACGGCCGAACAAGGGCACTCGTCGCTCTGTTGACCGGCCTCGGGTCCATCGTTGGTTCGATCTTGATCGGACTGCTGACCGACACGCTTCCCTTGAGCCGACGGTACCGTGCCTTCGCTAGCAGTGCAGTTGTCTTCACTCTGATGTGCGCTGTCTGGGGTGGTGGTCTTGGCTTCCAGGTCCAGTTTGATCGTTCGTCAACCGAGGTCCTGGGGCAGCCCATCCCGTGGGATTGGACTGTTGGATCAGCCATTGGGCCCATCATCCTCATGATGTCGTGTGAGTTCCATTCTACCTATGGGTCGAAACATGGTGATCTGACAGAGTCGTATAGACTACATTGTTGATGCTTCGTGGCAAGGGCTGGCATACTACACCATGTCATCCATCACGAACAACCCTTTCAGGCTCGCTCGCATGGCTGGTTACTACAAGGCAATCCAATCCGCTGGCGCGGCCGTGTCCTTTGGCATGGAAGCAGCAAAGGTAAGCAGTAACTCATCCCCAGTGTGATCAGAGCTCTCGCTGATTCTTGATGACGACGACAGGCTCCTTACTTGGCTGAGCATCTTATTTCATGGCTGCTGGTCTTGCTTTCCATGCCTTTCTGCGCTCTCGTGCTCTATAAGATTCGCGAGACAAACTATGGAGTCGAGGAGGCAGTAACCGTCGATGAAACAGATGCGACAGCGAAGAAGGTAGATGGAAAGGCGGTCGACGCGGCCGAGGATCGTGGCGATGAGTAATGCAGTCGTGTTCTATATTGCCATGATCATATGCGCCTTTCTTCAACCAGCGTGCGTCTTCGGCACAGAGCAATGTTGTGGGCGAGCCAGAGTAGCATAGAGCGAAGTCTTATGAATCAACTCTGCGTTCTAACGCACATGATGCTCATGCAACGGGGGTCCTGCGTCGGGCTGTTGGGGTTTTTCGGACAGTCCAGTCAGCTTTGAACGTACAAGACAAGTTCTCAAAGATGATGGATGAGAACAGCCAAGTCGTGGATTCAGCCTTACTCACTACGATGGTTGTTCAGGGAATACTGGAAAACAGTACTTTGACATCTCTGGGCTTGCGCAGTGCACGAAGTGCCGTCGACGACATGTCACGTGCAGGTGTAACTGTTACGTTCCGCACCTGCCCGTCAGGCCTGAGCGGGATCATCACTCCTACACACCACCTTCGGTTTGTTGCTTTGCATCTTGAACCTCACGTAATCGATCATTTCTACCCTTATTTCGCTCCGTTCGCCGTGACTCGTAACATGAAACAGGTTTCCGTTGCGCTCTAAGTGGCCCCAAAGGCCAGCTCAAACTGACCAGTCCGCCTGGTATCATGGCTGCTCTGCCAGAGGCCAGGGTTAGGATCAGGGAATGCGGAGCCGACACTGAGGACTTTGGCGTCAGCGAGCATGAGTCTGACTATGTCAAAGCCGTTAAAGCCCCCGGGGGCAACATAGCAAGGGTTTGGGATGCATTTCACCGGGGTGATGAGCTCCTGCAGCGTCCATCCATGTCTCCGTGAGAGTGCAGCGTCTCCTAGTACCTGGTAAGTATTATTGACCACACAATCTACGCTTCTTAGACGGGTGATTTCGTCGCATGCTCAAATGTTGGATGTAGCTGGGAGAGCACAGTGAAGGAACGTTCACGAGAAGATCAGAAATGAATTCGTGCGTGTTCTGGGCATTGGGTGATGCAATGCCCGCGCGACAATGACCACCTAAAAGCTTCCATATCTGGACGCTCAATCAGTTGCTTCATCTCGAGAATCCACATCTGGTGTATGTTGCCTCGGAGTTAGGAGTTGATTCAGGCTGTGCTGAGTGCTGTGCTGATGTCTGAGGCCCACGACAGTGGTTAACAGACTTGATTGTGGCAAGTACTAAAGTCAAGGCAAGATTCCTATAGAAGAACAAGCCCAGACTTCATCTACCCGTCGATGAGAGCCCCTAGTGCGCTGCACATCTGAATCGGAAGGCAAAATGATGATGCTCCAATGAGTCAGGACGAGTACTAATCAGTTCACAGACGTTTCAGTGCCCAATTGCAAGGCTCCAAGTCTTTGCCCCATGGGGCGCTGTCTTAGTCTGTCGCTGGTCTGGAAGAGGAGAGACGCAAGGACATGACTCGAATAACCTCTTACAAGGTTCAATAATGAAACAGCGGAAACTGGGGCTCTTGGCATACAGCAGATCTCGCAGGCATTGCGATCCAGCGAATCCAACATCGTGCTTCCGAGTGCCTCTGAGCCTAAATAAGCAGCGACAGCGCTTCAGCATACGGTGCGCCAGAGTTAGTTCTTCTCACGTTATCAGCATTCGTGGCTAAGGTCTTACAATGTCTACTTAACATTCTAGAATGATTGGCATTTCCATTGAAGCCACCGATGGAATGTCTCAAGTATAAACATGGCACTCTGGCGTTGTCGACCTTAGACTTGCACCCGACGCAGGGTGTTCATGGCCTCTGAAGATCATCACCCAAACCCCAACCATCACGTCTTCCTGACTCGCCTCTAAGTTTGATTTCACGCTCAGGACTCATGCCTAAGAGAACGGTCTATACAGTTCTGAAGGCAGTCTTACGCTCGCCTCGCCAAGACTGACTCGCCACTAAGAGAGAAAACTTCGAGTTTCCTGCTAGGTTTCCTGCTGCCAGCCCATCCCAGCATCCTTGGGGGGGACAACAGCCTTTGATGATCTCTGCGCTAATTGATTCTGTGCAATACCAATCAGGCGCGCCAAGATACCTTGACAACGGCTCCTGTTTCTGGGGTTTCTGCTTCGTGAACTTGTAGTGGTTTTCTTTCTTATGTGGTTCGAGAAGCGTGTTGCGCCGGTCTTTCACGATCGTCAGGTCGTAGTCTTGGGTACGACGAGCTCAGGGTGGTCGACGAAACTTCTACTTGGCCCCAAGGCCAGGGATATGGCTGTCTGGAGTCGTCCAAGAGTCGTGTAGGGCAGTGTCCCCCTTCCATGGACGACATGACGGCGGTTTCAGCAAAGAGTGCCGATCCTGGACTTACGCTGCTTGACTCGACTCCGTTCGCAGGTGTAGAGAACATAAGCCTCTTCCTCCCCTGGACGTGCACACTCTTGGAAACAAACTTCGAACGTTTTCAGGCTTTGGCAGTCACACGCGGCAACTGCCTTGATTGACTATTGATATCTCATCTATCGGGAGAAAAAAGGAATAAGACATAGAATGACATGGCGCGCTCCCTGGCCGCCGACTGCTTTGCCTGCGTTGGGGTGACCTTCGCTCTCGCGACCATCTGCACGGGTTTCCGATTCTGGGCTCGACGCATGACGAACATCCAGCTCTGGTGGGACGATTGGTTTGCTCTATTGGCATGGGTGAGAGATCTCCAGCAGTTGAGTCTGACGGATGAACTAACATCTCCTCATCGACCTAGATCACTGGTGCTGGTTGGTCCGGGGTGATCATCGCATGTTGGTCCTTGAGAATCTCTGCCTACTCCCTGTGAAGATTTAACGCTTTCGTAGGGACTCTCACTGGTGGGCTCGGTCAGAAGCTCGATACTCTCAGCATCAGCCCGGAAGAAGCCATCAGACGTTCTCTCATATACACTTTCAACGCCGAGTTGCTGTACGCCTTTTCGCTTGTCTTCTCCAAGTACGCCATCCTCGGTCTCTATTGGCGGCTCTTCAAGACATGCTCGATCCGTCTGCCGATCCAGAGCTTGTTCGTCCTGTCGACCGTGTGGATCATTATCCGGACTTTCATGACTGTATTCCATTGCGTCCCAACTCAGGCCTTCTGGGATCTCTCCATCACAGACAAGGTGTGCAACATCGACAACGCAAGATTCTTTTTCGGGACGACAATGACACATTTGTTCCTTGACGTGGCAATCCTGGCGTTGCCCATTGTCCAGGTTCGAAAGCTGAACCTGCGCAAAGGACAGAAACTGGGTGTCATTGGGCTGTTCATGTTTGGCGTCGTGTAAGTCATTGCTTTACATTGCACCACTTGAGATGTTGACCGTCTGCCAGTGTCTGCGTGGCGGCAGTTGTGCTCATCGTTTCGTCGACCTCTTTCAACAAAGACTCACCAGAGATGCCCTACGACATCAATACCATCATGATCCCTGCCACTGTGGAAGTGAACTTCTCCATCGTGTCTGGTGAGTGTCTTATCAACCCGATATGCTGACTTGGGAGGACCTTGAACGTGCTTCAGCTAACCCGGCTTCCCCCTCTTCCCGCAGCTTGCTTGCCGATGATGCGCCCCATCGTGCAAAGGTTCATGCATGGCTCCCCGTTTGGTTCAGACAACACAAGCAGCGGGGGCGGACCCAGAGGCGGCGGAACTACAAGTACCGTTGCCAAGCTCCGTACTCTAAGCCAAGCCATCGAGCTTGACGACAACGGTTCGACGCAGAATTTTGCCGACCGACACTTCTCGAGCCACTACTGGGCCAATACAGAGACAGGCAGTTCAGCGTCTGCGAGGGGAGGCTGTCGGGACAACAACGGTGGCCCCGTTCAAAGCAATCCGCATCCTAAGCCATTGCAGCACGGGTTGAGAACTGTCATCAAGACAACCGCCGAAAGGGCGAGTAGAACAGAACATTCACCTACAGTCGGAGGTATCATGATCACGAATGAGATGACCTTGTCCTATGAGAATGCCCAAGTCAACTAGCTCATGAGGACCGTGGCCAGGTCACAGGCGCAGGAGAACGAATTCAGATTCATGCTAGACTTGCGATTAATGAGGGCACTCGGGACATTGTTCGCGGTAACACCCCATCTCTCTCTCTTCTTTCGGTTGTGGGAAAATCAAGATTTGACTAGGCATGTGCAGTCTTCTACGAGTAGTAGATGGCTGTCTTGGCAATGATGTGCCGTGCCACTGCAGTCAACCAGACCCAATCACATGAGCAAGCCTGCTGTGGGAGGATCACGTCGGCATGGAGGACGCTGATCCTTGACAATCCAAAGTCCAGGATATGCGGAGATTTCTAGAAATCTAGAAGCGCACAGGCACTGCAGGCTGACGCATACTTGGCCCATCTACTGGGCAAGTCTCTTCGGAGGCAACTCATCCCGTCTTGCGGTTGTGAAAGGGTCTTTGCTCAATTCGTTCGGAGGAATGCGCTCATCAAAGAGGCCTCGCTTTTCTTTTCCTTTTGCCCTTTCAATTAGCCTGGATGACACACTGTGTGGTTACAGTCTCTTCAGTCCTATATTAAAACCACTTTACTGCGCGGGGTCTGGGCTCGCGCCCAGCGACAACAAAGTCTGGTTCCATAGTCCGCGCTTCCGCTCCTGGAGAACCAGCCACTATACACCGTGGCAAGCGACGTGACCGGGGGAAAAGTCGAGACTTGGTGGCGTTGCAAGATCCTTTCATGATGCGAGTCTGGAACTGCCTGCAATTACAGGTTCAAGGGAGGGGGGGGGCTTCGCTCACATACTCCTCCTCGCCGTGGTCAACAGAATTGAATTGTCGTTTGACTAGACGGCGACAACTCGTATAAGAAGAAGACAACTTTCGTGGCCAGGTATGGTAGTTCCCCAGATCTCTTCGGAACTACCTTGACCAAGTCCTGCATAGTACTCATATCACCTCCTATAACACACTGTCACCAAAGAGCCTGATCGACCTTGTCAGCATGAAGTACCTTCACCACGCTGGAGTATTGAGCCTGCTTTGGGCTTCGCTCACGGTAGCTTCCCCCATGCCGCAGCTTGATGACAACAATGGTAAGGCCGATGACTGTTACTTTTCATGCGGACCCCCAATAACGTGCATAATGCGGTGCTTATATATCTCTCCTCATAGTCTCTGCTGCGAACCCCTGCTCCGCCAAACCACTGAAGGTCAACGTGCAGGAAATCCGAGGCGCACACACCCACGAGCGTGTGGCTGTCTCCTCGTACAAGCAGTGCTGCGAGGCATGCTACAAGAAGAAGGGGTGCGCCCTCTTCACCTTCGTCGGCGAGGACGACAACTACTGCCGCCTGAGCTACAACTGGGAGCCCAGCGAGGGGACCATCACGAACAAGTGCCCCTCCAAGATCACGACAGCATTCGAACGCACGGACGGGGCCGATGGGCGCTGGTGGAACATGGGTGCTGGACCATGCGGGACAGCCCAAGACTGTGCTGGAGCTTGCCTGGCTTGAAGGAGGGAGGTTGAAGTCAGGCTTACCTGGGTGAATGGATGGATGGCTGGTTCGTTTGGTCTTGCTTGTGCGCAAAAGTGTTTGGAGTTCTTCTGATCAAAGTTCACCGAGATTCCGTACGTTTCCAAGTGTATCTTCACTTACTTCGTATCTCCTGTTCTGCGCCTCTACTCAGTTTTGTGTCCAGCGACAACTCCTTACCCCCTTGACGAGGAGGATTCGAAGTCCAGCATCAGAAAGGAGGTCAAGGGATCCTGAAGCTGGCGAGTCGCTCCCCCCCCCCTTTCTCCTGCCAAGCCCTTTGAAAGGTTGTCACGTCCAATTGGTCCGGAGGCTCAGGAACGGTTCCTGCGATTGTATGGACGATAAGGCGACAATCGTTGTTCTGTGCGTTCGGCGCTATTTGCAAGCCACCATGCACTAGACTAACAAACCTTGGAGTACGGTTATTTCGGCGCATTCGAGAAGGGTGTAGTCCGCCTGTCGCTCTGTGGGCCTCAGGGCCTCAAAGGGAAAGTGTTCAGCTCGATAACAGAGTGCATGATTATCAGGGGGGATGGATGCGGCTGCGCGACACAACCTTGTTCGAAGGCTTGAGGTGTTCATGGTGGACGAGTACTTGACAACTTGGGCCTTTCCAGACACGTCCGAAATATTCATCAAGACTATTTACTTACATGGCAAGGTTTGAGGGCAGCAGTCACGGATACATCGTGCCTCTTATAACAACGTCCCTGGATCTACATCGCCTGTCATGTGGGAAGAATGGACCGAATTCCTGACGGCGCCGGCCCGGGTGGCGCTGCGAACTGGGGCTCATTTTCTTTATTTCTTTCCCTTTCTTCTTAAAGCTGAATCCTTGTTTGACAGCTGACAAGGTCAACTATCATCCCAGCTTCTGGGACTACCGGGATGTTCCTTGCAGGAGACTAGCTGGACGATAGGAAGCTCACTTACGACGAGAGCTCCCCCCGATCATACTCAGGCTCTTCGATCCTTCACACGAGTCGGCCCACAGGATCACCTCTTGCACGATCGGCGGCCTATGGGATGGACGGTGAGACAGATGGCCCTGGTGATGCTAGTCTCCTTGGGCCTGTGAGTTCGCCCAGTCTCAGTCCACTTTGATATCACGGTAGCATTCTCTGGAGACGCCATGCCAGAGTTTATCTCCAGGTCGTCACCGTCGTCGAATTCATCTTCACCAGGATCCTTGTCACTGCCCGTTCTTGTAATTTCTCGTGTGCTGCTGCGACATGCTGTGCTCGATAAAGGTCGCGCTCCATGGCAAGCGCTTTTCTAAAGACTCGTCTCCGTTCTTCCTGGCCTCCTGGTGATCCCAACCGCGAGAAGTCAAGCGCTACGATGGCACCGGCCCGCCACTATGACGACTACGCACGGAGCCGAGCCGCCGATTCCGTTGACAGCCCTAGGTCGTTCCGCGCTCTCTCGCCGTTTGACAGGTCGGAAGAGGCTTCCAATGGCGCAGCCTCGCCGACTTTCCCTCTGAGAAGCCCAAAGAGTGCCTTGAGCGTCAAAGGTGTCGAGGGGATCGCATACGAGCCTGCATCTCGAAACGCCGACAGGCCTAGAGGCGAGCAACCTCAGGGTCGACTCGGCAGGCACACGCCGTCGCTGGTATGCCCATGGTATAGTTCTTACGATGAGATGGCCCCCCAAGTTAGAGAGTGTGTGCTCACGCAGCGTAGGGATGATGGCGTGGCCAACGAGAGCACGGTGAAGGATGATGCAGCTTCAACACTGGGAGGCTTCGATGATTTCGCGACTGAAGAGGAGGTTCGCGTCGCCCGAAACGGGCGGACCATGTCTTTCTCGACGGCCTCGCGACGAGAAAGCCCATGTCACTCGGCGCGATCAAGGGCATCGTCCCGTGGGAGGTCTCCCTCCGTGTACAGCTCGACTCGAGGACGAGGCCCGAGCTCCTTGCCTGGACTTCAAATCAAGGGCAGTGGTACGGACCATGATGCTCTAGAGCCCCTCGCTGAAGAGGAATTAGACCCTGCCTCCTTTGACCTGGTGGCCCCTCCGAGTCAGAGCATGAAGACGTATGATCTGGAGAATCAGTCGGAGCTCCTGTTCTCGAGGAGTCATCTGGCCATCATCTTGGATGATCCTATACTTCTCCAGCGCTTCACCAACTTCCTCCACAAGTGGCGACCAGAGTCGGTCCCTGTCATGGTCTACTACCTGAACGCGCTCAAAGCGTTGAAAGCTTTCTTATGCCAACGCTCTGACCGTGCACCTGCAGAAGATCAGCGGCCTCGGCTTCACGGCGGATACAGCGGCACTCATAAAAGGCAAAGAGCTGCGCGAGAAGGCTGACAAGGCTTTTCAGACTCTGGCCGATGAAGACTTGCCTGCTTTCATCACGCAAACATACATCCAAACAGTCAGCATCACCGTAAAGAGGCGAATCGCCAACATCTTACCACCAGAACTGCGGGAACAGTCTGAGGGGCTGGCAGAAGTGTTTTGTCTCACAGATCCATCGAGGCCTGATAACCCCATCATCTTCGCAAGCGAACGTGAGTAGCCAGCCCTCTGGCGCCTCTTTTTCAAAGACATTTGATATAGATCGTCGTGATCTTTAGCTGACGGGGGGGAAACCATGCTAGAATTCCACGAGACCACGCGTTACGGCATGAATTCCATCATCGGTCGAAACTGTCGCTTCTTGCAGGGCCCCAAGACGAACCCGCTGAGCGTGCGGAGAATTCGGGACAAGCTCGAGGCCGGCAAGGAGCACTGCGAGACGTTTCTCAACTACCGCCGGGATGGGCAGCCGTTCATGAATCTCCTGATGGTGGCGCCCCTGATGGACTCGCGTGGCATTGTCCGATACCATATTGGAGCTCAAGTCGACGTATCGGGACTCGTCAAGTCTCGCGCTGGTCTGGAGTCCTTCAGCCGCATGATCGAGGAGGACGGCGCTCGCTCGGGCAACGTTGTGCCTGGACCGCACGAGGAGAAGCAGATCCCAGAAGAGGGCGACGAAGACGTAACCTTGAACCCAATGGATGAGCTGCGATCCCTATCAGAGATGCTCAACCTGCCCGAGCTCAAAGTCGTCCGCGAGTCCGGGGGGGCGATGCACCGGATCCAACAGGAGGACCTCCTGGACTCGGAGAGCGTGACGAACTGGCACAAGCCGCGCGTGCTGGTGCGCGACGACGCGACCATCGGCAGGCGAGACTCCGATCCGACAATCGGCATCATGGACGACGGAGACATGGACAACGGCGGACGGCTCAGCGGAGTGTTCCAGCACTACCTCCTCGTCCGTCCCTACCCCAACCTCCGGGTTCTGTTCGCCTCCCCCAACCTGCGCGTGCCCGGCATGCTGCAGAGCCCGTTCATGGACCGCATTGGTGGTTCCAGCGCCGTCCGGCACACGATCAAGCAGGCGTTTGCGGACGGCAACGGCATCACGGCCAAAGTTCGATGGACCACCAGGATGGGTCCTAGTCGTGGGCGGCCACGCTGGATTCACTGCACGCCTCTGCTCGGTCATAATAAGGCCGTGGGGGTCTGGATGGTCGTTATCACGAATGATGAGGATGGGAGTCGGGAGTTCTCTTGATACGTCGCGCAAGTCTTTGGAAGGCGGGTGAACCGATCCGGCTACGACCCGAGGTTCATGCCGATACGTACATATGCATATGCCTCTGTGGAGGGCCATCTTACAGTACCGCGTCTTAATGAACACAAAAGTCATGCTTGCGCTCTGTATTGTGTTGTGCTGACATGACTCACACGCCTCTGGTTGTCGCTGAACAGAGGAATGTAATCCATGTGTTGGGGTCGACGGCCTCGGTTCCTGACTGAACGGTCGACATCACGTACCTAGTTGTAATTAGATCGCAGCGCCAGGCTGGGCACCTAGCTAAAGGTCAATAATTCCAAATCTCGCTATACTGTTATGTGTCACGGTCAAAGAAGCAGGGAATGTGAGGTAAAGTGATCAATACACGAGGTTCTCTGTGCAAAGCTAGCAAGCAAACTGTGATGTGTAGAAGTGATGGTCTCTCTCAACCTCAGAGGGGGAGGAGGGGAACACAACACCCAGTCACCTTTACGCCCCATGCTCCTGCCCGTAACACATCATATACCTCATGATATACTATATGTATCCCTAATCCTTTAAATATGCTTAATAAAGCCGCGCCTAGCCCATATATTGCATTAATTACGCCCCTTTATCTCCTACTATCATAAGCAAACTAATAGCATAAATGCTAATTAACTCGCTCTGCCGCCTCACAGCACAAAGCCATTAACTCAATAATTCCTCCTAGCTCTCACTATTAATCGCTCCTATCAACCCATTACAAGTAATTCTACGAAATAGTGTACTGCCCTTCGGTTCGTCCTAGTTAATACTTTGCGATTCGCCCTTTACTAACTAGCCGCCCTCCCCCGGATCCCCGCTCATATCACGAAATCGAGAACCGGATTTACCAAGTGGTCATTGAAGATAAGGAAACCCTGGAGGGTGCCTCAATACAGGAAATTGGACAGAATTTCGATGTCTGGATCGCTCAGCATAGTGGCCCAGAAGGATCAAAATCACAAAATGATCCTCGATTCTGGCGCTGCATTATGCTTGATGAGGAGAGCATGAATAACATCCTAACTCTGCCTAAGGTCCGCACTCAATTAAACTTCTTCTCTTTACTCCGTATTTAGATAAAAATCGTAACTAACAAGCAACGAGATGCACTACGGTTGTGACTTAGAGTTGGCGTATATAGCTGGCTGTGGGATCTTTGGTTTGAGGAGCTTAACCCTGATTTCATTATTGAAGAGCACGCAGGCCCATTTAATCATCAAAGTGCGATTGATTCGTACGGCGCGCCTAGAGATGACCAGCCTAGAAGAGGTCTTCTCCCAGATGCCCGGGAAGGCCTAACCCTAACACAAACCCTAAGTGGTGAGACGATAGTCTTTGGCCCGGATGATTATCATAAGCCGTGGGGCTCGTTGACGAGTGTGTATTAAAAAGAGCATATTTATGATGAAGGGTATGAAAAAAGTAAAGATTCAATTTCGTAAAGAGGAAAGCTGAGG
The DNA here is from genome assembly GCA_030435815.1 of Sarocladium strictum. Taxonomy (NCBI): domain Eukaryota; kingdom Fungi; phylum Ascomycota; class Sordariomycetes; order Hypocreales; family Sarocladiaceae; genus Sarocladium; species Sarocladium strictum. The sequence goes on along the minus strand of JAPDFR010000003.1, from coordinate 3,064,208 downwards.
TTACTTATAGGCCTCGCACGTAGGGTTGACTAATACTACTCCCAGTGACTCTCAACGTCTGTAGCATGATAGTAATTATTGTCCAATCTACACTTTGGCTGAAAACAAGGGGATGCCCTCTGTCTCGCGAATCGTGGCGCCATGTCTGAGGTAGCACGGGCCGATGCTGCTGACCAGGCGACGCGTAAAAAAGAAATGTAGACGTTTTATTAAAATACCCCGTGTCTAATAGGCTGTGCTACAAGTGATTTGCACCTCCATGTTCGTGGTCTCTAGTATATGTGGACCATGCTGAATTGATTATCATCACAGATGGTGAGGTATATTGAGGGTGGTAGTACCTAGTTAAGCCTGCGCAGAGGCCGAGAAGTAGCCTTGGCTCTCCTCTCTGGGGGATTTAATCTTCATCCTTTTGACAACCGTTGGTTTCTGTCGTGCCCTCTTGACGTCACGCTTGTCAACAAGCCCCAAGGCCTGTGACTTTACTATAGTGACTATCAAAATGACTACGATAACTACTATTATAATTGCTATGACATTTGCTATTATAACTAATATTACATTGGCTATTATATTTCTTTATCATAATCGCTGTTGTAAATGCTGTCACAGCCTGTCAGATGGTGCACCTGAATGCCTGAAGCTATATACATTAGAGTATAGTGTGAAGTCCTCAACTTTACGTCCTAGTCTTTTGCGTTCGTACGCAGCAGTTCCAGGCTTTGAATGCACTCATCGGCCTTTGCCGTGACATTCAGCGGAATTTATTGTCTAGCACCTCTCAAAGAGGCAACCCTAGCATCTACCGACGGTAGGTGCTGTGGCTTTTTGTTCATCCCATCAAGCTTCAACGTCCCCAACCGATTGTCCTTGTGCAACATTTACCTTTCTACTTTGCCTCGGAAACAGTTTGAGCCCGGCCAGAATCTGGGGCGTTCTCCACCCTCTTCTCTCCAGTCTCCTCCTCATCCATGGGCCTCTTTAGGTCCTCGTCCATGTGAAGGGTGACAAATGGATCACCAAAGACCTCACTGATTTCTTCCAGGGTCTTGCCCTTTGTCTCTGGGAACATGAAGAAGACGATGATGCCAGTTGCAACGTTCATGGCAATGAAGAAGAAGTAGTAACGCCAGCCAATGTTGTTCAGGGCGACTGGAGAGGCCTGGGCGAGAACGACCTGGATGGCGAAGGAGCAGAAGGTGGCCAGGGCACCTCCAGTCGCGCGGATTTGTGTAGGGAAGATCTCTGTGGCATAGAGCGGGCAGGCAGAGTTCCAGGAGAGGGAGAAGATGATGCCGAAGAGAAGCAGGAAGAAAATACCGAAGGCGTTGGCAACAACGTTGTTACTCCCACCGTAGACGGCGACCATGGCTTGGACGATGGCGATGTCAACTGCAAGAGCCGCGGAGCCCCAGAGGAGGATTGTTCGGCGGTTGAAGCGGTCAATGATGAACATCAAGCAGAAGATATTGGCTAGAGGCCCGGTGAGTCCCCAGACACCAGCGAGGAGGAGGACCGTGCTTCCACTGATGCCAAGGGAACGATACATGACGGTCTGGTAATAGTTGATGGCTGAGATACCACAAATCTGCTGTCCAATATGGGTGAGGCATCCGATGATCAGACGTTTGCGGTAAGAGGGTTTGCGCCAGATGGCGATGAGCGACTTCTCCTCGTTCTGTCTCTCCCAGCTGATCTGGTCCTGCATCTGAACCAGCTCTTTCCGGACCGTGGCCGGGTCGATGTCTGACTTTCGCAGCCTCTTCAACACTTTCTCCGCCTCGTCGTGTCGATCCTTGGAGATGAGCCAGCGAGGCGATTCAGGGAGCCAGTACGATCCAACGAGCACGAGAAGAGCCCAGAGCACCTGGAGACCGACAGGAAAGCGGTAGGTCACCTCGCCACTGGCGAAGGAGATGCCGTACCCGACCCAGTTGGATGTCATGTAGCCAAAGCCGATGAACTGGGCGTGGAGCCCCACGAACGTGCCACGGTGCGATGCCGGGGCAATCTCGGACTGGAACATGGGAATAGCGAAGTAGATGAGGCCGATGGCCAACCCAGCAATCAGTCTTCCGACGAGGAGAAGGATCGTTTCCTGAGCGGCAGTCTGCATCGCAGTTCCAATAGCTGCGATAACAGCCCCGATCTGGATTGTGCCTCGACGACCAAACCGGTCGCCAACAATGCCTGAAAAGAGGGAGCCGATGGCGCCACCGGCTGTGTAGATGGAGATGATGCCGCCGAGCATGGAAGGGTTTGGATGGAACTGGTGCATGAAATAATCCTGCGCCTGGGCTGTCGAGAAAATGCCCGAGTCATAGCCCCAGAGAAGGGAGCCGATGGCAACCCATAACGCTGTCAATGAGTCTTGTCAGCATGTCCATTCTTCCGTGATAAGACTATTTGTGGTTCATGGGGACTTGGAAACATACCACAGAAATATGAGTAGCCCGAAGCCTCAGACGAGATGAACGATGGTCTATGCATGATGATTGAACTTGGCGTGAATCAGTAGGGCGAAAGGAGTTGTTTGCGATCTTGAAGCAGCATCATCGACCAACGCAAGAGACGACGACCAAGGGCGTGAGCAAACGCTTCTTATAATTCGTCGCTGTGACTCGAAACAAGTCGCTGGCAAGAGCTGCACCGCTTTGCCAAGTCGGATGAAGGCGAAGTACGGGCATCCTATGGGCACAGAGATTCTGAGCTGATGATCTGCATCCCCACATGATGCATATGTGATCTGCATCGGCTGGCTTCCGTCGGGTATTTCTGCATCAACAGGGCGATCCTGAGTTGCTGGAGGAGGGCGCTCTGCTTGGGATGTGTCTGGGGACTCTGGGGCAGCTCTGGGGGAAAGCAAATGTGGGAGACGTCATCATCATGGACTCGTCACTCCACGAACTTCGTACAAGGCAACACTGTTGGAGAGGCATATTTCTTCCGCGAGTCGGGGATGGGGAATCCCTCCTTTCAGCCTAAAGAGTCAATGTAGCTTTAAGTTGTCCAAGGGAGCAAGCGATTGGGTACGAGGACGACACGGTCCTGAGATGAGGCCAAAAGCCTGCCGTCGCGTCAAACCTTGTTTTCACGGGATCCAGTGCCTAGTCTTGTCCTGCCGGGGGCCTTGACGTTCATAGGAGGGAAAAGATCCGACGCCGTATTCGGTGTGCACTAGAAGCATTCGTGTCCTAATTCAATCTTCTGGCACTTCTGTGCAAGTCGCATCACTGCGAATTGTCCATGTCTAGTATCCAGTCACAAATGAACGCCATGTCGATCAATGCGTACGGTACTGGGGCACAGTACGTGGAGTAGCCCCCCAAAAAGAGCAAAAAATGAACGTCAGCACTAGGGTTCGAACCTAGGCGGCCTAAGCCATGAGATTACAGATCGTAATGATTCAAGTCTCACTCCTTAACCACTCGGACATACTGACTTGAGTTCGATGATTTTTGGAAAGTATTTACTCTTATATAGCATAGTGTCTACTTACTTCTCCAATTACTGTCCCCGGCTCGAGCTTTGCGTCCTTCGTCGTTTTTAGATAATTAAAGTACCTTGATCTTATGGTAGAAAATTAATTATTTGTATGAGCCTTAATTTCAGCTGGCTCGTGGGTATTTGCCGACGTAATGTTTTTGAAACGTCACGATCCATACGATGAAAGCCGGCATCTGGTGGCCCGACGGCGCAGGCACTTAAGACCACTTCCACAGCATCGCAAAGACAATCCAGGCACATCTCAGAAGTATACTTTGAATCAAGAGGGCATGTGGTTTCTAGTTATGCTCAGCATAGCATGGGGAGGTTCAGGGCGTTGATGAAGCAGTGCATGAAGAGCTCCCATAGCACTGTAGCAGCCTTCCCCACACGTGACAGCTCCGTCACAACATCCAACTGTCGCGCGTACATACAACAACCTTTGACACAATACGCCCCAGCTAAACCCATCCAGGGTTGGAACAGAAGACGCAGATCCAAACCCTTGCAATATCGCACTGAATCTCCGTAGCTTTGGAAAGCTCCGCTACCCCGTGTCGTCTGCCATCGACCTGCCCGAACATGACCTTGCCATAGCTTCGCGCCATTCCGAGCCTTCGCGACAATGGCCGACTACGAGCGGACGGTGCTGGATTTCTATCAGCTGCCGACGGCCTTTCCATCCGAATGGCCTGCCGAGAAGGACCGTGACGATGACTCGGATGAGGGGGAACGAAATGATCAAGCCAGCAAGATCAAGAACCGCAAATCGAGGTTTCAGGCTCTTGAAAGGGCTGTGAGCGGTCGCCGCAGCATGATCCCGGGATCAGAGGGAGACCAGGAAGGCGGACTGGGCAATCTTGTTCAGAAAGATGAGCCAGATCCATTGGGTACCGCAGACAGTGTCGTGCGGGCATTGAGGCTTCAAGGGCTCTCCTTGCAAGATGATGCGCGGCTCCGTAAGATCCCCTGTACTGCTGGTGCTGCTCCTGCTGCTCCGTACGTCTCATTGACAGAGTAACTAGGAAATCGATTTCTCCTGTCCTCGACGACTTTCTCTCCTGCTCTGTTCTTGTCACAGATGCATGCCAACGCAGACACCCAGAAGCTTGTCGCGGGGCTTGACTTCTTATCCCAGTCCATCGATCAAAAGTCGGCTTCGCTCAAAGTCCTGGTAGAGAGCAACTTCGAACGGTTCGTCCGAGCAAAAGCAACAATCGACAATGTATACAAGGAAATGAAGTACAGAGGCGTGGATCCTGCACAGAATCGAGCACGACCACATTCGCGTCATGCAAGCCTAGGCGGCTATCGAAACAGCATTGGTCCGACCTCCAGCACAAGCAACCCATTCGCAGCGGCCTCGCCCGATACGCGAAAGAAGAACGCCCTTGTCAAGGAGAGCGAGTATGGCGTTGCAGGCATTAAAGCCCCGTTACTGGACGTCTCTGCCAAAGCGGAAGATGTCTGGGGTCCGGCTCTAGGAGGTCGCGAGAAAGAGGAACATCTTCGAACGCTTTCCAACTACATGAACAAGTTTAAAGACTACATGGAACTCAGCACATCAATAGCCGACAGTATCAAGAGGAAGGACTATGAGACTTTGGTGGAAGAGCACAACAGAGCAAGAGCATTTGCAGACGACGCTCGAAGGCTTGCACAAGACCTGAGAGGGGCAGAGCTGGAAGATGCGCAGCTATACCAAATTCTTCTCGCTGGGCGCATGTGGCACGATGTCGATCAGCAAATCCAGACCTTCAAACGGGATCTCTGGAAGAAGCTTATATCCTTGCACTCACATCCAAAGACAGATGCACTCGCTGGTCGTGCCCAGGAGCAACACGGGGACGTCATCGGCTTACTTCTGGAACTAGGCGTGGAAGACAATCCAATCTGGGTGTGGCTCTTAAGCCGCTATGACTTTCTCAAGGGCAAGATTCAAGCCACCGCAGATCGTTCGAAGGTGGAAATTGAGATACTCCGTCGCAGACTAGCAAATGGGCAGAAACCAACGCCGCAAATGGCGGCCTCCCATCTACGGCTGCTTGGCCGACAGTCAGTTGAGGAAAAGCCGGTTTCGACTGACTCAGCCGACGTGTTGGAGCTCTGGGACAAGATGTTGGCGTTCTTGAACACTCTCCTATCTTCCCAGGGTATCCTGGGCGAGGTCATTGATTTCTGGCAAACGGCAGAGGGCTTCATTGACGGGAGAGCTCAGGCCAACCTACCCGTCGGCTACAAGGGCGAATCGAAGCACCATCATGAGCTTTCGGCTCAGGTCATTACAGATCTCAAGAAGGGCGCTGTGGACTTGGTTGAGATGATGCATGAGCACTTGTACGAATTCTTCGCCGGACCGCCTCCTGAGGATGTGTCGCTGCTCTTCTCTCCACTGCCGCAAACACCAGGAACGCCAGCATCTGCATCTGGACCCTACTCGGCAAACACCCTGACACCAACAGCTCTGCGGGATCCTCGCTTTAACTTCGATTCCCACAATCCTCCGCCGGCCTCTCCACGAAGTGGTGAATCCTGGGAGAAACTGGCCTTCTGGCCACCGTGGTCCAACTCCATCAGCGGTGTCTACTATCTCTCCAAAATGCTGGCTCTTGTGGGCTCTGGTGCTTCCGAGATGGCCCGCATCGGTCCAGTGAGCGGCGATAGCCAAGTGGTCGAGCGACTACGATCCCTCGTTGGCGTTTCCCGAGAGCGCTGCGTCACAGCGCTTTGCGCAGCTTGGAACCGCGACGCCGAAAACATTAAGCATGTTGAGGACTGGCAGCGCTCTGCAGACCGTGGAGACGTTACGAGGATGCCAGCCGCCTTTGCCACGTTTGAAGGGGCATTGCTGTCGGGGATGCAAAAGATCTTGTACATCTCGGAAGCCATGTCAAAGCCTGGTTCGGCTGAGATTGTCCTGGCTCCTTCAACAAAGGTGTTACAAATGGTCAGGAGTCAATACGTTACCACGCTGTATAAGGCACTCAGTGGCATGGTTGAGAACGCAGAACGTGCTATCAAAAAGACCAACGATGAGTGGTCAATGGACGCCGATGCGTCCATCACAGCCTCAACAGACACTAAAGTCACGCAGCACAGTACTCTCAATGCCGGTGATCGGGTAGGTCTTTTCGTTGCTTTTTGCTACCAGGGATCTGTGCTGACATGGTCCAGAATGTGCGCATGCTCTTAACGCTTAGCAACCTCCAAGCACTACGATCTCAGGTCGTCCCAAGTCTGAACTCGCAATTCGAGAACGCCTTCTCTGTGAAGCTTACAGATGAGTCCAAGACAATCCGGGATGTCCTTGGACAGATCGACGCTCGTCTCTTCCAATCATACACTAAGCAGTCCATCGATAAGATCCGCGAGATCGTGCAGGCTGGTCTGTCGGCACCAGACTGGGTACCACCGCCCAACCAACGACCAACCACCGCCAAACCATACATATACGAGCTTCTCCTCATTCTTGTCCTTGTGCACTCTCAGGTTTCCACGACAGCCTCTTCCCTGACGTCTCAGGTTCTATCCTTCCTCCTCGAGCAAACCTCCCTTCAACTGCTGGATTCCTTCCGTCAGCGCCCGCGTTACACTCTCGAAGCGCTCATGCAAGCAACGCTCGATGTTGAGTTCGTGGCTCAGACGCTCAGCCACTACACCACCGACCGCACCTCGGAGCTGCAGGGTCAAATATACGCAGAGCTCGATGGCCGCACCGACAATGATGCACGAGCTAGGCTACAGAGTGAGCTTCCTGAGATGAGGAACGTGCTGAAGAGGCTGAGGGACGCAAGTAAGAATGAATTCGCATGCTTCAAGAAGCCGAAGAAGCCTGGCCAGACTCCAAGGAGGACAGACAGCGGGTTATCCACATAGATTAGAGAACAGGTGTAGTCATGGTCAATGCAAGCGATTCCTTTGATCATTTGAATTCGGGAACATGACAAAGGCTATTCTTGGCGTCACGGGCATCATTAAAGCAGTCTATTCTAATCATGTTAGGGTGAATAAGTATCTTATGGACCGGAACTCCAGAATCTTCCTTGCTGAGAATGGGTGCAGGAGGATTTTTATGATTCACCAGTCCCTTACAGCAATACTTGGTGCCAATAGTCCTTGCGCGCTACTTGTCCGTTTCGTCCATTTGCCCCAATCATTGACACCGTTCATCCGTCTAGTCATTATGCATTATACGATTCGATCATGTTCGAATTATGCTCTCTCAGATGTCGCGCAATCCCCCTTTAGCCGACAGTCGGCAGGAGCAGTTGGGAGCAGAACATCAGCTCCAGGGATCTTGAGTCTGCAGGTGAAAACTGCGAGCCCTGCTGGCGGGCTTGGGTGGCATCGACTACGGAATGTCAGCAGAGAGCTCTCAATCACGCCGTGAACCTTAGGAGGTTTATGGACTGAAACTTACAATCAAGGTCAATGCTCTGGAAATAGTTGAGCACCATTGGGTCTGTGTCCTCCGTCACTAGCTTACCCTCGGCACTCCGACTGGTTTGTGGCAGCGCTTTGCGTATGGTGAGGAGCATCTTCAGAAGTCCCGCCAGGGTATCTCCCTGCTGGGTAAAGACGCCCGGATCCCTTTCCAGCGGCCATCCGGGCCGCAGGTGGTCTTGTTCCCACGCCTTGAACGCCCATGTCGACTTCTCAACGCAGTTCAGGAAGATGAGCGCGGTGAGGAACATGTTGAACCCGATCTTGACCTTGCTGTCTTGCAAAAGCCTGTGCATCATGCTCAATAGGTTGCGGGAGGTGCTGTTAGCTTTGCGCTCCGCAGCGGCATTGAGCTGCATGCAGATCATGGTGTAGATGTCAGCCTCAGTCTCACCGTTGGCTTCCTTGATCCAGCGGGCCTCCTCGGCGTTGCCGCCGGGTTTCTCGAGGATGGACCATTGTCGCTCGCGATCGATGCTCTCAACAAGCCCCCAGAGCTCGAGGGCCTTTCGTAGCAACTCGTCTTCGTTCCCCTGCAGTTGTTGCGTAGCTGTCTCGAGTGTTGTTCGCATGAATTTTGAGGGCTCGCGCTCAATGAAGTGCGGTAGTACCGCGCGCATATACCGCTCAACCTTATCTGGGACGTCGTCGCTATCCTGGTCGATCATGATGACCTGGTGGAACGGCTCCTCACTTTGCCGTTCGGCCACTTGGCTCTCCAAGGGCTCCAGAAGGGCGACCAAGGTCGGACAGACGACGTTGAGATCCATCTCAGGGAAATGTGACATTTCCACAACTGTGTCATTGTTGTGGAGCCGGAGCTGGCTCTTGAGCATGTTGATTCGGTTCTGCGACAAGACGACTTGCACGCCTGCAGAGTACAGATCAAGTTGTTCATGTAGCCTGGTTCGCACACAGCCAGTCCTCCATACTCGAGGTGATAGAACCTTTCGACATGTGTCACACGGCGTTCCTTTGCCGCAGTTCTTCCTCAGGATTCTGCATCGTATGCAAGCGCCGATCTTGCGCACCTCTTGGACTTCTTTTCGACGAGCAGGAGTGAATCGCGCTCGCGAATGCCTCGCCTTGCCGAGAGGACCAAGATCGCCGGTATCCATGCGCACGCCTCCCCTATTCATCGGCATGGGGGGATTTGGATTCTCGGTCAGCATAGGGAGAGGTGAAGCAGTGGTCATATACGTCATTTCTCCCCAAGGTTGCATCTCGGTCGGTTTGTTTATTGTAATCGGAGGATTCGTCTCCTGGATCGATATGTCGTTCTTCTCAACAGCGGTGCCGGTCGACTCTGCAGGCTCGACTTGTAGCTTTTGCTCAGTTGACTCATTCTGTACTAACTGAGGGTCAAGGAAACTCGGGTTGAGACGCGCAGTTGCCGCTACCGCGACAGATAGGCTCGAAGGATCCGGTGTATCTCGCGATATGAGGGCTTGCAGGCGTTCTTCGGGTGTAAGCTCAGTTGTCGTCGAAACAAGAGTTGGCTCTGCGTTATGGTCAGCTCCGTTGCAATGTACCTGAAGCGTAGCATAAATCATACCTGACTGGTCAACTTTCATGGCAGCCTCAAAGCTGATGGGTGGATTGTCCAAGGTGAATGGCTCCTGAAGTTCGAATCGATCTGTTGTGTGTGGTTCCTCAACCGTCGCGATCGCAGGGGTCCCGTCTTCAGCATCACCTTTGGGCACTCGATTGTTCTCGCTCAAGTCGACCTGCCGCGATGCCTCTGCGAGGGTTTCCAGAGCACTCCATCCTTGTGGAAGTGCGCTCACGGCTGCTTGAGCACTGTTTATCTGGCCGTTCAGAAGGCTGTTGCGCTCCGCTGCCGCGGCGCGTGCAGTACTCAGGCCATGAAGCTCGAGACACGCACGCATGCGGTCCGAGTCGGAGATTGCAGGACATTTCTTCGTGATGTGTGTCGTGAGACTGTCGATTCGGCCTTTAGGGAAGTTCTCGCCGCATTGCTTGCAGGTGTGAGGGTAACGATTGCTGTTGTCGTTGAGCTTCGGCCCACGGACGAAGTACTCAAGGATGAGGGGATTGGGCTTGCGTCCCATGATCGAGGAAAGATAGCAGCTGGATCGCAGCCACTTGGCGACCACTTCAGCCGGCTAAAAAGCGTGGGTAGTACATTCAATGTAGGCAGAGCGACCAGTTTATCGCCTTTGCTGTAACAGATGTCCCCGCGAAACAACAGTCCAGCGAGTGTGAATTCTGCCGGCTTTTTCATCTTGACCGCAAAAGTTTTTTGGGGGGACAATCCACTCTCGCGTTAACGCAGCAGGCGGTGAAGCACGCTCTCCAATGAGCTACCCTAGAGAACTTCAGATTGACCCCAGTGTGTTCTACGCACGTGAATGCAGAATAAATCACAGACATATCCTCATGGCCAGAGGGAACTGGGATCCGTTCTTATTCAATGATTATATCATGTTACCGGCATGCTTGCTTGCAATGTGGTTTTGATGTCTGCAGCCGAGACATCAAAATCTGTTGTCTCACCAGCTTATGTAAGTCCCGATCCCGAAGCCATTATGCGAGCGCAGGCATTCTTGTCACAAGAGAAGCTCTCAATGAACCGAGTATAAGGACTTTACGAGACAAATATCTTCTCATAACCCAGAGCCACGGGCCAGGTATATATTACCAGTCTAAAACCACCCGTCTAACATACATAAATACTCCGAGCGCTCTGATCCAATTCATGACCCATGCGCGCGCAGTCGTTCAAGGAAACAGACCCCAATGGATTGTGCGCGTGATGAGAACGCAAGGAAATGACCTGAGCCGTTCCAACGTACCGCAGCCTTTTCCCGGCCGAACTACAGCCTACAGCTGATGAGGAAATGTTGTACATCGTCGAAATGAGATGGTGTGTGCTTCGAAATCAAGGCTATAAATACAATGCCGGAGGAGAGTTGAGAGATGTGCAGCTGCTCGTTTCTGATCATGCCAGGGCCTGCTCGTTTGGTGGTGGTTGAGGAACCTAAAGGAGATAAGTTGTTAACAAATGCTTGGCCGTCAAAGGACTGCGAGATGAACTGGCATACCTCAAGCTTTGTGCTGCCTGCCATCATCTTTGATAGACCAATACCGACGCCCTCGATGACCGCGAGCAAGATGGCACAGCCGATCGCACCATTCCTCGCCGCCTTGTATCCTCCTCGAATTGCCAGGGAACCGCCCGTCATGAAACCTGCTCCGATGGCGTTCCAGGGATCCTCCTTCTTGCGGACGCCCTTGATGGCGCAGTCGAATGTGCTGAAAAGACCACCCCAGACACCGAAGTTACCGCCGAGAACTGGTGCGCGCATCTTGACTGCTGTAATGGCACCTATCCGTCTCTCGCCGTACGGGCTGTTCCGGAACCCCTTGATGCCGTGCCAGATCGTGCCGCCGATGGCACCCATAGCGAACGCACCACCAAAGTCATTAAGAATGACCCAAGGGCAAGGGTCGCGTCCGTGATCGAGAGCCATGGCGGTGTGTTTGGAGGTGACTGGTTGGTTGGTGAGTGGATGGATGGATGGACGGCGTTGCGGATCGCAAAGAGGCTCCGTGACGTGCTGAACCGCGATGGATTTTTTTTGTGGGGCGCCTATGTACGGTAAAGGAGACTGTCCCGTGGCTGCTGTAGCACAACTGTAGCGACACAGCTTGTGGCGTCGGATTATAGTTTTTACGGTCCATGTCCTTGCATTCTTCGGCTCTTATTCCGGCCTTCCATGACTCTATTCTTGTTATCCCACGAAGTGCTGTACAACCAATGAAGCATCATCTCTAAACTGGACTGTTCTAGATACGATGGTGTTTTGAGAAGGCTGTGCTGGTGACCGATGCACAGCCTGAAAGTATGAGCATTCTTACAAGGCCACACTATGACAAGATGGTTTTATTGACATGATCAATGACCTGCACACGATGCAGATGGATGCTTTATTATACCTGTTTCCAAGGGAGTCAGTGAGACCACATTCTACGTACAATCTTTGAAGGTGAACGGGAAACAGTGGACCAAATCATGGCTGACGTGAGGAAATATCTCCACTGATGGCGGTATAATTGAATCCATCTGGGGCAACACATCAGACCAGTGGACGACCTGCCGGCAGCCTCCGAGCCCTGGTGCGATGAGCAAAGAAGACGCCGCTAATCTTCTTCGCAATATGGCTCTAGGTAAGGAGATCTAGCACTTGGTTCACTTCAATTCTAAAAAGGCTTTCGGAAGCATAGAAGTCAATCAAGATACATTACTGTAGCACACTTCCTACAAATGCGCAAGTACAGAGCGCCGTTCGCTGCCCTAGTGTATACTGGACCAGTCCCTGCCAGAAATGAAACGCCGCGCTAATGCTTTCAGACATGAGTTGATCGCCTGGATGGTTGTACGTCAACTCGAGGGTATCGTCCTTTGTGATATCAGTTGCGCCCATCACTACCAAGGGTTATGGTCATCTTCATCTTCCCCAAGTGAGAAACCTGGAGAAGGTGTTTGCGCTTCATCAGACAAGGGCGACCTTGAGTTGAGACCCCATGGCTGTGAATTCTCCTCGATCTGATCGATGGCACTGTCCGTTGTCGATGCTGTCTCAGCCTTGCTTTGCCCTGGAGCAGGCTTGTCAAGCCCCAGGTCCTTGATATTGGGAGGCTCGTGATGTACTATCTTCTTTGGCTTCTTCTTCTGTTTGATCGGATGAACGTGCTCGGGTTCGATTGCGGTTTGCTTGCCCTTTGAGCTTGTGCGCCTTGAAGGCCCAGGGGAACCCCGTGGTGTAGAGTTGGCGGGCGAACGCGCGACAAACCTCCCGCCTGAAGACATGTAACGCTCTCTTAGTGGTTCACTGGCTGTGATAACAGGGTACTAGTGATGTTAGCTGGTACACTCTCCCGAAACGCACGGGTCCTGCAACGTACATTCCAATCGCCGTACTCAAGCTTGCGAGCTTTGTCGTAGAGGACTTCCTCGTCTTGGTCGATCTCCGGTTCATCAAATGTTCCGTGCGTATTCTCGTTAATCTGATCGGGCCGGCTGGAGCTGCCCGAACCTTGGTCATTGAGAAGAGGGGTTGTTGTGTTGACTTCACCAGGCTTCGGAATCCAGTACTTGCCCTTGCCGCCTCTCTCATATCGCATCCCCTCCCGAAGTCTTGCAAGACGCGACTTAGAGTCCTCATGGGCCATGACCTTGTCACCAGAATCGAACACCCGATAGCCATAGTTCTCGCCACGAAACGTCTCCTTGGAATCCTCGATAAGATCGCGTATGCCGAACGAGTCGCGCAAAGCATACTGAATGGGCATGCGGGCCGATAGGATACTATTATCTGCGAAGTCGTGCCATGAAAACGCGTACCAATGGGCAACGGCGAAGATGGGCATTTCTATGCAGATCAAGGCATCTTGGATAGCAGCGGCGAGATTGTCGGAGGTATAGCCCTGGACGTTATCTGGTATCGCTCCAAGCCACACAAGAATTCCTAAGAAGAAACCCTGCCAGTATGAAGCAAAAATGATGAGCTTAATGCAGAGGAACTTGGGAACAGGGCGGAAAGGTTGCAAGTCCTGATGCATGCAGACCCAGAAGAGGCCCAGGGCATACAGACTAAGAGTGACACTAATATTGTAGATGATGCCACTCCAGAAGTAGCCGGAGTCGATCGAGATGTAGCCCTCCTTATACGTCCCGGTAGCTTTCATGATAATGGCCGCAAGCGCCAAAACAGGCTTGAGCCAGGCGTACTGGAGGATACCCCTCTTGATGGCCAGGAAGGTGTGAGGATCGGATATGTCGACCTTGGGGAGTACATGGTTCATGGGCCAAAGGTGCTGCACTGGTGCGCGGCCATGGGTCTGGATGATGAGAGCGCGCTCGCCACCGATATAGTTGATAAGAAGTTGGAAGAAGGTGTAAATAGTGAAGGCTTCGTAGATATCGCGAATAGGGTCGAGGAATTGCGCAGCTATCAACGACACCATGCTCGTCCATGATGCGATGGAATAGATAGGAACCATGAGTAGAATGCGTACGACATATCGCTGGAGCAGAGGTTTTCGATAGTTCTTGGCTTGCAGCCAGATCGAGCTGCAGGATAATCAGTACCTCATCACGAAGCTCTCGAGTGCAGTACTCACACTATGGACAGAAGCGTGGCGGCCAGCGAAGCCACGCCTGCCACCACAGTGGTAGCATATGTGAATTTTTGGCCTGTGCCTCCGTCTGCTGTCATCATGGCAAGGAAGCCAGCCACGCGACGCGGCCAGGAAGCGGAAGAGGAGACCTAACCCCGGGACAGTCGCAAAGCCGTTTGTCTATATCAGACACTGTCCATCTGAGAGACAAGGAGAGAGAAAGAGAGGGAGAGGGAGAGGAAGAAGAAGCGAATGAGATTGAAACGTGCCCTGCGTGCTTGACCCTGGTAGACTCGTGAAGTGTGACCCGAGAGGACTGACGTGACCTGGTGACGTGGGAGCTTTCTCTCCAGGTTTGATTGAAAGTCGTTAAAACGGCAAACCCTTAGGGGGTTTGGGTACTGTACCACCCCCCTACCAGTAGTCTACAGCCAGGCGCATTTGGATGCTGCTTTAGCGCGCCCGCAAGTGGGTCAGCGTTTGTCGCGTCTACTTTCGGGGAGCTCTTGAGCTTCTCGCTACAGCCAAAACGTGCATGTGCTTGATTTCATCCCTAAGCTTCCGTCTGGAGGAACTGGGCCGACAATGCCAACATCACAGGCGCACATCACTTCCGAATCAACTACTCACTCCCATCATCATCAAGACACAGCCTGGCGAATGTTGTCCGAATCCCACGAAACTGTTGGGAGCCGCTGAGGAGCGGAACAGGCGGCGTCGGCGCTGGCGCCATGTCTATCCTCGATGCACCCGGAAATGCTGATGGTGACGAGCACCCAGGATTTGATTAGTAGGTGCCGTTCGTCCCACGTACTCGAGACTGACTGACAAGCCCCGAAGTAAAATCCTCATTTATATGATCGTCTCTGGTGTGCTTGCCATCCTGTTCCTCCTTTACTTTAACCGAGCTTTTGGATCCATTGTCTCCTACGCCATTCGAACGTGGACATGGCACCGATACCGAGTTTACATCGACATCACCGCGCTACAAATATCGCTTTTGGGAGGACGAGTCTTCTTCACCGGGCTGCGATATCATGGCTCCAACGAAACGTTTCTGGTGCAGCACGGCTACATTACATGGCGGTACTGGCTTCGGCACGTACGCGAGGTCGATATATTGTCGGGTGAAGCACCAGAAAGTGCCAGTGAAAAGAACAAAGACTTGCCATGTCGCATTCATGTTCACTTAGATGGACTCGAATGGTTCATATACAACCGAAGTCCTGCATACGACTCGGTTTTGGCAGGGCTGGCCGACGATAATACAAGGACATCAGGTGATAGCGAAATGGTTGACGAGAAGGACAAAACGAACTTGAGGTCGCGAAAAAACCAAGACTCGAAACCTACCGATCCCGAGAAGGTGGCGCAAGATACCAGCAGCTCGCAAGCAGCAACTCAGCTGCGCAATGCCCCTGACCATGTGTTCCCACCTATGGCTCCTGATCGAGCGAGCACAGCATCCGGAAGTCTGGATGGTACGGAGGAGACCGCGCAAACGATGTCTGAACTGCCGTTCGTGCTGCAATTCTTGCCCATCCACGTCCACTGTCACAAGGCGGCTGTGGTCATGGGCAACGAGAACACTAAGGCGATCTTGATAGTGCAAGCGGAAGGTGTAGCCGCTGATATTGACGCTTCCAAGACATCGACATGCGACCCATACAAGCAGGTCTTCAAAGTAGACTTTACTCATCCTGTGGTCGAAATGAAGGATAATGAAGACTACAAAGAAGACCAGCTCACCCGAGCAAGTAAGGACACTACTCATGGCGAGGAGCCGGAGCCGATGCAAAAGAGGAGCTTTTTGCAGCGTCAGCGCCGAAGGGCGTTGGGCACATTGCGGAACCTTGTGCCGAACTGGAGGAGGTCTGTCGAGTCCGTGGATGTGAGCTCACGTCCGCCACAAAGCAATGCGATCCCTCACGTCCCAGGCGCGGAGCATTGGCAGGGCTTGTCACGCTACATTGATGATAAAGACCAAGATGACAAAGCTAAATGGGGAGCCGTTGAATATGCGGCCATTTCGACAATAATAGACTGCCCTTCAGCCACCTTGACCGTGTATTGGGACGCTGTGGGCAAGGTTCAAGCGACAAATCATCGACCGTTGCGGCCAGACAATATCAACGGAGCAGAACCACCAGAATGGGGCATGCATCTCTCCCTCAAGGGGGGCACCATTAACTATGGGCCATGGGCAGATCGTCAGCGCGCGGACCTTCAGCGAGTCTTCGTGCCCAACCTTGCCAAAGACGCAGTCCCGACAGGGCCTCTGCCCGAAGGAGCATGGAGGGTCCCTACTCAGTTCAAACTCCTTGTCGAGTTGGATGATTCGGTAACCTGCCGAATCCCTATTAGGGAGGAGTCCAAGAACTGGCGCTGGCGAGGCAAAGCACCGTCCATGAAGCATGAGAAGCCTACCAGACGCAAGCAACGGAATCGGAATAAGAAGAAGACAAGGGGTGATGCGAGCGAGCTACGACCTGCTGGCTGGCTCGAACTCAAGATCCCATCAGACTCCACCGTGGCATACTCTATGGACATGTTTGCCACGTCCCAAGGATATCAGAACACATGCCTCATTGATCTCCCAAGCTCCGAGCTCTGGAGCAGCGTGAATCACGATGTACTCTGGCGCTCAGGGCCCCAGAAGGTT
Source organism: Sarocladium strictum (assembly GCA_030435815.1). Lineage (NCBI taxonomy): Eukaryota > Fungi > Ascomycota > Sordariomycetes > Hypocreales > Sarocladiaceae > Sarocladium > Sarocladium strictum. The sequence goes on along the minus strand of JAPDFR010000003.1, from coordinate 3,047,473 downwards.
TCGTGTGACTTGTCAACCCCAGTGTCATGGAATTCTTTGAGAAATTGGCATTTTGACATCAAGTCAGAAAACCTCCAGCTATATCTTCTCCGCGACCACATCTTTCTCTTGGTGGACTTGGTTGACGACTGGTCCACTGGTCCTCCTGCAGAATATTTAACCTTCACTCCGTTCAAATATCACCTCAACCTGGATTTCGCGGATCTGGCACTGTTTTTGAATGTCAACGATGCGAATATCATCGACAAGGCGACCGCTTTCGATGAGAATGCGTACTTGACGGTGCTCAGCCCACAGTTCTGTGCGAAAGCGACTGTACCGATCGATAAATACCGCCCTGACAAGAACTCAATACCTTTCGATATCAAAGCTGAGTCATTGGATCTCGGCCTGCGAACTCCTCAGTGGAACACACAGGCTGCTTTCCTACGATCAGGCGAGCTGGGTCATGTTGATACCTTGCTCGTGGACGGAAGCTACAACTACAACGCGACCACGTCACCAGCAAACACAGATACACTCATCCTCAACGTTCATGGGCAGTCTCCTTCCGCCTATATTTATGGGTTCGTCATTCGTTATTTCCTACTGCTGAAGGACAACTACTTCGGTGACCACGTGCACTTTCGCACTTTGGACGAATACCAAGAGATGCGCCGACAAGAAGAGGCAAATCCTGATGCACAAGATGCGAATCGGCCGCCTCACAAGAAGTCAAATGATTTGGACGTGATTCTGAGCATCAAGACTGATGATCCAAGGGTAATGCTGCCGTCGAATTTGTACTCCGCCGCCCGATATGTTCAGTTCGAGCTTGCAAGTCTATCAGTGGACCTTCGTTTTACCAACTACTACATGGACCTGGAATTGGAACTCAGCCCGTTGAGCATTTCGCTGGGAAGTTTAGACGGCGACCTGGAATCTCCAAATATGGCTTCATCCAACACGCAACTGTTCATCGACGGTATTCGTGTCTTCGGTCATCGACTATTTGGTTTGCCTCCAACCGAGCCAACGTACCTCTGCAATTGGGATGTTTCCGTTGGAGCAGTGCAGGGCGAATGTACGGCTGATTTTGTCCATGCGCTGGCTAAGAGCGGCTCCGCCTTCGGCTTCATGTTTGACGACGTGGAAAACGCCCTTGTCCCCTATTCATCTCTCGTTTTTGACGACATTACCTTCATTGCACTTGATGTACAATCCATCAAGCTGTGGTTGCACGTTGAGGAAGGGGCATTTTTACTGTCCTCGGACATGATCACGGTGAACAGCAATGATTGGGCAAGATCGCATTACTCGAAGCGAGCGGACATTGTCATCCCAAATTTGCAGCTGTCTTGCGTCAACACGGAGAATGCTATCAGGCACAAACCTCGGAATCAGCATCCTGTCGAGACTGAAGCTTTCCTAAGGACTGACATTCATGTCTCGATGATTGGAAGGAAGTTTCGTTTCTCCGAGGCACGTTCGCTCCAACAGGAACTGGTTCGCCGAGAAGACCAACGAACCCACCGAACCCCATTTCTCTTGATCCCAGAATATCTAGACGAATTCGTTCCCGAGCCTGTCGATCCACCAGCACAATGCGCTCCTCTACCTCCCCATCCTACGACTGAGCTAGAATCAATCGGCGAGGCCTCGAGCTCCGTAGGCACTGCATCTCGCCGTTTGCGGCGCCTGACAAGACAAAGTTCTTTTCTGTCAATGAAGAGTACAAGCACAGGTGATAGTCGCAAGAAGTTCCTCCGGCGCTTCAACCAATCTCAGCTGTCACCATCCTTCGGGGCCGACCATAATGCACACCTCAGTATCTCTCAACGGGATGTGTCGCCGTCAACAGACAGGCATTCGGCATATTACAGCCTCAATGGGGAACAAGTGCCCAATCATTCTTCGGTTGCATTTTCTAGCCAATACTTCGCACCACATTTTCATCTCGAGGATGTGCAGCCCAGTACTGAGAATATGCCCATCAACAGGTCTAGGGGTGCGAGCCCGGATTCCATACCAAGCGAGCTTGCCGCAGATTTGTATGATATCGATCCCACAATGCTGAGTGAAGAGCATGCCCATACCAGCCTTATTCTCGAGTTCCCCACAGGTATTTCCGCAGTCGTCAGCCCAACAGCAGTCAGATACGCTACTCATCTGCTCGACATCATGCAACCAGACGGCCCGGAGGACTTGCTTGATGCACTCCAGGTTGACACCATTGAGGAGATTTTCAACGGTCAGAAAGGAGCACATGTCAGTGGCAAGATCACGGATATCATGGTCAGATTACCTCAGGCCAATTTACGTTTTCTTAATAGTTCCGACTTGGATGCGCCGGATCCATCGCAAGAGGAACAGGACCAATACGACCTCTCAATTTCACAGCTTGCGCTCATTGTCCGAACCGCAAAGGATCAGAAAGAGACGTACGACGGTCTCGTAGATGATACGCGAGTTTCGCTGCATCTTCGACTTAAATCCGTGGAGTTGTCAGCGTCGGAGCGACTCTCATCATTGCAGCAACCGCAAGCAGCATTCATGGCTCACATTCGAGACGTCATGATCTCACTTGGTACAAAAGACGTACAGTCGTTAGACGTCGACATCGGCTCAGTGGCTGGAAGCACTGCCTCAGGGAAACTCGAATATCTTGCATCTCTCATCCATCGTACAGGATATATCGCAGATGAGCTTGCCCACCTTTTTTCAACCACGAGGTCTCATAAACAAGGGCGTCTGCAATTTTTCACTCATCGAGTATTGCAACAGAGTAACTCGATTAATGACCCCTTCTTTCTTGTCAGACCATCTGCGGTACTACGTTCCGCCCGGGGCCATATGCGAACTGTTGACTCCTGGAAGATGATGATGCGTCTCCGCCAAATCTGGCATATAATGGATCCGCAGGCCAGGAAACGCTTGGTGTCCGAATGTTGGGATCAGAAGCCGTCCGTGCCCCAAGACGCTGCCCAGCACGTCGTAGCCGCCTTTCAGAGTTGGCGCAGCTGGGATCTCGATGACCCAGGCCATTCTGTACTCCTTCGCAATATCTTCGGTCCGTCGGTAACTCCCAGTGCGATGCCTCAGGTTGAGCGCAAGCAGATGGCGACATTCAGGCTTGCCGAGTTTCAAGTAGTTGTCGACCCTGGACCGAAAGCCAACAAGATTGGCATGGTGAATTTGACAGCTAGGGCAGAGAGGAAACATTGTGATAATGAGGAGATTGCCCCCGATGTGCGAATATCAACACCTTCTCTGCTGGTCATCAACGTCGACTGTGAAGAAGCCGCTGCAAATCTCAATTGGGAACTTTGCGAGCTGGCTGAGAACATCTTGCGTCTATACAATCGCAATAGAGCACAGGAGCCCCCTCGGCCCCCAAGGCAGGATGGATTGGTCGCTCACGCACCAAAAGATTCAGCTGCTCTTCAAGTTGTCTTCCAGCTCGCCGCTGGCTCCATCGAGGTCGAAACAGTCAACCTCGTTGCAACCTACCTCAGTGATGGCCTGCGAGCATCTGTCTTAGGCTTCCGAACTCTTGAAGGCACTGATTACCAAAGTATGATGATGAACTGCAACGCCGTTACTTACCGGTTGCGTGGTCTGAACCGGACTTTAGCAACGTGTCAACTCCGAAGTTCCAGCGTATTTCTTTCGCATGAGGCAATTGGCCAGACTGAGAGGCTCTTGCGAGTCATCAAGGCAACAGCTAGTAGTCAGGATCTTGCCATACACATCAAACAGGATCCTCTGATGTTGCTCGAAGTTGCGGACTTGGTGTGTCGGGATGAACTTTCGCAGTTGTACAGCATTTTGAAAGAGCTCCCTTCTAGTCCTTCGCAGGCTGAGGAACCTAAGGCTACAAGTCACGTCTCTTCCCAGCTCAAAGTGGACGTCGCTTTGTTTATGGACAGCTACACAATCACACTCCCGCTGCTTCAATCTCTGACGTGGAAGATTACTGGCAACGTTGCCAGATTGGCTTGTGCTGCGAATGAAGGAGGCGAAGTAATTTTTGACTTTGATGTCAAGGAGAATGCACATGAAATGCAAATCAACGTGCGCAATGAGCCACGGAGGATTTCATTGCTGCAGATCCCCCCTACCAATGGTCGCGTCACGCTACACACGACTTCTTCTGAACGCATGCTGACGATCCTTTCATCTCTGGAGGTGGTCCATCTCGATGCATCGGCTGTATACAGCCTGCTTTCGGCCCTCAATCGTCCACAGGTGGCCAGTGCTATTGAGGAAATTCAACAGCAAAGCAAGGCCATTCAAGGTCACCTTGCCGATGTCTTCGGATCCAATGACACAGTTCCCATTCGACCTGCTGCTGAGAGACCGACGCTTGTTTACAATGTGCGACTCGTCTTCGCCGGTCTGCAAGTCTCTGCGAAAACAGCCTTGAAGTCCGACATGGAGCCTACCGCTCAGGTTATCTTCGGCCTTGATCGTCTTTATTTACAGGCTTCGAACCGTCACGAAGCCAGAGGCCCTGTGCTATCTTACCCGGAAATTCATCTCAACCTCAAGCACATCGGCGTGGACATTCGGAAGGGAACCAAGAACAATATGAGGTCATGTGGCAGTCTCGGAGCGGGAATTACCTGCTCAGCCAGCTCGCGTATTGGATCAAACGGAAAGGAAGAATGGTCTTTCAATTTCAAGAGCGATGACGTGACCGTCGATCTGTCTCCCAAGACGATATCAACTCTTGTTGGGGTTCTCGCGTATCTGAACGACAAAATCAAGGATCTCGATACTTCCAGAGAATTGGACTACCTGCGGAAGCTGCGACAATCTCGACCCAAAATCACCTTGAACGATGAAGATGCGACAGATGACACGGATATTCTTGATTCAGTACTAGCGTCTGTGATATATCACTTTGAACTGCGCAACATCCAGTTTTGCTGGATTGTTGCAGAAGAAGAGAGCCCGGACGTCAACAAAGAAGATCTGGTTATGTCGATCCAGCTCATTGAGTTCGGAACGCGTACGAGAAAGTCTGCCAGGCTGACGATTGAGAACTTCCAGCTTCAGACCGTCCCCCCAGGGCAGGACAAAACGATCCGGTCTCTTCATTCGGCCTTACTACCAGAGGTGATCTTCAACATTGCTTACGTGTCCAGCCCAGAGACACGCCGTCTAGCCTTCCAAGCCATTGGTCAGTCTCTCGATATACGGTTGACCTCTGCTTTCATTGTTCCTGCCGCGAACCTCGTAGATTCGATATCATTGTCTGCGAAGAACGCGCAGGAGGCAGCCGGAGAGTGGAGCGTTCAGACAAGACCCCTACGGGACACTGCCACGGAAAAACCAGCTACGGAGCGCCAACGTAGTATTTTGGGAAAGAGAAGGCTGGAAAGCATCCTCGTTGATGCTGACTTCGCCGGTGCCGTGGTGCATGTCTCTGGCAGACGCATTCACTCGCGGAATGACTCAAGAGAGGTACGTCCTTTGCCAGCGGGCAAATACGGACAATTTAGTGCAGATGACTCGGGCAGTGCCGCTGTGCTTCACAGTCCTGGTCTGGCGTGGAAGGTCGAATATCGTGACAATGGGAACGATGACCCTGCCCTTTACGGTGAGATCAAGATTGCAGCATCCAGCAATATCCTTTATCCTTCTGTCGTGCCAATTGTCATGGACATTCTGTCCAGTGTCAAAGAAGTTGTCAGCGATGAGACAAAAGAAAAGGCCCCCCCGAAGCTCAAGCCTGAGAAGACCGGCGATGAAGAGAACATCCTCACAGCTGACCCTAGTGCGGTTCTTGGGCGCATGAAGCTCAACCTGGGACTTCGTATCTGCCGACAAGAGTTCTCACTAAGCTGTCAGCCGATCGCCAGAGTCGCCGCTACAGCTTGTTTTGATAATATTTACTTCACAGCAAATACGGTGACATCTCAAGAACAAGGCAACTTCTTCGCCATCTCAGGCGCATTCACACAGCTTCGAGCTTCAGTGCAGCATGTCTACTCCCGCGAGCGTACGATGAACATCGACATTGATTCGATCACCTTGTCATTGATGAACAGCAAGCATGTAAGCGGCACCAGCGGTGTTTCGGCAATTCTCAATGTCAGTCCAATGAAGGTCTCTGTCAATGCACGCCAGGTCCAAGACTTCCTGCTTTTTCGCGAGATCTGGTATCCCAAGGAAATGCGCCACGCAAGCACTACCCCTGTGCCTAAGATGCAGACCGAAGCATCTCAGGGCCATCTGGTCCAGCGGTACCAAGAAGTTGCAGCAACAGCGGCTTTCCCATGGACGGCCACTATCTCCATTTCGGCTCTGGACGTCAGTGTTGATATGGGACAAGCCATCGGCAAGTCAGTCTTCGCGATCACTGATTTCTGGGTGTCGTCGAAGAAAACTTCCGACTGGGAACAAAATCTCTGTCTAGGCTTCGACAATGTGGGGATGGATTGTACAGGACGACTCAGTGGGTTTGTTGCGCTGTCGAACTTCAGGCTTCGCACATCCATCCAATGGCCAAAGAGGGAAGAGGCCTTGAACAAGACTCCCTTGGTTCAAGCTTCGATGGGCTTTAATGCTTTCCGTCTTAAGGCAGCCTTCGACTACCAAGCCTTTCTCATCGCGGATATCACCCGGTTTGAGATGCTGATGTACAATGTTCGAGATGACCGAGGAGGTCGAGGAGACCGATTGGTTGCCATATTTGACGGAGAGGCTGTCCAAGCTTTCGGGACAACATCGTCTACAGCGCAAGCCGTGGCCCTCTATCAAGCCATCTTGAAGCTACATAAGGAAAGGAGAGACGACTTCCAGAGATCTTTGAAAGAGATCGAAAAGTTTATGAAGCGAAAGTCCAACGCGCCCCGTAATGTGTCCCTTTCGTCCCCGCCGCCATCAAAATCACCGGAGTCAGAGGATTCAGCCAAAGCGCCTATCTCTCTCGATACGGATGTGGTGGTGACACTGAAGGCCCTGAACCTCGGTGTCTTCCCGAGTACATTTTCCGATCACCAGGTCTTCAAGATGGAAGCGCTCAATGCGTACGCACGGTTCGCGGCCAGCGTTGAGAACGCCCGTGTTCACAGCATTCTGCGGATGACATTGGGCCAGCTACGGATTGGTCTCGCGGGCGTGAGAAACGCCGAGGCCCCCAAGACACTCAATGAGATATCAGTCGAGAACGTGGTGGAAAGGGCGACAGGCTCACGAGGCGGCACCATTCTCAAGGTTCCTCAGGTTTCGGCCGTGATGGAAACGTGGCAAACACCACAGAGCAAGCATATCGACTACATATTCAAAAGTGCTTTCGAGGGTAAGGTCGAAGTCGGCTGGAATTACTCTCGGATCAGCTACATCCGGAACATGTGGGCAAAGCATGCCACGGCCCTGGAGCAAGTTTGGGGACGAGAACTACCCAATATGACGGCTGTCAAGATTACGGGTGTGCCAGAGCGGCGTGGTGAGGGCGAGTCTGGGGCAGGCGGGGAGCAGCAAAAGATCACGGCTGAAGTCAATGTGCCTCAGAGCAAGTATGATTATACAGCATTGGTGCCTGCTGTAATCGAGACACCACAGCTGCGGGACATGGGAGAAGCGACGCCACCTTTGGAGTGGATCGGTCTGCACCGCGAGAGGCTACCGAATCTGACGCATCAGATAGTAATTGTGTCGCTGCTAGAGCTCGCTGGAGAGGTGGAAGATGCGTATGCGAGGATTCTGGGTTCGTCATAGGGTGGCGTTTGAGTCAACCCTGGAAGGGTGAGGGCGTCCGGAGTTAAGGGTCTTGTAAAAATGGCATGGCATTTCGTAATCCGCCGCGGCACATAGGGTTCCTAATGTACATTTCTAATCACCTTGTCGTCTGAAAATTTGGTTTGCAGACTCAGATAGGTTGTTTCAGCTTTGTGTTCGAGTTCCTTGAAAGGTCCAGGCAATGGCTGGGGCGAAATTGCGATGCTGGTGTTCTGGTATAGTGCCGACATTCTAATGGATAACGAAAGTTATCTAGCTCGTGCGCGGTGCGCTCTGGCGCAGTGACTGGGATGTGGCGATGATCTGCATGGCGCTTGGAAGCATGGCTTTTATCCCGGCTACAACTACTCCGTACATGCGGGAAATCGTCACTGGGTGCATGAGCAGTCATGAACAGTCATGCCTTGGTCGTTTCGTTGTTTATGGTTCTGCAAGCGCTATATATCGAAAGAGTCACAGGCTGACCAAGCCGGTATTTGGCGAAATTCGACCAGACACGGACAAAATCGCCCTTGTTAGCCTTTCGCTGAGGACTCATCGCCGAAACGGATAAGAGGCTATGTAGGGTAGTGTCTCGCTGTGAATGGACGAGGGTTTTTGCCCTTGCTTCGGACTGGACTTGGTGTTGAGGGGGTGGCGGGAACAACACGATGGCCAGGGAAAAAAAAGCGGTACCGCCCTCCCACAATGATTATCGTGTTTCAATGAGAGCTTCGGCCAGAGCTGCCTGGGAAGCCAGGGGCACAATGAGCGGTCATTCCGACTTATTCAATGGCAAGAATCACCAAGTCAAACCGGTGAGTCTTCGAGGAACGAACGATTCTGAGGCAGGGTGAAAGGAGTGACACATCGAGGCGAGGGAGAGTACCTCTGAGCAAAGTACCATCTCAGCCATAGCGAGGCACTTTGAATTCCCTTCAGCGGGGTCGTGATGCTGATGCTGCTTGCCCCACCTGCCCGATTTTTCTGCTACGGCCCAAGCTGCCCCGCTGCACACCGGGCCAACCATTGCAGGACCAACCACTGACAACGAGAGTTCAACTCTGGCAGCGGGGTCACGATGGTGCTAGATACCTGGGCCCAGCGGTACCCTTTTTTTTACCCCTCCAGTGCTGCCGTGCTTGCTTCATTGCTGGTGCATGGGGTGCTCTCGCCTACTTAGAGTGGTGTCGCAGCAGCTACTACCTATCTTAGTGGCACTGCACTGGCCGGCCGTGAGAACCGCCCACAATACCAGACAGAGATTTGCCCATCGCCCCTCCGTCGTGGGTTGACCTCGACCACCGCCAACCACTCCACCACGTTTGCCTTTTTTTCTCTTCTTCCCACTCCCACCCCCCAAAACCTTCCCATCCTTCACTCTCCATACCTAAAGGGACGTGCTTTCGAGGACAGTGACAGTGATAAACCCATCGCTGTCTCTTCCTCTTTTCATCGTCAGCTTTTTGCCCACGACATCTTCGACTTTCGTGTGCAGTTTGAGCAACATCCCACCGCGGGGCTCATAAAAAGCTGCAACCCCGCTCTCCCATCCGGCATCAACGCCAACCCACCAAATTTTCAAAAGTTACCCAGGTCCAAGCACCTAAACCGCCAAGATGGTCAAGTAAGTCCAGAATTTTTCTTATGCTGCGTTTCGCCTCGATCGCAGTAGTCAGAGGCATCGTGAGATGCTTCCCTCTGACGAACCTTCACGGCGGGCGCGCAAAGTGGCTCTGGTTGCTACGACCGTCACTTAATCAGTACCCCGCCCAGGGCAATCTCCTCGTAGTATTCTCTGCGCTTCATCGTGCTGACATATGGCCTTTTTGACAGCTTCACCGTCGACGAGGTCCGGGCCCTCATGGACAAGCCCACCAATGTCCGTAACATGTCCGTCATTGCTCACGTCGATCACGGCAAGTCTACCCTGACCGACTCTCTTCTTGCCAAAGCCGGTATCATCTCCACCGCGAAGGCTGGTGAGGCCCGTGCCACCGATACTCGTGCCGACGAGCAGGAGCGTGGTATTACTATCAAGTCCACCGCTATCTCTCTATACGGTCACCTCGATGACCCCGATGATATCAAGGACATTGTTGGCCAGAAGACCGATGGTCAGGACTTCCTGATCAACCTCATCGACTCGCCCGGTCACGTTGATTTCTCCTCTGAGGTCACTGCTGCTCTCCGTGTTACTGACGGTGCTCTCGTTGTCGTCGACACCGTCGAGGGTGTGTGCGTCCAGACCGAGACTGTCCTTCGTCAGGCTCTTGGCGAGCGTATCAAGCCCATTATCATTATCAACAAGGTCGACCGTGCTCTTCTTGAGCTCCAGGTTTCCAAGGAAGACCTGTACCAGTCTTTCTCTCGTACCATCGAGTCCGTCAACGTCATCATCTCCACATACCTCGACAAGGCACTCGGTGATGTGCAAGTCTACCCCTACAAGGGCACCGTCGCCTTCGGCTCTGGTCTCCACGGCTGGGCCTTCACTGTTCGCCAGTTCGCTGTCCGCTACGCCAAGAAGTTCGGTGTTGACAAGAACAAGATGATGGAGCGTCTCTGGGTGAGTAATGTAGCAAAATCGAGTTGTTTGACACTATGTACTGACCTTTTGACAGGGTGACAACTACTTCAACCCTTACACTAAGAAGTGGACCACTAAGAGCACCTACGAGGGCAAGCAGCTCGAGCGTGCCTTCAACCAGTTCATCCTTGACCCCATCTTCAAGATTTTCCACGCCGTCATGGACTTCAAGAAGGACGAGATTACCACTCTCCTCGACAAGCTGCAGCTCAAGCTCAGCGTTGACGACCGCCAGAAGGAGGGCAAGCAGCTCCTCAAGGCTGTTATGCGTACTTTCCTGCCCGCCGCTGACTCTCTCCTCGAGATGATGATTCTGCACCTTCCTTCTCCCGTCACTGCCCAGCGGTATCGTGCTGAGACTCTTTACGAGGGTCCCATGGATGATGAAGTCGCCATTGGTATCCGCGACACCGACCCCAAGGCTCCTCTGATGCTTTACGTCTCCAAGATGGTCCCCACTTCCGATAAGGGTCGTTTCTACGCCTTCGGTCGTGTCTTCTCCGGTACCGTCCGCTCCGGTCTTAAGGTCCGTATCCAGGGCCCTAACTACACCCCTGGCAAGAAGGAGGATCTCTTCATCAAGGCTATCCAGCGTACCGTCCTGATGATGGGTGGCAAGGTCGAGCCTATCGACGATATGCCTGCCGGTAACATTGTCGGTCTGGTTGGTATTGATCAGTTCCTCCTCAAGTCTGGTACCCTTACCACCAGTGAGACCGCCCACAACCTTAAGGTTATGAAGTTCTCCGTCTCCCCTGTCGTCCAGCGCTCCGTCGCTGTCAAGAACGCTCAGGATCTTCCCAAGCTCGTCGAGGGTCTCAAGCGTCTGTCCAAGTCGGATCCTTGCGTCCTGACTATGACTAACGAATCCGGTGAGCACATTGTTGCCGGTGCCGGTGAGCTGCACCTCGAGATTTGCTTGAAGGATCTTGAGGAGGATCACGCTGGTGTTCCGCTCAACATCTCCGACCCAGTTGTCCAGTACCGTGAGACCGTCACCGAGAAGTCCAGCATGACCGCTCTCTCCAAGTCCCCCAACAAGCACAACCGTCTGTACATGGTTGCCGAGCCCATTGAAGAGGAGCTCTCTCTCGCTATCGAGAGTGGCAAGGTCAGCGCTCGTGACGATTTCAAGGCTCGTGCCCGTGTTCTTGCCGATGACTTCAACTGGGATGTCACCGATGCCCGTAAGATCTGGACTTTCGGTCCTGATGGCACTGGCGCCAACTTGCTCGTTGACCAGACCAAGGCCGTTCAGTACCTGAACGAGATCAAGGACTCTGTTGTCTCCGGTTTCCAATGGGCTTCCCGCGAGGGTCCTGTTGCCGAGGAGCCCATGCGCTCTATCCGCTTCAACATCCTTGATGTTACTCTCCACGCTGATGCCATTCACCGTGGTGGCGGTCAGATCATCCCGACTGCCCGTCGTGTCCTGTACGCCTCTACCCTCCTCGCCACACCCGCTCTTCTCGAGCCCGTGTATCTCGTCGAGATTCAGGTCCCCGAGCAGGCCATGGGTGGTGTCTACGGTGTCCTCACCCGCCGGAGAGGTCACGTCTTCAGCGAGGAGCAGCGTCCCGGTACTCCTCTGTTCAACATCAAGGCCTACCTCCCCGTTCTGGAGTCCTTCGGCTTCAACGGCGATCTTCGTCAGGCCACCTCCGGCCAGGCCTTCCCCCAGTCCGTCTTCGACCACTGGCAGGTCCTGCCTGGTGGCTCTCCTCTCGACCCCACCTCCAAGGTCGGCGCTATTGTCACCGAGATGCGCAAGCGCAAGGGTATCAAGGAGGTCGTTCCCGGATACGAGAACGTAAGTCATCATAAATTCCCTAGAGCCGATATTCAGATCAGTACTAACAATCCTTCCAGTACTACGACAAGCTGTAAACAGTCTAGCTACGATCCGAATGACACAAACGCCGCGCCAAGTTGGAGCTGTTTGCTCGCCCGTTGTGCCAGGTCCTTCCTGGGTAGCTGTCCATTGATATCTATCGAGAGCCGCTTTCTATGTTAAAGGGGCAGGTTAAGACAACTGGAGCAAAAAGATGTGAGAAGTAGAAGATGCCACGGTTCAGATAGGCTCAAAATTTATCTTTCGTTCATGTACACCTTCCCCATGTGTGATGTCTTTCCACGGCTTGTATACATTGAGGCTCTCATGTGGAACCTATTTTACAGTTTTCAACTTCAAGAAGCAGTTTGAATCATCGGCGAACCACCGACAAAGGCCAAGTCTGGGCGGCAGAGTTGGAGGGTGGGCCCAGCGTCGTGGAGGCGATAGTTGACGCCTTCATAGCACGGGAATAACCTCCCTTGGTTCGTAGTGATGTTTATCCCCAGACCCGATATCGCTACGAGATCGGAGATCTTCCCCCAACCTTAGTCCGGACAGAAGCACTCTTCTTCATCCTTAAAAAATACTATCGAGAGCGAGACTGCACCAATCTTCTGTCAGCTCCAAACGTCCAACCAAATAGTCGTCTCTCGAAGTCGAATGCCACCCCCGATTACAATAAGACAAACCTTGGTACTTGCAAGAAATGCAAAGATCGTTTTAACTCACCCTCCATGATGGCCTCATATGAAGGGAAGCCACCCGTCGAACTCGAAGCAATCCGGACGCCCCAAGACGCAGCCGCTCCCATATCTACCTTGACCTCCGCCCTTGACGATGGTCACGATGTCGAACCTGGTCACGCTGTGTCCCGCACCACCAGCGGACCGCCTTACAGCGCCTTCCCAAAGGGAACCAAACTCTGGATCACAATCATGATTGTCATTGCCAGCTTTGTCTCGCCCGTCACAGCAAACATATACTTCCCGGCTCTAAATCCTATAGCGAAAGACCTAGGGGTATCAATCGGTTTGATGAACCTAACGCTCACCACCTATATGATCTTCCAGGGGTTGGCACCCACCCTCTTTGGAGATTTCGGTGATCAAGGTGGACGGCGGCCGGCCTATATCCTCGCGTTCACCATTTACTTCGTTGCAAACATCGGCCTCGCACTGCAGCGCAACTATGCTGCACTGCTCGTGCTCAGATGTCTTCAAAGTGCAGGCAGCAGTGGCACGATAGCCCTTGGATATGCTGTGATTGCAGATATCGCGTCGCCGGCCGAAAGAGGTCGCTACATGGGCTTCGTACAATGTGGTATTAACGTCGGTCCTGCACTGGGACCTACTCTTGGAGGTGTGCTGAGCCAGTATCTCGGATGGTCCGCAATCTTCTGGTTCCTTGCCATCTTCGTCTTCGTCTGGCTTGTTCCTTGGATCATCGCTACACCTGAGACGTGCCGTCAAGTCGTGGGAAACGGCTCTGTAGTCCCGCCTCGGGCTTGGAATAAGACAGTCGTGGACCTGTTGCGCGGGAAGCGAAGGTCGTGGCAATGTGAGGAGACGGCTGAAAAGCCGCGGCTGCGGTTTCCGAACCCATTGAAGACACTGGTTGTGGTGCGTGACAAGGAGTCATGCCTCATCCTTATCGTTTGCACGATCCTCTATCTGCAATTCATTCTCATCGCGGCCACTCTGGCTACCATCTTCGAGGACATCTACGAGTACAACGATCTCCAGGTCGGCTTATGCTACCTGCCGTATGGGGCTGGTTGTTGCGTTGCCACTGTGGCACAAGGCTACATTGTGGACTGGAACTTTGCTCGTATTGCCAAAAAGATGGGCCGGGCCATTGACCGGAGAAAAGGTGTCGATCTCAGTGGATTCCCGATCGAATCTGTTCGAATTCAGCCTATCTATCCGGCTCTCACCTTGGGCTCTGCAGTTGTAAGCGGCTACGGTTGGTGCTTGCAGGCTGAAGTCACCGTGGCAGCGCCATTGGTGCTATTGTTCTTTGTAGGAATGTTCGTTACAAGCTCCTTCAGCGTGCTGGGGACATTGATGGTCGACATCTACCCCAAGTCGCCAGCAACTGCCACATCAGCGCTGAACCTGGTGCGATGTCTCTCCGGTGCTGTAGCAACCGCAGTAATTGACTACATGCTGAAGGGTATGGGCCGAGGATGGACCTTCACACTTCTTGCTCTCACATCACTGGCGTTCATCCCAGTGCTGCGACTGATCGAGAAATGCGGAATGAGGTGGAGAGCCGAGAGAAAGCTGAAGGAGGAAAAACAAATCCAGGCAAAGCAGGATGGGGCGGCAAGCTCATCGGAGCAAAAGTGCTGAAATAGAGTATGACGAGTATATTGTGATTATCTTTACATAGCAATGGCGTTGGTGCAGAATTTGAGAGACCGATACACGCAATGCCCGAATACATCATTATAATGCTGGGATCGCACGCTCCAACGGCACCCTTTGTGATTCCCACATAAGCCAGTCTGATCTCGTTGTTCTGCGCATTATTTAGTTAGCATACATAACCACTTCCGCTCAGCAAAGTAGTCAAGACTTACGGCAGTAGACCCATATTGTTCACTTTCCACACACCCACAGCTAGAGCAACAAGCTGGCAAAGCACGTATACAGCCTTCACCTGGAATATTGCGCCACTATTGTGAGCAGTCTGGTATTTCTCGAAAGCCTGGTTCGTGTTGACAAGACCCATGAAAGGGTTCTTGAAAGCCATGAAGACCATCATGATGCTGAAGATCTGAAGGGAGTTGCCGGACATGTACATCATGATGGCGGTCATCGGAAGGCCCTTGACCGGGGCGAGTGCGACTTCCCAGGCCTTCTTGAGCTTGAGAGTGTCCATCTCTTCGGGGGTTGGGGGTTTGCGGGGTGCGGCTTTGGAGTCCTTTTGCTTCTGCACATGTCGCAAAGTCAGTATAAACAGTAGTTTGATTGTTCTGGGCTCTTGATAAAGGCTACCTTCGATGAGCCGGGAGCACCGAAGCCCGGAGGATCCTGGATGCCAGTGACTTTGCTCTTCGCTGTAGGAGGCGACTCCAGGTCGCTGACCCAGTAAGGGACGTTAGCCTTGGCTGCAGACATGGCAAGATGACTTTTCCAAAGGTTGCCGAGGGACGTGTTTCAAACGGAAGGTCGATTGTCGAGAGGATGACGCCGTAATGGAGTGACTTGTCGCTGTTGCTCTGTGCGGCCAGATTGACGCGCAGGTGTCAGCTTCGTAGAGCTCTCGTAGGATTACATAACCCAGTCAATGTCTAATCGATAAGAAACCACTTCCACTCACTTTCAGTGGTTGCCCCCTCCTGCCGGAGGTCCCGCACCCCTGGAATTGGACGACGAGCTCTCCGCGTCCCCTATTATTTCAGCTCGTCCCGGATGCACTAGGTTCATATCACCTTCACCATTCCATCCTCCAGTTGCTCGACACGACGACCTCTCAGACTCTCTCGGCTGGGTCGTTAATCGAAGACTTTGAATCGAAACCCTTGGACGTCCTCGACTTGCGAATACAAACGCCATCGGGCGCCGTTACGATCCCTCCATTGGCTGAGTTGATACCGCCTGCTGCATCGAGAGGCTGCACATGTGACATCCTGCGTTGCGCCAGCCCACAACCATCAACCAACCTACACACCCTGTTGTCCCCCAGTCCAGTCTGGGTAGAGGGGAGCCCTTTGGCTGATTGGGCAACCTTGTGCGCCGACCTTACAGTGGTCGGGTCGACCAATTCAGCTCCCGTGTACTCCGTAGCTGTGTACGCCTCAACCACCTGATTATCAACAAAAGGAGGGGGGCTCGCTATCTGGTCCGGCTATCGTGTGAGGGGATCCTGCTTGCTGTCACCACTGTCCTAGGCTTGGCTGGCCTGTTACGCACGACACCATGTCGAGCTCCGCTGGTGCAGGAGACTCCAAGCTGTTCGCTCGAGTAAGTCTGCCACTGTCTTTCCATGGTCCACGTTGTTCCCCTCCTCAACACCATGTCCTCGCTTGTATCCCCTATGTTTCCCTATCTTCACCAGCCTCACTATTGAGCCTGAGCCAGTCTGTGGCGCTTCCTGGCCCTCATCACTATGAGCTAGGGTGGCCCAAGCCTTCCTTGATTCATCATAGCACTATGCGCTGCGGTAGGAACTGCAGCGGGGATGACTTGCGGCCATGTTCCTCGCCTACATACCCCCTTCAGTCATCGAGACGAGACTAAAGACTTCGCAGGGCAAGGTCGCAGAATTGCGCCTTGAGCTGAACAGCGGTGGGAAGAAAGACAAAAATTATGCGGGAAAGAAAATTGCGCTCAAGAAGATCGTCGCAAACATGACAATGAGCAACAATGACATGGTTGCGCTTTTCCCCGACATCATAGGCTGCATGCATATCCCCAGCCTCGAGATCAAGAAGATGTATGTCGAAGACTGCATCAACTGAAAGAGCGCGATACTGATGACGTGGCACAGGTGCTTCTTGTTCCTGGTGAACTATGCAAGGATGAAACCAGATGTAGCTGTCAAAGCGATCCCTGTCTTGGAACTTGTGAGCCTCCTTTATCTCTTTCTTGGCTTGCGACCGCCTTAACACAGAGCAGGATATGGAAGATAGCAACCCTCTTGTCCGCGCATTAGCCCTCCGGACCATGTCCTACATCCACGTTCGGGAATTCGTCGAGTCCACAGTTCCGATCGTCAAACACTTGCTTCGAGATTCCGATCCCTATGTTCGGAAAACGGCCGCATATTGTGTTGCCAAGCTGTATGATCACGACAGGGGCATGGTTGAGCAATCAGATCTTATCGACCGGCTTAATTCTCTCCTTCGCGACGACAATCCTACCGTGGTTGCCAGCGCGTTGGCAGCGTTGATGGATATTTGGGAGCGCAGTGATGCTATCAAGTTAACCATTGACTACAGTAACGCGTCGAAGATGGTCGCCATCTTGGCCGATTGCTCGGAGTGAGTGGCAGCTTCCAACGCAAACTTTCGAACACAACTAACAAAACAGATGGGGCCAAACGTATATCTTGGAAGCACTCATGTCATATGTGCCGCAAGACTCAGGCGAGGCTTTGTTGTTGGCGGAGCGGATAGCTCCCCGATTGTCGCACTCCAACTCTTCTGTCGTTCTGACATGCATCCGAGTCATTCTCTATCTCATGAATTACATCGCAGACCAGAAGCAAATAAGCGCCCTTTGCCGGAAACTCTCACCTCCGCTGGTCACCCTCCTCGCCAAAGGCCCCGAGGTACAATATCTCGCCCTCCGCAACGCGCTACTGATCTTACAAAGACGACCTGAAGTTCTCAAGAATGACATCCGGGTGTTCTTTTGCAAATATAACGACCCGATTTACGTCAAAGTCACAAAGCTCGAGCTCATCTTCATGCTCGCCAATGAAAAGAACATTGATGAGGTTCTGACTGAGCTGCGCGAGTACGCCACGGAAATTGATGTGCACTTTGTGCGCAAAGCAGTGCGAGCAATCGGCAAGCTGGCCATTAAGATTGAGCCAGCTGCAAGGCGATGCATTAACTTGCTTCTGGAACTCGTGGCTACAAAGGTCACTTACATTGTTCAGGAGGCTACAGTGGTGATTCGTAACATCTTCCGCAAGTACCCAAACCAGTATGAATCGATCATCAGCGTTCTTTGCGAACATCTCGACTCATTGGACGAACCAGAGGCAAAAGCCGCCATGGTGTGGGTTATTGGTCAATATGCCGACCGCATCGAGAACAGCGATGCCCTCCTTGAGGACTTCCTCTACTCATTCTCGGAGGAACCAGTTGAAGTTCAGTTGGCGCTCTTAACGGCAACGGTGAAACTCTTTATCCAGAGACCAACCAAGGGACAAGAACTTGTCCCAAAGGTGCTGAAATGGGCCACAGAAGAGACAGACAATCCTGATCTTCGAGACCGGGCGTATATGTACTGGCGACTTTTGTCCACAGATATGAACGCTGCACGACAGATTGTCATGGGCGAGAAACCTGCCATCACAGCGGAGTCAGAGCGCCTGGATCCAGCGACGCTGGAGGAAATGTGCTTGAATGTGGGCACATTGGCGACAATCTACCTTAAGCCAGTACAAACAGTATTCCGATCGGCACGCCCGCGCAAGCTTATAGATTCGCCAGCCCTCCAGAAGCAAAACCTGTTAGTAGCAGACACCCAGAAGAGTATCAGCATGTTCGGCAACGGAAGCAAGCCAACGGACATTGACACCCGGACACGCAACGCAGGGCGTGCGGCTGCGAACGGTGCACTTTCACCGCAGGCCGCGAGCGACGCGGATGCGTACTTCTCCAGTGTTGGCTCAGCACAGCAACAGATGGCCACGATGAGGATAGATGGCGGCGACGACCTCTTTGGCGGAGGCGCAGGGGGTGGGACAGGTTATGTGGTGAACGCACATGCACCGCAAGCCGTAATTCAGCCAGCGCAGGGTGCGGGCAGTAACGGAGATCTGCTGGTGCTTTGAGTGTGAGACTCGAGTGTAGACATACAACAGAGCAATTAGAACTTGCTACCTTTTACGTATGACTTTCCGATTCAGGTATATCGTTCTGGTGACAGGATGGGCAACAGGAACCAGCTTAGCGTAGGACAACTCGCCTGAGGTATGCCAGTGGACATGGGAGGGTGAACTTATCTCTGAAAGAGGGAGAGCCTTGATGCATGATAAGAACGGATAGTTTCAAGAAGCTAACGAAGACCAGTGTGAGGGCACCAATGGTAGCCCAGGCATAAGGTGTCTCGGGCAAGACCAGAGACCTTGGTTTGCACGCACAGCCATGGGGGTTGCCTGGTATCTTCCGCCCTGACAGTCTGTAAAGAGATGGGTGGCATAACGGCAAGTATACGATGTGACCGCGAACAAAGCAGAGGAACACAGATGATTTCCCGGACACTTTCAGACTTTCCGAGGGCGTCTCAGTAGTTGGACTTTTACTCAACACTGCTTACGCGCGGCGTGGGCGGTGTTTGGCAAGCGAGCAGCTTCACGCACCTGACAGCAGAGCATGCTGATATCTTATCCGACTTCTTCGTGATGAACATGAGTCCCAGGGCGGACGGGGTCTCTCAGAATCTACGGAGTACCTGGATAAAGAATAAGGTTGTGGGGGCAATGAGGGGATGATCGAGAAAACGTGGAGATGGCACACGGGGGTTCAACTGTTGTCGAGTCTTGATTCAATTGAGACATGGGGGGTAATTTGTCTGGGTGTCTCATGGCGAAGCTTAAGAGCAGATCGATGATTGGTAGCGGTATATGAATGAAGACCTATTGCTGTTAGGAGTGATTGATGATTACGGCAGGACCCTGTAGAAAAGGTAGGCTCTGTAGACGATGGGATTTTGCGTCGGTCCCAGGTACCAGCTGTCTCAACATCGGAAGCAGAGGAAGTGAAAAGCCCAGCTAGCAGCAATTTAGAGCGGGCTCCTTCTGGCAGAGCGATCCACTTGGGCGAGCAGACCATTGACCGCTTCATATGCAGGGCCCTGAATGATTGAGGCAGGTGTGTAAGAATATCGCGCTTAGGGGGAAACGGGAAGCAGAAAGAAAGCCTGTGGCTGCGCGGACGTTGGACCATTTGCTGGGTAGCGGAACGCTACAGTACGGGGTAATAACTACAGGTGCCTACTAGTACTATTATTATCGTCACTGACCGCCTATTATGGGTGCTTCTGTTCGATCACATTACGATTGAGTTGGTCATGGTGAGGCTAGGACAACTTTAATGGCGCGTCTATGGCTGGCCGGCCTTACCTCGTGAGAGCAAACGGAAAGCAAACCTGCTTATAGGTCCTAGAGAAAGCATATAATAAAATAGGGTTGTAATAATATATATGTCTATTTTGAAGAAAATGTAAAGTATTTTGTTTAATTATTTCTTTAATACTTTTTTTCTTCAACTTTTTGTCACAGATAGTGAGCGCAAGTAGTCAGGCCTAGGCGAGGCCTCTCTCAAACAGGGCTCACCGTCCCCTTCTGGGGATGGAAACGTAACCTTTACACACCTCTCAATTGCCCCTACTGTAGTACCTTTCGTACGTGACCGTCAACGGACCTTCAGACCCGTGACATCAACAGTCAAAGACACAGCCTGCTACTGGTAGGACTCAGTTCCCCAGGTGCCATGCCATCTTCAGTAGTACTGTCTTGCCTACAAGTGATCCGCCGACAACCAAGCTATCATAGACTACCTACTAACTTAGGCATCACATCACACCTACTCAGGCTAGGCTCGCAGCTCAATTGAGGCAAAGGTCCAGCGACACCAACACCAACAGTGCTAGTGCCCATGCTACACTCACAGGCCCCTCATGGCACGTTCTCCTTCAGTTGGCTGCCCACCATCGTGAAGTCAGTCCCCTCGATCAATCAATCACCACCGGGGCTCTTTTGGTTGGCCGGGGCTTCTGTCTTTCTTTCCCCTTTCCTTTTCCTAGCACACCACCATCTCATCGTTTTATGCTGCCTGGTTTCCACTTCATCTACAGCCTTGTTGCTGCTGCTTGATTCTCCATCACCAGGAGCCATCGTCGGTCTTCCTGATCTCGGCTAAGCTGGAACCACCCTCTCCCAACCATCGCCCTTCCCACCCCCGTTTCCAGCAGCCAGCCACTCAGCCTCCAGTCACTACCAGTCCAAGTTCAACCAAGCCTGTCCGACACTCCCGGCTGGCAGCCCATCCGTGGGAACACCTCCTTGTTTGCAAATCTTTCGCTCTGACTTCCTGACAAACTTTTTTTAACGACGCTCGTCCACCTCCTCTTGCACTCTCATTCGTGTGTCTCGACATCATCTGCATCATCATCTTCGTCGTATCCTCATCCTCGACTGTCTGCGCCCGGATCTCCTCCACCGCAACCCGATTGGCATCCACACGACCCTCTACTACGGCGTGTTCCGTCTAACGTCCAAGGACCACCGCCAGCCCCCACAGCGTCGCTCCGACCCCCATACCATTCCCCGGACCACTCACTCCATCCATCTGGACCTTTGCAACATCACACTTTGGAAGCGTGCGCCCTTTCTATCCATCAATCCCTGGGCGTAGCTTCGAAATCCTTGAGCATCAATAGGCCCTTGCTTCACGTACCTCTCCATCATCATGTCGGCACCCAACGAGTCGGCTGCCCCAGCCGCCAATCCTTCTACCGACGATGCCGCCCGCCTCCAGCAGCCTTCGGATGCCGTCCCGATGGAGAGCATTCCTCAATCGCAGCCTGAATCATCCTCGGCGGCTGCCCCTCCTATGACGCTCGCGCCTGGTGCCGACTCCTCGAAAGCCGCCGATGCGATCACGACGACCGATAAGCCCGACGCCGCCGCTGCACCAGTAACCGCAGCCTCGACAGAAAGAGATGAGGTCAAGGATAAGAGCGGTGATACGCCTGCTGCTTCTGCCGCTGCACCGGTCAACAAGGACCGCTCCGACTCGATCTTGGCCATTGGCCCTGCACAGGACGACATTGCCGGCATGGCGCCTGGTGCTGCCGATGGGCCTGTCTGTCAGATCACCCTGCTCCTCACCACCGGCACGCGCCATCCCTATAAGATTGACGCACGATATCTCGCCAAGCGCAGCGTTCCCGTGCCGGAGACCACAGAGGCCGGTCAGCCTGATCCATTCAGCATTAGCATTTACACACTCAAGGAGCTCATTCTGCGTGAGTGGCGCTCCGATTGGGAAGCGAAACCAGCAAGCCCAAGCAGCATCCGTTTGATCCACTTTGGCAAGCTGCTCGATGACAAAGAACCCCTCAAGAGTATGTCCAGCTCTTCCCCCTTGATGTGTTGTCCTTTTGTAACCATGCCAATCACATATTGACCTCCTTGCAGAGTACCAATTCACTACCGATTCCCCTAACGTTGTACACATGAGTATCCGGCCCCAGGACCTCGATGAGGAAGAACCCAAGGGCAACAGTAAGGCTGCTGGCTCCGGCGGTGCAGGATCAACGCGCGAGCGGAGCACCAACTGCTGCGTCGTTTTATAAGCACTGCTTTGGACATGGACACGCCCATTTTACCCCTAACCAAACAACCATACGGCACTGCCTCCCGTCGCTGGATATGATACACAGTTTCATCATTTTCACCTTTCGGACCATACATACAGCGGGACTAGGTCCGCTAGTGTCGAGTAGGAAGCGGACATGGTGTGCCTACACAACTGTCAAGGATGGATTACTGGTGGTGGCAGCCCCAGTAGAGGAGCAGGGCTGCATTCGCGTCCCCTGTCAACCTTCTGGCATCTGTCTGTCGCTTCCACTTCATTCAAGCGAGGCCGTTTGAGCCGGTCATCATTTCATGCGGGTTTTCTTTATTGCAAATAGGAGTTATCTCAGCGGCGTTCAAAGTTGGTATTTCTTTTGCTGTACATTTCCATTTTCAAACCTCGACCTTGGCAACACCCCCGACGATGAAGGAACCCCAGTCAAGGTGTGGTCCAAGGGATGCTCATGTCAAATTTCCTTTTCTGCATCTTTGTATTTGCCTCGCTTCTCATGTGCGGGGGGCCGGGGGGGACTTTCATCTGTCGGACTACTCCACGAATGTTCTGACGAGCTGGATGGGCGGCGGTGATTGGAGGAGATGTGGAAAGACTGGGAGCTGTGCATATCGGGACTTGCGGCCAGACGATGTGTCTGCCGCCTCATATTTGGATTGCCTTATCCACAACAGCAGGATAGAGGAATGCTTGACATGAAACTTGAAAGAACTGATGCCCTGAACTGTCAAACCCGCCACAAAAGCAACACTCTTCGACTCTTCGAGTAACATAGGGAGGGAGCTTCGCCTCATAAAGCCTGCATTACGCACAGTACTCCTCGGCGAGTTAGATCCAGTTGCTGACATATTGTGTATTCCGGTCCGCTATCTCGTACAGTGGCTCTCATGCATCCGGCATTGACCATTGGCATCGGCCAAAGCTTGTTCTTCCTAAGCATTATTCTCAGCCGGCTACTGCTGCATCTTGACCTTCCTCTCCATCTCATCATGGAACTGTGGCACACTCCTCAGCTCCTCTCCGGTGAAGACATCCTCCCAAGTGATCATGTCCTCTCTCCCCTTCAGGATCTCCTCGTGCACGCTCGGCAGGCCGCCGGCGCCCAGCGCCATGGGCTTCCAGTCACTGCGCCTCACGATCCCGAGCTCCATACCCCTGCGGATGGGCTCGGCGAGGCCGTAGGTCCGGCGGAGGGTCTCCATACGGAGCTGCTCTTGGGTGGCTTCCCAGTTCTTGAGACGGGCTTCGAGCGGGTGGGACGATGTTGGGGCGTTGGCGGGGAGGAAGGCTGACGTGGAGAGTCCGGCGCGGAGAGTGTCGTGGACGCCGGGGGCGGAGGGGGCGGAGTTGGAGTTGGAGGTGTGGGAGAAGGTCGAGGGGTTGGAGTCCTTGGGGACGATGCGGAGAGACTGTAAAGGACAGGTGTGAGTGAGGGTGGTGATGAAAGGCTCAAAGGTCAGAGACGTACCATGGTTGCGGTTTGGGTCGTTGGCGCAAAGCCTCGAGCTGGTCGTGAAGATGGTGGCTCGACGTGAGGAAGTCTCCTAATTGAGCTTCTACCAAGATCAAAGGGAATGCTCTGCTCGATGTATTTTTTTCAATGACGAGTGACGCGGGGATGCGAGGTGGTGGCTGGAGGTTGGATGGTGATGGTGATGGACAGTGGTTCGTAGCTTTAGGCCAGGCTTCCAGCAGCCTCGCGTTTCGTTGGTGGTGAGGTAAGCTGGAGCTCGCCTGGCAGCGCACGGACCACTCCGATGCTCGCAGCCGTCCACACGGCTACTGCTTCACGCTCTCAACGTCTCCAACGGGTTGTGTGTCATTTGTTTGTGTGGGAACTTTTCGGGTCATTGACATTTTTGAGAGGGCAAAAGCAAACGAGAATTCGATGGAGGTTCATTGAATATGATGAATTGGTGAGCTAACTGCGCCTTCGCCTCGCCATCATGCGGTGCTTCTCTTCTACTACCGGGACAGCCTCGTCCTCGCCCATCATCCGCATTGCCAACGGCACGTTCTACCGCCACCATCCAAACTCACAGATCTCCAATCACCGCTCAAATCCGCCGCTCTTCTCAGACCTGTCTTTTGAGCTCCCATCGTCTTCTGCCTCGCCCCAGCAACACTGGTGTGTTGTCGGGCCCTCTCTGTCCGGCAAGACGACGTTCCTTCACGCCCTGAAAGGAAGATTGCTATGTGATCCCCCGACGGCGCGGTCGTTTCCTTATCTTTCTGGTGATGCTGTCAAGGCACGCATGAGGAGTCCAGAGTTGGCGATCCGTTATGTTGGATTTGATGGGGAACAGGGAGGGCTTGCAGGTGGAGGTGCCACTCAAGCTGCGTATCTGTCGGCGAGATATGAGTCGTACCGCGAGATTACGGACTTCTCACTAAGGGACTTTCTGTTGGGAAATACAGAGTTGAATCCAGGGGACGTACTGCCAGGGAACGAGGAGAGTGTCATTCCGCATGCGTTGCTTGCACGGGTCGCGAAAGACCTCAAGCTGGACCATCTCCTGGATCTACCAGTGACGTTTCTCAGCAACGGGCAAGGTCGGCGCGCACGCATCGCCAGGGCTTTACTACTCAGACCAGAAGTTCTCTTGCTTGACGAGCCCTTCATGGGCCTCGATCCGCCAACGGTGAAGGGTCTAAGTCCGGTATTGGAGGCGCTGGCTGAGAAATCGAGTCCGAGGCTGGTTCTCAGTGCCAGGCCTCAAGATCCTCTTCCTGAGTGGATAACCCATTTGATCTACTTGAGAAGTGACTGTCAGATTGGATCGATGGGCCCGAAGGACGAGGTTCTGGATGGGTTGAGAACGTACGTCAAAGGCGTAAAGAAGGGGGGGTTGGTGGAAGACAAGAGGTTGCCAATTGCGGCCTTGTCAGACATCGGACGTATTCTTGGCAAGTCTACGGGAGATCATTCTCATGATGCGCAAAAAACGAATCAGCAAGCCTCGGAGAGCGCATCTGGCCAGAAAGAAGCTTTGATAGAGATGGAAGGCTGCCGTGTCCGCTACGGGGACAAAGTTGTCCTTGGAAACTGGACGCAGGCGACGCCCTCCGGTCCCAAAGATGGCCTCTTCTGGACTGTTCGCCGCGGCCAACGCTGGGGCGTCTTCGGCCCCAATGGCTCCGGCAAAACCACCATTGTCTCCCTCCTCTGCTCCGATCACCCGCAAACCTATTCTCTCCCGATCAAGATCTTTGGACGCAGTCGTCTTCCCGAGCCAGGGTCCGGCGAACGACCACTTACGATCTGGGACATTCAGGCGCGAGTTGGCCATTCGAGCCCGGAGGTGCATCAGCACATGCCGAAGGGACATACGATCAGGGAAACGGTTGAGAATGCATGGGCGCAGACTTTCCGGACCAAGGCGAAACTGGATGCTGAGGCCAAGGCCAAGGTGGAGGCCGCTCTGAGATGGTTTGAGAAAGAGTTAAATCCGGAGGCGAGTGCGGGAGGGGGAAGTGAGTCCCTGGCCTGGGCGGATGAGCATCTATTCGGCAAGCTATCCTTCAGCGCTCAGCGCGTCGCACTCTTCATACGCGCTATGATCCGCGGCGTGGACATCATCGTCCTTGACGAGGCCTTCAGTGGCATGGACGATGCGGTACGGGACAAGTGCATGCTCTTCCTTACCGACGGAGAGACGAAGTCGTATGATTCAACAGGAGGAGTCGTGCCGAGCGGGGTGAAGGATGTCAAGGTCAGGGGCTTGACGGATGAGCAAGCGCTGATTGCTATCGCACATGTGAAGGAGGAGGTGCCGCCTTGCGTGAGGGAGTGGATGTGTCTGCCAGAGGCAAATACAGGGGACGAGGCGAGGTTTGGAAGACTGGAAGGGCCGCTCCATGAGGAGGAGAGTAGGTGGGAGGAGGTATGGGGGTTTTAATTGAGGGTGAATATCTGGATAAGTGCAGATACGAAAGGTCAACGTCTAGGACAAGAGGGGTCAGGAACAGATATACAGGAGAGTTCTGAGTTCCTCCATTTCGACCAGGCGAAGCTGTGTTTCAAGGCGAAAGACCAGCTTCTCTACCTGTCCTACCACAGCTAACTGGGAGTATGAGGCTGCATGGTGATTATGGAGAGATCGGACTTGATTGTGTATGAATGCGACCGAATCTTGCATAACTCAAGGACTATGCAACCCCAGGATGTCCTGGCTGCTGGATGATTGCTCAGAGCCGAGCGCAGGTCTGGCCATCGGCTGGCGGAAGACGATTTCCTCTCTGGCGGCGGGGTCCACGGACTAGAATCACATACGCCATTCAAAGTTTCATTCATTGCCTGACAAGGGAGCCGTGATCCTCTCTGCAGACTCAAGTCTGTACTTATTTCCCGCAGTAGAAATCCCTCTGTTTTGTCTCACCGCGGGCATCAATGGATGACACAGACCAATGCAGTGTCATGATGAATCATACCTTATTGAGCACTGAGCAACTCGATGTCTCATCACCCTCCATCGCTGCTCATCGTAAGCTCCACCCCCGCCCAAACTGAACCCCGGATCTCCAAACCCGAATAATTACCAGCCTAGACTAGGTATCTAGTACCCCGTACCCCGTTAGTAGTCTCGCTTGAACCCCGTAGCCTAGGGCCTGTAGCCTGCATTTCAGCTTGCTGGCAAAGCATGAAGCGTACCTACCTAGGCAAAGCTTTCCCCTGGACGGACCATTTCATAGGCCTCGGGGTCATGGCTTGGCAGAACAGTCCGAGGAGATTTAAGCTTTAGTCGAGACTCTTAAGAGACCGCGCCGTGGTCTAAGGAGCTTGACGGCTCTCCCTGGTCGTCTTCTCCTCAGTCTTGTTCATGTAGCGCATCGAGTTCGTGTGTGCAGTTTTGAGTCTGCGGTATAAAGAAGACACTGGATCTAACGACATCCTCAAAAAACACAATTCGCACGGTACTGCATACCCACGATGACGACCCCCAAGCCGCCCTATGAGCCTGAAATGGCTGCCTTCCTGGACGTCTACCCAGCACCCAAAGACATCACCCGCGAGTTCATCCCTCTCATGCGCCAGGCACCACCGAGCACCGTCACCGCCGAGGATGTCATTGCCGGGGAGCCCTACACCCATGAAGAGCGCCAGGTCAACGGCCACCAAGGCCCCGTCACCATCTCCATCTTCAGGCCGCTCCAAGCAGGCCAGACCAGCGCCGGCCTGACCGCCACGGCACCACTGCCCGCGATATACTACACCCACGGCGGAGGCTTCCTTTGCGGCACCCGGTTCACGGGGGCCAAGGATGTGCTGCAGTGGGCGAAAGCGGCGGGCGCCATCTTGGTCTCCGTCGAGTACCGGCTCACGCCGGAGCATCCCTACCCGGCTGCCATCGACGACTGCTGGGCCGGGCTGAAGTACGTCGGCGAGCACGCCGCGGAGCTGGGCATCGACGCGGACCGTCTGATGATCACCGGCCAATCTGCCGGAGGGAACCTTGCTGCCGCGCTCGGCCTCATCGCACGGGATCAGAAAGGCCCCAAGCTCGTCGGCCAGCTGCTCGACTGCCCCATGCTTGACGACCGGGACAGCAACCCCTCCAGCCGGCAATTCATCAAGGAAGGCATCTGGTCCAACGGCTCCAACGTCCTTGCGTGGAGTCTCTACCTCGGTCCCAACGCGGGCAGGGCAGACGTGAGCGCGTACGCGGCACCCGCGCGATGCACCGACTTTTCGGGCCTGGCTCCCGCTCTCATCACAGTGGGCTCCAGCGAGGTGTTTCGCGACGAGTGCGTTTCGTATGCGAGCGAGCTGTGGAAGGCCGGTGTGCAGTGTGAGCTGCACGTTTGGCCTGGGGGCTTCCATGTCTTTGATGCGCTGATGCCGGATCACCCCATGTCTGTCGCTTCCAACCAAGCCAAGACCAACTGGGTGGTGAAGATGCTTGCAAGGAAGGTCTCCGCATCGAAGCTGTGAGGGGGGTTCAGAGAGTTAGGCTTCGTGTAGGAATAGTTCGCCTTGAGGAAGCAGCAGCGGTTGAATACACTGAATAGCATCTCTCTTTCATGCTAACAAGTGTTGAATCATTTCGTGTTTATTCATCAAGTAGAAAGTAAGCTTACGATAATTTACCACACCAACGCCGAATGCATGCCTTGTCCGTAGTAGAAAGTGTTGAGAAACCCCCCTTCATCTTCCCCAACGAATCGACCTTCTCTTCTGCTTTTCCCCTAAGCTGACCTGGATCCGAGGTCGTTGAAGAGCTTCGTCTTGATCTCTGCTGCCACGAGGCCCGACTTCTCCTTGGAGGCGAGCAAGCTGGCATCTGTCGCAAGCTTGTCAATGGTCTTCTCGAGGGCTTTGCTGCTGGACATCTGCCCCGTCCGTGATCGTGTGATCGACGTCGTTGCCTCGCGGATCTTCGAGCTCAGGTCCAACAACTGCTTGCTGCCATAGTCTCGATTCGTCACGAGGGGATTTTGACTCAGGGTCTGTACCCAGTATTTGTGCCACAGCAATTCAAGGAGGTGCGTGTCCAAGGTACTCTTGAAGTGCGATACCTCGAGGCTGTAGTAGCGGCTGGCATGCGCACCAAACTCAGCAACTTTGTCGAGCGGCACAGCCTGGAAACCATCGGATGTGATATCGGGAGCGGCAGCGGAGGCGTTGGTGGGGTTTGTTGGGTTGTTGGATTGCACAGGATAGGTGCGGAAAGCGCCGATCTCGACTTTGCCGGCGCCGATCGTGCGGTCCGGATCAATGACGACGGCGAGGAAGGGCTCATTGTGAGTCTGCTGAAGGTGCTGCGTGTCGACGTCGATGCCACTGAGCCAGCAGCCGTAGCCTGGGTGGCTGTGGTACCAGCCGACGACGTTCTCCTGCCTGCCTTGAGCACGACTTGAGTCGAGGTATTCGATCATGTACTCGTTCGCCTCGCTTTGGGCATTGACTCGCGTCTCCGTGCCCTCTACCGGAAGGCGAAAGGCATCGGTGACGATGATGCTGTCACCATCGACGTAGCCCTGCATCAAGCCCATGACCTCCAGGTCGCCACCGGAGCGGGCGTGCATGGTCATCTTGATGAGAGCAACGGCACTAATACGGGCATTTTTGAAGTAATGTTGGTCCTTTGTCCAGGGGTTGCCGTTGATCTGAGATTTGTGATAGTCGGCATCGTAGTTATAGAGGGCATCGAGCTTAGGATCGACAAGCTGCACGTTGTTGTCGAGCTCTGTGAGTGAAAGCTTTGGTCAGCAGCTTCATGAAGATGCACAGCGCAGACGAACATACCCCAGCTCTTCATTGCAGGTTCCATCTTGGCTGTTAGACCGACCGACAACAGCCTCTTGGGAAGATGGTGATGCCTGGTTCGTGATTTGATGGAGCTAAGTTGAGCTTCACGCCGCCCGCCTTCCGTTGCCCCGCGTTAGGTGCCACCTCTTATCGATTGCATATGCTATGCACCTGCACATCAGCCTTGACGGGGCACCTGGTTTGCCAATTTCTCTGTGAAACATCGACTTTTACATTTGCATCTCTAGGACGTATACATTGACGACTTGCCATTTCTATTTTACCCCTCTTGCGGCTTGGGGCTCACTTCGTCGTCAAGGGTCCCATTCACTCAGTTGATACATAAGGTGCCTGGATCTCTGGCATGACTTTCTGCCAGGTGCCCAGAAACTGGCACAGCTTATCCTCAGACCGCGCCGTGACGAACACGCCAAATGGCTGGCTGTTCTTCTCAAGATTTCCAAGTGGACAGGTTGCCACCGGCCAACCCGCATAGGCTGCAAAAACCACGAGCGTCGAGTCTGAAGCCGCCACAACCACATCAACATTCTGCTCGTCCATGACCTTTCCCATGCCATCCTCGTCGGCTAGTCTCCTTAAGGCCGCGACTGTTTCATCCCGGCTCTCGGGAGTCATAGGGCTCTCCAGGGATGCCCTGAGCTCTGTCTGGGTAGTATACGCTGGGGTATGTTAGCCAAAGGTGTAGGATTATCGTCACCCTCATACTCACGTGCGGGCAGAGCCCTGTCCGCATGACCTTCGTTCCATGCGACGATATCTTCCAAGTTTCGGAGGTCCTGCTTGATCTCGAAGTTGCCGAGAAACTCTCTGATCATCGATGGGAATTCGTAATCTGAAGGATTGTCAGAAGGCGTCTCAAAGTCGCAGTAGTGCCTACCACTGACATGCCACCTTTGTGAGGTCATTGTCGCCATGCCTCAAGGTATCAGCTTCAGGAACTCGGAGATGAGAAGTGACGACATGACCTGACTGTCTCAAGCAGTCGATGAAGCCATCATACCTCGACACCTGCAATTACAACTTCCCTTAGTTCAGTACTCCTTCTTCACAGATGGCAAGTCTTACCACAGCTGGATGATTCCACTTCTCTTTGAGCACATCATTCTGCAAACCCCAGGAAACAGGCAGAACTCCGACAGTCAAGCTTTTTGCTCTCCCATCGTCGACGAAGGATAGGAGCCCGTGTGGGAATCGAGCCAAGGCATCAGGTGTCATAACAGCCTCTGCCAACACTGCGAGGTCGCGAGGCGTGCGCGCCATGACGCCAATGCCGTCAAAGTCCTTGCTGAGTCTGAAAACTCCATCTGTAGACGCGATCCCACGACCTAGCTTCATGCCATACAAGCCATTCAGGCCCGCTGGGTATACAGTTGAGCCGCTAGTCTCGGTTCCAATGGCGAGCGGTGCAAAACCTGTTACAATGCCTACCGCTGACCCGGAAGAAGATCCTCCAGCCACCTAGCCTGCGTCAACAACGTTTTATTGGACTAGCCTATTGGTGGTTCGCTTACCGGTTGGTCTTCGTCCTTGAGGTCGTCTCTGCGGTATGGACTGTTGGTCTGGCCACCCACGGCACTCCAGCCTACTGGTGTGTCATTTGACCTGGCTGTATGTCAGATCATGGCTGCTCCTGAGCGAGTACGTTTGTCTCACTTGAGTCCACAGAATTCCTGGTATCATTCTCAGCAGCTTGTTCTGACTCAGTGTGTGACTGTTGGGACGTACGGTAAGGTTGCACTTGGCGATGATGATTCCACCTGCAGCGATGATCTACCGAGATTGAGGATTTTGCACTTGTCAGATTGCCCCATGTTTCATACCTGAAGAACGACTGGTGCAGCCTTACGATTTGCCAGTTGTGAGAACGCATACGAGCCAACCGTTGTGGGCATGCCCAGGTCGGGTCCTGTGGTGATGGCATCCTACCTCAGTTTGCCACTGTCAACCACACGAGGCTCGTTGTGTAGAAGCAAGAAAGAGATACACCGTCTGTTCCGGGCCAACTAACCTTTACGAGCACGGGTATGCCATGCAGGGGACCGCGCAGCTTCCCATCTCGGCGCTCCGTATCCAAGGCGGCGGCCTGGGCGAGAAGATGCTCACGTGGTGCGGTGCTTATAACAGCATTGACCTTTTTTCCCGAGCGGTTGTGCCTATCAATCTGGGCAAGAAACTTTTCTATCAACTGTACACTTGTGACTTCATTGTTTGACAGAAGCTGCTGCAGCTTTGCTGCGTCGTACAGCACGAGATCGGTGGCCAGCTCAGGCATCTTTTGAGCTGAGGTCGAGAAGTGATCCACGCAAGGCCGTAGCGAATCGAATGGGACTTTGCTTCACAGAAAGGTACTTGTGAGTCTGATCACTGGTATTCTCCTCCTTCCTATCTTTTATATCGCATTAATGCTGAAGCCTGAAGCGTAGGCAACTGTTTTCGCGAGCCAGCTTACGTAGCCCTGCGGATCCCTATGTCAGCATGGAGTTCCTCGGCGAACTTTCATTGCAAAAGTTCATTGTCGCCTTGCGTTATCAACGATTAGTCCAGCTTTCCGAGACGAGGAATCAACAACAGCCTTGTTGCAATTGCGACGCAATCACTAGCCTGGTAGGCAGTCTCAATCAAGCATGTCTTGATCTTCCTGTGCGACTCGATCACGGAGGCAATTTCACTTGTATTTCCGTTCCTGTTGCATACTGAACAGCCGGCACTTGTCATGGAGAGCTCGAGAGGAAACCTCAACGGACATGGGCAGCCCTGTCGAGAATGCCGTGCGCCTTCGCTCACGCTGCTGAGGCGGAGCGACAACCAACCACATAGGTACGACTCCGGATATGCAGGATGTCACAAAGAATGACATCCTGATTATTCTGTGATGAGAACCAGCTCGTAAGGACATGCAAGGATTTCGCACGTCGAATGGATATTAATGTGGACGCACGAATACAGTTAAGAACAACCTATATCTCAGTCCAGTAGCCTGGCGACAGCCCCTCGCAGCGGGCAAGGTCGACGGCTCCTAGGAACCCTGTCGAACAAGACGCTGCGAAGCATCCCATACTCGATCAGCCTGCATGCTAGACCCTGCACAAGGCCGGGATATCATGGAAAAGAGCTCACATGATGGTGGTGATGAGTAAGCCCCTGTCCACGCTGTGGGCCTATTCACATACAAACTACAAGTTCGGGACCAAGTACAGCGAGATGAGGCAATGTTCTCATGGTGCAGGATTGTACGTGCAGCGCGTTCACGGCAATCTTCTACGGCAGGATTCCGGGAAGCCTATTCGGCGCAACAACATCGAAACAGTTGATCTCTTGAATACTTGGGTAGAATAGGTGACCCAAAGCAGATCACTGTCTTCTGATAGTGCCACGGCATGTTCCCTTCTTCGTAATGGAGTGGCTGGCGCATGTCAGGGTTGTTGAGACTGCAGTGTACGTTGACAATGTAACCTGGACAGACCAGTGCGTTGTATTTCCACGACCGAGCTGATACATGAATTATGGACAAAAGGGCCGCCATCTTTTCTTCTCGAGTCGATATCCCTGCCCCATGCTTGCTCCATCTCGCACTTCATCCAGGGCAGCATCTCGTACCTGGCAACACCGGGGCTTTGCTTTACTAATTAACCGTAAAGTATAAATCCTCTCAACTGGTGTCTGTTTCCAACCCAATGACTAGGGTAATCCGACTGACTCGCGAATACTAGGGAAGATCTCGTGCATCGTAAAGCTGCATTGCGGTGCTCTCACGAGCCAAGTATAAGCCTAGCTCCAAGCCTCACGAACGCTTGGGCATCTAAGATCTGAGCAAACATGCAACTGTCTTCCGTAGCGAGTGCTCAGGTTATTATTGCATTCAGTCTACTTTCTCAAGGTACCGTTTGATTTGCATCGTCACTGTCGTCGTGACTCTCTGATCTCTTTGGTTGCCTACTATAGCTATTGGGCGGGGTCTTTACGACATACCGCATCCGCCAGAGGGCGTGGGATACGATATGCCGCTCATAACAAGGTTCTGCCCCGAACGGACCCAGCCGCATCTCATCACTATTCCCCGGAGCTTCTTGACCACCTTCGGCTTCTAGGCTCTTGGTGGCGCACCACTAGGCAGGGTCCCTTGACGCGATATGCCGTCTCTCCCCTCTCTTACACCTGCAAGCCACAGGGAACTGTTGCATAATATCCCACGGCATACTATATCATGACAGCAGGAACAAGCAGGGTTCTGTTCAAGTCGACCGTACCGTCCCGCTCGGCAAGACCTGATCAAGTCGTTTGTCCCGATACTGCAGTGCCATGACCGAGTCAGCGTTCTCTGCCAGCCTCCACTGGAAGCCTCCGCTCCAGCCGCCTAAGCGCTGCTACCGGCTCCTCATTCTCTTTGTTCTTTTTTCTTTGTCATGGGTTCGAATCCATCTGCACGGTATAGCGAGCCGTGTTCGGAGAGTGCTGACTGAAAGCCAACCTCCCATTTCCCTGCAGGAGTGGCTCCGCAAGGACCTTCATTCGCAGCGCGTTTCCCCAAAATGAGGGAAGGTCGGTTGTGGAACGGGACATCTGGTCAATGGCCACTGCGATATCGCTCTAGTATGCCGTGAAGGTGGGAAAGTATAAGTACGGTCTTTGGTCCGGGTTGACCTTTTCTCGAGAGCAGGACATTGTGAACAGCCACGGACTCCAGAACTTCAACTCCACTCGAACCGTCGCATTCCGCCCAACCCGCAATTCCAATTCACCATGAAGCTTTCCAATATCCTCGCTGTCTTCGGCATGGCCTCTCTGACCGCAGCCAAGGAGAATGGTGGTGAGTGACTGGCTTGGCCCCTTCGTGCTGCCTTTGCGTGGTGACTTACACGATGTTAGGCTTCAAGTTCGAGAGGCTGAACAAGGACGACGCCGTAAGACACAATCTACATGATTGCTATTTGAATGAACCAGGGCTTCAGGAAAATGTTGACACTTTTCCTTTTAGGTGCTCCTCGTCGTTGATCACCAGGTTGGTCTATACCAGCTGGTGCATGACTTCGATCCCATCGTCTACCGTCACAACCTTCTCGCGCATGCCGCCCTTGGTCAGGTCTTTGACATGCCGGTGATTCTCACCACGTCTGCCGAAGTTGGTACGGTCAAGCCAGTCCCAAATGCCAGCGTACGGGTCGTCCCAGCTAACATGAGTGCCCCCCTCCCCCAGGCCCCAACGGACCTCTGCCCAAGGAGATCCTCGAGATGTACCCCGACGCACCGTTGATCAAGCGCCAGGGTGAAGTCAACGCCTGGGACCGCGAAGAGTTCCGCGAGGCCGTGCGCGCCACCAACAAGTCGCAGATCATCCTGTCCGGCATTGTCACCGACGTGTGCACGACCTTCCTCGCCCTGTCCCTCATCGAGGAGGGCTACTCGGTCTGGGCCAACGTCGAAGCCTCCGGCACCACCACGCCGCTCATCCGGGACGTCAGCAACGACCGCATGGCTGCCGCCGGCGTCCAGATCGTCAGCTTCTTCTCCATCGCCATGGACCTGATGAGGGACTGGCGCAACACCCCTGGCGCTCCTGAGCTCATCCCCTTCCTCGACCGGTGGTACCCTTCCTACTCGTACGTTGCCAGGGCTCACCTGGCGGCCATTGAGAGTGGTGTGGCGCAGCCTGGACAGAACGAGACCAGTAAATGCTACTAGAGATCCTTTTCGAGGCGACTTGTTGAAGTCGAATCATTGAAGAGACGTGGTGGCGGACAAGAGTTGGGAACGGACTGGGGACTGCGGGTGAGGTGTTGCGTGCACAGCAAGGTAGCGCACATAGAGGTGCGAAAGAAACATTGTTCAGTTCTTGTATATATTCACAACAAGGATTCTCTTAGATTCCATCAAAGAAAAAGTGTATCGATGCCACTGCGGATGAAGAGAGGTGCCTGCGAATTGCAAGTGGTCGGTCTTCCGTCTGTGCCCTGACTCGGCCGTGTCAACCAGGACAATGCATGAGAGCAGGTAAAACCACGATAAAGGATATAAAATTCTGCAATTTGTATCAATTCCTTTGAGGTAACAGTGGATTTCACCTTATTTCTTGGAGAGTATGAAGCTAGGTCTTGAGTCCGAAGCTGTCAGCCTTGACCTAGGACTCACCTTGGTTTCCGTTTTATTATTGTTATTTTTTCTTTTCCTTCCAGATAGCCGGGGCACAGAATACGAACCTGTTATTTGGACAACTCGTATTTGCCTGAGAAAGAATTCCAGGTGGTTATATGTTCCGGAATTTGGGCATTGCAGCCCACAGATTTGCTCTGGAAATAATAAGAAGACGTAAGCCCTCATGATAGCTCTCGGGTATCGCTCGAACTAGAAAGCCCTGTGCAAAGGTGTTCTCGAGAGCCTTGAAGTGAACATGTCAGTAACACGCACCAGAGAAGCCCGCCTCTTTTCCTCAAGTTCACAGGGACCGGAAAGTGAACTAGTCAGTTCTAGTAGATGAGGAAGATGTCTTCATTCATCTTCTGCAGACGAACAGATCCCAGTGGCATTTGCAACGTACTTGTCGGTCTCTGGGAAGAGGATGCAGTAAGGTAATGGAAGCTGGCAGGCCAATGTGGTGACAGGTGCTGCCAGACGTGATCGCTGACACGACGTACGTCACGTCACAGTCACAAACCCAACACGCGAGCCCATGGGACAACAACCCACCCACCTCCATCTCATCGCCAGCATCCTCACCCAGAAGGCAGCGTCAAGTTTCATCAACTTTCTCCGTGTGCCCTCCCCTAGTGGTAGCTACTGCATTGCCACCGGTTAGACGGCCAGAGGAAGATGGCAGAACCACAAGACCCCGCCAACTACCTTTTGCACACCACACCGCAGCCCGTCCTGAGACGGTGGAAAGCTTTCAGACTACAAGGCCAACGGCACTCCTGCATCCAATATTTTGACAACAGTGTATGGTGCCTGGCCAAATCTTCAACATGAGTGATGCCCAGATTCTTCATCCAAAGCCAGTCCGCCTTCATCTTCGACATGCTCCTCATCTTCACTTCAGGCAGATTCTGGAGCGAGGCACGCTTTGCCACCTTGCTGTTCGCTTCTGTAGGTCCTCTCGAAGGGCATAGCGAGCCCCGGCGGGAAACTGAAGATACTCTTCTCTCGTCGCAGTCACTTCAGAAACCGACATCGTTAGCTACCTCCACGTGTTGGGAACGGGTGTGGCTTCGTGGCTTTTGGCACGTCCCATCCGGGCGTGGGGCAGTGGAGGACTCTTGAGATTTGGATTATAAGCATGAAGATAAACGCGAGAAGGAACCACAAAATCCCCGTTCTCTCTCATCGCTTCATTCTGGCGGCGGATGTTCAGTTCCAAAGCAGGCCATCATGTCGCATGCCAAGTACGGCGTCGAGCAAGGATGTAAGGAACACCGACTTACACGTTCTCCGACGAGCGACGCTGACAGGTTCTCAGCACCACGTGCGCAATGCCGTACCCCTGCACTTTTCCTTTCTTCTTGGCACTGGGTCAAATTGTGTCCTCGGCAACTCGCGATCGCAGGTGAAGCTATTGCTTCCTGAGCCGTCTTCCACCTGCCTCTTTCGCCTCACAACCAACCAGCCCATTCACCAGATGCAACCGAACTGCGAGGTGCCTTGTCCAAGTCGGTCCAAAGCCGTTCTCCGACGCTCCTTAGGTCCTTGGCATGGTCTGCTGTGCGTGCAGTGAGCCTGCGAACTCATCTTGAACCCTTCACATTTGGTGTCGCCTCGTCGCCTTTGTCGATACGAACATGGACTGGTTCTTGGCGCTCAGCCACCTGAGCGAGCAGAAGAACATGTCGGTCAAGGAATCATGCAGAAGGAAGTCGTTGGCCTATATATAAAGACCAGCCTCGTGCACCCTGATGGCTCTCTCAGTCTCTCCGAAACGGCAAGGTGCCATTTGCAATAGAGTCAAGCCAAAGGGGTCTTCCAATCGATTGGACGCCATGCGTTTCACTTCCGCAATCGCCGCCGCCATCCTGGCTTACACCCAGGTAGCTCAAGCAGCCGCTCCGGAGAAGCCCTCTGTCCAGGCCAAGAACGTCATCTACATCGTTCCGGACGGCTACGGTCAAGCCTCTCAGACTCTCGCCCGTGACTTGCACTCACTGCAACAGACAGGGTCCACGCACGGGAAGCCCGAGATTCTTTCTCTGGCTGCTGACGAGCTGGTCTCGGGCCTTGTCAAGACCTGGGCTGCGAACAACCTAATTACCGACTCGGCTGCTTCAGGAACTGCGTTTGCCGCAGGTCACAAGTCCAACAACGGCGCCATCTCGGTGCTTCCCGATGGCTCTCCAGTCGGTTCTATTCTCGAGGCCGCCAAGCTGGCTGGTATGAGGACGGCCCTTGTAGTCACGAGTACAATCAACGTGGGTGTCTCCATTGGAACTCAAACAGCTTGTAGCTAACTCGGGCCAGCACGCTACTCCAGCAGGTACGATATTTACAAGACTGATGGCATGACACGAGCCTTCAGTGTGTATTCAGAACGTAGAGGCTGACCATGGTTAGTGTATGCATCTCACACTGAGTCTCGTCGCTCTCTAGACACCATTGCCGATCAGGAGATTGGCTACAGCCACCCTCTCGGCCGCATGGCTGATATCCTCTTCGGTGGTGGTCGGTGCTCCTTCTACCCTCGCGGTCATAGCCGCTCATGCCGCAGCGACAACGTCGATCTGTGGAAGTACGCTGAAGAGGAGGGCTACTACGTCGCCAGGAATCTCTCCGACTTCGAGGCTTTGGACGGTGGCCTGAGTGACGCTCATCTCCCATGGCTCGGGCTTTTCAATGATGGTCAGTGAGACTGTCAAACCCCTGAGAGCTCGAAGGCTATATGATCTGACCGGATGAACAGGCGATCTCCGTTACGAGATTGATCGCAAAGTCACCAAGGACGAGCCATCGTTGCTCGACATGGTCAAGACTGCGCTCACCAGGCTTGACAAAGCCACTTCTTGCCGCAACAAGGGTTACTTCATCATGATTGAGGCCAGCCGTATCGATGTAGGCATATACCACCTATCTCGCCTCCTGAGCTGGTCTCCTGTGCGTATGCTAACAGCAGCTAGCATGCTGGTCACGCCAACGACGCTGCCGCGCACGCCGTCGACACGCTCATGTACAACACCGTCATGGACTACGTCCGTGAGTGGATCGACGAGCACCCCGACACCATCATGATGTCCGCCGCCGACCACGAGTGCGGTGGCCTGACGCTGAATGGCTACAGCCCTCTGCGGCTCAGCCAGGCCAAGCACTCTGGCGAACACATCCAGTCGATCTGGGACAACCGCCCATCTGGAGCCGATCGTCGTCAGTTCCTCGTCTCGGAGGTTCTCCCTGCCGCCGGTCTCGAGGATGCCACGAGCGCCGAGATCAACACAATCCTCGACGCGTCGAGCATCTCTGGTGAGGCACTGCGTCTGCAGGCTCGCCGTGCTGGGGTCAACTGGTCCACCGGTGGTCATACCGGCAGCGACATTACGCTGTTTGGCTATGCTGCTGAGCAACAGCGTCGTGCGCTCCAGGCCGATCTGTCCGGTGTGTGGGACAACACACAGCTGCCTCGCTACATCGAGAAGATCCTTGGTGTCGACATGGATGCCGTCACCCAGAAGCTCCTTTCTGCTACTCAGGAGGATCCATCCTGGCTCGGCAAGCGTGGCCTCGAGGCGCGCATGATGAATGAAGAGCTGGGCCACGACCACTAGATGCCAAACTATTTTCAAAGAGCACAAAGATTATGGATAGCAGTTGGCAAAGATGGTGGGCGGCAAGGGCCTACGTCTGGTTCGCTTTGAACGGGCGCCCATAATTCCCATGTATATATTACTCGTACACAAAAACCACAATGATCAGCTGCATGAACGACACCGATCGCTTCTTCGACTGTTCGGCCCAGTGTCTTCTGGCTCACTCGATGGCCTGTGCGCTCAACAATTGCCGGAGTTGCTGTAACATCTCTTTGCTCATCTGAACATCAACAGTTTCCACGCCATTAGAGGTGGCCACATCCGGGTTTGGATAGTACCAACAAGCAATGGCGATGATGACATAGACGACCTAACGAGAGGCGGCGATTAGTATGAGGAATGATTGGCGTGTGCCCGGGAGGGGGGGGGACATACCACGAGGAGAGCGCCTTCGAGCCAGTTGGATTCGCCGTCTCGAAGGAAGTTACCGACAACAAGGATGGAGAGGACCAGCAGAACCACCATGAAGATCTCGAAATTGAGGTCCATGGGCTTTCCAAGGAACCAGCCGAGGAGAACGACAAACGGCGCGTTGAACAGCGCTGTCTGAATGGAGGGGCCCAGGCAATGGTACAGGGCAACGTTGATCACACCGTCTGTTTCTCAGTCAGTACAAGGGTTTCGTGAGCTTTCAAAAGAAAAAGGAAAAAGAGGATCGGAGAGGAACCTACCCCAGGCTTCATCAATGGCAGTGAGATGTTCAGCGGCCTTTTCAACCAGTGGAAGCAGAATCAGACCCAGGAACTGATCTGGCACACCGCTCTCTACGACATACTCGATTTTCTCGACGAGACAGATGAGCAGGATGGTGACCAGGACGAGAGAGATGGCGATGGCGACCAAGGCCTCGGTCATTGTGAACTTGTTCTTCTCCATGTCGGCGTCACGATCCGCGTCGGCGTGCTCATCCTGCTCGATGACCTCGTCGAAGATGCCGTGGTGACTGCTGGCTTGGTACCAGATATACAAGGCAAAGGCAACCATGAGCGCGACGGAGGTAGCCTGGCTGATGCGGAGAACGTCACCCTGCAGCTTGCCCTCTGTGAACGTGTCATGGAGGACTTTCAGGCCCGGGACATGGACCACCTCGGCCTTCAAGGCAGAGTAGAAGGCGCTGGGGATGAGCAAACCGAACGCGGCAACGAGGAGAAGACCGGTGCCGACCTCGGAGACGATGGGGTGGAACTTCTGGCTGGCCTGGCGCAGGCCACCGGCGAAGAAGCAGAGGCCGAGACAAAGCAGCAGGTTCGTGAGGATGCTGCCGAGGATGGCGGCCTGGATGATGGGGATCAGGTTGCCCTCGTCGCCATTGCCGCGCTCCTCGCCCTGGTCCGGGACCTCGTGCTTAGCGATCAGCACCGAGAAGAGGATGATCTCGATGACGGATCCGAACGTGGTCTCGATGAGGATGCCGGCGACTTTGGGCATCTTGCGCGCGAACTCCTGCCCGGAGAAGCCGAGGAGGTTCGCGGTGGGCACGACGGCAACGTAGGCGGTGACGAACTTCCAGAGATGCAAGCCGGGGAGGAACTGCAGAACGAGAGCAACGGGGACAACAGGCCACAGGAAGTTCACGAGCATGGAAGCGGTGCAGGAGCTTCGCCAAAGGACGGCGAGGAAGTGGCTGGGGTGGAAGCCAGAGCGCCCGCTCTCGCCTTCATCGTGATGCTCGCCATCGTGGTGTGAGTTGCCAGTTGGGAGGAGGGGAGAGGCTGCCCCGTGGTTGTCGTTCGAAGGCATCTTCAAAGATGTACCGAGCAGTTGCTTCGTCTCAACTGGGGAGTGCGTGTCGTCGGAGTCGAGCGAGGCACAGACGAGGAGAAGCGAGACGCGACGTCAGCCATGGTGCACAGGGCAAGTCAGTCAGTTGGCGTGGGGGGGGGAACAACACGAAAAACAAGGGAAGAAACAAGCTTTCTGGGCACGACAGGGGTTCGCGATGAGCTTGTCTTGCTTCTGGGGAATTTAGGCTCCCGTTCCAGTGGCTACGCCAATCGAGGGGGACCGCCTTGCATCACAGGCGTCGGTGTGGCGCAAAGTGGGCTTCCGCTCGTACAGACTCGCATTGGAAGTCACAGAGTGAGGGAGAGCGGTTCATAGGTGGTCGAACAGGGAGCTGGAAGAATTTGGAAGAATGTGCGCCCTTGAGACTGCTCTCTCGGGGGAGACCGAGTCTTCTCTGGAGCTGTGAGCTGCCATTTAGGTGTACTGAGCCTGTGGCTTCCACTGTCGATCAAGCTGCGCCTGTTGCGCTGAACCACCGCGGTGACTACAACTCCAGACATCACCACCTTGAAAGACGACCCTGGATCATGATCACAACCACTGAGAAACCCCACAACTGGCCCAGAAGAGTATGCAGCAAGGACGCCATCAACACCAACGAGTCTACTCCCTGCATCATGGTTCGAAGGCCATATAAAGCATTGCGCACGATCGTCTGCCTGGGCAACTTCAACTTCATGTAAATAATCATCAAGCTACAACCTTTGATATTCAGGCAGAGCTTGGCTGCGTTGAAGACATCAGGGCCGTTGTCTGATAGCAGAAGTCCATGTCGTGGCAGGTCTCGGAACCACCGGTTGCCGACGTCAAGGTAGGAAAGGCGATCGCTGAGAAGGCTTGACCCACAACACCGTCTTCTCGTCTCCATACCGCAACCCCAGATGTATGTCATCGTGATGCATCAAGGTAGCCTAGCATGAGGGCAAACTAATCGATCGAGGCATCCCAATGTTCAGTTCGGCAGCATGGATGTTGGCCAACTGGCATTGTGGCAGGGCAGTCCAAGCCTGAGGACGAGACCTTTCGGCATCTGGTAATCGCTCAGCATTGTCAAATCCGGCATCGGCTGACTCGTTCTCTACGGCATGATCATTCTGCTTGAGCGAGAGACTGTCATATGTAACCTGTAATCCGTGATCCTGCAGAGCCGTGGGTAGATACATAGAAGTGTGGTTCCCAGAGAGTATGCGCCGGTCTTCTCATCCGACATACAACCAGGGCCACGTACAAGCTACCTAATAGGGAAATCACTGTTATTCGCGCTAAAATCTTAGTATTCCATTACCCAGAAATATCTATATTGTCAATGTTGGGCGGCAGGAGGTCCAGCTGCCTTGTTGAACAAGACTACGTACACCCCAACTTACGAGTGTAGCCACGATAGCCATCATAGATAGATCTAGTCTGACACCGGTGATCGAGTGCCGGATTCCAGGAGAGACTATCTGAGATATTCACCTCCAATAGATATGAGTATGATCTGATACGATGGGTCATCAGGTCCAAGACCGGTCTTCACCGTCACCCATCAAACCCCCCCGCCAGACAGGTACTTCCGTCCACTGGGGCCGGAAAGCCGGAAAAGCCGGAACTTTAGCGCGCGAGCAAGATGATGGAGAGACTTTCCCTTATCCATGACCGATATCGCCTGATAAGCCGCTTGGGAAAGACTAAATCCGGTAATGACGGGTTCGGGACTATACTTATCGCCCTTGACACTAGAAAAAAAACAAAAAGGACCAGCACAAAGTCCCCCTTATGGGGGCGCGTGTGGTTCGTTTGGCTACAACAGCAATCGTGCGTTGGTATCGGAACTGTCGTGCCGGGCTGGGACGTCCGTCGTGCCGGGAATCACTACAGTAGAAATGAGGACCGTTACCTACCTACCTAGGTACCTATCGCTCCCTAGGCCGTAATGTCGCATTGCTATTTTCAGGTCAGATGCGGGTTTTCCCACAGTTCTAACTGGCACGTGGGAATTGTACATAGCAAGCTGGCCTGGCCTGTATGTAGTGTGCCGTTGTGTGAGATCTCAAGGGGATGCTCTGCTGTGCACCAAACACGATTTCCGTTCGCCTGGAGAACGAGACCCCAAGTCTGAAGTCTGGCTGAGCGCTGGCATGACAACTAGTTAC
Organism: Sarocladium strictum; assembly: GCA_030435815.1. Taxonomy (NCBI): domain Eukaryota; kingdom Fungi; phylum Ascomycota; class Sordariomycetes; order Hypocreales; family Sarocladiaceae; genus Sarocladium; species Sarocladium strictum. Next base: position 3,004,322 of record JAPDFR010000003.1, on the reverse strand, counting down.
TACCTATCATAGAAGGGGAAGCACGGCCCAAACGTCACGACGTTCGCATGTCACATCGACCCTCACTTCTTCCTGGGCGCTCAAAAAGGATCCTGCCTTGGTACACTAAGCATCACTGCACTACGATCCAACTAGCCAACAAGAAAAAGAAAAAATACACCTTCATTATTTGTGATTTCGTAACTCTCGGTCGCCTTGTGGAAGAAAGGGCAAAGGTACGGAAAGTACATACGGAGCAGGTTCCGAACCCCATCAATACCCGACGACAAATTGACAAAAGGGCCCCTGGGGAAAAGGGGGCGTGTGTGTGCGCATGAGCTGCCTTGTACATACATACATTAGGTAGTGTACCGCACATTTCGCCAGGGGCTCAAAAGGTCTTCGTATCGAAAAATGCTCTTTCTTATCGGACACAAAAGGTCCGCCGCTCTCATTCGTCGTCCAAGCAGCCGCCACTGGTCTCCTTCCCAGCCTAGGGAGAGAATGAGAGTGGGAGAGATCTAACCTCGGACGTGTCATCAGCCATCCGAAATACCCCCGCGAAGATCTACACGCCCTCTTAGCCGACACCTACTGTACAGTGCATACTAAGCACCTTAGTGGTCTAGTTAGGCATGATACAGTGCCAAAACAGGCATGTCTTTCCCAACCTGCCCACTGTAAAGGGTACGCTCCCCCCCTCCCCTCCCCTACAGACTTGGCTTCTCACAGCCCTGTCTGTCAATCCATGATGAATCTCTGCATCAAGCAACATCCTGACCAGACCGCTCCTTCAATTCATTCACTCATGCATGTATGCATCTTGGTTGGCAGACTCTTGCGTTGTCTTCACTACCCCACGGCGATGAAATTTGAGATCCTCAAAAAATATGCCATTTTGGTTTGTGCATTCTTCGGCCTTCATGAAAGGCCTCATAAGCGCTAGGTACTGACCAACTCCGCCTCGCTTCCTTGTAGTCGATCAATCAATCAATCAATCAGATGCTAGCCTTGGGGTGTCCCATCATCTTCCTCTCTTGCTCGCTAGTGTCCTTCTCGATAATGCAGTGAAGGGAAATGGACTTGGGAAAGCCAAAGTCGGTGTGTGAAACCAAACACGCGCGCACACAAAAATATGCCCAATCCTGCAAATCAGACCGCTCAAAAAAAAAAAACGTAGAAATGCATGTGCTCGCTGTCATTTTCCTGAAACTCCCATGCGCCTTCCTTATCCCCCCCTATGCATGCCTTTCCATGTCGTTGTGTTCTCAGCGCGCGTTCATGCGCTCGATCCTCCGGAGTTTGGGTGCTGCAATCTCGCTGGTAGTCGGAGGCGCGTAGGCTGGGCAGCGTGATCCTGCGTTATCGGTTCCGCCTCGGCACTCTTGTTCGTATTTCGCTCAGTTTGCCGATAGGTGGGCCGTCGCTCATCTGTCGCAGTTATCTTGTCGCTTGCGCGCTTGCCGGATGACTCCCTCAAGCCAGCTTCTTCCCTGCCCCGTATTCTTCCAGGTGCGTCTCCATAATACAGAAAAATCTTGTTGCCAGATTCCATGGATCGCTATGCATGCAACCACTGTTTTGGTGCTTGTAAGCTCTCCTTCCTTATCGGGCCACCAATAACCGTGACCCCACGCACAAACCATCTCGGCTCATGTCGCGCAGCCTTGAAAGTGAGCCTCCCACGTAATGATGGACGGGTTTCAAGGTGAACAGGGCTCGTCGGCAAGGACGGCGCAAAAGGTCCTGGTGGTTCCCAAACCCAAAAAGGGCGAGCGCCCCCTGTCCGGAGAAGCTTCGTTCAGAACTTCGATCGGAGCAAATTTTTGCGTGTTACCAATAAGGTTGACGTCGGATGGAGGTCAGGCGCAACGTCATTGGTGCAAATCTTCAGGGTCTGGTTCACGCGAAAACCCCATTCCGCCAAGACAGAACGTGTCATGACGTGGCAGGGCCAGTCCGGCGACTCATTCGCATCAATCCACTGAAGCCGAACGGGGAGCCCCGTCGCTTGCGAGTCGGAAACGCAAAGGTGCCCAAACACAAACCTGATTGTTTTCGCCTCGCCCTTTTTTGGGCTTTTTTTTTTTTTTTTCGGTGGTAGCGGTTCTAGCGCGACCTTGTTCCAGAACCGTTCGAGTCGTGTGCCGTAAATCTGGAATGGTGGCTCAACCAGACCTTTTCGTCATTGAAGGCGGGTCTCACAGTGAGATTGGGACCCAGCGCTCTGGGACACCATCGGTGTTGACACCATAGGGCTTGAGGACTGCTTTCCTTGGCGGCAAGGCCCATCGTGCCCTGCCCGGGCGCTGGTCGTCCAGTTTGCCGCATTTGCGCATGGCCATCTCCATCACAGCAATTCGGATGAAGTCGGAATTCTCACGCATCTCACGCTGTCGCATGCCGGGATGCTGCACAGGAGACGGTGGCTGTTGCGGTGAACGATCGGAGCCAGAAGCGGGTAGCTGCAGAGAAGCATTCGGGTAAGGGCTGTGTGTGGTCGGTGAAGGTGCCCGAGAGCGCTGAATCTTGTATGTCTGCATTTGGATCGATGCAGAGAAAGAGCCAGGGACTTTTTTGGAAGCCGGCAATGGCTCGTGATGCGAACTCGTCGAAGGATTAAGATAACGTCGTACTTCTGCCGACGGCATGTCCTCAGTAACTGGTGGCATGCGTTCGTCCGTGTAAGGGACTTTCGGGTCCATAGTAAGAAGCGATCGTGTGAGCAGAGCCTCCGATGGCAACGTAGCAAAACTCATAGAAGAGAATGACTTGGCTGCGGACCGTAGTGCTCGAAGAGAAGCCGTCAAGTTAGATTTGAATACAGATCTCAGGGGTTTGAACGGTGCAAGAGGCTGTCGCTCAGGGACCGCTTCCAAGGGTTGCCCCAAGAACTCGGAGTCGAAGTCATCCTTGTCAAGTCCTGCAAAAGCTAGCGGATGGTCCTCAACTTGCTCAGGAGATGACAAGGGCTCGAGAGCCTTGCGTGTAGGACCCGAGCTTCTTCTGCGCGAGGAAGACCGACTAGGCGTATCGACAGAGGATATCTGCTCTGTGGCAAACGATTCTCCCAGTGATGGGATTGAATCAACGGAGATGGTGCGCATAGACAAGGCTGATCCGACGTTACTGTCGCTGATGCTTATGTCATCCTCAGTCGGGTGATCAGGTGGCGTGAGGAGCATATCCATTGTCCCACGACCCAATGACCAACTGAACTCTTTCTCGGAAACTTGACGTTCATCGAAGATATCATCAATCGTCAGAGGTTTGTCGGGGTGCTGCTTGCGCAGTCGCCGTGATGAATGGCGTGGGCGAGGAATGTCGGTCACCGCCAACAGGGCGGCCATCGAGGGTGAGATGGAATTCGGGGTATGCGCCTCCTTGGCTCTACGGCGCATGGCGCCGTGAGATCGCGTTGAGTGCACATGGTCTCGCTTGCTTGCCTTTGGGATTTGCACCGGACTCGTCGGAGTCGTCGGACGGACGCTTAGGTCAGTGGTAGTGGTGGTAGGGCTTGAAGGAGAGAGGGAAGTTGGTTCTCTCCATTCTTTCCGCTTGGCCATGACTGCATGAAAGGCGGGGGCTTGTGAAGGAGGGCTGGATCGCGTGGGAGTATCGATGACTTCAGTGTAGTCAATCTTGTCTGGTTCATACTTTGGGGCGCGTCGATGACGCTGAAGGTGGTGGGAAGATGTCGTGGGAATCGTCCTGGGTTGTGTTGGCTGATAGGCGCCAGACGATGGTGAGGTTGTGTAAGACGATGGGGACGTCGATGGTGACGCAGTTGTGGAACGGTTCGTCCAAGGGTAGAAGCGCGATGTCGATGAGGAAGACGTCGAGTTGGTATAGTGACGGGCTGGTTTATCAAAGGAGGAGGAAGATGATCGACTGGTCGGCGGCGGCGGGAGTGAGGAATACTTGAAGGAGCTAGGGGACATCATGGCGCCGGGGGCGAGGGACCGATGGCGCAGGCCTCAGTAGTAATTGGCTTCCGGGGCATGCCTACTGAGATTCCGAACTGATGGGACAGTCCCGTACCAGAGGGCAGAAGGGCCCCAGCAAAGGGGGGGGGGCTAAGGGCCGCCGTAGAGGGGAGGTGGTGGCAGAAGGATCGCAGGGTCTTCCTGGGGGGGTGTGGCCTTTAGTCGCGTGCGGCCGAGTTCCTTGTACGTAAAGCGAAGGCGACCAGGGATGTGAGGTGACGCAGTGGCAGTGGAGGACGGGACACTGTGCCTTGCAGGGACGGGAGGAGATGCAGGAAACGATGGTCGATGGACGGCAACGATGCACGATGGGAAGAGAAGGAGGTTGAAGGACGAGACGAGACGAGACGAGACGTGGTGTTTATCATCGAGCTTGACTCCGGGTTCTTACATGTATTATCTAAGGCTGCTCCAGGCCTGGGGGTGGCCGGGTGAGGCCCCCAGAAGGAAGCAGCAGAGATAAGACACACGGGGGTCGCCTGCCACTTTAGAGACGACCCGGAGTTTGCGTCGCAGCTGCCAGCGACGGCCCTGGAAGTGGATGGCTTGGTTGGCGTTGGGAGGCGTGTGTTAGAGGATCCTTATCGGGGACTAGATCTTGGGTGGGGGGTTCACAGCGGCAGCAGGTACACCGGTCGGCGGATGCTAACAGACCCAGTCAGCTGACCACAGAGTGTGGCGGGACGATACCCGCAACTTTCGCAGCCAGTGGTCAGCAAACACCAGCACAATCAATGGTCATGTCTCAGACCCCGTTTGAGGTATCGAGCAAGCGAGGTCCCGGTGCCAGCAAGTGATTTACAGGTCAGTCAGACAGCAAGGGTGATGTGACACTGTACGAAGGACTGCGTATCATATGCATGACTTCCATCCCGTCCTCATAACTACGAGTCAGCGTCGTCCCCTCCCTCCAGGCTGGCCGCATTGGGCATCACCGCGCACGACCAGCAAATGGAGTGCCGCCAGATGGCATTCCTGCGCCTGGGGCAGTCCTGGTTTTAGCAGTCTCTCCCTCTCCTTTTCCACACTGGGACTGTGCCTTCAGCTGACGTCCAATGTCTAGGGCGGTGAATCTATTATCGATGTACATACGCACCCAGTGGCTGCAAGATGGCTGCGGTCCCAACAAGCACTACGAAGGCGCGGCAACGAAGAAGAAAGAAAAACATTATGTTGTCGTCTTCGAAAGCTGAATCCCACCAGCTGACTGCACGTTGGGCGTTATCCAGCCTGTCCTTCATCCATCCCCCGTATTAGGCCCATACCCCAGCTTCCACACCACCACTTCATTCCGGCACATACACACAATGCCACGCCCACATAATCTCAGGCAACGATGATCAGGGCCATCCCGTTCTCGCCACCACAGGCCTCCCTGTACTGTCTCGTCTGACATTCTCTGGTTGCCTGCCTGCCTGAGTCCCTGCGACAGTTGGAGACACTCGAAACCCACGGCGGCTGCCTTCCATACGCCAGGCCACCCTCCAGCTCTGTCCTGATTCCCGTTGTTCTACGAAGCGCTACTCGGATCCCCCGGCCACTTCCCCACATTCTTGATCTGTCGCTCGCCCAAAAGAGGCACACCCAAAGCCCAAAGAGCCTTGAGAAGCCCGCTAAAAGGCCAACAGAAGGTCCTCTTATCTTTTCGATGCTACGCTCCCGAGAATCTCAGAGAAGAAAGCTTATCAGTGCCTTGTTATTCGTTCGTTCCATTTCCCCGACTCTCAATGATGCCGTCAGATCCACCTTTCTTTCGTACACACTTTCTTGGATGTCTGGTGGCCACGAACAGGAGGTAATGGCATCACCGTATGCGCGGTTGATCTGAGAGATCTGGCTCAGCAGCAGATCAAGGCGCATGCGCACACCTACCGTTTGACTATGGATTCGCTTGAGAGTGTGAGCCGTGACCATCGTGTCGGCGAACTCCGACACCTGGAACCATGGCAACAAGCCGCTCGCTGCAAGCAATCTTCAAATATCAACCCCGCCTCAATCCGGTCCCAGGCTATTTAGCTTCAACGATGTTGTCACGACCCAGTAGCGTCTGCCATGGCTCGTGTGACGAATGAGGCTTCCCCAAGAAAACCTCTGCTTGGGCTGCTAAGTTATCTGGAGGGCGCCTGACCCCACGCTTGTACACACATGACGCTTTGTCAAGCCTGGGCCAAGCAACCAGCGTCTAGTTGCATCTTTCCCCGCTGAAAGCGGTTCTAAAACTCTCAGGAATCTTATCTATGAAGTTCTTCTCTGAGAAGGATTAGACCGCTTTGGTCGAGTACACGTGTTGGAGCAGTCCAGAGACTCAATAAAGAGAATGGAGGCGTTCTCGATAGCTCCTCAGTGGACTGTGCGACTACCCTGCAGATGGTATGTCTGCCCTCGCCTCGGTGTGCAGCACTCATTTCATCCGACATGTCATCCATGTGGCACGACTTATTGTCGTGCTGAACGCGAGAAGAAAAAAAGTTCATTACTGACCGCAAGGTAGATTCCGTGTGCTTGTTGCCCTTAAGGCGGCAGTGTCAGTGTTTTCAGAGCAGGATTGTCATCAGCTCGAGGTGATCCCTGTTCTGGTGACAGATGATCCCAAGCTGGAAGAAGCACCATCCTTCGTCAGCCGTGGAAATACTGTTTTCATGAACTTCCGAGTACTTGTTTACGGTGAATGGTGTGTCGACTGTCTGCCAGCCCAGGATCCGAACCCTGGCCAAGTGAACCTACCTCGAACACGTCCTGAACGGCTGGGTTGACAAGCTTACAAACATGGGAAGACTGGTGGGCAATTCATCAGCTGCACCCAAAGGATATGGGGTGTCACCGCGAGCTTGATCTCACCATTTTGTTGCGCTCGACAAGCCCATTCGTCTCCTGCGACATGCACTCGACGAGCCATGATATGAGTTGCCGCGCGGGACATACATGAGCGATAAGTCCCTGGCGAACAAGCTGCTTTGCTTTGTCTCTTGACCGGAGCTCGCTTTCGCATAGCCCCGGGCTTACGTCTATTCACCTCACTCGATATCTTACAACACCATTGCCGTCCAAGGTAGCCAGTCAATACCCTCTCCCTTTCAAGTACAGGTCCATGCTTTCTTTAGCGTCAAAAATCACGTTATACGATAACACCGCCCAATCATTTCATTTACCAGTCCTGCAGCCTATTCGAATCTACCAAATATCGTTGCGGGCATGGGAGGCAGATCGGCGCCCAAAAACCTCCGACCGCCGACTGGTGTAGCCAATCGGCGTGTGGCCTTGTGAGACACACTCACCACCAGTTCGGGTTTCGCATCCCTTCGCCCTGGATGAATGTCATTATAAGGAGAGTCAAAGCGCCAGTTACTTTGTTTCTGACCCTCGCTTGCCTGGAGTTATCAGCAACTAGACTACTCTTCCAGTCTCACTCCTGTCTGTTGGTTCACACGGTCATTGACACCCAGCACCTCCAACATGGCTGACCAGAAGAACATCGTGATACTGGGCTCCTCCTACGCCGGCTTCTCAGTCGCACACTATCTCCTACGCCATGCTATCCCCAAGCTCCCAACTCCATCAAACTACAAGATCATCCTCGTCTCTCCTTCCACCACCTTCTTCTGTCGTCCAGCGTCCCCAAGAGCTCTTATCACCGATGCTGCCTTCCCCCAAGATGATCTTTTCAGGCCCATTGAGCCTTGCTTCGAGCGTTATCCGTCAGAGAATTTCAGCTTCGTTCATGGAAAGGCCACATCATGGGATCCAGATGCTCGCACCGTCGTGGTCGACTTGTCTGAGGGCAAGGGCAAGGCAACTCTGACATATCACTCCCTCCTTGTTGCAACGGGCTCCGGGACCCCCAGTCCTCTTATGGGTGTCCATGACAGCGACGCCGCCCTTAAGAAGAGTTGGGAAGCCTTCCGTGCTGCCCTTCCTTCAGCGAAACACATTGTCATCGCAGGTGGAGGCCCGACCGGCATTGAAACCGCCGCTGAGCTAGGCGAGCATCTCAACGGCAAACCGGGCTGGTTCGCCGGCGAGCTCAAGGACCCCAAGGTCAAGATCACAGTCGTCACCAGCGGCGATCATATCCTACCTTACCTTCGCAGCAGTATCGCTGATAAGGCCGAACCCTTGCTCGCGAAGATTGGTGTGTCGATAATCAAGGATACCAAGGTCGAGGCCGTTTCTCCTCCGGATGCGGGTTCGAAGACGAACGTCGCTTCCAAGGCAACCATCTCACTTCAAGGTGGCAACACCATCGAAGCGGACCTTTACATCCCCTCGACAGGCTACATTCCCTCCACCAGCTTCGTACCTCCGCGCCTCCTCGCCGCCGACGGCCGCATCAAGGTCGACCCCTCCACCCTCCGTGTTCCCGACGCCGGCGATCGGGTGTACGCCCTCGGCGACTGCTCCGACTACGCTCGCCAGGCCATCCACCTTCTCCTTGAGGCCGTGCCATGTGCCGGAAATAATATGAAGCGAGACCTCTTCCTCGCCGAGGGCTTGGAGAAGGATGCACCCGCCGAGAAGAAGTACAAGGAGGACACCAGGGAGACACACCTTGTGCCCATTGGCACGTCGACGGGTGTTGGCTCCGCCATGGGCCATGGCATACCTAGCTTCGTGGTCACCATGATCAAAGGAAAGCATTACTGGCTCAACACATTGCCCAAGGTCTGGAGCGGAGAGCAGTGGGCGAAGGAAGCCTGAGAAGATTGAATCACGCTCTTTTGGGGGATGACGACGGAGAATGAAAACTCCTTGAGGTGATCCTTGGCGATCGACTTACAAGCAACATATCCAATTGAGGTTACTCTTAGTCTACACTGTCTGATATCCAATTGTGGCGTGGAGCTCTTGGACAAGTGTAGCAATATTCAAGTAGGAAAATTGTTCATGGACGCTTCAGCGGTTATTATCCACGCTCTGAGTGCTCACGATGTTGAATCCCTCTCCAACGAGGGAGCGCTATCAACCGGTATATAACGAAAAGAAAGTCAAGGACACAATGAACCGCCCAAAGAATGTACCAACCCTTCCATAGACACGACACGTTCGTTCGTTCCATGCGCTCCCTGACCCTGATCATGAGACGCGCCCCAACCTTGCCCGTAGACAATAATCATCAACCCGTTTTGACTCTTCCACCAGGCGCCCAGCTCATCCTCTTGCTGACTGAGCTCTTCCTGCCAGTATGTCCATCATCTCCTTCTGCCGCCTCCTCCTCCTGCGGTCCACTACCACTTCCCTCTCTCATCCTGTGCGTTAGCGCGCTGAGCTTATCTCTGATCCCCGACGCTCCGCTGCGACGCCTTTCGGAACTGGCGCTCGTCGATGGCCTTTCAGACGATCCTGTCGAGCTCTTGAGAAGCTGCCTGTGTGGGACACTGAAGATGCCGTTCCCAGATGATGATCCAAGAAGCTCGACATCACCGCCTTTGCTTGAACTCATCGTCCCTGTACGCGACGGTCCGTCCACAGGAGTTGGTGGTGTCCTTGTAAGAAACGCCGGGACTCCCGGTCCAGGTGTGTTGCTCGGGCGGCGGTGCGATCTTGCGCTCGCGATGCTACTGCTCCGTGAGTTGGGTCCGGGGATGCTGCTGCGCGTGGATCTGGGCGGGGACCGTGACCAATCGACTTGCGAGCCCGCGTAGACGCTAGACTCATCACTATCGTTCACGCTTCCAGCATACTGCTGCGAATTGGCCGAGGAGGACGGCGCGATCATGACAGAGCTGTTGGCGAGCTCGCGGAGCTTGTGACGCTGCTCAGCAGTTGGTCTGTGCCTGGAGAATTTGTTTCCAATAATGGCACCCGTGTGAGAAATGAGCGCCTTGATGACAGCTTTTTTGAGGGCGAGTGCAAGATCCAGGTTCGACCATGTCTTGTTCTGCCATTCAATAGCAGGTAGACGGAAGACAAAATCGTGCAAATCTTCGAAGTTGCGCTGCTCCTTGCCCTTGTAGCTCAGACAGAGCACTACTGATGGCATCTTGATGGACGAGAACGTCATGTAGTTGCTCGCACGGTCGATCATCTTTGTGAGATCGTCCGACTGTTGCTTGTCATCCGCTTGGCTCTTGCCTCTCAAGCCGAAGCGCGCCTTTTTGTCGCCTGTCATCGAATCTCTGCCATCCTTGGACGAGAATCCCGTCGATGAGCGAGGAATCGACCCAGGCTTAGGACTGTTCGACGCTCGCAAAGAATCATATGACGTCTTCTTAGACATCGTCTTCCCTGTCCCTGCGGAACGGAACAAGTGGAAACCGTGGTCACCAGTGTTAATGGTGAGTCCTTTTCGACCGTTTCGATCTTGCGAAGGCGATGGCGGAGCAGCAGAGCTAAGAGTCGGTCGCAGACGCAGCTCAAGCGATCCCGCGCGGGTAGCGAAGGGGGGAGTCTCCTTCTCGGCAGAGTTGACGCTCAGACGACTTGCGGAGTTGAGAGAGTCATGATCGGGATCTTCTTGGCCTGGAATCATGTGCTTGACCATCAGTGGAGAATCATTCTTGACGCCAGAAGCGTTATCGCCATCTTCGATGCCTGGGAAGATGTACTCGAATAGCCGCTTGCCGACCTCTCTCTCCAGCTGGATCTTCATAGGAAACAAAGACACTTCGAAACGATCCATGACAGGAATACCGGCAATAGCTTCTAACATGTACCAATAGACGTGGATCATGTCGCTGTCCTCAAGTTTCTGGTTCGACTCCTCATCATGGTAAGGGGCAATGATCTCCGGGTAGGTGGCATCGTCAAGAAGATTGAGACCAAGAACTCTGCCAACCCGAACTCGGTTCATGTGTGAGCCATCAGAATTATCTGTTCGGTCGTATTGTAGGTCCTTCAGCTGCAGCTCCACGAGTGGCTCGTTCGAGCTTTGCATGAGATGCCATACAATATCTCGAGCGCAGATACTCCATTTCAGCAGTCCATTGCTGTCCGAGTGCATGTCGTACTTGCGCTGCGAGGTAGTGATTGCTTTCATCACGAAAAACAACTCATCTTCGCATGATGCGAGGTCCTTCTCCAAGGCGAGACGATCTTCCCAGCCTTTCTTGTCGAGGTACTTGGAGTAGATCTGGAAGTAATGCTTAATCTGCTCCAACTGTCGAATCCTCTCTTGTAGTCGCTGAACCATCTCCGGAGCACCACTCAGATCACTGAAGTCGGATGCAAGCATAATCTTCTCCAGCCTCTCGCTTCTTGTTTTTTCGAGAGGCTCACTGTACATGAGAAGATCCAGCACGATGACGTACATGGCATAGTACTGCGAAGAGTTGCATAGTGCTCGCGCTTGTGGGAATTCTACCCACAGATTGTCCATGCGGCTCTCATTGTTCTCTGCCGATGCTTCGTTGCTCTCCTCTGTGTTCACCTCGTCGTTGTATTTGAGTCGGAGTGTATTGTACTTATCATACCTCAGCATCGCCGAGGTCTTCTGTACGACTCGTTTGAAGCCGAACGGATCTGACTGAAAATCGAACATGACTTCCAGGGGTACCCAAGGGGGCCATGATGATCCAGCCGGAGTGCCGTACTTGCTTCCCGCGTACATTGATACAAGATGTGTCGCAAACCACTTCTGATGGGTTACAAAGAACTGCGTGCTGTCCATATTGACAAGGAAACGCCGCTGAACCAGGCCGCTGACGTTGTCGGACAGTCTCTTCTTGTCCATAACCTCCATCACTTTGAGTTCCATACCCTTGGCTGTTACAAGAACGACGTGCTTTCTGTTTTTGTCGCTCTGCAGTTGAATCTGTGGTGCAATGAGCCTCACATGGTAGTTACTTTGAGGGCTGAACTCGTCCGAGATGCCGCTTTGAAGGTCTTCCATAGTACCAGAAACGCTGCCATCAGCGTTGTTTGCAAAGCTAGCGTTCGTGAACTTGCGACCGCCGTCGCCAAGGAAGTTTCGGATACGGTCCTCGATATCTTGCATGCTGTCTCTGTCTTTCATGCTAGGGTCAGGGGATGAAGAATTACCCGTAGCACCAGACACAGAGCCGTTTCTTCCTGCGGGCTTGCTTGCTTTGGCTCGATTTTGTTCCTCAACAATATCCAAAATGAACTTGACGGCGGGGCGAGAGAGGTAGTAAATGAAGCCTCGCCGCTGGCTGTTTTGATGGATGTAGCGCAGCACGATATTTCGCAACTGATTATTCCACTTCAGCTGCATATTGTGCACAACGAATCTGTTCGTAAATTCGCTATCGAAGTCAGTCTTCTCAGGAATGTTGATGGTCTCGCCCTGGGTTTCGATAGAGTCCATAGACTCATCCATCTTGTCTTTCTCTTCCTTAGTGGTAGCTTCTTGTCCTCGCGGAGGCATTTCCTGTCGAATTTGATCCACCATCGTCTCAAGGAAGGCTTTCTTCTCGCGAAGGACATAGCTGTGCTTGCGCATTGCCTCGTAGTCATTGACGACATCCTCATCTTTGGGCTCGGATCTGATGACTTTCAACTCGGCCTCGCCAACATTCCTGGCGTGATCTTGCATCTGGATTTCAAGTTGGTCGAGGCGATCCTGGATCAGATCAGCCTGAATTCTCTTCGGCACATCCTTCCGGGCCATGATGCAGAAGTGTGTTGGTTCATTGCCGAATGGACTGGTCCTTGTCGGATCTCCTGCAATTGTGTTGCCAATGTCTGTCTGACGCATGTACCCGAGACGTGGAGCGTACGCAAGTGGCATGATCTTGGTGTCCGGGTGAGGTTCGCTCGGCAGAATCCAATCAAGCTCAACAAAGTCATCCATGTCGATCCAACTGTAGTCGTTATCGGGGATAGTGAATCGCGAAAGGTCGGGCTTGTCATCTTGTTCTGTGATCAAGGACGCAAGCGTGCCCTTCTTGATAGCCTCTGTGGTTGTCCCCTTGATGCTTGCGGACACAGCTCTGAGATCAGCACTAGTAAGATCGAGCTGTGCTGCATGTATTTTGATCCCGCTCGTTCGTCCCTGGGCATTCCTGCCGCGCCCGAGCGTATTGAACTCTTCCCGTCGCTGATGAATGTCAAGCATAAAGCTGTCAAACCGAACCTTAAGGCCTGTTGCTGAGACCGCGTTCTCTGAGTAGTCTTCAGCATCTTTGTGCTTGTAGATATGGCTGAGGAACAGGGGCGCCAAAAGTAAGCTGTACTTGACAGTGGCAAGATGCCGTCCAAACTTCTTGCTGTTCTTTTCGCGACCTGGGAATAGATTGCCTTGGCGGATAGGGAGGGACATCGGCTGACCGAAGAGTCCCCACCAATGGAAGAAATGAGTAAAGAAGCGCGGCGTCAAATGTACGGTATTGTAGCTCCGCGAAGGCTCGGTCGTCTCGGCCATCCAATCCCTGTCAACAGGAGCCCTGACAGCAATGGACAGATGGATATGTCGACTTCTGAACCCGCGCATAGCATCGTATGGCTGATCCCCGTCTGGCGTGACGTATTTCGGATTCTTAAGCACGACTTCGTAATGTGGCTTGAAGTCGAAGCTCCGATGACCATCCTCAATGGCCCGCTCGAACATGATACCAGCAAGCCACTGGACCTTGCCAGAGAGTTTCATGACAACTTTTTTGAACATGGCACCAGATTTCATTGCATCCTCTTGAAGGATCGCACCGTTCTCCTGATATCGCCTTGCAGACTCGCGTACTTGATGACTGTAGTCTGGGACGGCAAGAATGTACTCTCCGCTGTCCACAGTCATGAACCGCTTTGGATCGTCTTCAGAATTAATGTTCCAGCGAACATCGTTGCGCCAGCACATGAGGAAGCCGGCTCCATTGCCGGTAACCTGGTACGGATCCCTTGTGCCCTTGAGCCCAAGGTGCAGGTCACCATCCCCCTTCCACGCGATATGCAGGCGGGAATGAAAGTTCAGGCGAAGCTTGTCCCAGAAGCCCACCTTCTCTGAAGTGTCGATTTGGGGCTTTGTAAAGGATTCGACCACCATCATCATATCTTGAATGGCAGGCTGGTAGCAGGGCCCCCACGTGAGTCGCGTGGGAAGCGAGGTATTGATGTCCATGTACACCTCGGAGAATGATTTAACGGGTCCGATGGTACGACGCACCTCGATCGAAAAGCTGCCCTCGTTGGAAGACAAAGGATCCATATTTTTCGGGGGTACCACGTTGACTCGTACTTTCCGCGTCGATTCCAAGCCGCGAAACTCTTCGGCCAACACAAAGTTTGTTTTCAGAGAGACTGCTGGTTGCCTGGTAGATTGACCCGGCTTCAGGCTTGGAATATGCACGATCGGAAGTGGGTAGTCACGCAGTGTCAGTTTCACTTCGTCCAGTTCAAGGGCGATATGCATCGGTATCAGCAGGCCATATACCATGTCCCGTGGCATACCTTTACCGATCTTATGAAGGAAGTCGGGCAGCTCAGAAAGAGCAAAGGTTGGCTTGTCGATGACGAGATGGAACCCAGAGGCGTTCGCGGCCATAAGTGCTGGTCGTTGTGGAACAGACAAGATGTTTTCGGTTTCTTCCACATCATCTGGTATGTCGTCCGGGCCCCAGAACTTCCTCCGCGCGTCTGCCATGCCTTCCTGTGAGACTGCGTAGGAACGATCAATCCGCAGCTTCCAACTTTGTGCGTTGAAAATATCCAATTGGCGACGAGCCTCCTCTTCCGAGACCTTGGCTTGACCGTTAACGCCGGGACTCTCTCCATCAGGATCGTAACGAGGCATCCTTCTTCCTGGAAGTGCCCCCGTGCCATCGCTCTGCTGTAACGCATCGACGCTCTTACTTCGGAACCATGAACTACTTGAGCCCTCCGCGCGACCCCGGTGATGGGCAGATCGAGAACGAGTCTTGCTCCCCTTTCTCGATTCCTCCTCACGAACCTTCTTGATTTTGACGCGGAAAGCCTCATCACGAACAATCCTCTGCATCTGCTCAATACGACCTGTCCGGTAGATCATGCCAAGTTTCCACTCAAATGCGCCATCTTCCATCTCAAACAAGAAGTTTCGTGCTCTGATAGACACTTTGGGAACATGCTTGGCGCCCTCGGGTTTCTTCTCCAGAATGTACTCATTCGTGCCGGTCTTGAACCGGTGATGCAGCTGCTGTACCGACTTTAGAACGTTGACGAAGTTGTCGGTAATGCGGTTGACAGTGACTTCGTGTGGTACTGCAATCCTCAATGCGTCAGACGTGACATCAATGAGTTTTTCTTCAACAACTTTTCCCGTCGCTGTTTTGCGTTTCGACTCCCTCAAATCGACCCGCCCACCTTTGATGCCAATCATTCTGGCCCAAACATGGCGCATTCGTGGAGGTTCAGCATACACGCGAACGAGCTTTGTCGAGAGGTAGGGAGTTGACCAACGTAAGCGGCCAAGTTCCAGTCCATAAATATGAAGCATCATCGCGGGTTCATGGGGCAAGTCAGCCTTGATCTGGACCATCGATGTCTTGATATCAACGGTGACGAGCTCAGGGGTAACAGTGGATAAGCCTTCGACATCCGAGTACAAGCCTGGCGTTGGTAGTGCCAACCGGTCGGAGCTGGAAGCAGTGCCCTGTTGTCGTGCCCGTGGGATATCTCTCCCTGTTCGCATGAACGCTTTCCGCACTGTCATTGTAGCGACACCAACGGAATAGTGGCGAAAGAGCGAATACTGAGCGAAAATAGAGCGGATGGAAGCCTGAATATGGAGTAGCGGACCATGATTATCGCTGCTGGCAGACAATACCAGGTCAAAGCGCGGCATGGCAAGAAACGGCTCTACCTCAAGCTTCTCTGAGCTCTCCATGATCTGTGCCTCAAAACCGCGTGCGAGCAAAGAGAGTCTTCGACCGTCCCCGTGATTTTGAGGTCTCCTTCTGGATCTCGGTGACTGGGGAGATGGAGTCAATTCCGAGTCGGACTGGGTCATTGAGCGGCTGTGTGTACGCCTTCTAACTATGCGACGTGGCAAGCCATCGAGTTTTTGAGCTTGGTACTCAGCAGAAAATGCGTCAAGATGGATGGAAACACCGCGTGTCTCGTCAGAAATATCGTCGTCCACTCCGGCAATTTCAACATTGAAGTCTGACGCTTCAATTTGATAGCGTAGCAGCCAACCAGGCATGGATCGGAGGAAGTTCTGATGCTTGACAGTTCTGGTATGCATCTTCTTCTCAGGCTCCACGTCGATGCGCAGCTCTTGGACAATCTGTCTAACCCCGTCGGTGATTTCAGGCCTGACCATGCTGACAGAGAGGGATTGGATATTGCCGGTCGCCTCAACTGAAACATCTGGTCGAGCGCCTAGGTGTATCTTCATATCGAAAGACTCAGTGGTTATGAGATTGAAGCGTTCTCCCAAATTGGTCTGATAGTACAGGTCATGGGACTGCAACCGCAATGCACCATCGAGAGAGTAATGCAGATCTTCTACCATCGAGTGCGATGACTCCATATCCATCGATATCGACGAGACAGATGAGATGATCAGGTCAAAATCATCAGGATCTTCCGCTTTCGCAAGCGGTTTCAACTTGATGCGTAAAACAGGCTCGTGCATGGAGAACTTGATGTTAGCTTTAGGGAGAAGTCGTGAGATGAGGCGGTGACGTCCTTGTCGGGGTGATGTGGGAACTTTGGGCTTCGGTTGTAAAAGGGCGATAAGGAGAGGCAGGTGGCGGGGATCGATGTCAACAGATGGGGAGGTAACCACAGCATTTGCGAACATGATATTCGCGTTCTTCTCTTCCACATTGTCGCCTTGTGCGAACTCCACGGTCTTGGAAGGCAGAGTTGTCCGCACCGTGGTGGTGGCCATCGGGATGTAGACCAAACGTTCAGGCTTTCCATCGCCGTCATCAAGCCCAATAGATATCGACAGGGCAGCAGCGAGCGCTTCGTGCGCAATATCTTTGGATGGAAAGTACATGCGATGCGAAGGGGATTTGGGATCAAGACGATGTAGATCGATTCCAACCTCCTTCATGGCGGCATCGACCAGAAGAGGATTCGAGGAAGGACGGATGGCATCGATCTTCTTTGTGATGCCGACAAAACCGACGGCAAATTGAACCTCCTTGATACCGCGCAATAAGGAGCTGAAGAACTCTTTTGAGTCCGACACAGTTTGCATGAGGTCTTCGTTTGTCGTGCCAGGCTCATTGACTTCCTGCACCACTTCGCCGAGGAAAACATCCAAGCCTTCATCAGGCGCCAAGCTCCTGGGCTGTTGTTTACTTCTCTTGTAAAGAGTTCGACAAAGGTCGATATCGTCGTATGGAATATGAAGTCGTCCCAATTTCAGCGAAAGTGCCGCGTCACGCAATCCTTCACAGGAAGCGTAAAGGTGCCCGTGGATGTTCAGCATCATATGGTCCAGCACCTCCAGAGATTCCTTGCCCTCAGCAGTGAATAGCACGCTACGCAATGTCAGAATCCACTCGGCTTGTCTCTGGTCTTTTTGCGAATTGGCGCGGCGGGAGAAGAAGCGTGCCCGATCAACCGTCTTCCGCCGGGTGTCGACAGCTAGGGTAAAGCTGCCAACCTGAATGTTACCGACATCGACAATGTTCACGGCCGAGTTTGTCGCTACAACATCGATGTTCCGTAAGTAGTTGATCTTGCTATGAAGCCTCTTGAATTTCTCTTTAATCTTGGTCAGGTGTTTCCACGTTTGACTTCGTGGAGCTGCTTGCTGCGTTCGCGCGCGTCGCAATGGAGCTGGCGTGTCTTTTTTCTCGCTTGCGACCTCGTCCTCGACAGGCGCGTCGTCTTCAGCACTCGGCTTGTTGCCCTCCAATTGTCGAACATCGATCGTTACTACCAGCTCGTGCAGGACCAGGCTAATCCACGTGGGCTGTGCGAAAGTCGGACGATGCACGTTGAAGCCCAGTCCACGGATTTCGACACGGCAGCCATCACGAGGCGTATACGCGAGTCGACGCAGCGAGAAATAGCCAATTCTCTGGATAGATATGCCGGTTATGATTCGAAGGACTGCGAATAGGACGAAGGAGGACAGGTAGAGGAGGACGATAATGCCGAAGACGAATGTTGGATTCAAGAGCGCCATGTCCACGCTCCAGCTGGCCGAGAGCCCGGCCAACAGGCTGTGAGAAAGCTCTCTCTTAGCTCCAGACTACGTGCATAAGGTCGACCTGACACGTTCGTCATATGGCAAGCGCGGATCTCATGCTTAGAGCTTCGTTACGTTGTTGCGCGGAAGGGAAAGTCGGGGTCGAGGGTGAAGCGAGGCGCAGCGGCAGAGTTGCGTGAAAGTCTGGTAGGAAGCTTCTGTAATCGCTCGGCACCGTCCGAGTAGCTTTGGAATCGTTGTGGGAGCTCGGGCGCGTGTTTTTCTTGCTCGCTGTCCGTGTGTCGAGTGGTGTGTGAGGAATATTCTAGGTAATGTGTCGCGAAGAGATGGAGTAGGGATCAACGCCAGCCAAACCCCAGTCGATGGTGACGTGATAGGAAACCAAGGAAACAGCGCCGAGGATTAGAGATAAGCAACACCCCAGAATTGTGCTTTCACCGGGAGGGAAGAAAGCTACGCGCACAAATCGCACAAACGGCCCTTGCTAACTGATGTGGCTATTATTCTACAGCCTCATCGGAAGCTGCGGCAGCGTAGTCCTCTATTGGATGCTAAGGGGATAGACATCAGGGCTGCTAAGAGACAATAACGGTTAGACGGGTTGAAGATGGGCCGGGACGGGAAAGGTGGAAAGCACTGATGGAGCATGGAGTAGCGGCGGTGATGATCAAGGCTGGTGTCTGGCCGCCCAGCGAACTATTGCCCTTGATTAGTAGTCTAAGAGGCCCCAGTTGCGCAGCTAGGGCCAAGTTCCAGTTGGCGTGGCGGTTGGTGCGTCTGGAGGAAGATGCCTCAGATGCCAGCAATTGCTAATTAGGTTGTGGACCTTCGATGCGCAATGTGTGGTGGGAGAAAAGAGGGAGGGACCGGAGGTAGATAAGGTACAACTACAGTACTATATGTATGATAGGAGCGCTGGAGGAAATGAACTGTAGCGGCTGCAGGCACTGAACCGAGAGGAAGGGAGTGATTGCTCCGGCTCGTTGAAAGATGGAAGGCGCAAAGTTCAGTGTCGTATTCTGTCAGTATGATAACAATTTCTACACACCGGAATGCGACGCGACACACTGATAGCACACTGAAGCGACGAGTCACGTTGGCCATTTGTTGGCCAAAACAAAACAAGACGTTGTGATGATAAAGATCCGCGGCCTAGGTATTAGCGAGTACTTCGCCCCTTGGAGGAAACACCAACCTTTGCATTCCACAAACGGCACCGAAGTTGCCAACATCGACAACACAAACAGTGGGGGACTCCTTCTTATGCAACCTGGCTTCCATTTCCTTGCTCTGCATTCCACACCATTATCATAGGCAAGTTTGCACGTGGCACTTGGGCAAATATAGAGCCGCACTATGATTTACCATCTTGCCAAATCCCACATCACTATTCATTGCACCTTGTAGGTATACAAAGACTTGGGCGGTACTACACTTACCTGTCTCCAGATGGTGCAAGACCCCATGCAGCTCATTTCCCAAGGGTCTGCATGAGGTTTCTAGCCCAAAGTGAGTAGGCATGAATACCACAGTGTAAATATACTACGAAGCAAGTGGTGAGTCCATGAAAACTGAGAATATGAACACCACCACGATCTCTTGGAAGTTGGAATAAAGTTTACAGAAAACAACTGTCCGTCCTTTGGTCGCTTCTTCTATAAGGACAAGCCAAATCAATCTTGCTGGATTCAAGATATTCCGGAATCAAACATATTGCAATCCTCATTCCGTTACTTACTCGAGTCACTTCGCAAGGTCGTGAAATCATGTCAATATGACTGACTTTCACCGCCCAAGTGTGCCATAAGAGAAGTGATTCCACTCATCAGATAGTTCTCCGCATAGTAAAGCAGGTCTATAGATTGCGCCAATGATTTTCAGGCTCTATCGTTGGGTGAGCCACTTCGAGTCATCCCCCAGATGCCTCGAGAATTATCCCAGTGTGGACCAGATGAGGCGTAAGGGGCGCCGAGTTGCTAGAAGACTCATGTATATTGTTCCCTCTACTTGGTCATTCAAGGAACTGAAGTCGAATCATAATGCAGCTAAATACTCTGAAATGATATATTTTCATGCTGGTCACCTCGTCTTGGGCAATGCGACCTTCCAAACACAGTAAAATGTACAGAAAGCGTTCACAGCTCTAAGCGAGGTTGATGTACAAAGGCAAGATATAAAAGTGAATACAGGTCACACGCTTGCAATGATAAGACAAGACGATCGAACCCCCCAGGACCGTTCCCATCTCCTGTTGCTATTCTTACACTGCAACATCCCTTTTCACTTCCGATTGGGTATCACCAACTTAACCATGTCTCCAAATCTTACAGCCCTGAGCCTTTGGCGCTTGTTTCTCCCTTCGAAGCGCTGTCTGCCGTTCTCAGCTCGGCGATCCTGTCATCAATGAGGGCAATCTCCACATCCAACTTCAGCATTTTCTCTTCCATCATTTCGATGTACTCCCTATCCGTGAGCTTCTTCAATGGACTCCATTTTGACCTCAGCCAACTACCATCATTATCTCCTTGCTGTGAGGGCCGGGAAGACCAGTAGTTTACCACAAGTTGACCGCCTGTCATTGTGGCAGCCCACATCAGCGCGGAAGGCATAATCCTGTTCGGGCCGCCTATGGTATAGTCAGCGTATCAGTCCAGCAAAAGGGATGGCCCGAGGTAAACCCACGCAGAAGCCCGGTAAGTGCACCAGCCGTTGCACCGGCGAAAGTACTCGCTATCGTCTTCTCTGTCGGTGAATGAAGATGCGATGGGCCACGCATGCGAAGTAGAGTTGACCTCGTGACTTTTACCCTTCTTGTTAGGTCCAGTTCCTGACTGCAGCACTGTGGAGGAAGGACTCACACCAGTAGGTAGTACCAAAGGTGAACCAGTGCATTCCGTTCATGAATCCAGCTTGGGCGAGACTGACATCTTGGCCAATGCCGAAAGCGACACCAGTGAATGCACCCAAACCCCCTGTCATACCGCAAGTTAGTTCGTCAACTACCATCTCGAATAGGGAGTAACATACCCGACCAGGCGCCGACCTTGAGAGGAGGCATCATGATATCGATAAATTCTGGGGGAAGAAACCCTTGCCTCTTGGATGCGATAGCTTGCGCCTGTGCCGGCGCGTCAGGGCGTTCGCCCATTGTTGAGATTGCAGAAGAATGCGAGGAGATTGCACCGTGTACCAATATCAGGAGATGGATCTTTTGTTGACAGTGGAGATAGACTCGGAGCCGATCATGTTCACCAGCCGGGCCGAGGGAAGGAAGAACGTGATGCAGCGGATCTGACAGGTGGCTTTGCGGATAGGTATTGAGAAATAGAGGCTGAGGCTGGTGAGATGGATGGATGCCTTTGAGGCTTGACGGACGTCTGCCGCGCTTCAGCACTGCCGGAGTTTACGACAGTGGGCTCGTGCGGTTGGACGAAGCGACGTTCCGGGGCATCCCGCGCCCAGCCAATCAGGGTCCACGTTTTGCAGGGACCTGCTCGAGGTACTTGCGCCCTTCAGCGATCTCCCAGCGGGTTCGTCCCGCTGAGCCAGAGCCGCACCGGTGTCCCATCCAGCCGCTGTAGTACATACAGGGACTAGGGTCCAGCGTGCGTTTATAGCCGTGAAGAGCTGTATCAAGCCGCTGAGACGGTACAAATGTGAACAGTTCGCGTCAAGTGGACTAAGCCTCTTTCACAACTAGCGTCGCCCACTTCGCCCACTCTGCCTTGTCGATGAAAATTGCGGCAACCACCACCAGGAGGCACACCACACTATGGTCAACCGCCAGCAAGCTGCATCGTCCTTTTTTTCCGCCCCGGTTTGACGAGCGACTTCTCCCCGTCACCACTCGCCCAAACAATCGCCCCCAGCACGTCCATCTACGTCGGGGCTTCAGCTGCTTTACACCTCCTTGAACCTGTCCTCCGAGTAGTCTTCGACTTCTTTCTATTCGAGCAAGGCAGAGCCGTCAGTGTCGGCTCTCCCGCTTTTTCTTCCTACGCGCTTCGATCGACGAGTCGTTGCGCGTGGCCGCTCACCGTCGCAATCATGGGTTTGTCGCTTCCCTACAGCAAGCAATGTCCGCTGTGCTTCAATGGCTGACTTTAATGTTCCCCTGAATAGCGCCTAAAAAGAAGGAGCAGCAGAAAATGTCCCTGGGGGACTTCATGGCTGACTCCGGTACGTCCAACCCTGCCATGAAATACGACCTCTCTCCTCCTTTCCTACACATAAACACAGAAAAATTTACCTCAACGACCGGAAAGCATCGACTGACAAGTCTTCAGGTTTCGGTGGAGGTTCTTGGGCCGACGAAGTGGAGGAGACTTCTGGTAAGTCTTGCCGCGATGCAAATGTCCTATATGCATTCCCTTGCTAACCCCTCAAATAGTCATTGGTAGGAATCTGCCATCTTTCCGAATTCCGACGTCCTTGACTTACCATAGCCAGGCACCCAAGCTCTCCCCCCTAGCGACCGCTCCCGTATGGGCGGTGGCTACTCTTCTTACCAAGATCGAGGTACATAACATAACGCTTGGCGATATTAAGCGGTTTGCTAACTAGCGTCAGGTTACTCTGTCCGCGAGACCGTACCTCAGAGGTTCCCCGACAAGCCGCCGTATACCGCTCATCTCGGCAACCTCTCCTACGATGCCACCAATGAGACCGTGACCGAATTCTTCGAGGGTTGCGAGGTGGCCAGTGTCCGCATCATCGAGGACCGCGAGATGATGCGTCCCAAGGGTTTCGGCTATGTTGAGTTCGCTACCGCCGATGGCCTCAGGAAGGCCCTCGAATTGGATGGCCAGTCCTTCCAGAACCGCATGATCAAGATCAAAATTGCCGACCCCCGTACGTCACTCGCCGTGCTGTCGTTGGACTGCGCATGGAACTCAAACGCTAACTTTTTATACAGCACGTGCTGGAGAGGGTGTTCGCCAGGATGGTCGTGATATGGACTGGACCCGAAAGGGTCCCCTTGCTGATGCGCCTGGTTCCGCGCGTGGCGGCCGCCAGCCATCCGAGTTTGGCGAGCGCCGTCCTCGCGATCCTGAAGCGGAGTCTCGCCCTCCTCGTGATCTGAACTGGGGTGAGCGCCGTGGCCCTCTTGCACCCCTACCCCAGGAGCCTGCCAGTGGCTTCCGCGGCAACAGCCGCTCGCGACCCGCCCCTGAGGGCATGGGCGAGCGTAGCGAGTCGTTCCGAGGCGGACGTGCTCCTGCTACCTGGGGTGAAGGTCGATCGCAGGAAGAGGGCGGTCGTCCCCGCCGCGAGTTCACGGAACGCCCCGAGCGTCCTGAGCGCTCCGAGCGCCCCGAGCGCCCCGCCACCGCTGCCGACCAGGACATGAAGTGGCGTGAACGAATGCGCCCCGATACCGCTGCCGAGACTCCTTCTCCCTCCGGTGAGACCAGTGCTCCTGCCTCGCCCGCTCTTTCGAACGCTGCCCCAGCATCTGGTGGTCGACCCAAGCTGAATCTGGCTAAGCGAACTGTATCCGAGGCCATCGATCTTGCATCCCCCTCAGGTTCCGACTCCAAGGCCAGCCCCTTCGGAGCTGCTCGCCCGATTGATACCCGCACCCGCGAGAAGGAGGTTGAGGAGAAGCGCCAGCAGGCCTTGCGCGAGAAGAAGGAGGCTGAGGAGAAGGCGAAGGAGGAACGTCGGCTTGCCAAGGAGGCTGCCGCAGCAAAGGCTGCGGAGCCCGAGATCCCAGCCGATGCTGAGCAGCCTACTGAGGCACCTGCCAGTGAGGAGAAGAAGGAGGCCACCGAGGCTGACGATGTTGCTTCTGCCCCTGCTGCAGCTCAGGACGGCGAGTCAAGTGAGCAGAAACTGCCCACGCGTACACGCGAGCCCAAGGAGGCACCCAAGTCTAGGGCTGCTGAGGCGGGCAGCTGGAGATCTGCTTCCTTTGAGGGAGGCCGTGGCGGCCGTGGAGGTGCTGGTCCTCGTGGCGGAAGGGGTGGCGGTCCTGGCCGCGGCGGCCGCGATGGACCCCGTGGTGAGGGCCGCGGTCCTCGTGCCAATGGGCCTCCCAGCCAGCCTGCGACACCCACGACTGAAACGGAACCGGCCACCCCAACCGTTGATGAGGATGGCTGGACCACGGTCACCGTGCCCAAGAAGGGCCGTACCGTTCGCTCTTGAGCGAATATGCACTTCGATAACTGCAGAGTGTACATAATTGAAGTCAAGTCGGGGGATGCTGTTCTTTTCCTTGTTTCCATTTCCGGCACATCGGCGTCCCAGATAGAGGCTCCTTCGCGAGATGTAGCCATTGCACCTTCGGGTCGACCTTCTCTCCCTCAGGAGTCAACATGAAGGTAAGGTCAGAGCTGACGACCCACCTCACTCTGCTTTGGTGCCTTGATTGCGACTCGCGAGCTTGCTTGTTTTCGTGAAGTCGTTCAAGCCTCATGTCTACGCCTTCTTTCTCTTACTGGCCTGTTCTGTGCGCTATCACATCTATCAAAAGGTTCCGCTTTCGGATTTTGGCATGAAAGGACAAGCGAGATCAAGAGGGAATCGTGTCGCGAGCATGGCGATTCGGAGGGAACAAAGTCAGCGTGTGTTTTGAAAGAAAGATATGAGGAACGGTGCGGATCACGGTCTGTTCGTGAACGGGTTGTTTGGGGAGAGCGACTTCTGGTTGTTAGGGAGGGGCGAGGTCGGGAGACCACGAACCACAAAAAGGGGCTTTGATGTGAGCAGGGGAAGACGAAGTAGGGAAGAAGGAAAGGAGCAGTGATGATGATGAATTTGAACTGTTGAAGATCAGAGCTGTTTAGAGTACAAAAAAGTTTCACCTCAAACGAGATCCTCGTGATGTTAGACATGACGAGACGCTGAACTGAACGTGACTTGATCATGTTTGGATTCGCGTGATCCGTGGAGCCTGACCATCAATCAATGAAGTCGATGAGAGGGTCTATCGGCGGATAAACAGAACGAAGAGAGCTTTAGGTCAAACACGGCTGCCTGGCGAGTGTGACGCACAATATTCAGGCTCCAGGCTTTCCCAATGCTAATCTTGCGTCAGCGCAAGCAAGATTGCCGACGCCTCGTTGCTTGATCCATCTTCGACTTTTCCATTCTGTCTCTTCACTTGCCGGCCTGGGTATCCTTCAACAATTCATCGAGTCTCTTTGACACCATTCTTCATTGCATGCCTTGCATAAATTAAACCGTCGGACAAGCCGTCTACCTACAGCACGAACAAGCAACAATGGGTGCGCTCTCAACAGATACACCATGTCCAATCCCGTTCCACCCATCTCTCAAGTCCTACAGCCTCCCACCCTCCGAATTCCTCGTCTCCCGTCCTCACATCGGCCGCATCCTCTCTTCCAACATCGTCTTCCATCCCTCGCCAGGCCCCACTGCCCCTCCTCTCACCCTCCTCCTCCGCCGTGCCCCCTCGGACTACTGGCCTCTCCGCTGGGAAACCCCCGGCGGTTCACTGGACGTCGATACGGACCCTTGCATCCTCGCCGCGGCTGTTCGTGAGCTTCGCGAGGAGACCGGCTTGGTCGCCAAGAGGGCCGTACGCTGTGTGGCCGTGGAGCAAGAGGTGGAGGGGTACAAGACTGAAGATGGTGGAGAGGTCTGGACGTTCCCGGAGCCGGGGACGGGATGGTCGTGGGCGAAGATCACGTTCTTGATGGAGGTTGAGGGGGAGGGTGCGGGGGAAGTGGTTCTGCAGGATGAAGAGCATGTTGACAGTCGTTGGGTGACGGAGGAGGAGGTGAGGAAGGGCAAGTTTCGGGGAGATGAGGGAGAGAAGATTGACTTTGTCAGTGAGGTGGTAAGGTTGGCTTTGTTGGAGGCGTTCAGGATCAAGAATGAAGAGTTGGCTGAAGAGGCTGCAGCAACATATCAACAATGAAGCGAGTTGGGATAACTGCCCGACGAATGAAGTCAAAGCGCAGCGCAGCTTGAACGTGGAATCAGGACCCTGAGGAAGAATCATCCTAAGGATTTATCATACCTAATTACAAATCATGGTTCATCATAAAAAGAACGCCATTCATGCTTTATACGTCATGCCTCACCTCTTGTGCTTTCGATTGGATTGGGGAGGAATCCTCTTCAACTCCTCTTCTCACCCATCTCCTCCAGTCCATAGTCATCCCAATCGTCCTCTCCACCGCCCAACTTCCTACCAACCCAGAGTCCTACCGCCGTAGCCACCACACCGATGAGGAACCACCCTTCGAACCATCCATCGACGAACCCTGGGCTGAGCAACACTCTCCCGCCCATGACCCTCTGTCCGACCTCTCTGGGCAGCTGGCTTCTTAGCAGCAGTCCTGCAGAGACCACGTATGTAGCCACGACTTGCCCGACTGCCAGCGCGAGATTCGCGTCCCTACCTGCTGCGGCTCTGACGGCCAAGCCCGAGCCAACAAGTCGCGAGAAGAGATGGAATGTCTGCGCAACGCTGTTGAGACTCGCAAGGAGGATCACGCCAGATAAGAGGAATGAGATCGTCCGTGCCCACGCCAGTTGATCCAAGTCCGGGTCCCAGTGTCTTGCCAGGAGACCCAGGAAACGGTTTATCGGATCACTAGCTGAGAAGCTGGCAGAGGGGGAGGAGATGCGCCTCATTGTAGTCAGTGAGGTTGCCAAGATTCGATAGACGCAGTACGCGCTGAAGGCGAATGATGGGATAATGAGAAGACGCCCCAGTGGCGTAGACGCTCTCACAGCAGCTGCGCGATTTGTCTTCAACAGGGCAAGACTTGTTGACAAGCTCGCCTCCATGGTTTCCAATCCGCTGATCTCCATCCTCAAAGCCTTCACCTCTGCCTCGTCCGCAGACGGGCCGCGCAAGGTGCCCATCATCTTTCCAAACACCCCGGCACCGCCTGTAGTACCGCTTCGCTTCACAGCCTGCGATTCGGCAATCTTTCTCTCCAGCTGGCCGAGTCTGTGACGCTTCGTAGCGAGCATCTCGCTCGTGGCTTCGAGGCCGCCCTCTTTGCGCTGGATATCGGCTTCGGTGACGGGGCGCTTTCTCTTGCGCATGCCGAACGTGTGCCACGGGGTCGATACGGAGGCAAAGCCAGCAAGCAGCGCCATGAGGGAGATGCCCACGACGCCCACACGCTCAAGGCTTCCACGCAGGATTGCATCGACGAAGCTCATGTTGGTACCCTCAGGAGCATGATTCGTAGCAGCCACGGGGATCGCCCTGCCCACGGACCAAAACGCGAACAGCCAGACACCGAACAGCACAAGGTTTACTGTCCAAGCCACGCGTGGCCTCTTCCCTTTCGCCGTTTTCTGAAAACTCCAGCCAGCTCCTGTCACGAGGGACCTGCACTCCAACCAAGGCACCAGTCCGACCACCAAGAACAAAACCACCGGCTCCGTGACTCTCAGCGCGGCGTCCCTCGTCATACTCGTCACCACGCCCAGGATTTCCACAAGCATCAACGCACCGAGCGTTCCCGCGCCGCCGACCGTCATTCCGAACGTCAAGGCGGCAAA
Source organism: Sarocladium strictum (assembly GCA_030435815.1). Taxonomy (NCBI): domain Eukaryota; kingdom Fungi; phylum Ascomycota; class Sordariomycetes; order Hypocreales; family Sarocladiaceae; genus Sarocladium; species Sarocladium strictum. The sequence continues at coordinate 2,976,824 of JAPDFR010000003.1, read as the reverse complement.
CCTCCTCCCCAGACTCTTTCTGCCATGTTCCGCGTGCGCTTGTCGCAGCGCCGGTGGCGCATGTGCTGGAAGAAAGTGATCTTCTCCATCAGTCAGTGTGAGAATATGGCTGAGGCGGGGGAAAATGTGTCGAGCGGCAAGGATGGTGATGATTGTGAAGAGGAGGAAGAAAGGCGATAGGGAGGCCAGGACCACAGCGCTGAGGAGCGAAGGTGGCGCGGCCTCGCACGAATCCGCGCGGAAGCAGTTTTCAAACGGCCACATTCTGGCGATAAGGTCGTGACCGCGTTGAGTAGAATAAAGCAGTTGTTATATGTTCGTTTCGAGGTTCGGTCGCTTCGAGAATGTCTTGGATCGATCGCAACGATGTGACGCTGCTGCGCTCCTACAGGCGTCACCCTCAAGGCATCCGAGCGATAATTCGTCAACGGTGGGTGAGTAGCGTTGCCAGCTAACAAAGGAAAGATGAAAGTTGTAAATTAAGAGGTTTCTAGGGTGGTCGTAGGGAGGAGATACGAGAGTGTTGAAGAACGTTTGATGGAGATACTTCCCAGGGTCCCCCTGTAACGCCAACGCCCTACGGACGCGGGTCGTGGGCCTGCAGCTGTTTTCGGTGTGCCAAGTGTCGCTAACAGCGCTTGTGGACGTGGGCCCCGGATGTGACGACAGGCCTCGTACCAACCAATGGTAAGTTGATCACTTGGACGAATATGATGCTCGCACACGGCCCTGGGCTCGAAATTACAGTTTAACAGTCATGGGCTCGGTCGCGGTTCTAGGGAATCGCGCGTTTCTGCGTCTCTATGTCTCATGGCGTCTCACTTCCACATTTCACCCAACCTTGCTACTTTCGCTGCAGAGATCGGCGCCCCCTTGTGTCTCGTTGTTATGTCTCATACGACCTTTGGCCCACGTCTTGATGACACGCCACATTACGCACACAGTCCGCAACACTTAGATGCTGGGCCAAGCTTCGAACTGTCTGATCTTCATTCGTTTCTGTATGTAACTTAGAATGCTCGCTATTTCTGGATCAAAACTGCGCTGGTATTCAATCTGTAAGACAAATCCGCTAGAACTCAACGATTCCACGCCAAAGCGACGGTGGCATCATCAATGAGTCGGCATTCATCCACGCTGCGCATCAGGACGCTTGAAAAGGCCCCAGTTCGTCAAGAACTTCCCAAATCGAGAATTTCCGAGCTTTTCGTAATGTCTTTTGAACCAGGCTTGAGTCCTGCTTTCGGCGCGTGACGGCTGAGCATACCTCAAACGACTCTCGATAATTCTTCGCGCTCGTTCTGCTTCCTCGATGTGACTTGGATCAGATGCCGGCTGCACACTCCGTGGACCGTGTCGCTGCGGTCGCGAGTTGGCTCTACGGGCGACAGTTTCATCAAGAAAAGGTGTGACCAGACTGGGAACGGGGTTTGGCTGTCCTGGCCTCATTGCAGAGTTGTCAGGCTTAGTTACTTCAGATCCGGACTCCAATGTTCCGCAATCTTGAGCCTCTTCGGAGCTAAATGATGTTCCTCCAGTCACGAGTGATGCAGGCTCTTCTGTCAGCGCGCGCGATTCATCCACCTCGGAGATCGTGCCAAGGGACTCAGACCCAACGAGTGGCCTGCAGGTCTGCATATCCTGTCCCATGAGCTGTTCATTAGCCACGGGGGATACGGACTCGAGAGATGTGAGCTCCATGTGCTGGTCATTGTCCACAAATGTGTGCTGTGCCGCGTCTGCAGACGGCTCGCTAGGTTCTGTGCAAGGATTTGAGGCATCATCGCTTTCGGTGGAGGATATGCCGGCCTCTGTCGTGCCCTTGGATTCGGCTTTTGAAGAGGTCCAGGCTTCTGCATCTTGGCTGCTTCTAGCTCTTTGCAGGGAAGCTGTTGTTTCATCGTTTGCTTGCTGATCTGGTACTGACACGGTGAAGACGTTGAGTACCGTTGATTGAGCGTCCATCATGAGTGTGAGCAGCTGTGCTTCTTGCTCGGTATAGGAATGACATGATACAGGTGCGATGATGCTCTGAGCCAAGTCCCATTGATCATACTGAGACATCCTCTATGATGTGGCTTTGGTCCCCGCTGTGTGACCAGCATCATCTTCATCATCACTCGATTCATCCACCCTCATCTTAAGAGCAGCAGCCTCGCCTACCTCCATCTTATGGAGCTGCTCAGCTTTTTGTTGTTGATCGAGAATATTTTGGCCGTTGAGAACCTCAAATTCGCCTTCCTCGTCCTCCGAGTCGCCATCATCGCTATCGCCAGCGTTGCTCGCGGGGCCTTTCGTTACGCGTGCGGCCTCAGGAGTGCCTTCTGGAGACGGCAGTGCGGAGACTGGAGCCGGCGAGCGGGTTCTCCCGAGTGAACTGTGGCTGATCGGCTTGATGGTAGGGTCAAAACGAGCAGGGAGACCGAGAACCTTGGCAACCTGGTGGGCTTCCTCGTCTGGGGAGTTGGTGATCTCGAGCTCGTAGGTGCTGCTAGCTTCACTATCTGCTTCGTGCCTGCCATGTGTTGCCTGAAGCATGCCCACATAGGTCTGTCTGGTGACATCGTTGGCTCGTTTGGTTTTCTTCTTGATCCTTTTCTCGTCCGGTCGAACAACGACGACTGGGACTGGAGAATACTGGAGACAGTATTTAGAGAAGGAGTTGCGCGTGTTCATAAGGCCTTGCAGACCTCCAAGCGATCGACCTCTGGTGCCGACAATGAGCATGGCAGGTTCGTACATGTGGATCTACAATATCTCAGTATTCAAGGAATTGGGAGGGGGCGGGAGCCGAGTGCTTGGTACAAGCTGCAGGACTTACCAGTTTCTGGAAGGTAGCATGCAGCTTACCAACAGCATATTCGAGAGTAAAGCTTAAAGCACGATGGCCTTCGTTCTTGCTAATGATGCTTTTCATGATCTCTTGAGCCTCATCAATGTAGTGTTTATCGGTCAGCCGGGCCTCCCGCTCCATGACACGCACACAAATGACCTCATCGCCATCATCAACCAACTCTCTAAGAAGCCATTGGAGTGCGTAATCCGAGTATGCATTCTCGTCAACTCCGACCATGAATGTTCGCGACCGGCGCCGTGCTTGGTACCCTTTGTGTCGGATATTGAGCGTCAGCGAGGGCATGTTGTTTTTGGTCGGCTCGCCAATTGGTACGTTGTCAAAAGCGACATGCTGCTGAAATCTGTTGTTGTTTGCCATTGTCAGTGTCGCCGTATAACGAAACGCAATGACGTTGAATAGGGAAGTGAAGCGAAATTGTAAGATGTGCGCGAATTTGACTTGGGGTGGGCAGTTCACAGCTCAAATACTCCATAGATAAACGTCGCGACCTAGACCCTTCGAGATCATTGCCTGACGGTTTGAGCATCGTGGTCAGCGCACAGCCCACTCGGGCAGTTGCAAACAGCGGGGTAGGTCGCAGGCTAGCGCTCCAGATCTAGTTGAACAGGATTGAGCTGGTCACGGGAAGTGCACAGTGGGGGCAACGAAGCTTTGGCTGGTTAGTTCAAGCCGGCGCATGAGCCGCGTGAGGTGCAGTTCAGCACTCATCGTGTAGAGTTACCAAGGAGTATCTCGGGAAAAGCACACGAGGCTCTCGAGCATTAGGCTCAGCCATCAACAGTCCTCTACCGAGCCGATCACTAATGCGATGTCGACTTACATGCCTTAGCGGCTAGATCACTGCAGGGCGTCCCACGCAGCGCTTGCCGCTTGACCCGTTCCCGTGCATCCATCAACGAGATCTGCAGAGCAATGCGGGATGCTATGGGAAAGTGTTCGTCATGATAGGGCAGCTTCTGAGACAGCGTCTGACTTGTGCAGGCATGTCCCGGTAAGATATGCCGAGCCAAGAGACCAGAAGGTGGACAATATAAGGCTGGCTACACTTGCGCCAGCTGCTCGCATGCTTGCCACATAGGTTTATCCATGCCTTCACGAAGGCGTGGACATTTTTAATGCCGGACTCGGGGCTGGGACACAAATTCAGACTTACCTATCATGGGGAGGTGAGCTGGCCCGGAGACGCGTACCACCCGTAACCTGATGGTCACCCTGGGGCAGGGATGGGTTACGAGGCTGTCGGAATGTCACCGAAGACACAGACGACTTCCTGCGAACACCGATTTCCGTCGATTTTGATTCAGCCCCGTCCGTGGGCTTGCGAAGATCTCCGAAAGAGATGGTTGCCTTTTGCTCTGAAGCGTGGTCGCTGTTCTCGGTCGTTTTGCTCTCCGTGGTCTTCAGACTACCATTGTCGCCGGCGGAGAAATATTCTGGCTTCGTGGTGTTGGGAGACGTAGGTGAGACATCCGAATCTGGGCTGCGTGCCGCTGGTTGCGTTGCCTCCATCTTCCAGAAGCGGTCTGTGGCAACAGGGAGATCTGGATCTCAGACCTGTCTTGGAAACCGTCTCGTTGTGGGTGGTGGAAAACCGACCTTGAATTCGCGGGGTTTGTGAAAATTGGGAGTAGAGATGTGAAGTAACGAGCGTATTGTGTGACAATATTCGCGAGTGGCGGTCAGAATCTATGGTGTTGGGGCCCAAAGTCGTTGCGAGAGTGATGAAGACAACGAAAGATCAGGACGTGTGACAGTCGCAGGTCAGAAGTGGTGCCAGCCTTTGTCGTCGCTCAGTCAAGCGACGCCGTCAGAAGGAGCAGGTGTTGACGCAACAGCTGATTTCTTACGCCTGCCGATGTTAGGCTTGGTCAGATAAGAGGTCGGTGAAGCGAGATGAACGATTTTGCTGCTCGGGAAGGTGCAGCTGGGCCGGGCACTGGTAGCGGGTGCAACAGTTGGTGCGAAGGACTCAGTGCCGAGACAGTCGTAAGCCCAAACTTAAGGCAGAGGTGAAAGGTCTCGAGGGCAAGCGTCACACGCCTTTCGTGAGCGGTATGACGGGGAGCTTCTGGAGAAGGAGAACGAGGTGCCAAGCTGACGATGATTGTCTCCCCCGCAGCCGGAAACTCGCTCGACCGATCTGGCCCGAATGAACGCCGAGAGCTGGGATTTCTTTTCGTTCTCCTCAATTCTCCCAAAGACTCCTCAGAGTGTCAACCAAGCTTGTCAACCGATCTGTGCTTGGCAGCGTGGAAATGGTGCACGAGGACGAGGTTCTCCGGTCGCAATCAATCACTCGTTGGTGTTGCGTCGGTGGCGGCCGTCTGCACCTGGGGGTTGGCTGACTGCGTGACGCAGGGCTCTCGACGTCAGTGAATACTGTCAAAACTCCAATCCTGCCTGTTCTTTGTGATAGCAAGGATGGGAGGAGTGAGGGTCGCAGTACTATGCAATGAATGGAAATCGAGCGAAGCGGATGCAAGTTGCGTTAGGTTGTGAGAAGGGACAGAAGCTCTTGAATATTTGGTTCCCGTCGGGCCTAGCTCAACACTTAACATTTGGCGGAGGCGCCCCGGGCGGCCTCAGTGGATCATCATGACCTGGCTGTTGCAGAAGTGCCAGGTAGAGGCACACCACTTTGAGCCTAACGGGAGGCAATCGATTAGCTTGAAATGAGTGGTAAGCACTGTTTTCTCATTCTGTCATATTCAGAAGCGACTAGCTAAACTACTTTTGCACCATTTGCAGCCATGCTGATTGCCACTCAAGGGCAGAATATGGTATGACAAAAAGATGATTTAAGCAACTGTGGCATGACCGTGAAAGGCGAGCCAACACTGTGAGCCTTTACAGGTCGCATTTGCCAACTTAAGAGAGCTACAACAAGAAATCGGTATCTTCGCCAGACCATTGCAGAAAGTTTTGCAGGATGGCTCATACGTCAGGAAGGTTCCGACCGTGCATCTCAGGCTGTGCTGCATGTGGTTCGGCGGAGGTCAATGAGCAAGCAGTGCAGTGAATGGAAAGCATGCAAGGGGCGGGGCACGAGACGGCGCAACACAGCCTGCTTCCTGTTAGTGAATACATGTGACAGTTGGCGCTTTACCGAGCCGGAGGCAGCATCACACTATCCAAACCCATATCAATTCACCAATAAAGGCCATGTCAAGAAGATAAGCGAACGAAGAAGTGGAATTATTCACTACTAGTCGTGCTTGCCAAAGAAGTTCCATGACAGGTAGCTCCTGCTCCTACGTTCACCCTCCCCCCCAAAGTCATCTTGCCTTTACTGGGGATCTGCCACCGTAGCTTGCTTCTTGCTATTGGTGTGGTCCGTTGACCGACTGAGGCTACCAGGACCCAAGTCTGGGGGATGCACGATCCATAACTGAGTCGTGATCTTGATGCAACAGAATGCTGCTGGTTTGACGAATAGGTGGCCGAACTCAAGCGCCCAGATAAGGGACTGCATGTCAAGAGGGCGTTTGGGTGGCACTGCAAATTTGAACATTGAACATGTATTGTTCCTCGCGACTGCACGAGCAAAGTCTAATTTGCATTCCGTGTCCTCCGTCCGGTTCCTGAGAGCGCAGTCCCTCTCTCGAACGTAGACGATGCATTTCCCCCAACGCCGTGACGCCAGTGCCATGCAACCCTTGCTTCACCGGGCTTGTCAGTAACCGCTTCCCCTGTCGTATCAGCTACGACATCTTGCTTTTTGTCTTTCCGTCGGTTCACTCATGGCTGAAATAAATCCATTATGCTGTCTCATCACGCACTCTAAGTTCCTTCCTCCAGAATCACGACCGCTTAGTTGTAGGTTCGGGAAAGGTTACGGAGGTACCAGTCGACGAGCTTGCGTCCAACCTTGGCCTCGGAAATGTGGATCAGGTCCTGATACCATGTTAGCAGCTGCAATAGTAGAAGTGGAAGTGGTTTCAACTCACCCCCTGGAGAGCATAGTCAAGGTCGCTGACATTGACAAGCTCGCCATCGAGGAGGCTGTTCTCCTGCCAGCGAAGCTGTTTCGTCCGCTGCTTGGTGACCAGAAGCGTGGAGCGGAGCTCCTCAGGCTTAACCTCGAGGAAGCCGGCCAACTTGTTGAGGTCCATAGTCGTGTACAGCCTCAGGTAGGACTTGATGGTAGGGCCCCACATGTTGGTCTTGACCTCATCCATGAACACGGCAAGGTGGTGCTCGACGGGGTCGATGTTGGCCTCCGGGTTGTCAAAGTCCGGGGGAACAGGGGAGATGAACTTGGGGCAAGCCGCACGGAAGAGCTCCTCGAAGATGGGGAGGGACTCAGGCCCACCACGCTGAAGCTTGAGCAGCTGGTCGCCGTACTTCTCACGAAGGGCACTGTGAATGGTGTCATCCAACCTCGTAGGATGGAAAGCCACACAGATGGCGATAAGCGCGTACATCTGCTCGTTCTTCTTGGTGATGGAATCGTACTGCGCGTTCTTCTGGAAGTTCTTGGTCCGTGACACGTAGATCAAGATATGGCTGAACATCTTGATGGCATCGGCGTAGCGGTGCATCATCATGTAGGAGAAACCAACGTAGTAGTACGTGGTGAAGTGGGCCGCCATAACGCGAGCGAACATGGCCTTCTTGTTGAGCTCGATATCGTCGAGGGTCTTCAGGGCCAGGCTGAAATCACCAAGCAGACAGTGCACGCGGAGGAGTCCAATGATGGAGAAGTAACCAAGCATGCGGTAGAGGTTCTTGGAGCCGTAGTCGCCAGCGACGGCCATGGGGTCCTCGTTGCGCTTCATGGCAGCCATCTGCTCTGTGATTTGGGAGCGTTGGATCAAAGAGTACAGGACGTTGAGAACACTGTAGCATCCCCAGGTATTGGGGTTCTCGCGGAGGATCTGCATCTCCTCTTGGTTCGAAGCCTGCCTCGCGATGCGCGCACGGTAGGAGCAGAAGGAGTTGAACTGGTAGATGAACTCGTCAATGACATCCCAAGCCCAGTAGTACTGTATTAGAATGAGTTAGCCCAAGCGTCCACAAGTTTACCGCAACCAGGATTCGCGCGAAGACTAACGGATGGGGGTTCGAGATCCACGGGACCCTCGGAGTTGAGGATAAAATGGAAGAGGCTGCAGTAGGCATCGTAGCTCTGGAATTTGACTTCAAGGGGAGCAGAGAAGTCGAGGGGCTGCGCAGCCTGGACCAGGCGGGCCTGGATGTCGTCGGCCATGTTGATCGAGTTCGTTTGGCTGAGCTCGTCGCCATCTTCGTACTGGACCTGCTCCTTGTAGTCGTTGACGAGAGCCTCCTCCTCGACATCGCTGTCGTCGTCTATCGCGCGAGCCGGGGCTACGCCGTTCTGGTAGGTCGCCATGGTGTCGAGTTTCGTTGTCGATGCCGATGCCAATGGCCTTGGATGTTGTTCAAGGGGATGAGGGGCTGCGAACAATGGCCAAATTTTCGAAGGAGGGGCTTCAGGTTCCTTGCTGAGTGGGATCGTTAGGGCTCACGCTATGTCAGAAGCTCTGATTGGTCAAGACAGAGCTTCAGTGGGTCGCGGACGGCTTACTTACCCTGTATGACGTGTCTTCCGCGCCCGTGTGAGGTCGTTGTCCCAAACATGGAGTACCTGTTCTTATTGTTCTTGACGAACGCATCACCATGTATTGCCCTTGGTGACATACTGCGGTTTGTTCTGGCGGTGAGCATTAAATTTCACTGAGAAATCCATTCCCATTACTTGTTTGGGCTATGTGAACTGGGCACATGCAATTTTTCTACGTCGAAGACATCCCAATGAGATGCAATTGAGAATTCGCATGGAGACACGAAATCATTAGAGCAGAAGGCCTGAACCGGAGCCTGAGAGGATTTGAAGTCTTGAATCTGTTGTCATTAAGGATGTTTATTCGGAGAAGACGTAAAGGAGTACATCGGTTTAATTCAAATATCCTGGAAGAGCGAAATCTACGTAAGACAATGTTTACCATACTACAAGTAACCTTCAAATCTTGACTGCCCATATCGATCAAGGCTGATCGCCAATACCGAAAGAGTGAATTCCTAGGCATCCCTTGGGATTCGTTATTGGAAAAAACCCTCTCAGCGTGCGCATGAGAATCTGGATCAATCGAGCAAGATGGAATGCGTTGTTTGCCAGAAGGTCAAATTGTACCTTTTGTGTCCGTTATAGAGTGCCGGCCTCAATCGCCTGTCGCAATGACAATATTTTGGTTTGATGGCTCTTTTGAGCACCGCCTTCTCTGCTCTTATCAGTATATCTTCATGTGCAGGCAGACAGATGCAATGTCAGCTGAGGCAAAGGGTAAAATTACGGGCAACTTATAGAGGTAAACAAAGTGGATTAAATTTTTCCTGTGACCGCCTTCGACCTCCAAAACTTTCCACCTTCCCTTCATCTCACCGAACCAGCAGCCTTCTGAGTCTGCAATCGAAGCACCATGCCTATCAGCAAGAAAGCAAGAGTTAGTGATGCCAAGGCCCCATTTGCTGATCCTGGTCGATTGACTTTTCTGTCCAGATTCAACGCGAGCACAGAGCCGCTGACAAGGCTGGCACCCGTGCCCCAGTCAAGCCCAACGGCCTGCCAGTCAAGGCGCCGAAGCCCACATCAATCGTGAGCTTGGATTCTAAACCCCGTGTTTCCCATCGTGAGACATACCTGTGACAAGTGATGATGGATCTAATTTTCTCCTCTTCCTTGGTGATGTAGTGCCAGAATTGCCGCAAGGAAATTGTCAACACGAACAAGATTCAGCTTGAGGCGCACGCCAACACGCACGATTCGAAACTTTGGCCCAAGGAGAAGTGCTGGCCTAATGACTTCCCGTGAGCTTAGAGAGTTGGTGATGGATTAAGTTTTGAAGAAAGGATGATGTGATTGCTTTTCAGGACAACGCCTTGAGCGCATGTCTTTCATGATGGAGTTGAACACATAAATTACAGGGTTTCTATGTTCATGTTGAATCCAGCTTCCCGTCGTGGAGATTTGACCAATTTGGATCACATTGCGACGTGACGAGCCATCATCTGGATGCAGCGACTCGTAATGCACGCAGCCTGCATACGCTACAGAGGCCTATGCATATCGGACTAACTCGACACTGGCACATCCAGATACGCGCCGTAGGAGAATCTTATTCAGTTTTTCATCCATCTAGTGTCACTGCAGTCCTACCTGGGTTCCTCTCATCCATTCGTCAATACCAATTAGGTTTGTGCTCAGTACTTCGATCTTGTCACGAGCATGTCTGAAAACGAATGAGTTCAGTTTACGACATGGCGAGAAACGATTTTCGTCAGCCAGACTATCACAGACGTGGTATTTCTGACGATTTCTTCGGCTTCATGCTCGCTGGCCATGACACTTCTGCCACAACGGTGGCATGGGGGCTCAAGTACCTCACAGATAATCCTGATGTTCAAACTCGGCTTCGGGAGGACCTTAGGGTCTCAAATCTTACTGCCCTAGAGGAAAACCGCGCCCCAACAGCCCATGAACTAGCATCAACACAGATTCCCTCCCTTGAGGCAGTTGTGGAAGAGGTGCTTCGCCAGCCAACACGATTGCATCTGTAGTGCGACGCGCGCAGCAGGATACGACAATCTTGGATTGTAGCATTCAAAAAGGAACGAATAATCTCCTCATGGCAAACGGTCCATGTAAATATGCCGTGTAAGGATGAAATGAGGAGTCCGGGTGCTCGACGAGAAACGGGAGACCCTCTGACCCAGGCTTGGAAAGACGAAGATATCGAGGATTTTAGACCTGATCGCTGGCTCAAAAAAGATACCAGGACTGGTTCAGATGTGTTTGATCCGATGTCAGGTCCTCAGCTTGCTTTCGGACTGGGATCCCGAGCCTGCTTTGGTCGCGGGTTTGCCTTACAAGAACTCAAGATCCAGTTGGCACTTATCGTGTGGCACTTCGTCTTGGACATACACCTGCAAAGCTGAGTGGTTATGGCCCGGTGCAGAGGTTTGCAAGAGAGCTGGTTGATTTGCTATGTCAGACTGCATCATGCTATTGTTTAAAAGTTGGGCTTAAATCGATGCCACGTGGGACGTGTTAATGGCTGAAACATAGAAGTCTAAAGTTCAAGGTCCAAAGTCCCGGAAGTACATGAGGAGATTGCCACTTGAAGGAGAGATAAAACTGCAATTTGGCCTTTCCACATACCAATTATAACCAGCAGATCCTGTCAAACGGGAAGCGATGCCACCCGCTGATTTGTACTAATACCTCCCGTGAAAGGTGGGCATTTGCACTACCAAAAGGTCGCTCGACAACTTCATTAAACAACAGTTGCTCACTGATTCAGAGAAACAGGATTAAGACCTACAGAATTATCTGCTCGAATCACAAAACATTTTGTGGTCTCTTCGAGTGAGAAGCATTCGCGATGTCATACCAGCTCTCTCCTGCACGTGACCGACGCCGCTTTGCCTGTGTGCCCCACTCCCACCAAAGAAATGCGTCACTGTACTGGACTCATTCTGAGTCGAACCGCCTTCGCCGCGAGCATCAATTCTTGCGGGTGGATACCATCTGGGCAAGATTAGTCACAATAAGAGCATGATATCAACTGGGTTTGGATATACATTGCTGACTTCTGCCAGTGCAGCTTGCTTTCGACGGAGCCTGACTTCAAGCACAACGTAATCTTCGTTTCCAAAGTCCTCGCCATGCCTGTTGTCACCCCCGAGAAGTTGGCCAGCCTTCAGAGGCAAGCAGATGACATCCGCAATGTATGCCCCTCACTTATCCTCTCAGACTTTGCCAGATATTGACAGTTATCCAGATCTGCATCTTGGCCCATGTTGATCATGGCAAAACTTCACTTACCGATGCCTTGCTGGCAACGAACGGCATCATCTCGCCTAAGTTGGCTGGAAAAATTCGTTACTTAGACTCACGACCAGATGAACAAACCCGTGGTATCACCATGGAGTCCTCAGCCATTTCATTATACTTCTCTATGCTTCGGCGATCTGCCCCAGAGGCTCAACCAGAGGCGAAGGAATACCTCATTAACCTGATCGACTCGCCTGGACATATCGATTTCAGTAGCGAGGTTTCAACAGCTTCAAGATTATGCGACGGCGCTGTCGTGCTCGTTGATGCTGTTGAGGGTGTTTGCAGTCAAACGGTCACTGTCCTACGGCAGACATGGACTGAGCAACTAAAGCCATTGCTCGTGATCAACAAAATGGATCGTTTGATCACGGAGCTCAAGATGACTCCCGGAGAGGCATATATTCACCTTAACAAGCTTTTGGAACAGGTGAACGCTGTTTTGGGAAGCTTCTTCCAGGGCGAGCGCATGGAAGAAGACTTGAACTGGCGGGAGCGTATGGATGAGCGTGTATCGGCAGCGACAGCCGCCAAGGAATCAGCGACCGACAACGTCAATGATGCTGGGGAGGTCCAGTTCGAAGAGAAGGACGATGAGGACATTTACTTTGCACCTGAAAAGAACAACGTCATTTTCAGCAGTGCGGTTGACGGATGGGCATTCACATGTCGGCAATTTGCCAGTCTCTATGAGAAAAAGCTTGGGATCAAGCGTGGAGTGATGGAAAAGGTCCTCTGGGGCAGTTTCTATTTGGATCCAAAGACCAGAAAGGTTCTTGGACCGAAGCATCTGAAGGGAAGGAACCTGAAGCCTATGTTCGTTCAACTCGTCCTGGAGCCGGTGTGGACTGTCTATCAAGCGACGACTGGAGGCGATAACGGCAAGGGTGATCCGGCACTTCTTGAGAAAGTCACGAAATCCCTTGGGTTGAGCATACCACCCCATATTGTTCGCGCTAGGGATCCTCGATTGCTTCTCACCACAGTGTTCGCTTCCTGGTTACCTCTCTCCACAGCCCTACTCGTTTCCGTCATCGAATCCCTACCTTCCCCCCCGAAAGCACAAGCAGAACGACTTCCAGACCTGCTCAGAGACGCACCAGACTCTGAGCATATCAGTGACACCATAAAGGATGCCATGGTGGGATTCCGCCGAGAGAAAGCAGATCCCGTTGTCGCCTACGTAAGTAAAATGGTGTCAGTGCCGGAGAGCGAGCTCCCGGAGAACAAGCGTCGCACGACAGGCCAGATGACAGGCGAGGAGGCCCGTGATCTGGCCAGGAAGAAGAGGGCCGAAGCAGCGCGTGCGGCTGGAGAAGATGCGCAGAACGATCTTGGTGGAGCGACCAGGGCTCTGGAGACTGTGAATCTCGATGATCATGTGCCTGAGCTCGAAGAAAAGCCAATCGATCCAGAGCATCTGATTGGGTTCGCTAGAATCTACTCTGGCACGCTGTCCGTTGGCGATAAGCTTTATGTTATTCCACCAAAGTGGTCTCCTGCTCATCCAAATGCGGAGCCCAAGGCGCAAGAGGTGACAGTCTCTGCATTGTACATGCTCATGGGTCGAAATCTTGAGGCCCTGAGCTCTGTACCTGCGGGCGTGGTATTCGGCATTGGAGGCCTTGAGGGCAAGATCCTCAAGTCTGGCACATTGTGCAGTCAGCTAGAGGGCGCAGTAAACCTCGCTGGAGTCAACCTAGCTGGCAAACCAATCGTGCGAGTGGCTCTCGAGCCAGTCAACCCAGGTGATCTCGACAAGATGATACAGGGTCTCAAGCTCCTGGTGCAAAGCGATCCTTGTGCTGAGTATGAGCAGTTCTCGAGCGGAGAACATGTATTGCTCACAGCGGGCGAGCTTCACCTCGAACGATGCCTGACTGATCTGAAGGAGCGCTTCGCCCATTGCGACATTCAAGCAGGTGAGCCGATTGTGCCATACCGGGAGACCATCGTCAGGGCCGAGGAGATGCGTGCTCCTGTCAACCCGGACCTGGGCAGAGGCGTTGTTCTCGGAACCACGAGCTCCAAGCAGGTCAATCTTAAGCTTCGTGTGCGCCCCCTGCCTTCAGATGTAACAGATTTCCTCTTGAAGAATGCTGCCGCTATCAAAGGCCTTTGGGCAGATCACAAAGCCCATGAGCAAGAGCAGGTGGGCGATGTACACGCAGAAGAAGTTGTTGCCGATACAGATGTCGCAAGTGGGAAATCTCTTTCGGCAGAGGAGCTAAAGAAGCAGCTTCGTGCTCTTCTGGAGACTGGGAAGGGGCGCGATGTATGGAAGAACCAGGTCGACAACATCGCAGCATTCGGCCCCCGCCGAACTGGCCCAAACATACTCATCGATGCCACAAGCGAAGGAATTCTTTCCAAAGTATTCTCTGGAGAGGCAGAAACGACGAATGCGCCGCAAGCAGGAGAAGCGTTGCGCGCTACCCATTTGGCAGACAAGATCCAATATGCTTTCCAGCTCGCATCAGGACGCGGTCCTCTTTGCAATGAGCCCGTCCAAGGTGTTGCAGTGTTCGTCGAAGAGGTCACTCTGTCCTTGTCTGAGGATGACACATCCGTCAGAGACAAACTGGGTCGGCTCACAGGAGAAGTCATCAAGACCTTCCAGTCCTGCATGCATTCTGCCATGCTTGACTGGTCCCCACGCATCATGCTCGCGATGTATTCGGTTGAAATCCAGGCCTCAACTGAGGTTCTAGGCAGGGTGTACGACGTGCTCACCCGTCGCCGGGGCCGTGTCAACGCCGAGAACATGAACGAGGGCACTCCCTTCTTCACCATCCAAGCACTGCTCCCCGTTGCCGAGAGTTTCGGCTTCGCGGATGAGATGCGTAAGCGCACGAGTGGTGCGGCACAGCCACAGCTCATTTTCGCAGGCTTTGAGATCCTAGACGAGGATCCGTTCTGGGTGCCTTTCACGGAGGACGACCTGGAGGATCTTGGCGAGTTCGGCGACAAGGAGAATGTGGCCAAGAGGTACATGGACGGCGTGCGGAGAAAGAAGGGTCTGTTGGTTGAGGGAAGACATGTTGCCACCGATGCAGAGAAGCAAAAGACTTTGAAGAGGTAGTGAGTCAAGATGAAGTGAAGAAAAAGAAAAATCAGCTTCTATTTTCAAGCGTGTCTGTTTTTTTGATGGCCTAGGTCCAAGTGAGAAGTGAGCAAAGCAACATATGTACATGAGGGTCTCTGAAGCGATCGCTGTCTCCTTAAAGCTTTATGATATACGCTAATCGTCGAAGTCAAACCTGTGCCGTGAACTTGGCACTAAACTCATCATTGACGCTCCGGTAGTCTTCGGGACCATATGGATCGGTCATCTCCTTCAGCCAGCCTCCCTTGCGGTGAACATGGAGCCCCAGGTCCGCCATCATCATGTCGAGATATTGAACTGCCTCAAACACAAAGTCCGGGTGCTTGGCACCACCGTCGTTGGGATACCGCCACTTGCCGAAGCGGTTGTGCAGCACTGTTTCCCAGTGGACTTGATCCAAAGTCATGGTGTGCTGTCCCTCGACCTTTGCAGCGTACTCGTCGACCGGCGGCATCACGGCAGAGCTGGGATCGCGCGCGAGCTTGCCATCGAAGAAGGCGCTGATCCACAGGCCCTGGACGTGTGCGCAGATGACGTTGCTGAAGTTGGAGACATGGCCGGCGAAGGCAAGGTCCTTGGTGCGAAGGAACTCGGCAGTGCCAGGCACCATGAAGTGGTAAAGCATCGGCGTAGTGACGGGTGATGACACGGCTGTCTCAGCTTCGGCAGCAGGAGTGGCGCTGAACGCCTTTGTCTGGACGAGGGGAACATAGTTTGGGTTGAACTTCATAGGGACGGTCAACCGGGGGAAGCGGGCTTGGATCTCGGCATCGGCCCTCTCCAGCAGATCTGCCTGAGCCGCAAGCCCTTCATCGGCTGGGCAGCCCTGTTCCCCAGGAGTGGGCACATAGGAAATACCAATCTTACGCTCGAGACCCTCTGGGAGGAACTTGACAGGGGGTTTTTGCTTCCACCCTGTGATGCAGAGGAAGGCATCTGAGTCAAGCGTCGTTCCGTTAGCATCGTCGAGGTGGACCTTGCCTTCGCTGAGATGTGACAGGTCGGCCTCGTGAATCTTGACAGTGCCGTTGCGAATCGGCTCAAAGAAGTCGGTATCATAGTTGAGGATACTGAAGCTTGAGCCGGTGAAGAGCGCTTCGGCTGTGGGCTTCAGCTTGGCGCATTCTGGGTGCTTGTCGAAGCCCATGAGGTCAACGACATCGTTGGCGATGGTGTTCCAGAACCCGTTGGTGATGGCACGGCCAATGGCCGTCCGGTGATAGAAGTTTTGAATGGCTTTGTAACCACTATCCTGAGCCCAGATACAGGGCGCGAACCAGTGGAGCAGACGTGTGTCTATGGCATGTCAGGGAGAGGGAGAAAGTGAGTTGTTCTAAGACAGTCGGACACGTACTGACGAGTTTCTCAAGCCACTTCTTCAATGGTGTGACGAATGGGGGTGACATCCATGCCGGTCCATGGCCGGTGGCTGTTTGAAGAGTCAAATAGTCTTCTCATCGCTCAAAAGTAATGAAGAACCTTACGACGAATGATCCAGTCAACCTGCACGCCACGAGTGCCGTACGCATACACGGCATCCCAGGCCGACTTCGTTCCTCCAAAGACGGTCACCCTTCTGCCTGTGTGGATCGTGTCCTCGTACTTCGGGAAGTCTTTGATATGGAACAGGGGACGGTTGAACTCCTCCTGTCCTCTGATGTACGGCATGAATGGCTCAGAAGTTAGTCCAGTGGCGACGATCAGTCTCTGCGATGACACCTTGGTTGACGGCGCCGTCTGGTCTCCAGCGTCCCTGATTTCGAGGATCCAGCCTCCCTCGGGGAGGTGTTCGGCGGAACACACTTTGGTTCTTAGGCGCACATACTGCGCTACGCCAAACGCCTGCGCATAGGCCTCAAGATATTCATGAACTACTTTGCCGGGTACATGTTCACGGGGTTTCACACCGAACCGCTCTGTTGTCATAGGAAAGTCCGGATACTCATACGTGCCAAGGAGGTTGTTAGATTTGAGCCCTGGGTAGAGTCGCTCACTGGCCCATGTACCTCCAACGGAGGCAGAAGCCTCAAAGACGGCGATGGAGGCAAAAGGATGTTGGCTGAGGTATTGTTTTGCGGCACCAAGGCCGTAAAAGCCTATCACACAGTGTCAGAAGGCCATAAAAAAAAACCCGGGAAAAGATTGGTCAAGGTGCAGTACCGGCGCCAATTACAACGAGTTCGAACTGCTCCATGGTGGTGTAAGTGATCGCGATGAACAAGGGCAAGGAATGATATCTGGGCACTCCAAACAACCCACAAACAGCTCCGGGGAAGCACAGAAGAAATAAGAGTTTTTTTTTTGTGAAAAGGGGAAGATCCCAGTAGATGAACAGCTTTCATCCGGATAAGTCTGAGATGCAATGCGACATGGCTAAGTGCTGCACACTTTGCAGCACATTAGACACCGCAGCTCTAGTCCACGAGCTGCATGAAGCTACCATCGCGCGCGAATGTCCGTCTTACACACCATCTTGAGGTGGAGGCATGCTAGCCGAGACTCCAGAGCCGTGGGAAGTTGTGGCCAACGGCCGCGGAAGCGCGGGCATCCGCGGCGGCACAGCTCTAGCTGCGGTCTCTGTGGCCTCCCGACCTGCCGACCTCTCAATCGACCCGCGAGTTGTGTAGGACCAAGACATGGGCCCCTGTGAAAGGTAGTGTTGCGTGTTGCAGGCCGCACCAACAGCACACCCACCAGGAGGAGGGTCAGTCCAAGGAGAAGAAGTCTTGGATGCCCCCCGATTGGAGAAGAAAGCTTGCTGAAGAAGAAGGAGACGCGCAAAACGACACCCTTGCGATCTTGTTGCTATATATGAGAGCTCCTCGCCTGTCCCGCCTGGTTCGAAAGGACAGTCTATTGAGGCGCGAGCAAGGACCCCTACCAGGCCACCATTCTGTTCCTATTGATGCAAGCTACACCGCAGCATTGGTCTGGTGTCTATGACCCCAAGACGTGTATGGTTGATGCGATTTCCGGGTTGCGTCGATCTCGGCTGTTTGACTTTGGCCATTTCTATGAACGGACAAAGAGCCGTGAGGCCTTAAATCTCCCGCAACAGGGTCTGAGACGTCGAAGCAAACCATCAGTGCTTTTGAGATTTTGCCAGGGACTCACTGATCTGGGAGCTTCCGTCCTGCAAGGGAGTGGGGGCAGCGGCTGACAAGTGAGCAACAGGTCCAACAGGGTGTGGTTCAACCCTCGCACGCCACAAGTTGTGCGCGCGTAATGATCTATCATAATCATACTGTACGTCCTCTTGTCCTCGAGGTGTTGTTTTGCTGGCCACCCCCCAGCTCGAGCCCCATGTTCGCCTGCCTTCTGTTCTCTTGGATGTGTGAGGTCTTGATGCTCGGCCTTTCCCCATCCTTGCAGCATGGGCAAGGTTACATTGTCTCGAGATTATTTTGCGGCCAAGCATGGTTCGGCTGCCTCTCCGATACTAGACACATGAAAGTAAGATTCTTACAGTCGCTTACCTTCCCATGTCAGATTCGTAAATGCAAGGTTGTCTCGGCGGGCGCTCGTACGCCCTGCCCTGACTGCGAAACTGTATTCGAGGTCCACCCTCACTGGAGTGTGACATCGCATGGAGGAAACTATCGAGTTTGGATAGAATCCTCGATCCGGTGCACATGAAGAATCCCATCCTTCACTTAGCATGCGTGATAGCTTTCTCTGTTTTGAGTTGTGGGAAACGCCGGCCATGGTGGTCTCGGCCAGCGATAGTGCTCAAAACTAGAACCTTGTGCACAAGTCAGTGATGAATAGTCGACTTTGCCCTCCGGGCCGGTTTTTATGAATCAACTTTATGAACGCGCTATCACTTGTCAGCTGCAGGGAGGACCGGTTTTGGCGAAGCTGCCCCTCAAGAGACAACGCCTCCCTTGTTAACCCTCCCTTGGAGACTAGCATCCCATGTCTCCACAAACCGGCCGTCGATCCCGTCCTTGGATCGTGGTGCAGCGGCCCGTCCGGCGGAGGGGCCCAGTGCCGTCCGCGAGATCGTCTTGGGTGCGTTATCTTGATGCATCATGAATGCCGAAATGAACAGTGCTCACTAGAAGCTTGCCGCTGAAAGTATCTAGGAGACATGCATATCTCGCTCTATGAGCTGTCTGGTTGAGATTTGAAGTGTCATCTCGTAGGCCATGCTGTGGCTAGGTCGTGCTGATCCACCGCGACAAATTGCTTCTTCCATGCTACCCCATCTCCCCAGAGAGAATGTGAGAAGTGAGAGAACAAAAACCAAGGCAGAACAAAGGCCCGTACTCACAGTGTTGGTTCCCCGGCCACAAATCGTCTGAGGTGGCACGCCACTAGTTCACAGCCATGTGCGAAACGGAAGCAAGGGGCTAAGACGTACCAGACTTTCGGCAAGCCTTCGCATCCCAGGTGTGTGAGAGGTCTTTCTTATCCCTTGTCCCAACGTCTGTTTTGTGCCCTGCATCCAGCAGCCAGGGTTTGCAGCATCGGTGCTTCTCCTCCCCCATGGCAGCCACAGAAGCCTCTGCCGCAAAACTTCGAGCCCGCCGTAGAACTCAATAGACACTTCGATTACACGGCCAACCCACAAACACGGGCGGCTGGTTTGGGCCCACGTCAAAGATGGAGTGAATGTGATGGACGATGAGAAAGTCTCAGATCATTGCTTCTCCCCCGCTGGCACCAAACTTTTGTCTCGCTCACTCGAGCGACTGACGTACCAAGGCAAGCAGTATAAGTCCCGAGCCGAGAAGCATCCCCCCCCAAGAAGGCGTTCTCCCGTAGACGCCTTCCATTCACAAGCGTTCACTTCATTCAGTGGCTTGCAGAGTTCTACAGAAGCACCTGCCGTGCCATCAACATGGCTCTTCCACCGCCAAGCCCAGAGCAGCTGGAGGTCATCATGGCCTCCATGCATCGTTTCAACGTCGAGGCCTTCACGCTTCTTGGTGTGGCCTTGACTGTCACAGGCCTGAGGCTTTATGCACGCATCAGCAGTGTCGGATTCAAGGGTCTGTGGGCAGATGATTACCTGGTGTTTGTCGCCGCGGTAAGTGGCATGAAACTCTGAGCAATTTGTTTTCGAGTCCACGGATTCTCATTCTTCCTGCAGGTTCTGTACTCCACGGAGACGGCGTTGGCATACAGTGTAGGAAACTACGCTCAAGGTTTAGCAAACAACTCCATGTCGGACTATTCGCGAGCACACCTTCCTTCGGATCACCCTGAATATCAGATGAGGTATGGCATTCATTCCAAGTGACCATTGACCAAAGCATTGGCTGACGATTCCCAGGGTCTTGGGCTCAAAGATCCAGCTTGCCGGTTGGAGTGTTTACTCAACGCTTCTCTGGTGCCTCAAAGGTGCCATGTGCAGCTTCTACTTTCGCCTGACACGAGACTTTGAAGGATACCGCCCACGTCTTTACATCGGCTTTGCTCTTATTGGCGTCACCTACCTTGTTGTTGTGTTGAACTTCTTCCTGAGCTGTCGCCCCTTTCACCACATGTGGCAGATCTCCCCTGATCCGGGACAATTCTGCTATCCCGCCATTTCTCCCGCCCTTGTTTGGGTGTATCTCAGCTTCAACGTATTCACAGACCTGTATCTCATCGCGATACCAATGCCAATGCTGTTCAGGGCGGCAATGCCTTGGCGGAAGCGGGTTTGGCTGGTTGCTCTCTTCAGTCTCGGGCTGTTCGTCGTGATGGCAGCGATCCTTCGAGTCGTTCTGCTGGTATCAGTAAGTTTTCTTCTCCGGGCCATGATGGTTCAGTAACCATCCGGGTGCTCCTTTCGCTAACGCAGTCTCCCTTCCATAGGACCCAGTCAACGGTGCTCAACTTGCTGGATCCTGGGCGGTTCGCGAAACTTTCGTCGCTGTCGTTACCACCAATCTACCACTTCTCTTCCCACACGCCAAAAAGGTGGCAGGGCCAGTCCTCTCCATCATCTCAACGAAGCTTGGGTGCTCGGGTGGACAAGCTACAGGCGAGCAATCTTCTGCAGACCCAACAACGCTCGACTCGTGGAGAGGAAATAAGAGTCGTACCTCCAGGACCACCTCAAGTAACCCCATGTCTGAGAACCTATGCAACGAGAGTGCAGAGAGGATTGTTGACGAGGTGGCTCTGGAGCACTTGAGCCAGATGGAAAGCATGAGAAGTGCGCCCAGCTACAAGCGCTCAATCGATGAGGAGGCAAGGATCCCCGCAATCCAGCGCGAAGTTGAGATCAGTATCCAGCCAAAAGAGGAGCTTGAGGCCCAACGAGAAAAGGCTCGTGCACAAGGCTCTGCATACACCCACATCTGGTCCGACAGGAAGACTGTGGGATCAAAAGACGACGAGATGCAATGATTACAGCAATGCGTAATGAGGAACGGAGAACCAGGACCTGTTATGATTTCGTTATGGTACGCACGAGTTAATGAGGTATGGCGTGAAGGAGGGCAGGAAAAGGTATATACACGAGCATGCCGAGTAAAAAAAAAATTAATAGATAAAGTACATAAGCCGTCACGATCAGCAGATCTTTCATTTCTGTGACCTCAATACTTTTCACGTGCCCACGTGAATACAGTATGGTTAGGGAGGAACACGCTGGCTATCAGGGAGTCAGTGGCAGCCTTACCAAGACCCTGCCCTGATGACATAATCGTCTGCAACTTCCCCGTTCACGCTGTGCGCAGGAAGGTAGAGTGGTGCCCACTACCTTACCTACTGTAGTCTAGTACCCCTGCCAGGCTGCCATGCCATGTCAATCAGACCAGCGTCTCTGTAACCCACTTCGTTTTGCCCCATACCCATCTTTGTGGTTCCTGGTTCTCCTTCACCACTACTCAGATTCATTGCCATTCTTAGGCTACCTCTGAACTGAAACATACTCGCTATCTTGCTGCACCTCTTCTTGTCGCACAGCATCCCTATTGTGCTGGTTTCTTTGCTTTGTTTTCTACCCTGAGTGTCCCGAGGCGCCGTCGAACTCAGACTGAGCACACGCGCCACGCCACCTTTGCGCAAGACCCCTCGGAGCGCAACGGCTCGATCATAGCGCTCACATTCTGACAACGACAACCGCGAAGATCCTCGCCGCACACGCCGATCTGCTTCGCCATGCCCCTCCTCGGGCGCAGTAACAAGTTCAAAAGCGCAGCCCCCAAGATCCGCGTGGAGAAGGTTGCGGCCCCGTCCAAACCCCCGCCGAACGCACCCAAATCGTTCACGAGCGCATCGGCGCGCGCAAACTTGACACGGAGCCCGGCTCTAAAGCCCTCACCCAACCGTTCCAAGAACAGTAGCCCGCTTCTCTCTTCATCAGACGAACGCCGGCCTGACCGCAAACGCAAGGCTGGCACCGCTTCCTCCTCGAGGAGGTCACCTGCTAGCGATCGCGTAGAATTTGACAAGGACAGCGATGGCGAAGATGACGGGTGGATGAGTCTCGAGACTCGCAAGAGACAGCGTCGTGCCGTGAGCGACAGCTCTTCCATTGACTCTAAACGGAAGCTCAAGAATCCGAAATCATTCGACAAGACCCAAAAGCCTCTCAAACTGATACATGCTGAGGAGATCGCATCGTTGGCGACTGGTTGTGTTGCTGTCATGGGTGCCAAAGAGGACGAGGTGGCCCTGGAACTTCAATATCCCAGTCTGCAGCCGCGCGAAAGGTCAGTTCGTTCTAGGTTGGGTTGCTGACACTGTGCTAACAGAGACACAGGTATCAACTTGTGTGGGGTAAGGAGAAGATAGATGCTGTCGACGCCTGTATAAGAGTCGTACGCCATGTGGCCGAAACATTTCTGTCCGAGGAAGAAGCCGAGCCCTTCACCAACCAGACGTCCGGAATCATCCGGCGGCTCGAGAAGGCCTCGAATCGCAATATCCAAGACCTCTCAGGGTTCAAGTCAGCGCTCAGTGAATACAACCAAGCTATGGCGAGAATGATCAGGGACGGGACTATCGCAAAGAACCTGGACCAAAGGCACGAGCTGCCACGGAGCTTAGTCGAGTTCATCCTTGACCAGATCTATGACCGCTGCGTGGCACCTGATGTGCATCTCCTGTCCAAGTACAAGAACGGAACAGACAACGTTTATGGCGAGCTTCTCCATCCTTTCGTGTCGCGTATTCTTGTCGAGCAGCTGAAGATGAAATCCGACCAAGTTTTTGTCGATCTCGGCTCCGGCGTGGGTAATGTTGTGCTGCAGGCTGCATTGGAGATCGGATGCGAGAGCTGGGGCTGCGAGATGATGAAAAATGCTTGTGACATGGCAAGACTCCAGGAGCGTGAGTTCCGTGCCCGAACAACTTTATGGGGCGTGCAGGCAGGGCGCGTTCATCTTGAGGAAGGTGACTTCACCACGAATGCCCCAATACTTGAAGTTCTCAAGCGCGCTGATGTCGTGCTTGTTAACAACAAAGCCTTTACCTCAACTCTTAACGATCGTTTGGTATCGATGTTCTTGGACCTCAAAATCGGCTGCAAAGTCGTGTCTCTGAAATCGTTTGTCAGCGTCAACAGCGACGCGGATAACAGCTACAACTCAAACGATGTTGGATCCTCGATTCTCACCAGCGAGGAGTACTCCTACCCGGAAGGCTTTGTGAGCTGGACCAACGCGGGCGGTCCCTATTACATAGCGACGAGAAAGGCTGCTTCAAATTAGCAGGATTCTCAATATTATCATGTATGAGTTTGATAGAGAAGTTGCGCAATGCCCAGGGAAGGGTACGGGGAGTTTCGGTGTGGCTCTTTGTATAACGTACGAGATACCTTTAGAGGACAGTGCTCCACCGAATGCATAGCATAGCGACTTTTACGCAAGGCCAGATTTATCGATCGTTGATGTGAGGTTCATTAGCCTTATTCATGGCGTCGGCTTCCTGTTCCATCCGTTTCATCCAACGATCCACAAGGTCCTTATTGTCGGCCTTGACTTTGTCTCTTTCCTTCTCTGCTAAAGTGAGCTGGAGGCCAAGTGTGATCATTTCATCTTGGACCTCCTGGACAAGATGTGAGAGACTGAGCAATTGTCGATTGCATGAATAGGGCTCACCTCAACGAGCTTGCGCTTCTCTCTCAGTTCATGCTCGCGATCTCTCAGTCTTGTAGTGAGACTGGCACACTCCGCTTCCAGTCTTTTCAAACTACTGGTATCGTTCTTAGTTTTTTCGCGAAGTTTTGTGAGCTCCTCATCAGCAATACGCAGCCTTGACTCCGCCACACCCTTGGAGCGGAGTGCTTCGGCCAAGTCCAGCCGTAGCTGTGCGACACCGGGAGCATCCTTGGAAGCTTCCGAACTTTGACCAGGCGAAGACATTGGGCCTGAAGAAGCAACCTGGGCCTCAAGTGCCGACTTCTCCGCCTCTAATGATGAAATGCGGTCGGCCATCTGCGAGCCTAGAGCCTCATAAGCACGCGTTGCAGAGGGGGGTTTGGCTTAACGCACAGGCTTGGACAAGGTCCATGTTGACGGGGTTGCGGAGCTCTGCATCATTAAATGATGAGAGATACTCCTCCCTCCAGTTCGGCATCTTGAGTTTTGGATGAAGGCTGCTCAGTTCGAGGTGCTCATAGGTTTCTCGTGCTGGAGCATGCGTGGCTTGTTGGTGTTGCCTACCTAGCGTGCAATGATGCAACAGGGTACAGTACGCCACACTGTAGGGCACAGTACGTGATTAGCCGAGGAAACGCCCTTTCCTGACGTATCGCGCACTGTCTCCGGCGATCCACCACCGCCTCCAAGCCCAAGACAGCTCACGCTCCCCCCTCCAGACTCATCCAGCTCATAAGCTTGTCGACAGTGCACCAATAACAGACCTGAATGACTTACAAGGATCGAGAATGAAGTCATAGCCATGGACACACTACAACCCAGGGCCGACTGGGAGGCTATCGGCGAGAAGTGGTTTCGCAAGACCCAGACGTACACAGCTGTCTTCGACCCGGATCTGGATCTTGATAACTACGTCCTCGTTGGCGCACCCTTCGCAGGTGCAGTTGGTATGTCAATTAATTGTGCTCTTTTAATATGCATGTCAGAGCACTCTACTCCTGATTCACGGAAACGATATCCTGCAGCCAGCGCATGAAATCTTGCATTCACTTGCTGACAGCCGACAGCTCTTTGGCGTGATGACTCTAAGCTTCATGAGAGCCGTCCTGGACAGTCTACAAAACCTGTCATAGATATCTATTCGCTTTCTGGCAAGAAGATTCGCAGCATTGCATGGGACAAAAGCTCTATCGTCAGCCTCGGATGGTCTGAGGACGAGAAGCTCCTCGTCGTCTCAACGGATGGCAACATCAGATGCTATGACTTGCAAGGGGACTTCAGCCATTTTTCTCTCGGGCATGGCGCGGATGATTATGGCGTCGAGTCATGTCGGTATGTGCTTCAGTTCCCATACATGAAGCCTCACTAATTGCACAGCTTCTATGGAACTGGTATGGTTGCACTGCTGGGCAACAATACGTTTGTGACGGTATCTTCCTACACTGAGCCACGCCCGAAACTTCTCGCCAATCCACCACCAGGACAAATTCATGCTTGGGGTATAATTTCGCCCAACCATACTCTCTCACGCTCCGTCGAGGTACTCCTGAATATTGGCAAGACTGTTCACGTGCTTGATGCAACAGACTGCGATGATCGCTTCCTCGATATCGGTCCTTTCAGTCATGTGAGCGTATCCCCAGACGGGAGATATGTCAACCTTTATGCAGAAGATGGAAAGGCACACGTGATTTCCAGCGATTTCCAGGAGAAGCTTCTAGAGCACGACTCCGAGTCACAGACACCTCCTCTGTATGTGGAATGGTGTGGAAGTGACGCCCTCATCGCTTGGGAAGACGAAGTGCACATCATCGGGCCAGGTGACGCTTCCATATCTTACCTCTATGACAGCACTCGTGTTCACGTTATTTCTGGTGAGGGAGGTCATCTGCGGACAGAACGACATTGTGCTAACAAACATCAGAAATCGATGGAGCCAGACTTATAACAAACGACTTCTGCGAGTTCCTCGAGAGAGTCCCACGCGAAACACTCGAGGTTTTCGGCCAAGCAATGGAGTCAACTCCGGCCTCAATCCTCCTGGAAGCAGTTGGTCAGCTCGAGATCGAGTCTCCCAAGGCTGATGACTGTATTCAGCTGATTCGGGGCAACCTAACCGAGGCAGTTGATACCTGTGTTAACGCTGCTGGCCGAGAGTATGACATACACTGGCAAAAGCGACTACTCAAAGCTGCCTCATTTGGTAAATCTGTCCTTGATATTTATAATAGCGACGATTTCGTGGACATGTGCGAAACGCTTCGCGTTCTCAACGCTGTGCGATACTACGAGGTCGCGATGCCACTCTCCTTCGAGCAATACCTGACGCTCACCCAAGAGAAACTCATTCAACGCCTGCTCAATAGACATGAATATCTCCTTGCAATAAAGATCGCCGGATACCTCAAACTCCCCACTAATCGCATATACGTTCACTGGGCGTCGACCAAGGTGAAGGTGGGCACCGAAGACGACGACACGATATGCAAGCTTGTGGTAGAGAGGTTATCTGGCAAGCCTGGAATATCTTTTGAGGAAATTGCTCGTGCGGCTTATCATGAGGGAAGGTCTCGACTGGCGACTGAGTTACTCAATTACGAACCGCGAGGTGGACGTCAGGTTCCTCTGCTTCTGGACATGGAAGAGGATGAGCTCGCCCTGGACAAGGCCGTTGAGAGCGGTGACACAGACCTCCTTCTCTCCGTCTTGCTTCAACTCAAGAAGAAGCTTCCTCTTGCAACTTTCTTCCGTACACTGAATGCACGACCCACAGCAACCGCTTTGGTCGAGGCCGCTGCCATGATGGATAACGACAACACCCTGCTCAAGGACCTGTACTACCAAGACGATCGTCGTGTGGATGGTGCCAGCGTCTTCATCCGTGAATCGCTCAAGCAACCTGATGCTCGTACTACGTCAGACAAGCTTGCACTTGCTGCAAAATTACTATCGGACTCGAAAGAGACCTCCTTTGAGGTCCACGCACTTAAGGAAGCTACAACGCTTCTGCGCATGCAGGAAACATTTGATCGAGATCTGACAGACACTTTCAGCGGACTGAGCGTCAATGAGACCATGTTCAAGCTTATGAGACTGGGTTATCATGGCAGGGCAAAGAAACTGCAGAGCGAGTTCAAGGTGCCAGAGAAGGTGGCCTGGTGGATACGGTACGTGGGAAGAACAGGTCTACACGACGCTTGAAGCGTGCTAACTGTTCTGGATGCAGGCTCCGTGCTTTGGTTGCAAAGCGTGACTGGAACGAGATTGAAGACATCTCTCGATCCAAGAAAAGCCCCATCGGCTGGGAGGTACGAAAGCCTGCAAATTGCCATTGCGTTCATAGCCGTGTCCTTTCTAACATGTTTGCAGCCATTCTTCAACCTGACCCTCCAAGCGGGCAACCCGCGACTTGCTGCTGTTTTCATCCCTAAATGCACAAACATTGAGACCGGAGAGTCCATAACCATGTATGAGAAATGCGGTATGCGAACAAAGGCCGCAGAAGAGGCTGTCCGACTCAAGGACGTGGACTCGTGGGAGAGGCTGTTGGAAGCGGCCGGAAGGAACACGACGGAAGGCAGAGAGATCGAAAGGCTGGGCCAGACTGTATTCAAGAAGTGAGGCCTCGTATGCCAAGGAATGTACTCAGAAACTCTGATCGTCTTGGGGGCTACAGAGTGCAAATTGTCAGATCAGCGTCTGGAGTCCAATCCTAGATCAAATTTCTGTTCTTGTGTTTGATGCATCGAGGGCTTTGCAGAAGGTTCTTGAGACAGGGGCGTTACGGACCGACCTGAAAGGCTGAGAGACATTTGGCCTCATCTTGTCTCAAGAAACAGGACTAGAGCGCTGATGTGACGCATCTCTCACCCAGGCTGGGGCTTCCAGAAGGATACTGACAGCTATCGTCAGCTACAGAAGCTCCGAGACCACGATTTCTCAGGACAACGACGTGTAGGAAAGAGAACATTAGTCTTAGCCAACACCATCGCAGAACTGTTATCCATAGGGCGTAGATGAATGCAGGTGCCTGGAACTGCAATCTGAGAGCCAGGTCATCGATCCAAGGCGCCCTTGCCATTAGGCACTCTTCTCTCGAGATTCTGTTGAAAATACTACACAGACAAGGCACAGGCAGCGTGATTTCTAGTCGTGAAACTCAAGGGCTCGTAAACTTGCCGTCCATCAGCAACAGGGTTCAACAGTGCACCTGAGGGCCGAGAGCTGACCTGGACTGTTGCAGGACTGAGTCCCTGCCAAATAAGATTGGCGACCATGGACATCGTGAAGGATATCTACTTGCAGCAATACTAGTTGTACAATGCACAGTTGTGTTGCTCCATGTAGACTAAGCAATGGCACCAATGAACCATGATCTCACACGCCGATCCGCTTTTGCCAACCGGGAAAGCTGGCTGCGCACCATCTTCGAGGGGAAGCCGCTTCAAAATCTAAGGTGTGAGCCACTTGAAATGGGAAACGTTGTCTCGCGAAGCCCGGTGATCGGAATGTGTGGGCTCAAGGCCAGACGAGTGGTCCAAGCCAGAGCGTGCAGGATCCTTCGAGAACATGATGATGAGGGCAAGCTGGAATGTCTGAGCCTGTGTCCAGGCCTGTCTGTCTCGTGCCTCTACGAATCTACGGCCCCTTGCCGAGAATGGAAGGCATCGTGAGCTTCTCACTGCTGTTCAGGCGCGTTGAGGGCCTCACATTGCAATGCCTGTTGATACCAGTGAGTTGGGTCATAAAGTGGTGGCGCCTGGTACAGTGCCGTTAGTGGCAGCCTCCACGAGATCACCAAGCCACGAGTTGCCTACAATGGTCCCCGAGTGCCAACCCGTTTCCAGGTCTGGCGCCACTCCTGAGCGTATCCTGGTCAACCGCGATAGGCTCAATTACGGGCAGGCAGTACCACCAGTACCTAGGCCCTAGGGCGAGTGGTTCAGTGGGTTCATCTGCTGCAGGGCGACGGTGCGTTTGCGGGGAGTGGAGTTGTTTAGCTGCATGTGATGAGGCCAGCTGCTGTTCTTCGCCATGCTTCACCTCTCCACTGATCAGTGATCCAGTCCCGCATTCCAGATGCGGATAGTGGTGTGGCGATGGTGGGTAGTGGCGGGCGAGTCAGGCGAGTTTGGTTCTCGAGCGTCTGGGGCGGATTTGGTTGGATGTGCGTCGTCACGAGGGTGGTGGTTGATATGATAGCAGTCGGGGGGGTTCGGAAGCTGTCCTGACGTTAACTGATGAACCGACGATGATATGATAGAACCTTTTGGAACTTTGTTTTGCTAACGGTCAATTGACCGGTCTTCGGTAATGAGATGTGCAGGGAACGAACGGGTTGGGAGGGGGCCGCGGTGAAGGCAAAAAGACATGGGCGGAGGCGCAGGAAGTGGCAAAGGATGGGTGGCACCGAAGGGACCGGCTGGGAGCAGCAAGTTTGGGTGCAGAGTGCGCTGTGGCGCTGTGGTGTTCGAGGCCACTGGCGTGCTGTTCTGTGCATTTTTTTTATAGGTGAGATAGGCTCGCATAGCTGTGGAGATGGGGGAGTCGAGGCCTTGGCTGCGTGTTCAGGTCAAGTTGGCAGAGCGTGACAGCGACGAGGCGTAAGAGCAAAGGCGACCAGAGGCCCTGAAGAAAGACGAGACAAGACAAGACAAGACAGTCCAAAGACGAGACATGACAGGGCGAGACACAAAGGGGTTGAGACATGCGGGCAGGCGACGTTGACGGATGACACCGTGCAGTGCAGTTGGAGAGCTGCTGGTGCATGTGTACTTTGGATGGCTTGCGGCATCATAGTGACCCAGTTAAAGTCACCATCTTGGTCCATTCGCTTGAGGTCATCCAGCCTTCATATGAAGTCAACAGGCAACACTTGCAGACCGTAGGAAGTGACGCCTGATTACCACCAATTCCGAAAGACCTCTCTATCGAATCTATCCACACACACACACACACACACTGGCCTGCTCCATTATTTTCTTCCCTCTTGGCCCGGTTGCCAGACGCAGAAGAAATAGACCCTGGCCAAGTGCCTTTCATCTGCCAGCGTCCATCCTCCATCACCGCCCAGACCCAGGCTCGTTCAGCCACGCGCGCTTTAAACTACGACCAACCACAACCAGACCCAGAACAAGCTAGAGGCCTTTGTCCCTGGTCTTTGACTTTGCATCTCTTCCAGTCTGCCTCTGTCGAGCCTGCTGTTCTTCAACTTTCTCTCCTCCCTTACACGAGAGACGAACCCATTAGACTGCATCTCGCGAAGCCTTCACCAACGCACCGGCAGCGACAACAGACCTGGCGTGGCACACTCAAAAAGCATCCATCTCAATCAGTCGCGAACCTTTGCCACTGCATTTGCCCAGGCTCCAACTTCCTTCACCTCTCCCCCACACGAAACCATCCAAGGCCCTCTCTCTTTACCTTGCTGCGACGGTTGTTCCCTCGCTACCGCATTGACTGTCTGTGCTCTCCACCGCCAAAACAGGAACCGCCCACCACCCACTCAGATTCCATTCCTCCTCGACCGCTGGACCGTGCCTGCCCCTCAAACCTCCAGGGGCGACATCACCGTCTCCTCTCACCAGATGCAAATGTTGACTCAACCAATATCTTCTCCGCCGCCAGCCACAGCCGGCCCTCCTGCGTCTCACAGGTCGTCCCATTCAGCAGCTGCATCCTCTTCCTCCGCTGCTCCAAGCAGACCCTCTCGCCTGCGCGCCCTGAGCTACCTCCGAAGCGTTACTCACAACCATCTGTCCCGCGATAGCAGCCATAGCAGCCACAGTAGCCGCCAGAACACCACCACCGGTTCTTCCAGTGCAACCCCGAGACCCGGTAACAGCCTTACTCGGTCGGTGAGCTACTCACCTGGGTCCTCGACACCTGCTTCACCCGATCGGCCACAACCTCAGCAGTCTGCAGATGAAGGTACTGGCACTAGGCTGACCCTCGTCGACTCAGCACCAACAAGCCTTGCTACTCGAGCTGCTGCAGCTCCTGCTGTTCCCGCCGCTGCTGCCATTGTGGCCGCGACAATCCCTGAGACTCCGTCCTCGAACGACGAATCCGCTGCGACCGACGCAATGACCCGCCAACGAGACACCTCGGCCAGCGAGTCTTCAACCGCCCCTTCGGGCAGCAACGCAAGCGATACCCGGCCCTCAATACGATTCTCCGCCTACTTTGATCCCCGCTCGCAGCGTCCATCACTTACCTTTCCTCCCATCACGCGCACCCTTCCTACTGGCACCGAATCTATTCGTGTCGGCCGCTACTCCGAGCGCGATGGCCAGGCCATGGCCAACTCAAGCCCAAACCAACCTTCTGCTGCTCCTGTGGGCTTCAAGTCCAAGGTTGTCAGCCGTCGTCATTGCGAGTTCTGGCACGAGAATGGGAAATGGTTCATCAAGGATGTCAAGAGTAGCTCTGGCACGTTCCTGAATCACATCCGCCTCAGTCCCCCCAGCCAGGAAAGCAAGGCATATCCGGTGAATGACGGGGATATCGTGCAATTGGGGATTGATTTCAAGGGAGGCGAGGAGATGATATTCCGATGTGTGAAGATGAGGCTTGAGTTGAACAGGGGTTGGCAGAACAAGCTCAATACCTTCAAGTAAGTCAAGCTTGCCTCGTGTACACGCCATTATAATTCAGGGCTTCGCTAACAGCAAACCAGCGTGGCTGCACACAAGCGCCTGCGCACCATGGCCAACAGTGGTTCCGCTAACTCGTCGGGGTCGAGCTCTCAGGATTGCGCAATCTGTCTTAACTCGATAGCGGTATGTCTTTGACTTACTACTTCTCCCTCAATCTCTACTGACTCGTCGTGCAGCCCTGCCAGTCGCTCTTTGTGGCACCTTGCTCCCACACATGGCACTTCAAATGCGTCAAATCTTTGCTCTTATCGCCCAACTATCCCGTCTTTATCTGTCCCAACTGCCGTGCCGGCGCTGACCTCGAAGCGGATGTGGATGAACCAACCGACTGGGACCCTGCTGGGTCAGGCGATGATGGTGTGGGCGGCGAGTCTGCGAGCGAGGACTCCAAGAACCCCGCCGATCCTGATCGAACGCATATCCCCGATACGAGTGACGCAAACGATGTCACCGTCGCGATCAACGCGTCTCCAGACACGCCAGCGCGATCAGCACTCCCGTATACGGCTTCCGCGCCGCTGCCAATCAGGAATCCATCGGCCGGGAATGCTGCTCGTTCAAGCACCCAAGGTGATCGACCGAGTCGCACGCCCTCGCCACCTGGTTATGGTCCAGAGGGACCAATCACCCCGCGAAATGATGCTGGCCCGTGGGTGTTCGATGGCAGTGCACCGCCAAGAGACGCGGACGCCAACCCGGGAGAGATGGTGAGCTTAGATGCTGCAGCGGACATGGGTACCAACGGCGCATCCAGTGAGGAGAACAGCAGAGAGCATTGATAGGAGTACATTCATTCTTGCGGCTACTGAGCACGGTGCAGTTATAGTTGGGTCGAATTTTAGCATGGCGAGCGGTTGTGCCATACATCGTAACATGGAGAAAGGTGTTGAGGCGTTGTTCTACATCATATGGAGAGTCGGCTGGGCATCGACAGGCCCCGTTCTGTTTCCTTGAGTACTTGGGTTATATCGGCTTCTTGCGAGACACAGACCTGTTCTGGGCGGCCACGAATGTTTTGTTTTGTTTAGTGGGACTGCCAATGCAGATGCTCATCAGCGTTCCAAAATGGTTTCGGGTAATCATGGTATGCTGAGGTCACAGTATAATGGGTAAAGCGTTGAATACATATTTGCCGAAGGACACGTTATGATACCTTGGGCCCAGCTCTATGCTCTCGCGCATGGAACAATGATGAAGTCATGTCACGTTTGAATATCCCTGGATAGCTCAACAGCTTCAACCAATATGCCACTAGGAAAACCCACGTTGTAATTATTGTATCGAAGGCCGCATATGTGAGGTTGATAGTCTAATCAGTGTCTGGCAATACCGAGCCAGCAGCGTATCGCCGAAATGCACCCAAAATAAGAATCTGAAGTGGGTCCATGCACGCGATGGCCATTCAACCTCTGGAGGGTCATTTTTCGTCTGACGTCGATCCACCCTCACTCTTGCAGCTTTAACATACATCACTCATACCGCCACAGAGATTTCTTGTTGTGACTACCATGTTGCGACACTTGAGGTCACGGCTACAACCCCGGGTGGTGGTGCGGGCTTCGGATGCTCTCGCGCAGGGCCTGAGGACGACAAATGGTGCGCTTGTCCCGAGGAGGCCGTTCGCGACGGTTCAGGTCGAGGGAATCCCAAAAGTGAGTCACAACCACGCGAGCTGCTGAGCACCTCAAGACCCAGACACTGACAGTCTGAGTTTGAATAGGAACCTACCGAGCTCGACCAGATCACGACTCTGCCCAACGGCCTCCGTGTCGCCTCGGAAGCCCTCCCCGGTTCGTTTTCCGGCATCGGTGTCTACGTTGAGGCCGGCTCCCGCTTCGAAAATGAGTCCCTCCGCGGCGTCTCTCATATCATGGACCGCCTAGCCTTCAAGTCAACGACCAACCACACTGCGGACGGCATGCTCGAGAAGATCGAAGCCCTGGGCGGAAACATCCAATGCGCCTCATCCCGGGAGTCGATGATGTACCAGGCCGCGACCTTCAACAATGCAGTTCCCGACACAGTAGCTCTACTTGCCGAGACCATCCGCGATCCGAGAATCACAGACGAGGAGGTAGCAGAGCAGATTGAGACGGCGCGGTATGAAATCGCCGAGATCTGGAGCAAGCCGGAACTGATCCTGCCGGAGCTAGTGCATTCTGCTGCTTTCAAGGACAACACCCTGGGGAACCCCTTGTTGTGTCCGAAGGAGAGGCTGGAGAGCATTAACAGGGATACGGTGAAGATGTACAGGGACCTGTTCTACCGACCGGAAAGGCTTGTCGTGGCTTTTGCGGGCGTCGAGCATTCACAAGCAGTTCGGTTGACGGAGCAGTTCTTCGGCGACATGAAGGCTCCCATCCAGGCCTCATCTCCTCTTGCAGGTTCCGAAACGTCCAGCGAACCCAGTTTCTCCGACAGCGAGGCAAGCTCCTCGTCACCCAGGAGCTCTGCCTCGTCCTCGTCCTCCTCTCGCCTCATGAACAAGATCCCCTTCCTCAAGAACATCTCAACTTCCGCCTCACACAACGCTTCCGTCCTGCCAACTCCACCCTCCGAGCTCGACATCCTCCAGCCCTCTCGCTACACCGGCGGTTTCCTCTCTCTGCCCGCGCAACCCCCGACAGTAAACGGGCCTGTCAACTTCAGCCATATCCACGTCGCCTTCGAGGGCCTCCCCGTCGCTTCGCCCGATATCTACGCCCTTGCGACGCTGCAGACCCTTCTCGGTGGCGGCGGTTCCTTCTCCGCAGGCGGTCCTGGAAAGGGCATGTACTCCCGCCTCTTCACCAATGTCCTGAACCAGCACCACTGGGTCGAGTCTTGCATTGCTTTCAACCACCCCTACACCGATTCCGGCCTCTTCGGCATCTCTGCCTCTTGCCTCCCCGGTCACACCTCTGCCATGCTTGACGTGATCTGCCAGGAACTCCGCGCTCTGACGCTCGACACCGGCTACTCCCGTCTTCAGCAGCCTGAAGTCGACCGTGCGAAGAACCAACTCCGCTCCTCCCTTCTCATGAATCTCGAGAGCCGTATGGTCGAGCTGGAAGATCTGGGTCGCTCGGTGCAGGTCCACGGCAAGAAGATCCCCGTGAGGGAGATGTGCCGCAAGATCGATGAGCTCACGGTCCAAGACCTGAGGCGGGTGGCTAGCCAGGTCGTGCATGGGCTGGTGCAGAATGTCGGTGGTGGAAGCGGTGCCCCGACTGTCGTGTTGCAGGAGGCTCAGGCGTACGGTGTAACGACACATACCATGGGTTGGGACCAGATCCAGGATCGGATTGACAGCTGGAAACTGGGACGATCATCATAGACTGATAGGCGTGCGTCCCTTCTCAGGACGACGGGGTCGTTTGTATGATTAAAGTAGTAGATCTTGTACTCATATATACCTCCGGGGGGGTGGTGAGGAATACTTCAAACAAAATTAGGGCAATAGTCCCATCTATTTTCTATTCATGTAATAATTGCTAAGGCATGTGTCTCGTTATGGTATCTTGGCCCCGAACTCCGATTGCTGCTGATCCCGGACCGACCCAACCCTGTGCGTTTGTTCCCAAATCCTGTGAGCCTCCATCGGGTCCCCTCACCGGAGTGCGTCTAAGAGGTTGCTCCTAATGCTCAAGGTCAAAGCCTCGACCTGACTGCCTCCAGTCTATACTTGACCTCTTTCAATGCCTTGCTCGTGGGTTTCCAATCATCGAATTGCTTCAGTAGTTCATCCGTCTCCTCACTCAAATCAGTCTTCACAACGTCTTCCTCCAGCAACCCCCTCATGATCCAGGGGAGGACGTAGGGGTTTGCCCCACCAAGTGCTCCTCTTGGCTGAATCTCCAGAGACGTTGGGTTTGGAGTAGATGTAGTTTCGAGGGCATGCTTCACTGCAAGTTCGTACACTGCCGGCTCAAAGTACAAGCGCGAGTGCCCTTCTCCAGACACAAGAGGCCCAGCGAGAGGGATAGATAGCTCTCGGATAAGGCCATGATCGGTGATGCCGAGGTTCCGGAGCTTCAGTGCAAAGCCAACGAGATGCGCGATGAAGTCAGGCGCGTGGATTCTGCCGTCGATGAAAACTGCGCGGTAGATGTAAGGATGGTGTGCTGGCGAGTAAACCGCGGACTGCGCTTCGAGTCAGTATGCACTCCCCTGCTCACGAGATCTAGATGGACCTACCTCCATAGGCACAAGTTGGTCGTCAATGCTGCCAATAAAAGTGATCCGAGCACCATACTCTAAGACACGCCTCATTGCCACCTCGAACCTCCGGGAGTTCACGCTTGCAGGGTCACCAAACTCCCACAACTCAGATGCTGAACCTGTGAAAAAGTTGGATCTGTGTGACGGGAATGGCCCGAGTGCTACACCTGCCATCGCACACACTCCAATTTTCGCGTCAGTAATAATGCCAAGATCGATAAGCTTTTCCAGGAGCATAACGCTGACAGGTACTCCTTGAGAATGGCAGGCCAATATGATCAGATCAGCCTTGCGAATGTGATCGATCCAGTTAAGCATCAACTTCCAGAGATTGTCCACACGATCGCTGATCTTCCCTTCGCCCTCTAGGGCCACTTTTTCGATCTCGCAATCTGTGCACCCATGCTCATCGGCCCATTTCCTGATAGCCTCAGCTCCTAGGGTTGCAAAGCGCAGAGAAGTGCCAGTTGGATGGCCAATCATGGGTCGAAGATAGGTGTGGGGGAAGAGACCATGGACACCGATTGCGAGAGCTTTACGAATCTTTGGTGGTTCCCGCAGTCGACAGACATGATTTGCTGGTGTTTGCTTAGTCCGTAGAAGAAACTGTGCGATCTGTTTGATGATAGATGGGTTCTCTTTCATCTGGTATGTGCTGGAGAAAGACGGGAGCAAGAGGTTGGGAGGTTGTTTAGAGGAGGTTTGCGACTCGGCTATGGATTTGTTCGATGAATCAACTTTTGGTGCTGGAACTTCAGTCTGCGTCGGTGTCTGCGTTCCTGATCCGGGTTTGCTATCTGACGGAGCCATCGTACTTCTCATAGATGATGGTGATCCCGTCTCCATATCCATAGACGATGGCCGTACCCTTTTGTTCTTTTTCCACGTCGATTTGCCAGAAACTGAGATGTCTTTGGGCTTGGTGTCCGACTTGGAATCATTAGGCTGCGTTCCTGACACGTTTCCCTCATCCATCGGCTTGGGATGTGCTTCCGAGCGATCTCCTATCACGGCAATCTCTCCGCAGTTGTTCTCCTGGGCGGCTCCCTTCTTAGGCGAATCCGTCCACCAGAAAGCCCAGGTCGAACCCGCCTTAGGTGTTTGTAGCTGTTTCTGCGTTTTCGGCGGTGTTACTGGCACCTCTGAATGTGCGACTTCTTGATTCGGCGCAGCAACTGCTTCCTTCGGGGCGTTGTCGGTTGGAGGAGGCCCACCAGACACAGCGGGTGTTGACCAGAATCCAAACCAGGATGTTGGTGGGGGTGCTTCCGACTTGGGCTCAGCCGTTATTTCCTGAGGATCTGGAGTTCGCGCGGGAGACACACTCGGTCGCTCGTTCTCGTCATTGACCTGACTCACGTCGGATGAGTTTGGCACAGGGTTGAGTGTAGGTGCTAGAGTCTCGGTGAACGGAGTCCGTAGCCACCAACTCGTCCAGCCCGAAGACGTTGCTGGCCGCGGGGGTGTCACTGGAGCTTCAGTTTCTTGGTCCGCATCGCCTGGTGAAGCCATCTGGTCAGGCTTGGTGACCGTCTCGGTTTCAACATTGTTGGACTGCTGTGTCACGGCCAGTCTGTCGCTCTGATCGGACATTATTGGGGTTTCCGGAACATTTGTCAGAGTGTCCGTCGTATTCGCACTGCCTACGCTGGCCGTTTCGCTCGGCTTTCGTGCCTCATATCTGTTGAAGTCTGCGGCCTTTGTCGATTTGACAGTCCCACCAAAGATGTTCTCCTTGGCCACGGAAGTTGATGCTGTGGCTTTCGGAGGACGTGGCCAGGAACCGTACCAGCTCCGAGCTTTGTGTAGCTACAGTATGGAATTAGCAACGTACCAGAAGCTGCGGTGCCCACGTCGAAGTGCCATACCTGCTTCGGTTGTTGTTGAGTGGCTGGTGCTCTTTGCTTAGAAGGAGCTTGATCGCTGGGTGGCATCTGATCGAGGGCTGGGACTGAGGCAGACGCGATAGGTGACGTAGTAGCCCGTTCCACGTTGGTTGTTGATGAGGAGACAGCTTGTGCTGGATTCGGGCGTTGACGCTTACGAGGGGGCATTCTGAGCGTTGTGAGGAGAGGATGAAGCGAGCCCTATATGATAGGCAATAGATAAGCTCCCGCCACGTAGGCACAGCGCGGGTCGATTGTGGCTTGAAGCGAAATGGGGAGCGTCACCATGTCACGCTACTGTTCGTCATTACTGGCGCCCCGTTCTAGCTCCCAGCCCCGCCAAATTCACATGCTTCACTGGAGGCTTGATAAGGGAAACACGTCTGATAACGGACTCTTTTCCCTACAAACCGTACTCCGTAGCAGACAGTGTCAAAAACCCGTCGAATGGGACATTTGGTACGACGACAAATTAAGGTTTTCGTTCTCCGTATTTGAGATTCTTCGCCATCCTCATTCTCGAATGAACATCAGTGCTTTTGCCTTGCTCAGGAGCCTTTGGTGGGAGCCTAGACTAAGTTGGAGCCTGCTTGGCTTATCTGCTTATCGGTCCAGCGCTTATCGCTTATCGGTGTCCCGCCCGCCAGAAAAAAAATCCAGCGAAGCCTCGCAAAGCGCAGGGTCTGAAGCTCTCCAACCTGCTGCAGCAGCAATCACACCGCGAGAGGTGTGACGACCACCAATATGAGCAATCTCAAGCGCAAAGACGCGCCAGGTGGCCAGCCGCCAGCCAAGTCCGCGAAAAGCACAAAAGAAGCCCGTCCTTCGAAGAACGATGCTGCGCCGAAGCCTACAAAATCTGCGAAGACTTCCGACTCGGGCGCAACCAGACCCAAGCCTACCGCTGTTGTTTCCGTCCTCAAAGATGAGGAACCAATGTTCCCAAGAGGAGGAGGAAGCATTCTTACTCCCCTGGAACAGAAACAAATCAACCTTGAGGCAAAGGCAGATGCTAAGCGGGAGGAGGAGTTCGAGACTACCGGCAAGGCCGCTGCCAAGAAGAAGCGGAAAGCCTCGTCAAAGTCCACTAAGAAAGCGCAAACATCACATAAAGAAGCAGACGATTCTGTCAAACCCGAGAGTCTAAATTTCAAGGTAAGCTTGACCTGTGACTTCAATTGTCCTGTCATTGAATAGCTGACCTCTCCAGAAACTCGTACGAGGCTCACTCGTCCTCGGACAAATCAGCCGCATCAACAGCACTGATCTCGAAGTCGCTCTTCCTAACAACCTTACCGGCCATGTCTCAATTGCGGCTGTATCTGAACAGCTTACTAAAAGACTACAAAGCACCCTGGATGAGATCGAAAAGACTGAAGATTCCTCCGACGATGCAGATATTGATCTCTCTTCCATGTTCTCCAATGGACAGTACGTTAGGGTATACGTCCTTTCCACTGCAGATGAGACAAACACTGGAAAGACAAAGCGCAAGATTGAATTATCATTGCGACCGTCTGAAGCGAACACAGGGTTAGAAGCTGACGATGTCGTCGAAAATGCTACGGTTATGGCCTCCGTTGTTAGTGTCGAGGACCACGGTTGCGTCATGGACGTTGGCATTAAGGGCCTTGGGGGTTTTCTTCCCAAGGCTGAGTACGACTCGAGCGTTACAGAGGACCGTCTTCAACCTGGCGCTGTGTTCCTGGCCAAAGTATTTGCGAAGAGGGGCAAGATTGCTCAACTGTCTCTCAACCAGAAGAAACTCAGCGACGTCAAGCAGGTACCCGAGGCCACCACAATCAACACGTTCCTACCTGGTACGACTGTGGACTTGTTGATCTCACAAGTCGATCGCCGAGGTCTTGCTGGCAAGATCCTAGGCCATTTGGACGCGACTGCTGATCTGATTCATTCTGGAGTCGGACCTATGGATGTTGACCTTGAAGCGGCCTACAAGATTGGATCTCGCGTCAAGGCACGGGTGATTTGCAATTTTCCAACAGCGAAGGATCCGAAGCTGGGCATCTCTCTTCTCCCTCACATCACATCTTTGGGTCAGAAGCTCACAGACGGCCGATATGGAAAGCCCCCAGTCCAGGTCCTCCCGATTTCGTCCACAGTTGAGAAATGCAAGGTCACACGCGTCGAGAATGACATCGGTCTTTTCGTTGATCTCGGAAATGGTGGGCTCAGGGGCTTTGTGCACATTTCACGTGTGAAAGACGGCAAGGTCGATGCGCTGTACGCCACTAGTGGCCCTTACCAGACTGGCACCTCTCATAAGGGGCGTATTGTTGGGTACAATCCGATTGATGGGATGTTCCAGCTCTCCTTCCAGAAGTCGGTCTTGGAACAGCAATACATACGACTGGAGGATGTGCCAGTTGGTGCCGTTGTCGATGGTGAGATCGAAAAAGTCGTCGTCGGCGAGGAAGGTGTCAGTGGCCTTGTCTTGAAGATCGCAGACGGCATTACTGGGTATGTGGCAGAAAGGCATTTCTCTGACGTTCGCCTCCAGCATCCCGAGAAGAAGTTCAGGGAGGGACTCAAGGTCAAAGCCAGGGTGCTGTCTATCAACCTTTCTCAGAAGCGAATGCGACTCACCATGAAGAAGACCCTTGTCAACTCCGAGGCGCCTGTCATCAAGTCATTCGATGATGTGAGCATTGGCCTACA
This sequence comes from Sarocladium strictum, assembly GCA_030435815.1. Classification (NCBI taxonomy): domain Eukaryota; kingdom Fungi; phylum Ascomycota; class Sordariomycetes; order Hypocreales; family Sarocladiaceae; genus Sarocladium; species Sarocladium strictum. The sequence goes on along the minus strand of JAPDFR010000003.1, from coordinate 2,936,543 downwards.
GGTTCCAGGCACAATTATCAAGATCCAGCAGTCAGGAGCCCACATCCAGTTCTATGGCTCTCTGCAAGGATTTTTGCCGACCTCAGAGATGAGCGAGGCTTACATCAAGGATCCCACTGAGCATTTCCGCGCTGGCCAAGTTGTCAGCGTCCACATCCTCGAAGCTGATGCCGACAGAAATCGCCTCGTCGTCTCTTGCAAAGATCCCGCCGCTTTTGGTCTTGACAAGCAGAACGCACTGAAGGCCCTCAAGCTTGGCGACCTGGTCTCTGCCAAGGTAACTCAGAAAACGGAGGATCAGGTCCTGGTTGAGCTCGAGGGCAGCGGTTTGAAGGCTATGTTGCCTGTGGGTCACCTCACAGATAAGTCAGTGTCAAAGACACAGCACGCCCTGAAGCGTATCAATGTCGGCCAGACCATGTCCAACCTCATGGTACTTGACAAGGACAATAACAAACGTGCTATCGTTCTGACCCAGAAGCCAAGTCTGGTGAGCGCTGCGCAGGAAGGCAAGCTTCTGTCTACCTTTGATGATTGCCAGCCAGGCATCGTTACCTATGGCTTTGTGAAGAACATCACTCAGACAGCAATCTTCGTACAATTCGGCGGAAGTCTACGTGCGCTACTTCCGAAATCTCGCCTGCCAACTGAGGCGCAGACTAAACCCGACTTCGGTATGCATGTTTGGCAGACTATCGAGGTCAAGATAATTTCAACCATCCCGGACCTCCAACGAGTTCTGGTCGCACCCGCTAGCGAATCACACGAAGATGAGGGAAATTCAAAGGGTACCAAGGTAGTCGTACCAGCACCATCTGACGGCCTCGAAACAGGCAGTATTGTTAAGGCCCGCATCACCGCGATCAAGAGGACACAGCTCAATGTTCAGATTTTGAAGAGCGAGACCCAGGGACGCGTTGACATTTCCCAGGTATTCAACAGCTGGGAAGAGATCTCAGATACCAAGGAACCGCTCGCTAAATTCTCCAAAGACCAGAAGATCGATGTTCGCGTGCTTGGCGTTCACGAGGCGAGAGATCACCGATTCCTTCCCTTATCTCACCGTACAGGACACTCTGTGCTAGAGTTGACCGCGAGACCATCCGACTTAAGCGCTGACAATTACCAACCTTTAACAATGAAGGATGTCAAGGTCGGTGATAGTCATGTGGTTTTCGTCAACAACAGCACTCCGCAATATCTCTGGGTCACCCTGTCTCCTGCTGTGCGTGGCCGTATTTCAGCCATGGATGTGTCAGACGATCTTACACTACTTGGTGACCTCGAGAAAAACTTCCCTATCGGTACAGCATTGAGGGCGAAGGTTTCTTCCGTCGATGCTGCCAACCACCGTCTTGACCTGTCGTGTCGCTCCTCTGGAGCTGGTGAGAAGTTTGACTGGAAGGCGCTCAAGAAGAACATGGTTCTTCCCGGCCGTGTTACCAAGGTGAACGAACGGCAAGCCATGGTGAAGCTTAGCGATACCGTTGCTGGACCGGTTCATCTCCCTGACATGGTTGACAACTACGACGATGTGAATAGCATGAGCTTTCTCAAAGGCGAGGTTGTCCGAGTATCCATTGTAGACATCGACGTCAGCAACAAACGTCTTCGTCTTTCGACTCGCCCATCTCGTATCATGAGCTCCACACTGCCGATTGTTGACAAGGAAATCTTGAGCATCTCTGATGTCTCATCCGGCGATATTGTGCGTGGCTTTGTGAAGAATGTTTCCGACAGTGGTCTGTTCATTCATCTAGGTGGTCAAGTGACTGCCCGCGTCAAGATTTCGAATTTGTCGGACAAGTACTTGAAGGAGTGGAAAGATCATTTCCAGATCGACCAGCTTGTCAAGGGTCGTGTGATCATGGCAGACAAAGCAACCAATACCATTGAGCTCAGCCTCAAGGAATCCACGCTCGACGATGGTTACGTGCCACCACTTTCGTACGATAGTCTTCGCGCAGGCCAGATTGTCACAGGACGGATCCGCAAAGTTGAAGACTTTGGTGCATTCATCGTCCTCGACGACTCGGCAAATGTCAGTGGACTTTGTCACCGAAGCCAGATGGCCGAGAGACCCGTCACAGACGCGACCAAATTGTACAAGGAGGGCGACAAGGTCAAGGCGCGTGTTCTTGAAATTGACGCAAAGAAGCGCAGAATCAGTCTCGGTCTTAAGCCCTCTTACTTCCAGGACGAGGATACAGACATGGAGTCTGACGATGCTGGCGCCGCACTTGACTCTGATGATGCAGAGAACGACTCGGACGTAGAAATGGAGAATGGTGGTGCATCGATAAAGCTTGTTGGCCTCAACGACGATGACTCGGACGAGGAAGAGGATGATGAGGAAGAGGATGACGACGACGACGACGACGACGACGACGAGCAAGATGAGAGCGACGATGAGGTTGCTACCAGCAGGGCCAACGGCCTCGGCGCAGGCAAGAAGTCGGCGTGGACCGAAGATCCGTTCGCGGACGCAGAAATGTCAGGAGATGAGTCAACTGCGCCAGCAAAGGATTCAAAGAAGAGCAAAAGGAAGTCAAAGGCGGAACCAGAGGTCGATCGCACAGCGCAGCTCGATATTAACGGGCCGCAAACAGCGAGCGACTATGAACGTCTCCTCCTGGGCCAGCCTGATTCTTCAGAGCTCTGGATAGCGTATATGGCATTCCAAATGCAAGTGAGCGACCTGTCTGAGGCTCGCAAGGTTGCGAAGCGCGCCATCAAATCTATCAACATTCGAGAGGAAGCAGAGAAGCTCAACGTTTGGATCGCGTATCTGAACTTGGAGGTTGCCTATGGTAGCAAACACACCGTTGAGGAGGTCTTCAAGGAGGCATGCCAGTATAACGACGAGCAAGAGGTTCATGAGCGACTGGCCAGCATTTACATTCAGTCAGAGAAACTCAAGGTATGTGACTTCACGGCACTTTGTAGAGGGTGCAGGAATTTTAACAGCCATCACAGGAAGCGGAAAAGCTCTTCGAAACCATGCTCAAGAAGTTTGGTGCCAAGGCACCCAGTGTCTGGACCAACTACGCTCACTTCCTGCACGTCACTCAGGGCGAGCCTGCTCAGGCTCGTGCTTTGCTGCCGCGCGCTACGCAACAATTACCCAACCACCTTGGCCAGACCATCATCAGCCGATTTGCCGCCCTCGAGTTCCGCTCTCCTCACGGTGAGCCTGAGGTTGGCCGTACCATGTTCGAGGGTCTCCTCGCCGCCTATCCCAAGAAAGGTGACCTCTGGAGCCAACTTCTTGACCTCGAGGCAGGCATCGCTGGCGATGATGCGACTGCTGTGCGCGACGTCTTTGAGCGCAGGACGAAAGTCAAGGGTCTGAAGCCTCAGCAAGCCGAGAAGTGGTTCCGCCGGTGGGCTGAGTGGGAGGAGAAGCGGGATGGCGCCAAGGGCAAGGAGAGGATCATGGCCAAGGCGCAGGAGTGGGCAAGTAAGTTCAAGGCGAAGAAGGAGGCCGATGCTGCCGCCGCAGCCCTGGAGGAGGAGTTGGAAGAGTAAAAAAGTCAACCAAAAGCGAAATGTACATACAACACCATGGGATGGCGTCCTCACCTAGTCGAATCTTCCAAAAAAGAGTCATTTTCCCACAGCAGCCAGGATTTGGAAAGTTGAACTTCGATCTGTAGAAGTTCTAGACATTTACTATTATTTCCTTCTATCACTGAGACCCTTAAATAGCCGAGAGTAGTTCCAGCGGTAACGCGTTTCGGCAAGTGCAAAGTCCTTGGGTCAGATACTTCCATGATCGGGGCAAGTCCGGTATGCCCTTTGCCCCACCATGGAACCGCATACACCGAACCGCAGGCCCGAGGATAAATCCTCCAAGTCTGACGGCAGACCTTGACTCCCAATCACGAGTATTCGGCATTCTCCATTGCGCCTCGAGCCTCGTTGACGACAACATGGCGACTAGGACCACAACGGTCGAGATGGACGATCGTTCGTCCGCCCCGCCTTCTTCTGCCCGCACAAGCCACGACCACGACGACCTCTCCTCGCACGATGCCGCCACCTTGACAAATTCACGAGTTGTCGAATCGACGGTTCCCGATGGCGGGTACGGTTGGGTCATCGTCGCTTCCTGTGCGACGTTGACTTGGTGGTCTGTCGGCTGCACATATGCATGGGGTGTGACGCAGACTGCACTGGTGGACGTAGGCTTGTCCTCGCCAGCTGTGCTGTCGTTCATCGGCGGACTCAATGCGTCGATGATCTCGGCTCTCGCCATCATGAACTCGAAGCTGGTGAGGCTGATTGGCGTCAAAAGGATGGGGCTCATTGGAGTATCGTGCATGGGTGGCAGCCAAATCTTGAGCTCATTTACGGTCCACAACCTGGGAGCCTTCTTCTTCACAGCCGGTGTGATTATGGGATACGGCATCAGGTGAGCTTTCTTACGCACCCGCTTGCTTCCTGGATCCCTGATTGCTAACAGAAAATGCCAGCATTTGCTTCCTGGTCAGCATGATACTGCACCCAGTAACTCACAGCAACGACTAATGCATTCTAGGTTGCGACGTCTCTACCTGTTCAATACTTCAGCACAAAACGAGGCCTCGCCAATGGTCTGATCTCCGCAGGCGCAGCTTTCGGTGGTGCGGTCATCACCGTCGGCATGAATGCACTCATCCAGAACATGGGCATCCCGTGGGCATATCGAATTCTTGGCCTTGCAACTCTTAGTACGGGACTTCCGGCCGCATGGTTCTTGAAGGAGCGTGTGCCGACGCACACGCCTCGCATGGTGGAATGGTATGAGCTCTTCGCGCCTCCAGTCTTTCGTATGCTGATCGTTTGGCAGGGCTCTATTCAAATCCATGACCTTTGTCCTGATTTTCTTGGCCGGGGCTATCGGCACGTTCCCACTCTTCGTCACCCCGTTCTTCCTGCCGCAGTACACGAAATCGCTCGGGTTCGCTCCCAACATTGGTGCTGGCCTCACGGCAGGCTTCTCGCTCTCGTCTGCCGTGGGTCGAGTGTTTTGCGGAATGCTGTGTGATCGGTTTGGAGCACTGAATACTCTTGCGGCTAGCCAGCTCCTGACAGGGCTGAGTATGCTTGCCATGTGGCCGGCTAGTACAACGATGGCGCCTCTGGTGGCGTTCGTGATCGTCAACGGTGTCAGTAACGGAGGGTGAGTCTGGCCTTCAAACCCATCAAGGGCGTGTCCGTGTGGCTAATCCATAGCTAGCTTCTTCGCCTCGATGCCTACTGTTGTGGCAAATGTGTTTGGGAGCGCGAGAGCAGCTGTTGTGATGAGCATGATCCTAACCAGCTGGATCGGTGGTTACCTGATGGTGAGATGCATGCCCATGTTATTCAAAGTGAAGAAGCTGCTAACTCTGTCCTAACAGGGTGGCCCTATCGCAGGTTACCTTCTTGAGGCTTACGGAGGCGCCGAGGGGGGTCTCGAGGCGTTCCGGCCAGCCATGTTCTACGCCGGATCTTTGGGTATGGCGTCATGTGGCCTCGTTCTGGCGGCACGGCTGAAGCACAGCAAGATGCCCCTTGCAAGGCTTTGAGATGACGGGTTGCACAGTTGAGTTGCGCATAGAGCACAAAGGCATGTCCTATCCATAGATCGGCTGGCTCGGCCTGGAGGTGTTTGATTGATTGAATTTACATAAATCTAGTTACGTCGCAACAATGGCCTCATTCCTGGATCACCTACCGCAGCTAACCATGAAGTTCAGATTCCGGCATATGCACAGAAATGGCGTGCTAGGGTCATGAGAAACAATGCGTGACGTGCGAATCTGCTCAGATATAAAATCGACTGGGAGCGGACAAGACATGCATACAAGATGAAGGGCAACGAACAGGTCCAGCATGGTGCAAAAAAAAAAAAAACCCATAATCGGAAATTACCCCATATTCGTCGCATGTCTTTTCTCCCCCTTGAAGCTATTGATTGTCCTTGGATATAAAGGTGAGGCTCGATAGGCTTCGACCATCCGGCATTGCTCGCCGTGTTAGTGCGAGCACGTCAGCATCCCTGCCCATTGCGTCGGTCCATCGGGAGGTACGTACCTCTTGCGCCATCGCCATCTGGACGGGCTGTCGCGCAACTCACTGCATCGCCAACAACTTCACTCTGTAAAGTCTGACACTCTCTCACATCGTTTTCGGGGCAGCACGGCTATCCAGGCATGCGACGTTCGCGATGGGTTGTCGAGTGTGCAGGGCTCGCAAGGTAAGACTGTCTCTTGTGGTGGTATTTGGTCTGCCACTGCCAGCGCCGACCGATGGTCCACCCCCCACCATCACTCACCCACCGGGATCTCGCTGTTAAGACCTGTACTAACAGCCGTGGTCCTTGTCAAGGTCAAATGCGACGGCCGTCCAAATGGCTGTCAGAACTGCGAACGCCTTCAGCTCGAGTGCGTGACCGATAATGGACTGCCGACAGCCACGCCGCCTTATTCATCACCGGTGGCGCTGCGAAAGATCCGCACTTACCGGTCCTGCACCGCTTGCCGTGCATCCAAGACCAAGTGCGACGGCGACAGACCGAAATGCTCACGCTGCAGGACCAAAAACGCAGAATGTGAGTACGACGGAGGTGCCGCGCCGAGATGGACGAAGACGCTGGCGAACCCGACGGCAGCCACTCCGGGGGTGGACCAGGAGGGAGCAGCAGAGGCACCAAGTGTTACGAGCCAGGGCAGCGCCGAGGATGCGGAGAAAATCGAGGCACAGCTGAAGAACGACAGCACGGCCAATCCGATGCCGCCGTCTGTCATGCCACCACCTTCGAAGCAGATGTCGACCGACCTGCCAAGGCGAGACAGTCTGACCTCGCCCAAGATTGCCGGGCCAGACGGCCTGGTTGCAGATGCACACGCCTGGTTCGTCAACACGAAGCCCAGCTCGCGCTTCTTTTTGCCCTTCCTCTCCCCAAGACTGACATCCTACAGGCTTTTATCACCAGATTTACCTCCCAAGAGACATCTCAGAAGGATTGTCGAGCAGTACTTCGCCAATGTTCATCCCCTCCGATGCTTTGCTTTCGTCCATAAGCCCTCCTTTATGCGGCAGCTGGACAAGGGATTCGAGACCGATGACGAGAACGCATTGCTGTATATCATCTGCGCTCATGGCGTGAAGTAAGACCTGATCCCATCACGGTACCGGGGTTCCGCGCTTATACTGGACAGATTCCATATCCTCAGCCTGAACCAGATTGATCACGGGCCCGGCCTCGCCGTTCATCGTGCAGCCGGCAGCCAGTGGGCGAAGAAGGCAGAATACATGATCCTGACGAATTTCGGAAAGGTTTCGGTCCAGAGGCTGATGGTATGTTTGCCTCTGCTCGCACTCCCCCCGGCTTCCGACCCTGACGATTTCAAATTTCTAGGCTGCGGTTCTCCTGTACGACTTCCACTTCCGCCTCGGCGAGTTCACCCAAGCCCTGATGCTCAGTGGCTTGGCTGTTCGCATGGCTCATGCCCTCAAGATCAACACCGAGTACTCGCCGGACATCATGTGCACAGAGGTCGACGAATCGGCTCCGTCCGTCGTCGCCCGTGAGAGCCGTCGACGCCTGATGTGGGCTTGCTACGTCCTCGATGCCTGGACAGGGAGCGGCGTCGACCAGTTGACTCTTCTCCGTGAGACTGACATCAAGATCCAGCTGCCCTGCAACGAACGAAATTTCGGTCTCAGGATCGCCTCCGTCACAGAAACATTGGGTGTTGGCCATGTCTTGCAGTTCTTGCCGCCAGCCATCGTACCCCCAAAGCCAGCTTCGAACATGGGCATCATGGCATATTATATCCGCATCGTCACTCTTTGGAAGAGAGTGGTCAGGTCAGCATATGCAAGAAACATGGGCGCTGTCCTCACGGCTTTGCTGACTTGGAACCAGATATATCAACAGCGTCACCACGGGTCCCCCACCGTGGCTACCGGAATCGGAGTTTGCTTCTCTCGAGAGTGATCTACGGCTTTGGCGACGGGAGCTGCCGGAATTCGTCGAGTACTCCGCCGACACCATCTACGCCCGCCTTGACTCGAACCAGCTGGGCTCTCTGATGCTTATCCACTGCACATATCACCACAACTTTCTTGAGCTCTACAAGTTCTCCATGCCGGATCTCTTCAGACTCGAAAAGCGCTTCGTAGTGTTCCCCCAGGAGCACCGGGAATTTATAAAGGTGGTCCAGGCCGAAGCGTTCTTCCACGCGAACCAGATCTCCAGCATCCTCGCCGAGGCTGTCGAGCATGGGCCAAGGCTTCTATCGGACGCCCTCTTGCCGTTCTTTGTATATGACAGCAGCCGAGTCATGCTGTACTATGTCTCCCAGCTCCTTGATCCGAATCGTGTCGATGCTGTGGGGAAGATGACGGAGGCTGTCCAAGCTGTCGAAAGTAACCGACATATTCTCAGGGTCATGTCACCACTTTTTCCTATCGCTGATTCCCTGGTAGGCGGCCCCAATCTGAATTTACACAGCCATATATTTATATGTATACTGACCTACGCAACAGGCAACAACAATCGAGCGTTGGTTGTTCAAGATCAAGCGAACGCTGCACCACATTGGTCGGCCAAACCAGAGTCCTACAAAGGGGAATGTGACTTTGCGAGAAATCAAGGAAGCTCGGTCACGTCCACAATCGACTGTTGCCAGCTCTGCCACAGGCACCCCTGACCTCTCGCTGCCCCCTTATCCCGTTATCCCAGCTCTGGGGAGATCTGGTGTGGGGGAGAAACATTCCCTCGATGGACAGCCACTCGGACCACACGAAACAGCCTGGGATCATCAGAGCGCCGCTCAGCAGCTTGTTGGACTCAGCCAAGAGGCACCGCAACGATCAACAGGATTACAACACGAGCGACCGGTGCCGATACCCCAGATCCCAGCAATGACGGCCGAGGACACCGTCGTGACCACGGTACCGCAAACGCCCGGGTACGTACTGGAGGCGCTGGATGTTGATGATCTTCAAAATTTCTTCCCGTGGGATCTGCACGGGCTGATGGAGATCGGGGAAGCCATGTCACAAAACGGGACGGAAGACGCGCAATCCCAGTCGTGGGCGGCAACTCATTAGAGCGACTGGTCTGACCGTCAGTCTCAGCGTGCGCGATGGCAATGATTATGATGATGATAGAAGGAACTTTTCGGGCAAAAAGCGTATGGAGTTCGGGTTCGTAAAGGTTAGGCTCGGGGTGCGCCGGGTCAGCGCACCGGATCATGGGAAATCAAAGATACCCTCGGATAGGAAACCTGAGCGGATAGAATCTGCATATAGGTGAAGGCGTAAAGTTACGTCATTTTCGACATCAGGTTATTGATATGTGTCGTTTGGATGTGGACAACCAGAACTGGCTGAAAGCAACTGAAGGAGATGCGACGTGGGATCCATGTGAAGAAGGCCTTGAACAATAGTCCGCCATGGACATGAGCACACAGCTGAAATGGGATCACGATCTGGACGAATTGTGATGTGAGATTCAGATCGAAGAGGCTTGGCCAGGGGCACAGATGATGTGGACAATACGGACTCGATGGGTGATGGCCCAGTCAGAGGCGCGTCATGATCTGCAACCCAAGGCTGGATGTGCCCTGTCCGTCCGTCGTTGCATCCCCTGTTCGACCGCCTACCTTTGGAGAGAAAGTTAGGCACATGATAAGTCCTGTATCAAGTCCGTCACGAACCAGCACATTGTCATCTCTGACGTCTGTTTGTTTACGCCAATTTCGGTGGTGATTGGCAGCCCTGTTCGCTGGACCCTGGCTGAAGCTACGGTAGGTACAGTACAGTACAGTACCTCAGCTTCCCCGGTCCAGGGGCGTTCAAGGATCCCGCACGGACGGACAACGTCATATCCGCGGATCCCAGACGCGTCGCGTTTGGAGCTGCAACTCGACACCGTCAACAGAAATGCTTAAAAAGAAAAAGAGAAGAAGCATTGCCTGCGACGTGCCTGATTGATCTTCTCAACAACACTTTACTAGACTACTTTCCATCTATCTAAACAACTTTGTTACCTGTCCATATCCTGCGTATTGAGAGAATGCCGCCAAAACGGAAATCCGATGGCCCTGATGCGAGTGCCGTGAAGAAAGGCAAAAAGAACGCCCCCGAGACTCCTGCTGATCCGGTTCTGGAGGAGACACTGCAGAGGAAGATCGAGACTCGGTCCAAGCGATGGTCCAAGGTCTCTGCCTCTAAAAACCTGGATGTCCACTACCTGAAAAGCACCAAAGACCCTGCCAAGGCGTACTCGTGGAAGACCTTCTGCAAGCCCGGTGGCAGCAAGGATCCCTACGACGATGAGGAGGAAGAGGATGAGGAAGAGGAAGAAGGCACTTCAGCAACGGGACCATCTTGTGACGGAGGCAAAAAGTGCCCCTGCAACAAGCCGGCCGACGATCTGCCGTCGCACCCATATGTCTTCACGCACGCCTCGATGATCAAGCAGAACGTCGCCAGCAACATGCTCGATCTGCGCGACCCGGACTCCTTCGAAATGTACACGTACAACGACCACGCCAGCTACGGGGCGCTGGAGGTCCTGCGCAACCTCATGCTGGACTTCGACGAAGCCTACAGGAACCACGACTGGCCCGAGATGTGGGTCGTCGTCGAGACGATCCCGCTCTTCATGCTCTTCGGCGGGGGGGACATGGTCTGCATGTGCGACGACGGCGCCACGGTCCAGGAGACGGTGGGCGTGCTCCTCCGAGCACCCCTGGCCGCCATCGCAGCCTTGGAAGCTCATGGCGGCGAGGAGGCCGCCTGGCAGCCGCGGAACGTCGGATGGATCCTATCCCTCTGGCACGACCTGGCCCGACGGTTCAATGAGCAGAGCCTGCTTGACGGCGAGCCCAAACCCTCAAAGGCCAAGACCTTCAAGTGGGCGCCCAACAACTTTGAGCTCTACACCGTCGCCACGGCCAAGCGCAGAGGCATCAAGCTCGTGGATGTCTCGGAATCCTTCATCCAGGCTATCCCCGAGACCACCATGCCCAGTCTCGACAAGCCTGACCCGTGGGGGTGGTCCGCGGCCTTCAAGAGGATCGGAGGCGGTGGTCGGTCGTTTGGCGGTGATGCACTCGACGTCACCTCGTGGTCCGCTGCGGATCGCAAGGCCGCGGCGTTCAAGAAGGGCAAGGATCCGATCACGCCGAGTATGATGAAGCAGATCGGTGAGGGCATGCTGATGATGCGCGGCTGAAGCACAGATCTCTTGTCTCTGTATAGTTCTGTATATGTATCAGTTTATGTGTGTATGCTGTGTCAAGTCCTGTATAGGAACGAGTCCTGGATTGCTTTTGCTATAATGACTTTCATCCCCTTCATGTACGGCCTTGATGAGCGCTGAGCATGTGCAGCATGATGGCAACGCTGGTATGTCAATGGTAGAGGCTATCTATACACAAAGCTAGGGTCGTGAGAGCGGCAGTATTGAGTCTGGCGGAATAGCAGCTCAAGATGCAAAGTTCGAGCTGCAGAAGACAGGATTTCAAGCGGTCAAGTATCACAGCACGTGTGGTCAAGTCCATATCGTCTGAAAAGAGAACAACTGACCGATAACATCTGATCACTAGACACGGGCGAGAAATGCCAGCGACTTTTGCAGGTTATTCACGAGTCTTTGTCACCAGTAGGATTGAGAAATTGCGCGGCAGTCGAATAGGCTCACAGTAGTCATTGCAGTCACAAAACTCCAGCATCAAGAGGCACAAGTCTCTTTTCGAATCGATTTTCATCCATTGTACTAAACGAGCGAAGTCGGTCATATATATACGCAAACGTGTCTCTCATCGCACCTTTGTACGTGCTCCTGTATCCCCCCCTTGGATGAAAACAGCGACTCTCGCATGTGCACCCAGCCAAGGCATTCGTTCGACCACATCGACAATCGATGGAGAGTTTGCCCGTTTCATCTTATGCGCAGTGGTGCGCTTACAGGCAGCCGTTGCAAGAGGCAGGCTAAGATACAAGTTCAGTATACATCTTCGCCTATTGTCGAATCGTCTGGATACGCGGAGTGAACTTACTGGGTTGCCACCCTGCTGGATGATGGCGGCGATGCAAGCAATCTCGCCGGCGGGAGCTGTTTCTTCTGTGTCAGTCTACTTGTCCGCCCCCCGCCCCCAAGTCCACGATCAGAGAACGGGCACTTACTGGGCTCAATGAGCGCGATGGCGCAGATGCCAATGCTGCCAGCGTAGCCGGACATGCAGGCTGGAGACGCACGGTCAGCTCTCAACCTCCACTCTGGAGAATCGTTCCCATCACTTACCGAAGATGTTGCAGCCATTGGCCTCCATGGCGGAGATCTGGTTCTTGGCAGAAGCCTCGACGTCGGCGACAGCGCGGCGGCCGACCGAAGTCTCCTGCTGAGGAGTGGCGGCGGCCGTGACAGCAGCAGCGGCGGCGATGAGGGAAGTGATGATGCTGGAGAACTGCATGTTGTCGGGTGGTTGGGTTTTGAAGTGGAAGAAGTTGTGTTTGAAGTTGAGAAGAGTGAGGATTCTTGGAGTTGCTTGCTTGTGTGATGTTGTTGTTGCTCTGTGAGTGATTGAGATGTTGGGACTTCGAGGGGAATCAACGGCCCCTTATATAGACGATCTGGTCCTCCAGGGTTCGCCTGATGATGTCCCGAGAGGTGATCAGTCTTCCAACTCCCCTAGTGGCACTCCAGGCATGCCTTCATCACCACATCCATCGGCGGTCTCCGTAAGAAGCAGACGAACATTCCCCCGACTGACGGCCCGGTTGATGAAGCAATCACCATCCACTCATTTTGCAGCGATGTCGTCGACTGACCAAGGTGTTCCCCAGCGTCACATGCCGGACTTGGAAGCTTCCATGAAGATCTCACGACAGCTGAAATTGACGAGTTGCCGTGAACGGGAGCAAGCAGGCGATCGCCACGACGTAAGGCTCAAGTCGAACATGCACCAGCCCTCGTCCTACATACACTGACCGCCCAGCTGCCTACATGCGGAAGGTCGGACAGACACGACGTTCCGTGGCTCTTCGCAGAGGCATGGAGATCATCGTCGACCGCAGGGCCCAGCTGCTCTCCTTTGGCGACCACGCTCGGCGATCGACTGCGTTGACTCTGCAATATTCCCCGAAGCGATCCTCGCGTACGAGTCCATTCAGACGCAAGAGGCTAAATCAACTGCCGCTAGTTTGTGACGTAGGCAAGGAAGGGTGGCTGCCGATCATTGCTGCGCCGCCCCAGAACAAATAGAGTAGCATTGAAGGTGTAAAGCTGCCAGATTCCTCCCCCAGGATGGGTGTGTGCCTGAGTGGCGAAGCGATCGCCAACTGCGGCTGAAAACGTGAAACGAAGTCTATTCGTAGTGTTAGTATGTCTTCAGATGGTCTAGACAAAGTATGACTCTACTGTACCTGAGGGTCGTAGTGTTCATCACTTGCATACACGAATTGTTCAAATAGGTTTAGGGCTGCCGTTGGGGGTCTTGGTGATGATCTCTCCGAAACTGGATATAGTTTTAAGCTTAAGAATAGTCGTATGAGTAAAGAGCAAGTTGAGATTCGAGATTATGCGTTCCAATGGGGAGACAGAATACTCTGCACGTGTTGATATGCTCCTACGTAAGGTATTCTCATTGTCGAATCGGGCAATTCGTCTATGTAGACAAACGCATGTCGTGTTCAAGACGTTACGAGGGGTAGGATCGGAACATCGCAGCTAAACCGTCGCACGCCAAGCCGTGACTAGTATATCGAGCGCATGTTCAACCGCATCGTTACATCTTCACGTCATGTCGTGCCACAAAGGTGCTCTATCGCAGTCCACTTGCGGCAAGGGACTCAACTAAGACGTAAGTATGAACAACAGGTAGAAAATGGCTCAGAGCCGTGGCGCTGGCTAAGCCAAGAGTCAAATTGCTTTACGAGGGCGCGTCGTCGGCTTCGTGTCTGCAGGCGCAGCTTGGACAGCTCCAGCGGGAACGGACTTACCAACGAACCCAGGTGGCAAGTCAAAGCACAAGATAGGAGCTCAAGAGATTTGGATTTTGGGCCCTCATCAACAGCCTGACGTGGGACCTTGTGCTGTCCATTCATGAACACCGAGGCGACATGTGGTTTGGGACGCTTGTAGTAATAAAGCCTTTCATCTGCTCAAGAGCTTGAGGTTGTTCCTCCGACGCGTTCCACCTAGTTCTGAGAATACGAAGTGGTTCGTATGCCTGTGTCCGCGGTGTCTCGGGCGGTGCTTCAAAGCCTCGGGTTGTTTTCTATCTCCATGTCGACCTCGAATCCTTCAAAGACCAACATATTAGGCACTCGAGGGCCTCCAAAAGCCAGTAATGTTACGGGAGTGGGAAAAGAATGAAGAAGATGACGAAGAAATAAGAAGAAAAGGAAAAGGGAGAAAAAGAAGAAGGGAAAGAAAGAAAGAAAGAAAGAAAGAAAAGGATTTGGGTATTTCGCGCCACACGCTGAAATCACAACTCAAGTATACATGTAGCGGTAGCATAGCCCGCCAGCCTCTGTGTCCATGATATCGGCCACAGGGATATCCGCATCAAGGCCAGCCATGGGCAAAATATCCGTAAGAGCAACCTCTTTATCCCCATCACCCTGTCCACCATAGTCTTTGGTTCGTGTCTTCTTATCCCTCGCTTGCCAAAGCCACCATAGTCGATCGAGCTGTGTGTGATGCAGGTAGAAGATGGGGTCTGGTAGAAGTCAGCCTGTGCCCAGTTCCTTTCAGAGTAGCATACACGGAACACCTACCATTCGGAGCTGTGAATGCCATGAAGTCACCTTGGACGCCTGTCGGAATGATGTCGTGTGCCCTCAGCTCCAAGGCGAGGAAGAACTCCTTGTATGTCGGTTTCGACAGAATCTCGGCAAGTGACTCTGGATTCAGGAAGTGGCCGATCCAGTCATCTTCGTTGAACGACCGCGTGAGGCAGTGTGGCTCGTACACGGGGCCTCGCCACTGTGGCTTCATGTTCTTGAAGGGTGAGTTCGTCACGCAGTGTGCGTATCCAATCCTTTCAGCTTTCGGGTCACCATCGCCGCCGAATCCCAGCTCACTGTCGAAGATCTGTGAGCTCGGTAGATCTTCCCAGTCCAAGCTCCAATCCCAGAATCTTGAGAACCATCAGCGCTCTGCCTGAGCTGGACGCTCTCGAAATCCCACTTACGGTACAGCACCTTTGTAACCACACGATTTTCTAAGTGTCGTCTCGTAAACGGAGATGAACCGCCGGTGCCAAGTCAAGAAAGGGGCTTTGCCGTGATCTATGCCGGAAAGCCTGAGTTACCACTATCACGTCTATGGTGGCCGTCAAGAACCATGGACTTACTGCTATGTGCAACCAGGTTATGCGCCCAAGAGAAGTCATCGTACAATGAGCCATTCATGCCGAGGTGCGAAGGCGAATCAATGAAACACTGGAAAGCCTCAAGGTAGTTCTTCTTCTCATCCCTCGATAGGCTTCGCCATTCCTTCCTGATCAGAGGCTCCGTGCAGTTACTGGATGCTTGTACGGTAGGATTTGCGATCGCATCGTCACTAGTTCGATAACCTGAAGCGTAGCCCAGGGCAAAGGCTGCGACTAGGGCAACAATGGCCGAGGCGATCAGTGCTGCGATCTTGGTGTATCGAGAGACAGATGGACCTGGAGGTCTCCTTGATGCTTTCTCTGCTGAACCAGCGTCATATTTGTCCTCGGATGAAGGCACGTGAGCGTACTGTTGTTGCGAGGCCATGACGACTGGAGCCTGGACGACAAGTGCGAACACCTGACAGCGCACGCGGCAGCTGCCAGTGCAACAGGATATTCTCTTTCGGAGTCCAGGGAAGGAGCGATCCAGCCCGTGCTAGAGTGCGATTTGAGGGCCTCGGACGTCGTTCTCAGAAATCAGAAAGAAAAAAAGCTGCATTGACATTGCAAGCCAAGAAACATGGCAAGGTAGGAGGAGAAGATCCTCGGCTTTCTTTTCTAACCTGGGCGGAGGCTGCCCATCCGGCACTCTCGGGGAAGAGAGGGCAATCAGTCATGCGCAAACAACGTCGAACAAAACGCTAAATGATCCCTTGTCGTTTGCCCCAAGTCAGAGTTGTTTCAGAGACACGCGATAGTGAGTCGTACGGTTTGCTGGACGATAAGATCAGCGCAACTAAGGAATCAGGATAGATAGCCGACTGGATCGTCCGATTCGACTAGAAAGGAGTCTCGCAGCAGCAGCCTCTCTTGGACAGCCTATTGTCATAACGTTACATGCTTGCACTCCCAAGAACACACAGATGCCCACTTTGACTTCATGTTCAGGTCAGCGAACGGACCAAAACGAACTGAACAGCGGACCCGCCGCGATGCCTCCTTAGAGGAGCCCAGCGAAGGGCTTGGAAGGGTCAAGCCCGCCCCTCCCATCCCCCTTTTCATGCTCGTAACGACAACGAAAGCAGCCCGCTTCACCCTGACCAGCAACCCGATTGGTGGGAACAAGCTTAACGCAAAAGTCAGCCAATTGAACTGCTGCTTTTGCACTCGAATTGGCA
Source organism: Sarocladium strictum (assembly GCA_030435815.1). NCBI lineage: Eukaryota > Fungi > Ascomycota > Sordariomycetes > Hypocreales > Sarocladiaceae > Sarocladium > Sarocladium strictum. Next base: position 2,920,000 of record JAPDFR010000003.1, on the reverse strand, counting down.
AGTCTCACGTTTCATCTTCTGGTCGCAAGTTTATGCTTCTTTTTTGGACTCGTTGCTCGACCGTCAGAACACACCCACTCGAGCCATACAAATGGGACAATACGACATCCACCCCCCTGCCAATGCTGTTTCGAGCGCCTGTCAAGAACGCGCGACAATCATAAGAGCGAAATTAAGGAGGATTCTCTCGGCACCCCGCTTCCTCGTTTACTCGCTGCGTAGGTGCGGCATGGCCTAAGATCTTCGACACATCCTGGGGGGCCCCTCCTCGGTCGGCGCCAACGGGCGGTTATTCTTTGATGTCACCCCTTGTAGCTCAGCAGAGCCTCACGTGAAGAGTGGCCATCGGATGGTGTAGCAATGATACACAGTTTGGTCGTGACTTGCGAGGCGAGACCCAGTAGCAGGCCAAGTAGCGGGCACTCGATGATGGCGATGTTTCGCACCCGGTAAACGGGGGCTTTGCCCAGGCGCTTCTTCAACATGGGACGTTTGTGGCTTCCAAGGCCAAGGCAGCCTAACGACTGACTTTTCATGCCTCTTATTATGCATAGTGGCGATGGAGCTTTGATCCGCTGTCTGTGGAACGTTGACTGAAGCTGGAAATAGAAGCGAAGGCTGTTGGGCTCCATCGAGGCGAGGGTGATGAGTATCTGCATATATATATACTCTTGAGCTCATCACCAATCTGCTCAATCCTTCTCTCTCTCGTCACCCAGTCCTGCCACTTTCACTCTCTTTATCGTTCTCATTTCTCACTCACTGCTTTCTTTCTTTCTATCTTTCTCAACTCTGCCGCTGGATCGGATATCAAACTTATTCGCCCTCCACACCATGAAGTCCACTACTTTCGCTCTCGCCGCTCTGGCTCAACTGGGCAGTGCCCACTACTTCTTCGACGTCAGCGTCGTCAACGGTGCTCCCAGTCAGCAGTTCCAATTCATTCGCAAGTTCACTCGTCCCACCGCCTTCAACCCCATCAAGTTCTCTTCCAACCCTCCCGAGGACATTCGCGACAACTCTCTTGCCGATGGCGACGACATCGTCTGCAACCAGGGCGCCTTCTCCAATGCCGGTAGCACCGATGTTCTGGAGGTCGCTGCTGGTTCGGAGGTTAGCGTGAAGCTTGGTGTCGGTGCCAGGATGGAGCACCCTGGTAAGTACAGGCAAGATGTTTGCCAGAAACAGAAAAGATTCGGGACTAACACAACTTCAAGGCCCTGGTCTTGTCTACATGTCCCGCGCCCCCGGTGACGACGTCAAGGCCTACAGCGGCATTGGCGGGGACTGGTTCAAGATCTTCGAGGAAGGTGTCTGCAACGAAGCAGCTGACTTCACCAGAGAAGCCTGGTGCACCTGGGGCCGTGATGACATGTCCGCCGTGATCCCTGAGGATACTCCTGCTGGAGAGTACCTCATGCGCTTCGAGCACATCGGTGAGTGCGCGTGAGCTGCAATGTCGACGGGGAGCAGCAACACTGACTCCGCATGCTAGGTATTCACCGGTCTCACGTCAACCAGCCTGAACACTATGTTTCTTGCGTGCAAGTTCGTGTCACTGGCGGTGGCAGCGGCTCTCCCGGACCTACCTTCACCCTTCCCGGTGGCTACACGGACGCCGACCCGTACGCTACCTTCAGCATCTACGGCGGCCACATTCCCTTCCCCATGCCCGGACCTGCTGTTTGGTCCGGCGGCAATGGCGGCGGCAGCTCTGGTGGCAGCAACGATAGCGGCTCTACCACTCCTGCTCCTTCTTCCGCTCCCCCGGCCAGCGGTGATGTTGATGCTGAAGAAGAGGGTGCCTCTGATCCGGCTCCGGCTCCGGCTCCCGCCCCTGCCCCTGCTCCTGCTCCTGCTCCTCCGGCTGGTGGTAACTGTGCTGGTCGATGGGAGCAGTGTGGTGGCTCTGGCTTTAGTGGTCCGACCTGCTGCTCTTCTGGCACTTGCACCAAGGCCAACGATTGGTACTCCCAGTGCCTCTAAGGGCTTTCAGACCACTACGGAGTGGTGAATACCTGACCCTTTGTTAGTCAGTGTGCAAAGCAGATCCTTCCTTCCTAGTATATATTGCTACATTGTAGTACCCGTTGAGTCTGGTACTCCGTCAATAATTGACTGCGGCTTGGCAAGCTACCTCCTTCATGTGCTCTCCTCATTCTGATGTGAATGACCATTGTGCCAGGGGGGTTGTGTTGTGCAACAGTTCATCCGTCATCCGCCATCCGCCTCAGTCGCTATACTTCCCTGCCTGCAGATGTTGAATTCCTTAGCCATGAGGATGCGGCATGTCTCACAGTCCGATCTCCTCTTCTCGAGAGGCATCTCCCTTTCGGGACCTTCTGAAGAAGTTAGCTCGAGTGGGTAGTCCGCAAAGTTTGACCGAGCGGCGGGACCGTTCAGCCTTATGTCGCCGAGAGAGCTTCTCAATGCACCCACAGAGTCACTCTTCAAGGACGGTCTCACAGACTTGAGAAGGTTGTTCGAAGCCTAAGTCAGTTTCCCATCACATGCTTCGCCAAAATCAGTCATCATGGCGCAAAGATGGCGCAAGTATTTTTCCCATAAGATGTATTGAGTAAACTATATAGCTTGGAGAGTACCTAGCAAGCCACCTCCGTTTTCTCTCATGGGCGCGAGAATTCGATCCCCCCGCGTTCTCAAGTTGGATCCGAGGCTCACAGAGGCAGAGAGGACAGGACGGGGAGGTTACCGATCAGAGGCAGACCAGAGGTGAGGCAAGTGACGATCTCGCTGACCTCAGAAACAATGGGAAGGACGAGACCGGCGACGACGGGAACAACACAGTCGAGGACAGCAGCATCAGGGATGTTCTTCTGGACGCACTGGACACCACCGGCGCCACCCTGGAGCACGTCGGACACAAGGTACTGGCTGTCGTTGATGAGGAAGCTGCCGAGACCTTCGGGGGTGACCTGGGAGAAGTTGATGGGCATGGCCTTGAAGGCGCCGCCGACGAGCTCGTCACCGCAGGTGTGGGCGAGGACGTTCTCCGCGGCGGCGTCGAGGACGGAGAGGGAGACGATGTTGCCGGCCTTGATGTTGGTCCAGACGACGTGGACAACGCTGCCGGCCTCGTTGGCGACGTTGTTACCACCGCCGACAAGGCTGTTGATGGTGTCGAGAATAGGCAGGGCCGTGGCCGTGGAGGCGACAGCAGCGAGGACAGCGAGAGAGAAACGCATGATGGCGGTTATGGATGGGTATTGAATAGAAGGAAGAAGATGGGGTATCGTAGGACTGACGACGGTCGAAGAGCGCGGAAGACTTTGCGGTTGTAAGGAATGTATTGAGGTCAGTGGAATCGACTCGAGGGCTGTATGAGAAAGAATGAGTGAATGAGCTGATGGAGCTTGCAGTAGTCGAAGCCATATTGAAAGGGCGGAGAGGCTGGATATTTGTATCGTCAGCTACCTGCCGATCCTCCTCAGTCAGCAGCATGAATCGCGGACAGTGCCATGACAGAAGCGCGTAATCCGCAATATGCCAGATGAGGTCGAAGATCGTCTGGTCGAAGCACCTATTGAAGACAAGTCAAGTGTCCACACAAACCTTCAAAAACATGGTCCACGATATGGTACTTGTCGCCCGGCTACCTATTCGATGTCCACTTCGAGGCTTGAGGGTACATAGAGGAGGAGGGGAGGGGGGGCCTTGGCTTGACAGCTCTGCGGCCCCGGCCCCAACTGTTTGGAACTCTGGTCCCCTTGTCCGAGTATCCTTGCTCGATGACGAAAGGCGCCGGCCCTCTCTTCGGAAGATGCCCCTGTTGATCCGTTGACATCTCAGACGGACAACAACAACCCGGTCATGACAGCTCCTTGGATGTACTGTACGGGCTCATCTCAGGATTGATCTTCCTTCTGAGGTGATGAAAGCGCAGTGTTCTCGATGGGCATTCCCGTTCGTTCTCCAGGGGAGAGATGGACTTTCGGATCAGGCCCTCCTCCGAGAGCCCATTCGAAAAGTCAGCGTCGTGCGAGTCGTCCTCCCTGCCACGCGAGCATCAACCAGAGCTCGCCCGTGTTTCAGAAGTGGCAGCTATAAGAGTGGGAACCTGAACGAATAGTTTCAACGGGGCCCCAAAGTCTGCAAAACTCAGCAGATGAAGTACGTAAGTGGGTAGACAGACATTCGCGGGGTCATCAGTGACAGCAGAAGGACCCGTCTGCGGGTGTTTCCCACTCCACAATCACTTTGTCACAGATGTCGATCGCCATTTACCAAACCCGACCGACCACCCGCCGATCTCATCCTGCCCTGCTGCGAGTCCCCTTTTTTCTAAGGTCCTAAAGGGGGGAAAGGCAGAGAAAAGGTAGAGATGAAGGCATGTCACAGAATTGTCCGGCAGTCGTGGCTAGGCTAGGCTGTGTGTGGGGAAAACAAGGATTGACGGAGAGAGAGTTTCATTGGCCTTGTCGGCATTGTGCGTCGAAGCCATCGTGGCACATCTTCATCAAATACTTCTGCCCTCCCAACGAATTACCAGGGACACGGACTATGAGAGGTAAAGATCACCAACCATCGCCTGACTTGAGCGGATCAGAAGGCGTTGCGATCGTGTATTTAGACTTTCTTTTTGGAACCGACTACGAACCAAGGAAGGAAGAGCTCTTTTCTTACATTGATATTGATGATCTGAATCTGGTTCTTAGTTGAGAGTAATCCAGATATCCACAGTCTCGAGGCTTAACTAGCGGAGCAACAGTGTCGGGACGTATATTTACATCTTGCTTCGACTCATGCCATTCGTCTTCGCACTGTACCATCAGCAAATACATGTACACAGACACAAAAGCTGATCATCTCGTTCGACGCGGTTTCTTGGTCCTTCAATATTATCACACTTTGGACCACTTTGCGCCAGGGTACTGTGCAGTGGCCATTTTCAGTAAACAGCGACACAATGGCTCGAGTCAATGACCAGAGATTGGAAACCAAAAATGCACAAAGACAGTTTAACAGAAGAAGAAGAAGAAGAAGAAAGTCACACAAGTCCCTCAGTTGTATCGTCCCTCTTCCAAGCCGTACACCAGGTAGTTGTAGTTGCAGATACCTCCGTTGGTGTTGTCCGTAACCGCAACATCTCCCGTCTTGGTGTAAGCGTACTTCCACTCGCCATTCTCAAGATCGTCAATTTCCACCACTTCGATGTACTGTATGCCCGGCACGACACCGGGAACGCTGCCGTAATTGAGACCAGCCTCAAGCTTCACAGGGGGGCTGTCGCCGGTGGGAAGGATCTTCATCCCGTTGCTGTAGGCTTGGACGTAGGCATTGGTCACTCCTTCGGCAACGATGACGGCCCAGTTCAGTGCGTCCTTTGCATCAGAGGCACCGTCGGGCAAGTCAACGCAGATCGCATCTGTGGTCACGGAACGGTACCACATCGCACCGACGTACTGCTTGCCTTCTTCCATGGGCCGCATGCCTCTGGCATCGACTCCGCGCTTGAATGCGTCGATGAAGGAGTGAAACAGGGGCTGCCACGCAACATGGCTGTATGTCTCTTCATTGGCATACTCCAGGAACGCCGGTAGCTGGCCATCCTCGTGCACCGTGCCAATGTAGTGACTCTCGCCACTGTCATTCCACGTGATGACTTCCACTAGGTCGGCTTGAGGTTCCATAGACAGCACCTGAGTCATGCGCTCAGGCAGGTTGACCTCACCAACTCGGTACCAAATGTCATTTCGACTGTCCTCCACCCAGTGCTTGAACTGCAGACTGGACATGGGCACCATGTAGCTCTTGTCGCGGCTATGCGCTTCTGCAGCATGTGGCTCATCCCAGTCAGAAATGCTCACGTTGATCTTCCCATCCTTTGTCCAGGCTGTCTCCCAGCTGAAGACGCCATCCACAACCGGGGCCCACGAGTCCCAGAACTCAGGAGTCCCAGCAGGTTGGCCGACGGCGTAATAGCCTTCTACATTGTCAGGGTTGGGAATGAAGTACACGCCATTGCCGTCATTCAGCCTTGCCAGAAAATCAGGCCAAGTTCCCGGTGACGTGCTGCCAACACTAAAGGTGCTTAGCAAGGGTCTCCCGTCTTGCTGGTAGTAGGACGAGTGGCTCATGTACTTGTTCACAAAGTCGGCGAACTGGTCCCTCGTCGCATCGTCGGCTTGGTACAGATCCATGCTGATGAAGCACTTGAAGCCAGCTTCGGCGGCGGCGTCGAAGAGACGGCCCGTGCCTCGCTCGGCCCAATCCGAGTTGAGGGCGCCTACGTTCAAGTTGATGGCGAAAGCATCGAAGCCCAAACGAGCCGCAGCCTCGACGTCGGTTTTCGCGCTCGACTCGAGGATATCTGCAGCCTGCAATTTGTCAGCGACTATTTCATGTGCATGTGGTACCTAGTCAGTCTCTATCGAGCGAAGTTCTCTCACCATGTAATGGGCGAACACTTCGCGAGCAGCAGCCATGTGAGCAAGCGCTCCAAGCAAGGCTGTGATACTTGATGACCTCATTATGGATATCTTTCGCAATTGAAAAGAGGTATGGTTTCTGAAGACAACTGAGGTTCGCTAGGAAGGTCGAGATGCCCGAAAGAATGAGAGAGAAAAGGGGGGGAAGAGAAAGAGAGAAATCAGAAGAAACGAAGGGATGAAAGAATCAGGCTGTGCTGGTAGGATTGAAAGTGCAGAAAGGTCTCCTCACCCACTGACTCTTTATGATGTCGACCTTGTATAACCAGCCAGCAGCATTCATCTACTACGCCTCTCCCCATCATCCATCTTCTATCATCCCTTGTATCTGCCTTGGCGTGTTTCAATCAATCCTTGGTTCGATTTTCAACAGGTGTATGGCGACCTGGACAGACAGCAGCGGCAAGATGCGGACGGCTTGTTTCAAACACCAAACACATCCTGCTATAATGTGAGCAGATGGTAGCACTGCGTATGTCGCAACAATGTAGATGAAGAGGCCAAAGCACCCACGTACTGTCCGTGGCTCAGCGGTGCAGCCGCCCAAGCCTCGGTGGCAGAGCCTCACTTGTGCAGGAGAGGCTTGACGTTTTGAAGGCTCTGAATTGGGGGCTGTTCTGAATCTGCAGAACAGTGACATCACCTGTCCTGCCCCCTCCCCCCTCTCTCCCCTCTTTTTCCCTCTCTCGCTTCATAACCGCGCAGCCTTGCTGCATGAAGATATTTCTCGCGGACAAGGGTCATCAGTCTGGAGGTATGTTATCAATTTACACCATGGAAGTATGCTACAATCATGATGACCTATCTTCACCTCCGAATCGCTCGACTCCTCTTACTCAGCCCGGTGTATTCTTCGTTCTCGCCGATTGGGCGTACCAGTGCCGGAGCTTGGCTTGCCGTCTTCCATTGGGGTGTTTCATGCAGCCTGCCAGAGCCGGGTGATCCCCGTGTGGTTCTCATAGAGCGTATGGAAGCCAATTTCGTTCGCATGACTTCGAGGATTCCAGTCACTCGGAAGGCCAAGCCGCGTGGTGCTACTCAATCCACCCCTACCATCCATGTTCCTCCACTGACCTGCGATCCCAAGTCCGTGGTTCCATCTCAGCACACGTTGGTTGTGTAGCATCAGCCCTACAGACTGTTAGGTACTCCATCTGGTGATCACACAGGCGTCACTCTGCTCTCTGGTTCTCTGGTTCTGGTTCTCATTCGTCACAGTCTGTCTTGGTTCTCTTTTCAAAAGACTGTGATTACGTGGGCTGCGCTCCGACTTGTGACTTCTCACTCGTAAGCGGGTACGCGGGCATCGTATGAAGTCTCCGTCCAGGTTCGGAGAGTTAGGAATCTGGAATCGGCATGTCGGACTACAAGCCGTATGCCCGTAGACACCCATCAGCATCAGTGTCGTTGTCTGCGTCGGACGAATGAAGAGCCAGAGGTAACTGACCGGTGAGGCTGACCGAGCCATCTGTGCAATCTTTCCTGACCGTGTGTCTCTGGTCATGTGTCTCTGCCATGGTCTGTGTCTTACATGGGTGTAGGTTGAACTGGGTAGCACGATTTTCGACCATCATGAGGCTCTATGAGATACATTTTTCTAATATCGTCACTGGGCTCTGGCTGACTGGTGACGTAAAACTTTAGGTTCACGTATGGACTGCTTCGCGGGCTGTCGGAAATCCGAACGACGGACCGTTCAGGGGCTTCACAGTCAGCTTAGGCCATGTCAGGAGGCTTGGACTTGTGAGGACTTTCCTAGAGGCACGATTCTCTGACCAAGCAGTTGGTGCTAGGTTTGCCGATTAGGCAAGGGGTAAGCAGTTGCATGCATGCCCACGCCCCCTTGTCTGAGAGACCCGTGGCTTTAGTCCAGGAAACAGGAAAACTCTCTGTTATACTTGGCTGATGATCATAGCAGCTGTCATTCTACTGGCCATACAGAGCTAACTGCAGGTTGAAGGAATGTCTTTCTGAATCTGTGATGGACACAGCATTTTCTTTGGAATTTCGCTGATAGCAGGATCATCATACTAGCTACTAGCTGACTACTCGCACAGGATCAACGGCACTCGCAGAGGTCTTGCGCTGAAGACCTGGTAACATGGGAAGACATTCACAGGCTGAATGCTTCAAGACACCATCTTAGAGATGGATGGTGGAGAAGCAACGCCCGGCAAGGTCAGAGAATGATTCAACTTCTTGGTACGCCTTTATGGATCCTCACTGTGGCTTATGCGTGTGTATGAGACTGCAAGGAGTTCTCGAGTAAGCCTCGCGAACATGTCGCGGGATATCGGCAACTCTTCGCGGAGGCAAGTCGATGGCTCTTCTGTGGTATCTCTTCGATTTTGTGTATAAAAAGAGCTTGTCCGCGCCCCCAGTTGCTGATCATAATCATCTTGCCCTCATCCAACCAGCATCATTCATCTCTTCAATTCTCATCAGCACCAATATCATCCTTACTTTTACCTTCCCACAACCAACCGCAACCATGGTCCAAATCGCCACCCTCGCCATCGCCCTTGTTGCTGCCGCTAGCGGTGTTTCTGCTCACAAGCAGAACTGCCGTGACGAAGTTGTCTACTGCGGTCTTCAACTGAACGGCCAGCCTCTTGGTGAGAAACCTTCCCAGAGCTTGCACTGCTGATGACGGCCCCGTCGAAATTCAAACTGACTTTTCGTGCGAAAGAGTACACTTTCGACGAGCTTAGGGCTGCGGTTGTTGCCGGCGGCGGTTCCGCCAACGCCAGCCCTGACTACCTTCTCAACACGCTGTACACCTGCGGCGAGAACGGGACCATCTCTACCACGATCCCTGATGATCACTGCACCGGCCAGTGCATCTGGTGGTTCCCTGGCAACCCCCAATGCCCCGGTGTTGACTGCTGTGTCTAAGTTCACGTTGTCGTTGCCTTAGAGACTCACGTCGAGAAGTCCAAGTTGGGGTGGATGAAGAAGGAGGAGCGTCTCAAAATGGAGAGCGTCGTTGATCCGCGAAGGCATGCCTAGAGACAGATTGGTCTTGCATTTGCCTGTCGCGCACAGTTCCCTTAGTGTGTCCTTGTTCGCAGGTTGGCCACCTGTTACGTTCCTTACCAGCTACCATACAAACATGAAATACAGCTAGAGCTCGCGCTGAATCTTTTCGCTCTATCGTACAAATCAAGTGAATCCAGAGGACATGGAAAGGCCAGGCCAGGCGCTGGTGTGTGATATTTCGAACATGCTACTGTCGTTGCCGCCCTGTGGAGTGCAGAGTATGCTCGGCCCATGGACTGTGAAAACGTTCACTCCTCCTCCAGCGTGATGCATCCATCATCTCTGCAACTTCCGGGTGGCGACGCGTCTTTGTTGGCGATGAACTCAGATGACGTTGGCGTGTGCTGCAGTCCTCGGGTGGTTGGTGCTAAATCTCAAACAACCACGACCCCATGAGAGGCGGTTGCCTGGACAACGCCACATGCAGGTCAGCCTCCCGCCAAACAGTGGAACCACGGTGCCACATCAACACTGCCCAGACCTCAACTCGCCGTGTCTTAGTTCCTCGTTCTCTACTTTGCCCGTGTGCTTTCTCTGATCAAACAGCTCCTTGTCATTTTTGTATGGCCTCTCTTTCACCTGCAAGATCCGACCCTGATGCAAGCATTCGGCACGACTTGTGGTTCCATTCCATGACCCTCCGGGTGAGAATCTTGACCGAGTAGATAGATACCCATTCGACTGCCCACCAACCACCACCGGCAATCACCGTTTCCCAGGAACCACGCTTTCAGAGAACCCCCGCCAGCTTTTTCCACCACGTTGTGTTGTCACCAGAAGCACCATCGCAACATTCCAGTCTCGAGCGAACCGGTATATTGCTTCACGTCGTGCACTGTCCACCCCCCACCAGTCTTTGAACCTGAGGCGAAACATTTCACAACTCCTCCACTCGTCTCGCGAGGCGTGACCCTCGGCGACGTCAGATCTCAAGATGGATACCAGCTATCTGGCGCAGCAGGTCAACTCCAGCGTTACCCAGCTGCACGGTCTCTTCGATGAGATCGGTGTGCCTAACCATGAGCGCGAGGCTCGTGAGGAAGAGGTAAGCGCGACACACTCTTGGTGCAGCAAATGTAGAGTGGAAGCTTATGCATCTGTTAGCTATTCGCAGCGCTCTCGGAAGCCCTGAACAACCAGGTACGACTCGTCACTGCCGAGAAGAGGGACATGGTCGATGAGGCGAAGAAGATCATCACAACTATCCGACAGATGGAAGCATCGCTGGACGACTCGGCACGGCGGAGTCGTAACCTAGAAGACGAGGAGCTGCAGATCACATATCCCCTCAACAGATGCCTGCAAGTGCTCCGCGAGAAGCAGACCCAGATTGCCAGGCTACATAAAGAACGTTACGAACAAGTCAAGAGTACGTCTGCCAACAGAGAGCTTGGTTGCTGCTGGCCCTTGCTGACCTTCCGCAGAACTTGCGCAAGCATTAGAATCATACTCATCACATCTCGAACCTACCTTCGTTCAGATCGCGCTGCCCCCTACTGCCGCCAATCAGTCAATCCCTCCCAGCTTCGATCTTTCGCCTTCCTACGTCGACAAGCTTGATGCTGAATTCACCCGTGTATATGAAGAGTACACACGTCGGATAGCAAATGTCCAAGCTCTTGGCGATCATATCATCCAGCTCTGGGCAGAACTTGGGACACCGCAAGCACAGCAGGATGTCAGCATCGTCAAGTACTACCGCGAGGCTCCAGAGCAGCTTGGTCTGCACGAAGAGGACATTGCGCGTCTTCGCTCCAAGCGCGACCGTCTTTCGGATGAAAAGAAGAACCGTGAGAAGAAGTTGCGCGACCTCAAAACTGCTGCCGAAGCTCTCTGGGAGAAGCTCGGTGTGGATGAGGCAGAGACAAAGCCGTTCCTAAATGCCAACAGGGGCTGCGGCGTCCGTCAAATTAACGAATTCGAGGATGAACTTGAGCGCCTGAACGAACTGAAGCGACAGAATCTGCATCTTTTCGTCGAGGACGCGAGGGTCAAACTCCAGGAGCTATGGGATGCCTTGTACTTCTCCGAAGACGAGATGCTTGAGTTCACCCCTGCCTTCTCAGACGTGTACAGTGACGCGCTTCTGGAAGCTCATGAGCGTGAGATTGCAAGGCTGGAAGCACTACGCGAAGAACGCGCGCCGACCCTCGCACTCGTCGATAAGCACAAGAACCTCATCCAGGAACGAAACGACTTGCAAGCATCCAGTCAGGATGCTTCGCGTCTAATGATGCGTGGTCAGAAGGGTGAGAAGCGCGATCCTGGAAAACTCCTACGCGAGGAGAAGATGCGTAAGCGCATTGCGAAAGAGCTTCCCAAGGTTGCAGCTGAAGTTCGCAGAATCCTCGAGAAGTGGGAGGACGAATATGGCCGGCCATTCCTGGTGTTTGGTGAGCGCTATCTCGACGAGATGGAGGATGAAGAGCCGAAGAGGACGACGACAGTGGGCGCCAGATCGAAGACACCAGCTGGGCCACCGCCATCCGCGTCAAAAGCACCAAAGTCCGCTCCGGCCAAGGCCAATGCTCCCAGGTCTGTTCCACCGCGGTCTATGACTAAGACGCCAACCGCGACAAGCACAGTAAAGAGGAAAGCTCCCGGTCAGGGTCAGACCTCACCTGGAAAGGTCAACAAGGGAAGCCCTACCCGAATCCCAGCTCGTGCCCCTCTCTCGAACCTCAAACACGGCAACAACTCACCAGAACGCCAACGCCCAGAGTCACGAGGGGATACGCTTCGCGGAGCACCAATGAGGGCGCCACCGCCGAAGATGAGGGACCTTACGTCGGTACCTGAGCTGGAAACGCCAAAGAACCCATACAAGGGCTTGGGCATGGGTCACAGTGTGATCGTTCGCCCTGTCGAACCCGAAGATGTCTATGAAGATCCACCACAGGCAAATCGCCCAACGCGATCGAACTCGACCTTGTCCAATGCAAGGCAACCCGCTCACTACGCCAGTCAGTACTACGAGGAGGAGGATCGTTACGCAACAGTCCGAGGATATCCTCAAGCGCCACCACCGCGCCAAATCTCAAACACCTCGCACGCATCCACAGCCGTGTCAGGGTCCGAGAACTGGGAAACGTACGACGACAACAGTGAGCCTGAACCCGATGCCTCCGACGCCTACTACGCCAAGCTACGTGCAGCTCGAGGGAAGCGGTACGAGCCTGAGCAAGGACATCGCCCAGCTAGTAGCCACGCGAAGCGAGCTCGTGGCGTGCCCCCAGGATACGGCGGCGGCGTTGTGATGATTGACCAAGACGGCCAGAGGATAGTGTCGGGAAGCGAGTGGACGGACGAGGATGCTTTCTAAGCGACGACTTGCTTCTTTCCCTTGCCATGACAGCGTCAAGACTGCCTCGACACGACTTGACGACATACCACGCCTCTGATACGAATCAGCTTCGCTCACCGCACAATAATTTCCGACACGCCCTGCAGCGCGTATAATGATGATGCTGGGCAGTCGTCGCCACTATTATCTTGTCCCAGGACATGAATTTTTGCTTACTTTTCATTGGTCTCATACTTTGCTCGTATTTTCTCTATCCTTTCTGGTTTCAATATATGTTGTCTTATAGGTAGTTGGATGAAGGAGGGAGGCCAGAGACAGCGTCACTGCCTTCGTGGGGGGTTCTGGTGAAGAGAGGGCGTACGGTTTTGGACGGCAGCCTGTGTGAATTTTGGTCGGCGTTGGGGGTCCCTTCGCCCATCTGGATGGCAGAAGTGTATTTCGACCGGACTAGGCTTCAACCTATTTGACGTGTTCATTACTCATCAAACGAAGCGAGATGTGATTGTAAGGAAGGCGAGGCCTACATCGTCTCGGCATTCTACGTCATGTTCAGTGGTCACCGGAGACCACGTCCGCCCAGGACATCAAGTTCCCCAGTGAAGTTGCCTTGGTGGTGTTCGCTGCCACCCACAGCGAAGTGAAGGGCGGCCTTCAGAAGAGAAGGGCCAATGATTAGCGTGCTGGGCCTTCCCCGCTGTTTCTAGTGGTAATAGTGCACTGTCTCGCCTGTCTGACAGCGCCCCCACATTGTCACGACTCGCTGGAGGGCTGCGTAATTAGCGCTTCCTGTTCTGACGCGCCGTCTTTGACGATACGAGATCCCGGTGTTCCGTACGTGCTGTAACCTGGCGCCAAGCCTCTTCTTTCGTCCCTTCAGTCTGGTTTGCATTCCAAGAGCCCGGGTTGCAATGCCTGCGCATCCGTGAACCACCAATTCGAACCCTGTTTTTTTCTTTCTTCTTCAAATTTCATAGCCCATTGTTCCAGCACGCGAGCTCTCGTCTGCAGACTACGCCGAGCCACCCGTGGATCCTGCATGGGACTGTGCCTCCTCGAACCCGAATGACCCTGTCAGACGAGCACGAACGCGTGGCTACCATCTCCAATTCCTTCGCCTTGCCCTTGACGACTTGCGACCACCCCAGACTTGATTACCAAATGTCTTCGCAGACTTTCTTCCGGCGATGAATCCTGTCGCTTCACACCCGACAGGCTCGTCTGACGCCGCGGCCGCCCTCAAAGGTGCCTCGCTCGCTTTCCAGAACAAGAAGCCGCCGTCCCCGACGACGCCGAAATCGAAGAGAGATAATGGCGCGCTCACAGCTGCTACGGCATCCTCGTCGGCTGCCAGTCGCTCCGTTAGTCCCCCGAAGCGGCCGACTCCGCATACGGCCGGAGCGAGCAATGCGACAGATGTCGAGAGCTCAAGCTTGAGACATGGAGCCGCTGTTGGAGGAAACGGCTCAGGCGGACATTTACAGGCAAGGGTTGATTCCAAGAGCCCGAGCTTCATCGCCGCAACCTTGGCTGCCAGCAGAAGCGCAAGCCCCAGTCCTATGCACAGAACGCCCCGACGCAGGGGCAGCATTGGCGGGCATAGTTCAGCCAGTGGGAGCGATGCGGTCGAATCGCTTTCGATTCCACCTACAACCTCGTTGATATCGATGTTCGAGCGTGGTAAAGAAGGAGACCCGGTGAAGAGGATATCTCCAAGGAGGGTACCTACGGAGTCGTCAGAAGACAGCCTGCCAGAAACGTGGCGAGCGCCCGTCAAGCTGCCAGGCATCGCCAAAGCACAAAGTATACCAGCCAAACAGCCACTTTCGTTGGACGAAAGTGCGGATGAGCTCTTCAGGGCACCCGTGAATACTCCATCTGCAAAGGCGACGCCTAAAGCCGGAGCTAAGACATTCATTGCTGAAGTGGCAGAGGCAAAGAAACCGGTCTCCTCTCCTCAATCCATCAGACTGTCCCCAGCCAGCCCTCAGCAAAAGCTCAAGCCGTTCACAAGACCGACGCCGGCACCAGCCAAGGTCTCTCAAGAGTATATTCGTGCACAGCAACCAACAACCCCGGCCCAGCCTGGAGCGTCAACTGCAGCGAAACCGGAGCCCAAGCCCAAGCCACCACTGGGCCCTCCGTCAAAACCCCCAAGTGAAGCGCCTACAACTCCAGAGATGCAAACAAAAGCTCCACGAACAGGACAAATCAGCGCGGCTTCTCCTGTGACCCCGAAGCCTGCAAGGCCGAAACCTGCCCCGTTGAACCCAGCGCCGCAGGTTGTCAGCCATTCGACCCCTGAAGTGCTTTCGCCGAAGCCGACACGTCCCGTAAAGCCTGTACTGCAAGTCAGCCATCCGTCGCCCGTCAAAAGTACGGCTTCGTTAGCGGAGCCTCAACGCTCTGCGACTGAGAAGCAGCGCCCGCCGACGCCGCCCAAACCTCGTGCAACTCAACCGAAATCCATCCGCGTGGTCACGTCGACTCGTTTCGTCAAGAGTGCGAATGATATAGGTACTGGTCAGTCTCACCAACCCAAGGACATGGCGATGGTTCATGCTCGCACCAGATCCGATACGGTGTCGACAGACGATAGTTTTGTTTCTGCATCCTCTTACCAATCTGTCGATCGCCTGTCGCCGCCAAGCCTGCCTGGGAGGAGGGGATCTGTGACGCCTTCAATAGCAAGCGCCCCTATTTCGCCCTCGCGTGGTATCACACGTCCACACAACTCCTCCAGCACCAGTCTGGGCCTCAGCAACTTGACGAATGCCATCATGGCTGGCTCGCTTGCTTCAGCGCGACTCACTCCGCACAACACAGGCTCCTCATTGCCGCCGCCACCCCTTCCAAAGCGACAAAAGTCACCACATCTTCGTGAGACAATGCGCAAGCCTACGAGTTCGGAGCCCGAGGATCCTGATGTATACAAACCGCATAAACACAAACTATCTCGAGGCAAGCATAAACATCATGAGGGTTCCCGCAAGAGATGGCGAGACCAGATAACGGCCCGCGAGCGCAAACGATACGAGGCTCTCTGGGCGTCCAACAGGGGTGCCCTCCTACCTCTTACGATATCTTCAGCGGGCACCAGCACCTCGAACGGGGCTGGGTATCGTGATACAACAGACCTGGTGGCAAACGTTGTCGTGCGAGAACTTTGGCGGCGCTCACGACTCCCCGAGGATGAGTTGGCAGAGGTATGGGACTTGGTGGACAGAGAAAAGAAGGGATGGCTTGGGAGGCAAGAGTTCGTGGTGGGCATGTGGTTGATCGACCAGAGACTCAAGGGACGAAAAATCCCTAGCAAGGTGTCAGACAGTGTATGGGGCAGTGCGAATGGTGTGCGAGTGATTACGCCAAAGAGCAAGTAGGTAGTAGATGCTTGCCGCCACTGTTTGAGGGCATGGGGGAGGTTGGCCTCGTTTTCTGATTGTTTCTTTATGGGCATTGCGAGCGGCGAAGAGCATGATACCCCCCACGGGGAGGACGGCATGGCCTTCTCGTGGATTCATTGGAGCTGTGCATATTGGTTGTGCGTAACGATAGAGAGTACAGGCCTCGTCTTAGAGAATCTACATATTTCAGGACTGTTGACGCATTTATGATGATGGAAAATTGAGGGGAAGCATCTGTCCAAGGCAGTGTTCTGCTTGTCATGCAATACCATACAATATGCGAGCCAAAGTGACATTCTGGGCAGTGAAAATAAGGATATAGTAGTACATTTAATATTTTAAACTTGCACAATCAAAAGTTTTTGGCCAACAGGTGGACTGATTCAGAGGTGATAATAACACTGATTCAGGTTATAAGAGTGCCCGTCCCGCCGCATTCAATATTGCAGGTTAGGCCACCGGCCCAACCACGGGTGATTTGGCACATGCGTATCGCGACCGTCGCCAAGGCCGGTTACGTAGGCGGGACGACGTGCTCCTCCAGGCCCCGTTAAGCGCGCTTCCAGTTCCTGGATTCTCGGTCACCAGTCTTTCCATACTCCCTTCTCTGCTCAAGACAGACGCTTCTCTGAGCCACGCCTCGAGAGACCGGCACCATGAATGTAGGGTTTCCCCCCGGCCGCGCACCGTGAAACGCTCCCGCCAACCACAATCGCTAATCGCTTTCCGGGTTCCTTAGATCCTCGAATGGGCCTTCGGCAAGCGCACGACGCCGGCGGAGCGTCTGCGCAAGAACCAGCGTATGCTCGACAAAGCCATCCGCGAACTCGACCAGACACGTGTCAAGCTGGAGAAGCAAGAGAAAACCCTTATCCAGCAGATCAAGACGAGTGCCAAGAATGGGCAGATGGGCGCCTGCAAGATCCAGGCCAAGGATCTTGTTCGCACAAGACGGTATATCGAGAAGTTCTATTCGATGAGGAGTCAACTCCAGAAAATCTCTCTGCGACTTCAGGTAGGGATGGGTCTCCTTGGTTCTTGCAGCATGGAAAAGGCTTATCCTAGGGCGTGATCACTAACCGCGCTTGATCGTTCACAGACGTACCGAACAAACGAACAGATGATGCAGGCTATGAAGGGCGCAACGATGGCGCTCGGAAGCATGAACAAGCAAATGAACCTCCCACAGCTGCAGCGCATCGCTATGGAGTTCGAGCGCGAGAACGACATCATGGAGCAGCGACAGGAGATGATGGATGATGCTGTGGACGACGCGATGGACGTAGGTGTCGAAGAAGAAGGTGACGAGGTGGTTGATCAAGTCCTGGAGGAGATTGGAATTGATTTTAACCAAGCTGTGAGTTGATTTCCTTTGGCGCGGACAGTGTCGTTGATGGGGGAAGATGCTAACATGGACTTCCTTCACAGCTTGGCGAGACACCGACCGCACTGGGCAACCCGACCCAAACCGAAGGACGCATTGCGCAGGCTGTCGGCGGCGACGGAGGAAGCGGCGGTCGCGGCGCAGACTCGATAGATGATGACCTCGCGGCGCGGTTCGATAACCTGAAGAAGTGAGGATTGGACAAGGTGGAGGACATCTACGTGGAGAGAGCGACGCTGTAGACTGCAGAGGAGTCTAAACAACATGAAGTCAGGTCCCTGAAATCAGCTCAAGGACTACGATGCTGGCTGTGCTTTGTCTGCTTGGCGTACTGGTGTTGGGCTATGCGTCGTCTGTTTTTTCTACTCATGAGGAACTACTATATGTATCACATTTCATGCATCAACAGGAATCCTATTTTGCAAACCAAGAGGAGAAGAAGTATGTGTATTTCTCGGAGAGGATTGGCAAATGGTGCACTTACCATCTCTCACCGTCAATATGTGAGCAACATAGTCTGACTGTAGGCTGGCTCAGCAATACCTATTCTACTGTATGACGTCTTGAGATCCGTGATACATCTCCCCGGTGAGAAGAAACGTATGAGAAACGGAATTGTTACGGTGCGACAGTCAAGCCCAGCATCTTGCAGCATTGTGGGGAGTCCTGATCTATCTAAACCCAAAACGGCCACCGTCAGCTCCAAGCTGACCTACCGTCGAGGGCCACCGTTTTGCCAAAGCTTGGCGAGAGGCCCGGACCCCCCACTCGCCCCTCATCAGTGGCAGTGGCGCTGAGGCGCATCGAGGGGGAAGCTGGAACAAGGCGCTTGCTGTACTGGGGAGAGAGGCACAGAGAGCAGCAGCATGGCCCAACCCTCGAAAACACCATCGTCACTGGCCACCCCTAGTCTCCGTCCCCCTCTCTCCTCCTCTCGCTTCCGTTACACCCAAAAGAGGCTGCACATCGACGCTCCCCTGAATTACACCGCGGGACCGCCCTCTTCGAAACCTCCCCTTATCGCACACTTTCCCCTCCATCTCTCAGGTACGTTGATCTGCTATCCAGCTTGTCCCCCTGTCTTGAGCTCCCTCACCACTCTTCCGATTGCCCCTCGCGTGCGCCGATGGTGCCGTATGTCATCACAGCTGCCGCTCGACCCGAGTCAGCCTTTACCTTATTTTCCTGTCAACGTTGATGCACGGCTTTTCATCTCAACAGTTGGAGCTTCCTTGATTTATTTGTTGCGCTGGCACCTTGTGAGCTGATTGACGCACGTTCGTGATACATACAGCACTGTGCTTGCGACGTCCTTGTGCCTCCGTCATCCGTTCCGGGCAGACCGCCCTTCGTGCTCATCATTGCTACTTCTCCAATACTCCGCCACTTGATTTTTCTTGATTCATTGGAATCTCATTGAAGAGAAACTCGACGTCTAACAAGCTCTCAGGCTCGTCCACCTGGTTAGATCCCCATTCTCCACGAGTGCTTCGACCACACCACCAGCCGTTCCACCTCTCCTCGAATCTCAGGTGCCGTAGAGACTTTACAGGTCTCCTCTCTAGCAAAAGGAAGCGCTCTCCCCGTTCTTCCGCCCTCTCCACAAAACTGGCAGGCAGCAAGCGTCGCAGTCTCTCCTCCCACGGGGGAGGTCTGCTGAATAGGATGTTTGGCGGCAGCTCCAATAACGCCGGAGCCAGCCAAGAGAACGATTCAAAATCCGACAAGTCACCGTCTCCTGGCTCAAGTCCCAGCTCTTCAGAAGCCGTGCCGACCAAGGTTGGCCCCGCTGACCAGGCGGCGAGCGGTGAGAAGCGCAGCGGGAATGGCAGCCCTCCGGATCGCAACGATGCTGGAGGCTCGACTGATAAGAAGCGCAGGAGTAGCGGCATGAGCAACAAGGCCAGCAGCCTCTTAGCTTCTGCCAAGAACAGCCTCAACTTCTCTCAGTCCAGCCGTATGGGATCCGATCTGAGCTCTCAATCGCCCATACAGAAGCTGGGCAAGCAGGACCATGCCCTTGCCGTGCCACAGGGCCAGCACAACAACTCTGCTGGAGAGTCTCTCCCCGGCCCGAAGTCTACATTCCGAGTTGGCGTTTGGGAAGATAGGAACAAGAAATGCCGCCGCACCATGGAAGACACGCACGCTTTCCTATATAACTTCTTGGGCACCCCGGCCCCAGCAACTGAAGGCCAAGAAAAGTACAAGACCGATAGTGATGACTCAGATGCGGCGGACAAGGAGATCAATCAGTCTGACAACGGCTACTTCGCTATCTTCGATGGCCATGCGGGAACATTTGCCGCCGACTGGTGCGGCAAGAAATTACACATCATCCTCGAGGATACGATACGCAAGAACCCCAATGTTCCTATCCCTGAGCTTCTCGACCAGACCTTCACGTCCGTGGATTCTCAGCTGGAAAAGCTGCCCTTGAAGAACAGTGGCTGCACTGCTGCAATTGCAGTCTTGCGTTGGGAAGATCGGGTGCCTAGCGAGCGCTCTGCGACGGGTTCTCAGTCCATCGCCCCTGCTGCCGCGGCCGCCACGAAGGCATCAAGAGGTGACCCTGAAACCGCCGCAGATAAGGCCGATGCCGCGCCCACCACCGCTGCCGAAGAAGCTGTCGAGTCAGCGAATGTGCAATCCACTGAGGAGGCCCATAACAAGCTCAAGAGCCAGGCCAGTAGGCAACGCGTTCTTTACACGGCAAACGTTGGCGACGCTCGCATTGTTTTGTGTCGCGCTGGCAAAGCCCTGCGTCTGTCGTATGATCACAAGGGCAGCGACGAGAATGAAGGCAAGCGTATTACTAGTGCTGGTGGTCTGATATTGAACAACCGAGTCAATGGTGTTTTGGCGGTGACGCGCGCTCTCGGTGACACCTATATGAAGGATCTGGTCACCGGACACCCGTACACTACTGAGACTGTCATACAGCCAGATAGTGACGAGTTTATGATCATTGCATGTGATGGAGTATGTCCTACCGAAATCTTCCTATGAAACCGCATACTAACACCCAGTAGCTTTGGGACGTCTGCTCCGACCAGGAGGCTGTCGATCTTGTTCGCAATGTTCATGATCCCGCTCTTGCATCTAGACAACTTGTCAGTGCTGCACTCGATCGCTTCAGTACCGACAACCTCTCATGTATGGTCGTTCGCTTCGACAAGGCTGCCGTCATGGAGCAACAGACCAATAAGGACATTGGTGTTGACACAGACAGTTCTTCTTCGAGTAAGAAGATCAGCGAGGCGGACAAGATTGTTGCCGAAACTCGGCAGAAGATTGCCGAGGGAAATGCCTCCGACATTGGCGTATCAGCCAGCAATAGTGGCCGCGGTCACGATCCCGTTGCTATCGAGAGTGAGGGCGACTTCGTGCCCACTACTATCTCCGGCAGCCTGCAGGAGGAGCCGTGCGCTGTCGAGGATGACGAGCGAGCGAGCACCTCACCGCCGGTGCGCAATAATATTGTGCCCAAGCGCGAGGATGATGCAGCCAAGGTCAAGGCAGCCGAGCAGCCCGTAGAGGGCGATACTACGAAGGGACAATAACGGGAGTTTCGAGGGCTCATTGAAGGAGCCGCTGGGTCCTCAGCTTGGTGGCACCAATTGTTCCTGTTGAGATCTCGTGACACGAATATCTGCAATGCACAAACATGATGAAAGACGAGCGCTTTATTCCTAGTTCTCCAACTGTTGCTGGTGCATCGCACTCATTTTGGCGCTCCCTATTTCTCTCCATGAATGACAGTGCTCGAGCGATGTATGAGTCCATCCAACTTCGAGATCGCCATGCCCATGCTCCCTCTCATGCGGCAGAGAGTGTAGAGCCTCTCGTAACCTTGACTGAGGTCAGCATAAGAATGAAATTCCCATGGAGAAGCCGAGGCCCTCCAACGGACCGTGGCGATGAGGACAACTGGCTCTGAGCCGGCGCGGCGTGTGCTCGTGGCTGTAGAGTAGGACGGTCGCGATGTCTTTTGCAAGAATGTGTAAGAATGCTGACTTGTCGTTTTGCGCTCATCCTTCCGCGGCTCCAGCAGCCATGAAGCTGGGACTCCAGTATTCCTTCTCGCCTCGTGTCTGTGCGTCTACCCATAGCATACCCTCAGCAACCAGATCATCGATCACAGTCCTGGCCCGGGCAGCCTCCCATCCCAGGTTATCCATCAGCATCCCCACGCTCACGTAGCCCAGGACTTGCGCTGCTTCCACGACGGCTGCCTGATCATTGCTCAGTTCTCGTGGGACGCTGCGTATGTATTCCTTTCGACCGACTTTGACGATGGCGTAGCTGCCACCGAGGGGCTTGAGCGTCTCGACGGCGCGACGGACATCATCCTCGGAGATGGCATCCGCGCCCTCCATGCGGCCCTTCTCAACACGTTCCTTGACCTCGGTCACACCGATGAGCCCGCCATTCTCCCCCCTGGTCCTCCCGCACACCTCCACGACCCTGACAGCCAGCTCGAAGTAGAAGTCGTTGACCGTCCTCCCCAGCAGCTGCGCCCACACCGACTCCCCTCCTCCTCCTCCCCCGCTACCGCTCGACGACGAAGAGGCCAGAGGGTCGACCCCGATCGCCGTGCACATCCTGGCGAACTGCGCCCGGAAGGAAGGGTCGGAGCGGATGTCCTTGGCGTGGGTCTGCGCGAACTGCTGCAGGAGGGAGCGGAAGACGGCGAGCTGGGTCTCGAGCGCCGAGGCGTTGGAGGCGCGGAGGGAGGAGCCGTGCGAGGCGAACTGGGCGGAGGTTAGGCGCGAGCGGTCGAAGGCCGCCAGGCCGACGCCTTTGCGCGACATGGTTCACTGGGAGAAGAGGAGAAGCTTTTTTTGCGGAGGGGGATCGATCACAAGAGCTTAGAGCGTTTGGATGTTTGGGGGGGTGGGGAGGGGGATGACGTTACGGTATGTAGAGAGAGAGGGAGGGTGGTGGGGTTGATAGCTCGCCCGCCGCGCTCGACACGTGAAAGTGGCAGTATCATCGTCAAGTGTGAGTTGTACGAGAGAAAAACTCAAATACTATAGTCATGGAGTTGGATTTTGTTCATTCATAACTGCTTCATCTAGCGCACGCTGCTTTACTCCGCCCCTTCCCGTCCCTCCCTCACAAGAATGGTCTATGCCACACGGCGCTCGCATCCACACGTGATTGATTGTCATGTCTGCGAAGAAAAGGAGATCCAAAAGTGTCTCTCGAGGAAAAGGCTCATGATTCCCTCGGTTTCCGTAGCCAGCTTTGCGCTCTGTGTCTCTAAAAGAAATCTCTTGCATTCCGTGAAATTCGTCGTCAACATCGCATCTACTGGGTCTGGCATTGAGGCTGACCGTCGCCCATGTCGTCCTCGTCTTCCCACTCAGTTGCGAATCGGGGATCCCCGGAGTTCTCGCCCATCTGTGTTGCGATATTGTTAGCTTCATGTTCTGAGATGCCTGGGTCTGCATCAAGAGGCCTTACCTTTTCAATATCCGCATCATCCTCATAGTCTACCTCGTCAACCTCAGTTGCGACGATAGGTGCGGCCGGCGGTGGCAGCAGCTTCTTCAGTGCCTCGTAATCGCTGTCGCTCTTGAGCCAATCGTCCTCGGGAAACTCGATATCAACAAGGAAGTAGAGGTCGCCCTTGGTCTCGCCACGCTTCATGGGCATACCTTCGCCAGGAACCTTCAGGCAGTCACCAGGTCGTAGAATCTTCCCCCTCGGTCGATCGATTGCAATGCCGCGCCCGTCGAGGTGGGTGAGAACTGTCCTTGAGAAGCCCATAAGAGCCTCGGCCAGGGTGATCTTGAGTTCCGTGGAAAGGTCTTGTCCAATCCTAGTGAATGTGTCGTGAGGCTCCTCCACCAGGGTGAAGACGATGTCGCCGGGGATCTGATCAGGCACCTGGTCTGCTTCTCCCTCAAGGATGATCCGTTCGCCCTGCATTGATCCCCTTGGGATGTAGATCTCAAGTGCTTTCTTCTCCTGCACGGTCCTCTTGCCCTTGCACTTCTTACACTTGTCCTTCTCCTTGAACATGGTCCCGGCACCCTGGCAGTGATCGCACATGACAACCTCGCGGCCCATCATGCCGGGTCCGAATTGGCGCAGGACCTCGACCATACCGTCGCCCCTACAGCGCTCGCAAGTGTGGGACTTGCTCTTGTCCTTGCCGCCAGAGCCCTTGCACTGTCCGCATACAATCTGCTTGTTGGCCGCGAACTTGACTGTCTTGCCCTTGTACAGCTCCTCCAGTGTGACCTTGTACTCCTGCTCCTCATCCTGACCCTTTCGGGGTTTCTTTGCTCGGCCAGGACCTCCATGACCACCGGGGCCTCCAGGACCTCCTGGTCCTCCCATGCCGAAACCGAACATTTGAGAGAGAATATCGTTAATGTCTACCTCAGGTCCACCAGGCCCGCCGGCTGACTTGTCGAACGCAGCCATGCCATGGGTATCGTATAGCTCGCGCTTCTGGTCATCGCAGAGAATCTCGTACGCTTCGGTGCATTGCTTGAAGATGATCTCGGACTCCTCACGCTGATCCTCGGGAACTTTGTCCGGGTGATACTTCAGAGCAGCCTTATAAAGTGTCAGTCTCTGCTATTGCTCTTGCGAGAAAGCTTGTGTCGCACCTTTCTGTAGGCTTTCTTGATCTGCTCCGACGTCGCTGTCCGCTCGACGGAGAGAAGCTCTGGAATTGTGTCAGCGGTGATCGAGCGCGACTGCATACGACCAAGGTTCCATACCGTAGAGATCGATTTCCTCCTGACTATCCATGGTGGCTGGAATGTAGTTGATGGAGGTGGGAAAGGCGTTGCGGAAGGACGAATGGTCGTAACCCCGAAAATTCTTAGTAAATCTCTAGGCTCTGTTGTAGGCGGAGCGCGGGGTGACTGTGACTGTGACAGCGATCGCGCCCAGCTTCAGCAGTAGCAGCAATCCAATGACCAAACTAATGCAGGCTCACATTCGGTTCATCAAATTGAACTCAAGCATCTCGCATCAAATCAAAGTCAACCGTCGGCTTTTAGCCCAAATCGTGTGCGAGATCACTGACACCTTCCTACCTTCACTGTTCAGTCTGGAGCAGCCCTGTCGTATCGATAAGGACCCTGAGTCCAACGCCACAGCAGGTGTGGCGCGGCGTGAAGGACGCGCCTCAGATTTCATTTCACTTCTACTCTGACTGACATCCAACTATACACCATAACACCACCGCCATGGATGAGAACAGCATACGAATGATATAATGGCTATGAGGTGGTCGTTTCAGACTGGCCTGCGCCCGGGCAGACCTACCGGCCTCCACAGAACATCGCAAGTCATCTTCTTTCGTGCCTGCTCAAGCTCACCTGGCCGTGGTTTGGCTTCAAGATGTCAGGCAAGGACCACAAACAACACCCAACTGCAAAGGGCACAGAAAACATCACTTCTGAGATGTCTGTCTTCAAAGGTGGGTAGCAGAGAGTTGAAGGATGGGCCAGGGAACTCTTCAGGCTCGGCACGTCCATCGGGACTCCGGCTCCTTGACAAGAAGAGACAGAAGAAGGACCAGGGAACGCCCATGACCAGATCTAAAGACTCAAAGTCCACGTCAATCTTCGGTCAAGACTCTTCGCTTCCCATCAGAGCTCGATTTGCGCCTTCTCCAACTGGGTACATGCACCTCGGCTCTTTGCGTACTGCAGCCTTGAACAACATGGCAGCTCTGGCCTCGACTAAGGGCTCTTTTATACTTCGGATTGAGGATACTGATCGATCACGCTTTGTCGAAGATGCAGAGCAGCGTCTGATTGCAGATCTCAAGTGGGCAGGATTGAAATGGGACGAAGGACCCGACTGCGGCGGTCCTCATGGCCCCTATCGACAGGTGAGAAGATACCTAGGCGGCTCGCCTCCCGAGTATTGACTGACAAGCGGCATGGCAGTCAGATCGATTAGAAATCTACAAGGAGCATGCCCAAAGGCTTCTTGACCAAGGCCATGCTTATCGCTGCTTTTGCTCTCAAGAACAGCTAGATGCACAGAAGCTTAGCCTGCATGAAGCAGGACAGTCGACAGCTTATCCAAAGACATGTCGCTCTATATCCACTGAGGAATCAGACGCTCGGGCTGCGGCTGGCGAAGCTCATCTCTTGCGATTCAAAGGCGACTCCTTCGGCCGGCCTAAGTTCCGTGACGCCATCTTCGGGCTGTTCCAGAAGGGCGAGGACGAAGAAGACTTTGTCATCCTGAAAACTGATGGTTATCCCACTTACCATCTCGCAAATGTTATCGATGATCATCTCATGAAGATAACTCACGTTATCCGTGGTGAGGTCAGTTTTCCCCAGCCGCAAGCGCAAAGTAGGTGGTGGTTGACATTGTGCAGGAATGGTTGATCTCGACACCAAAACACATCGCCCTCTACAACGCCTTCGCCTGGCAGCCGCCAATTTTTGCACATCTGGCTTTGCTCGTCAACCCGGACGGATCTAAGCTCAGTAAGCGCCAAAACGCCCGCGGCATCTCAGATTTGCGGGAAGGGGGCGTTCCTCCTATGCCGCTGGTGACTTGGCTTATCTCACTTGGTGGTGGCACTCAACATAACAAGATCATGGCCAATCACCCTCGAGATATCCCGGCATTGTCGCATGCAGTAAGTGCGCGAGAAAATCGGAAATATGATTCATTTTTCTGACCTCTGGGCTACTGCAGATGCAATACAATAGCCTCAAACGGGTGCCTATCCGCGTCACTCATGACCAGCTTGCGTCGCATCAGCTAGCGTATGCGAGGACCCTAGCCACAAAGTATGTCACTTCAGAAGATGCAACTACTGATAGTCTTCGCCCGCACGAAGTGGATATCCTAGAGGAAATCTGTCGATCATTTCTACGTAAAGCCACAAACCTACAGGCAGAGGACACAGGTGGCCCTGCAAACTGGCCACATCCGTTGTGGAACGAGAAGAAGGAGCTCCTGATACCTCTTGGGGGCCTTGAAGAAATTGACGCCAAACTTGGAGACGCGGCATCATCTCTTTACCACCTCCTTTCCCTCCGGCAGATACCCTCGCTCGATCCGGATGAGGTCTTGGGACTATATCCCTACTTTGTATGGCAGGTACCAGAAGGCCTGTATAAGGCGAGTCTTACACGTTGGAAGGAGGAAATGCAGACGGCCCTGCCAGTCGAAACAATCTCGCAGCTGCAACGGTGTTTGCAGGACCAGTCTTGCCAACCACAGGATTGGATGGCTCAGCTGAGACGCGAAGACAAACAGGAGATGGCAGCCGTTTATTCGATCTTGCGTCTTCTCGCAACAGGCGTCCATGATCAAGCGTCGCCGCCAGCCTCGACACTCTTCCTCGCGATCAGCAGAGCAGACTGGTCGAAGCGTGTGCGAACTGTTCAACGTTTGATCCAAGAGCTGGAGCATTAAGACACATTGTAGAATCACCCTGTCACATCACCTGTATTTTAGTATATTGTCCGCGACTCCAGCCAAGAGAGTATGGAAGATTTGCGGGGCAGGAGAGGACGAGACCGTACTCTGTAGACTGGGCCTGTACTGTTATGCGTATTATCAAAGTGTAGCACGGCGTTATCTCGCGCATCCTTAGATCTCTGACCAGAGTCTGCAGAACAAGCCAATCACATCGAGACCCCCATCTAGCAACTTACGAATCTCATCGTACCATCAACACTAAAAAAATAACAAGGCCCCGCTGCCCCGGCCATTGATCTTCCAAGAGCCCGCGGTAGCGGTTGGCCCCGATAAAGGGATCTCCGCGTGGCATCACTGGGCGTCGGCGGGCTCCGAACAGCGCTAGCCCATGCACCCTACAGTTGGCCGCGGGCAGCGGTCATCCCCCCACTGCAGCGCGAATCTGCCAGTGGTGTTTAGTGTCCTGCAGAGCGCCCGTCGCGGTAGATATGGGCTTTTGGGGGCGCGACCGGAGGCCGACGGTGGGACGGGGAACGGTTCAGCTCTCAGTAGTGCAAGGAGGGGTCCTTATCGTAAGGCAAAAGGGCGAAGCTCCGAGAGAGCTCCCTCTCTGCCTTGGTCGCGTAGGTATATAGCTGCCACGCCCGCCGCATCAAGCTGGTGATGCTCGATTTCTGTTGCTGTCAATCGTTATCTCGTGCCAACTTCCCCTGCAACTCTTCGGACTGTCGCTTGTCTTTCTTCTCGTGTGCTGTCACCACTTGTTTGAACCTGCACTACCCCACCACTTACATCATCCACGGTCCCATCACATCAACTTCCAATCAAACGACCAAAAGCTCGGTCAGCATTGTTCATCTGCGACTCTTAATTTGACCTCGATACCTCCTACCAAACACACATACACACACACACACAATGCCTCGCGTCTCAGCTGCTCGCTACGGCAAGGACAATGTCCGTGTCTACAAGGTCCACCGCGATGCTGCCACTGGCGTGCAAACCGTCACGGAGATGACCGTCTGCTGTCTCCTTGAGGGCGAGATCGAGACTTCCTACACCGAGGCGGACAACTCTGTCGTTGTCGCCACGGATTCCATCAAGAACACCATCTACATCCTCGCCAAGCAGCACGAGGTGACCCCTCCCGAGCTCTACGCTTCGACTGTTGCCGCGCACTTTGTTGAGAAGTACGCCCACATCCACGCAGCACACGTCAAGGTCATCACCCACCGCTGGGTACGGTTGGAAGTCGACGGGAAGCCCCATCCTCACAGCTTCATCAAGGACGGCAACGAGACCCGCAACGTCGAGGCCACCTACCGCCGCAACGAGGGTCTCACCATCGAGAGCTCCATCGTCGGCCTCACGGTCCTCAAGAGCACTGGCTCTGCCTTCCACGGCTTCGTCCGCGACGAGTACACCACCCTCGGCGAGACCTGGGACCGCATCCTCTCCACCGAGGTCGATGCCTCTTGGCGGTGGGCAACATTCAAGGACCTGGCCGCGGTCAAGGAGGCCACGCCCAAGTTCGATGCCGCTTGGGAGGCTGGCCGCGCCATCACGCTGAAGCTGTTCGCCGAGGACGAGAGCGCCAGCGTGCAGAACACCATGTACAAGATGTGCGAGCAGATTCTCGAGGCTGTTCCCGAGACGGCGGCCGTCTCCTACTCGCTCCCGAACAAGCACTACTTCGAGCTCGGTAAGTTTTCCATTATCCCCCCGAGATTTTCCAAGTTCATCCACAGCGGTCCATCCCATACTGACATTTCTGGCAGACCTGAGCTGGCACAAGGATATCAAGAACACTGGCAAGGATGCCGAAGTGTACGTGCCGCAATCTGGCCCTAATGGCCTCATCAAGTGTGAGGTTTCCCGCTCGTAGACTTTTGGTGGAAACTGTCATCCGCTGGGTATGGAGTTTGGGATTTCGCATCACTTTTCAAGTTTAGAACAGCAGCACACATGTTTGAAATGACCCATCTATCATGATCTATTCTTCAGCCTCTTGAGCCTTATCCCAAGTGACTTTGTCATAGGCCTCGCGAGCATCGGTTCAGGTTATTTTATGACATAGGATAATGTTACACTTTATACAAGGACGCTAGTTTTTCTCTCTTTCCCTCTCTTCCCCGATCACGACAACGCCCTATAACCTCTCGCGGTCATGCTGGCGGATTTGCTCAACCATCTTCTCCCATGCTCCCTCCTGGCCCACGACCTCTCCTCCAAACCTGAGCAGGTTCTCCTTGTAAGGATGTGCCTCTCCCTCGAAAGCCTTCAGTCTTGCCAGTCTCTTATCCCTCAGCCTGTTCTTCGGGAGCATGCCCCTGACGGCCTTCCGGAGCACCTCGGCACCACCCTCCTTCTCCATCAGGGCGTCCATAGTCAACGCCTTCAGGGAACCGGGTCTCGTGGAGTGTCGGTAGTAGGTCTTTTGCCACTTCTTGCGGCCGGTAACGTGCAGGGCCGCGCAATTGGTAACCACGACGTAGTCACCGCAGTCGGTCGACGGGTCGAAGGTGGGCTTGTGTTTGCCCATCAGGAGCACGGCGATGCGTGACGCGAGGCGGCCGAGGGTGGGAGGAATGACGCCGGGCTGTGTGGAGAGCGTGGCATGGTGAGCTGTTGCAGAGACACCGTGCCAGACGCGAGTGTAGGCAAGCTTGGTCTGGAAGGGGTAGAGAGGTCAGCGATTCGGTTCGTCCTCAACGAATCATGGTTACGCTGTTGACGAGAACATACCAGGCCCAGTGTTTGGGACATTGTGCTAGCGGCGCAGGGAACGATCCTTCGCCAGCTTTTGTGAAAGAGTACTGCCCTAAATTTGTCGAGGGCCGACGCAGCACGTGTTGTCGCGATGGTTGAGATGCGCTCATGCCGCGAAATGGTGAAGCTCGAAAGTTTCGAAGGCCCCTGTGCTGCTGAGTCAGCATTCAACCACTCGACGATTGGTGCGGCCTGGGCGGCGTAATTTATGTTGTAGGGTAGTCAATCTTGCGGAGCAGATGGCCTGAGCCTCGGAGAGCCGAAGAAGTGGCATCGGATTTCAAATCAAGAACAAATTCACTCAGATCATGTTTCTACGGTCTTCAACTTCAAAAGTTATCGCATCATCAGTCGGCATCGCTAGTGCACTGTCTATCTACACATTCGCGAAGACGAGGCATCGGGCTTCCTCGAACGATCCAGCATCCGCCAACGGTACGCCACCTCAGTTGGTCTACTCGTCTCCCACTTCGCAAGTCGCTAACATAACGTCAAAGGCACAATGACTGCCGGTCCCTCATTCCAGGTACGAGCTTCACCACCAACAGCCAGTCTTCCATACTTCTTTCCAGAGAAATGAAAAGCTGAGAGTTTTCAACGCATGACTCAAATGTCCTCCTTTTTTACTGATTCACGACGATACAGACTCAGTTCGCCGTCCCATTGTCATGTGACGGCTGTATCAAAGCAGTTTCAGACTCACTCTTCAAGCTGAAGGGTGTGAACAAAGTCGAGGGTAACCTAGAGCACCAGCTCATATCGATCGAAGGATCTGGTGCGTCAAGCCCACTGCAGATGTTTCCTCCTTGTTTTCTTGCCCAGCCACCATCTACGTATCTGCAAAGAGCATACTTCAGCTGACATGGGTATGTTACAGCTGCGCCGTCGTCCATAGTTGAGGCTATCCAGGCTACGGGGCGGGACGCCATTTTGCGCGGATCAGGCGCGTCAAACAGTACGTTCTCCCCTTTACACGCGTTGCCTGTGGTCTTCTTGGAATCTCCTCTCCGATGATCCCGGTCGCAGCTTGGCGCACGGGCAGAGTTCCGGGGGCGCAAGCCGTGCATCTATGTACTGATCCACTCGAACAGGCGCCGCCGTCAGTATCCTCGAGACATTCGCAGATGATAAGGCAGCACCGGGAGACAACGGCACAGAACGTGAGGTTCGCGGCCTCGCACGTATGGTGCAGGTTGGGCCCCAGCGCACGCTTGTGGACTTGACGGTTCGAGGGGTTGAGCCGGGCACTTATCGCGCGACAATACGTGAGTATGGTGATCTCAAAGATGGTGCTCAGTCTACAGGGCCAGTGTGGGCCACCTCACGAGGAGATCTAGGGACCGTGGAGGTCGGGGAAGACGGGCGGGGGTCGGCATTCACGGATCACGACTTTGAGATCTGGGAGACTATTGGACATGCAATGGTTCTTACGAAACAAGGCGAGGAGGAGGGAAAGGCTCTCCGTAACGACGAGAACACAGTTGTGGGAGTTGTTGCAAGGAGTGCGGGTATGTGGGACAACGACAAAACCGTGTGCTCGTGCACAGGTAAGACTTTGTGGGAGGAGCGCAAGGACGAGGTTCGCAAGGGAATGCTCTAGGAACCATTCAAAGGCAGTTGAAACTCGGAAACCTTGAAGAACTCTTTCATCGCACCTATCGATAGCTTTCAACGGTCAATGGCAGGCATGTGCCGTCCATCCCATCTTTGCCAGTCATTGAAAGGAATGTATTCTTCGCCAAGAGTCATCAATCCGGCTTTCGATGCCGGAAACGAGGCTCTTTCGACTCCCGGGTACGATTATCTAGTGACGCCTGAATCTTGACCCAACCTGCAGGGAAACATATGAGACGAGGCTTGATCTCAACTCTTGGGGGATTAGAGAAGAGAAACATGTTCTTTCCCCCTTTTCCTAATCCAGTTCAAGGATAGTCTGCTGCACAGGCTAGCACTGTACTCCGTACTCGCCGTACGATTTGTGCAAGGCTGCGATGCTGGCATCGGTCGGGGGACTATGGACGTCGTATGTAGGCGGCCTGAGACAAATGGGGGAGCAGGGGTCAGTTTGGGGGCCGATGGGGAATCTCGGTAAAGCAAGGGGGATTGGGTGAAGCGTATGCCGGCAATGGGTCGCGGTGCTGAAAACCTTGAATGATAGACCAAAGGATAGAGAGGCCGCACGATGCGTGCATACTCGCATGTCTCAAGCGAGAAGGAGAAGAAATGAGGTCCAAAAGGTTCAAGGTTCAACAGCCATTTACAGGGCTTGGAGGAAAGTTGGGCAATGCACGGCATAAAAACAGCCGAGACCCCAACAGTGCCTCAAGTGCCGACTTTGTTTGCATAGACGGACCTAACAGAGACGAGCAAAAGAAAAGCAATCCCGCATATCTAAACGACTGCTTGCAAGAAGAACCCCCCCCTGGTGCTGATGCCGCCATTACATCAGCGTTCTGAACAAACCAACTGCAATGCATTGCCTTGTTTTGGCCAGGGCCAGGGCTTTTGTTTGACCCGTGGATCTGCGACGAGTTTGGCGTCAGGTCCGAGGTCAAGGGGCACCGGAGCGTCTAGGAACCCCACCAAACGGTACAGTACAGTACAGTAGAAGGGCGTGGGCTGAGTGATGCTTGACTTTTGAAGTACTGAACCGAAATGCGTGAAAGTAGTGACTTTTTCATCAAAAGTACAAAAAAAACGGTGCTCTCCCGCCGGGAATTGAACCCGGGTCTCAAGCGTGACAAGCTTGCATACTGACCACTATACTACGGAAGATCTTGTTCAGTTTGCGAGCACGTTCACGTGCCCGGTAGTGGGTCTGGCAAGTACCGGCGCAATTTATGTATATACACGCTACATATGCATACAGGCCTGGAGCAGTGCCGATTGACCTACGGGTGGTCAACCCTATCCTGAGGATGCCTTACCCTTGTGATGCATATTTACCGATTGATTATCAACATCCCATGGGACTCGGTATAGCTTCAATTTTACTCTCTTGATAATGAGATTCTCTGGCAGGCGGTCGAGCACCAGGTCAGTCATGCGCAAAAGATCACGAACTTCAACCCTTGGGCTATGTACAGTGAGTGACTCGCGCCAGGTGCCCGCCAATAGATATTGAATCGTTGTATATAGCTGATTGCAAGTTTGAGAGATCAGGAAGAACCCAACTGTGGCATTGAAGCCATCACAATCATGCACACCGGACCTGTGTCACAACCAGCATGGGAACCTGTGATGCAGGTGTTTGCCGGGAACGGAACCTGGCAGTCCACGCCATGTATCTTGAATACTCGCTTTCGCTCTTGCGAACATGAGCTGTCAAACTATCGAAAGCCAATTTCCATCACTTCTGATCCAACGACATTATTCACTTCTTATTTATGTTGGACATGTCCCCCTCAACTGCCGTCCCATCAACCTCATCACCACTTGCAGGCTTGGCCATGCATCCCCCCCCGTCACACACCACTCCGGGCGCTTACAGGCTCATCGTCACTGGCACTCCGTCTACACCTCGTCACTAAAAGCCCACCAGCACCCCGTTGCTCAGGCCCGAAGCTCAGGCCTACGGAAACCTTGCGCCAGCCGCTCGAACCCCTGGCCGCGCACTGCCAGTCGTTGTACTGTACGGCCACAGTCTTTTGACAGGCCCCCAGGTCTGAAAGCACCCCCACAGGGGGCACGATCTCGGGTGGCTGGAACCGCAACTGTCCCAAGATGGCGTCCAAACCCCCTGCAACACGTTCTCACTTGTCCAAACTCTCGCACGTGCTTTTGGGTTCATTGTTCAAGAGCAAGAGCACCATACGATGGATGCTCCCACTTCTGGCCCCATCGGTCCCTATGCACACTGACTTGCACTATCCCGTTCATCTATCCTGCGCTCTCTGATGCTGCACAATGACACCACTTGGGTCCCTGCACACCATTGCACACACCACACCTGCGAGAATCGTACGATTCTGTCTCTTTGGGTTTACTCTTGTTCGCTTGCTTCCGAACGTGGTGGCTCATAGGGAAAAGAAGCTTAGAATGCCTGTCAAATGGACCTTTTCTTGTCAGCCGCCTTCCCGAGAAATCTTTTGTTTCCGCGTTTGGTGCAGATTTCGGGATGATGTTGAATCGTGTGTAGATCCCAAAGCCTGGGCTTCCAAGTTGTGACCATCATGACTGTTTGTGGCTTGAGAGTCTTGACTCTGTTCGTCGTCCAAAGCTGTCACATTGCATCCATCCAGGCACTGTGCATAAGCTTAAGCCGCCTACCAACAGTGGTGAGTGAGTGACCTTTAGACGCCGTCTTGTGCAACTTTCCAAGCCACACAGAATGGCCCTCTCGACCTGCTCCTTCCATTCTCGCTTGCAAGGCCCTGTACAGTATGCTGCCACTTTCTTCGCTTGCTCATCGTTTATTTCCAAGATCGGCAGAGTCAGGAGGTGCGATCAAGGAGCCTCAAAGGTGAACCCCCCCCTACGCTCTCCTCAAACATCGTAGCTTGGACCATCACCCTGGCCTAGTCCCCCTCCCCTAGCCCTCCCGGCTGCCGCCCTTCCTTCTTCTGGTAAAGGCCCCCATTTGATCTCGGTAGTATGGGGCCAAAAGGGGTCCCAGATGAAGTGAAGGTAGGCAAGCTGGGGGCCGGGCCAGCAGAGAGGGCTGTGAATTGCGAAACCCGTTATCTGGGCCACCCCTGTAGCTTGTAGTCTGGACCTTTCCGTTAGACGTCGCAGAGCCTTTGAGCCAGGTACCGAATACTCGGCGGGGAGAAGGCAATGAGAAACTCGTTTGGTGGCAGAATGTTGCCGGCCCTGCGTTTCTCGTCTACTTGTTCGAATGAGATGGCTTGATCGTAGGAGTCATGACCACCAGGATCGCATGATATACCTGGCCCAGCACTCCCGTAACTTGTTTAACTTGGTTCCCCTTTCTGAGACCCAGCAAGTTTCTTCCCGTTGCCGGTCTGCTGGTGAACTTCTCATTTCGCTTCTCTCGTGCTCTTTTTTTCAACCACCATCGTCTTTCATTTCGTGTTGCTTTACAGTTCAACGATAATCACTCCTTGCTGTTGCTGTTTGTGGCTCGATACCCCGACTATCCACATCTAATTCGAACTACTAGGCGCTGGCTCTCGCCGTTCACCGTCCATTCATTCAGCAGCCAGGCCATACAAACAGCCTAATCTGTCGCTCGTCACGGCTTGGCCTTGCCAATAGTCTCCAGCTTCGCTCGCTCAATCACCCTTTCGGCTCGCCTATCTCGCTCACTCGGAAAGACGCACGACGACGACAACCTGCAGCAAATCGACGCTCGCTACGTAATCACACACCAGAATTGCCTTTCTCTTTTTTCTCTTCTCCTATTCGGCCGGCCGATCAGATCACGAAGTCACGCGGAACAGACTCAAACCAACTGCTATTCGTACATGGCGCTTCCTTTCAACCAACTACAGCAACACCACGACTAGCATCACGCACAAGACGGTGTAAACGCGAGCGCTTCCACGCATTAATTCCTGGGGATAGTCGACGAGGAGAATATCCTTCGTCCATCTTTATTCAGCACTCTGCTCGTGCTCGACTATTTCCTTTTTTTTTTTTAATTTGTTCCCCTTCTTATTCTATTCCTCTTCTTCCGAGAGTGCATCTCCTGGCAGACGTTCCCACCACCAGTCGCTATTCTGCTCGCTGGGACTTGCTGCAAGTTGCGCTACGGATACCACCTCAAGGGACCGCTGGCACCACCATCACTGCATTAGCACCCCTCAACGTCAGGTACGGCTTCAGGCACGAGTTACCGCTACCAAGGCACGGGGCACCAGCTACACCCACTGGCATCCACCACCACACCACCACCACCCGCCCCGCCTCCCAACGGCCACAACCGCCCACCCTCTGCACCACTACAATCACTGCACTACTCTCACTCGAGTCAACGCACTCCTCCACCCTCCATCACCACCTGGACGCTTCATCACCAACCACGTTCACTGCTCGTCAACTTAAGCGCCCGGCCCATCCCTTCTCCAAGACTCTAGTCCAGCCCCAAGATCCCGCCCCTAGAGCTTGCACGCCGACGCTTCCACCGTCTCGGTCATACATTCATTTACTCCCCTCTTTTCCGCCCCGGAACTTAGGAACCTTCTCTCCGATCCTCTTCCCTTTTTGTGTGCTTCAAGCTCAGTCTACGGTCCTGCATCTGTTTTCCTAATTTCTCAATCTCTCGCGCGGCGCTGCATAGCGCATCGCAGACATGTCTTTGAAGCAGGTGAGTGAATGAACAGAAATCACGGACGGCATCTTATGATGATGCTTGTTGTCAACCGCTGTTAAAGAATTGCCACTCTAACTGACCTTGGTAGGAAATCGAGACGTGGGTTGCGGCCCTTGCTCGTTACGACAACAATGAGTTTGAGGAGGCAGTCAACGAGTTCGACAAGATCGCAGATACCAGCAAGATCCTTTTCAACATGGGTGTTATTCATGCCACTCTTGGTGAGCACGAGAAAGCCGTAAGTTTCCCCAACATTCCAGTTCGGGTGCACTTGTGAACGGCCCGAAACTCAGTCTGATGGATGCATGAGCGATCAGCTAACCCAACTTGCTTCTCTAGGTCGAGGCATACCAGCGGGCAATTCGATTAGATCAGTACCTCGCTGTCGCATACTTCCAGCAGGGAGTTTCGAACTTCCTCCTCGGTGACTTCGAAGAGGCCCTCGCCAACTTCAACGATACGCTTCTGTACCTTCGCGGCAACACGATGATCGACTATGCGCAGCTTGGTCTGCTCTTCAAGCTCTACTCTTGCGAGGTTCTCTTCAACCGTGGCTTGTGTTACATTTACCTGCAGCAGAAGGATGCTGGTATGCAGGACCTGGCATATGCAGTCAAGGAGAAGGTCGTGGAGGACCACAACGTCATTGACGAGGCCATCCGCGAGGAGGCAGAGGTACGCGCGGGCCCTTCATTCACTACACTCCTGTTGCACAAAGTGTAGCGTTCCACGACCTCGTATGACTAACATATCCTCCAGGGCTACACAGTCTTTTCTATCCCCGTCGGTGTCGTATACCGGCCAAACGAGGCAAAGGTCCGCAACCTCAAGACAAAGGACTACCTCGGCAAGGCAAGACTTGTCGCTGCCTCCGACCGATCGAATGCATTTACTGGTTTTGCTGGCACCGAAATCCGAAACGTGCGTTGCTCTCCAATCTAAACCCCCTCCCCGCTTTGGCCCCTCCTGCACAGCTTTTACTTACGCAATATACTACAGGCTGTGAAGACGGAGTCGAAAGATGACAGGCCGACTGAGAACGTCTCTTTCGCTGCGACAAATCTCGTCAAGCCTGGGCTTCAGTCCCGCCGACAACAATCAGAGCCACCGACGAACCGTAGCAACGTCTTCCCGCCGACCCCTCCACCGGAGAACGACCGTCCGTCCCGCGGCGCCTCAGTGCGCAGCGGTCGTGGGCCTATGCCTGCCAAGCTCACAATTCAGACACAGGAGCTGAACCGCAAATACGAAAAAGCAGGTTCGCCCGAGTCCAAGTCTGCGCGACCGTCCCGGTCGAATTCGGCAGCGCCATCACGAGCATACTCACAACGTGATGGCCCGCAGAGAGCTAGGACAGCAAGAGCGATTGACGAAGAGGTGGAGGATGCTTATCCAGATGAGCTCTACGATATGTACTCTGCAGGAGGTGCTCGTGCTTCAAGGAGTAGCCGAGGACAGCCATCTCGTCAGCGTCAGCAGCAACGGTATATCGAAGAGGAGGACGGATCAGATTACGACGACGGGTCCTTCGACGAGGGTGACTTCGAGATGATCTCCACCAACCGACGCGGTCCTGGATCTGTGTCTTCCGGAGGTCGAGCAGGCTCAAGACGCCCCGAGATCCGCAAGTTCCGCGTGAAGGTTCATGCTTCTGATGATGTGCGGTACATCATGATTGGTGGAGCTTGTGAATACCCCGACCTTATCGAGCGCATACGCGAGAAGTTTGAGCTGCGCCGCAAGTTCAAGGTCAAGGTCAAGGATGATGATGGTGACATGATCACTGTTGGTGATCAGGATGACCTGGACATGGCCGTGTCGAGCGCGAGGACCCAGGCAAGGAAACAAAGATTAGACGTGGGCAAGATGGAGGTATGTATCTCTGGTCCCGCACTTCTCGATTCGTCTGGCAGAGAACTAACAATTGGCTCGCAGCTCTGGGTGTCCGAAACATAGACTTTATACCCCCCTTCTCATTTCATTTGATTCCCAGCCGTGGTCTATGGAACGACGTCGCTCTCTCACGGCAGCGATCGATCACAGAAGTTCCAGACCATTGGTACGATGTCACGGTTCTGTATAAACCTTATCATTACTTTACTTTTCTGGGTACTCCTTTCCCCGATCTAGGTAGTCTTAGCCATCTGGTATTTGCATTGCAGCGAAACTGAAGTCGAATATATCCTTCAAGGTGTCTCATCTACTCTTGGTTCCTTGCACTGTGCATGCTCGCATGAACTGGCTTCATTGCCGACTCGCACATACATCACAAGTACTATCGGCAGTACCACTCGTCCTTGTGCTTACCGATAGTTCAAACCAAACTGATGCATTTAGATGTCCTTATGTGTTCGTGGAATGGTTCATACAACTGCCTAAGCAGGATGGGAACGAATCCTTATACATATAGTAATTGACCCCTTTAAGCCCCCCAACCAAGAAGCAACAGAGCAAGGCCCAACCCACCAAGCAATGTCGTCACCACTGCCGTCACAGTGACCAGAAGGCCGGTGACCAGAACATTCAGCGACGTAACCAGGATGCTCAGTGCCAGCAGCAGCGGGTTAATCTGGCTAAGGAAGTTACCTGCGTCACACGTCAGCTGAATTCTCTCTCCACCCGGACGAAAATCATTTCATCACAGGTCAGAAAACTCACCAAGACCAAACGTCTGGATGATGTCCCGAATGGTGCTCACGATCTCGTAAACCACCTCAAGAACACGCTCAGTCAAGCACTGGGCATCGCAAACCTCGCCATCCCCGCCTTCGTCCTGACGGGCGGCAATCTCTCCCGCAGCAACAGAACGCTTCTGGGCCTGCAGGGCGTCAATCTGGTTCGTCGCAGCTTGGATTGCTCGGGTGATTGCAGCGAGCCGGGGATTGATCTCAGATGCGGCAGCGAGGCTATTGGGCTTCGCAGCGATGGTCTCGTCTGCAGGGAGGGCAATGCATCAGTTCTCTGGACATCGGTAGTATTATTTGAAAGCTTTCCTGCAGCAGCTGCAGCAGCAGCAGCGCACACTTACTGATAGGCCCGGTCTGAGCTACGACAGCGTCATGGAGGGCGCTGATGATGGCAGCAGGCTGCTCGAGCTGGCGTTTCTGAACGGTGTTGCCATCGGTTTGGACCTGGGCAACAGGTGAGGAGAAGACTCCGGCAGCAAGGGCTGCAACTGCGAAGAAAACGACCCTCATGATGATGTTGGATAAAGACGATGTTACGGGAAGTGGACTTGTGGAGGACTCGCTTGCGGCTGATGCTTCTCTGGACGTTCTTCGAAGCGGATTTTGGGACGCTCACAGTTGACTTTTATATTCATCTACAACTACAGTACCTTTCAACCTCTGATATCATTCCCCCGGCGCCGCCTATCTCATCCGGCATCCTCTTCCGCCCCGATTCATACGCGCAAGTCCCCAAGAGGTGCATCCCTGCACAGCTGAGTCCATAACGAGCGATCAATAGGATGGGGGAGTTGAATCCACTTACCTAAATGATGTCAGGACAGCCCTCGGCGAACGTTTGTGGCTTCGAGGGTGTTCTTCAGCATCTAGCCAGGGGCAGGGGTCCAAGGGCTCACATACTAGGTCAAGATCCGCGGTGGCTGCATTGCAACGGTCGCGATCGAGCGGCGAATGTTCCAAGGAAAAGCAGCCGCCGGTTGTCGCCTCCAGGCTCTACCTAGGCAGTACTCTGGCCAACAAGGGATGGATGAGGCACAGGCAGTGTTTGCATCCTCGAACCGGCAGCTGTTCTACGCTCAGCGGTGTTAACTGCCTGAGTTATTGCACTATTCGAATAACCTCTACTGGCTATCATATCAGATACCATCTTGCCTTAAGATGCATACTCATTCTGCCAACAACGATGCAGTCGTCAAGAATGACGCGACCCCGGGTCGATGTCGTATG